>OX438770.1:16363247-17703247 GCA_949316455.1 Acleris holmiana
AACTGAACTTTATTACTGTTGTTTTAATTTTATGAACGATAGTTTTAAGTAGTCGTAATCAAAATGTTTTGCCCATTTTCTGTAAAACTTTACCAAGTTAATCATTTTTTTACACAAAAAAAAAAATGAAGGTGGTAAAAAGTAATTCATACATTTTTTAGACAAAATTTACAGCAATAAATTGTAATTTTTTCATACCTTTTAGACGTCAAAACGATTCGTGAATATGCGATATTCTAAACCTCTTACAGCAAAATTCACAAAACAGTCGCCGGTTTCAGGCCGATGAATCAGTATCAAATAATAAAAACAAAAAAGTAACTCATACATTCGTTTAAAGTTGAAATTATCTTTCCTGTTGCGCATTAAAATTTGTAGAAGTAAAGTATTTCAATAGTAAAATCACGTCTGTAAAATCAGGTAAATCGGCGAAATCGGCATAATTTTGTATACGGCCTCTTAAGGCAGGCGTGGCGGTACAGGCGACCAGCGGTTTTTATGCATGCTAGACCGTGGTGGCCATGGCGGTCAACTTGAGCTCCGCAGTAGCAGTGGTGCGCTTCGACAATGTTTGCGCCAAATCGAAGGCCTATCGTCAACCTTAAACTATTTTTGTCCAAAAGGTTGCCGTAGTTTATAGATGGATAAGACTGCAGCCAGTGCCCCGACTCCTTCTCCGACACTGCTGGCATGCGAGCCTTCTCACAGGTTGTCGAACAATTTATATGTTTTATATCTTAGGTGCCATGTAAATTATACACTTTAATTGTTATATCAATTAATATTATATATTAATAACGTTATACTTTACGGGAATAGTTATTTTGACATTGTTAACTTTCGTTCATTATTTCAAGTCAAAGTTATATTAAACATATTAAATTTATGCAAAGTGAGCGTATATATTGTGACTGTTATATGATAAGTAGACCCCGGATCTTTGTGGCAATGACGTCACAACAGGTTAGTTTGGGGAATAGAAGGAACGGTGGTAGTTAATACGGCAACCTAGTCTATTGGTGTTCTACGGAATTAAAAATTTACTTCCAGGCATCCACGATATAAATTACCTTTATTGATTAATTCATCGACGTTGTTCTGTTAACTGTTAAGGAGAGTTAACAGGGGGGTTATTTTGACCTAGCTATGCAGTTCATTTTACGGTGAGCGTAAAGGACAGAGCTATGGCAGTTATATAGCTCTGTCCTTTTCTCTGAGCGTAAACAGAACTGCATAGTTATGTCATAATAACCCCCCAGATCAAAAGTTGTTCTAAATGACTTACGGTAGTAATAATATTTATTGTCGTAAATGCCTGGTTAGTAAAAAATATTCAGCTAAAGAATATATTGATTAACACCGTCATTGTGACGTCATTGTCACAAAAATTCGGGGTCTAATGATAAGTCCTTATATCTCGTATTGCATACCCAAATTTAAGAGTTCGTGAAGCTTCGCTGTTGCAGAAAACGGTATGATGGTTTTTTACTATAGTCTGGCTGAAATTGCTTGCTTGTTTAGAAGCCGCTTAACCCTTTGAACGCCAACGACCACTAAAGTGATCATGAGCTGTCGTGCCTTCAACGCCACCGACCATTATTATAGGTCACAGGTACAGTTTAAAAGAGACGTTATTTCGTATGGATTAAGTTAAATTTTGCATAACTTCTAACACATGTTTGGCGTGTGAGTGACGCATTTGTATTTGATGTAAGGCGTTCAAAAGGTTAAAACTGTAGTAACGTATACTGAGGGTGAATATTTATCTGTAAGGGGACTGTGAAGCAAAAAAAAACCATACAAAATGCGATACCGTTTTCTCCCCTTAAAAGTTGTCCGATTTTTACGATTTTTAAATATGTTGTAGACATTATGAAAAACTAGGTCTGTACGTTCTCCTTTCCAAGAAAATATATATTGGAGAGAAAAAAAAACAAAAGCGAAAAAATACAGACCTAGATTTTCATAATATTAACAACATATACAAAAATCGTGGAAATCTGATTAGAGTAGGGGGTGAGAAACGTTATCGCCCGGAGCTAAATTTGTATGGATTACTTTTGACAGCTACGCGATTTAAGCATCGCTTCACAATCCTCTTAAGTTAGTCCTCGAAGATGTAGATATTCAATGTTATATTAATTCATTCGAAAGCACCGGTTTCCGTAAATGCACTAAATTGGATTAGCTTGTACGAATTAAAAAGGCTGGGCGCCTTTAAGAATTGAAAACTCTTTAAATGAGGCTTTAAATTCTGTACTAGTACATAAGACCATCGAGTGTTCATCGATGATAGATCTGCCCTGCTAACACAAAAGGCAGTATCTCAGTCAAAACTCCTTTAGAAAAAACAACCTTATTACCAACCAGACAGGATTGAATCTGCTTTGGCCATTGAATTTGAGATACTGCCTTTTGTGTTAGCAGGGCAGAGATAAGATATAGTCTTTAGAATATATTGCCAAAATTCGGTGCTAAGTCCTATACGTATCTTAGAAATTTGTCGAATTTACCATTATGCATATTATATAGGTACCAATAGTATCTTATATTAACTAGTCACCATAATATAGTTACAGTATATTGTGCAACGAGGGCCGTAAGAAAAGGATTCCTAGCGAGGGCTTTTAATGACTCGAGTTTGTGATTCCCTTACTACCCGTGATACACACAATGTTTTGCATCACATTTGCAAGGAATTATAATAATTAGAATTAATAGAAAACAACAATAATAACAATTAAACAAATAATTATAACAACACAATTAAACAAATAATTATAACAACACAATTAAACAAATTAATGGCACTCTACTTACTCGCTAAAAGAGATTGAAAACTTTTTTCAATGTAGTCTTCAACAGATCATGCTAACTAGAACTGCGTTTAGTTTTAAAACTTCACATGTCATATTGTACATTTTTTTTTTTTTTTGTAAAATAATTGCAAATGTCTCTGAAATAATAGTAAAATATAAATCTAATACATTTTTAAATGTTCCGTATAAGCTTTATATAGCGTAAAATTGGTTTGTAGCCAAGTTTTGAATATAGGAACTAAACCTTGCCTGATTTGAAACCTACTTAGTCTGAACGTATGACGGCTATAACTGCTATAGCTGCTCTATACCCCTGCGTGTAATAATAATAACACCCTTTCCGAGCAAGTGTGATGAAAATAATATACGCAGTGCTAACTTTGTAAAGAACAAAGTTCTCAAAATACCAAAGTGTAACACGTATAATATAAAACCTCTTTATAATTACGTATATATACATAGATTACTACTACTATTGTACGTTGAACTGAATAAACTGCAAATAAATGTGATCTTAAATGTGCATTTTTATTTCCATCACGTGATAAAGTTCGTCAGCCAATAGACGCAAACACTACGTCTTAAATCTACTTTTATACAGTTTTGATTGGCTGTATGACAGATGCACGTGATTTAGTTGGTTTACATTTAACTAGATAAAAAAACAGTGTACAGCAAGGGCGTTGTTCGTTGGAGTTAAAGTTGTTATTATGGTAGTATGTACGTAAATACTTTCCTGTACAAAAGGAATACAAAAGATGTACAAAGGCGAAGGCGAGTTTGTACCTATTTGTTTGTTTGTATGTGTTTGACGACACGCTAGCCTAGTTGGGAGTGACCCTGCCTTCGAAGCTAGGGGTCCTGGGTTCAAATCCCGGTAAGGGCAGATATTTGTGTGATGAGCACGAGTATTTGTTCCTGAGTCTTGGATGTTTTCAATGTATTTAAGTATATATTTCTCTATATAAGTAAGTTTATCGTTGTCTAGTACCCATAGTACAAGCCTAGAGCTTAGTTTGGGACCAGGTCAATTTGTGTGACATTGTTCTGTGATTATTTATTTATTTTATTTTTATTTATTTCCCTGAAAAGACAATAATTGAGATGATGACTCGTGTTGAAATTTACTATCTATACCAATATTGTAAATGTGAAAGTACTTTTTTGTCTGTCTGTCTGTCTGTTACGCTTGCACGGATAAACTGCTGAACCGATTTAGATGAAATTTGGTATGGAGATAGTTTGATTCCGGGAAAGAACATAGGGTACTTTTTATCCCGAAAAATTGAACGGCTCCTGAGGAAATTGTGATATTCGACTTCGACGCAGACGGAGTCGCGAGAAACAGCTAGTATCCTATACTTACCAGTTTAACAATTCATTTCAGTAGGGAATTATATTGTAATACTGTGCCTATACTATTAAACGAGCAACATTTGTATAATTTGTAATCAATAATCACGTTCTCGAAAACGGCTCTAACGATTTTGATGAAAATTACGGAATAGGAGTTTTTTGGGTCAATAATCGATTTTTCGAGACGTCTTCGGCAAAATTCGGGTTGCGAGGTATTTGATATGGGTCTATTGACTGCCATAATTATGTTTAATCATAATATAAATCATATTATGTATTAAGCGTGATTAAATTCAACTCAAACCTCATCACTACTGTTTACTACAGACTACAGGTCCAGGGCATCATTGTTCATCATCGGAATATAGAACGCTTCGCAGCGTTTCCAAATTAATCACACAGGTGTTCAGTACTTTGGTTTTTTTGAACTGAATGTCAGCCGAATCGTTGGACCGGTCTATATTTGTAGGGAAATCTTGCCAGCGCGATGTAGCAACGTAGTGCCATCTAGCGCAAACTTTTGAAACAAATTGAGACAAATTTTCAAACGTTTTGGAGAAAACTTTGGTAAAATAACGAAGTATTAACAAAATAAATGTCAATTAATTAAACCTGGTTTTGTTTGGTTACTTCTATCTCTAATTATCTTCGAGTATATAATGCACGACCCACAAGTTGCGACCTCTCTTGGAGACAAGGTTCGTTTAACTACAAGCCCCGCACTTCTGTTCGTTAGGTTGTAGAGGTCTGAAAAGGTTATAGACTCTGATCGGTAGAGGGCGCTGGCATTAACAATTATAATTATGTATAGATAAAAGTAAGTATTTCTCTAAACCACTTTATTTATCGTTGTCGTTGTCGATGTTACCCATAGTACAACCTAAAGTGTAGGACTAGTCTATTTGTGTGAAATACTGATTTAATTACGTATATTTTATTATGAAAAGTTTATAATTGAATTGTATAATCTATAATATAAAAATGAATCGCAAAATATGTTGGTAAGCGCATAACTCAACAACGCCTGGACCAATTTTACCAATTCTTTTTTTTAAATGTTCGTTGAAGCCCAAGGATGGTTTTTATGGCGAGAAAAAAATCGAATATTTCCCGGGAAAGTCAGAAATTTGCAGCGGGGCGAAGCCGCTGGCGGGCCGCTAGTCTATAATATAAAAATGAATCGCAAAATGTGTTGGTAAGCGCATAACTCAACAACGCCTGGACCAATTTTACCAATTCTTTTTTTATTGTGTTTGTTACTGTCAGGAGAAAGTTCTTATGAAAGAAAATAACTGAAAAATCCACCGGGAAAGTCGGAAATTTGCAGCGGGGCGAAGCCGCTGGCGGCCGCTAGTATTGAATAAAATAAGTATATTTGTAATACCTATCTAGTTTTTTATTACGTATAGAAATCTACCCACACAAGTAAAATGACCAATCCAGTTTTAACTTACAAGGTGGGTTCGAATTAGAGCAGCCTCGGGTTGAGGCACGCACGGCTCACCTATTTTGCTTAAATTCGTACGCGCTCACGCACTGTGCGCGAGCTGCGGGCGAGCGGCGCTCGGCGAGCCGTCGAGAGTAGGTCTTTTGACCGTGCTCAAAGGCGCCTCGGTGTGCGTGCCTCGCGTAATTTGGACGTGTATCGGATCGTGCCGCGGCAGAATGACAAGTACGTTTTTTTTTTAGTTTTTTTTTATGATAAGGAGAAGGCACACGAACATTCAGGCCACCTGATGGTAAGTAGAATCTGAAACCCATAAACATTTGAATTCTCAAGACTATAATCATAAGCTTGTAATCCAAAGACTTTGAGGACTAAGATGGAATGCCTCTATGCTAGTAATTTCACCGGTTGTCCTATCCCCACACCGAAACACAACAATGCGAACACTGTTGCTTGGCGGTTGGTTAATGGGTAAGATGGTGGTAGCGATCCGGACGGAGCCTGCACGGGGTCCTACCACCACTATCATTGCTCTTGACTATATTTTAGAAACAAAGTGAATTAGAATCAGACTCGAATTTTATTTATTGAACCATAGTACGTTGCATAAATTCACGATATCTAACTAAATACATTAATAAACTAAATGTTGTCTCGTACTTCATCCAAATAGCACTCCCGATGTCTATACCTACTTATAGAGTTAGAAAACAAGAAACTAAGTTACTAACTCTTGGGCCAGCGTGTTGGATCAGCAATTATCAGATCTGAGATCCGGATTAATGAACCAAGGTGCCAGTGCCGACGAAAACTCAATTAAAAACTTTTATCGTCCCGGTGATTAAGCCGAGTTAATTAAGAGTTCCCGCGCATTTTCCCGCTTCCTACCTTGTCTATGACGTTTTGATTTTTTAAATAAGACGTCACGTTTGCGAGGTATGTTTTACACACGTGTAAATTTCAAACATTGGAACGAAATTTTTTATCTAACGCAGTTATTGATAAATAGGCGGTTTTCAAAGAAAGTGTACGTCGTTAAGGACAAAAATTAGGAAACCTACTTTCCCATTTCGTCACGTAAATTAGTCGTACATTTAGATACGTTAATTTTCGTGACGAAATGGAAAAGTTACAGTTTCTTAATTTTTAACCACATTATTTTGAAACCGCCCAATAATAAGATAAGTAGAAATTCAAATTTAAAATTATGCATATGGTACAATAATGTGGTGTTGTTTATTGTTAAACTTTGTAACTTCTGATGTCCATACATTGTTGTCTGTTTGCTATGTATCACTTTATCCATTCTAAAGCTGGCCCCTTATGCCGTAATTATGAAGTTTTTGTGTTTATTATAGGTTATGTGCCACGAAGTCAAATGCCTTTGTCTTGTTAAAAATATTACAAGTGATTACAGTCTTAAGATTGTAGTCTTGAGAATGCAAATGTGTGCTCCTTCGCTTTCTCCATGTCATTAATAAATGAGTCCTTAAATTTGTCCCTGTAATATCGCGAATAACGCTAAGTACGTATTTATTAAGTTAAAAAACTAACTGTTAAAAAGTAAGGGAGTTACAAGGCATTAATAGGATATTGTAATTAAATAAATATTTCCGTGTGGTGGCCGGATTAGAATAGTGCCACTCCATGTCTTCCCGTGGATGTCGTAAGAGGCGACTAAGGGAA
Organism: Acleris holmiana; assembly: GCA_949316455.1. NCBI lineage: Eukaryota > Metazoa > Arthropoda > Insecta > Lepidoptera > Tortricidae > Acleris > Acleris holmiana. The sequence goes on from OX438770.1 coordinate 16,370,556, forward strand.
TATGGGCTTGTAGTACTGTTAGGCGATGGGCTTGCAACCTGTCACTAATACACTGGTAAACATCTTAGCCTGACTGTGCAAAATGTGGTTACAGAATTATCAACAAGTTTTTTAGAGTTGTTGGTAATTCTGTAGCTTTGCCTACCCCACTCTGGGAGTAAAGGCGTGACTTTATGTATGTATGTAATTAAATAAATATACACGCTATGCCCCACTCAATGCTTTACTACCACACAATCATCTTTTTTTTTCTTTTTTTCTTTTTATGTTAAGGAGAAGGCACACGAGCACTCAGGCCACCTGATGTTAAGTGGAATCTGAGACCAATAGACATTTGAATTCTCAAGACTATAATCCTAAGACCTCAAATGCGTTGCCAACCCTGAGGATTAAGATGGAATGCCTCTATGCTAGTAGTTTCACCGGTTGTCTTATCCCCACGCCGGAACACAACAATGCGGACACTGTTGCTTGGCGGGTGGTTAATGGATAAGATGGTGGTAGCGATCCGGACGGACCCAGCACAGGGTCCTACCACCACTAAATCAATCAATACGTAGTTGCATAATAATTTATTAAATAAAAATGACGTACACATTTCTCCCAATTATTCTATTCAAAACGTCCCTACATCAATAACATACGAATGCTACTGCATTGCAGTTATAGATATTATAATATTTATTTTAAGATTAAAGAGAGCATCTTAAAAAGATCACTTCGAACATTCGTACATTTGATCCAGTCGATCATTCAATCAATGAATTGATTGATGACAATTTAAAATACCTTCTATATTTTCGCCACTAAATTTATATCTTTAACGTCTTTACTTACCTCGTCTCATTCAGATCTAAGAAAGTTCTATTGCGATATCAGTTTAACTGCCATTTATTTTTGGACCAGGATTGAGCGAAGTGTAAAAAGTATATAATTATGTAGATAATATTTGAAAAACATTTAAATGGATTCAACTTGAAGCCTATTTTGGACTAACAAAAGGTAAGGTTTTGGAAAACTGTTACATAATAAACTGTTAAATTATGAAGGAATAAATTTAAGCCTTGGGAAGTAAACCGTTGTGCGGGCTCCTCCGTCCATAAGTATCATTACCAAGAACGCCTAGGCGTATTTTTTTTTATCAAATCGGTGAAATACTGTTTAAAAGCCGAATCTTAAATACCCGAATCCGACTTGCATGCATAACTCGATGTATGAATGTGGAAGAAGCGAAAGAGATTTGTCAGGATCGTAGCAGGTGGAAAAAAGTGGTCTCTGCCTACCTAACCCTACACCTCTGGGGTTTCCCAGGCGTGATTTAATGTATGTACATAAATACATACATAACATCACGCTTTCATTCCCAGAGTGGGGTAGGCAGAGCTACAGAAATACCAACAACTCTAAAAAGACTCGTTTATAATTCTGTAACCACGTTTTGCACAATCAGGTCTAGAAGTTTACTAGTGTATTAGTGACAGGTTGCAAGCCCATCTCCTAACAGTACTACAAGCCCTTACTCTCTTAGTCGCCTCTTACGACACCCACGGGAAGACATAGAGTGGCACTATTGTAACCCGGCAACCACACGGGGTTTTGTATGTATATATTTTTTTAATTTTAACTGTTCCAAAGGCTAGGTCATGCTGGAGCTATTTAGGTTAGGTTAGGTTTGATTTACCCTTCCGCGCTGAACATGATATTCTCAAAACATGATATTCTCTAAACATCATTATTAACAAGACATCAACCGCGGAGCTCCTATTTCTGTGTGGTTTTGCCCTCCGCGCCTGCTGTAAAACTAACATAACCTAAACCTATCTACGATTCTTTAACCTGATTTCACTATTTGAAAATATCATGTTTTGCGTATATCATGTTTTGCGTATATCGTGTTTTGCAAATATCATGTTTTGCGAATGTGATATTCTGCGAAGTATGGTGATTTCCAAGCGATATAAAATAGAGGTCTAGTATCAAAACAATGTATTCAAAATTATAAAAATACGGAATTTTGATGAATTCAAAATTGTGACTCTTTGGAATGATGTACCCATTACTATAATTCTTCGCTAACCTGCCGCCAAGCAATAGTGTTTGAAGTGGTATCCTCCAATGTGACGATAAGACAGTCGGCAAAATCTCACTAACCATCAGGTGGGGCGGATGTGATTACCAGTGATCGGAATAGGAAGGGCTTATTTGCTAAACTGGTTCACTAATGTTTTACCCGAAACTATTCAAACAGACTTTAAAGTGCGGCATGACAGAAAAAAAAAATGGAAAAAAAATCGTGTTCAAATAGTTCAATACAAGTGTACTTATTAAGAAAATAAATTATATTAAAATGGCAGAGTCACCACTCTTTTAGTCTTGTGCAACAAATGCACCATTGAAACGATTTTGGATACTACGAGTACATCGATTGCCCCGTGTGGTTGCCGGGTTAGAATAGTGCCACTCCATGTCTTCCCGTGGATGTCGTAAGAGGCGACTAAGGGAATAAAGGCTTGTAGTACTGTTAGGCGATGGGCTTGCAACCTGTCACTAATACACTGGTAAACATCTTAGTCTACTTCTGCAAAATGTGGTTACAGAATTATCAACAAGTCTTTTTAGATTTGTTGGTATTTCTGTAGCTCTGCCTACCCCACTCTGGGAATAAAGGCGTGATGTTGTGTGTGTGTGTGTGAGTACATCGATCTTATCTAAAACTACTTCGTCTTGCCCGAGGATTTTTGATTAAAAAGTGTAACTTGCACTTTGTAAATTGTAATGTGTTTGTATTTCGTCCTCAGGTAGTGGCCACAGCAGCCATTTGGAAAATCTAGTCCATGAAGTCTCTTTCCTGTTTCGTTCCTCAGGCAAAACAAACTTCGCATTTAAAGAATCTACGAGTAAAAATATATACAGCAACACGCACTGAAAACAGACGTCGGATGAGCCATACGCCCACAATTTAAATACAGATGATATTAATATGATACACCGAAAATTAGCTTACTCCGCCTTACTATATGTTTCGATTGCCCTCCCTACTACCACTCATAGTACATTAGAACATCCACGCGATGAAAAGTTATGTTTCTTTAACGTTTCCCCAAAACCTGCGATACTCCTTGTCAGAGAAATTTTTTTTCCACCCGAGCGAGCCATCTTTTTTTCACGCGACTGACTGTAATTCAGACGTGAACACCCGCCAAGCATGCGCTGTGGAATCGGCTGCAACATAGAATTCCCATTGGAAGATCTATTTTGTTCTTCTGTGGTGATGTGACGAATCTAACGATATCCACAGGGTGTTTGTACACCTTGAGGAAAGTGCCTAATGTTCGCCTGTTCAGAATACTTCTTTTAGACTACATTAAAGGGACCCCTTTAGAAGACCTTGGTAGTATCTTTACAAGAGGAGCTTTGGTTGCGCATATTAGTTCAGCATTCCCATTTGTGACTCTGTATAAATACAGCGGGATTTTTTTGGGTACAGACACTGTAGCGGCAATCAAATTTTTTATGGATTGGAATTTTGTGACACTATAGCCTGGTAGAAAATTTATTGGGTCTTCCGTGTTGGTATATTCGAAGAACTTGATTGGGCGGCAGGTGGCCGAGGTTTGTATCAGGTAAATATTAAGGCGAGAGCCTCAAAATACACACTATAAAAAAAAGATTGGGCTATTATACACCAATATAATTATTAAATATCATACATACATACATAACATCACGTTTTCATTCCAAGAGTGGGGTAGGCAGGCAGAGCTACAGAAATACCAACAACTCTAAAAAGACTTGTTGATAATTCTGTAACCACATTTTGCACAATCAGTCCAAGAAGTTTACTAGTGTATTAGTGACAGGTTGCAAGCCCATCGCTTAACAGCACTACAAGCCCTTATTCCCTTAGTCGCCTCTTACGACATCCACGGGGAGACTTGGAGTGGCACTATTCTAACCCGGCAACCACACGAGGTATATATTATATATAAATTATTTGATAATTATTGCATTATTTGATCTTTGAAGAGGTTCGATAACGAAATAACAAAGTAATGAAAATATAGGTAAAGACAATTATTTTAATAGCTACATAGATAAAAACAAGGCAATTTAATACTTATGCTCTTCGGTTTCAACGATCAATATTATATTCAACTTATATATGTTTTCTCTCAAGTAAACCATAACTAAATGACACATGTATTTTTACTTCCTAGATACTTTAACACAATAATTACTATGTCTGTGCAAGAAATAAGCGAAAATTTACCAACAAATATTCTTTCAATTGCTTTTCCCTGAGTTTCTAGTCAGGCACTCTAATAGGCACCTCTGTGCCTATTAAGTGAATTGTCGTGATAGAAGACAAACTTCCATTAATTCCTTACTAAGAAATGGTGCATCTGTTATAAAAAATATTGCAGATTCAATCCTGTTTATAATTGTACAGAGTTTAATTTCCTTTAGGTATTGCAATGAAGATGTACCCTTTTTGTTGATGTCAAAATTCCGTTGGTGTCAAGTTTAAAGTTTAATGAACTTTTGAGCTATGAATGGAATCCACGTGTCATTTATGGAAGCCTAAAGCAAAATAAGAAAAATTAAAACTTCTAGTTAGGTTCAGTTTGACCTACTCTATTACCCCTTAACTCAAAAGACATTCATCTTGGGTCATCCTGTGTGTAATGCTTTTATACATATAAAAAGTCATGCATTGTAGGGCTAAATTTAAACATTACACGTCTTATTATCCTTAAAAGTGGTAGCCGAATTGTCAACAATATCATTGCAATAGGGGCAAAAACACAATGAAATAAAGCCTATGTAAGTAAATACTACAAGAGAACCATTTAAAACAAAGTATTCTTTACAGCTGGTGTAAGTACATTCGACAAAGAAATAAAGCACTCTAGCACTAAAACACTGAAACTGTAGGAGAGTGCCACTTATCCACAAACCTAACTACATTGCGTTTAAAAGGAAACATCTAGTATGGTGTGAGGTTGAACTTAAATTTAGTTATTTGCATTCCATAATGTATTTAAAAACTATCGTAGAAGTAATGTATACAACGGCAACCACTAACACTATGGGCTATTTTGGGCACAGCAATTTTGGGGGGTTGTTCCATCTATCCCAAATGGCTTTCCCAACCAGTTGGGATACATGGATTTTTTTGCGCTCTTCCCAACCAGTCAAAAACTTTTACAGTAATTCATACATATTATACAGCTAACATAGCTGAGCATTGTTCAAAATTTTGCCACATTGAGTGACAACTACAGATTAAAAAAAAAGCCGGTAAGTAGAGACCATCAAACTATGCAATAATTAAATAATATTCTAATTTGTCCCTAAATATTTGTATGAAAAGTTCCTTTTGCGTTACCAAAAACCGTATCGGTAACATAAAAGGAACTTTCCATACAAATATTTTGGGACACATTAGAATATTATTTAATTATTGCATAGTTTGATGTTCTCTACCTACCTGCCATTTTTTTTGTAATCTGGAGAGGTCACTCATTGTTGCAAAAACTTTGAGAAATGCTCAGCTGTATAATACTCGTATGTAACTGGTGGGGATAGCCAGTTGGCATAGATGGAACAACCCATTTTGGGAGAGAGGAGGGCCCATATTGTATTACATACTTAGGTACTATAATTTATATTCAAAGTATGATTTTATTTTTTTATTTTTTTTGTAATATTTTTATTTCCTAGTAATATACAGTGAAAGAAATGCAATGAAAAATAATTTGTTTGACACGTAAAAAAAAAAAACAATATATTAAATAAAAAATGGCTAGAATTAGGAGATCATTTCAGAGAGATCAAAGACGGTAAAATTAAAATAAAATAAAACCTATCCTCTTACTATGACAGCGCGCGCGCTTGTGTGTGTTTGTGTGTGTGTGTATGTGTGTGTGTCAAGCACAACTGCTTATGGACCTGATATTTGGAAAGCTAATAAATAATTCCTGAAAGAAAGCAAGATGTCATTGCCAACGCCTAGTTTCAGAAGTACACCGTTAAAAAATAATTAAATCCACTAGGTAGGTATATGTTAAGCATAGACTCTATTCTGCTGCTGTTAAACCATATTGCCTTCCGTATCGTCATCGTTTTAGCTCTCATTCACTTGACAATGCCTGAGTTAAAAACAATACCAAAACACGTCATAAGCAATATCATTTTAACCCAGTCGAATACAGGCCCGATGTGACAGATGTTTTATCCACATTTATCCACAACGGTAAATGCAACCGTCTACCAAAATAGGCCCGCATTTCCGATTGCCCGCTTAACAGAGTCACGTGGCACTTTGTTCACATTTATTTAGGTACCTAAACAAACAGAATACAACTAATAGACCACAATTTGTTTCGCTCTCTCAAGTTAACTCAGTTTCACGCGTCCATTAACCCACTAAAGGGATCGCCTAAAACAAATTAACAGAAACTTTGCACATTACAATAACAGTAAAACTCAAAAGTGAAGTAATGTTAACAAAACTGGAAACAGGACACTCGCTAATAAAGAATAATGTCCGTATAAAAATGTTTCATTGTTGCTAAAGAATAAAACCTAATTAACGCAGTTTTTGAATTATGCAGGGACTTTGCACAATGGCTCGTGAAAAGAAAAGTCTTACATCATTAGTCTGTACTGTCTTTGGCGGCTTTCTTATTTTGCCCTTTATGGACATTTTCATTATAAAGTGTACCCTAGTTAAGGAAAGTTAAAAACGTTAACTTTGGTCAGTTTTGTGACGAAATTAACCATACATTTAGAAAATTATAATTAAAAAGTACTTACTTTATATCCTACTAGCGACCCGCCAGCGGCTTCGCCCGCTGCATTTTTTATTATCCAATTTTTATTTTATTTTTTATAAAAAAGTATCCTATGTCACTTCTAGTACCTCCCAGAATATGCGTGTTTCATGATGATTCGTCAAGTAGTTTTTGCGTGAAAGCGTAACAAACATCCACGCTTAGACATTTATAATATTAGTAAGGATGGACAAGTGTCACTTTAGACCGCTAATACAAGGTTTTTACAATGGAATGATCACATTGATCATCGGCAAACACGCTTCGTCAAATTCTCTTAATAACTAACAAAACTTAGACAGCATAGACTAAACTTATCCAAATTACCCCCAACCCTGCATCGTGGCTGACTATTTAAAACGTTCCTCTATTACACCGGCTCTATTGCCGCGATGGTTATAATTATGGCTTAGAATTACTATTAAAAGAAATTATAAGGGCATTTTCAAAATAAAGTGTACCCTAGTTAAGGAAAGTTAAAAACGTTAACTTTGGTCAGTTTTGTGACGAAATTAACCATACATTTACATGGCTAATTTAGTCACAAATCTGACAAAAGTTAACGTTTCGTTCCTAGGTCGTGAGAATAATCCAACAAAAGTGGAATGTTATAAAGTATTTTTGTATTCAGGAGATAGGATGAGGAAAAAGAGATATAGAGTCAGACATAAATATAGCATTTGATATTAAACGAGTTCTTAATTTTTCTGGTTTCAGCGCCTCTATTCAACGGAGTAAAACAATATTGCTTTTCGTTTGGTTTTTTCCTCGGCCGTCATTACAGTTAAGTAAATTAGAGCCAGCAAAACGTTGACAATAAGGAAACACGTCAAAAGCTATACTATAAGGTTTTACCGTCTAGAATCTCAGGCCCTGATTTAAATATTTTTTTTTTGCATTAAGAGTGAAAAGTATTAAGTGTTCTAGACTTAAAGTCATAATGACAATAGAACTATTAAGTCACCCTTGCACATGTAGTATCATATTAGCCTATATTAAACTCTCTTGATATATTATCTACTTTTAAAATAATTTTGCTAGCATAAACGCATAAATTCTGGTTTTATATAAAATATTACCGTCAAAAGCATCCATCAACGAGCTCGTATACTTATTTTATAAAATGGCTCCTTTGTTCATAAAAGAAGCTATATTTTATAAACTACACTAATATTATAAAGAGGAAAGATTTGTGTTTTTGTAACGAATAAACTCAAAAACTACTGGGCCGATTTCAAAAATTCTTTCACCTTTAGAATGCTACATTATCATAGCGTAAAATATGCTGTTTTATTTTGTACGCGAACGGAGTCGCGGGCAACAGCTACTATTTAATAATTCGGAAATTGACTCAGTTACTGTTTATCAAAAACATTATTATGTTAACTGTTTTGTCTAAATTTACTATTCTTTGAGTTTATTTAAGGTTATGGATTTTAAGAAAGAACGATATTTTATTAGAAGAACTCTTTTATTTGATTCAGACTGTCAAAGAAATACACAACTGAATTGTGAGACTTTAACAGCATAATGTTGTTTTCTTGTTCCATATTCATCACGATAGATACAAATGTATTGTTAAAGCTGTGACAGCTGACAACATTTTGATAAATTTATTATGAACAATGAGGAACAATCAGTTACTATTAAAGCTTAGGGGAAGATGGGGTGGCTTCGTACACTTTTTACTTTAAGAATTGTTAAAAAAAAACTAACCGCTGTTTTAAAATGAGATGAATGCTACTGTATCACTCACTTATTTGGCTATAATAATTGTGTATTTCAGTTTGGATACAAAGCAACTGTGCCAAGATATAATCATTTTCCCAAAAAGTGGGAATCGTACGAATGCACCCCACACGTGGGGTGGCTTCGTACACTATTCATTTTTCCCCAGGATTCATTGGATTTTCAGCTATCTCACCTGTTTCAGTCACCTTTCAGGCATATCTTACTCACCTGGTTTTGTAATTTTAACTATTCTTGATACGCATTTTTTTAACATACATGGGGTGCATTCGTACACATTATGAAATTACATACATTTTGACTGTACAAAGGCACCCCAACCAGAACGATCCGAAAAGAAATAAGAAAGAAAAAAAACCGTTAAAGTAATCCCAAAACCATTGTTTACAAATTAATGTCAAGCATCTAATTACAAACTATACAAAAATATTTTTTCAAATTTGAGTAAAACTTATTAGAGATGGAAGTATTCAAAGGAGAACCAAAAATTATTTTCGGATCGCGAAAACACATATTAATTATTTCCGACGAAATCTACTGCCGCACTGCCATCACTTTTTAATGGTAGCCTATGCATATGAGCGGCAGTGACGCATACAAATATGAACGCTTCAGCATGTTGGATAGTCAAGATATGACCACTGTACGAATGCTCCCTGTGTACGAAGCCACCCCATCTTCCCCTACTATATAATAAAATTTCTTACATAATATTCTACATAGAACAAAAAATGTTTTTGTGTACACGTAACGTGGGGAGAGGTCTTTCAAAAATATTGCTGGTTTGTGCAGTAAATTTTTCAATTTAGTGATCCGTTTATGAAATATTAAGCTTTAAAGCGCCAATTTTTGTTAAACTCAAGTGCTACAGCCAAAACTACACATACTAAAAATCTGAAACAAAACTCAAATGAAAGCGCATAATTATAACGAATTTAAAAGGAAAATTATCATGAATAAGTAGACATCATTGGTTGTTGAGATACAGGCGATTAAAGTTTTTATACCTACTAAAATCATCAAAGACGGCACCAATGACTTTAAATAGAAAATTTGTCATTACTTGTTGATTTTATGATTGTAGTACTTAACGTAGCCATAGAATAAGAAATAAAGCATAGAAGGAGCTATAAGTAAAAGCAACATACAGATAGTTAGCTGATATGCACAGTCGTATTGTGATTCAGTGTGCCAAAAAGAGACAGTTTTATAAGCTAAAATACTGACCATGAGTCGTACACTGTTGCACACTCTTGCATAATTATATAAACTGCGTTTGTGTGCAGACATTTATATGCTATTCTACTACCATAACACCATGGTGACCAGTTAGTTTACAGTTTACACGAGTTGACAACATCTTGCTGTGTACGGCTAGTTTTCGCAAGAACAAAGGCCCTAGCGAGGATGCGTTCGTAAACTAGCGTTTCTCTTCGTTTTGTATTTTAACCAACCGGCACTAGTTATAGATCACGTGACTCTTCGTATGACGTGATCTAGCGACGCGATTGGTTTAAAAACAAAACGTATAGAAACGCTAGTTAGCGAACGCATTTTGGCTAGGGCCTCTGGAGTCTATACTCTTACGTTTTATAACTTATTGAACATTCATATTGAAATTTTCGAGACAGGTATAGATCTGATCTGATCTGCTTTCGTATTGATGCTCCTTCTATGCCTTTTGTTCTTATCAGTTGACATTTTGCAAGGTACGTCACAGTAATCGCGTTAAATTATGTGTGCGTGGCTCGACCGTACGATCCACGACCCACCACAAGCAAACTGAACAGGACCGAGCCGATTTAGTAGGAGCCACCCCTTCGCCGCGTCTGGTTACGTGCGTATTCGCGCACCGATGCTACCCTAGCGCCCAAGCGGCAATTTAGGTAACAAAACATCGTAAAGGGCCGGATATGAACTACTTTTCTATTTTTACTATGGTATAACCTAATCTCACCTATGTAACGGTTTAAGCACGGTAGCGATACACGCTTTTCCTACATAAAGATTTTAAAATTATACATTTTGCAAACCTTTTGGTCAAATGATCAGATTCCACAGAGTTTCTTAATTTAAGAACTTGAGGCCGAAACTACAAGGCTCGGTAGGTAGAACTCGTTTATATCCGAATCCCCTTCGATACTCTTCTGTTTCCCCGAATAAAACAAACATTTTCGCATTTTAGTACGTAAGCAATCGTCTATGAAAATTACAATTTGTTTACAAGACGAACGTAGTCTGCTCTTAGACTAATTTTTGTATTGTAACATTTGTTTTGTCTCACTTATCGCCACGCCGCGTATCAAGACAGTCGCTTCAAACACGTGCGGACATGTTGTTTTCGACTCTGTGCTTATTTGACCTCGTTGGTATATGTGCGGATTGGGGAACGTTCCAAAGCATTTTGTACTCGGACTTCATTACATGTAAGTTCGTTTTCGTTTAATAATTACTTCCCGTTTTCTGGAAGAATGTCTAAGGGCTCTATACCTTGGCTGAGATACGTGTAAAAAAGGGGCCAAACTAAACGGCAAATCATAGAAAACTGTCATTCTTCACGTGTCTTGAGAAGAGTATCAGTATCAAAAGAAGTTTTTAATCCTTATTAATAACATCTAAACGTCACTCTTATGGTCGTATTAATAAACTCATCTTGGCTGAGGTGGCCGTCACAAAATACTGCATAGTAGGTAAATGTCAAGCCATAGAAAACTGTCAATTTGACGCATCTTGAGACGAGCATTAAAGTTGAGATCAGTTTATTAATACGGGCCTTAGGGCCTTTCCTAAGAGTCGTATCGTACTGAGCCCTTAGAAGTGAAGAAAATGACAAATTTTGTATAAATTGACGTTTAGTTTGACGTTTCTTGAGAAGAGAATCTCAGCAGGAATCAGTTTATTAATACGATTATAAGGGCTATATGTAAGGGACCCTAAAATACACCCATCTGAGGTCGAGGTAAATGTTAAACTCTCCTTTCTGCCGCATCTTTAGACTGGTCTCACTTAAGATATGTTTATTAAAATGGCTTAAAGTCCCGTATATTTATTAAACTCTAGTTACCCTAGATATATAGAATTGACGTAAGCCGCTAAACATTGAGGGTTTATATCAATTTCATACATTTGGTCAGTTTCGACAATCGTTTACGTTGACGTTAAACATCTAAGGCCTCCGGGGCCCTAGCTAAGATGCAAACGCTCCTAACGTTTTTCTTTTCTATCGCTCAAAATGTACGGGATGACAGTCGACCACGTGCTTTATCGAAACGCACGAGAATGTCATCCCATACATTTTGAGCGATAGAAAAGAAAAACGTTAGGAGCGTTTGCATCTTGGCTAGAGCCCCTGGTCTTAAACGTGACTATAACCATAACAAGTGACAATTTGGTAAACATTACGTAGAAACTATAACGTCTAGTAATATGTAGATGCGTAGAGTTGGCAATGAATACAGAATTGACAACATTTCGAGTAAAGTAAAGACTAAGACGTTCATTTTGACCTTAGCTGTGTAAAGTAAATCTAGGAGAGAGCTGTTACGGTAACATAAGAGTGTCATCTCTAAATTATTTGAACTTTTATACTCAACATCTGTGAGTTTATCAGTGTTACGCTTAAGCGTGACCTTAGTCCTCAGAGTTTGTTGATAAGTTTATCTAGCGTTATTTACGTGTTTTTACAAACATTTGTAATGACTCGCATACTTACGCCTAGATAAAGATAACGTGACGAATATCGAAAATATTGTTTTCAATAGCAACATAATCCTTTACTTTTTCGCAAATTGCAATTTTTCCAAACGTCTGAGATTTTTGGTAGAACTAATTAAAATTTCTCTTATAACGTAACTTTCGAACCTGTATGCATTATAAATTACTCAATATAACTATGTGAAAGGAACGATCCTGAACTATATCAATAGGAACATTTTATAACACTAACAGTAGGTATTTTGAATCAAGAATCAAATGGAATTCCATTACATTCCAGCTGCTTTAGATTCCAATCGCTGTGTTATGTATTTACTTTGTTCACTTAGGAGGTAAACGCTACAGGGCCTCTATTCAGCTGCGTTAAAACGATATCGTGTTTGACACGTTTAAGAATAGTCTATGTCACAGTCGCCATTATTGTAAATGACATAAGAGTTAGCTCCCAGCCCTGGGCTGGAATTCTACAAGGTAATAACGATATCGTTTTTGACGTGTTTCCGTATTGTCAACGTTTTGATAACTCTTATGTCATTTACAATAATGGCGACTGTGACATAAACGATTCTAAAACACGTCAAACACGATATAACTCAGCCTTAAGATCCAAAATGGAACAAAAAGCAAACTCCATAAACCCAACTGACTTTACAATACGAGTGTCGACTTCAGAACCAGCACTGAGGAGTTGTTACTTAGTGAAATAGTATATTACCTTGATATCTTCAACACTAATGTAATTCAAATAGCAACCCCTTTAACTTCACGAATAAAGTAATCATCCATAAGGTGGGTACGAACTAGAGCAGCCTTTGGTGGCATGGCTCGCCTATTTCGCTCAAATTCGTACGCGCTAACGCGCTGTGCGCGAGCAGCGGGCGAGCACACGCGGCGAGCCGTCGAGAGTTGGTCTTTTGACCGTGCTCAAAGGCGCCTCGGTGTGCGTGCCTCGTGTAATTTTGACGTGTATCCGAGCGTGCCGCGGGCAGAACGACAAGTTCTAATTTGTCTGTGGGCCAGGCGCGAACAAATTTGATAAAGTTGCTAAGCTGTTCCACTACCGAGGCGATTTTTTCTTTATTTTTATAATAATTCGGTGAATTATGATAAACGCAGCCGCGGCTGTCATCGTGTCAGACGCCATTTTGAAATGACGTCTCGACTCGGGGGTACTAGAGTACGCTGCCTCACCCGCGCATGTTCACGTGCAACAATTTGGGTCGCGAGCAGCTCGCCGCGCAGGGCGAGCATGCCTCAGGCTGAACCGCTCAGATCGTACCCAGCTATACAGGTCAAACGTCAGAATTCAAGAAACAAAAGATGTAAGTAAAACCTCTGACTGGAGTCCACTTCAAGATAAGTGACTTTTAGGAGGTCACAAAGAAACAGACAAAGATAAAACATACCAACACCCGAAAACACAACCTACACTACTTTAGGTAGTCGGATAAACAGGAAAACCCTAATTCATTCAGAATTGATAGTGAACATCACCTAACACTACCTAACTATATTTTAGCATGGTTTGACAGTATAAGTAGTTATGTTGGTTTTCTGCCTTTTCGCCGACCAATCTTTGACAAATGCATCGTTTCGCAACTTTTTCATTTACCAACCCGGTTTTTTTCTGTACCTACAAATATATCAGGGGCCCTAGCCAAGATGCAAACGCTCCAAACGTTTTTCTTTTCTATCGCTCGAAATGTATGGGATGACAGTCGACCACGTACTTTATCGAAACGCACGAGAATGCACATCCTATACATTTTGAGCGATAGAAATTAAAAACGTTAGGAGCGTTTGCATCTTGGCTAGGGCCCCAGGATTTTTATAACACTAACCTATCCTAACCTATAGGGATTTACACGATGGTCCTGAAATAAATCCAGAATTATTTACAGTTTCGGACAAAAAAGCTGGTTGTCAAATGATATGTTTGTGAAATGAATCATTTGTAAAACATTGGTTATGGAATGATGGGATCCTAAAAATGTTTTTTTTTTTTATTTCAGGTGATCACAACAAAACACTCGACCAAAATGTCAGCTCCATACAAGTTTATTTCTACGACTTCAAAAATGATTTGAACATGTCATACCCTATAAAGACTGCAGCTTCAGATATAGCCAACGCTATCGACTTGGATGTTAATCGGAAGCTAACATTCTTCGTTCCTGGCTTCAAAACATTCATAAACAAAGAAACCGCAGAAACAATTCGCCAGGCTTTTCGAAATGAATCGAATACTTACTTGATTATCGTAGATCATTCAGCTTACACTTCTGTGGTAGGAAGCACGGCAGAAAGCTATAGTAGATCAGTGACCTATGTCTATGACATTGGTGTAGCGTTAGGAAAGTTTCTAGCTGAACTAAGAGGTAACGGTTTCCCATCTTCCAAAATGCATGGCGTCGGTCACAGCTTAGGAAGTCACATGCTAGGATACGCTGGAAGCATCTACACCAGCTCTACATCGGAAAAGATCTGGAGAATAACAGGACTTGATCCTGCTGGCCCTTGCTTCTCTAAAAGTTCAACTGAAAACCAGATCCGTTCAGGTCTTGCGGAGTACGTCGAAGTATACCATTGTAATGCTGGTGGTTACGGGACTATAAGGGTTTTAGCTGATGCAGACTTTTATTTCAATAAGGGGAATAAACAACCTTATTGCGATGGTGGAATGATACCAGTTCAAGGAGATTCTGAAGAAGCTCGGTGTAGTCACAAAGCATGCGTCACTCTGTGGGCCAAGACTGTTAATTCTCAACCATATTTGGCCTTGGCTTGTGACACTTACAAGGCTTTCTCTGATGGAAGTTGCAACGGGAATGAAATCGCAGTTGCAGGATATTCTAACCCTGGTAATGCTACAGGTGTGTTTTATATTTCGACGTACGAATATGGTAAAATTGTTTGAAGTGGTGATTAGAGTTTGGACTTACTAGTTTTTATGTTTGACTGACTGTTATGCTGTTACTATGATGTTTTATATTTATAACTTATAATAAACCATATCTTCAGAATGGCAATAATAAAACTTGATTTCTAGAATTCTCCATATTCTCTAGTCACTGACGTCACTGTACACCAGGAAGTATTGTTAGTTATGTACGAGCAAAAAGGTTCCCTCTGTCACTGCGTAAATAACAAATAAAAATATATAACTTCTCCAGAAATTGAAATATTTCAATATGAACGAAATAACGCGGTCACTGCGAAAGCTGTTTGAGATATGGTAATGTACCGGAGGAATGCAATTATCGGCCCGGGGCTCACTAGGGGCGCAGCTGAAGGAATCTATAATTAAATTAACGTTTTCAGTGCCTAGAACTCAGTAAGAGACTCATTTTAGATTGAAAATGGGGTGGCGGGCACTGAAAGATATCGTACTGCATTACCCGAAGGAATTTGTGTTTATAATTTAGACTAGCTCTTGCTATTTTGCCTTAAGCTGATATAGTTAGCGAGTAGGGATAGCCTAAAGATAGTTTTTATCATTTCGGAAATATAGCTTTTACATATTTGTGACGCACCAATATTACGGGCATTTATTCAAATTTAATTATGGATATCGTTTTCTAAAACAGAAAATTCATAATTGGGACCAGATTTACAAAACAGCACGATGGTAATTATCTGCATGAGTGGAATGATGGAACTGACCAGGATCTGACCAGGGCTGCTGGCTTCGTATATGCAGAGTCAATACCGACCAGGCCAGATGCGTCAGACATTTTGTAGACAATTGACGACGATTGTATTTTAGCGACGAGTTTTGCCTAGTTGGTAGTGACTGCCTGCCTACAAAGCTAGCGGTTCCAGGTTCGATTTCCGGTATGGACAAATTGGTGTGACGAGCGGGTCAATTTGTTCCAGAGTCTTGAACGTCTTCGGTGTCTTCTATGTATTTAAGTTAATTATTAACTTCTGTATGTTTATCATTTTCTAGTATCGGTACAAGCCTTGAGCTAAGTTTGGGACTAGGTCGATTTGTGTCAGTCCCTATATTGACCACATTACAATAAGCTGAAATTGAACTTTACTCTCTGCAATTTATGACACAATTTGAATTGTATTTTCCTGAAATATGACATCATTTACACTAACTCTAACTCTATAACACGTTAGTCTAGTTCGTAGTGACTCTGTATACGAAGCTAGTGGTCCCGGATTTAAATTCCAGTAAGGGCAGATATTTGTGTGATGAGCGCGAGTATTTGTTCTTTGTCTTGGATGTTTTCTTTGTATTTAAGTATGTATTTCTCTATCTAAGTATGTTTATCGTTGACTAATACCCACAATACAAGGCTAGAACTTAGTTTGGGACTAGCTCAATTTGTGTAACATTGTCCTCGGTTATTTTCTAACTCTTTAGAGACTTGCGATTCCATACTGTTTTGGTTTAGTATTTTTACATTAAAGGGGCCTTATTCTGGGTAAATCATTAACTAACTCTGAGCGCGCTCGTTTGAGTGCTTCAAATAGCTGTTACAGAATAGTCCGCGAGAGGCGTTTCACATCGACGCATACCGTAATTCTCTGCCACATCGTCGCGTGACTTATGGCTGCGATTTATTCTTCTTATTCAGAATATCTTATGGAGATTCATAAATTGAGGGCGATATCTCAACTGGGACAGTGTTGTTACGGATTTTTGTCATATTTCATTTCGGATGTATACTTGAGATTAATGCGGACTTAGCATTGTGTGACATGGCCTTTTTTATATTTCCAGTAACACAGGTTTTTACATATGTAGTCTGGCTTTTTTGGGTTGTACTACACTCAAATATTTGAATCATTAGCGGACTTTTGGGAATATTGCATAATGCTGTCAGCTGGTGGTGTCCCTACGGGTTTTGGCTGAAAAATAGCGCTGCATGGAGTCACTCCTGCGTGGGCGCAACTATCATTATACTGACGCCTAGACCCTTTGCCGCGCCCAGATTTCACAGCTTGTTTTTTTGTTTTATATGAGTTTTTGTTAGCGTTGTTTTTTTTCAATTGTAATACTTGTTCTTAATTCTTTGCAATAAATGTATTTTCTTACTGTCTTTGAAAACGTCATGTTTCAACTGCTGCGCGAATCTTTCAAAGGCATTAAAGTGGTAAGGTACCAAATTGTGCAACTACTTATAATGCCAGCTGAACGATTCTGCTAGGCGGACCCTGCACATAAGGTCCTACAAACCCGTGGGGAAGGGTCTCAGGGTCAGGCCATGTCCTCTCCTCCACTGAAACCGTATGATAGGTCGAAGGGAGAACTAAATTACGTTGACAATAATTATTTAAGCTTATTAGGAGGATGCAACCCTGGTAACACAAATGGCACTATCTCAGAAAAAACTGCTGAAAAACATTTTAGACATTTGACGACACGCTAGCCTAGTTGGTAGTGACCCTGCCTTCGAAGCTAAGGGGTCCTGGGTTCAAATTCTGGTAAGGGCAGATATTTATGTGATTTTCTGTGTATCTAAGTATATATTTCTCTATGTAATTAAGTTTATCGTTATCGTTGTTTGGGACTAGTTCAATTTGTGTGACATTGTCCTGTAATTTATTTATTTATATATCTTACATGTGTGTGTTTGATATATTGCTGTTAACTCGAGCGCCATTACTGTCAAGCAAATGAGAGCTATCATTACGTATTAGGTATTTTACTGAGTAAATATGGTAAAGGCCCAGATACGATCGACTCATAATTTGTTTGACCGGTGTATAATAATTAGTGAATTCCTTAATTGTTAGATGGACATTAAAAAACCGGTCAAGTGCGAGTCGGACTCGCGCACTGAGGGTTCCGTACCACCGCACAGTAAAGTTGTAGGTATCATTTCATTAGATTCCATTATACTAATAGGTAAACTCGACAAAAAAAACACGTTTGTTGTATGGGAGCCCCCTTAAATATTTATTTTTAAATTGTATATATCGGCAGTGTTAAGGCAAAAACGCTTAAGCGCCATACATAATAATGGTCATTTAGCTTAAGCGCCATATACCTAATAGGGCGCTTAAGCTTAACCTCCATACTTGATAGTGGCGCTTAAGCAATTTTACCTTTCCACTGTCGATATGTACAACTAAATATTCTATGAATATCTCAAGCGTCTTCCTGTTACCATTTTGAATATCGAGCAAAAAAAACGGCAAATACCTCGTATGTTGTATGGGAGCCCCACTTAAATACTTATTTTCTACTGTTTTTAGTATTTGTTGTTATAGTGGCAAAAAACTCCATCATCTGTGAAAATTTCAACCGTCTGGCCATCACGGTTCATGAGATACAGCCTGGTGAGCCGGTGACAGACACAGACGGACAGTGAAGTATTAGCCATAGGGTCTCGTTTTTTACCCGACTGCAGCAAAGTCCAAAAGGAGGGTTATGTGTTTGATCTTTATGCATGTCCGACTATGTTCCCTCGTAGAGGCTGGATGGATGGGTCGATTTCAACAAGCGAGGTGTCGTTAGATTCGTCTTAACTTCGTATAAGTGTCACTAGGTACTTACAATAAAACGAAAAAATAAAGCGGTTCCATAAATACATAAAAGGTATCTAACATATAGACGACATTATCAAATGCAATCGGGTTTTAAAAACTTGCTTTTTGTTAGACTTGTACCCTTTGGGTGTTAAAAATCAACTATACATTATAAAACGCGGTTAAAATACCTATAGCTATAACAAATCTAACTCTGAAATCTGTTACCACGACATGTGGAGATCATATAATTATGTTGTAAATTGAAACCCGACAGAAGAGTGTAACTATTACAGCTCTGTCTCGGTCACACAAAATTGAGGGTATGCTTGTGGTATTATTAATAATGTGAGTGACCGCTCATTAAAAAGTTACCCAGTCCGCAAACTGTTTGTTCAGCTAACGAACCTTGGCTTAAAATGGAAGCACATGCCCCTTGCTCAATATAATTACTTATTTGTAATTTATATTGTACTAGATAGTGCCCGCGACTCCGTCCGAGTGAAAAAAACATAGTGTTTGTTACTCTGTGACAATGTAGCATTCTAAAGGTGAAAGAATTTTTGAAATCAGTTCAGTAATTTTTGAGTTTATTCGTTACAAACACAAAAGTATAAATCTTTCCTTCTACAACTTCTTCCGCGTAGAATTTGATTATTGTTAATCCCTTGGTAACTTTTACATTTTCTGGGATAAAAGTAGCCTAAGTGTTAATCCAGGGGATTTAGCTATCTCCATTCCAAATTTCATCCAAATACGTCCAGCCGTTGCAGCGTGAAAGAGTAACAAACTGACATACACACACACACACACACATTCTTTCGCATTTTTAGGATTTTTAAGAGTCTGATTACATTTGAGAGAAAAATAATAAACGACCGCCATCAATTCCTAGGCGCATTTTTTTTCTTGGTAGGCGACTACTTAATTGTATTACATACATATATACACAACATCACGCCTTCATTCCCAAAGTGGGGTAAGCAGAGCTAAAGAAATGCCAACAACTCTAAAAGACTTGTTGATTAATTGTATAACCACACTGCTTCATTAGAACTTAAAGCCTGACAAGATTCTATTTGGCCCTATTTCCAAATAAATTTGTATTGAAATAGGGCCAAATAGAATCTTGTCAGGCTTTACTTAAATGTACAATCTTAGGTTAAGTTAAATATTGATTTTAATTAGGTATTCAAACAATATTTATTTTGTACAGATAAGCTATAATGGAAAAGACGACCTACCTAAAATATAAAACTAACTATAATTTTATGGTAAAGTGTCTTAAATCCGCCCAATTTTTTTACAAGAAGGTTACATACATTGATGATGGAACCACGCAACGTCATCTTGAGTGAAGGGGCGTGCTTTCCTAGATTAAAAAACCCGTTTCATAAAAGATGGGTAATATCTCTAAGTCTTTGGGTATATTCAAGTGTTTCCATTTGCGATTTAACCTAACTAAATGCCAACGTCGCCAACCGAAGGCGGCGAAATATGCCGCGGGCGGCAGGCAGCGTGAAATTATCTGGCTGCAACAAGATATAGGTTCGGAGATAATACTCTAGAAGGCAATTTATGGACCTACTAGCTGTTACCGGTGACTTAGTTCTTGTAGAACATGTTTATGAGTTTCTTTGGAACTGTGAAGATATTTGGAACAAATTAGTTTTTGGTCTATTATAGGTTTTGGGCCGTAAATCGTACTTCTTCGGAATCTGCGGGGCGGCCGAAGTTATAATAGACTTACAATGAAGTTCCCGAGTCTTGAAGGTTTTAACCGACATTTTTTTAGGGTTCCGTGGTCAAACTAGGAACCCTTATAGTTTCACCATGTCCGTCCGTCCGCCCGTCCGTCCGCAGCCTAGGTCAGAGTTTCTTAGTACTAGAACGCTGTAATTTAGCATAAATAAACATATTAGTCACGCCAACAAAGTGGTAAAATAAAATCTGAAAAAAAATGTGTACCTCCCCTACACGTAACATGGGGATGTATTATTTTTTCTACCCCATAGTAGACGAGATGTAGCGATTAAAGTGTTTATACCTGCTAAAATCATGGCACCAAATGACTTTAAATAGAAAATTTGTTATTACTTGTTGATTTTTATGTTTGTAGTACTTAACGGCTTCGGAACCCTACACTGAGCATGCTCCGACATGCTCTTGCCCGGTTGTTTTTTGGTTGGAAATGTCATACTTTAGGAATGATCCCATATACATTTTAGAATGATATAGTATATACATCGATGTAACTCATTAATATGTTTTTGTGAAATCTTGAGCATTTCCATTTCAAAGCCATTGTTTGGTAAAATGGAACTCAATTTAATGGGGAAGAAGCTATGAAATTTCTTAACGAGTCTGACTCACCTTTGACCGGTTTTTTTAAATTCCTTCCTCTGAAACAGGCGACCATCTTCCTTTGAGCTCCAGTTATTTACTCACAAGCCGCAGAACCCTTTCAAGCACATCATAAAATTCATTCAAACGATTATTTCTCGCCATTAAAACGTACGAGACGGGAATTCTAGGAAATTTATAGGTGCAATAAGTACCGAAGTGCATTATTCGGTGCATAACGAATGCATCTAACAAGCCGCTAGTAAGACGGTGCCAAATTGCATAGCACCTGCATTTCCTGCTAATGTGTTGGCGAATAATAGAGTATCCAGTAAAGCCTTGTGGGATTGTATATTGCGATGTAGCCTTGTTAATTTATTTCAGGGTGTTATTCTAATTATAATTTTAATTAATGACTTTCACTCCTGTTAAGGTGTATTTCGACCATGTCGAGTTATTTATGGACACTTGAAAGGACTTATTAGAGAAATAAGTCCATGGAAGTCACACGCGAGGACAATATTATGGTATTTTCTCTTGTGGGCTAGGTAAACAGAAGCACATGCTTAGTTCCACACGCTTCTGTCAAGTCCGTTATTCTAGTCGAAGAAGTATTAATCCACAGACAGAAGTACTTCGCGTGCTCGTAAGAAAAGCTAGGTATCTGTCGCTTTAGACGAGATGCTTCGTCACCGGCACCTGCGACCAATTTAAAAAACACTTAATTACTAAAGTTTAGTTTAAGCATGCGGTAATATTCCGTCGAAGAGTTATACAAGTAAGTTGTATAAATTCTTGATTGGGATGTGGTGACACGTAGAAGTTGACGATCTCCGAGAGCACTTCCAACGTCCAGACTTTTATAACGTGATGTAAAATATCGTTATCATATCGCTATATATCGTTAGTGTTATTTTTTGTTTAAACATCACAAATAAATTACAAAACGTTACGAATGGCCCGCTGGCGCCAGTTTGTACTTTTAATGCCCTAAATCAAAGAATCGTGCCGCTGGAGACTCTTATAATGCATATTAGACGGGCGGAAATTAAGGCCACCGCGGTATTGTATGAACCAAAAAAAAAAAATTGCTCTACAAGAGGTCAGTATACAATCGATCTAACTTTTATAACGTTATAGCGCGAGAATAACGAAATTATAAAACTATCGTAAATTTGAGAATACGATGGCAATATGTGTGAATACAAAGTAGAATAAGGCCCCTGTTCTATATATAGGGATAAACATACACACGTCATGTATAATAATCCTACTAATGTTACCATGCACTAAGGAAGGATTTTATACCAGCATATTACAAAAACCCTGTTCAACCGTATAAGGATTTCTAGGGTTTTAGGTAACTATATGAAAAAAAAGTATTTTACGTAAAGAAAGTTTTATATTATGTAATCAGTTTGACTAAAACGCTTTTAACCTCTCGTCCTGATAAAAATATCCTTGAAGGACAAGTAACATTATTATATTATATAACTCAATCAGTCTGATTTATAAAAGTATTAAATATTTTGCAATAAAAAAATGAAGTAATAATGTGCAATAAGAAATAAACTTTCACATATATATATTAACTTTATTGGTAACAAGAGCGGGCTCCGCATAATATTAAATATGTTGAAATTTTAAACCTTACAAAAAAGTGACAAAAACAGATAAAGAGATATGAAACCGTAAAAACCACGAAACCCAGTCATAACTGTATTTTTGTGTTATTGTAAAAAAATAAGAGAAAACTACCCCTCAAAGCCTTTATACATTTAATTAGAGATCGTAAATAACCCGCCAGGGCCTGTCGATTATATCCAGAAATAAACAAAATAAACCACTTTGCATTCAGGCCATTGTCTAGTTAATTAAGTCGGTTAGAGATTTGGGGCTGTACGGGAACGAACCGGGTAATGGACCGCTACTGTGCCGCCTTAGGGAACGGTATATTCCGGTATGGGATCCGATGTTGTTACGTATTTAACGCATTTACGGTCTACGAGTGATTTTCAGTGCCCGACTCAAATTTTTGGATGGAATTTCAGTTATGTTTTTTATCACTTAAAAGGGTAACTTTAAAATCTGGTACTAAAAATACATACAACTGATACTATTACTTCTCTTTCTGTATTTTTTAAGACTTTTGTGAGAATAGGTTAAGTCAAATAAAATAAAAGTAAAAAAAAATATCACAGGACAATGTAACACTAATTGAGCTAGTCCCAAACTATAGGTAAGCTCTAGGCTTGTACTATGGGTACTACACAACGATAAATTTACTCATATGGAGAAATATTTACTTAAATACATAGAAAGCATCCAAGACTCAGGAATAAATACTCGTGCTCATCACACAAATATCTGCCCTTACCGGGATTTGAACCCAGGACAGCTTTGAAGGCAGGGTCACTACCAACTAGGCTAGCGTGATGAGATTAAAATACAGATCTTTTTATTAAATTTTGGCCTTTAAAGGGTTATTTATACCAGCTTTTAGTTGCGTCTTTTGTACACGACAGTAAATGTAGGTAATAAACAAGTAAAAGAACTCGTTACCTAGCGAGTGAGTAGCGTCACTCGAATTTGATATCATAGGCGTGAGAATTCCCGTCAACAGATTAAAAAAGTTTTGGTAAATTTTTAGTCAGTGGGTGACATTTGAAAATCGATTCACAGATCTTTTTTTCGCGCATGGCAAAACACTTAGGAACTTTTATTTCGGACAGTTTTCCATTTAAGACTGGAAACCCCCATTTCACCACAAACTTGTTTAATAGCGTTAAATAAATAGGGTGACGGCTTATCTGCGTGAAAACAATGGCGTAAAGAAAATATACGAGTGCCCGGGAAGAGGGAAGGGAAGGGGAGGGAGGAAACAAAAGAGGACGAGAGGATGATGTGGGAAAAATGCTAACGAATTACTGTAAAAGGATGGGACTGGTGCTGTGGTTAATGGACTGGTCCATCTAGAGAATACTGACGCCAATGATTAGAAAGAACAAAGATTGGCAGATTGGAAGGAATTACTTGATTCCACAGTCACTTTGTAGTTTTACTTTGGAGTTTGAGAAACGTAACAATCAAGATATATTCACACACTTTTACGACAATTAAGGAATTTAGGAATTAAGAAGTCAACTCGGATATGTAACTCTAGTGTAAACATTTCAATCACACTATTTAAATGTATTGCTCGATGATGACATGAAAGGCACCGTTTATGTAAATATGCAAACAGATGATTACCTGCTAAATACCGACATGGTGCGCTGATTTAAATAGTCATTTAAATTATCTCTTAGACATAAAATACCATAGACGCTTCGTTAAAAAGAGACGTCTATACACAATGACACACTGACTAGCCTAAAAACATTTTTATTTCAGGCATTTACTAATGGGCTGCTGGCTACATAACCACAGCACAGGTTGCGTTGTACACAAAAGTAATAGTGCCAAAAACCTGACACGTTTGACAGTTAGCTTCACAGGGTCTATGCTATTAATAGTCGGAGCATTTTTTGATAGCTTTACGTTAGCGTTAAATCTTATTCGATAGAAGGAAAGAAATAAAATGCAAGTCAAGACTCAATCTACCTACCATTAGCGGTCAGATTAAAATCTACAGATAAAGCATACACCAATTAAACTGACAAAACACCCAACAAAAATAAAAATGTAAAGGCTCCAACGTTCGCAGGGTACATGGGTATAGAAAACAAACATGTATTTTGTATTTTCCGTCAATTTGCCATGCGTGGCGCCCGGGGACCACGCAATTTGCCGCTCCGTGCGCAGGTAGCTAGGGAGGGGCAACATTGGACATGTATCGATAGCTAGGTAAATTAAAACAGACCTATTATCGTCGCCTACAATACAATATTAAACAAAATATTCTTCAACAAAGAATATTTGTATTGTATTATAATGCGACGATAAGGTACAATAACAGCAAGGAAATTTAAAACAAAAAAGATAAAGAAATTGAGTCAATAGGCGGTCATATCGCTAAATGAGTGAAGAGCAAAAAGTTGGACTATAGTTAGGCGCGGTTAACCATACAAAAAACGAAGACAAAAAAAGTTCCGCTGTGCGAAGGAAAGTATCATTACAATTGTATGGCTAATTTTCGTCTCACAACGGAAAATTTAACCTTTTTGGTCGTTACCCAAATAGCGATCTCTTACAGACCTTACAAAGAAGATAAGTTACAAAGGAACAAAAATAAATTATTAAGTAATTTACACAAAATTGGGGCATAATTAATTCGTAAGGTTGCGGACACTGGCCGGCTACCCCCCGCCACGCTTGATGACACGTTGGCCTAGTTGGGAGTGACCCTGCCTCCGAAGCTTGCGGTCCTGGGTTCAAATCCCGGTAAGCCCTTACCGGGATTTGAACCCAGGACCGTATGTATTAGAGTGATGAGGGCGAATATTTGTTCCCGAGTCTTGGAGGTTTTCTATGTATTAAAGTATGTATTTCTCTATATACGTAATTTTATCGTTGTCTAGTACCCATAGTACAAGCCTAGAGCTTAGTTTGGGACTAGGTCAATTTGTGTGAGATTGTCCACTCATATTTATTTATTTACGGCCATTTATAATATAACCTATATGGTCGTGTTTATCGATAAAAACATATGAGGATAAAACATCCGTCACTATCTGTCAAGTATAATTAATTACGTAAGTGCGATAGTCTGTATAGAGCATCGGTGGCCTAGTGGCTTAGGGATACGACTCGCGATCGTAACGTACCGAGTTTGATCTCCGACGGTCACCACGCACCAATAAGTTTTTATCTGTAAACCCATTTTCACTATTTTTTTTCGTTAAATGGTTTATAATAATTTAAACAACAGAACGGCAAATATTTTGTTGTAACCATCTGGTCAATCATTCTTAACATGTTTAAACTACTGACGTAAAATTAGCGTTAATAACTACATTTTTAACGTCATTGGACGGCGGGATGGCTGGTTTCAGAGCTTATTGATTTTATTTAATTCAACCGATTTCAACATTCACCGCTTAAAACTACTTCGACTAAATAAACTTTCTTCGATACCAAAAAGTCAACGTGGCACTGAATGCCAGAAAGATAGCACACAATTTGAACACTTAAGTAGTATACCATTTCAGTCGGGTTAATTAAACAGGTTAAACAATTCAATACAATACAAATACACATTAACACCACGAAAAACCCTACTGGCCCTACTATCTTTTAAACTATTTAGGCAAACGCACCTAAATCAATCGATACTAATTGGAAATATATCGATAAAACCATCTTATTTCGCAGCACTACGTCCCCGCACGTGAATGAATTAAATCTAGCGAAAATTATTGTTATACGGGAATCCAAGTCGAGGAAATTGTCGATTTTAACAGCTTGCTCTTCTAGACGGTGCGATTTATAAATAATGGTATATGGAGGAATGTTACCGTTCTGGTTTCTTCTCGGTAAAAACATGTTGCTTGAATTACTTATTGCCACTGTTACGACAGTTCTTATTTTCGTAAGAAGGTATAAGATAACCAGCTTTTATATTTGTTCTTCCGTGTGGTTGCCGGGTTAGAATAGTGCCACTCCATGTCTTCCCGTGGATGTCGTAAGAGGCGACTTACGGCCGAACCCTATATTCAAACCGCGGACAGATAGCCTTACTTCGGATTAAATTTTGACACATTTTGTATGGGCAAATGTCAAATTTCAACCCGAAGTAAGCCTGAATAAGGGCTAGTACTGTTAGGCGATGGGCTTGCAACCTGTCACTAATACACTGGTAAACATCTTAGCCTGATTGTGCAAAATGTGGTTACAAAATTATCAACAAGATTTTTAGAGTTGTTGGTAATTCTGTAGCTCTGCCAACCCCATTCTGGGAATAAAGGCGTGACTTTATGTATGTATATTTGTTAGATTGTAGGTTGTGGCGATAAAGATTATTCAAAAACCGATTTCAAAAGAATTGGGTTTCGGGTAATTTTTAACCCAAAAAAATATATAGTTTACATGGGAATAGTGATATAAAGGACTTCTACGTAGGAGTCGTTACATGTAATTATAAAACGATAACTGTTTTATATTTAGTTCACATTCTTAATATTTTTTTGCCAGTGTATTAAATATGAACCCTCATTTTTCAAGGTTTATAGCCCCGAGGGTGGAAATCTCTTACATTTCTCAAGCTTATTTATTTGTTTGCACTTGCAGCTTAAATAGCGCCTCATTATGTTGAAAAAATATATTATTATAAACGATTTTTCTTGCTCCGTAGGGAATAAAAACGAGAGACTTCATTGAAGGCGTAGATAAGAATATTTAAGGAAGAGAAATTATTTTTTATACAAACAAAACTCTATTACTATATTTTATATTTTGCCCGTGTGGTTGCGGGTTACAATAGTGCCACTCTATGTCTTCCCGTGGATGTCCCATGTGTGTGGAATAAGGGAATGAGGGCTTCTAGTACTGTTGCAACCTGTCACTAATACACTGGTATAATTATAAACATCTTAGCCTGTTTGTGTAAAATGTGGTTACAGAATTACTAACAACTCTTTTTGTAGTTGTTGGTATTTCTGTAGCTCTGCCTACCCCACTCTGGGAATGAAGGCGTGATAGTATGTATGTGTGTACCTATGTACTGTATTCTGCTCGTGACTTCGCCTGCTAAGAACTGCTGTGTCTTCTGCTGGAGTTTAAACTATCCTCATAGCAAATTTCATCAAAATCAGTTCATTGGTTTTATTGTGAACACTTAAGAAACAATCAGACAAACTCACCTATATTATTTAATGCCACAAATTAATCTATTACAAGCTTCGGTTAAATACATATCAAGATTCATCACTATCGTTGTCAAGATTTTATAAAAGTTAATCAGTAACATGCTTCGTCTGCACATCTATATTTTTTATTTAATTAGTAGAGATAGTAGAAAGATAGAAGGAAAGGAAGAATAAAATAATACATTTATTGCTATAATAATCAAATTTTGATTTTGTTTCTAGCATGCAAAAGTTTGTAATATATGTACCTATAGGGTGTTTTGATTACAGTGGATGTTAACACTTTTAACTCAACCTCTGACTGACATACAATTAACATGAAATTGACATGCAATTGGTTCATGTCTGGATTAAAACATTTGTAGTATCTTTTACCACGACAAATTGTTTAAATTTGTATGTTTGTTAATTTTGGGACATTTCTTCCATTCAAGGATGCTTGCGCCTGATCAGTTAATCGAAAACTGCAAGTAGGTACATGACAGATTCTGACGCTTTCTTTAATCTTGAAGTTTAAAAAGGAGTGAGATTGAGGAACACACGGAAATAACGGTGCACGATAGTTTTTTTAAAAGTAACTTGACTTTTGAATGTTAGGAATTTCACTAGTTGTCTTTAACCGAATTAATGAGCTCAAAATATAAATGAGTCTGTGTGTGGTGTTGATACAAGCTGAAAAGTTACCTTACGTTAACATTTGTATACTTCCTCCGTAAGTGAACAAACAAATACAGACTATTACAAAAGGTGGTCTGAATTCTATAAGTTTTCACTACCACTCAACCTTTTGGTGAAAGTTTTGTGTCGAATAAATTTTTCGGTTTTCTCCAGTATTCTCTCTGTTCTAACCTTAATTACGAGTCTTCGCGGAGAAAATTTATTTTGCCTTAATTGTCTGTTGAAATTTGAATTATTTTTCCGCGAGGGACTTTCATTAATGGAATATTAGACAATTCGCAATCTTTTCGGACCAAAGATAAATAATGGCA
Source organism: Acleris holmiana (assembly GCA_949316455.1). NCBI lineage: Eukaryota > Metazoa > Arthropoda > Insecta > Lepidoptera > Tortricidae > Acleris > Acleris holmiana. The sequence goes on from OX438770.1 coordinate 16,399,479, forward strand.
ATTAAATGAATCAAAAATAATGATGTTGGCTATAATAATAACGGAAAACATAAATAATGTTCATTTCATTGTTTTGTAAGATTTGGTGGTGATAGTAATCGCCTGAAATGATGGGGAAACTACTTTCATAGTTAATAACTCTTACACGGCACAATCAATTTCAATAAAACTAACTAGGAACCTCTTCAGATAAACTAGTTTTCTATAAAACCGCGTACAAATCTGTCCATCCGTTTGGGAGCTAAAATGCCACAGACAAACAATCATTTTTATTAGCCTGATGTTGTGTCCCACTGCAGGGCAAATGCCTCCCCTCTTTTTCGCTAATCTTCCCTACTCGTTGCCTGCTCCCGCCAGTCACTTTGAAACACGTCCACATCATCATACCACACGTTTTGGTCTGCCTCTACTCCGTTGGCCATCCTGTAAGGTCCGACAACCCTATTAGCATTGGTAAAAAAGTAAATGCAAAGGATGATTTCATTTTACACATCCGAAAAATACACCCAATTTCAATTCACAAAACTACCTTTTAGTTTTCGGTGGACCGTCCCTTGACACCACCCTGTATAACGCCACCGTTTACTTGAGACGCCGGCGCCGCGCCGGGCGGCGCGACACGTACCGCTCTAAGCTGCGTTACGTGATCAAGCCGGCTGCAGTCTGAACAGATATTATGTGTTTGCCGGCTCATACCTTGGCGGCGGGTTCAAGAGAGCGAAGGGTGGAGATTAATAAAGGCGGTTGGGATGAGAAAACCCATTAAGAATATGCATTTATGGGCGTTTTCCAAAAAATGTGTACATAGGTACATCGTTAAGAACAAAGCTAAGAAAATTTAACTTTTTCCATTTCGTCACGAAAAATTCCCAAACATTTAGATACGATAATTTTCGAGACGAAATGGAAAAAGATAAATTTTCTTAATTTTGTCTTTAACGATGTACATTTTTTTTGGAAAACGCCCTTATACGTTGTAACATTATAACAATACTCCGATGATTATTCCTGTATGTCTTTAGTATGTACCAAACTTTGTATTGTCATTCTTAATAATAATGTTGTCAATATTGTACAGGAATAATATCTAAACACCATCTAATTGTACCTACCGTATTTCAAGGCAAATAAAATAATTTGTTGTATTCTTGCATAGTTAATTTACGACAACACCAACAGATGTCGCTATACCTACAAACAGTACCTATAAATTAGATTTATTATTTTCTCTTTAGTATTACACTCTACAGTTTAACCTACAAAGAAAAAAGTAACAGCGATATTTCCTAAGTTTCAAGCCGCTATCACCTATAACTTGGAACAATAAAGATGAGCTATAACACCGTACGAAAGCTCTTTAGACAGTGAGTTAGAGATTTCTGAGAAAAACGTGATCGAAATAGCAAGCGGGGTGACAATGGGGGACGTGACAGTTTGAAAATTTTAAGAATGTGACATGGGAGTAATAGACGTTATATGACGCCAGAGAATAAGACGATTTGTCCGAGGAACGTTGCGCATTTTATTTTCGTAGTAAAAATAATATAACCAATTTTCTGAATTTACTTTAAAATAACACTACCCGGAAAAGTGCTGGAAAAGTTAACCAAATCCGCTGCATACACGCTTACAGAATTACACGAACCGCTTCGAGTGGATTTTGAACAACCTGTATTTAAATTGCTACGGTTGGCTATACTATCGAGATAGATACAGGGTGAGCGATTGAAATGGGTCAGCATGAAAAAAATCAAAAAGTGACTAGGTACCTTTTTCTCGGGACTCCGTCCGTGTAGAAGTCTTTTATCACTGGTTCCTCGGGAACTGTTCAATTTTCCGGGATAAATAATATGCCGTGTCCTTCTCTGGGACTCAAACTGCCTCAATACTGAATTTCATCTAAATCGGTTCAGCAGTTTATGTTTGAAGAGGTAACAGAAAGACAGACAGACTTTCGCATTTTATAATATTAGTACGGATCGTATGAATAGTTAGTAGTAGTTTTTCCCGTGTGGTTGCCGGGTTAGAATAGTGCCACACCGTATCTTCCCGTAGATGGCGTAAACGGCGACTAAGGGAATAAGGGTTTGTAGTACTGATAGGCGATGGGCATGCAATCTGTCACTAATGAAACACTGGTAAACATCTCAGCCTTATTGTGCAAAATGTGGTTACAGAATTACCAAGAGTTGTTGGTATTTCTGTAGCTCTGCTTGCCCCACTTTGGGAATGAAGGCGTGATGTTATGTATGTATGTATGTAATAAAGTATTAGGAACACCTAATACTTTATTAATTTTCCTATTCATACTATAAAATCTATGCAAATCTATGAAATGCAGTTTTAGCTCATTTTCAAATAGACGATATTGTTGTCTATTTGAAAATGAGCTAAAACCGCATTTCAAAGATTTGTATAGATATTAATATAGATGTACGCAAAAAACACTAATTGACCTAGTCCCAAACTAAGCTCTAGGCTTGTACTATGGGTACTACACAACGATAACTTTACTTGTATAGAGAAATATATAGAAAACATTCAAGACTCAGGAATAAATACTCGTGCTCATCACACAAATATCTGCCCTTACCGGGCTTTGAACCCAGGACCCCTAGCTTCGAAGGCAGGGTCACTACCAACTAGGCTAGCGTGTCGTCAATCGGGAAACAAACCCCGTGATTATTTTGTGCAGTACTAAAGAGGCCTTAAAAGTGACGGATGAAAAGAGACTACATGTTACGGAGGTGATAATGTTGAGATAGATGTGTGGTGTGACGAGGATGGACAGAATAAGAAATGAGTATATTAGAGGAAGCTTGAAAGTAGCACCTATCATCGACAAAGTGAGATCCCAATGCCTTGCGTGGTATGGGCATATTATGCGGAGGGGTGACAGTCATGTGATCAAAAGAGTATTATTGGGTATGAACTTGGAGGGATGGATGAGACGAGGTAGGCCGAGAAAAAGGTGAATGGACTGTGTGAGAGACGATATTAAGAGGAAGGAAGTAAGTGACAAGATGACGGGTGACAGGGAGGTATGGAAGAAAAAGACATGCTGCGCCGACACCAAGTAAACGGGATAAGGGCAAGATAATGATGATGACTATATTCATCAATCTTTTCACACTACTTGCACTATTAAATTGCAGCCGTTCCCAATTCGATTACTTACAGGTTTCCTAACTCTAATATGTAGGTTACATTTTGTTCCTAAGCTCAAATTTAGTCATCTTTTACTGTCCAGACTTCTCTGTACTAGAATTATGTAGTCTCTAGTTTTAATTTCAAAGGAATAGACCTAAGTTTCTAAGCCAACCAGGATGATATGCAAGTTATGTTCTGATTTATATTTTGGTAAAAGTACCAAAGTGTCACAAAGGTGACGAATTTCTTTTTCACTTTAACACAACTTAGCTCAATTGACTTGATTTGTGTAGAGGTTTATTTAAGAAACAAATTAGAATAGAATTGAGTGTTTTTGTAATTGTTGACTTGATGGTAAAATTCGCATCAAAATCCATTTAGTGTTTTTGAGATCATCCTGATCATACATAGACACGGCGGGGACTTTGTTTTATAATAAATATAATAATATGTTAGTGATCGCACGCTTTTAGGCATAATAATAACGTCATTGACTTTTGTTACACAGATGTTTTTAAACTTTAATATTACATGATAAATACCATGCAACAAAATGGCCCCTAAGTAGGTTTACTAATAAATAAGTGATATTCAAGTAGTGTAATGATGGTATACGTTAGAAAGCCACTAATGCGTTCGGAACCTGCAAATGGACCAAATGCACTATCCATGTTTAATAGCGCTGTGTTCCACAGGATGATTCAAATCAGCAGCGTTGGTATTTTAATAAATAAATTTGACTGTACAATTTGAACAACACTATTATATACTTGTAATATTATTTTAAATGTTATAGTAACTCAGTCTATCCGCCTGTTTATTACGCTTTCACGGAATAACCGCTGAACCAGTTCAGATGAATTTGGTATGGAGATAGTTTAAGTCGCGGGGAAGGACATTTTTACATTTATCCAGAAAAAATTAATGGGTTCTGAGGGAATTGCGATAAACGACTTCTACGCGGACGGAGTCGCAGGAAACAGCTGATATATTTACGCAAGTACATACATCATTGTTTATAAGGATTACAACAAAAATCAACAATAAGCTAATATTTAGCGGTGGTAGGACCCTGTGCAGGGTCCGTCCGGATCGCTACCACCATCTTATCCATTAAACACCCGCCAAGCAACAGTGTTCGCATTGTTGTGTTCCGGTGTGGGGATAAGACAACCGATGAAATTACAACGCAACGCATTTGAGGTCTTAGGATTATAGTGTTGAGAATTCAAATGTCTATGGGTCTCAGATTCTACTTACCATCAGGTGGTCTGAGTGCTCGTGTGCCTTCTCATTGACATAAAAAAAAAAAAAAAATTCGGTGTCAATTCTAAATTTTCACCAGATAGTTCTACTTCTGTCGTTATTAGAAATGTTTTATTTTTTAGACAGACAACGCATAACCTTAAAATACTCAACGCAAAAACATGAATTTTGGAATGAAATTTAAATGTAAATCTGAAATAGGTATATAATTTTAAGAGCGTCGGTGGCCTAGTGGCTTTGGTAGTCAACTCATAATCGTAGGTACCGAGTTCGATCCACGGTCACATGCACCCACCAATGAGTTGTTTGAACACCCGATGCTCTTACGGTGAAAGAAAAACCGAGCATGAGCGTGTCGGACCAAGCTCAATGTAGGGTTCCGAAGCCGTTAAGTACTACAAACATAAAAAACAACAAGTAATAACTAATTTTCTATTTAAAGTCAATTGGTACCGTCTTAGATGATTTTAATAGGTATAAACACTCAAATCGCCTGTACCTCAAGAACCATGATGTCTACTTAGTCGTCATAGTTTTCCTTATAATTTCGTTATAATTATGTTCTTTCATTAAAGATATTTTTCAGAATTATAGTATTTGTAGTTTTGGCTGTTGGGGGGGGGGGGAAAACACTTGAGTCTAACAAAAATTAGCGCTTTAAAGCTTAATATTTCATAAACGGATCACTTAATCGAAAAATTGTAAAACTACCAGTAATATTTTTAAAATACCTATCCTTTGATACCCTATATTATGGGGTTGACGAGAAAAAAAGGTACATCCCCAAGTTACGTGTAAGAGGTACCCAAAAAATAATATTTTACCACTTTTTTGGCGTGACTAATATGTGTATTCATGCCAAATTACAGCTATCTAGTACTAAGAGTCTCTGAGCTAGGCTGCGGACGGACGGACGGACGTGGCGAAACTATAAGGGTTCCTAGTTTGACTACGGAACCCTAAAGGTCTTCGCATACTATATCAACTTCACGCCACTGCACACTTCACACTTTCGATGAGTAGTCAACTAGTTGATCCACCCAATGGTCACTAATGGACAACGCGGTGTCAACGACTGGACAACGCAAATGGTTGCCCGTCACGCGTCAGTCGCAAGCGCATAGTCGCCGCGGGGACGACGTGTGGTCACCCCGTGACAAACGTGTCGGGGTTGACCTTATTGTACGACGCGTAGACCACATCTCGTACGCTACGTTAATATTTTTTTTTAAATAGTACCTAGAAAATATGACATAGGGTCTAAATTTCAATATTTGGCATCGAATCGAGTCACCTTTAAGTTGTTATAATGTACGAAGACCTTAAAACATCACCTGCACATTCGATCAGCTGAGTGTGTAAGAGGTTAATTGCACAAAAGATACTAAAGGGTCAAAAGTAAGTGAAAAGGGGTGTATGTGGAAGGGGTCATCTGTAGGATAACATAAGGAATAAATGTGTATTTTTGAACATTTATTTATTGGGAATCAAATAACAAAGAAACATTTACACATTATTTAAATAAAACATAGGGTTATACAGTAAGCCAAAGAGTTTCCACTAAAAGTGAAATATATTAACTCAGGATCGACTAAAGGCTCAGCTTCATTGGGATATATCCCGCATGCTTGTAGCGTTGCATTGCGTCGTTGCAATGGCTCCCGACTCTTTAACGTGAATACCAACTCGTCAATGTATTGCTACTAGCATGCGGGCTAACGACCAATTAAACTGAGCCTTTAGTGACGTGTAAAAAGAAATATTAAAAAAAATTAAGATCTTACAGAACAATGGTAAAAGAAAAATACTAAGTTTTCATATAAATTAAGACTAATTAGCAATACATATATGTGATACAATATTTTTTTTTTAATATTTATTTTATGTTAAGGAGAAGGCACACGAGCACTCAGGCCACCTGATGGTAAGTGGAATCTGAGACCCATATACATTTGAATTCTCAAGACTATAATCCTAAGACCTCAAATGCGATGCCAACCCCAACACTACTTTTTATGTTTACTATCATGTATTTGTCCTTTATCTTTATTAGTTCTTGTACGTACGTGACGCTTTTATGAGAACACACTGTGATGTTTCTCGCCGGACAGCTGTTTCACGCAAAATTACTTCTATGTTGTCCGGCAGCTTGAGCAAGTCATGCTCGCTTAAAGGTCTTTGCTTACGGCGGCGTCGTTGATCGGGTCGCCACTTTCCCGAACACATGGTTGAGAGAGGCGATGGCTGAGATACGCGTCATACTCGTGAACGGGTGCTGTTTGTGGGGTCCGGTCTGTTCACGTTTGCAAGGACTGGTTCTTCAGTTTATTATTCTAGATATGGCTTTTGACGTAGAGACCTCGTCGTGTTGTTCTCCTAGACTTATTATTTTTAGTTTAATGTTATTAGCCTTACATTTGTATTGATTTTATTTGTTCAAGCTTTAATCATTATTATTTATTACTTTATTAAGTACTTGTAATGTAACTTACTTTTAAGTATTTCTGTACTTTTGTTTGAAAAAATGACCTTCTGCTGGAGTTTCTTGGCGCTTCTTCTCCGCAATGATGGTCTTATCTGAAGCGCTAGTAAATTCACTTCATATTACCGACGTGTAAAAGAGCCCCATGGGGGCCTATTTACTGAATAAACATTTTGATTTTGATTTTGATTTTGATTTCGAGGACTAAGATGGAATGCCTCTATGCTAGTAATTTCACCGGTTGTCTTATCCCCACACCGGAACACAACAATGCGAACACTGTTGCTTGGCGGGTGGTTAATGGATAAGATGGTGGTAGCGATCCGGACGGACCCTGCACAGGGTCCTACCACCACTAACCCCTATACCTATCCTATATGGTGGTTGCATACAAATTTAAAGGTAACAAATATGTAATAATGAATCAGAATAAAATCACTTGTACACAGTCAAAATAAACATGAATATTAGGGATCATCCTGTACAAGCCTGTTTGTGCAATGTAATTAAAGTTGTTTGTATTAGTCGGTCTTCTGCTCGCTTTGCTCGTGGTCCAAGTTTGCTTAACTATTCGGAGCCTCAAACAACCAAAGCTTGCTTATTCATGGGAGCCCGTTGTTCCGCAATTTTTCTTCTTGATAGTTATAATTTGAATAAAGCTAGAGCTTGAAAAAATTCTAAAGTGTTAATGCTAGGTTCTTAAAAACAGCACAGCTTCTTAAAAAATACGCAATGTTTTGCGATAATTATGACTAAAAAAAATTATGACAGACTTCATAGACCCCTTATTCCTATACGCGTTAGGTTTTTTTTCTTTTTTATTATTGTAGTAGCTTAGTCTAAATGTCGCAAAACTGTGAGCCAGTTTGTTTGTTATAGAATTCTTAACAAAATATATATTTATATTGGGGTAAAGACCAAAAAGTTGGGCACGTTAAATCACTCAATAAAATTTTCTATGAAACTTTTCCGTTGTGACACGAAAATTAGCCATGCATTTGTTGGGATAATTTTCGTGTCACATCGGAACTATTTTCACTTTTGTTGTTTGTATGGTTAACTAACTATTGGGTCCTCACCGTTTGGCTCTTGCCTTCCCCCAACGTCTGTCACCCCGCAGAACGGTCGCACACGATCTTGTCCGACTATAAATGACGAGTAGTACCTACTGTACAATGAGCCCGAGATTTATCTTTGAACGAGTGGCCAATATACTGTTAGTTTCGAGTGCAAATATGCATTTTTTTAATAACGATAGCTAGCCACAAGTTATTATGAAGCTGTGGCCGTGAGACCTGTTCAAATGAATACGTTAGTGCCTTGTCGCAGCCATTGATAAACTAAATTCAAACCCCTCTCAGTTGAATACGTTATTGCGACAAGGTACTAAAACGAACAGCTACTTATTAGTTTTAGTAACTTTTTGTGTTACCGCGATTTGAAAGTGGCCATGTCATTTTGTTTTAAAAAGTGAAAAACTAAAAGTTATTTTAAGATTTATCTGTGTAAATGAGTTTAATAATGGTTAATTGCGAACTCTAATCGCCTTTTTTAAATTTAATATAATTTTGTAGACAGTGATGTCCTTTCCGTGTACCCTTCACCTGATTTAACTAAATTCTTAAGTGATATAACTTTGTGTTTTAGCGTAACACGGTCAAGGACTTTAATTGTTATGCCACTATGGAACCCTTTATAATCACAGCGTTAATCATTAATTTTAGATTGTGGTTTTTCGCTGTCATTATGACAGGGTTCCATATCAAGAAGAGAAGTTCAGTGGATTCTCCTGTGTAAACGGACACTTGAACATGTTTTGTGCCCTGACTCTGACACCCATTGAGAGTGATAAATATCTAGTTTGTAATGGGTGTGGGGTTATAGCAAGTATAGAACTATTACCTTCTATTACCCCATAGTGGCATAACAATTAAAGTCCTTGACTGTTGTTTTTAAGAATGAAATACACACATACACATAACATCACGCCTTCATTCCCAGAGTGGGGTAGGCAGAGCTACAGTAATACCAACAACTCTAAAAAGACTCGTTGGTTATTCGGTAACCACATTTTGCACAAGTAGGCTAAGTTGTTTACCATAGTGTATTTAGTGACAGGTTGCAAGCCCATCGCCTAACAGTACTACAAGCCCTTATTCCCTTAGTCGCCTCTTATGACATCCACGGGAAGACATGGAGTGGCACTATTCTAACCCGGCAACCACACGGGGTAAGAATGAAATATATCATTTAAAATGGTAAAATAATGTATTTTTTTACTTTACCCTAAATATAAATCCTGCATTATAAAGCTAATCCTTTTATTTCATAGTGTGACAGATAAAACGCTAATAATAACTTTAACAGACTCCTTGAAAAAACCGCATAATACACAAGAGAAAATAATTTTACCGAACAATGCAGAGGTGGTAGGACCCTGTGCAAGGTCTGTCAGGATCTCTACCTTGCCGCAATACCGCAGTTGGCGGCTAAATGCAATGTAGTACTCGAAGCATTCTATACCCTATTGGTAACCATATTAGATTTAAAATGCTTATACTATTACTATGCAGTTAGCCGCCTTCTTCGGCATCACGGCAGTCCACCACCTTATCTATTTACCAACGGCCAAGCAACAGTGTTCGCATTGTAGTGATCCGATTTGGGGATAACACAGCCGGTGAAATTACTATTGTCGAGGCATTCCATTTTAGTCCTCAGGGTTGGCAACGCATTTGAGGTGTTAGGATTGCAGTCTTGAGATTATAGTCTTGAGAATTTAAATATCTATAGGTCTCAGATTACACTTACCATCAGGTGGCCAAGCAACAGTGTTTGCATTGTTGTGTTCCGACGTGGGGATAACACAACCGGTGAAATTACTGTCATAAAGGCATTCCAATATTGCAGTCTTAAAATTATAGTGATGAGAATTCAATTGTCTATACCTAATTACCTTAAAAATAATCCTCGCGTGTGATCTCTAATAAGCTCATTTCTCTAACAAGTTCGCGGGAGTGTCTCAACATCGGCGAATATTACAGGAAAGAAAGCCATTTATTAAATTAGAATTAGGATTGACTGATATTTTTATTAAAGGATTTGATAAACTGGGCCTTAACTGAATTGAGCATTCAAGAAGCCACCGTATATAACTAAGATATTATCACATCATTGGAATATCGCCCTTGAAGGCGAATGATTTGCTATGTCCACACTGTATGTACAAACAGCAACACTCTTAACTGTACCTACATCGGTGGACTTTATTACAATAGGCATAAGGTTTGGGTGGAGAGTTAACAATGTGGGCGATCGTATAACCTTATCTATCCACTTGTATGTTTTGTGGAAAGTCCACAGTGTTATCTATCAGCATGTTTGTATTTAGAACAAATGGTATGACTAAGACCAATCTAGTTTAGTCATTTAAGTTCATTTAAGCAGATTAATTTTAAGATTAGGTAGTTTAGTTTCCTTTTTTTATCTTATTGTAATTTGGTGGTAATTTAGATTTTACTAAAGACCCGCCCTCGCTTTGCTCTGGGTTAAAGTATTATAAATATAAAGCTTCCTCTTGAATCACTCGACCTATTAAAAAACCTCATCAAAATCCGTTGCATAGTTTTTTAGATCTAAGCATACATAAGATCAGACAGCGGCAAGCGCCTTTGTTTTATACTATGTATTCACTACATAGTAGTGACAATTGCATTTATTTGTTTTATACAATAAATTAATCTTACTACCTACTAATATGAATGCGAAAGTTTGAATGGACGGATGGATGCTTGTTACTCAATCAATCGAGAACGGCTGAACGGATCTAGATGAAAGGCTATAGCCGGGTTTCCATAGTAAGTCGGCCCTTACATCAAATGGGCTCGGGGATTTTTTTGTCAGTACCTCTTGTAATGAAGAATATTTTTGCCGAGTATGAACATCCTACTTGTAATAGTTTTTGAGTTATGATTTTTTCAAGTATTTTTTTTAATGTTGTTTTTTTTGGATGTTTTCAAGCGGTTTGCTTAAAATTTTGAAATGACGTTCTTTAGTTAGATTTGCATCGCCACCCAAACAACGAATACTAGTTATCGTATAAATAAAAAGAAAAACAAAAGGTAAACTTCTTGGCCTGATTGTGCAAAATGTGGTTACAGAATTATTAACAAGCTGTTTCAGAGTTGTCGGTGTTTCTGTAGCTCTGCCTACCCCACTCTGGGAATGAAGGCGTGATGTTATGTATGTGTATGTAAAAAGAAAAAAAGACCAATTTAAAAATAAACTTTTTTTTTGATGTGGTTGTGAAGTAGTGACACCCCTAGATTTTTTTCTCAATATAAGTAGGCCATACATTATAATAATAATAATATCACAGGACAATCTCACACAAATTTACCTAGTCCCAAACTAAGTTCCAGGCTTGTACTATGGGTACTAGACAATGATAAACATACTTATATAGAGAAATATATACTTAAATACATAGAAAACATCCAAGACTCAGGAACAAATACTTGTGCTCATCACACAAATATCTGCCCTTACCGGGATTTGAACCCAGGACCCCTAGCTTCGAAGGCAGGGTCACTACTAACGAGGCTAGCGTGTCGTCAACATACATCATACATTGACAGCATACATTGGCCTACTACTTGCCTAAATATCAAAAATTTCCAGGTGGTACTTGCTACAAAACATCAGCAGAATGTGAGACCACGTTGTGTATTCAATCGGTGTTTTTCAATGTAGTATTCAAACTCTTTAATTATGTTTGAGTTTTCTTATCATTTGCATTCTAAAATAAGTCTGGTATATTTGTCCATTATAAAATAAACTAAAAATCTGACAATTCATTTTGCGGACTGTACCTTAGATAATATAAGTATATTATTTATTGTAGTAGCCACCCAAATACATTTTTGGGCGAAGTTATGTTGGGGTTTTAATTTGTTTTGCCAACCTAGAGAATCACTTTTTGATAGACAAACAGACAAAAATATCTAGATTTCCAGCACTACACCTTATTTATAATTTTAACAATATAACAGATTCAATGCGGACATTTATTATAATTTTACTTACAATAAATTAGATACCTAACTTAAAAAATAACATGATACCTAAATAAGAATATTTTTGAGTTTCCGTTGCATTAATTGTATATCTATTAAATAATAGCATTTATAGGACTAAGCAAAACTACTAATTACAATGTAACATAATTACCTTAAGTAAGTTGATAATATTTTACTTTATTAATAGTTATTTTCTTTAAAAATTAAATAGCTGTGTTCATCATTCATCATCATCGATATCATATCCTTGAGTGGAAAAATAATAAACTCCGGTGGCGTTACCAGGATTCCAAAAACCAGCAAGAGTTACATCATTTTCCGTACACTGTCCATCTTTGAACATCTTGTACGAGTTACATTTATAAGCCAAGAACCAATCTCTGTGTTTCACCGTCGCCATCCATACTTGTATACAAGTTTTATGGCTACATTTCGCCGCTTTAGAGGAGTCAAAAATACCTGGTATCAGCGGTGTCCCACAATTTGGTTGGGACTGGCCATTTTTGTTTAAGAAGAAGTCTATATCCCCTAAAACGCTATTAGATCCTAAGCCACCAGCATTGCAATGGTACACTTCAACGTACTCCGCTACGCCAGATCTTACTTGATCTTCATAGCGGCTCTTTGAAAAGCAAGGCCCAGCCGGGTCTAATGCTGTAATTCTCCACAGCTTACTCGTCGTGTTTTCGAAGAATATTTCACCAGTATACCCGAGCATCTGCCCTCCTAGACTATGCCCGATACAGTGCATACTTTTAGCAGATATGCCACCATTTTGAAGATCTATCAGCATTTCAGCCAGCGCTTTTCCGATATAGTAGACATATTTAACGGCTCGCTCGTAGCTTTTAAGAATATGATCTTGGTTAGTATACGGAGAATGATCTATAATAATCAGGTAACTGTTCGGAAAGTCTCTGAAGGTATTTCTGACGCGGTTTTCGGTGTTTTTGTTAATGTTGGATTTGTAGCCAGCGACGAAGATGATAAATCGTCTCATGGGTTCTAGCGCGGGCATGCTGAGGATCCCTTCAGCTGCGTTTTGTATTGGGAAGGCCTGGACATCATTATTTCTGAAGTCATAGAAGTACACGTTGATGCCACTAACGTCCAGATCGAGGGATTTGTCATGGTCACCTGAAAGTAGAGTGAATAGTAAATTAATAAATGACAGAGGATAAACTCACACAATGACCTAGTCTCAAATTAACCTATAAGCTTGTACTACATGTTTTATATGTATCGAGAAATAAACTCTTATATACATAGAAAAACATCCAAGACTTCACTTCTTTTCACTCAAATAAAATGTTTGCCTTTACCGAGGGTCGATTAGATCTTAATTAATTTCCAACTAGACTAACAGCGTCGTCAATTATTCAAGTATTATTTTCTTCCCTTCATCGGTAGAACTATAACACTATACATAATGGCTTCCTAACATTTAGTCAAATAAATGATGTTGAAAATGTTCAATACAAAGACGCATAAACTTATAGCTCAAGGCCTTAGTAATAATAGAGTCCCATCTAAAGAATTTGATATATGGAGTGGGAAATAACAATACTGGAGTGATTAACACCGCTTATTCAAACAATAAGACACATTCAAGTAAACAATAAATAGTGGATAAATAGAGAATACTAGTACAGTATTATACTATACAGGGTGTCTCATTTAAATCGGTCAGTATGGGGATTTCTGAAACTATAAAACATACGAAGATCTGTTCTTAGGAACCATGTCATCGATTTTAATAAGAAAAAACTGCTCATACATTTAAAAAAACCTGTACTTAGCTCGGGAATTCAATCCGGTTGTTTTGAAAAACAAACTACACTATTTCTATTTAGGTATCGATTATGTACGTCTTAAGCAGTAAATGGTTCTATGAAATATGAAGTCTAAAATTAATAAAATGCATTGTTTTCATATACATAATTTATTTTAGTAGGTTTTCAAAACAACCGGGTTTATTTATTTATTTATTTATCTTTATTGCACAAAAGAATACACTTAGTATACAAAAGGCGAACTAAATGCCGTAAAGCATTCTCTACCAGTTGACCTTTGGGCAAAGCAGAGATTGTAGTGACGGTGCAACATAAGGTGTAACTAATACACATCCACTTTCATATCAATAAGCTATAATAACATAAATACATATATTGCTCTAGTAACAATAATAACACAAACATATATAATAGGGTTCGATTCCCGAGCTGAGTATAGGTTTTTTTTAATGTATGAATGCAGTTTTTCTTTTCATGGTTCATAAGGACAGATCTTCGTACGTCTTATAGTTTCAGAATTTCCTATACTGACCGATTTAAATGAGACACCCTGTATAACTATAATAAGAAATAGCTAAGAGCATTTTGTAGTCTGCTACGGCATGACGTGTAGCGACATCTAGATGACAGATTAAAAGAGTAAGATGAGGGTTATGGATGGAAATACTTTTAGACGCAGTTAAGGAAAATGTCTCAAAGATCGATATCGATAGAGAAGAAATTACTTCACCAAAAAGAGTATCGCTCTTGAGTGACGATAACAGATCTTAACCCCGTATTAATAAACCGATCTCGACTTTATCGCTCTAAGATACGTCAAAGATTACAGTGTTCTATGGCTTGACGTTTACTTTGACGTAGCTTGAGACAGGCATCTTAGCCAAGATGAGTTTATTAATACGGGCCTTAGTATCGTAACCATGAGAATGCTTTCTGCATCGCGTAACGTCATCAACATAAATAACCACTACCAAAGTAAAAATAAGGTTACGGTTTTTCTCTGATAGTACTGCTAACACAACAATATGATTCAGACCCAAGTTGATGAACACTATGTTGTGTGCGATCGAATGGTAATCTATTTGTATTTGTACATGTTGAGATAAAAGTAATTGCTTCCGTTTTTTTCGTACTTATTCCTGATTCGACTTAACACGTTCGGCGGCGGTACCGGCTATGACCGTAAAACGTGTAGCACGTTATATGACAGTACGGCTAACGCAGTATTTTTTTACGACTTCCTAAAAGTCACTACGGTTCTTCCCGGCGAAAGTCCATACCATTGCTATGTAAAAAAAATTTACTGTCATGTGGGGTACAAGAACCATGTGGTCACCGCCAAAACAAAGTATAATTTTCAAACACGAGTTTGACCCTGACTCACACAGATGCAAACGCTTACACACACGCGCAGTACGGCGCTTGCCGCTGTCGTTGTATGCGAGTTTGTTCGGCGCCCGCACCAGTGCTTCGCTTCGCGCGGTTCACGTCGGACGCACGTAATGTTACGCACAGCTGTGAAAAGTAAGTATAGTTTTTGTGTTTTTTGCTTCCAAATTCTTTGTTTTTATTGAATGCATCGCTTCATTTTATTTGTTTTTATAAGCTACTAGTGAGTTTCATTGTTTTTTTTATAGATGGACAGAGAGAAAGACGACGAACGGCTCAGGCGGCTACTAGAAGAAGTATCTACCCCCGAATCTTCTCCAATACACGAACCGTTTAGCGACGATGGGGAGTTCGGTTCAGACGAAGACTACCTACCCGATTATGACGATATATCCAGTTCCGATGACAGTAAAAACGGCCAGTCTATTGGAGTTTCTTCAGCTGCTAACTTGAACCTGGCAAGTACTTATTGTGATGATAGGGAGGGGTCACAACATGAAATGGACAGGTCAGTGAATTCTGCTGTTGCCACCGAATGCAGTGAGCGTGTATGTTCAAGTTTCGACAGGTCACCACCAGAAATGGTCGAATCAGCGGTGCTTTCGAGTTTCAACGAAAATGTCAGCGTGAATGGTGAGTGCGAGCTATCTAATGGCAATGAGCTACAACAGAAAGACTTCGCGTCGTTGGTGGATGTCATAGAAGAACAAATCAGAATTGAACTCGAATTAGAGTCTGAGCCACAGCCTTTGTCAGTCGATCGTTGCACGGACATTAGCGGATGCATCACTACGGACCAAGATCAAACGTTTCGTGTGCCGGCTCCACAAATCAGTTCAGAACCAGGAACCAGTCATGTACATGATCAGGGCCTGCATGTACATTATGAGCCTTCATCTGTAGTTGAATCAGATTCAGGTAATAACGAGTGGACGGATATAGCAGCACCGATCCCCGATTTCGGATTTGACGAGTCAACAACAGGATTTAGAGTAAACTTGGGAGAAAGGCCCACCGCTTTAGAAGTCTTCAAGGCGGTCATCTCCAAGGATTTACTTGAATTTTTGATTTTAAAAACCAATGAATATGGCAAACATATGTGTGAAATAAATAGACCGCATACCAGACACACCAGGAAACAACATTTTAGACCTCTTACTGAAGAGGAAATGTTAGCTTTCCTTGGATTGTGCTTACTACAGGGTCAAATAAGATCTCCTCAGAGAAAAAGTATGTTCTCATATTCAAACCCCGCTGTATTATCATCCTTTTTTCACATATGTAATGTCAGGCAGGCGGTTTGAGCAAATAGTACGTTGTTTTTGCTGTGCTGAGATCAATGCAAAAGGTAAAAATAAAGTTAAATACTTTATAGAGGCCCTTTGCGAAAATTTTCGTAAAATATATGGCCCCGAACGAGAACTTTCAATTGACGAGTCTCTAATTCTTTTCAGAGGCCGATTATATTTTCGTCAGTACATATCGTCAAAGAAAGCCCGCTACGGAATAAAGTTCTATGAGCTTACTACAGCAAATGGTTACGTCCTGAATATAATCATGTATACGGGCAAAGATGATTGCGAATCCGACGACAAAGTTACCAAAAAAACTGAGCAAGTTGTCATGAAACTTATTGGCCCTTATGTTTTGAAGGGTCATCATCTCTTTATGGACAACTTTTACAATGACGTCGAGCTCAGTCAAAAACTACTGGAGTTGAGAACACACACAAATGGTACTTTGCGCAAAACACGAAAAAGTAACCCAAAAGTACTAATGACCAAGACTCTAAAAAAGGGCAACCATTTTTGGCTACGTACAAAACATGTATATGTGTCAGCATGGAAGGATAAACGACCTGTTTATATAGTGACAACCAGAAATCATCCAAAGATGAAAGATGTCCCTAATAGATTTGGAAAAATTTCACGAAAACCAGAGGAGGTGGCCGAATACAATTCCTTTATGGGAGGTATCGATCGAAAGGACCAAATGGTGTCCTACTACTCTTCACCCATGAAAACCATTCGTTGGTATAAAAAGGTCCTCTTCCATTTGTTGGATGTGGCGGTATGGAATGCTTTTTATATATACAAAAAGCACTACCAACCTAGGTCCAAGTACGAGTTCATTCAATACCGAGACGAACTCATAAGGCAAATGACAAATGTGAGCATCAATTTGAGAGGCACAGACACCGTCAAGTATGGCAGTATCTACTCCAGCAGACGATTTGTAGAGCAGCCTCAGCGATCGCAAGATTCTCGAGAGCAAAGTCATTGGCCAGAGATGATACCTGTGAGCGGAAAATCTAAGAGGGCTATAAAATATCTAAACTGCAGTCTATGCACAAAAAAACACCGTCGCAAAGAGACTCGATTTCGATGCAAGGGCTGTGCAAAAAAAACTGCGCTTTGCCCAGGATGTTTTGAAGAATGGCATAGCCTTCATGCTGATGATACAGAGATGGAGACTGATAAATAATCGAAAGACTGATTATCTAGTTGATTATTGATAAGTACGAGTATAGTCAATGTTACAAATTGTATTAAAAGAAGTTAATTTAAGTTTTTATTTTTATATAATTTAATTTTTGAAGAGACAAACTAGAAGTTTAGTTTGTGGCAATTAAGACAATTAAGACAATTTAGAATAACAAAAACACAATGAAAACAATTATTTTTGCTTATGTTGTCTATAGATAACAATAAAAATGTTAATTATTTGAGTAAACTGTAAACAGTTTTGTTAAAAGAGTTCCTATTAATTAGTTTTTTAATAAACACTCATTTTATTGTATCTATAATGTGGTTTTATTTCATACGAATTCAACATTTTTTTCTATATTTAGAGACAAAACGAATTATTATTGGGTATAAAGTACAATTCGGCATTAACCGTACTTGCTCTGTGAAAATGGTACGGCGGTTATGGTGAAAAGACAGTACGGTCAATACCGTGCTACTGTTATACCCGTACTGCTATGACATGACAGTAAGTAATCAAATAGCATGACAGTACGGGTCAAGCCGTACAAATTATGGTTACGGTGATAACCGTACTGACATAGGCAAAGGTATAACTTTCTTTCTACATGCCAGTACGGGTCTTCCCGTAGCACGGTTATAACCGCTACTGTACTCGGGTAGAGACAAATCAACAATGTATATAATCAGAACTGCTTAAGCCGTACTTTCATTTTGTATGGAGAAATTTACTGTCATTCTAGTACATTCCATAATTTGGGTACCGCCGCCGAACGTGTTAATCTTGTTTTGACATATTCTTGTTTCGTCGTTTTCCATTTTCGGCATATTCTTGTTTGGACACAGTGGAACTACCAAGTAACTACGCTTATGTGTTGAGACTTACAAAAAAATAAAAATAGAAAAATTAAATATGATAAACGTAGTCAAGTTTCCAGCTTACGCAAAAATAAATAGGTTTCATGTTTAAGTTTTTGTTTTATTTTATTTCATTTCATCGAAATAATTATGGTATTTCAATAACTATGATAAAGATATGTATTTATGATACACTGACTTTAATATTGATATCGAAAATGGTATCTGTACAAACAAAAATATTATGTCGAAAACGGAAAGCAGTGTCGAATCAGGGGTCTATTTCGTTAGGCCAAAATATTTTGGTCAAATGTTTCAATTCCCAAATTTTCATTTGCCAACCCGCTTTGTTTTCTGTAACCGTAAATATTTCACGATTTTATAAAAGCTAACCGAACCTAACCTATAGGGTTCTACACGATGGTACTAAAATAAATTCTGAAGAAATTATACAGCATTGGTTTGGCAAATGAAAAATTTGGGAAATGATACATTTGACCAAAAATATTTTGGTCAAACGGCAGGCTCCCGGAATCAGGAATACGATGAAAAATAAAACATATTGTTAGTTAGAAGTTATACATAGATCTCAACTGTCATAATAAACTAAAGAAGCAAAAGTTGATGAATAAATATCAACTTTCCACGCATACCTACCGTATGACTGTTTTCTAAACGACAGGTGACGATTATAAACATGAGTATTACTTGACATTTTCGTTATTGTAAGGCAGTGTGGAATAGAGAATTTATCATTTTCCAATTTTCTGTTGGTTTATTTTTGCGTTTGAAATAGTTATTTGTGCAACAAGAGAGCAAATTTGGTTTTTGCGGCTAGTGTTAAAAAGAAAAAAGATAATAAAAGAAAAAATACTTCTCCAGATAAAAGAGTAGCGAAGGATTTAATAATAAAGGGTGATGGGCAATTTTGTATGGACCCCGTCCCCCCCATCCAACAGTAACGGGCTGCAGGTCTATATGTTCATTAGGACCCAATAAAAGACAAAATACTTATCTTCGTAGCAAAATCAATGGGATTTTTTTAATGAAAACAAAGGGCCAGGCAAGGCAAATCATCTACATACGTGTTCATTTTCAAACAAATTCCATAGTTCCATACGATAAGATTATGATTTTTCAAGAAAACCCCATACATATGGTGATCGTCGCCATAGAAAAAATACATCATATTGCCAAGATCTATAAACTGGCACATGTTTCATCACTGTTGGTGGGTGGGGACATTTTTACCCATCGTCCTTTGGACTCGTGTTGGACATACAACCTTTCACTACAGCAGTGAGAACATAATACTACATAAAGGTGAAAAAATATAACATGGTTAAAATTCAATCGCATGTAAATATTTAATCAGCACTGTTCTATGTAGTTTTTATTTATTGAAAAGTTACATTGTGTCACGCTTGCAGGAAAATCGAATTTTGCTTAATGTCTTTAAACAACAAAACCTGTCTGTTTGAGGTGCTGAATTGAACAATATTTTGGTTATTCTTTTTTTCAATAAAAAACTAAAAGCTGACTGCAAAAAACAACACAAGTTTGGACCTATGTAATCTTTTACACTCTTTACCACCATGTGATCTTCGCTATCTGATTTGCAATAAATAAATAAATATCAAGGCACAATCTCACACGAATTGAAAAAAGCACGTCATATTTTGGTGGCATGAAGGAGAGATGTATTTAGGTTTTATAGCACTATAACGTTATATTCGCTTTTGTTATTGTTTTTTTTAATATTTTCTGTTTTTTCTATTTTCAATTCGACTGTGTGTTTTTTTATTCTTCTACACATAAATAAATAAATATCGCAGGACAATGTCACACAAATAGATCTAGTCTAGTCCCAAACTAAGCTCTAGGCTTGTACTATGGGTACTAGATAACTATAAACATACTTATATAGAGACATACTACATACATAGAAAACATCCAAGACTCAGGAACAAATATTCGCGCTCATCACACATATCTGCCCTTAATGGGATTTGAACCAAGGACCGCTGGCTTCGGAGGCAGGGTCACTCCCTTTAGGTATGTATTTCTCTATATAAGTAAGTTTAACGTTGTCTAGTACCCATAGTTCAAGTCTGGAGCTTTGTTTGGGACTGGGCCAATTTGTGTGAGATTGTCTCCTGATATTTATTATTTATTATATAAAATTCTAAACTAATTGTTGATATATCAACACACGGCCCAAACCGCTGGACCTAGAGACTTAAAATTTGGGGGGAATATTCCTTAGATATCCTAGGGGTGCACTAAGAAGGGGTTTTTGGAAATTCATCCCCTGAAGTGTTAACATAGGGGGAGTGGCGAGAAACTAACTGTATGCGTGCGAAGTCGCAGGCGTCCTCTATATACATAATTATAAATAGAAAACTACCACTAGATCAAATCTAAAATTAAAAAACTGGGTGGGTATTGTCCAATTGCCTATACTCTAGAATAAAAATATGAATTTGTGTACTATTTTTCTCTGGTGTATTCCAATTAGGTTTGACCATTATGTTTTTAATGTACAAAAAAAAACAGACCTAATTATAACCTAACTCTCCGTGTGGTTGCCGGGTTAGAATACTGCCACTTCATGTCTTCCCATGGTTGTCGTAAGAGGTGACTAATGGAATAAAGGCTTGTAGTACTGTTACGCGATGGGTTTGCAACCTGTCACTAATACACTGGTTAACATCTTAGCCTGTTTGTGCAAAATGTGGTTATAGAATTATAAACAAGTCTTTCTCGAGTTGGTGGTATTTCTGTAGCTCTGCCTACCCCTAGGTATGTAGGTATGTATGTAAATTCTGTAACTATAGTGAAAAATGAATTCAAGTCTTTAGTGGTACAGGTCAAAAACAGTGTAAGTTTAAAACTCTATACATAGTGATATACCCTATTTTATTTCGAGCTATGTCGACTTCTATACTTTATCACTAGGGCTACAGAAATGAGCATCGAAGATCACCAACTATAACGGTTTCTTACACAGCATCCTCCTCCCGCATCCTCGACATCCTCGTATTTCACCTAAGTTACGCAAAACTGAAGGTTTTTTTTGTACATGGACTGTATGCCTTTTTTTCTATCCCATACAATAAATATCGGGTCATCCAAAAAAAAAAGTAGATGTATTTTATTTATGAACATTTTACAATTTAAGGGGCTTTGATAACCTCCGATATCAGTTCCATTAGGCAGCAAATTCAAAAATTTAAATACAACAACTCGAAGATATTGATTTCAGTGTAGTGCTATTTTTTTTCCAGTATTTTTTTTGAGCCAATACGTGTAAATAAGCGTCAATAATAAATGATCATAACTTACATTTTAAAAAATTCGAATTCAGCGCCAACTCAAAGGGGCCATACTTTTCCAAATCCCCCCGGCCCCAAGCGTGTGTGTACCCTACACACACTAGTACAAAAAATCGTGTAACGTGTTTCATTTCGAAACAACTAATCCACTCGGTGATATTCGCTGCACTGAATAATGTCCGTAGAATAATGAAAACAACTGAACCGCGATCAGAGAGTTAGTATTACATAAGAGGACACGCCTCTTGTGTGTCTTTTAGCGCGCAGTTCGCATTTAAGGTGCGAAACAACTAGTTCCAAGATAATTGATCGTTAAACTATTTGACGTAATACGTAAATTAGCCAAGCTATACATATCCCGGCGTCTCACGAGTCGAACGATACGTGGAAAATGTGTACCTGGCAAATTGACGTATTATGTCTAACTGTGAAACAATTAGATTCCTAAATAAATTGGCTAGTGGGTCATACATACTCTTGAAAACAAAACTTGTCTCTCCTGTGGTCAATAGTAAAGAGCTTGTGTGCATATAAGTTATGTTTTTATATGATAGGTTTAAAGCCGTCCTGACGTTGTTTTTGCGGGAATGGGCTTTGCTAGAAAATTAAGCCTTAAAAACTTTCGGTGTGTCCACAGGAAAGACGGTAACCTAAATCTGTGTATGACCCACCTACCTAAACGGGTAGTAAAACTTGTGCAAGGTCGGTCCGGATCGCTACCAGCAATCTTATCCTTTAACCTACCACCAAGCAGTGTTCAAGCTACATTGTTGTGTTCCGGTGTGCGTATAAGATAAACGGTGAAATAGGGAACATGCATATATTTCTTACGCTCTCTGGAAAGTGCTATGAAAGAGAGGAATAACTGTATACGGGAAATAATTGTGTATTTTTTTCATAAGATATGAAGCTTTATAAAGTCATAGTTCAGACCTCCTGCAAAAACACTCTATACAAAATCGAGGACAGGAATGATGTCACAGTTGTTGTGCCACGTAAAATATAAGGACCTTGTTACTATGCTTAAGCCAATATCGTTGAATTAAAATATTATGTAAATAAAATAAGGATGCCAAAAAAAACAATCTAAACATTAAAAGAGGTTTTACAATTTTAATAAGTTTTGATTCTATATAAAATCCTTATAAACGGGTTACAACTTAGCTTATGTATGTATGTATATAAACTCTTTATTGTACAAAAGAAACACCAAAAAAACACAATGAATAATAATAAATAGATGTACAAAAGCGAACTAGTGTAAAGTGTATATGGCTAGTGTATTGCTTTTGTCTCCAGAATCGTATCAGTGAAACTCAATTTGGATTTTTGTGTATGTTCTCTATTACTAGCATAGAGGCATTCTCAACGTATTTACGGTCTTAGCTTCGAGAATGCAAATGTTTATGGGTCACAGTACCCACTAAACTTACCATCACGTGGCTTGTGTGGTCATTTGAATACTCAATGCAAAAAAAAATGACGAAGAAGAGTACCTTCTGTACTTCGTGCTATTGTATATTCTGTGTGTAACAAAAGGTGAAGCGAAAAATGACGCAATGAGCGTATAAGGTCATGTTAATAATAGTATTCCTTTGTTGAGTACGTTTTTTGTTAAGTGACAGTATATTTACTAATTTGTACTGTCAAGGTAGTAATTTTATACAATGATGGGTCATTTTTGGTCACATCTGCAAGTATACACGTATCAGGTTATGTGAATGTAAAATTAAGTAGTAAAGGTAATATGCGATGTCTATTTAACAGGCTATTCACAATGGGTAATAAAATTGGAGGTTTTGCAATACCTTTACCTAGGGTATATTGAAAACATTAATCACTTCTAAAGTTCTGTATATTTTTTATCTTTTTACAATAATTATTGTTTACTTTAACTATATTTTTGGCAACGACTCTGTTACCTTCTTATTTTAATGCTTTGCCACGTTTTTCTCATTGCCTAAAGCTTTAGTTTTGTACAATAAAATGCTGCGAGCCAAACCACAATAAACAATTAGGATACAACTGAAACTATACCCCAATACGCGTATGAAAATTAAAAAATAAGTTACCTTACTAATTTATCATCGGGTATACACTTCATAATTTAGAAGAGTCAATGGTTACAAAATGATTAAAAATTCCGAATACAATGTTTTTTACAAGATTTTTTGATTTTTTTTTTATAAATCAAAACTAACCTAACCTACGCATAGCAATAAAGCTTTCGGAAAAATTAAGACTGAAAAATTCATATTCTGCAAAAAATATCGGAATTTCAAGGTGTTCGCTTTATAATCATTAGATTTGATTATCAAGGTTTCATTAACGTACAATGAACCTATTTTAGCAAAAGCATGCTTTTCACTTCCTGTAAAATTCAAATGTCACAATGAGGGATAAGTCTACAGCATATTTTATACACACTTTAGCTATAGTGCGGTTAAGAGGGTTAATTTATTTAATGTACATTTTTTATTTTATTTCTTATAATCCGGTCATCATTGAAAGACAGGATAAGCAAATAACGTTATTAAACAAAAACAATTGCAATATTGTCAAAGATGATCTTATAATTTCCTATTCTATCGAAGAAAAAAAAAGAAACTGTGACTACAATATTAATTGTAGTCATAGGGTTCGTCTAAAAACTAAATAGTTGTGCTCACTTCACAATCGGGGGTAAAAAACAATACCGTAGTTAAACTAACAATCACAAATAAAGTATAGTATTTTACAGCAACTTTCTGCATTTTCCTTTGATTACTATCACACCTACAACATCATTTTCATGACGCACAATATCTTCTTTATTAGTAGGTGAATTCTGCGCCAACTTCGCTCTGAGTCCAATTCATATAGAAATCAGGAGGTCGGGCACTGGACACGTTAGCCAATCATAGAGCGGGATCTTATAACAATCGGCCAATATCCCCAATGACCTTATCTCGTTGCTCTGAAAATCATCTCATTAGAACTCGTGCGCAGTTTACTGACGTAAAGGTCACGTGGAATTCGTTTACTACCTGTGCCTCTGTTCCACATTGCATTAGTCCATCTGACTTGATTTTGTAATCATATTGCTGACGCTATGACAATTTTTTTCTATCTCCTATCTTGTCGTCATTTTGTGTGCTCTTTTTGTGGTTTTAATTTTGACCATCAACAAAAATTAAAATGCCCTATTTCATTAGGCCAAAATATTTTTGGTCAAATGTTTCACTTCCCAAATTTTCATTTGCCAACCTGCTTTGTTTTCTGTAACCGTAAATATTTCAGGACTTCATATATGCTAACCTAACCTTACCTATAGATTTCTACACGATACGAGTATGGTACTAAAATAAATCCTAAAAAAATTATGTAACATTGTTTTGACATATGAAAAGGTTGGAAAATGATACATTAGACCAAAAGTATTTCAGCCGATCGGCAGACTCCTCCTTAAAATACAGTCCACGCTCACGACAACATACAGTTTTCAATACTGGAGCAATATAGGCTACACCGAAGTGGAATAAAGGCTCTGTACTTTAGCAATGGATATAAGTAGCTGCATACTTTAGTGCTTTGTCACTTTCAGCTCATGTTTGAACTGCTGCACTAATCTGTCAAATGCGTTAAAGCGACAAGGTACAAGTGTGTAACTACTTATAAGGCTGACTGTACATTTTCATCTTATCTTATACTTGCTGTTTCCCGCGACTCCGTTCGCCTAGTTTATCTCTATTCCCTCAGAAACCGTCCCCGGGGCTCAAAGTATCTTCATAACAAATTTCATCAAGATCGGTTAAGCGGTTTATCCGAAAGTGCAACACACAGATAGACAAACAGAGCTCCTGTAAGTATTTATAATAATCTACAAAAGTTTCCCGTCATTAGCGCAAAGATCCATAAATTGAGCCAAACTTACCGTTCTTCAAACTTAATCCCGACAGATATTTCTTCAAAATCTCACCAATCCGTGGAAGTACACTCGTAATAAAATAAGTGGGTTGACGTCTTAATAACAAAGGGAGTTGGGAGTTCACGAGTTGTTACGATAGTTCGACGCTGAGCACTCTCGACGTGACGGCCCGTCACTACACCACTAGTGATGCGAAGTTGTCGATATTTTTTCTTAACTTTACATATTCGTTTGATTATAAGCTGTTTATTATGTTTCTAATCAGTGGTGCTAGACAAGTTGCATTCGACAATCGTCAGCGATTATGTTTCGATTGATAAATGTATGGAATTGACGTAAGCCACCGAGGTAGTAACGTGACACTTACGTCAATTCCATATATTTTTAATCGAAAATCGGGGGCTGAAAATTTAAATTAATTATCTAAGCCCTAAGTATATAAGAGCTGATAATGATGATTCAAATACACAACAGCGACAACCGCTTCGCTGTATTTAATGTACACCCACCCAGTTTAGGCCATACGCCGATGAAAATAAAGTTCAGTTGGAAAAACTTGTTTTAAACTTATCTCAGCCTATCGACGCGAAAGCCCGCTACGTTTTAGTGTTTTACTTATTTAATACAGCTGTGATTTTTCGTTTGATTGTTTATCGATATTGTTAAAAGTTTAAATTATTAATCGTATTTTTTCCAGCTCGTTATGTTATTTTTCTATAATACACGCATGCAAAATATCGTTCGTAATAGACTTAATATTTTTGATTCTTAGTAAATCTTAAGGAATTTCTGTCAATATTTAATATTGATCAACACGGCGTCAATGACAGAGCCACGCAATAAAGTAACTGTTTTCAAGAGAGGGAGGGAGAGAGATCGAGAGAGAGAGAGAGAGAGATCGAAAGAGAGAGAGAGAGTAAGATTACGCAACGTGAAATTCGGTAAAAGACGAAGTAATTGGGATATAAACCCTGTTTTGACCCAGTTGGCGCACTTAATAGAATGCGCTACGGGAGGTGGGTGATCTCATCAATAATAAATTCGACCCGAGTATCAAGAATACACCATCTTATGATTTGTGATGTCGGGATGCTGAAAATATTTATGGTCTAAAATCTTTTAGTGGTGGTAGGACCCTGTGCAGGGTCCGTCCGGATCGCTACCACCATCTTATCCATTAACCACCCGCCAAGCAACAGTGTTCGCATTGTTGTGTTCCGCTGTGGGGATAAGACAACCGGTGAAATTACTAGCATAGAGGCATTCCATCTTAGTCCTCAGGGTTGGCAACGCATTTGAGGTCTTAGGATTATAGTCTTGAGAATTCAAATGTCTATGGGTCTCAGATTCCACTTACCATCAGGTGGCCTGAGTGCTCGGGTGCCTTCTCCTTAACATAAAAAAAAAAAAAAAAAAATTGTGTAAAGATTTTCTAACTAATAGATATGTGGTTGCCGGGTTAGATTTGTACCAATCCATGTCTTCCCGTGGATGTCGTAAAAGGCGACTAAGGGAATAAAGGCTTGAAGTACTGTTAGGGGATGGGCTTGCGACCTGTCACAAAATACACTAGTAAACTTCTTGGCCTGATTATGCAAAATGTGGTTACAGAATTAAGTATAAAGAAGTCTTTTTAGAGTTGTTGGTATTTCTGTAGCTCTGCCTACCCCACTCTGGAAATGAAGGCTTGATTATATGTATGTATGTATGTATGTATGTATGTAGATAATAATAGTAGTCATCATTACGGTTTATTGAACCAATTGTTTTTTTTTGTAAATTGTTTGACTGTGATATGTGCTAGCAGCTTCACTCTTCCCGCTGTCTGACTATCCCTATGTATGCTTAGATCTTTAAGACTACGTAACGGACTTTGATGCAGTTTTTTTTATAGCTAGAGTAATTTAAGAGGAAGGTAAGGTATGTATAATACTTTAATCCAGAGCGAAGCGAGGGCAGGTCGCTAGTAAAATATATAAATTTGACAATAACTTAAGTAAAAATAAATTGTATCGACACCACCCCCTCACTAACAAACGCTTGCGTACGTATCACAAACACCCTTCTCTAGAGATTGCGGCTTCCCCATTCACCTCCAACGTTACACTCCCTTCAAACCACGCAATGTAAGCCGACTAGCGCACTCTTGGAGCATCTTCAGAGCTGTGACAGTTTGAAGGATGCCTGGAAGTTTTAATGAGTATCGCTTTTCATTCCAGCTACCTCCCTGGGTTGTGATAGTTACCAGGTTTGGATCATATTGCAACGACGTAAGAGTTGTTTTGAAACAAACGGTAAAGAAGTTTGATGATCGAGTATAGTGAGTAGGGAGACAAAACATATAACGATTGACAGACAGAAGACAGTTCTAGTATCTAGAAGTATATAAATTCAAATTTAGAAAATACACTGTGCAAGTTTTGATAAGAGTTACAGTTTTTAAATGTAAAACGAGTTAATGCTTTCTAGACCGGTGTCAGAGGTGCGTCCTTCTGCCATAATATTACGGGCACGGAACCCTAAAAAACCGGCCAAGTGCGAGTCGGACTCGCGCATGTAGGTCTCCGTATCATTACTATACAACATTAGACACTATATTACATAAATATTTTTTTGTTTCACCTGTCCCGGTGTGTGTTTGTAACCACGGTGTCTATATTAAGCTTGAGAAAAAAAAGGCAAAAATATCACGTTTGTTGTATGGGAGCGCCCCTTCTATTTCATTTCACTTGTGCAAAATGTGGTTACAGAATTATCGACAACTCTTTTTGAAGTTATTGGTATTTCTGTGGCTCTGCCTACCCCAGTCTAAGAATGAAGGCGTGATGTTCTGTATTGTATGTAATTATTTATTTTTGAAGTGAATATACAACTTAATATTTTAAGCGTCTACCGGTTGCCGTTATTAATTTCGAGCAAAAAACGGCAAAAAATCGCGTTTGTTGTATGGGAGCCCCCTTAAATATTAATTTTATTGTTTTAATTATTTTTTGTTATAGCGGCATCAGAAATACATCATCTGTGAAAATTTCAACTGTCTAGCTATCACGGTCCATGAGATACAGCCTGGTGACAGATAGATAGACAGACAGACGGACAGTGGAGTCATAGTAATAGGGTCTCGTTTTTACCCTTTGGGCATGGAACCCTAAAAAGAACATGGACTACGTAATAAACTGTTCATTTGGGCGGATAAGATTATCACGCTTTACATTATTATGTATATTGCGATACGTATCACAGAAATACTGTTGCGTATCTCAGCATCATGAGAGATATCCTCGATAATATTGACATACCAGTCATCATCATCATCTTACCCTTATCCCATCATTTTACTTCATGACATATCAGGGATGAGATTCTACACAGTAAAAACGATATTGCATTTGACGTGTTTCCGTATTGTCAGCTTAATCTCTTATTTGCTTGACAGTACCTAATAGCGGCCGAGTTAGAAACAGTACTAAAACGCAATATCGTTATAACCCAGTAGAATAGAAGTTGCATTCGACAATCGTTAGCGATTATAGGGCCCTAGCCAAGATGCAAACGCTCCTAACGTTTTTCTTTTCTATCGCTCAAAATGTATGGGATGACATTCTCGTGCGTTTCGATAAACCACGTGGTCGATTGTCATCCCATACATTTTGAGCGATAGAAAAGATAAACGTTAGGAGCGCTTGCATCTTGGCTAGGGTCCCTGTTTCGATATACATGTATTCATAAACTTTTCAATAGAGACATAATCGCTAAAGATTGATTAATGCAACTTATGTAGCCCCACAGTACGATTATCGTTGATAATATTGATTGTCCATCGGGCCTCATTAACTTTCGGTTTGTTATGTTGCGTTAATCAACTTAATTATCATATTGTTACTTATTCCGCAATCCTGTCATGCCTCATTTTATCTTTATTCACCTGTTCTCATGAACAATAATGTGATGTCGATATATATAACCATATCCAGCCGCGATTTGAACAACAGAATTGATCTCGGCCGTGACGGGCGCCGAATAGTCTAGAATTTTACACAAATACTGGCTTTAATGGTGTCTAGTTTCCATATAAATAGGTAGATGATATTTATACTTTAGTTTACATACGTAGTTATTATATTTTCCTGCTTGTTTAACGGCCGAACCCTATATTCAAACAGATGACAAATTTCAACCCGAAGTAAGCCTTATCTATCCGCGGTTTGAATATAGGGTTTGGTCGTAAGTTATAAACAGATCTGAAACAAATTAACCTTATCCCAAAATAAGGCCTCAAATGCGTTGCCAACCCTTAAGACTACGAGGGAATGCCTCTATGCTAGTAATTACACCGGTAGTCTTATCCCCACCCCGGAACACAACAATGCGAACATTTCTGCTTGGCGGAGAGTTAATAGAAAAGATGGTGGTAGTGATTTGGAAGGACCCTGCACAGCCTACCACCACTTATGGAATTGGCAAAAGCGATCGTCACGAGTACTCTCAAGCGAATGCCTGAAAAGTTAACGGTTTTAGAACTAAATGCTTATCTAACTCGTAAAAATTTGCGACTTGCGATAGGTTACCGAAAACATCCAATACTCATGTTCATCACGCAAATTTTGCCATTACCGAAGAATTATGGGGTGAGCCAAAGTTCATATGAAATTGCGAACTAGATCATTGGAACTTCGAAAATGATTCTCATACCATTTTATATCACAATGATCACTCTTCATAAAAATATTGCTCTTTTCAGGATTTAAAAAATAACTGTTTCAGTAAAAATCACTTTAGGGGTTGCGATGAAAAAAAAAGTATGAGGATTAAATACAGTGTGTAAATGGTATACGGGCGTTCCTTTTAACTGTGGTTAGTACAACCCCTACTGAGCACATTTAGGCAGCTTTTGTTAAAATTAAATTAAAAAAAAATAACCATACAGAATAATTTAACACGCAATGTATAACGAAAAATGCAATGAATTATAAACGAAAATAACACCTGCCAGATGGACTTCGATGTACATTGCGGGTCGATAGTACGTTCAAAAATTAATAACGGTGTATACGTTAGCGTAATCAAAATAATTCTTTCTGTTAACGATTAGTAGAGTCTTAATCTATGTCCAGTTTTAATAAACGCCCGTATACCATTTACACACTGTATATGAAGAGTTATTATTATGAATAAAAACGGTGATAAAACCAAAAATAGGAATAAGAATTTGATGTGAGCCAATACTGCCCTGCTAATACAAAATGCAGTATCTCAGCAAAAACTCCAGCAAAAACTCCTATACCAGATGCCACCTTACTACCAACATTTGATTGAATCTGCTTTGGCCATCGAATTTAGGGTACTGCTTTTTGGCTAAGGAGGGCAGAATAAGGATCCGAATTATAGCTAGCTTGGTACGTTCCCTGCAAACAAGGCCTACCGCATCATTAACGCTTTGAGTTTTAAAATAATTAGTTTAAACCGCCCGCCGTGTATTTGTGTAGTTGTTTCTCTGCTCAAGGTTGTCTGAAAGAGATCACTATTTAGCAGTAAGACCGTCTGTTGTATACCTATATCTTATCTTAGAGATGGGCCCCTTCGTATACAGTTCGACCCCTTACACGACACGTTTGCCTAGTTGGTAGTTACCCTGCCTACAAAGCTAGCAGTCCCGGGTTACATACCGGTAGAGGCAGATATTTGTGTCATGACCACGAGTATTTGTTTCGGAGACTTGGATGTTTTGTATGTATTTAAGTATATGTTTCTCTATGCAAGTACATTTATCGTAGTCTAGTACCCATAGTAAACAACTTTTACCTTTTTTATCTAACTCTTTGGTACATCGTGACCGCGGGGGTTTGAACACGGTGAGTTTACGATGACGAGTCAACCCGCTGAGCCACTAGGCCATCGACGCTCCTGTATACCTGTAATTAAATTAATGTACTGTTGCGTGTTCTGATTTTTTGGTGTTCTTTGAAAAGTATTGTATTATTGTATTGTTACGTACTGTGCACTGAGCCTCTATTCTACTGCGTTAAAACGATATCGTGTTTGACGTGTTTTAATAATAACGTTTTAATAATAAAGTCACTCAAATAGACCTAGTCCCAAACTAAGCTCTAGGCTTGTACTATGGGTACTAGACAACGATAAACATACGTAGATAGATAAATAAATACTTAAATATATAGAAAACATCCAAGACTAAGAAACAAATACTCGTGCTCATCACAAAAAAATATCTGCCCTTACCGGGATTTGAACACGGGACCGCTGGCTTCAGAGGCAGGGTCACTCCCAACTAGGCCAACGTGTCGTCGTTTAGCATCGTTTTTAACTCGGCCACCATTGTTATATATGCCATAAGTCTTATCAAAACGTTGAAAATACGGAAACACGTCAAAGACAGCCCTGTGCAAATGTCTTTATAGTCGGGGAACGCGTTCGTAAAATGCGTACAGAAAACGACAAAAAACTGAAAAGGCTCTAGCTTTTTCCTACTCTACACTATCGCGTCATACTACCTGTCACAATGTGTCGAACGGGTTCCGACAGCTCTTCGTCGCCATTTTAAGGGGGAGGGCACTGGGCAATATTGATGGCGCCCCCCGTACCTACCCCCCGTTTTAACTAGATGCACTTTGTTCGAACCCGACGTTCCGATTTTGCTGACGTGTGATGTGTTTCTCTTTCCCACCAAACTAACAAGACCTCCTCCCCTCTTGTGAAACTACGCAATTCCCCTCAATCAAGAGGAATACGTGGAGCCTTTTGCGGATCAATGGAAACTGGATATGTCACGTTCGTTTGCTATTTTTTGCGTGCGTTCGCACAGCTTCCTACTAATTGGAGTTAGAGTTGATTTTTGCGTGTTCTAACTGTTTTTGCTAGATTGTACGGTTATTTCGTGACTATTGAGAATGAGCTGTCGATGGTGACATATTGTAGGCTTTTCACTGTTCAGCTGAAAATTGAACTCGGGAGCTGCAATGAACTGAACATTTAAACCTACTGGAATTAATGACTGGTGGTTTGATTAATGTTGCTCGGAAAGTGCCAATTTATTCTGGGCTTGTTTCCAAGACTTAAGTCGATTGGAGGGTAACGTGTAAGTAAACAGGACTAGTTGTCATTAAAACATAATGGGAGATCTCGTGACTTTTAGGCCCGTATTAATAAACTGATCTCGGTTTAAATGCCCGTCTCAAGATACGTCAAAAATGACAGTTTCCTATGGTTTGACGTTTACTTTGACGTATCTTGAGATAGGCATTTGAACCGAGACGAGTTTATAAATACGGCCATTAGTTGTCATTAAAACATAATGGGAGATCTCGTGACTTTTAGGCCCGTAGTAATAAACTGATCCCGGTTTAAATGCCCGTCTCAAGATACGTCAAAAATTACAGTTTCCTATGGTTTGACGTTTACTTTGACGTATCTTGAGATAGGCATTTGAACCGAGACGAGTTTATAAATACGGCCATTAGTTGTCATTAAAACATAATGGGAGATCTCGTGACTTAGGCCCATAGTAATAATTGATCCCGGTTTAAATGCCCGTCTCAAGATACGTCATTAATGACAGTTTTCTATGATTTGACGTTTACTTTGACGTATCTTGAGATAGAAAATGAAACCGAGACGAGTTTATCAATACGGCAATTAGTGGTAATTTCATCATAATGAAGGGATCTCGTAACTTTAAGTTTTATTATATTTAGTCTGAATTAGTCTTTGTGTCAACTGGCCTTTAAAACCGCTTTAAAAGTTTCAAAGTTAAATAAATAAATCAATCACAAGACAATGCCACAGAAATTGACCTGGGGGGTTATTATTGACCTAGCTATGCAGTTAATTTTACGGTGAGCGTAAAGGACAGATCTATGGCAGTTATATAGCTCTGTCCTTTTCCCTGAGCATAAACAGAACTGTATAGTTATGTCATAATAACCCCCTTGGCCTCAAACTATGCTCTAGGCTTGTACTATGGGTACAAATACCTGCCCATACAGGTATTTCTAGCTTCGAAGGCAGGGTCACTACCAACTAGGGTAGCGAGTCGTCATGTGTGTGTTTCTGAAATAATTTTGTCTACACACATATCATAAGTCCTCTTTAATGCGCTGATGTTCAATTTTATCTGTGGTAGTGTTGTCGTGGTTTTCTAAAACTCTTTACTTTTTAATTTGAAACTTAACTGTGTCATATTTGATATCGTTATCCAATATGATAAAGTTATGAGTTTCGAATTTGGAACGTCTTGTGTTTTAAACCCTAAGTATGTACAGTTGTACAGTCGACGACGACTTCGACTGTACCACACTTGTCTTTTAAGACCCCTCATTATGTATCCGGTACATAAAATACATACTATTGGTAAGTATAGCTCGTTCGCTTGGACATTGTCGTCGCTTTTGTAT
Organism: Acleris holmiana; assembly: GCA_949316455.1. Lineage (NCBI taxonomy): Eukaryota > Metazoa > Arthropoda > Insecta > Lepidoptera > Tortricidae > Acleris > Acleris holmiana. The sequence continues at coordinate 16,433,634 of OX438770.1, forward strand.
CGCGCCGCCTTGGCACGCGCCGCCTTTTGTCAAAGGATGCCGCCGCGTAAACAAAGAATGCGAGTGGCGTGCCCGCAAGTGAATTTGGCAGTTTACATCGAATTAAATTAATATTATATTACAATAACCACAAGTGCGCGCGGGTGTAGCGACACTATCTAAGCGAATGAAATAATTATATTTTTTAATGTATTGTAAATTGAGACTAAATCATCAAATCTTCTAATCTAACACGTATACATACATACATACATAACATCACGCCTTCATTCCCAGAGTGGGGTAGGCAGAGCTACAGAATTAGCATCAACTCTAAAAATACTTGTTGATAATTCTGTAACCACATCTTGCACAAGTAGGCTAAGATGTTCTTGTAATAATCTTAGAATATTGTTGTTTATTTTTATTATGACAAGGCATTTAAGTGCTTAACATCTTTAGGGTATAGGACCCTAAAGATGTTGAGCACTTTCCATTCTAAACAATAATAGTAAATTGAACACGCTATAACAAATCTACAACATTTAAACCGTTTGTTTTGTTGGTGAAATCAATAAGATTTGATTCCGCTATTTGTCACCTGTATGTTTGTATGTACTATTTACTCTTACGAACCCTATATTCAAACCGCGGATAGATAAGGCTTACTTCGAGTTGAAATTTGACATTTGCCCATACAAAATGTGTCAAATTTTAATCCGAAGTAAGTAATCTGTCCGCGGTTTGAATATGGGGTTTGGCCGTTAGTCAGAAGGTACTAAAACATACATTTACCTACAGTATTCGCATCAAGTCATTGCTTCGAATTTAACTTTTAAAAGCATAATTTATTTAATATAATATGTTATACACGGACACGCTAGCCTAGTTGGGAGTTACCCTGCATTCGAAGCTAGGGGTCCTGGGTTCAAATGTGTGATGAGCGCGAATATTTGTTCCTGAGTTTTGGATGTTTTCTGTGTATTTAAGTATATATTTCTTTATATAAGTAAGTTTATCGTTGTCTAGTACCCATAGTACAAGCCTAGAGCTTAGTTTGGGACTAGATCTATCTGTGTGACATTGTCCTGCGATATTTATTTATTTATGTGTAGAAGAATAAAAAAACACAGTTGAATTGAAAAAAGAAAAAACAGGAAATATTAAAAAAAAACAATAACATAAGCGAATATAACTTTATAGTGCTATAAAACCTAAAGACATCTCTCCTTCATGCCACCAAAATATGACGTGTTTTTTTCGAAAAATAGACTATTTAATATACTATAAAAAATGAAATTGATAGCCCTCAACGTCTCAATTTTAAATGATTTCCCTCTTTAATCCATTAAAGCGTGATAATCCGTTTTCATAAACCCTGGATCATCAATCACATACACCTAATTATACAAATCAGTCGGCTGTCAATCTACTTTACAGCGGAAGAAAAATGAATCCCCAGTTTCTTTCAATTTTTTTCTATTCCGCCGTGAATAATTTTAAAGTATTTCACCGCTTTGACTTAAGGGTGTAACACCCACCCCCGTTAACATACATAAAATGAATGTATATAATAAATATAAGAAATAAATATTTATATTTTAGATAAGTGAAGCTTATCTAACAAGTATGGACTGCAGTCATTGACATACAACCCAATCATTGAGATATTGATTTGGCCAAATGTTATGATGGTTTAGTGGTAGAACCTACTACATTGTGGAAGTTATAATGTTGTTACCTTAATTCTTTTCAAGGTATGTGATGCTGATCTGGAATCTCAAAGGCATATTAAATACATATATTAAACCTAAGATACTAGTCCTAACCTACAAATACTGAATAGAAGATTGGAAAGGATACCTACCTACATTAACTTAATATAAAATACCTAAAATATGTAACCCTGATACAGAGACACGTTAAGTGATAATTGTGTTTGGTTTATAGATAAATAATAGTTTGAATTATGTATTAAGTGTTATGTAATGTAAAGTTCCTGAAATACAAATGTCATAAATATAATTAGTTAAATGTAGTTATGTAAGAGAATTTTAACTAAATGTGTCAGTTGAATGCAATAGGAATGGCAACCTTTGAAATAAATAAGTTGTTTTAGGTGACCTATCTCTCAAGAGACCTCATTGGTCATAAATACAATATAATAACTAAGTTAAGTGTACAACGAAGTGATTAGTTATTAGGAGGTTGAGGCTGCTGAATGCCCCCACAATATAGAATTTATGGAATGATGAAATAATATTAAGCAACTATGTTACGGTGGCATCCTTCAGGTCTCGAGGATACCCTAGAACAATGTTCTAGGGGAATGCATACCCCATATCCCCGCATGAGTCCTATGAAGACCGTCCACAAAGTTGTCTTCTCCTGGGATGAGGGAAGGGATCAGTCAGCTGGATACTACCGTATTACTTTCCTAGATACTACAGTCATCCTAATAACTCTATGTACAGTCCGCAGTTAGGAATCACTAGATATTGTACTAGTGAGTATGTATATTAGTCTTGGTTTTAGTAATTCCTGGAGTGTAGAACACTTACCCAAGAGATTACTAAGCTTTTAATGTATGTATGCTACTGATATTCTTAAAGTTAGAATAGGAATCCAACTAAACTTGACTGTTCAAAATGTTTGCATTAACAAAATATAATGTTTTTATCATGATTCATGATCGTATTCAGGAAAATAATACGAAACATTTTATCAAGAAAGTTAATTATTTTCCCATGTTTTCAACAGCCAGTGTTTCAAATGAAATTACTGTATCACAAATTTAATTTAAAAGAACCTTCCCACAAAGTGAAATAAATTAATTTACCATCAGTACGTATTAGATTTTGTAATTTTCCTCTTTTCAACTCGATAAAAACGTTTGCTTTTAACAAGTTTGGTATTTTTTTAACCCAGCCTCCATTAATGTCATGTAAATAAGAGCTATAATAACGTTAACAGTACTATAAATTATAGTCAACTTATAGGATGACTTAGCTTATAGTAACTAACGCAGATTTTAGTAGTGGTAGGACCCTGTGCAGGGTCCGTCCGGATCGCTACCACCATCTTATCCATTAACCACCCGCCAAGCAACAGTGTTCGCATTGTTGTGTTCCGGTGTGGGGATGAGACAACTGGTGAAGTTACTCTACTGCATAGAGGCATTCCATCTTAGTCCTCAGGGTTGGCAACGCATTTGAGGTCTTAGGATTATAGTCTTGAGAATTTAAATGTCTATGGGTCTTAGATTCCACTTACCATCAGGTGGCCTGAGTGCTCGTGTGCCTTCTCCTTAACATAATAATAATAATGGCAAGTCAGAGGTCGGAGTCAATAGAGCTATATACTGTTTTTAATGTTCCCATCCTTCTTATAGTCTTATACTAACCGGGGGTTGTCCGCGGGAGCATACTTCTATAGTGTGAACTCGGGGACAATCGCCGGGTGGTGTCCCACCACTTTACTAAATTAAAGTTGTCTAAAGGGCCTCTGCGTGTTGGCTTCGGCTCCATGTACGCCTTCCAAAGGTCCGGGACTCCCATAGTCCCGTGTTTGGTAAAGACAGACAAATAATAATAGTTAAAAATTTACCTAATCTCCCAGCACAAGCCTAGAGCTCAGTTTGAACTAAGCTACTCAATCAACCATTTATTCCATCATACTCAATCATTTATTGCATTCCACAATGTTAGTTTACACGATATTGCTTTAACTTTAATTTAAGTTGTTAAGAGGATGGTGAAGCGATGCTTAAATGGCACTTCAGGCCCTCTATTCAGGTGCGTTAAAACGATATCGTGTTTGACACGTTTAAGAATCGTTTATGTCACAGTCGCCATTATTGTAAATGACATAAGAGTTATCAAAACGTTGACAATACGGAAACAGGTCAAAAACGATATCGTTATAACGCAGTTGAATAGAGGCCCTGATATAGCTCCGGGCGGTAACGTTTCTCGCTATCCGATAATCTTATCCGATTTCCACGATTTTTTAATATGTTGTGAAAATCTAGGTCTGTACATACGTTTCCGCTTTTTTCTTTCTAGTTTATATTTTCTTGGAAAGGAAAATGTACAGAATTAGTTTTCATAATATTAACAACATATTAAAAAGTCGTAAAAATCGGACAACGTTTAAGGGGAGAAAACGTTATCGCATTTAGTTAGGAAGTATTTTGCTTCATAGTCCTCTTAATTAATAAAACTTAAGTGTGGATCCTGTTGGGCTCGGCCAATAAAATTGGTGAGTACAGGGCGACTTGGATATGTAGGTACATTCATTCTACGAAGCTTAATTTCTAAAAATTTAAACGACAATGTACTGAATGTCCAATACTTTATGTATTGTGTGTCTTTTAAAAAGAATTTGTCTTACATTATTATATTATATTGTTTAGTAGGATATATGTATATGATAGAACTTAAGTACTTGACCACAAAAAATAGTAAAATAATGCGGTGGGAAGTACTTCTATGCCAAATGTAATTTTGTAAAATAATATAGTTTGTTAAATGGTGATTTGGTAAAACATTGGGAAACCATACTGCCCTGCTAACACAAAAGGCAGTATCTCAGACAAAATTCCTCTAGCAAATGTTAGCTTATTACAAACGAGATAGAATTGAATCTGCTTTGGCCATTGAATTTGAGAGACATCTTATTGGCTTAGGAGCATATACAGCCGTATTTATAAATAATCGTCAGGGGCTACCACCTGTTTCCAGGAGACCACTCTGCCCTCCTAACACAAACCGCAATACGAGTATCTCAGACGAAACTCCTGTAGCAAATGCAACCTTATCACAATTAAAATAGGATTTAATCTGCTTTGGCCGTTGAATTTGAGATACTGCTGTTTGGCTTAGGAAGGCAGCACTACTGTTGAGATGAAGCTCTACTTTGGGATTCCTCTTTTGTAGGAAATACTGAATGTTATAATTCTTACGCTTACACTGAAGCCCCCCCCCCCCGCATTACATTCAGAGTAAACGGTATTTTTTCCCCGTTTTATGACTATTTGCTCTTAGGCGCGATTTTATAGTCCCGCCTGTGGGCAACCTCTGCGCCTTTGAATATCACTGCCATTTTTTCATTATTGTCATTGCTATATCGTATAGATTGGCGCTGTCTTTCGAAGACTTTCTTTTGTAGATCAAAATGGCAAAATCTATATCGTTACTAATACAGATATTGCGACAGTGAATTTGTATGTTCCGTCAACTTCTGTCTTCACAATTCAACGCCTGAGTGGATTTAGGGATAGTTAATAGCTCGACGGTTGACTGGTCTTATTCTAAGGGACGTATCACTACGGAGTAGCGATATCGACTACAACGGAGTTGCACCAAAAGAGTTAATCCTAACAAATACGAGTATTCTAATGGGATAGTAAGTCTGTGTGTAAGGAAACACTAATTTATATAAAAAAATCACCCATTTTGAAACGTAGCTTTATATATATTACTATCTTTTTCCCTCGTCTCCGTCAGCGTAAAAGACGTTTATCGCTGTTCTTCGGGAAGCGTATTTTTTTTCGGATTATAACCACCCTGGCATACTTTTCCGGGACTCAACCTATCTACATACCAAATTTTTCAGATTTGGTTTATCGGTTTATACGTGAAAGCGCAACAAACAGATCGACAGACAGACAGACTTATTTTTACATTTATACATACCTACATACATACATAACATTACGCCTTGATTCCCAAAGTGGGGTAGTCAGAGCTACAAAAATACCAACTGCTCTAAAAAGAATTGTTGATAATCCTATAACTGGTGCACAAGTAGGCTAAGTTGTTTACCAATGCTTTAGTGACAGGTTGCAAGCCCAACGCCTAACACATACACACATTCACAAATCACATTTTTTTTTCACATTTATAATATTAGTATTTTATTTAATCCAGACGGAGTCGGGACTGAATATTATAACCAATATTTTTCTTATAGGTATTCTTAGATTTTCTTCAGTCATACTTTATGTAACTAAATGAAGAAAATTTGCGCAATGGCACAAAGGACGCTCCGGATGCTTGGTGATGTTATCAGTTCAATTTATTATAAAAATGCAGTGTGTTAAGACTTGGGGTCTTATTAATAATAAAATAAAATTCGTAGATGGTACAATTAAACTTCTGTAATCCAGATTCCACAAAAGTGTAGGAAATAGCATTAAATAAATGTATTAAAGTTGTATGACGCGCACGCAAGCGCGCTAAGAGCCGATAGAAGAATGCGAGGCGACTAGGTGCGGCGGAGGGACAAAACTTCATCAAAACTGGTTTAGCTCCGTACCGTCCCCGCCTCACCACTTGTACTCGTAGCGGCAACATCCTGGGGGCCCTTGGAGACGTCAGTCTTCAATGGTTCTGCTGTCTCGTCCAGTAAAGGGCAGAGGTATTTCACACCTCGCTTGTATATGCCCGATGGCGTAGCAACTTCAGCTACTCGAGATATCCCATCTGCGCCAGGAAATAATTGGACGACTCGTCCAAGTCGCCAGTGCATGGGAGGAGTATTTTCCTCCTTTATCAGGACCAGGTCGCCCAGCTGTAGAGCTCTGCCGCCGGGAACTCGCCATTTGGTCCGCTGCTGCAGCTCGGCGACGTACTCCAGCTGCCAACGCTGCCAGAAGTGCTGCCTGAGTGCCTCAAGCCTCTGGAATCTATCTAAACGGTTCGGGTTTATATCCGCCAGAGTAGGCGACGGCAGCGAGGTAAGCGCGCGGCCAATGATGAAGTGACCTGGGGTTAAAGGTTGGAAGTCATTAGGAGAAGAGGACAACGGACATAAAGGGCGGCTGTTAAGGATCGCCTCTACTTGATTAAATAACGTTGCCAACTCCTCGAAGGTCAGGTGAGAATTGCCTAAAATTCGCTTCAAGTGAAATTTCGCAGACTTGACACCTGCCTCCCATAAACCCCCAAAGTGGGGAGCATAAGCCGGTTGGAATTTAAATTTAATTCCCTCATTCGATGCGAAATTACAAACTAACTCTGAGCTTGAGGTTATACAATCGCTAATTTTCTTGGCTGCACCTATGAAATTTCGGCCGTTATCGCAAAAAATCTCGCGCGGTCGTCCTCTCCGAGAGATAAAACGGCGCAACGACAAAATAAACGAATCCGTAGACAGCGAACTCACAGCCTCCAGGTGCAAACATTTATAACGAAAACAAACAAATATCGCCAGATAGCACTTAGAAATTTTGCAACCCCTTCCATGCCTATCCGTAATTAGGAAGGGTCCAGCAAAGTCGACACCAACACTAACAAAAGGAAAGTCAGGCGTAACGCGCTGAGAAGGAAGAACGCCCATTAGAGGAGCAGAGGTATTGCCAGCGGCGCGGCGGCAAGTGACGCACTGTTGCGACACTGTGCGCGCGAGCACGCGGCCCGCCACGGCCCACACGTACTCGCGGGTCGCGCCCAGCAGCAGTTGCGGCGGCGCGTGCAGGAGGCGCACGTGCTCCTGCTGGAACAACAACCTGGTGAGCCTGTGCTTAGCATGCAAAAGCATTGGGTGGCGCTTATCATACGAATAAAAAGACGAGTTCAAACGTCCACCTACCCTAAGAAGTTTGTCGTCGGCGTCATAAAAAGGGTTCAATGACAAAATTGGACTTTTGGGGTTAAGTGGTTGATTGACGCGAAGGGTCCTTAAATCGTGGGGAAAGCTATCTTCCTGCGACAAAATTATTAACCTCTTAAAAGAAAGTTCAAGTTCCTCAGGCTGTAACACACCTGTAGTCTTGTTAGAAGGATTGCGGCAATTATAAATAAATCGAAGTACATACGCTAATGAGCGCTGTAGTGTGCTTAGCTTCGAATATTTATTAAAATTAATAAAATCGTTATCCGTTGTCACAGTAGTGACATTTATTTTTACTTCGGGTAAATCATTAGCACAGTTCAACGAAAATTGAGGCCAGTTACATGGCGGCTCATATAAAAATGATGGCCCGTTCCACCACATATCTAAAGACGTTAATAGGCGGGCTTCGACGCCGCGCGACGCGTAGTCCGCCGGGTTAAGTGACGTCGGGACGTGACGCCACTCACTGCCTTCAGTGAGTTCTAAAATATTAGCAACTCGATTAGACACAAACGTTTTTAATTTAGAGTAACTCATTTTAAGCCACGCCAAGACAATAGAGGAGTCAGTCCAATAACATTTCCGCGCGAGCTGGCAACGCAGCGTCTTAGAAACAGCTGATGCGAGCTGTGCGCCTAGAACGCAAGCGCACAGTTCAAGGCGAGGTATGGTCGTGGCCTTGACCGGAGCAACTTTAGACTTGGCACACAGCAGTCTGATAACAACATCGCCCTTATCATTAATTGATTTTAAATAAATACACGCGGAATAGGCGATCGAGCTTGCATCACAAAAACAATGCATCTCGATGTCAGTGGGTGCGTCACACAAAACGTGACGAGGCATTTGCAATGAAGTTAAAGAGGCCAAACCATTAACAAAACCTTGCCATGAGTCATTAATTTCGCTCGGCACCGGCTCGTCCCAATCAATTTTCGCGAGCCATAGTTTTTGCATAAGAACTTTCGGTATAATTGTGAGTAGACACAGGACACCCAACGGATCAAATATTTTGCACGAGTCGGACAAAATCGAACGCTTCGTGGGACAGCCGTCCTTGGCCGAGTACTGAGTGGGGAAATGAATAACATCTGCAGCAGAGTCCCAGCCCACTCCTAACGTGTGTGACGACGAACTAATAATCAAACTGCCTTGACTCGAGTCTGGGTTTTGAGAGTCGCACAAAATTGACGGTAAATTTGAGCGATATTTGCGCAGGGGGAAACAACCAGCCGCGAGCGCACACTCAACCGATTTTTTAATAACGCGAAGTTCATCCTCTGTATCGGACCCTGTTAACAAGTCATCTACCAAAAAATCATTTTGAATCACTGTTCTAATTTTTTCATCCGTGCATTCCTCGCCCAACTGCCATAAACAGCGAGTGCTTAAGAAACTGGCACTAGAAAAGCCATACGTGACCGTGTTAAGCCTTAAGGTTTTTAAAGGTTCGGTCTCGTTGCATCGCCAAAGAATTAATTGTAAATCGCGGTCACATTCTTGAACCAAGATCTGCCGATACATTTTTGCAACATCTCCGGTCAACACGTATTTATAAGTACGAAATCGTAACAAGATATTGAACAAAGAGTCTTGAATCGTAGGCCCGACCATCTGTAGGTCGTTTATTGAATAGCCGGATGAAGTAGAAGCACTACCATTAAATACTACTCTAATTTTAGTAGATTCACTAGTGGGCTTGAGCACGGCATGATGAGGCACAAAAAAGGAAGGGTCTGGAATAACAGTGTCAGATACAGAGAGATGGCCTAAGTCCGAATACTCATTTATAAATTGTTTATAAAGCCCTTTGAGCTCTGGGTTGCCTTTAAATCGCTTTTCTAAGGCAAAGAAAAGTTTTTTAGCTAAACGATATGAATTACCTAAACAATCAGGTTCAGTAATTAACGGTAAGCGAACACAAAACCTGCCGTTTTCATTGCGGTAGGTGTGAGTAACAAAATGATTTTCGCATTCCGCTTCTAAGTCTGTGTGCGGGTGAGTAGGCTGGGGCACCTGCTCCAGTTGCCAAAATTTGGCCAGCGCTTCGTCTAAACTATCGCTGTATGTGGACAGATGGTTGCATTGTAAAAACGAATTAAACGATTTATCGCTTGGCATCGAACAAGCATTTATGTTACCGGCAAGTACCCAACCTAACTTTGATTTGCGCATAATTGGCATATCTAGCCCTAAATTAATTTGCTCGGATCCAATTAAATTCCAAAAAATGTCAGCACCAATTAAAACGTCTACAGGCGCAGGCTGATTAAAAGAGGGATCTGCGAGTTTTATATTGCGCGGCAATTTTAAATGTGATACATCAATATACTTATGCGGCAAATTACTAGAAATAGTAGGCAGTACTAAACATGAAAGATTGAAATTAATGTTTTTATCATGTCTAGACCGAATCTGTACGGCACAGCGCTCAGGCGTGCCGGACAAGGGGATGTTACCTACTCCGACCACGTTAATAGTATTGTGCTGAGGTACCAGCTGCAATTTCTGTTTTAAATTGTCAGTAATAAGAGAGGTCATGCTACCAGAATCTAAAAGCGCGCGCACAGTTACATGCCTATCATTGACCGGGTTGTAAACGTCAATAAGCGCGGTGGATAGAAGCACGTGATTCGCGTGTGACACGGCCATAATGCTGGCTGCGCCCCCGAGCTCCGCCCGCGGCGGCGGCAGTGCCTCGACTGGCGCGGCGACAGCCTGAGGAACCTCCCTGTGCAATAAAGTATTGTGGCGCTTCTTACAAGTATGACAAGGCGCTGCCCTGCATCGATGCGAAGTATGTCCCTTCCGCAAACAATTAAGACAAACGCGTAACCTCGCCGCTCCGGAAATTCGGTCTTCGACGGGCAAGGACAGGAACGACGAGCAATCGTAGATCCGATGGCTGCCGCTGCAGTACATGCAGGAGGCAGGGGGGGCTGGTGAAGCGCCAGGAGTGGCTGAAATCGCAAAAGTTTTTATGCTAGACTTCTCATGTTTATTGTGAAGAGGAAACATGGGTTCGCGCTTACTGGTACTGGGTTTCTCAGACCTATTACGTTGTACTGACTCTAAAATATCGGCGCGACCCTTTATAAAACGATTAAAATCGGCCAGTGTTGCCATTTCGTCATCAATCGAATTACCCTTAAATTCCTCCCATTTTAAAGAGGTATTGCTATCCAGTTTAGCCGAAACCATATGGATGATTAACGTGTCCCAGTTTTGAGTGGGTTGTCCCAGCGTATGTAATGCGCGCAAGTTTTTAGACACGTGATCCACTAGATAACGCAGAGACTTAGATGACTCGCGACCGATCGGCTGCAGGTTAAACAGGGAGTTTAGATGGTTGCTAACTAATTGCTTCTTGTTGTTGTATCTCTCGCAGAGGAGACGCCAAGCTTCGACATAGTTATTGTCTGTAACTTCTAAGTTACTAATTACCTGAGCCGCTTCGCCCTCTAAATAGGAATTCAAGTAGTGGAATTTATGAATCGGCTTAATCCTATCCGAACTGTGAATGAGAGAATCAAATGTGTCTCTGAACTCGAGCCACTTAAAGTACGAACCATCGAAACTAGCGATTTTTATTATAGGCAATCGGAAGTTAACTTCATTGTTGTGATTGCAATGACTTTGAACCTCGGACTTCACGCTTGCAAAGTCAGATCTTTCACCATTCTTATCAATAAGTTTTTGAGCAGTAGCAATAAGAGATACAAAATCCCGTTCCATCTCGTCTCTTATGTCAATCTCAGCATCCATAGACGATGGATCTGCAATTTCTATTTTAGTTTGGATTTCGTCAAACTGTGTAAACAAGGCACGAAAACGGTCTAATTTAATTGAAAGTTCGTCAACATCTCTATTAAAAATACCTTCTTGATTAGTTAATTCGTTAATCAAATTTCTAAATTTGGTAACGCGACCCTTTATTGAAGTTCTAGTGGCCTGATAAGAAGTCATTTTAGAGACAGATCTGACTGCAAAATAAAGCAACGAATGATGGATCAAATCAAAATGACAGGAAATAAATACGTAAATTGGTTCGGCTTATGTTCCCAGTCACCGTGGTAGCCCGGTGCGGCGGTGTAGCGGTGCAGCGTAAGCGATAAAAGGCGCTCAGCAACAGCGAGCCGATGGCAACCGAGAGCTGGGCGCTGTGCGGCGGTGTGCGTGCGCCGGCGCGGGAACCGGTTCTATGGCTGCTGCGGAGCAAAACACGTCTATTACTTACTAACGTAATGTAATGGAAAAAAATACTTTGGATGCTAACAAATTAAGCTAGATTGCTAGAAACTATGCAAAAGAATTATTGTTTCAGCATAAAGTAAGGAAAGACGCTTTATAAATCGCAAAAGTTGCGAACTAAAACCTGAGAAAATAATTTAAAGCACAAATAGGTTTCAGTTGTTGCTAAATCTTATATTTGTAAGCTTTAAGGAGGAAATAAAATCGAAGGCCTTAAGATATTCTAAACACGTGGCAAAGCTTGGCCATTAAAGCAGCGACCAGAGTATTTAAACTGGCACTAAAATTAAATAAGACGGCTTAAAAAAGGTGTGCAACACGTGCAATTTATAGGGCCTCAAACTAACCCTAAAGCTTGAGCTTTGCGTGAGGTGAAGATGACAAAGCTAAAAAATCAAGTAGAGAGAGACTTCGAGTGGGAAAAGAAAGGAAAAAATGGAATGGTGCACTTCCCTTGCTAAACCTTGGCTGCGGCGCAATTAAGCTGCCGGCGGGCTTGAAGTAGGGGCGGCTGCAGCTTCCGAGGTGGCGGCGTAGAACTCCACGTCACATACGGTTGCACGAAACGGCACTGAAGCTTTCTTAGCTTTTACTTGGTCGAAAATATCTTTAAATCTTCTATATCCGACACGGAACGGCTGTTTGCGTGACCTTTGTCCTTTCTTCTAGAAGCTTCGACTCGCGCGGTGTGCAGAATCTATCGTTGCGTATCCATCACGTCGGGGTCACCATGTTAAGACTTGGGGTCTTATTAATAATAAAATAAAATTCGTAGATGGTACAATTAAACTTCTGTAATCCAGATTCCACAAAAGTGTAGGAAATAGCATTAAATAAATGTATTAAAGTTGTATGACGCGCACGCAAGCGCGCTAAGAGCCGATAGAAGAATGCGAGGCGACTAGGTGCGGCGGAGGGACAAAACTTCATCAAAACTGGTTTAGCTCCGTACCGTCCCCGCCTCACCACTTGTACTCGTAGCGGCAACACAGTGCAAATAGAATCTTCCTGTCAAAGAGGACTCTAAAAGCTTTGTTAGTTGCGGGTAAACTTATACCTTGAAACAAAATAGAAATAAAAAACAGAGAGCTTCAGGAAATAATACTTTATAAAGAATTGACGTTCCGCTCCAAACCTTGTCTGGTGAAGATTTGATCTTTAGTATCTTGTCGCTGGACTTTATAACGTTATGAATAATAACGGTATTATAACGGTACACTTTTTCGTATTAATTTAAATTTTGTTAAGAAGTGTCGACATCCTGATCGTTATGTATCGTAATAATAACGAAGCATCATCCGGTACCGCATATTATTGCCAGTCTAATCCATAGGTACTAATATTATAAATGTGAAAGTAATTCTGTCTGTCTTTTTGTAACGCTTTTTCGAATACACCGCTAAACCGGTTTAGATACAATTTTATATGGAGATAGCTTGAATCCCGGTAAACAACAAAGGGTAATTTTTATCCCTAAAAATTGAACGGTTCCTGAGTTTTTTTTTTTAATAAAAAAAAGAATCCGCCAAGAAACAACGTGAACACTGTTGCTTGGCGGGTGGTTAATGGATAAGATGATGGTAGCGATCCGGACGGACAAATGAGCACTGAAAAAAATGGACTCCAACTAAGTAGTATTTTCTCTTAGTTGGCTCCAGAATAATTGGGTTAACATTAATATTGTTTACTTAAAACAAAAGAAGGTAGTTGCAACAGTAAGCTGAATTTGTTTGAGGCGACACAGAAGTATTTTTTTAATTTAATAAACGCCCTTTAAACAAACGACTAATACATCTTTGAATTAATACAGGATCCTTGTTAAATTAATTATTTTCTTTTACTTACGTTTACAAAGACCCTGTGTATGCATTAACGATATATGTGTATTATATGAACGAGGCGCAAAGTTGGAATATTCACTAGACACGTTACGTTAAAGAAGCTATGAAGTAGAATGATATAAGATAAAAAGTTAAATCTACAATTTTCTATACTAGCACCAACGATTTAACATAGTTGAAACAATAAATTTGTAAAATTACTGCAATCAATTAACGCGTTATATCAAAAAATGTTCTCTACTAAATCAAAACTATTAATTTATTGCTTCTATGATCCTAATAATAGCATTTACAAATGCTAAAAGTTATTTTAATTTATATAAAGTAATAGTTGCAATCAACTAGATACGCTGTACTAAGCAAGCTTCTTAGTAGATTCAAATGAGAATTGACCGAAGAAAATAATTAATTTATATTGCTTCTATGATCCTAATCGTAGTATTCACAAATAATGTTAAAAGTTATTTTAATTATATAAAGTAATAGTTTCATTCGACTAGTACGTTGTACTAAGCAAGCTTCTTAGTAGATTCAAATAAGAATTTGATTGAAGCTAACATGAAAAACACCTCACGCGTTTCCCCCCGCCTCCCCCGCTAAGCACGTTTCAATTCAAGTTTCGACCTGTATGATTGACGACGCATTGCATTTCGGCCATTTCACAAAAAAATACCAGCAGAGTGGTGTTTGCGCGCGGCATTATTGTGAGATTTGTGAGTGTTGATTTTTTTGATACTGAAATCTGTGTCTGTGGAATTGTGGATCGTGTTGTGATAAGGTTGTGGTCATGACAATTGGAGAAACAACATTCATAATATAGATATGGACGACAGCTTCCAAAGAAGAACACAAAAATCTTGCAGCGTTTTTGGCCATACCATATCTTTTAAATACAACAACCATCAAACAAAAGAAAAAGAAAGAAAAACTGGGTTCTGGGTGCAGCTGGAAGCCATCTAAGGCAGAATCACGTGATGCGTTTATTACGCATGTGAGATCGGATGCTGAAATTGGTCATTTACATTGTACAAATTTAACTCCGTTTTATTAAATATACGGTTCATTTATTTTTTTATGTAGTGGTTGTTTTATTGACAAGAACCAGTAGGCCGCCACATAATAATATGTAAATTACGTGAATTGGCCTTAGGTTAAGTCTTGTCCAATGTGATTATTATACTTTATCAGACCAAAAAACATATACTACTTCATTCATCTAAGGTCTAGGTTGTTGATATAGTCAGTCATGACAAGTAATAGATTTAAATAAGATCATTTTTCAAGGGGCTACCCTGGGCCAACGGCCTTGACGCGCGATTTTATATCATTTTCCTTTATATCTTTCAAACGGAAAACAATATGAAAAAAACGTCCGTCAGTTTTATACAGGATAACTTACTGGTTTTTTTTGTATATTTTTGGAAAAGTAAAGAGTAGCGTGTTTTTGATTCACCTCCGAGATTACTTACTCTCGTTTGAAAAATATTAAGGAAATTGTCAGAAAATCGCGTGTCAAGGTCGTTGACCCAGGGTAGCCCCTTGAAAAATGATCTTATTTAAATCTATTACTTGTCACGACTGATATATATATATATATATATATCAACTAAGTACCTAGACCTTAGTTGAATGAAGTAGTATATGTTTTTTGGTCTGGTTAAGTATAATAATCACATTGGACAAGAATTAAGCTCAAATGAGTAACTAACATTGTTTTGTTAACTATTATCTTGGTTGATGGAACTGTGGGATCTTGAGTGATTCTATAATAGAACACTGTTGTCATAATAAGGTTTCGTGCTTGCGCTAAACAAGATAATAATTGCCATGAATAAGTAATCTTTATGAGGACAGTAAAGTATTTGATAGAATCAACTAAGCGCCTTGATTGAATGAAGTTAAACATTCCTTGATCTGACGAAGTTTCATAATCACATTGGAAAAGAATTAAGCTCAAATGAGTAACTAACATTGTTTTGTTAACTATCATCTTGGTTGATGGAACTGTGGGATCTTGAGTGATTCTATAATAGAACACTGTTGTCATAATAAGGTTTCGTGCTTGCGCTAAACAAGATAATAATTGCCATGAATAAGTAATCTTTATGAGGACAGTAAAGTATTTGATAGAATCAACTAAGCGCCATGATTGAATAAAGTAAAATATTATCTGATCTGATGAAGCTTCATAATCACATTGGAAAAGAATTAAGCTCAAATAACTAACATTGTTATGTTAACTATTATCTTAGTTGATGGAACTGTGGGATTACTTGAATCTATAAACGAACGTTATAAATATAATAAGGTTTAATGCCTGTTCTGGACAAGAAATATATTAAAATAGATACCAGACTTTATAAGGCCAGTACAGTACTTGACAGACGAAACTAAGAGAATTTAACTAAATTCTCTTAGTCACAGAAGTCATGATGTTGACAGGCTCATATGGATTCATGATGTATGATTACAATGAACAAGATCTTGGTTGTAGTAAACATTTTTTTTTTTCAGTGAGAGCAACAAATTCATAATGTTAACTTTGGCGATTTTCGATAACTGGGTCATACACAGATTTAGGTTACCGTCTTTCCTGTGGACACACCGAAAGTTAACGTTTTTAAGGCCTAATTTTCTGGCTATGCCCATACCCGCAAAAACGCCATCAGGACTGCTTTAGACCTATCATATAAAAACATAACTTATATGCACACAAGCTCTTAACTATTAACCACAGGAGAGACAACGTTTGTTTTTAAGAGTGTGTATGACCCAACTGTCGAAATGTATTTAATTGATGTTGCTGACCAATGCGATCAATTGTCTGCACCTTTCATCAATCCTACACTTTTTATCAGGCGTGTTGTTCTACTTCGTCTTTCCTCAGTCTCCATCTTTTAATTCGGCACCTATAACTGTTAAGTTAATAAGAGCTATAATAACAACTCAAAATAAATTACGTTTAGCTCGATTAGAATACAGCTCCAGTTTAAAAAATGCTAACAATAAAATGCTAGCAATTAAATGAAGCGAAGAAAACTAACTCTCTCCGCTTAAGAGATTGCCAATCACATTGAAATACGGGTTTTAAGGATTACTTGTGATTCAGTCCACGGTTCCGATGCCTTAATAATTACTTTTCTTTTTTTCCGTTTCTAATTCTGAGGCAATTAGCCTGCCTGGATATCCGGGACTAATTAGTAGGCGTTCGGAAAGTTTTTTAATTGGGCTCTGGTTGGGGCCCGCGGCGGTAACGTAGAGTCACACTGGGCACATAGATTTTAATTATTTTTATACCGAAGTTTTTTTTGTGGTGGTAGGTGTGTAAGCAGCAATGTCTGCGTCGTGTTCCGGTATGGCGGTAAGACAACCGAAGAAATGTCTGGTTTAGTTAGAGGCATTCATTCATACATACATAACATCACGCCTTCATTCCCAGAGTAGGGTAGGCAGAGCTACAGAAATACCAACAAATCTAAAAAGACTTCTTCATAATTCTGTAACCACGTCTTGCACAATTAGGCCAAGAAGTTTACCATTGTATTGACAGCAATAGCAAGCCCTTCCCCTAACAGTAATATAAGCCCTTATTCCCTTAGTCACCTCTTACGACATCCACAGGAAGACAGGAAGTAACACTACTGTAACCCTAATATTCATTAAAAAAATCTTTTTTTTATAATGAAACAGTTTATTTTGAGAAATTAACACTGTGAACCCTGAACGGCACAGCAGCATTAGAAGAGAGGAGGGCTTATTGTTTAAGCGTGACTAAGTAATCATAATGACATTTATTAACTATCACAATTTACCCTTGATATAAATATTAATTAATTGTATGAGATTTGGTAACTAAAACTTGCGCCAAATTTATTAATAAATGTTCGGTTTTTTTTCACTTAGTATATTGTATTTTTTTATGGACATTATTACAAATGACCACTAGAAGTTAATTTTAGTCGCGAACGTGGAAGTTGCTTATTTTTATAGGTATAGCGCAATGCGCGCGTTGCAGGACATATATTTTTTGAAGATTTCTGTGTATTTTCTCACATTTTTACACGATTCTAGGATTTAGATAGAATGAAGGGTAAATATATTATGTGTGATGAAATATGGTTAACAACTGTTTTATATTTACTAGAATACGCAATCGTTTCTTTTGCATGGTGAATAGGGAAGGCACTTCAGGCCCTCTATTCAGGTGCGTTAAAACGATATGGTGTTTGACACGTTTAAGAATCGTTTATGTCACAGTCGCCATTATTGTAAATGACATAAGAGTTATCAAAACGTTGACAATACGGAAACAGGTCAAAAACGATATCGTTATTACCTTGTAGAATTCCATCCCAGTAGGTACTCTACAGCATAACGTCAAAGGTGAGCCACGAAGGACGTAAGGATATGTGGTAAGAGCTTCTTGTTCGGTGTTTATTGAATTCCATCATAGCTTTCAGGGTTGGCAGCATTATCCCTCATAAGTCAAGAGGTAGTACTCAAATTGAACAAGTAGTCAAAGCAAATTCAATCGTCTCCTGTTAGTAATAAGGTTGCACTTACTACAGAAATTTCATCTGAGATACCGCCAGCAGGGCAGATTTGATTGTGATTGCAAATGTCTAGGCACAGGTCTTACCATCAGCCCCATCACCATTTTGAAAATGATACGTGACAGCTGACATTTCAGTATACATTGCTAAGTTTACACATCTGATATATCGGGGTTTCATCTAAGCTGAGCTACGTATACTGAAATTTCACCTGTGACCTGTAGTTCTCAGGTTGGTGGATTAGGGGGCAGGTAGTTTGTGTCTTCGTGCCTTTTACATTATATAAAAAATAATTTCAGTCATATGTCTTTCTTTCTTCTTTTTTGTATAGTTTATCTGTGAGCAACTTATCGATATTTTATGTAACGAGTTTAAACTCGGTAGGTCCACGTGTAGAGTAGTTATCTTGACAGTATTGCTACCATTTTAGTCCATCATGACCAGCTTTTTGACAACAATGATATTGCAAAGTTATTGGGTTTACTATTGTATTCCAAATTGTAGCAAATAATAACGGAAAAAAGTACATTTTTTTAATATTTTATTCATGTCAATGAGAAGGGAAACGGGTACACACGCCACCTGATGTTAAGTGGAAACTGTGACCCATAGACATTCGCATTCACAAGACTGTAATCCTAAGACTGCAAATGCGTTGCCGACCCTGAGGACTAAGATGGAATGCCTCTATGCTATTTATTTCACCGGCTGTCTCATCCCCAAACCGGAACACAACAATGCGAACATTGTGTTGTTGGGCTTGACTTTTAATCAATAGCAATCGCAAAAATTTACACCATTTATCATTGTTTTTGAACGAAATCCACTTAAAAACCATCTAATGTTTCTCCCGGTGTGCCCGAGCAGCTGAAATCCACTTTTGTCGAACCCTCGTTAATCTCGACTTATTAAAATTAATCTGCTCCCAAATGGCAGCCGCTTTCAGTCCAAATAGCTATGGGTACATTTTAAACTTTTCGCCGTAACTGGCTTAGGAGCTAAATGAGCTTTAAACAATATAATTATAACATGCCAATTATAAAATCCCAGATTTCAGAAGCTACATATTAATTAAGGGGTTACATAGACAGCAATGTGGCAGCCGATTTTAACTTCTCAGTTTATCGTATTAGAATCGGAGTTCCCTAACTGTGTATCGCGACGCCCGGGGGCGTCACGGCGTTGTCCCAGGGGCGTCGTAAACTCTGGCAAAATATTAAGATACTACATTTTTCGGTTTTCTTTGTAGAAAATATTAAATCTGAAGCTACAAGCCTTCTTTTACCAGTACGGCTAGAACAAGTTGTAGTGCATCTCTATCTAAGAAAGGGAGATCCCAGCGAAAATTCGAGAACTTGAGCCCTCAAGGGAGCCGCAAAAAATTCTAGCATGTAAAGGAAGTCTGGGAAGAAACGCAAACTAATGAAAACCATCGAAAGAAGGAAAGTTGCCTATCTTGGTCATATTTTTGCAACTGATAATGGTGGACAAAGTAGCTGGGAAGAGCTGTTGGACGTAGAAAGAAGTCGTGGCTGCGTAACATCTGTGAATGGACCGGAATCACAAGTGCCGTGGAGCTGTTCAACCTCGTTAAAGACCGGGAGGAGTATGCGAAGCTGACGCCAACCTCCACTAGTTGGGAAAGCTCCGAAAGAAGAAGAAAGGAAGTCGCAGTATCAACATTGGGACGCAGACTATCAGTTTCTCTTAGGTTCCCATACATTTATGTACAGATTTAAAAGTGTCAGGTGGCCTGGCAGACTTAGGACTCCTAAGTTAAGACTGCAATTTTACTTGGACACTCAAAGCGGACATGCTCCATTATTGACACTGAACTCCTAATTCAAAGATGTTACGGTGACAGATTGGTTGTTGAAAAATAAATAAAGAATAATAAAGGCTGTACAGGCTTTATAACGGGGAGTGTTCTGAAGAACTATTCGCATTGTTACCGGCCGCCGAGTTCCACCATCGAACCACCCGTCGTAAGGCCAGGTTCCATCAATAGCGTTCTTCCACCATGCGTTTCTCTAGGCACTTCTTGAGTTGCCGGTGTTCGTGGGCGATGGTGATTACTTCCCATCAGGTAACCCGCATGCTCGTTTGCCTCCCTCTTTTATAAAAAAAAATATTTTCCTCTTTTATACAGTTTGTCCCTGAATAAGGTGACTAATAGGGATAAAAGTAGATGCAATTTCAACGCCAAAAATATATATAAATAAAACTGGCGTAAAAGTTGATACGCTTAAGAGAATTAAACCCCTAGACCAAAGTACTGTATAAGGTGTTGTTGACCATTACGTTAAAAACGAAACAATAAACATGTTAATCGTTTTGGAGCAGAAACAATTTAACTAATAAATAGACAATTTGACTCGGCACCAACTAACTCCGTTCTTCGAAGTTTATTTCTCACCCTTCCGTAATTGGGTTTGGGCTCTTCGGAATTTTAGGGATAAGTTAACACTGAGGTTAATAATGTTATAAGAATTGAGTTTAAGTTGCCACCTGCCCCTTTTGTTTTTGTCCTTAGTGAGAGAACTAAAATGCTAATAATCCAGTGTACTACATTATGCTGGGATATTTTTTCTTAAATATAAAAAAGAGGTTTTAAAAGTATGTACTAGTAGTATGTAGTATGTAGTATTTCAAACAAGTATTCATTGGTAATTTTGACAATTAGTTTGCAGGAGGGTTATGAAACTACTGATGCAATTTTAAAACGGTTTTAATTCAAATTAAATTATTTGTTGTTAAATAGCTCTATCGATACTATCGTTGATCCCGTCAATATCAGTTCAAAGTGACACAAGGTTACTAGTATGAATTTGACCGGTATTTTCGATAGCAAGGTTTGCACAGTGAGAATCTAGAGGTAAAACTAAGTATAAAATTTTATTGTTTCACTGATAGCTTAATTATTTCAGAGTGGCATAGGCTAATAATTATTTAATATAGCAATGTTACCTTAAGCCTTCTCACTACTTTGTTATTTACCTGCACATATTATTTAACCTTGGCTTCTAAAATATCGTAATTAGAAAAAAACGCTGAATTTTGCATGCATGTTATGAAGTATTAATAATAACTGATAAAATAACATTCTTACGTACAAACAATCATTTATTAATGTTTTATAAGCAGTGATTGGCACGACCCGTGCCACATGGTGTCAATGACCTCAATCATTATGTTAAAATGGATATTCCCCGGGATTCCAGCATTCGAATCGGTAAAGGAAAATAATATATTCTCATTTCAGTAAGTATGTAACGGGGATAAGATTAATGATTTTTATGCATTTCAAATGATTATATTTTAACACTACAATATTTTATATGAACGCACGTAATATTTTACGCAGTATAAAATAAAACCAAAGTTTATCAATATTTTATTTAATGAAAAATGATACATTTTATGAGTTTATTAAATATTCTGACTTCTATTTACGAATACATACCGACGACGAACACAACTCTTATGTCATGTCCATATTATTTATTTCCTCTTTGAATCCCGCGGTGTTGCACGGGTCGCGCCGATCACTGTTTATAACCCATACCATCTACCATCTTTTCTTTATTTGTTCAAGACAGCCATCGCGGATGAGATTTTGCTATTAAAATTATGGATTTTAGGCATTACAATTTTATAGTTTAACCAACAATTTTTGCTAAGTTAGAAAAATCAGGCCAACCGTCCTCAGTATCGTTATTTAGATTATTTGTTTTCTTTTCAGATCTAATTTCATTAGGGTTTCTAAGAGGTGTTTTAATTTCTTCTACTACTGTCTTCTTTGGATCAGTAATATTAGTATTATTTTTACTATTATCTGACTTGTCTGACTGATATTTAACAATTATGTCTAAAATGTCATGTTGCATTTTTATTCTTGTTTCACTTGTAAGATTCCTCATAGCAATACCGACATATTGTCCAAAAACATAATTTTCGTTCACTTGATGGTTTAAAAATTCTTTTCCTAGCTGTGTTAGAACATCTTTTATGAAAGTGACGGCATTGTTGTCAAAGTTGCTTTCTCGTTCGTTTGTTTTTGTACTGTTTTCTCGCTTCGATTGGTGTTTCCACGCGAGTTTCTCATACTTGGGACGGATTGATGGAGGTCCAATAGCCACGGAGACTACTTCGTCATTATCCATGTCATCGTCTGCAAGAGGCATGAGGTGGCCGGAAGGCTGAAATATAATGACATAATGCATTTTATGAAGCTGTATCACACTTTGAATTAACTAGAAATGACAGATTATGTCGCACTTCCCTTTTCCAAAACAGGCAGTTATCCAGAATCTTCAATTTTACTATGCCAAAATAATGAAGAATGCGTATTAAATTGGAGTGATAAATCAAACCAAAAAGCTTACAGAACAGAACTGTTGCATATTTACGATAAATTGAGTTACAATAACACGGGAAACGGGAACATGTAGATGGAATTTTCTTTTTGAGCATGCCTTTTATGGGAAGTTACAACATAGTACATGCCATTTTACCAAAAAACGTTTCACAAACTGATTAACTTTACAAAAATACCATTTGACAGAGACTTTCTATACGAAATCAAAATATTCCAGGATTTATTTCAGGACCATCGTGTAGAACGTACGTGTGTCTCTGGGGTCTCTATCGTTTGACCGAATTACATATGCAATAATTTCACTAACACGAATTTCATATGACATAATTTTATATGCCATAACCATAATGTGCCATAATATTCATTTGCCATAAAGGCATTTTTTCTGAAACCGTGAACTATTTAGAATTGTAGGTAATAAAACAAACCTAACCTAACCTATTGGGCTCTATACGATGGCATGTTAAAATTACCTGACAGGTTTACGAATTCAGAAAAAACGCCTTTATGGCAAATGAAATTATGGTATGTGATATTAGGGAAAATGAAGGTTATTGCCAGTGACCACTATGGCAAACGAAATTAGTGCAAATGAAATTATGAAAAATGAACGGATACCGTGTCTCTGACATGGTTAGGTTAGGTTAGTTTTATAAAAATCCTAAAGTATGTATGTAAGTATGTAAACTCTCTAATGTATGAAATACAGAAACTCAAACACAATATTTACAAGATATTAATGTACAAAGGCGAATCTAACCCTATAAGGGATTTAGGGAGCAAAAAGTAAAGTAAATTTAAGTATCTGGAAAAAGCAGTTTGTCAAATTATATGTATGTAAAACGTTTTTTCGTAAAACATTGTTGAATTAAAAGATATTCAGTTACGATGATAGGTAATAATCATTAGATCTACCTTTTTCCTCAACTCCCGCGGCTTTGGCGTTGGTGTTAACCTCTTTTTGGCATCTGCTGGAGTTGGCAGCATGTGACGCTTGTTGTGATAGTGGATTCCTCTTCGCGGGTCCCTTCCTGATACTCCTTCCTGTTTCGAGTTTACCCAAGCTCCCTGGTAAATTTATTTCGTTTGAAAATTAGTTATTTTAAAGCACAAAAACTTGAAAAAATAGGCCGTTTAAGGGTGGTCTTTTACGTTTAGTACTATATTGGTATTGTCATGTATTTTAACGTGCTAACAAGGCTACGGTAATTTAGCAATACGTGTTTCAAAAATTGCGTTGCTTTTTTATGTATTTAGTACTTTAGTTGTTTATTTTGAAATAATAATATGATAATACTGAAGGTCAAAATCGAAGTGGGTCTATAATAATTTGGAAATAGCGACTCTATGGATTCTAGAACCACGGTGTGCCACAAAAAGTCCTAACCCTACTTATTAAGGAGAAAGGTAATAACAGATAAAAATCAAATAATGTCGAAAACTTACGAATATAGCTGGCACCAGCACCAAGAACAGTAAGACGCAGCTCCTTGCTTCCATCGCGGTGGGATTCAGACTGCCTACTGTTTCTCGGATTTCCTCTATTTGTGTCGAAACTTGTTTACATTTGTTGTTTACAGTTCACGAGAGACAATAGTAGTAAACATACGACTGTTTGTGAGAATAAAGGAGAAAAATAATGATGATTGGAACTTTGTATACATAGTGTTGAAAGTTGATGTATGCAATTTGATTTGCAGCTGAGTACAGCTGACGTCAGTGCAGTCTTTAATTTCTCAATTTCCTATAAAGATCAAATTGCATACATCAACTTTCAACACCACTGGAGTGGCGACCTCATATCGTGACGTGTTTTGTAATAAACTGAAGTATTTTCTTAAACGACGGAGAATTTGTGGTATAACTAATTTTCAAAATGTTGAAAGTCTTCTCAAGAAAGTTCTGTGAACATTATTGATTACATTTGAGAGTATAGTCTCATATTCCTTTTTCATACAAAATTTAAGAGTATTACTTGAGATTGGTGGCAATTAATTATATTTAGGAAAGTATCACATTTAGTAGGTATTGAATTTTTAATCCACTTCTTCACTCAAATTGACGATAAGAGGATAGTGAAGCGATGCTTAACTCGCGTAGCTGTCAAAATTAATTCAGCTCCGGGTGTTAACCTTTTTCGCCCCCTAAATCTTATCCGATTTCCACGATGTTTGAATATGTTGTAGATAATTATTATGAAAAACTGGGTCTGTACGTTACCGCTTTTGTTTTTATTTTTTTCTTTGCAATAATATTTTTGAAAGGGAAACAGATAGACCTGAATTTTCATAATATCTACAACATACTGTTATTATTATACTGTAGTGGACTGAATGGAACTACGTGTGTTAAAAACACTACAATGTTGAATTAAAGGCCGCACTCAGTCAGTTATTAACGATTTAAGGGCTGTTGTTTGATCAGTTGTTACACTAACGAATTGTTAAAAATCTTAACTAATGGTTAAATCTCTGAAGGAAAGGAAATGTGTAAGAAATTGTTTTATTTTCGAATTTTAACCATTAGTTAACTACTGATCAAACAACTCGACCTAAATCATTCTTAGTGACGAATTTTCGTACACAAGTTTGAAAACGAACGAGTTAATTGTTAAATATCTCTTGAGTACGGCGGGTACATGTTTAATTTATAGTTTACTATCAAACTCATATTAACCAAACCTTATTTTCAAATTGTAGGTCAGTGAGCTAAAGTAGACTTTTGGTCAAAAAAATGGGGTTCGCCGACTTCAGTTGTCTAATGTGTCCCAAAATATTTGTATGGAAAATTCCTTTTGTGTTACCGATATTCATACGCATTGGTAACACAAAAGGAACTTTCCATATATTTTTTTGAGACATATTAGAATAAGATATATTTTTTGCATACTTTGATGTTCTCTACGTACCTGTTTTTTTTTTAAATCTGCCGACGTCACTCAAAAGAGAAATGCACATCATTCAAAAACAGAATTTTCAAAATCAATTTACAATATTCACGTAACAAACACACAAAAAAATAGTCAAATTGATAACCTCCTTCTTTTTTGAAGTTGTTTCAAAAGCGAAAGTTTGTGTGTAAAACAGACAGACTGATTTATATCAAATTAATAATTTATATATCTTATACCCTGAATGAACACATAGAGTACAACCTTTACGCCAGAATAATACTTATACAGATTCTGTTCTAGTGAGATAATCAATGTGGACGAAGTAACTTTTACCCGCAGGCAAAAATTAAACGTGTAAATAAAAACCACAAAAAATTAATAACCCTGAATTTTAACAAAAACACAATTCCAACTCTAAACTGTCGGTGTAACCGAGGACGCTGGAAATGTTAAACCATGAAACGTTAATGGAATTTACACTGTGCACGTAAAACTTTTAAGTGGCATCATTTGTATTCCCCGAAAATTCAGGAGAAATGGATATACGCCGCTGTAGTGCCATCAATTCAAACCGTCGTGTTCCTTGATGCTGCGGGTGGAATTTCTCTGCCAGACAGTACATTGCTGTTTGGATTGATGTAACTCTACCCTGCTTGAGAGAATTTTCCTTAATAAAGCAGAATGCAACTCTGAAACTTTATATTAATTGAAAATTACATAACATGAACATCATACCCCAATTTGACCCCAATTGTTTGATGAAACTAGTTTTTTTTTTACTCGCATGTACGTCCACGCCGAAGTTGTTTATCGCTATTACAGCAGGAATCATCCTATTTTCTAGGATTTTTTAACTACTTAGGTATGTATAGTCTTGATGACCCTAGATTAGCAATACGTAGAATTTAGTTTTAATGATTGCTGCATGTTTAATACCGACATTTTGTCGATTTGCGCCCACGTTGTGATGATAATATAACCTAACATTATAAATGTAAAATTAACTCCGTCTGTCCGTCTGTTTGTTACGATTTCACGGATAAACCGCTGAACCGATTTGGTATGGAGATAGTTTAAGTCCCAGGAAAAATAGTGTAGGTACTTTGTATCCCGAAAAATTGGAGCGTTCCTGAGTGAATAGCGATAAACGACTTCTACGCGGACGGAATTGCGGAAAACCGCTGATTTAGAATAAGGATAATTAGCCCTCTGATGTTGCTGAAGCTCGCAAGGCTTCTCAGGCATACCTTTAGCCAGCTTTACTGTTTTTTGATCCATTCCAAAGATGTGATACGCAAACAATTATTTTGAATTTGCCCTGCCCGATGGGTGTACGTCATCTGTAAATTGGAGAGAAGACAATCGATGCGATTAGTGCAGGACCGAGGAGAACGGCGTGATGACTAAAAGGCCTATTACCAACAGTGAGTGAATACAGGCTGATTGGATGGATGGGATGGATTCCCGTTATTACGGAGGTTCTTGGAAATCCATTGTTGAGTATTTTCACAACTCTGGTTACATTACATATTCACTCACTCTCAGTTCGGTGAAACGTAGGCAACGTAGGTAATGTAATTTGCAAATCGTTTCAGGTATTACACACATCAAATCCATTTTAAATTTTGTGAAGGTTTCATAAAGGTTTGTGAAAAACCGTGCAAGCAAATGTAGGGTTCTGATTCTGACGCCATTAAAAAACTATCTCGAAATTAAGTATGAATTAATTTTCTATTTAAACTTCTTCTTCGTCTTAGGCATAAATAAATACTTTGAGTTCTGTTGCTGCTTGGTGACATACTATACTTTTGAGGGTTCCGTACCCAAAAACCGGACCCTATTACTAAGACTTCGCTGTCTGTCCGTCTGTCTGTCCTTCCGTCTGTCTGTCACCATGCTTTCTCAAGAACCGCGATAGCTAGACAGTTGAAATTTTCACAAATTATGTATTTCTATTGCCGATATATCAAAAAATACGTAAAAAAACGTGTTTATTTTTTCGTTTTTGCTCGATATCAATAACGGCAACAGGTAGACACTTGAAATATTCAATTTAAGAATAAATAATAAAATTAAAATTTAATTAATATTTGAACCATACAACAAAAGTATTTTTTTGCCGTTTTTTGTTCGTGTTTGTATAGATATGGCCAGCTTTTTTTCTTCAGTCGGCTTTTAAATAAATAGGGTGTTTTTCTTTTGAGTTTCACACGATAATTAAATATGTTACGAAAATTGTAAGTGGTGTAATATAATACAAACGACGGCATTAAGAGAAAATAACAAACACAGGTTTGTTTGAAATAGTCCTTAAGTGAAGCGATGCTGAAATCGCGTAGCTGACAAAAATAATACATACAAGTTTAACTCCGGGCGATAACGTTTTCTAATCCCAATTTCCACGATTTTGAAATATTTTGTAATTCTCATGAAAAACTAGGTCTGTACGTTTCCGTTTTTTGTTCCCAATAAATATTTTCTTGGGAAAGAAAAAGTACAGACCCAGTTTCTCATTACATTTACAACATATTCAAAAATCGTAAAAATTGGACAACGTTTAAGGGGCGAAAAACGTTATCGCATTACGGTAAGTCTGTTTATTTTTTGCTTCAAAGTAATTGATCACCACAGCTATGGATCGACAAATCGTTCATAAAAACATTTAATAGCGTGCGAAACCGGTGGGTCGAGCTCTCTGTCGTATAAAGCTGCCTAATTGAGAATGCACGCGCTAAAATGTGTTTTGTACGCTCTGACGGGTACTTAAACTCGGTGGATAATATAGTTGCGTCGAGTTAAAAGTGATACGCTTTAGAGAATCACACCCCTGCGCTTGCGCAATGTACGCCTCATAGTAAACGCCTCGTGTCGCTCATCTGGGGCGCCGTTTGCCAAGTTAGAATCAGAATAATCTTTATTCAAGTAGGTTTACAAATAATAAACTCTTTTGAAACGTCATAGTAGCGACTTAGCCTAAATTGACTGCAGGTTCAAATCGCGACCGATCAGAGAAGAACCTGTAAGAAACTCTGTCCGATGTCATTTTTTTTTTCGACGTTCGCAACCTTTTGTCGTAAGGACTAAACATTTTATTACAAGCAATTCAGTCTCAAGCATTGTTATCATTAATATAGTCTTTAATACTATAATATGCTTTAGAACTTAGTTTACGCTTAACGTAACTCTTAAATTTATTTACTGATAGTTCAGTAACATTACTTGGGAGCTTATTATAGAACCTAATACAATTACCCATAAAAGAGTTTTTTATTTTATGGAGCCGCGTGAAGGGCACTGCGAGCTTATGTTTATTTCTGGTATTAACATTATGTATGTCACAGTTCTTTCTAAATTTAGCGGTGTTTTTATGCACATACATAATGTTTTCATAAATGTATTGACTGTGCATGGTCAATATATTAATTTCTTTAAACTTATCTCTAAGCGAGTCTCTCTGGCCCATCTTGGTGTTAAGTCGAAAACAACTCCGCAATTTAATTACAATTATCCTTATTGTAAATGTACTCGCGCAAAGCATGTAAACAGAGGTACAGTGAACCAATTTGATTCCTAGGCTACTATGGACTATGTCAAAGTTACGTTGTTAACCAAAACATAAGAAACTTCTTTTAATTTGGTTTATAACGTTGACATAGTCCATAGTCGATTAGGAATCAAATTGGTTAGCTGTGAATCTTTACCGAAAGTAATAAAGTTATAGAAAGTATGTCGATAACAGAGGTAGCGAATCTAACGTTATCGTATTAACCGAACTCAAAAAAGGAGTAGGTTTGTAGTTCGTTGGAATTTTAGTTTTTTTATGTAGTAAGTAGTATGTTGAGACTATTTTTAACTATTTTTATGTTTGAAAGTTGGTCCTCAATTAGTTAGCTACTGATGATCAAACTGAAAAATGCCCAACGACTACGTAACCAAGTTTTGTAACCGGCAACTAAGTAGAAAATATTTTTCTCATTTCTTATCCCAGTTACGTATTGAGAACTATTTGCCCCGTTTTGAAACTCTTTTGAAACGAGAAATATATTCATTACTTTGTAACCCTGTTACACACTAATAATTATTAGTCCCGTCTCGTAACTCGTTTGTAACCAGCTTTAAGTTGAGAAATATTTCATCACTTGGTAACCTAGTTCCGTATTGAGATTTTTTCACGTTTTGTAAATACGTAACAAAACTTAAGTATTCATAAAACCTTTCATAGAAAGATTTAGTTCAAAAGGAAGACAAGAATGGTATATTGTTGCACAGGTCCATACTACATGTTTGTGTTGAATTAATGTTTATTTATTTTTTACATTGTTATGTCAAATCACTTGCCTTATCTATGTGTATACCGGCTATTAGAAAGAAAGAAAGAAAGAAAACAATTTATTCAAGCACACAGAGCGAAAGTAACAATATTTTACAACATAGTTATATAACAAATACAGTACAATACAATCTTGGCAGTTACCAAGCAGAGCACACGCGAGTGTGCACTGGAGCCCAGCAATGTGTGCGGATGAAAAGGTTTTGGCTCAGCATATGTTGTAACACGAGTTCACAACGCTGTTATTCTGCCAGCACCTCCAAAAAAAAAAAAAAGTTAGTATTAGGGTATACTATGAATCAAAAAATCAAAACAGTAAAAAAACACCAACTTATTTGATTAAATTATTTCGCGAATAAGTTATTCCACTTGTAAAATATTTTTATACTTTTTACGGGGATTTTATGTATTTGAATTTTTAATTTTAAATCAATTCTGTACTAACTGTTTACAACATAAAATTAAAAATTAAATTAAATTCACATTTAAAAATATTTCACATTTTAGCTCATCAGAGATACAGCCAGACATGATATCGGCAAGACCTGGAACAGGAACACGGTAGTTACAAAGCGACATTAGTATGATCAATTCCCAGTATATAACTGAGTTACCCACCGGTAAAAATATTCCCCTTTTCGTACCTGGTTATCAGTAGGGCAACGGTAGTTACAAAACTAGACAATTCATTCTCAATATGTAACTGGGTTACCAATAGATAAAAATATTTCACTTTACGTAGCTGGTTATCAATAGGGAAACGTTGGTTTCAAAACAATATAGATATGTTTACTGAGAAAAATATTTCCAACTTCGCAACCGGTTACACAACTTGGTTACGAAGGGGACAAATCAAGATGAACTTGCAAGCCAGATAACATGCATAACGTTAATGTTAGCAATTACGTTTAAATGACGAAAGTTTAAGGATTAACGCAACGAAACGATCTACCGCGTCAGCCGCATTCCATTTTTTTTTTGAGTTTTCGAAAATTCGCCATCATTTGCGGTATGCACCTTCACTATAGCCGTACCCTAGATATAAGCTGTATGGCGAGAACGCGTTATCCTTATCAAAAACTAGCGGCCCGCCAGCGGCTTCGTCCCGCTGCAAATTTCTGAATTTTTCGGTGGATTTTTCAGTTTTTTTTCTTTCAAAAGAACCGATAGCGATATTGGTTAAGCTGCTCTCATGATTTGCGCTTAGCAACACATTCAGCGATTCATTTTTATTATATAGATTTAACACATATAATTTATATTTTTGTATGTAACATTGAAATAGTTATTATACCCCTCTTTTTGCGATTCAAACTTATAATTTATTTAAGCTCATCATAAAAAAAAACATTATATTAATAATATTTTATTTACTTAAAACCAAGAGTTACTTTAACATCATTCGTATCGGTTTTAAGAATCACAAATAAAAGAGATATGAAATTATATCCGTGATGGTAATATCAATTTTGATCATATCAAAATAATAAAAACATGCACAAACTTAGCATGGGACTATGAGAAGACTGCCCTATCCATAATAATAATAATAATATGTGGCGAGTGGGCATCTTATGGTCGTTTAAAGTCCAGAGGCACCTCTCAATCCTTAGCCCCTCTGGAACTGTTGCCTCTCTGCTGCTATGTATTTGCGGCTATTTTGGGAGGTCCATTCCATTGAGTTGGCGAGTCACCGTCGGCCATTTCAACCAAAGTAATTAGCATTGGCCAGGCAGACGCCATAGTTTCATCAATAGCCTAGTTCACCAATCCATATCATTTCATTAATATAAACTGTTTTTAATGTTCCCATCCTTCTTAAATAGTCTTACACTAACCGGAGGTTGTCAGCGGGACCTTACTTCTATAGTGTGAACTCTGGGACAATCGCCGGGTGGTGTCCCACCACTTTACTAAATTAAAGTTGTCTAAAGGGCCTCTGCGTGTTGGCTTCGGCTCCATGTACGCCTTCCAAAGGCCCGGGACTCCCATAGTCCCGTGTTTGGTAAAGACATACAAATAATAATAATAATAATCACAGGACAATGTCACACCAATTGACCTAGTCCCAAATTAAGCTCTAGGCTTGTACTATGGGTACTAGACAACGATAAACATACTTAGATAGAGAAATAAATACTTAAATACATAGAAAACATCCAAGACTCAGGAACAAATACTCGTGCTCATCACACAAATATCTGCCCTTACCGGGATTTGAACCCAGGACCCCTAGCTTCGAAGGCAGGGTCACTCCCAACTAGGCTAGCGTGTCGCCATGGCCTTAAGTTAGTTTAAAAAAAAACTCTGATTCAGTCCATCTGTTTGGGAGCTACAAATCCATAGATTGATAAACAAATACAAGGAAACATACATTAAATGAATAATACTTACCCCTCTCTTCACCTCGGGGGCTAAATCTAAAATGAACGAAATTGTCAAAGTCAAAGTGTTTCTGTGTAAACATGGGAAAACTAAAACAGCGGAAAAAAATATGAACGCTATCTTAAACATAATGAGATATACAGATATATCTCGATTATATTATATGGGCCACCTTGAAGGGAACGACTTGCTGACGGACCACCAATTTGCATACAGGCAAAAGATGTCCACTACTGCAGCGGCGCGCCAAGTATTCGACTGTATTGTTTCCGGTCTCGACGATAAAAGTAAGATGGCAGGTATATTTTGTGACTTATCCAAAGCCTTTGACGTAATAAACCACGAGCTGCTTTTGGATAAATTGCACTATAATGGTATACAGGACACCTCCCACCGCCTACTTACGTCATTTCTGTGCGACCGGAAACAAGTTGTCAAATTGTCTGCGGGCGGCAAGAGACTCGAATCTGATGTTGGCACCGTGAGAATAGGGATCCCTCAAGGATCCGCCTTAGGAAACACCCTTTTTCTGGCTTACGTCAATGATCTTCCTACCAGCATCACGACCGGCGTTTCTATGCAGTTCGCAGACGACACAACGGTTATAGTTGGCGCGCGCACGTATGACCAGCTCGCTGGGAAAATTCATGATGCATGTGATCAACTGCAGAAGTGGTTTTCGTGTAACGGCTTGCTCCTGAATGTCACAAAATCAAGCGTCATGATTTTCTCGGGGCGTAGTGTTCCTGTTCCTCCATGCGTTGCAAACAGTCCAATGCCTGTATGCGATCAGTGTAGGTTTCTCGGCTTCACCTTGGACTCGAATCTTAGTTGGAAGTGCCATGCTGACCTTTTGTGTGGTAGATTGAGTAGTGCAGTCTTTGCGTTGCGTAAGCTTAAATTGCTTATATCTGATGACGCTCTAAGACAGGTTTATTATGCACATTTTCACTCACTGATGTCGTACGGCACACTCTTATGGGGAAACTCTACGGATGCCAACAGGGTAATGCTGATGCAGAAACGTGCCGTACGTACGTTGGTTGGGGCGAAGCCAAGACATTCTTGTCGGGGCTTTTTCACAACACACCGCATAATGACGCACTACTCACTTTACATATTCGAAATTATTATGTTTGTCCGATCAAATCTTTCTTCATTTGCAACAGTACACGTCGTCGGCAAACGACTCCGCCACACAGGGCGTTTGAGAACTGTTCCTCGTCGCATGGCACTTGCAAGTAAGAACCCGCGCGTCATCGGTCCCACCTACTACGAGCGTCTACCCGCCGAACTTAAACGCGAACCATCTGACGAAATGTTTAGGCGCCGGCTTAAAAATATTTTGTTGGATAACCCACTATAATCGGTAAATGAGTACCTATATGGAACTTGACTTGTAAATTAGTTTGACTTTTAATTATTATTATTTTATTTTATTTTATTTTATTTTATTCAATTTTGTAATGTACTTTGTTTTTGTGTTGACTTTTACTATTTTTACTATTATAATTTAATTCTATTTCTGACGATCTCAATGTAACTGCATATAATTTGACATGTAATGTAATTTATATTGTGTTATATTGAGTAATAAAAAAATATATATATATGCTATGCTATTATTATAGAAATTAATGCGACTTTTTATTTTCGTGTGCTTATGTGGCTGGGTTATACACAGATTTAGGTTACCGTCTTTCCTGTGGACACACCGAAAGTAAACGTTTGTAAGGCCTAATTTTCTGGCTTAGCCCATTCCCGCAAAAAGTCCTGACGGTCTGCTTTAGACCTATCATATAAAAATATAAATTATATGCACACAAGCTCTTAACTATTGACCACAGGAGAGACAACTTTTGTTTTTAAGAGTGTGTATGTCCCGGCTACCAATACCTACTGTATGTATTCACTGTTTAATACATGAGTTAAACAAAGCCTTTGCCCATCGAAATCCCAAAACAAAACAACCCTCACGGTATTACATTTCGCACTTTATGTTTGACGTTGCATTCAAATTGCAACTGAAATTCGCAATGCTTCACCCTCGATATATGGGATTCCGTACAATATTGCAGGAATTTGCCCGAGGAAATACGTCTGATACGTGTGCTGTTGCAAACGTGAACGAAATTATGGTCATAAAACGTCGAGGTTATCCTTTCAATCTGTTTGTTGTATTTTTTACTCCCAACAAAAAGAGAGGTGTAATGAATTTGACGTGTTTATCCGTGTATTTGAGAATTTGTTAGTGCCATCGTAAAAGCCACCTATGATTGATGATTGATGCGAGCTAATTTACTCGTCGGTTATAAGGAGTTGTAGAGATAATACAATTAATTGTGTTTTTTTATGATTAGGAGAAGGCACACGAGCACACAGGCCACCTGATGGAAAGTGGAATCTGAGACCCATAAACATTCAAATTCTCAAGACTATAATGCGTTGCCAACCCTGAGGACTAAGATGGAATACCTCTATGCTAGTAATTTCACCGGTTGTCTTATCCCCACAACGGGACACAACAAAGCGAACACTGTTGCTTTGCGGTTGGTTAATGGATAAGATGGTGGTAGGTGTAATAATCGCAAGTCACTGAAACAGAATTAAATTAAATTAAATTAAAATATGCAAAGCCATAAAAAAAGTAATACATGGCGTTCTTTAATACATCAATGTATTAAATTGACGGTATTATTCAAGTGCGAAGCAAACCCGCGCGCCGAGGGTTCCGTATTTACTTCATATCAAAATTAGTATTTTCTATGCAACAAAGTCAATTTTCCCAATCTGCATTTAAAACCAGATTGAAACTTTTTTCTGATTTTTCAAAACTGGAAGGTTTGACAAATTTATTTCATCTTTAGTCAGGATTTATTTAGGGTTTTGGTTCCATTAACTGGGAGATAACAGGGAAACGGTCTGTTTTTGGTAATTTATGAACTTTAAATTAAAGAGTACGTCACGGAAAATTATAAAAATAATTAAATGTGCACATTGAGCCCTTTCATGTCACACCCCGTTTGGTATAATGAAACCATTTTAATTTTTGATTTGAAGTGAGTTTCAAGTTGATAGCTTTTATAGTTTAAAAGAGAAACTGCCGTGACATACAGACAGACACCGAAGTCATACATGGGTTCCTTTTTTACCATTTTAATACGGAACGCTAATGATCTATGACTAAACTTACTGAATTTGTACCAACATTTTTTATATCATTTATATATCTAGAACCTTTTTAAACCTCTCAACGTGACAGTAACATTATACGGCTTAATATAAAAGCCTCTAAGATATTACAAACCATCATTTAATTGAAACCACTAAGCCGTTTGCACGTGAAATTAATTTACCCTGACAAGTCTAGACATGTCATTGTGGCGTAAGCCGCTGAGCTGTTCAGACATGTCGAGTGACGGGGTCGACAACCTGTACTTAAACCCCCTGTATAATTGTAGGGTTGGAATAATACGAGAAACAGCCGTTTTTGAGGCAGCCAATCTGTATAATGTACTGGACATAACATAATGCAATTCAATAAATCTACTGAATATCGCATACATCAAAGGCAGAAAACAAAAAGAATGCATTCACACATCAAATATTTTAATCACTTAAGCCAGGTTTAGACCGGCATTAAAAACTGCAGAAGTTTATCGCTGTCTTACTTTAACTTATAAGTTAGAAAAGGACAACAAAATTGTGCTTCTTGCTC
This sequence comes from Acleris holmiana, assembly GCA_949316455.1. Taxonomy (NCBI): domain Eukaryota; kingdom Metazoa; phylum Arthropoda; class Insecta; order Lepidoptera; family Tortricidae; genus Acleris; species Acleris holmiana. The sequence continues at coordinate 16,469,579 of OX438770.1, forward strand.
TACAACTGAAGTTAAAGTAAGACAGCAGCAGCTTTAGTATCTGTTTACCCTTGAATCATCTACACTCATTCTATAGAATGTTATACTTCGCCGCATTTTCATTGCATCGACAGGAATTTCCACGTGCAGGAGTTAAAAATGTTTAGTGGTCACAGGTCTAAACTCTTTTTTACGTGGGAAATCCTCATGGATACCCACCGCCTGGGGAAAACGGTGGGTTATGTCAGACTCCTACTGACTAAAACCTCACGTTGTCACACCATACTCCGCTATAGAGACGGGGCTGTGGTCACGTGAGTTGCAACTCCACATCGTCAGTGGCTGTCCTTAAGGACCCATCACCAAGGGGCCTCTACGGTCCCCTACGTCATTAGGTCTAACCTCACCTAACCGACGTTACCCATGCCTCAGGCAACTTTAAAACCATTTAGCAGTAATTAGCTGTCAATGAAATTAAATTCGATGAAATTAGTATCAGTGATTCAATGTATCGCAATGCAGTACATTGTAAACTATCAAAATATGTAGAAATATTATTTGATTTGACTTTGTTTTTAATGAAAATACCAAATAAACCTACTATGTTTTAAAACCGACTAGAAAAAGCACGCTGCTGCTTCCACGCCCACAAGAGTCAAAAAGGGTTGAATTTATGTGCTTTCCTGCGAAATGGAGATAGTTTGTACGCGTCTTGGTAGCGTCCAATTCAAGTAATTGCAATTTACTTTGAAACCACAACATTTATCACAAAAACGGTTTACCAGAATTAAGGTGTTACATGTACTCAACTTTTGAATGTAAAATGATCGTTACAGACAATAGGATTTCGAAGATTTAAAAAATAACAGTATCAAGGATTAGATTTCTCAACGTCTTTCCAAAAAAAAGACCAAGGTTAATTAATATATCCAAAGAACAGACATAAGGCGTTGTGGTTATTGAGACCTAGGTGGAATACTACCGACTTTATCATAATGTCGCCTCTTAAGTACGTTTCCCTCTTGTTTAGACTTTCAAGATTTCATAGTTACAACTAAAACTACGAAAAACGTGTGATAATTAAATAAGTACCTAGTAGTTTTGTTTATCATTAAAAGAAAAGAAAACAAAATCAATTTACCTCTCTTATATAAAAAATATTGGGCATACTACAAGAAGGGATTCAAATCAAAATATGTATTGGAGTGGCGTAACACTGAACATTTCAAATTCATGACTTGTCACCTGGACTCCCAATTCACGTGCAAATGTGTCCAACATTACACAATTGAGGTCATGATGTTCGTCCTTATTTCGATGAATTTAAGGGGTTTCAATTATATTCTGGTTAGCAAGTAGATTATACAATAATATTTAAGATACCATTGACATTAACATACCAGCAACAAGAGTGATAATTTTGCTTGTACAGAAATGCTTTTATGATGTCTAAAGCTACTACAGGGTCAAGAATTACCTAAGAGACTAAAATGCGGAATATGTAGGAGAACGTCTAGAAACTTTTTTTAATATGGTTGTCTTGCACAGTCATAGATATGTATATTTTTTCTGCTCTTGTGATCATTCTAAGTTTTCAGACGTTTTTATGCTCGTTTTTTAGGGTTCGCGGTTCCGTTGTCAAACTAGCAACCCTTATAGTTTCTTCATGTTTGTCCGCAGCCTAGTTCAGAGACTTTTAGTACTAGAAAGCTGCAATTTGGCATGAATATACATATTAGTCACGCCAACAAAGTAGTAAGACAAAATTTTGAAAACATTTTTTTTTAATGATCCTCCCCTTACATGTAACGTGGGGATGTATTGTTATACTCGTATACCCATAGTGTGAGGCGTCGTCGTTGGATAGGTCTTTCAAAACTATTTGCTTCAAAGCGCAAATTTTTGTAAGAGTCAAGTGTCCCCCCCACTACAGCCAAAACTACAAATACTAAAAATCAAAAATGAAAGCGCATATAACGAATTGAAAAGGAAAACTATCACGACTAAGTAGACATCATTGGTTATTGAGATACAAGCGATCAAAGTGTCTATAGGCGATTAAAAACATCTAAGACGGCACCAAATGACTTTAAATAGAAAATTAGTTATTACTTGTTGATTTTTATGTTTTTAGTACTTAACAGCTTCGGTACCCTACACTGAGCATGGTCCGACATGCTCTTGCCCGGTTTTCTGTTTTTTTATAATGCTATGTTAAGTATTATTAGTCTTAAGCAAAATTTAATGAATGAGAAGGGTTGGTATATTTTTGACGTACTTAAGTTGTACGTACCTCATTGAAACATGTTGACCGCGGGGATTCGAACTCGGTACCTTGTGATCACGAGTCGAACTCCTAAGCCACTAGGCTACCGACACTCTATCTTTATGTTTAATTCAGTCACATAACTAATTTTGTTATTAACCTTAGTCGAAGCCAATTAAATTAAAAAAAAAAAAAAAAATGGTTAACTCATCTTTTTACGTAGCTTAACTCTTGAAAATGTTTTCCATTCATCACAGTTATTGAAAACCTCATACCCTCCCCCAGTGACCCAAAACTCTACTGACCAGAGTATGTTGAGCTCTTCCTCCCCTCTATTAAGTTGGCTGTAATGATATGGGAGAGAAGTTCTGAAGGGTTGCCAGAGGTCTAAATAACCTGGAAAGTTTTTATAGCGTTTCATTGAGTGAGTAGCTGTTGTAGTATTAGAGGAGGTTTTATTTGTTATAGGCGGCTTTTGTGAGTTATAATTATAAAGTGGTTTAACGTGCTTTGAGTTTTTAAATCTTACGATAAATGCAATACCATGTAAAAGGAAATCCTTTCACAGAGTTAAATCGGCGACAAAAAAATCGCACATATTGAATTTCTCATAAGAGGCCTCACAGTCATACCTTACGTTAGATGAAATATGGTTTATTTATCTGCTTCATGTCAAAATTTGAAAAGGTGCGATTTTTTTGATGCCTAGTATAGCTTAACAAAGATAAGAATTGACATATTAAAGTAACCCATCATTTTATCGAATTTTAGTTCACCGATTGTATCATTTTGTTGAATTTAATTTTATCAAACGCTATTTGTGCTGGAAGTAGGTATCATGTTTTCAGGATATCTCAAACATTAATTACGTAGATTTGATTAGGTTAGATTGAACTTGTGACCAGCAAAAAAAAACTCATGTGGCGACTAATGGGTATCTTCGTTTAAAAAGCGTACTAAAATCTATTTGGGAGCTAGATACATAGATAGGCATCCAACTTAGGTCTAAGGATTAAGATGATGGTCTTAAGAATTCAAATGTATATGGGTCTCGCATTCCACTTACATGGGTGCTCGTGTGCCTACCATAAAAAAAACTTAACTTTTATTTCTTGTTCAAGATTTAAAGTAAACAAGGTGTGCTACCGCATAGTGTTACTCTATGGTCACGGCTGACCCCGTCACGTCATGAATAACAGAGCCGTCAGTGATTGTGTTGAAATATTAAAGCGGACTGCGAATTCACGTACTCCTTTTCTGGGGTTCCGTACGTCCGAATGAAAAAACCAAACCCTTATAGGATTACTCGTGTGTCTGTCTGTCCGTCTGTCACAGCCAATTTGCTCCGGATCTACATGACCGATTAAGTTGAAATGTTGTATACATGTTAATATCTCTGCCCTAAAAACGTACATTTGGGGAGTATATGAGAAAATTAGAAAAAAAACTTAAACAAACTGTACCATGTGATATATTCAACGAAACGGCTTCTTATACGGATCTCAAATTAATATTAATTTAAACTTTAGTAAAATAGTTATTTAAGAAAGTAGATGAAAATTGATCATACCTCCCAATATCTCTGAAATTACTAAGACTAAATAAACATTAGAAAAAAATACAGAAATACTACTAAATCTTTACGTAAAGATTATAGGAAAACGTATAAGAAGCCTATGGTACTAAAAGTAATAAATGATTTTTTCATAAAATTACGGAGCCCTTTCCACGCGAGTTCAACTCGCACTTGGCCGGTTTTTTTATTTTACGTGGGCCTGATACTTTATTAGTTTCATCACATGAAGAACTTGGGATGGTTTTTGGAATTGTTATTTTTGTCAAAAGAAACCGAGAGATTTTAGCTTGAAATGTTTATGTAAAGTATGCTATTTGTTTCTTTTGATCAGAATTTTGTCTTTAATAAATGTTTTATCTTATCCAAGCGTTCATATTAACATAATGAAAAACAATGGGGCCTGAGGGATGCGTGCGGAATAAAATCCCATAGGGTAGGACAATGATCTAAGATCGTACCTGTTAAAACGGGGATAAGAATTGTGACTGTAATGGGTACCTGTTATCTATGCAAATAATTATAATTGTAAAAGTAACTCTTGTCTACCTGTTTGTTACGCTTTCACGGATAAACCGCTGAACTGATTTAGATGACAATTGGTATGGAGACAGTTTGAGTCCCAGGGTCCCAGGGAAACGTAGGGTATTTTTTATCCCGAAAAATGGGCAGTTCCTGAAGGAATAGCGATATACTTCTACGCTGGTGGAGAAGCGGAAAACAGCTACTTTTATATAAACACTTTTCAACGAACGTACATTCACTTCACCTAAGCAGATTTTTAATTTTATTGATAGGTGAGTTTCGCCGCATGAGTTAATTTGTTTTGGGTGTCACAAAAGGTAATCTAACCTCATCTACGTGATTAATGTTTAAGATATCCTGAAAAAAACACGGTTTCAGCAGAAAATAGCATTCATTAAAATAAATTCGATTAAATACAATCAATCAATGGAGAGAAATTCGATAAAATTATGAATTACCGAGTCTTATACAGGGTAGGTAGTACCTTAAATACTGTAGATAGCGACTTTTAGTAAAATGAGACTTTTTTTATTTTTAAAACAATACGAACTGCATTCAAAGAATTTATAATGTTTTTTCTTTGTGAACCCATGTTGTAGGGTTTCATTGGTTAGGTCTTTCAAAAAATATTGCGGGTTTGTGAAAACAACTTTTGAGTAATGGATTAGGTAGTGTAAGCTTTAAAGTGATAATTTTTGTTAGAGTCAAGTGTTCCTCCCACGCCCCCCTATAGCCAAAACTACAAATACCAAAAATCTGAAAAAAAAACTTAAATGAAAGCGCATATAACAAATTTAAAAGGAAAACTATTACGACAAAGTAGACATTAGTGTAGCTTGAGATACAGGCGATGAAAGTGTTTATAACTACTGAAATCATCAGGGATAAGTTCGCCTTTGTACATTATTTTCTGGTATCTTCATTGTATTTTTTTTTTTTTTCTGTTTTATTTTGTACAATAAAGTGTTTACATACATACATATATCATCTAAGACGGTACGAAATGATTTTAAATAGGTAATTAGTTATTACTTGTTGTTTTTATTTTTGTAGTACTTAATAGCTTCGAAACCATTCACTGAGCAAGGTCCGACATGCTCTTGCCCGGTTTTAATTTAATGTTTCATTTACCTTTTTAAATTCAGCGAAACGAAAGCAAAAATTCATGAATTTAAGGACGAGTTCATATTTAATCCTTCTAATAAATTCCACAGTCGAATTTATAAATAGCGAGTTAAGTGGACCGTTCCAACTGATTAATAAATGATAGATGAAAGTTTTAAATTAAGAGATGACCCTTGAGAAGTTCAGTAACAATTTGCAGACAGTTAAAAGAGAACAGTTTAAATTTAATTAATAAAGTGAACTTTGCTTTAATAGCGTTGAGATCTTTTCGACTGGGGCCGGCATTTTTAAAGATTCTGAACCAGTTTTTAGGGTACCGTGGTCAACAAGTTTCGCCTTGTAAGTATGTCCGTGTGTCCGCGGTTAAATTCATAGACTCTAAGGTCGAAGATGTGGCACAGGTTATACATTTAAATTACGCGAAAAAAAGGTTTTTTTTTTACAGGGTACCTCCATACATATAAATAAAAGCAAAGGTGATATCGAGTGACGTATCGCTGGATAAATTTGTTATTATTAATTTTAATATTGGGCGATCATTTCGGAAATATTGAACTCGAAAAGTATAATTTTTACTAGTGTTACGTATCGCCAACTAGCAATAAAAATCTGAAAAATATTTTTAATATAAATACTTAACGACAAAGAAAAACTATCATGTCTGAGTAAACTAATTAGTTCCTAAGATCGGGCGGCTAAATTGTATATACCCATCATTATATAAGGGTAACTCATCATTTTATTGCATTTCAATTCATCGAATGTATTATTTTATGAACGTTATTTTCTGCTGAAACCATAATGTTGTCTCTCCTGTGGTCAATAGTTAAAATTTTGTGTGCATATAAGTTAAGTTTTTATATGATAGTCTTAAGCAGTCCTGACGGCGTTTTTGCGGGAATGGGCTTAGCCAGAAAATTAACCCTTTAAAACGTTAACTTTCGGTGTGTCCCCATGAAAGACGGTAACCTAAATCTGTGTGACCAATGACCCTTTCAGGGTATCTTAAACATTAATTATGTAGGTTAGGTTAGGTTGGATGTTCAAGATGCCCTGAAAATATTATGTTTTAAGCAGAGAATAGCGTTCAATGAAATGAAATATGATCAAAGGATTAGTTATGTAAGATCGCACCAAAAAACTTTAAATAGAAAATGGGTAAGTGCACGTTGTTTTTTGAGATAGCTTTGTGTTTGTGCATTGTTCTGAGCATGGTCCGACATACTCTTGCCCTGTTTAGTCTTCAACGTTATTTATACCAAATATAAACCTACAGTTACTTTTAATCATAATCATATATTTTAGTATCCATTTCTGTAAAAACAAACTAAATTTTAAAGTAAATCAGATAAAATGCCATGAAACTGCAAATTATTTCGAATGTTACATGCTTTAGTACTGTTTTATTCCCCCACAGAGAAGGAATCTACTACTCCAAAAGCAGATCAAAGTCACGTAAGGTACGTCTCTTTCTTATTGGTTACCTAAGAATAAGGAGTGAAGGGGATGGAAATATCGAATACGAGCTCTGAATAGAGTTACCCTGTAATGGCGGTCGTGCAAGCGTCGTGAAGGCATCCCACACGTCTTTTATGGCATTGCATTTATATGCACCTATTCGGGGACCCGGGAATATTTTGGGTTAGTTTGTGCATTCGTTGGGATTACGCCGCTATAAACATATGATTATATAGTCTTTTTAGGGTTCTGTAGTCAACATGTCCATCTGTGCGACTCTCTGTTCGCCGTTTAACTCGGCCCTTGGTACTACAAAGCTGTAATTTGGCATGGTTATACGTCATACAAGATCTCTTAATAAATCGGCCGCCATTAATGTTATGTAAATAAGAGCTATCAAACCGTTGACAATACAATAACACGTCAAAGACAATATGGTTTTTAACCAGTATAATTTAGACCCTGATGAACTGCTAATCATAAGACATCGTTTTTAGGGTTCCGGGTTCAGTCCGTCCGTCCGTCCGCAGCCTAGCGCAGAGACTCTTAGTACTATAACGTTATAATTTGGCTTGAATATGCATATTAGTCACGCTAACAAAGTGGTATAATAAAATGTGAAAAAAGTAATATATGGTAACTTCTCAACACGTGGGAATGAATTTTTTTTCTCGTTTACCCTATAGAGAACTACAAATACTTGAAAATCTGAAAAAAAAAATGAAAGGGCATATAACGTATTTAAAAGGAAAACTATCACAACTGAGTAGACATCATTGGTTCTTGAGATACAGGCGATTAAAGTGTTTATACCTACTTAAATCATCTAAGACGGCACCAATTGACTTAAATAGAAAATTAGTTATTACTTGTTGATTTTTATGTTTGTAGCACTTAACAGCTTCTGAACCCTATACTAAGTGTGGTCCGACATGCTCGTGCCCGGTTTTGTTTGTGTATAAAGTACGAACAATAATGGCACATAATAATTTCATGCAACGGCGTCTAAGGTTTCCACATTTGCTACACCAAAACATTTTCATGTAAAACGGCCAAGCTGGTTCTCTGCCTTTTCGTCGACAAATCATTGACAAATACATCGTTTCGCAACCTATTTATTTGCCAACCCGTTTTTTCTGTAACTACAAATATTTCAGGATTTTTATAAAACTATCCTAACGTAACCTATAGGGTTCTACACGATGATCCTTTAATAAATCCAGATTTATTTACAGTTTCGGAAAAAAGCAGGTTGTCAAATGATATGTTTGTGAACGTTTCACTAATGATTCACCATTTGAGAAAAGGTAGGTAGCGCCCTTGCTTGGTTCGTCTTAGCGTGGTTACTGCCCTCCCTAGATTGGAGAGATTGTTGGTTAAGTTACGTAATAAGGCTTTTTACGTGGCATCTACAATTTAGGATGCATGCACTTCGACTAACAATATATTTCCACAATATTCATTCTTAGACGCAGGGATAACATCTCGGTGACTGGTGTTTGTGGAAGACGGCGGTGCAGTAGAGGCATGGTTGCAGTTCTATAGTTTGGCTTCCAACGTTTAACCTAAAATTGTATGACAGAACATAAAATACTCGTAATATAGCGCATGGACTAAAAGACTAAATATGCTGCCACGCCCACACAAGAATAAAAAGAGACAGCTTTATGTGCTTCGACGACACGTTGGCTTAGTTGGTAGTGACTCTGCCTACGAAGCTAGTGGTTCCGGGTTCAAATCCCGGTAAGGGCAGATATTTGTGTGGTGAGCACGAGTATTTGTTCCTGAGTCTTGGGTGTTTTCTATGTATTTAAGTATATATTTCTCTACATAAGTAAGTTTAGGGTTGTCTAGTACCCATAGTACAAGCGTAGAGCTTTGTTTGGGACGAGTTTAATTTGTGCGACATTGTCTGGTGATATATGTATTATTTATTTATTCCTCGCGAAGTACGTGAGATAGTTAGCGCGCCTGATAGTAGCGACAAATTCAAATAATTGCTTTAAAACCTTAACATTCATTAAAAAAAAAAGGGTTACGAGTAATACCCAACTATTGGTTCAAAAAACATCGTTAAAGATCGTAAGGTTACGAAGATTCAATCAAGAAAATGAGAAAAATGTGTCATGTTTAAAAAAATCAAGGAAATATGATCAAAATTTGCGAGGGTACGTTAGTCTTGTTGGGAGTGACCCTGCCTCCGAAGCTAGTGGTCCTGGGTTCAAATCCCGGTAATTTGTGTGATGAGCGCGAATATTTTTTCCTGAGTCTTGGATGTTTTCTATGTACCTACAATCAGCAACACAATTAACTTACTCATTGTGAATCTTGTTACAATAAGGCTCGCTAGTGGTCAGTTAAAAGTGAAGTTGTTTGTATTTAAGTATATATTTGTCTATACATATAAGCATGTTTATCGTTGTCTAGTACCCGTAGTACAAGCCTAGAGCTTAGTTTGGGACTAGGTCTATTTGTGCGAGATTGTCCCGTGATAGTTGTAAGTCAGGGTCCCTCTGAAAACGAGCGCCGAGCAAGTAGGAGCTTTTCAACGCCATGTTTAATGTGTCATTCTAGTTGTCATTTGTTTTCAGTGTATTTTTGTAACAGTTGTTTTTTTCTATTCTATTCTATTTATTATTATTAATTCAATATAACCAAAGGACAGACACATAGGCATTATAGTTATTGAGATCCAGATCGCGGAACACAACCGACTTTATCATATGTGGCCTCTTAAGCAATAATTATACCATTGGACAACCGCATAAGCGCTTTGAAGAATTGTTCCTGATTCGTCATATTCCAAATTGGCCATCTTCCCAACTCGACGATTTCCTAACTGGTCATATTCCTAACTCGTCATATTCCAGATTCGTCATCTTCCAAATTGGTCATCTTCCAAACTCGACAATTTCCTAACTGGTCATATTCCAGATTTGTCATCTTCCAAATGGGTCATCTTTCAAACTCGTCAATTTTCTAACTGGTCATATTCCTAACTCGTCATATTCCAGATTCGTCATCTTCCAAATTGCTCATCTTCCAAACTCGACAATTTCCTAACTGGTCATATTCCTAACTCGTCATATTCCAGATTCGTCATCTTCCAAATTGGTCATCTTCCAAACTCGACAATTTCCTAACTGGTCATATTCCTAACTCGTCATATTCCAGATTCGTCATCGTCCAAATTGGTCATCTTTCCAACTCGACAATTTCCTAACTGGTCATATTCCTAACTCGTCATATTCCAGATTCGTCATCTTCCAAACTCGACATTGTACAGTCAAATTAAATCACGAACACGTGCTTACAGGAATAATAAGAATTACTTAGATTGTACTTAGTTGTTTGTACTTTGTACTACGGCTATTAGACAACAATTTACTTAAAGCGGAGTCCAAAAGAATTGGCAAATAATGGAGTAATAATAACATTTACCACAGAGGATTTCTATAATAAATTTGTGCAGGCATGGTGTAGGTACAAAGTATGACGAGTTTGGAAGATGAAGAATCTGGAATATGACGAGTTAGAAATATGATCAGTTAGGAAATTGTCGAGTTTGGAAGATAATCAATTTGGAAAACGACGAATCAGGAACAAATCGCTTTGAAATTCGCTATACCTTGGATTATTTAAAGCATCAGAATAACACTGCCGTGCAGGTGAAACATTAAGTGCATCGAGGTATTTACGAGGACAAAGATAGAGAGCGCGACAGGCATAAAGCGTCGGGTTTACACCCCGGGCCGAGCAGTAAGGTGGGCTAACGGCACATTAAAGGAGTCCTGAGAAAGGAACTGTCGAGGACGATTTAGCATCAGCTCTCAGAGCCAGGATACGAGTATCCCATTTGCCATAAAATCCATTTAAAAAATAAAATCTGAACTGTGATTCTACACGGTAATTACGATATCGTATTTGACATGTTTCCGTATTGTCAACGTTTTGATAACTCTTATGTCATTTACAATAATGGCGACTGTGACATAAACGATTCTGAAACACGTTAAAAGCGATATCGTTATAACGCAGTAGAATAGAGGTCCTGTGGTTTTCGAGTAACAGGTTTTCTCGAAACAAACTGACAGGGACTAGTGGCATCGCCAGTGAATTTAAACGTGTTTTTAAGCCAACTGGTATCTTACTTTGACTGTCAATTGAATTAACTACCATAATGGCAATAATATGATTACGGTTTAGAAACAAGATGGCTAGAATAAAGAGGAATACCGTAAAATGGGGTGGGGTAGTGCTTATTATAAGACTGAGCTGTGAACGTAATTTTAGACCGGTAGACTTGTCAATTTAATATTTGTTCTTATTAGTGACAAGTTATGACTTATTTTAGATTGAAATTATATGCACCCTGCGAATCTCTATTCACTCTTACGGTAGAGGCCCAAGTCCTTTAACTTTGCCTTTAAACATCTTGTTTTATTGCGCTCGATTTTTTCCTTTCTACGCAAAGCCAAATGAAATGTAATATAAAGTTATATAGAAAATTATCGTTTACCATATTGTCTGGTAATGTCAAATAAATGCTTTGAGGGCATAGTCATGAAGAAAACGCCGCTAACGATTCTGTTTATCGACTGGAAATGTATGCAGTTGACATAAGCGGTCGAGCGATCTGTCATCAGCATTTAGTCGATTTTCTTAAATCGCTAACTTAGCGTTATGCTTGTGTTTGAAATTAACTTGGGCCCTAGCCAAGATGCAAACGCTCCTAACGTTTTTCTTTTCTATCGCTCAAAATGTATGGGATGACAGTCGACCACGTGGTTTATCGAAACGCACGAAAATGTCATCCCATACATTTTGAGCGATAGAAAAGAAAAACGTTAGGAGCGTTTGCATCTTGGCTAGGGCCCCTTGACTCACTTGGCGCTACGAATGTCCGCCGCCGTAGCTTTAGAAAGACTAGCGTAGATATCGCTACGGATTCGTAGCGCGTGCATTGGGCCAGGCTGGAATTCTACACGATAATATATTTTTTGTATGTTAAGGAGAAGGCACACGAGCACTCAGGCCACCTGATGGTAAGTGGAATCTGAGACCCATAGACATTTGAATTCTCAAGACTATAATCCTAAGACCTCAAATGCGTTGCCAACCCTGAGGACTAAGATGAAATGCCTCTATGCTAGTAATTTCACCGGTTGTCTTATCCCACACCGGAACACAACAACACGAACACTGTTGCTTGGCGGGATAACGATAACTATCGTCTTTGACGTGTTTCCGTAATTTTAACGTTTTGATAACTCTTATGTCATTTACAATAATGGCGACCGTGACAGAAAACGATATCGCCCGGGGCCGTGTTTCTTCACGGTAAAAACGATATCGTCTTTGACTTGTTTCCGTGCTGTCATCGTGGCGGTCAAGTAAATAAGCTATCAAAACGTTCAATATCAGCTAACATGTCAAAAGCAATAAGGTAGATCTCCATCCTGGGCCTCTATTCTACTGTGTTTTGGAATCGTTTATGTCACAGTCGCCATTATTGTAGATGACATTAGAGTTATCGAAACGTTGACAATACGGATGCGCGTCAAATACGATATCGATATCGTTATTACCGTGTATAATCCCAGCCCTGAGTGATCATAATCAGAATTCGGTTATATATTAATTTTCGATACTTAACATAACAATTATGACTGAACGACCCGTCATCAGCCTAGTTGGTAGTGACCCTGCCTGCAAAGCGTGCAGTGACGAGTTCGATTCCCGGTATGTGCAAATATTTGTTTGATGAGCGCGAGTATTTGTTCCTGAGACTAAGGAGTTTTTCGATGCATTTCTCTATGGATATGTTTATTGTTACCTCATATTATCTTGTCTTACTCATATAGGACCGGTCTAGAGTTAAGTTTGGGACTAATTTTGGGAGTATTATAATCTTTTTTAGTTAATTTTGACTGACTGCATTTGTAAGTAATTGTAAGCATGTGGAAATAAATAAATACTAGGCCGAATATCCCACACAAAATGAGTGAGGAGGCACGGTAAAATAAAACATGCTTAAAAAAAAATTAAGCCTAAAACATTTTTGCGCTAATCAAAAAAACATTAATTTCCATTAGCTGGAATCGAACTACCTAGTTTTGTACGCAGAACAAAAAATACGAACTAGACTAAACCGACACAATTAAAAAAGATTTTATTTGCAAATTTCATTAACTCACATAAAACATATCCTAACAATATTTTTCTATTTTGTAATTACTTGTGAGTTTGATCAGTAGATATTTTTGATACATTATGATAGTGAACCTATGTTTATCAGTACTAATAGAACAGTCACCAGCAGAAGTACCTAGCTATGAAGATTCTAGATTGTATCTAGATGATATTGACCATGATATTTAGACCCCGGATCTTTGTGGCAATGACGTCACAATAGGGTGATTTGGGGAGTAAATGGAACGGTGTTAATTACACGGCAACCTAGTCTATTGGTGTTCTATGGAATTAAAGTTTTATTATCAGGCATCCACGATTTAAATTACCTATAGGTAAGTCAATTGTCAATTGATTAATTTATCGACGTTGTTCTTTCGTTAACTGATCAAAAGTTGCTCTAAATCACTTGCGGTTAGGCTACGTCTTCTAGCAGAATATATCCACTTCAAAAAGGAAAAGCTTTCCACTTCGACAGATGTTATTGGTGCATATTTGAAAAGCTTGCGGTTATCGAAGCAGGATTTGTTATGGTTCCTTGGACTAATATCTATTTCTTGACCTGCGTTAAGATTGTTAACGTTACGCAACGTGGCAAATCCGTCATTATTTTTTACAAATATAAACTTTTCTTATATTTTTTATCCTCTTTCGTGCAGAATTAATGAATGAGTTGCGGTAATATTTTTGGTCGTGAATGCCTAATCAATAATAATTATTCAGTTATAAAAGTTACTAATTAACAAATTGTATTAATTAACACAGTTCCATTTTCTCCCCAAACTACCATATTGTGACGTCATTGCCACAAAAATCCGGGGTCTAATGATATTCTGCTTAGCTACTTTTGAATGCTGACTGAACAAGCCTAGATTTTACTTTGGGTCTAGATAAATTAACGTAAGATTGTCTCGAGTAAATATTATGTATATCGTCGCAGCCTTTCCATTTAACTACGCTGGTATAAAGTTAAAATTCACGTTACCATAAATCAATGTTATTAAACACGGGCGGCTTAATTTAATCGCTTTGTTAATCTTAACCTTTGTAATTAAGGTTTAACATACGCGTTTAATCGACTGCTTAATAAGCTGAGCTGTTAAGTAAACCATATTACTAAAAGGCTGAGCGCACACTGAAATTTAGGTATGTTGAATATTGTACCGGTTTTTAAATCACCCTAAAATTAATAAATACATACATAACGTCACGCCTTATTCCCAGAGTGGGGTAGGCAGAGCAACAGAATACCAACAACTCTAAACTTGTTGATAATTCTGTAACCACATTTTGCATAGTCAGGCTAAGATGTTTACCAGTGTATTAGTGACAGGTTGCAAGCCCATCGCCTAACAGTGCTACAAGCCCTTATTCCCTTAGTCGCCTCTTACGGCATCCACGGGAAGACATGGCGTGGCACAAAGTATCAAATTATTTTATTCCCCTCTTATTCTCATAATCCAATATCCCAGTGTGCGTCACCCCCTCGCCCCCCACTATTATTCGGCGCGCCATTACCCCTGGTTAGTGCTAACTCTCGACTTGCGAATATCAGATATTAACGCGATACTAAATTGCACTTTATCACCAAACTGCGATAGTTACTGCATACTAAGTAATTTATCTAAAACCAACACTGTAGCTTGAACATTTGCATTTCAGTCATACGTCACGCTTTTGAATCGCCTGTAGTTTTACCACAGAATCCTTTGATCTTTACAAAAGCCGCTTTTTTCTTAGCCAAAACATTATGATTTGTGGCCCCTTGAAGTCATCGACTCCAGCGCAAGTCAAATGGAACGTTAAGGCTGTGTACGAACGGGGAAAATGAATTGGTTCACTCGCCGTGTCGCCGATAGTGAGGGCTGTCAACGACTAAAAATAAAATAATAATGTAAAACTCTGATCTTTTAGCTATCTTTTTAGAGACAATGCAACACACAAACAGATGAATGCGGCACGTTCACTTGCGATATATTTCCGATTTACGTAAGCGTGTACGCGCGAAGTAGCGTGCGCGTGCGATCCGATTCGTAGCGTGGTCGCCACTGAATAATACCCGTGATACGGGTAACCAGCGTGTGTACTTGTAGCGATGAACTTCAATCGCAGAGTGAGCCGCGCCTGGTTTTACAATCTCTGTATAACATATTACATTGATCTGTTAAGGTGTAAAGCCATGAAGAAGAAACAAACTATCAAACTCAATCTCGTATTTATAATACCAACTAAGCCAGCCAAGACTCCACTTCACGTAGAAGTCGTTTATCGCTACTACCATCCTATCCATTTATCAACCGTGAAACAACAGTGTTCGCATTGTTGTGTTTGGTGAAATGAATAGTATAGAGGCATTCCATCTTAGAAGGAGGATTGCAGTCTTAAGATTATAGCCTTGAGAATGAAAATGTCTATAGGTCTCAGATTCCCTTACCATCAGGTGGCCGGAGTGCCCGTGTGCCTTCTCCTTATAATAAAAAAATACCTCAGAATAGATGATAGATGTGCTATTCCAGACTATAATCTATCTCTGTGCCAAAATTCATCCGGATCTGTTAAGCCGTTTTGGCGGCTTACCTATTATTTTATCAAAACACCTTTTAGCGAACGTATCGTTACGTTAATTTTCAATTCGTCGAAAGGCATTTCTCGCCGCAAGAGATATTTTTTATCAGTCACAATTCGTGAATTAATTTAAATATCCTGAAAACATCATGGTTTGGTTTCGTCAGAAAATAGATGTTCGATTAAGTGAAATTTTGGCGTGATTCAATAACAAACATCCATCCATCCAAACATTTTAATTTACAGCAGTGGTAAGATTAGAAACTATTTATAATAGTAACCGTGTCCAAGACTAAAAGCTAAGCGCTATTCCCGTATCGCAAGAAGGTTCCCGGTTCGCTAGTAACAGCGGGCGAAGAGCTGTCCAAATAGCTAAACGCAAAGTTAACAAATGGGTCCAGCCGCGGCTTGTTTTGCGCTGGTTACGCCGCGGTGTACGTGAAACACTGGAGAGATGGAAATGTTATAATTGGATACAGTTTAGAAATTAGTTTTAAAGTTTCTATAATATGCCTTTTCGCCTACAAATCTTTGACTAATGCATCGTTCCGCAACCTATTTGCCAACCTGCTGTTTTTCTGAAACTACATATATTTTAGGTTTTTTATAAAACTATCCTAACCTAACCTAGGGTTCTATACGATGGTCCTTTAATAAATCCAGATTTATTTACAGTTTCGGAAAAAACGCGGGTTGTCAAATGATGTGTTTTTGAAATGAATCATTTGTGAAACGTGGGTCTGAAATGATAGGATCCCGGTTTTAAAGTTACCATATTCAACACTTAAAAAATACTTGAAAAGTTCGTTAATAACTAAAGCTAGAATACGGTAGAAGATTATCTAACAGACAAAAATGCGTGGCCTATGATACCTAAGCGTAATCTATCTAGTCTAGGGGACACGGTTTCTGTAGGAGAACGTATCGAAACTTTATTTATTTTTTTATTTCATTATATTACCGTCATGAGTAGGTATAAATATTATTATTTATTTTTTTTGCTCTTGTGTTTATTTGAAGTTTCGACACGTTTTTATGCTTAACAACGCGTGATATATTGTTTTTTTTTGTATTCATTGTTTCATATGAGGCTAGATTAAGATGTCGTGATCACTGTCATATGCAATATTTAAAAAAATCCTGTCTGTTGAGTTTCTTGCGGCATTTCTTCTCAGCATCAGTCTCCTTTTACGCGCTGGTAGATTTTTGTCGTGTAAAAGATCCCGTGCGTCCTTATTACTAAACAAACATCTTTTATCTTTTTAAAGAGTTTTTAACTCGCTACCACCTAACACTTGCGATGCCCCTCGGCAGTTCACGCACATACAACAATTCAAGTGATTTACACAGCAGTAAACTAAGCGTCGCCATCGCCCGGTGCGATTATGCTCCGCGTTCTCTAACCCGTTCCAGGACAATGTTATAATATATATTTGTCAGCAATTGCATAAATATCTGCGTGTTTTCAAACAATTGAAACTTACGGCAAAGATTACAGTGCTACCAACCCTTGAATACAACTTTTGTAGCATTTAGTGTGCACTGCTTTTCATAATAGGGTATATCCGGGACAATTGAAATCACTCTATATCTCTTTTTACAAAAAGAAAAATACTTTATTTAAATTTGTAAAACCAGTCGGTACTTTGGTTTTTTTATCTACAAAATTCATCATATCATCATCATATCAGCCAAAAGACGTCCACTGCTGGACATAGGCCTCCCCCAAGGCTCTCCATTCAGACCGGTCCTGTGCTTTTCGCATCCACCGCGTTCCCGCGATTTTTACAAGGTCGTCGCTCCATCTTGTTGGAGGCCTACCTACAGCTCGTCTCCCGGTCCGTGGACGCCACTCAAGAACCTTCTGACTCCATCGGTCATCAGTCCTGCGAGCAATGTGCCCCGCCCACTGCCACTTAAGTTAAGCTATTCTTCGGGCTATGTCGGTAACCTTAGTTCTACTGCGGATATCATCATTTCTGATTCTATCACGCAGAGAAACCCCGAGCATAGCTCTCTCCATAGCTCTCTGAGTGACTTTGAGCTTCCTTATAAGGCCCATTGTTAGCGCCCACGTCTCAGATCCGTAAGTCATCACTGGCAACACACACTGGTCAAAGACTTTTGACTTCAAACACTGCGGTAATTTGGACGAAAAGATGCTGCGAAGCTTCCCGAACGCTGCCCAGCCGAGTCGGATTCGACGAGTGACCTCTTTCTCGAAGTTGGACCTACCTAACTGGACCGTTTGTCCCAGGTAAACATAGTCGTCAACAACTTCGAGCGCAGAGCCTCCGACCATCACGGGAGTTGTCGCGACATGGACATTGGACATGACTTTCGTCTTGTCCATGTTCATTCTCAGGCCAACTTGGTCGGAAACTCTACTGAGGTCAGCGAGCATTGCACTGAGTTCCTCCATGGTCTCAGCCATGACTACGATATCGTCAGCAAATCGAAGGTGAGTGATGTACTCGCCATTGATGTTGATGCCTCGTCCTTTCCAGTCCAGAACCTTAAAAGCATCCTCCAATGCAGCGGTGAACAGCTTCGGAGAGATCACATCTCCTTGTCTGACTCCCCGCTGCAGAGGAATAGGCTTCGTGCTCTGGTCCTGTAGTCGGACGGACATAGTGGCGTTTTCGTACAGACACTTCAACACTTCGATATATCGGTAGTCAACTTGGCACCGCTGGAGAGACTGCAGCACAGCCCAGGTCTCGATCGAATCGAAGGCTTTCTCGTAGTCCACAAATGCAAGGCAAAGGGGGAGGTTATACTCTTCGGTCTTCTGTATAACCTGCCGCAACGCATGTATGTGGTCTACGGTACTATAGCCTTTTCGGAAACCGGCTTGTTCAGGAGGCTGGAAATCGTCAAACCTGCGCGCGAGACGATTTGTGATGACCCTCGAAAACAACTTGTAAACATGGCTCAGAAGTGAGATGGTGGTGATCTACAAAATTACATACATACATGCATCACGCCATGTTTTTGTCATGTTTTTGTTTGGTGGACAATAAAGTGTTTTGTATTGTATTGTATCACGCCTTCATTCCTAGAGTGGGGTAGCCAGAGCTACAGAAATATCAAAAACTCTAAAAGGACTTGTCTATAATTCTGTAATCACATTTTGCACAATCAGGCCAAGAAGTTTACTAGTGTATTAGTGAAAGGTTGCAAGCCAATCGCCCAACAGTATTAGAAGTCCTTATTCCCTTAGTCGCCTCTTACGCAATCCATGCTGGAAAGACATGGAGTGGCACTATTGATAAGTAAATAAATTAATAAATATCAGGGGCCAATTACACACAAGTGCATGCGAGCTTGCGATTGATCTGCGAACTAGAGTAATTACAATCGGGGCAACTATCCCAGATTTATCGACCTTAGTTAATAAGCCCTATGCAATATGTAATAAATAAGTAGGTACAAATGGTTTTTGCGAAATGATATAGTTTGTCAAACGTACTTTTGGTCAAATGGACCCTAAAAATTACATCGACCTTACCTTTTCAACCTCTTACGTTTTACCCTTTTCTTCTTTTTATCATTTTTCAAAATTTTGATTAAACACCTTTGACGGCTTAAATTAAAAGTAAAACAATGTTAAATGACAGCTTTGTAGTACTAAGAGTCTCTGAGTAAAACCACGGACGGACGAACGGACAGACATGGCGAACCTATTAGGGTTCCTTTTTTTTAACGCTAGAGAAATGCATTTACCAGCATAGGTCATGCGGAACTTACCAACCGAGAGCAGAAGGAATACCCACAAAATCCCCGCGATAGTTCTTCCATGCCGTTGTTGGCGAGACTTGCAGGTCTCGTTTGACTTCGGAACCCTAAAAACATAATAATCTTTTGCGAAATACGCTAACTACACATTGAGGTTTAGGAATACATTGACTGTACGTATTTCTCTCCTGTAAATGTAATATCATGAAGCTTTTGATTAAAAGGAAACGACAGGAAAACACTTTCACTAAAACTAATACCCCGTTGCGTGGTAATGGGCCGAGCTCCCCGGCGCGATGGGTCTAAATAGCCGCGGATGTACGGGAGGCTAAAATGGTACTAAAGATTTATTTGCCGCATCTTCAGTTGCGTAAATGTATGTTTTATGTACTATGTCGTTCTGAAGTTAAAGAAACATGTACCCATTGAAAGATGGATACGCTATGTTAAAAAAACCGGGCAAGAGCATATCGGGCCATGCTCAGTGTAGGGTTCTGAAGCTGTTAAGTACTTAATACAAACATAAAATCAACGAGTACTAAGTCATTTGGCGCCGTCTTAGATGATTTTAGTAGGTATAAACACTTTAATCGCCTGTATCTCAAGAACCAATAACGTCTACTTAGTCGTGATAGTTTTCCTTTTAAATTCGTTATATGCGCTTTCATTTTTTTTTTATTTGTAGTTTTGGCTATAGTGGAGGGGACACTTGGCTCTAAGATAATCTAACAAAAATAGCGCTATAAAGCTAAATGTTTCATAAACGGATTCCTTGATCGAAAAATAGTTTTTACAAACCCACAATATTTTTGAAAAACCTATCCAACGACACCCCACACTATGGGGTAGACGAGAAAACAAATACATCCCTAAATTGTGTGTAGGAGAGGTACCCTAAATTTTTTTTTTTTTGCTTTTTATTATACCACTTTGTTGGCGTGACAAATATGTACATCCATGCCAAATTACAGCTTTCTAGTACTAAAAGTCTCTGAAACTATAAGGGTTCCTAGTTTGACTACAGAACCCTAATAACTGCATTCGAGCAGAATGATAAGTATTTTAAAATTACACAATTTTGTATTAATTTAAGATGTATCCACGCTTTGTTGCGAAATCTTATATGTTCAAAATAACATGAGGATTATATAACTTTTTTATTTTATTTTTTTATCGATGGACACACAGGGCAGACGGCCCACCTATTGGGAAGTAGTCACTGCCACCTATGGACATTTGCAACGCCGGAGGCGTGCTTAATGCGTTGCCGGTGTCAAATAAATTAAATAACACCCTTTTTTAAAAGCCCTATATTAAAGCGCATTGGGAAAATCTCAGCAGGAAGTTAATTCCAAGGACCGGAAAACCGCTATATTTGTTTAGAGTTTTCGAGTCAAAAGCCTGTATAAGTAAGTTTATCGTTGTCCAGTACTCATAGTGAAAGCCTAGAGCTTAGTTTGGGACTAGGTCAATTTGCGTGAAATTGTTCCGTGATATTTATTTATTTAAATGTAATATGTAGTATTTTCAATTTGATTGCCTTACTGATAACGGAGTCTGATTATAACACTCTTTGGCAAAGAACCCAACCGAATACAGAAAATAATAACTAATGCTTTAGAAAACCCGGGCATTCAAATCCCGCGGAGTAATTCACAAAAGTGCACCCCCGCCATATTTCAATCTGCAGTCTCCGACTATATTTCTATCTCCAATCTGCCCGCGACAAAATGAGAGCCTGATTTACAGCTTTGGGATAAGTGTGAAGATACCATGAATGGTGTGTCTGTGCTGACTGTACGGATTCAAGAATTGTGTGTATTTTAAGGCATTTATACCATTTTTTACTTACTTATATATTAGAGAAAGAACATATATAAATACATAGAAAACATCCAAGACTCAGGAACAAATACTCGCGCTCATCACACAAATATCTGCCCTTACTGGGATTTGAACCAAGGACCCCTAGCTTCGAAGGCAGGGTCACTACCAACTAGGCTAGCGTGTCGTCAATGGCAAAAAATACAAAAAAATCTCACTGTGTCAACTAAGTTTCTGAGGGTTGCTTCTACGTCACGAATTAACCCTTTTTCAGTTAAAATACTCACTGCTAATGAATTTCTATCTGCTCAGACGTCAAGTTTGAATATATTTAATTAATTAATGTCTGGGGAATTTGATAATCTCTAAGTGAATGGAATAGGTTCAAAACTTTGAGAGCTTAAAGTTGGAAAAGCTTTTCAATGGAGTGCCTGTAAGTCTCGCCATTTATTCAATCTGCAAGAACCTGCGAAATTAAGAAGTAAAGTATGTTTGAGGAAGAATTTCATAGTCTAGTTTATGTTTGAATACAAGTTTTAATAAAGCGTCGAGTACAATTAATAGCAGACATTATCACGTTCATAATAAATGATTATAACACTGCGCAAACGAGTCGCATCCCTAATGCACAGATTGCGGGGCAGCCAGAGCAGGGCCTCTATACAGGTGCGTTAAAACGATATCGTGTTTGACACGTTTAAGAATCGTTTATGTCACAGTCGCCATTATTGTAAATGACATAAGAGTTATCAAAACGTTGACAATACGGAAACAGGTCAAAAACGATATCGTTTTTACCTTGTAGAATTCCAGCCTTGCAATATTGATTGTGAGTTCCGTTGCTAAGATTTCATGGCTCCTTCCAAGGGGTCTATCATTTTATCGAAACGCCTTTCATTGAACGCTATTTCCTGCTGAAACCATAATGTTTTCAGTGTATCTTAAACATCTAACTTAACCTTTAAGACATCTTGAAAACATTATGGTCTCAGCAGAAAATATCGTTCGATGTAATGAAATTCGATGAAATGGTACATACATTCGATGAAGTGAAATTAGATATAATGATGAGTTACCCCTACTAAGAGCATCGGAACAATTTCAAACTCTATAGGCCTCCTGCCAAATAGCATTTTTTTGTATTTTTTATAATCAGGTATCAAATATTTGGGTAAGCTATAAAAAAAAAACCCTAAAATGCATGACAGTGTAAACATTGTAAATAAGTTGTATTATTAAACTGTATTCCTAATTATTTATACACTTTGTTTCTAAGCTAATCGTTTATTGTGCATTTTGAACGTAGTATGAAATTATCAAAAAAAGGCAAAATAAATGGTAACTAACCTATCGTTTTATTAAAATTCACTTTATCGGTTGTATTATTATATCGTGATTTTCTTCAGAAACCATGATGTTTTCAGATTATCTTAAACACTAATTACGCAGGTTAGGTTAGGTTAGACTTGCGACTACCAAAATAAATATAAGTCGTGCGGCGATAAATGCCCTTCGATGAAGTAAAAATATCTGCAATCTCACACAAATTGACCTAGTCCCAAACTAAGCTCTAGGCTTATAGTATGGGTACTAGACAATGATAAACATACTTATACAGGGTAATTTTTTAATAGATGCACAAATTTTAATATTTGCTTCGCTATTGTTAATCAAACACATGTTGTGTTATTTTTACTCTAGCTTAAACATATTAGAGTAATTGCCGATTCAATGATTTCACTAACTTAACGATATTCATGGACCCTCTGATACAGGGGTGCGAGGAGAGGGGAGTGTTGTTAAGTAAGTTAATAAATGAAATTTCAAATTTAGAATATCAGTAGGAGAGGGGCTTGTTGTCTGATAAGCTGTACATGATATTTCAAAGTTCGAATATCAATACAGTGTATCGCATACCTACAGCTTGACAACCCATGTCATCATTTCTAGTGTGACTTTGTGTCCACACGATTTTTCTTGAACTCGTTTTACAGTCGTAATATATTATATTAACGATACTGTGACGTCCACTGGTCACTAGGGGTAAGTTCTAGGGGGTGTAAGTGCAATTAAACTATAATTAGTCGGTTAGGATAAACGTTACCGCCACCCGCTCGGTTCACTGACAGCTTCCTCAGTGTTGCCACCTCGCGGCCGACGCTCTCGTTTATTCATTTAATATCGAACAACGTCACACCTTTCCCTTTTTAACAAATTTAGAAGTACCTTCTTACTACTAAACATTTTACTTTATTATTGACACATTCATATAACAGCATAAATCTCTAATTTACAACACTTAACAACATAAACAATTATTACTTAATGTTAATTATCAGTCTGTTATTTGTACTTTTATTTCTTATATATATTATTTATTTATGTTAAATAATCTCTTTAATATGGAACATATTTCTATTTTATTATGTTTATTTAAACAATACTCAAATTCTACGCTTGATACCTAATTATTCACCATCTGAAATACTATCATTACCACTACCTGATTCTAATTTTCTGTCTTCATACACCTTCCACTGTCCTTCTACTTTCTTCAGATAATATTCCTCCTAAGTTCCTGTCCAGTTTCATCATTTCTTATACTGAACTCAGGTCCTTTTGAATCCATAACAGTGTGTGGTGTTGGTTTAAAGTTTGTTGTTAATTTGTTTTCTTTCACCATATTCTTTACATAAACCTTGTCTCCTATTCCTATATCCGGTGTGACTGCTTTCCTTTTTCTATCCTCGTGTTCTTTTCCTTTTTCCTTCATGGATTTATCCTTATCTCTTATTTCTGAATCAAATATTGGTCTATCTATATCCGTGAGGGAAGGAATTTTATCTCTAAACTGTCTGCAATAAAAAAGTTCAGATGGGGTTTTTCCGGTGGTGGAATGGGGTGTACTGTTGTACATAGTTAAGTATAATAACAGATCGTTATACCAATTCGACTTTTGACTTTGGCTAATTTGGAGTCTCTTAAGAATATCGCGATTTTGCCGTTCGACTTCCCCGTTTTGCTGTGGGGAATAGGGAGTTGTGAAATAATTTTTTATCCCGAATTCTCGACAAAATGTTTTAAATTCTTCACTAACGAATTGTTTTCCATTATCCGACGTAATACTGATTGGAGTTCCTAATCTAGAGAAAATTTCTTTCAAAACGTTGATAGTTTCAGCAGAAGTAATAGTTTTCATTGGTTTAATTTCTTTGTATCTGCTGTAATAATCAATTATTACGAATAGATGATGTCCACTTGGAAGTGGACCCAGAAAATCAATAGCGACATCAACCCAAGACTGTGTTGGCAATTCACGACGGGTCATTGGCATTGGCCTGTTTGGAGCAGATACCAAAGTGCAACCTTTACACCCTTTGACAAATCTTTCAGCATCCGCATCAATTTTGGGCCACCAAACCTTGGTGCGTAATCGTGCTTTCATAGCAACAATGCCAGGGTGCCCCTCGTGAGCTGCCTCCAGGACTTGGTGACGTAAATTTTTTGCAATTACAATTTTATTTCCTCTCAATAACAGACCATCGTGAGTCCAGAGCTCTGATTGAAATACACGGTATTTATTTATGAGTGGATCCCAATTGTTAGATAATAAAGCCTCTTTAACAAGTTGTATTTCATTATCTTGTAATGTCATTTCAGTTATTACATTCATCCCTATTGCACATGGCCTTGCAAGTTGAACGATTTGATTTATGTGGTATTCATCATCAAACGGCTGGGGGTTATCAGTGGGACAAAGGCGAGATAAACAATCTGCAATATTCGTCTTCCCGGGTCTATACATCACTTTAAAATTGTAAGACTGAAGACGAAGCACCCAACGTTCAATCCTAGCACAGGGTTTTGATCTGTTCCCAAATATAACCTCCAGCGGTTTGTGATCAGTTACTAGATCAAATGATTTTTTTCCGTATAGGTACATCCGGAAATGTTCCACCGCCCAAACGAGAGCTAATGCCTCCTTTTCTGTCTGACAATAGCGTTTTTCCACGTCTGTCAAGCTTTTATTGCCATAAGCAATAATCCGGGACTCGCCATTGTCAGACTGAATGAGCACCGCTCCTAACCCTACTGGACTGGCGTCAGCCATGACGGTAGTTGGATCATTTGGATCGTAGTATCCTAGTGTATGGACTTTGCTTAGGGATCTTTTTAACTCTAAAAACGATTTAGTCTGTTCGGGCCCCCAATAAGTACTGATATTTGCATTTTTGCCTAATTTAAGTGTTAACAATCTCCTTAAAGGTTCCGATTTGGTGGCCATGTCAGGAACCCATTTGTTTACATAGTTAATAAGTCCGAGAAAGCTTTGGACCTCCTCAATTGTGCCTGGTTCTCTAAAATTTTCTACTACTTTTATGTATTTGTCGAGAGGTCTAACTCCAGATGGGGATAAGTCATGGCCAAGGAATTTAATACTCCTGACATTAAAGACACACTTCTCGTGGTTTAAAAGGATATTTTCTCTTTTCAATATTTCAAGGACATGTTTGAGTCTAGCATTGTGTTCGGCATTATCTCTGCCGTATACAACAATATCATCAATGAAATTTACCACACCATCGCACGGCAACAGGACTCTTTCCAAGATTTTTTGGAAATGCTCTGGTGCACATGAAATGCCAAACATCAATCTTTTGTAGCGATAAAGGCCTCGACCTGTGATGAATGTCGTTATATCTCTGGAGTCTTCACTTATTTCAATTTGATGAAATGCATCCTTAATGTCAAGTTTAGAAAATACCTGTGCCTTTTTAAATTTTGGGAGTAATTGATCCATTGTTGGTAATGGGTGATTTTCTCTAACTATAGCTTTATTTGCACATCGCATATCTACGCATATCCTAACGTCACCGTCAGGTTTAAGTACTGGCACTATAGGCGAGACCCAACCTGATGGATTATTAACAGGTTCAATTATATCTTGTTTGATGAGTTTATCAATTTTATTATTAATTTTCTCTTCCAGAGGGATGGGTACTCGCCGACAGGGCTGAGCAACTGGTTTAACCGTTTTATCGATAGCGATACACAGCTGATAGTTTTTTAATTTGGGAAAACTGTCATCACTTACCAAATTTACTCCCAATCCGAGTTTTAGTACTCTTAGAGATATAGCAGTGTCTTTCCCCAAAAGATCACGAGTACCATCCTTGATGATGTAAAAAGTTGCTGTCTGCTTTTGATCTCCTACTTGAATTTCTGCATCAACCGCCCCAACCACTGTCAGGGGTCTGTCGTTGCCATAAGACATGAATGTCTTGTTTGGATTTGCGATCTGATTACTGACTTCTATTTTATATTTTTTCAGAAGAGTCCAAGTTTTCTCGCATATAATGTTGCACTTGCTGCCAGAGTCTATGATCATTTCGACCTCCACGCCTCCAATATTACAATTCAGGGTAGCGTCATCATCGATGTGAAATATGTAATCAACATTAGTCTTGTCAGAGGTTGTCTTGGATGGCAAATTTTTTTTTCTTGTAAATTTGTTTATATCTGGTCTACCAATATAAGATTTTTTATTTGGGTATTTGCTAGGCCTCGGAGCAGATATTTTCCTTTTATCTACTCGGGTTCTGCATTTGTTCCTAAAATGGCCCACATACCCACATTTCAGACATTGTTTCTCTTTAGCGGGGCAAATATTACTGTCTCCATTATGATGCATATTTCCACAGCGGCAACATCCTAATTTTTCAGAATTATTTGTTTGGTCCAACTTGTTTATATTTGACAGGAGTGGTTCTTGACTAAAGTTATTTAATTGCCTATCAACTGCCTCAATAGCATTTGCTTGTGCTATTATTTTATCAAGTGTAACATCGTCACCCCATGTAAGTACTTTTTTCCTTAGTTCCTTTGAGTTGCACTTTTCTACAATCTGATCGATAAGGTTGTCTTCCTCATTTGAGAATTTGCATTTGCTACTCTGATTTCGCAACCTTACAAGAAATTTTTCGAATTTTTCGTCCGAATCTTGTTTTAGCAATCTAAACAAATGCCTCTCATAGATTTTAGATTGTTTAGGAGAGAAGTAGTCATCGAGTTTTTTTATTGCAGCTTCGTAGATATCAACATCTTTCCCTGCATCTTGAACATCAGGTATATTGTGATAAATTTCCTGTAGCGTCAGTCCACCAACATGTAGGAGTGTGGCCTTTTTTTTCACTGCATTAGTTACATTCAATGCGACCAGAAAAATTTCCAGGCCCCTTTTCCACTTCTCCCAACGCAACCCAACAGAGGATGCATCTCCCTCACAGTCAAACGCCTCGAGTGGTGGGAATTGAGACATCATGGGGCAACCTACAACAAAACCTTCTTGTTAGTACC
The DNA here is from genome assembly GCA_949316455.1 of Acleris holmiana. Classification (NCBI taxonomy): domain Eukaryota; kingdom Metazoa; phylum Arthropoda; class Insecta; order Lepidoptera; family Tortricidae; genus Acleris; species Acleris holmiana. The sequence goes on from OX438770.1 coordinate 16,497,181, forward strand.
AACCGACATTGTCAGTCTACTACTAATAGTACCAACTAACATACTTAGTTTACTACTTATTTAGTACGAACTAACAAACTTAGTTTACTACTTATTTAGTACGAACTAACAAAGTTAGTTTACTACTTATTTAGTACGAACTAACAAAGTTAGTTTACTACTTATTTAGTACCAACTAACAAAGTTAGTTTACTACTTATTTAGTACGAACTAACAAAGTTAGTTTACTACTTATTTAGTACCAACTAACAAAGTTAGTTTACTACTTATTTAGTACGAACTAACAAAGTTAGTTTACTACTTATTTAGTACGAAGTAACAAAGTTAGTTTACTACTTATTTAGTACCAACTAACAAAGTTAGTTTACTACTTATTTAGTACGAACTAACAAAGTTAGTTTACTACTTATTTAGTACCAACTAACAAAGTTAGTTTACTACTTATTTAGTACGAACTAACAAAGTTAGTTTACTACTTATTTAGTACCAACTAACAAAGTTAGTTTACTACTTATTTAGTACCAACTAACAAAGTTAGTTTACTACTTATTTACCAACTGAACAGTTCAGTTAGCCACATTTGCCCTTTTTTTTTTTTTTTTTTTTTTTTTTAGTCCAACTGCATTTCAGTTTACTAATATTTGTAATGACAAATGTCCAGTATTGAGTAATTAATTTTTCCAATACAATGTGTTGACAACCACTGAGTACGTAATACATTCCTGTGCAAGTCTCGGTTTGTTTACAATACTAGCAATGAATGATATAATTAATGCAGCTGCCTATTTGCAAGGTGTTTACCTATAAGTACTGAACCTACCAGAATGCTGTCAATTTTTTATTTACTTATTTACTTATTATATTACCTATTACCTATTATGTAGGCATTTATTTAATTTTCAGTATATTATGTTTCTTTTCCAATATTTACATATAAAGGTAGAATAACAATACTAAAACAAAATGAATACTTAAAAATCTAACCTTATTATTATTATTACTAAATATTTTTTTTTTACATTATTGCATACTAACAATTTATGATTGTCCTGCCATGTAACTTGGTGTTATATTATAAGTAGTTTTTGTATATTATGAATAATAAGGGGATTGAAGATGAAAAGAAATACATGTTGCTGTATTAGTGTTAAGAAATTTCTAACACAACAAACAAAACGGCAACAAATTGCCCGTTATAGCAACAAAATGAATCTTATGAATTTATAACCTCCAATCATTGTTGTAGCAGAACATCATTAATTATTTTATAACACTATAGGACTGCCCTAGTTCTGAAACTATCACTTGTTTGAGTTTGATGCACGACTACATCATATACTCAAGGATATAATTTGACAATTATATATTTTCGAAACTATAACAACTGACAACATCCAATTAGTAGGTTATGTTGAAATATCTGTCGATGTTAACTTGCCTGCCTGCTGTTTTTATCCAAATTAAATTTTAATGAGCGATGTTTTGAAGATGATAAGTTAGTTTATTGTGATATTAATTTGGTATATTTGTTAATAACTGCACAGGAAGCATCGTTTAAGCTTAGGTACTCGTGGATAGGTGCCGAAGTTTGTCGGAATTGAAAATTGTGGGTTCGATTTGTATATTTGAATATTTTTACTTACCCAAAGACTCGTCGCCACTTGTGACGTCCACTGGTCACTAGGGGTAAGTTCTAGGGGGTGTAAGTGCAATTAAACTATAATTAGTCGGTTAGGATAAACGTTACCGCCACCCGCTCGGTTCACTGACAGCTTCCTCAGTGTTGCCACCTCGCGGCCGACGCTCTCGTTTATTCATTTAATATCGAACAACGTCACAGATACAAAATCATATGTTAAAATTTGTGCACTGATAAAAAAACCTGTAGAAAACATCCAAGACTCTGGAACAAATATTCGCGATCATCACGCAAATACTTGCCCTTACCAGGATTTGAACCCAGGACCGCTGGCTTCGGACGCAGGGTCACTCCCAACTAGGCCAACGTGTCGTTGATACAATGCTATTGAATGTGTAGAACTTGTTTTACATTTACAATATAATTTACATTGGTAAGTTACATTACAGATTGAAATCATTCATGTGAACATGATTAATCAGTCAAGGCGCTCATCCGAATATCCATACATATGTCACACATTGCAATTTGTCATGGTAATCAGTGTTTCAATTCATTACATACATGCGCAGAGGTTGTCATCAATGTTATTAATTACAACCTAAGCTTCTGTCAATCTGTTGTAATTGTACTAGTTATTCTCTTAAGAGGCCGCTTATGATAAAGACGGTTGTGTTCCGCGATCTGCATCACAATAACCATAACGCCCATATATCTGTTCTTTGGATATATTAAACTTGATCATATATCCTCGTAAGAACCGGTGTCCTATAGAAAGTACATAATCCAGGCAATTCAATTTAAACCTTATTTCAAAGAACATATAGTTCATTTTTATTTGTTTCAAAATTGAAAATCTCATTTAAGTGCAAAGGTAATTGAACTTTATTTCTTTGCTGGTAAATAAAAATTCCTACTCACACTAATCTACCGGATTGAAGTATGGTGGGTTAAAGGTGAAAACACGATTACAAACCAAATTATCGATTCTAAATCAAACATGACACGTTATTCGCATGTTTTTGATGTTTGATGTTTGATTCTATAGTTAAGTATTTATAACTTCTTAATCCAGGTAACCCATTATTTTGTATAAATAAATATCACCGGACAATGTCATACAAATTAACCAAGTCCCAAATTAAGCTCTAGGCTTGTGCTATGGGTAGACAGACAACGATAAACTTACTTATACAGAGAAATATACTTACTTAAATACATAGAAAAGATTCCAAGACTCAGGAACAAATACTCGTGCTTATCACACAAATATCTTACCTTATCGGGATTTCAACCTGGGACCGCTAGCTTCCAAGGCAGGGTCACTACCAACTAAAACAACGTATCGTCAAGTGTTGTGGTTTAAAACTAAACAGCAATTATTTGAATTCGACGCTGGGCAAACTATTTCCATCTCACGTTTATCGCGCGGAAGCACATACAGTCATCCCTTTTCATTTATGTGTGAGTGTGGCAGCTTATGTGACCTCTTACATTTACGTTACGTCATTACGTAACAAGCCTAGATCGTAGTGTCCCTACGTTGCTATAGTGGTCCTGGTTTGATTCCCGGTGTCAGCAAGTATTGTGTAGTAAGCGACGTGAGTGTTTATTTCTGTTTCTTGGGTGTTTTCAACTTAATTGCCCAGGCCCTTTAGACAATTTTAATTAAGTTAAGTGACGGGACACCAATCGGTGATTATTCTTGGGTTCACCATGTATTGGAACATTAGTAATCTATACTGCGTAATTGTGAAAAGGTAAGTTTGTGAGGTTGTAAGAGGTAGTGTCTGGATCTACTGAACCGATTTAGATAGGTATCGAGATAGTTTGAGTCCCGAGAAAGGACAAAGGGTACATTTTATGCCGAAAAATATGTCGTTTCCTGAGGGAATAGCGATAAAACGTCATGGGGAACAGCCAGTACGTTATATGAATGAAATGATATGAATTGGTGAACTGGGCTATTGTTGAAACTATGGCATCTGCCTGGCCAACGCTAATTGATTTGGTTGAAGGCAGATGGTGACTCGCTTCTTCGATGGAATGGGCCTTCCAAAATCCCCAAGGCAAACACGCACTATGTTAAGTTTAAGACCCATAGACATCTGCAATTAAATTTTCACGACTACCCCCTAACCCTAAGGCGAAGGCTACACGCACAATAAATACTGTGATCTACTCATATTTATCATATATCGTGATATTTACTGATCGTGTGGTCTAGTGTATTGACGGATGTCAATATAAATCACAGAAATCTAGATTTCTGGATTCTGGATGGCAATTTGTGATAAATATTGAAATACGTCAATACACTAGACTACACGATCAGTAAATACTGTGACATTTCAATATAGTTTTTATCTTCATAGCCAGTACACGTCTGAACTCTACGAAATACGTTACAGTACTGACGTGATAAATATTGAACGTGTAGCCTTGCCTGTGTATTGCGTTAATAAAATGTAATCTATCAGTTTTTATTGTATTGATGGACCAAAGTATTTATTGTAAGTCTAGCCTTCGCCTTAAACCAAAATACATTGCACAATAATGTTCGTAGATAAAGAAATAAGATGGTGGTAGCGATCCTGACGGAGAGCGTCGGTGGTCTAGTGGCTTAGGGGTTCGACTCGTGATCGCAAGATACTGAGTTCGAACCCCCGCGGACACCATGTACCAATGATTTTTTCTAACTTACATTACCCGATGCTTTAACGGTAGAGGAAAAATATTGTGAGGGAACCTGCATATTCGAACAGCTGAGTGTGTAAGAGGGTAATTGCACAAAAGATCCTAAAGGGGTCGGAGTGTATCTGAAAGGGCCCATCTGTAAGATAAGATACGATAAGATCCGGACAGATCCTGCACTTCCCACTGCCACTAAACTGACTAACAAATCCCCCGCAAGCTATGAATTGATGATTCGGCGTTGCTTGTATAATTTATCCCGGAAAAATCCGTCCGGCTCTTAAAATATTTCGGCCCCTGAATATTTCAGGGTCAATCACTGGCCGCCTCATTTATTCATAATCGGACGGACGGCGGGTGCGGACATTTTTATTAGAAACGGAATAAAATATTTTCATATTTCTCATCCGGGGTTTGTTTGGTGAATATGATATAATTCTGCACGCGTTCCAAGTTTAACATGAACGGGTTAATTTCAAAAATATTGCAGATTAATAAGTCTTTGTTTTTTACTGTGTGACCAAAATTAACCATATACAGCGTGTAAATTTCATACGGGCATATATTTTAACAATAGTTAATATACACCCTAATTAACATAAAAACGTGTGTAACAGCAACATTAGTTGTATTTCTTTTTTTCTTACTAATTAATTCAGCAAGCAATGTATGACATTGCGCAATTAAATTAAAGCATCTACATAATAGTCATGTTATGCTCACGAATTGTTATGGTTCGCCATTTGTTTACTTCGCCCATGAAAGTCAAAAATTTCGGTCATTAATGCAGGCGGTGCACTCGCCTGAGATTGGTATTTAGTTTCCACACATTTCGTCCTTGCACTTGGATACAGGCGATACATTGACGACCGATGGACGCTCGCACACTTCGTACATTGTTCCTAAGACAAACTTTAAAAAATTTACTGCTCCTCAATAATAAAAGATACCAACAAAATATCTTTCTCACATGATTTGTATGATCGTTAACTAACTACGTCAGGATAAAATATATGCCCGTATGAAATTTACACGCTGTATGATTTTACTAACTTTCGTTACACAATGGAAGAAAGTTAACGTAGTCTCAATTTAGTCTTTAACTAAGTACAACATTTTTGGATCATATACACTCTTAAAAACAAAAGTTGTCTCTCCTGTGGTCAATAGTTAAATAGCTTGTGTGCATAAAAGTTATTGGTTATATTAAAGCTTTAAGGTACGAGTATCAATAGCAAACATAATTGCAACCTTGTGGTAAATTGTCGCAATCGCAATTCATTCATATGTCGAAACGCGGTTCGTGACAGGAATATTCAGGTCATACATAATCCTAAAAACAAAAGTTGTCTTTCCTGTGGTCAATAGTTAAAAGCTTGTGTGCCTAAAAGTTATGTTTTTATATGGTAGGTCTAAAGCAGTCCTGACGGCGTTTTTGCGGGAATGGGCTTAGCCAGAAAATTAGGCCTTAAAAACGTTAACTTTCGGTGTGTCCACAGGAAAGACGGTAACCTAAAACGATAAAGAAAACTCTATCGGGTCTATCGATGGTAAATTATTGGAAAAATCTTCTTTTTAATCTGAGTTCTATTTTCTTATCCATAAACTATTTAAATGAAAAAATATCGCCGAAATGTATGTAGGCGCATAATTTCCGAGCGACTGCAGCAGATTGGATAGTTTTTTTTTGTTGTATTTTTTACTGTCGGGACAAGGTTTGTGTATACAAAAAGAAAAATAGGAAGATCGAAATATTGCAGCTGGGGTGAAGCCGCTGGTGGGCAGCTAGTTGTACAATAAAACCTGTGAGAGGTTTATAATACAGTGCGAAAGTACAGTTGTAGATGGGTATTAACATTATTATACTATAGACAAAAATATTTCGCTTCCTGTGTCCCCAGGGGCCCTAGCCAAGATGCAAACGCTCCTAACGTTTTTCTTTTCTATCGCTCAAAATGTATGGGATGACATTCGACCACGTGGTTTATCGAAACGCACGAGAATGTCATCCCATACATTTTGAGCGATAGAAAAGAAAAACGTTAGGAGCGTTTGCATCGTGGCTAGGGCCCCAGGTTCTCGATTAGCCTATCGTTAATTTTAAAATAGTTATCGGGCCTTATGAGGCTAAATTATGCAGTCGGTAGGCCCAGCTAAGATAAATGACAGTATCTCAGACAAAAACCCTGTGGCAAATGCAACCTTACTACCAACGGGAGAGGAATGAATCTGCTTTGACTATTGAATTCGAGATATTGCCTATTGGCTTATGAGGGTATCGAGCATGAACATTTCAATCATGCATCACGTTTTCAAATCGCCTTTATTACTCGAAAACGTGTTCTGAGCCTGAGTGTAACTTGCTGTTCGCGCGGCAAACCGTCTCGAACGCGTTTGCGTCCATAGCCTATAGCCAAGATGCGTTCGCTAACAATAAATAAATAATAAATAATAATATCACGGGACAATGTCACACAAATTGACCTAGTCCCAAACTAAGCTCTACGAAAAGTCACGTGGTCTACCAGTGACGCGATTAGTTTAAAAACCAAATGAATAGAAACGCCAGTTAGCGAACGCATCTAGGGGCGCTAGGGCCTCAGGTTAATTATACGAGAAACGCAAAAGCGTTCGAGACGTTTTTTGCATTCACAACTCACACTAATCTCATATTTATTTTTATTTTTATAAAAACTAATGTACACAATAGATGTTTATTATATTCTGTAATTTCAACTGTTTCAGAAGAAAAGATTTTAGACCTAACTATGTATACAATCTCTCAAGGGTTAGCTAGATCCCTTGAAGGGATAAGTTCGCCTTTGTACATTATTTTCTTGTATCTTTATTGTATTGTTTCTGTTTTATTTTGAACAATAAAGTGTTTACATACATACATTATTGGGGCTAACAATTTTATGCGTTTCAAAGGGATATAATTATATATCAGCTGATATCAATCACCGTACACATTTTGCCGATGACGATACGTTAAAAATACGTTAAAAGGTTAAAATTCGTACAGGTTTTAACCTTTTAAACGCCACTGTCGGCTGCAACTTTTCGTGCCCCAGACGCCAACGACATCATATGCCGCAACCGCGCTGATAGAACATTTATGGAGCGTACTAAGCCCTGGGCGTCCCCGGCATGAATATCCGATGACGTGATTTGCCGACTTTGGAGTTCAAAAGGTTAAAACCGTCTTTATGCGACTTGTTTACAAAGAGACTGATTATTTTTGTTCGTCATATTAAACAAATTATTCTTCATAATTTGAATTATTCCTTCAAATCTGCAGCTGTCTCGGAGGCTGTGTCAACTCAGCGTCAACTCGTCCATCTCCATTTGAAAGGCTTTAATTAAATATTAAACAGAACAATAATCTCCAAGATATAAATTAGTATTTGATTTTCACAATTAGTTTGCCTTGTTAATCACAGTTAAATGTTATAAGCGGCGTTTTGTTTAGGAGTTTTGGTATTGTTTGCGTAGGATTTGTAAAGTTTCGCGAAGGAGCTTGAGAAGTTTCGAGAACGTATTTGTATAGTTGAATCGATTCTTCCTTACATTTGCATAAGTGTGTAAGCAAGCGGAAATGATAATTGCAACTGATATTTTAATGAATCAATCAAATTTATTGCTTGCAATAATGTTGCAAGACTCTTTAATACAAGGTATCACAGTTTATTACTTCACCGTTAAGTACATGCCTTGAAGTTTTTATAAATGTTACAATGTCATATTATTCATAAAAATCCTAGAAATTTAAATAAAAGCAGTTAACATCTGGAAAGGTTAGTAAATATAAAAAAAATCAGTTTAAAAAAATCTAAATGATTTATTATTCCTTGTGTGACGTGTGTACGTCATATTTTACCCGTTTACCGACAAAAAAGAAAGCCCTCGGGGTCGTGGGCGGTAAAAGGGGGGGACCTGCACCGCATATTGCAATGACCCAGCGCTGTGTATAGTCACACCTGTGACCTGGGAAGTGCACAAATAAAGTGTAAGAGAAAAATCCCACATAGCCCTGCGTGTCCCCAAGACGCTGGGTATCTTGCAAAAGATTTCCCCCACTATAACAAAAAAAAAGGTAAGGTACTGTCATTGGAGTTACTACGTGTGCAATATTTCAAGTCAATCGGATCTGATCACTAAATATCACGGGACAAGCTCACACCAGATGATCTAGTCCCAAACTAGGCTTGTATGTACTACTATGGGTACTAGACAACGATAAACATACTTATACAAAACAATACAATACAAATCTCTTTATTGAACACCAAAAAAAAACATAATACAAAACAGTACATTTAAATCATTTATTATTTATTATTAATTATTTTAGTGGTGGTAGGATCCTGTGCAGGGTCCGTCCGGATCGCTACCACCCTCTTATCCATTAACCACCCGCCAAGCAACAGTGTTCGCATTGTTGTGTTCCGGTGTGGGGATAAGACAACTGGTGAAATTACTAGCATAGAGGCATTCCATCTTAGTCCTCAGGGTTGGCATCGCATTTGAGGTCTTAGGATTATAGTCTTGAGAATTCAAATGTATATGGGTCTTAGATTCCACTTTCCATCAGGTGGCCTGAGTGCTCGTGTGCCTTCTCCTTAACATAAAAAAAAAAAAAACATAGGTATACAGCTGGCGGTCTTACCGCTAAATAGCGATCTCTTCCAGACAACCTTGTATAGACAAATAACTAAGGACACAAATTCATGGTAGGCTACAAGAAACACTAAAAGTATTTTACTTTTGAAATAAAAACTATTTATATGTAAACGAAATATAAACACAAAGAAAATAATTGAATAAATACGTACTAAATATGTATCATTATACATCTAAATAATATATATACATACATCTTCCAAAACAGCCAAACAACGATAACACACGAAGTATGAGATGGAAGAAAAAAAAAGAGAAAAAAGTAAAAGAAATCATTGAAAAACTACGGAAGTGATAGAAAATGATCCTTAAGCTTGCTTTTAAAAATGGCAACAGACTTAGCACGTCTTACCTCCACAGGCAAAGCATTCCATAACCTTAGCCTTAGAGAAATATATACTTAAATACATAGAAAACATCCAAGATTCAGGAACAACATACATGCAAATATCTGGCCTTATCGGGATTTGAACCTGGGACTGCTAGCTTCATAGGCTAGGCCATCCCGTCGTCAAAGAGTAAACAAGTTAGAATCAGAATCAGAATCAGAATAATCTTTATTCAAGTAGGTTTACAAATAATAAACTCTTTTGAAACGTCATAGTAGCGACTTAGCCTAAATTGACTGCAGGTTCAAATCGCGACCGATCAGAGAAGAACCTGTAAGAAACTCTGTCGGATGTCTTTTTTTTTTTTCGACGTTCGCAACCTTTTGTCGTAAGGACTAAACATTTTATTACAAGCAATTCAGTCCCAAGCATTGTTATCATTAATATAGTCTTTAATACTATAATATGCTTTAGAAATTAGTTTACGCTTAACATAACTCTTAAATTTATTTACTGATAGTTCAGTAACATTACTTGGGAGCTTATTATAGAACCTAATACAATTACCCATAAAAGAGTTTTTTATTTTATGGAGCCGCGTGAAGGGCACTGCGAGCTTATATTTATTTCTGGTATTAACATTATGTATGTCACATTTCTTTCTAAATTTAGCGATGTTTTTATGAACATAAATAATGTTTTCATAAATGTATTGACTGTGCATGGTCAATATATTAATTTCTTTAAACTTATCTCTAAGCGAGTCTCTCTGGCCCATCTTGTAGACAGCACGAATAGCCCTCTTCTGCAGAACAAAGATGCTATTTACATCAGCAGCACTACCCCACAGTAAAATACCATATGACATAATACTATGGAAGTAACTAAAATAAACTAATCGAGCGGTATCTAAGTCTATTAATTGCCGAATCTTATTAACTGCAAAAACTGCTGAACTGAGTCTACCCGCCAATCCAGCAAGATGAGGACCCCATTGGAGCTTGGAGTCTAACGTTATACCAAGAAACACTGTATCATTAACTAGGTCTAGTTTGTCATTTTTAATAGTTACAGTAGTTTGACTATTTTTCACATTAGTAGTCATGAACTTTATACATTTCGTCTTTTTTTCATTCAGTAATAAATTATTAACACTAAACCAATCGACTACTTTTGATATAGCATTGTTTACATCGACATTAAACTGCTGTTGTCGTTTAACTTTGAACACAAGTGACGTATCATCAGCAAACAATACTATATCATGGTTGTCCTTTATAAGGTAAGGTAAGTCATTTATGTAGATGAGGAATAAAAATGGACCCAATATTGAGCCCTGTGGTACGCCCATTGAGACCAATGACCCAGGTGATCGTACTCCATTCACGTCTACCCTTTGTATTCTCCCGTATAAGTACGTTTTTATTAAGTTTAGCGCAGTACCTCTAACTCCATAGTGGTGTAGTTTCCTGATCAATGTGTCATGGTTAACGCAATCGAAGGCCTTGGACAAATCACAAAAAATACCTAAAGCATCCTGTGACCCTTCCCAGGCATTAAAAATGTTTTTAATCAACTCAACACCAGCTTCGGTTGTCGAGCGACCCCGAGTAAAACCAAATTGTTTATTGTGTAATAAATTATTATACCGAAAATGTTCCGCTAACTGTGACAAAATCAATTTCTCAAATATTTTACTGAAAGTGGGTAGTATGGATATTGGTCTAAAATTTGTGGGGTCAAAAGTACTACCCGTTTTGAATAATGGAATTATCTTACTATGTTTCATAAGATCAGGAAACTCACCACAATCAACACAGTGATTAAATACGACCATTAAGTCAGATGCTATGACTTCAATTAAGGATTTGAGTACATGGACCGACACTCCCCAAAGGTCACTGGTTTTCTTTATATTGATTGAGTTGAATGCCTTAATTACATCCAAGGCAGTAACGCGCTTGAATTCAAAGTATATACTGCATTCAGGCACGTTATCTTCTAAAAGTACAATGGCAGACGCAGGCGAAGAGTTCAAGCACTTAGTCGTGGACACTGGTATATCGGTAAAAAACTTTTCAAATTCAATTGCGATATCTGGATTGGAATCTATTATTTTACCATCTACTTTTAAACGATAGTCGTTAATGTTCTTTTTTCGGCGACCTGTTTCTTCATTAATTATTTTCCAGGTCGTTTTAATAACATCAGAACTATTCAAGATTTTGTTACTTAAAAAATTTCGCTTAGTTATACGGCAGTCTATCTTGAATTGCTTAGAATACTGTTTGACATGTTCCTTAAACTCCTCACTCGCGTTATACCTCCGTTCCTCATATAGTTGATACAGTATTCTTCTACGCTTATGTAAGTCCGCAGTAGCCCAGTCACTGAAAACCTTTGCACCACCAACCACAACCGATTTGGATGTAAATACTGCGTTAAATTGTTTCATGAATGTGTGAAAGAATGAGTTGTACATGTCATTGGGTCCCTTATCAGTTGTTAGAAAGGGCAAATTATGCACTAGGTTATGTCTCATTCTTTCCACACGGTCTGCAGTTACTGGCACAAAAGTAATTTCTTTTTTTGGAATATTATTCGATACGGACTTGAATTTAATTAATTGACCCAAATGATCCGATTCCAGGTTGCTGATCACACTCTTACCAATAGGAATTATATCAGTAAAAATGTTATCAATACACGTGGCGCTAGTGTTAGTAACTCTAGTTGGCTCCATAAAAGTATGTGTCAGGCCGAAAGATTTGAAAAGATTTATTAATCTTTTGGTTAGTGGACTGTTTTCTAAAATATTTACATTAAAATCTCCACATATAATTGTTTTTTTTCTCGAATAAGATAATTTTATTAGAACAGTTTCCATAATCTTCTCAAAAATTTCGAAATTGCCTAATGGTGGCCTATATACACATACAACTATGAATTGCTCTAACTCTATTGCAGCGAGTTCTAATATTCGTTCAACAGATAAGGACACAATGTCCTTACGGTCTTTAAATTTTAATTTATTGTTTAATATGATTAACGACCCGCCATGTATCGAGCTATTTCTTGTAAATAAACTGCCGACCTGGTGGTTGATAAAATTAAACATAGCTTCGTTACTAGTTAGCCAGTGTTCCGTTATACATAAAATATCAATGCTATTACTATTAAGAAATAACTCGACTTGCAGGTCTTTACTCCTTATACATTGAATATTCTGGTGAACCAGAGTGATATAATTAGATACTTTGCTGCTAAATTTGTCCTTATATTTATAACAAATTTGGTTGCCAGGGTTGAGCTCCTCTGTTGTCTTGTGATTTAATTTAAATGATTGATAGTAATTGGAACATGTTCCAAAAACCTGTCAGGTTGCTGAATAGCAGCAGGAGCCAAATTCTTGGCTGAAATGTCAAAAAAATAGGATAGCGACATAGCTATCTGTTTCTTAAAATAATTAGGCAGGTAAAATTTACCTTTTGTTAAAATATAATAATTGCTAACATAATTGTTAGAGTCAATAATGTCAATTTTTTTATTATATGTACACATGTTATAAAGTGTCACATTTAAATTATGTCTTATGTCATTTTCCAACTGTGACAACTGTTTACAATAAGGGAATGTAAACAATATGATTTTTTTCACACTAAGGCTATTCAAAGTTTCAAAAAAATTAATTAGTTTATTTTTGTTTACATTCCCTCTATTTCCTACAAGAATAAGCAAAGTCGTGTCTATATCAATATAGCTGTCCTCTAAAATTTTATTTTGGATATTTTCCAAGCTGCTTAGAGGTAAACAGTTGCTGATCACACTATGTCCCTTAGTGTATGAGTTCAATAATGAGCCCATATTGCTACCAATCTCATCGCAGTACATTATTATGTCAGGTTTGGATGTCAAATTGGTATTACTATTATTATTTAAGTTTTTATGAAAGGAACACTTCTCATCATATTCCTTTTGTGTAGGGACACTGACACACAAACTCTGCTTCAGTCCACCGGGGGCCGGACAGTCACTCTTGTGTTGACAGACACATGTGTGGTCGTCCTCCAGTGACTGAACTAACTCTAAATTATAGTTGAGCTGCCCTATTAGATCATCCATTCCTAAAGAATACTCATCTATAATTTTATTTGAATTTTCCTGCATATTGTGCAATTTTTGTAACGACTCCTCTAAATCCTGAATTTTTAATTGTAACATTTGTGTGTCATTGTCATACTTTAACTTATTATTTTCTAACATAGTGGTATATATATATAATTTATCAACTAACTTTACATTTATTTTACTTAGTATACATTTTCTATAATACAGTTTATTTTGCTTTAACAACCTTCGGGTTTTCCTTATATATCTGTTTATTTTAATATATTTTTTTAGTTTATTCCTGCTACAATTACTTAACCTTGTTGTAGTGGACGTCTCATTAGTTAAGTCTATAGTAACAACAGGAAGGTCAATTGAAGCAGTAACAAACTGCGGGTCATTCTCTACCAATTCATGAAATAATGACTGTGTGTGTACCTCTGCAGTGTCTTGCCTGGCCTCCTGAAGCTCGTAGATCTGTTCATGGGCAATATGCAGCGCTCTCTCCAGGGAGTCAACGTCCTTCAGGGCCTGCTCGTACAGAGTGGTACACTCAGTGAACTTATCTACTGTATGTTGAAGCTCGACCCGTTCCAAGTTCACATCATAATAAGTTAAAACTAAGTAGTAGGTTAAAGTAGGTTTAAACTTCGATTTCCAAGATTTTCTTAGTGTTGGTTACTGATGTGGACGTGAAGTTAATATAAGTGTATTGAAAAGAGACAATGACATATTATCACAACAAAGAACTATTTCAACATTAACCAAGTACTAAATTAAATAATGATCACTCTCCATAGTAACATTTATTCTGTTATTTTTTAATGTAATTATTATCAACAGCTATTAATCCTGCAAATGCAAAATTAATTGACTTAAAATTTGTTAACAAGCTTTCCCGCATAATTAAATGAAGTGCAAGTAAATCCTGGTTTCATGCATTAATAAACACATTGCAGGTGCCTAAAAACTCTTTAACATGTCGCATCATAATTTTTTGTACATTTGAAAAAACTACATTAACGTTATACAAATACCGTTTATATTCCGACCGAAGCAATAGCGATATAAGAGTTTTTGAAATTAAATGGATATTTTAATGAACAACGGTATTATATAACACCTAAAAGCAAAGATGCAGGGTTGAAAATGCGCTGGCTAAACGCTACCAGTGTGGAGCAACAAACCATTAAACAATTTGAATCTTTGCTTACGCTATAATTTTTGTGGGGGGGGGGACACTTGAGTCTAACAAAAATTAGCGTTTTAAAGCTTAAAATTTCATAAACGGATAACTTATTCGAAAAACTGTTTGTACAAACCCGACTTTAAAAGACCTATCCAACGATTCCAACGACACCCCATACTATAGGGTAGACGTGTAGGGAAGGTAACTTAAACAAACATTTTTTTTTACCTTTTATTGTATTTGTTGTATGTATTTGTTGGCGTGACTAATATGCATATTCATGCCAATTTGATGCTTTCTAGCACTAAGAGTCTCTGCGCTAGGCTGCGGACGGACAGACGCACGGACGGACGGACATGTCGAAACTAAAAAGGGTTCCTAGTTTGACTACGGAACCCTAAAAAAAATGGAAGTTTGGCCGAAAAATATTTCAAGTTACTTGACTCAATTAGTTACGTACTTCTTTCCCAAAAAATCGGACCGTTCCCGAGGTTAGTTTCTTGCGGCGCTTCTTCTAGGCAGTGGCAGTGATCTTTTATGGGAAAGCGCTGGTAGATTATTAACGTGTCAAAATGCCCGTGTAACACCGTGAATAAACGTCCTTTTAATTAGGTGCGTCCCCTTGTTCCACCGACACTCATTCCATGGAACGTATCGTTTCACAGAATTTAATTTCATCGAAAGCTAATTTCTGCGGAAACCCTGTTGTTTTCAGGGTATCTTAAGCATTAATTACGTAGGTTAGGTTGGGTTAGACTTGTAACTATCACAAAATCTAAACTCCTGCGCCAAAAAAAGGCTGTGAAGTGATACGTTCTATAAAATGAGTGTTGGTGAAACAAGGTTACACCTTTTTAGGGTTCCGTAGTCAAACTAGGAACCCTTATAGTTTCGCCATGTCCGTCCGTCCGTACGCAGCCTAGCTCAGAGACTTTTAGTACTAGAAAGCTGTAATTTAGCATGAATATACATGTATCAATGAAATATTAACATTTAAAGCGCAAATTTTTGTTAGAGTCAAGTATCGCTTCCCCACCAAACCTACAAATATTAAAGAGCTTAAACAAAATCTTAAATTAAAGCACATATAAAGAATCTAAAAGGAGAACTATCATGGCTATTCATGACTTAGTAGACATCATAGGTTCTTGAGATACAGGCTATTAAAGTGTTTATACCTACTAAAACCTTCTAAGACGGCACCAAATGACTTTAATTTGAAATTCAGTTATTACTTGTTGATTTTAAAATTTGTAGTAAACACTTATCGGCTTTGAAACCCTAAATTGAGCATGGTCCGACATGCTCATGACCGGTTTTTTTTACATTCAATTTCTGGACCAAAGAAGCCGCGGGCAAAACATAATAACCAATTGAATGTTTGTTTTTTAGCAGAATCCTGTGAATTTGGGTAGAAAATTAAAAACGCTTCAATGCATATCACTCAAACAAGCTTGGTCGTTATTATTAAATTTGTAAGCGGTCGGCCATTAAACGTTGAGCTCCGGAATGAATCTCTCTGTTTACAGTCTAGGGATGGAGTTATATTAGTCAGTTAGTACCCCAGATGTGCCTTGGGGGGCCCAATAGTCATTTATCATGCTCTAGTAATGTTCGTACAATGAACACGGGTTGGCAAAAACACCATACATAGTAATGTCATTAATGTATTGACGTGAAAACTAAATTGTTTTTGTAAGGTGAAATATGGATATCGCAAATATATTTTAGGTATTTATTTCTTAAGCACAGCGCAATAACTCTTTAAACAGCTGTTGAGTTTTTTAAAACTTCTTCCTACCCCCTCAAACCCAAAAGACTTTTTAAGACCTCTTGCAGACAGAAGCGCGTGGAAATAACCTCATGTGCCATGTGCTCTTTTACCGAACAATATCCTCGCGTGTGATATCCATGGACTTATTTCTTCGAATGTCCATGGGAGAGTCCATACATAACTTGACATTGGCGAAATAGGTTCAACTTAACAGGAGTGAATTTATTAAAAATTAGGATGAGAACTCTTGCACTGTTTGTATGTTTACTGTTGTCTGTTTCTTATAATACCATTCAAGCCAAGTCTGTAGTAGTTTAGTGGTGGTAGGACCCTGTGCATATCATCCTTTAATCCACCATCAAGCAGAAATATACACATTGTTGTTGGGGATAAGACAACCGGTGAAATGACTAGTAATAGACATTCCATCTTATTCCTCAGGTTTGTCAAAGCATTTGCAGTCTTAAGATTGCAGTCTTGAGATTGTATTCTTAGGAATTTAAATGTCAGACTATCCACTATCCACTTACTATCAGATGGCCTGTGGCCGCTTAGTACGGGATTAGGTCAATTATTGTGGAATGGATTCCTGTTTTTTATTTCTATAAAAAAATAAAGCCGTTATACATAAAAACACCATAGCTACAGTATGATTGCAATTCCAAATAGGCATGTCCGTAACTTTATTTGTGGCATGTCTAATTCATTATTTCCTAGCTTTCTATTCAACTCGGCTAAACCATTATCTTTGTTGTGTTATGGCTTGTTTTTAACTCGGCCGCCATTACTGTGAAGTAAATACGAGCTATAAAAACTGTCACAATGCGTAAACACGATAAAAACAATAAGGATTCCTCATAGAACGAGAACTAAAGGCATAGAAGAAGCGATAAAATAAAAGGCAACGTACAGATAGCTGATATGCACAGTCTTATTGAGATTCAGTGTGCCTAAAAGAGAAAGTTCTGTACACTGAAATATAATGGACGTACTGTTGCATATTATCTAAACTACGTTTTATTAATGCAGATATTGTTAAGGCTAATTTACAACCATGGTGACCAGTTGGTAACCAGTTTACACGAGTTGACAACACCTTGGTTTGCACGGCTAGTTGTAGCAAGAACTGGACTTGAAATTTTCGAGACAGGTCTAGATCTTTCGTTTTAAGGTTCCTTCTGTGCGTTTATTTAATTATTATTCTATGGGTTTTATCGTATATAATCTCAGCTTTGATGTAAGCTTTACTGGGATATAGTCTATGACAAAAAAAAATGAGACCACTAGCTTCAAGCGCTTCGTATGCAGGGTCACTACCTACATAACGATGACACGCTAGCATCGTTGGTAGTGACCCTGCCTTCGAAGCTAGGGGTCCTGGGTACAAATCCCGGTATGAGCAGATATTTGTATGACGAGCACGAGTATTTGTTCCTGAGTCTTAGATGTTTTCTATGTATTTTAGTATATATTCCTCTACATAAGTAAGTTTATCTTTGTCTAGTACCCATAGTAGGTACAAGCCTAGAGCTTAGTTTGGGACTAGGTCAATTTGTGTGACATTGTCCTGTGATATTATTATTATTATTATTATATATAAGGCTGGCTGCCTAAAAGAAACAACAGAGTAAGTTCAAAATAACGTTATGTCTGTTTTTCATTCCTTACATAAGATATAACTTAAAAAAATTCACTTGCAAACATAGGAAGTAAGTTCACAAGTAAGTATGTACCTACCAGCTTATGCTAGAAACGAGTCGTATAACACACAGGGTGTTCTGAATTCGATGCAGTTACAAGCTGACGACTATTTGTCGCGCTCGCAGAGTGCCGCCCCCGGACAGACAATGACAAAAAGTTTTGTTTTCAGTCTGCCACAGCGAAAGTAACGGCAGTAGAGTGAGATGACTACCTATACTCCTAACCGACATGAGAATTTATGATTTTTGAAATTTTTAATATGATTTTTTTCGACATTTTATTGATGGTCTACAAAAATTTCATTTCCATTTTAATTGTAGTGTTTCATTTTTTTTTAAAATTGCCTCTCAGGCAGAAGACAGTATTTTTTTTTAGGGTAGGAGTACTTTTTGTGACCACTATACTTTTTTTGGCCACTTTATGTCCAAATATATGTTATAATCATATTTATATAAGTGTTAAACTTTCACTGAACTAAGTTTACAGTGGGCAAAAAGCGTACAAAGAAGGCCAAAACCGTTACTTCTACCGTAATGCCATTATTTTCATTGCTTTTTCACTTTGCAACACCGAGTGTACTATTTGCAAGTTTGTTAAATACTAAACTGTTCAGTCATTAGTCTAACTTAACCTAACCTATGTAATTAACGTTTATGATATCCTGAAAACACCATGGTTTAAATTTTGGCTCCGCATTTACATTCTCTGTTTTAAAATCTACCCTGTGAACTGCTGCAAAAACGTCAGGTGTTTCACGGTCCCCCCATTATTTATTAAGCGC
This sequence comes from Acleris holmiana, assembly GCA_949316455.1. Taxonomy (NCBI): domain Eukaryota; kingdom Metazoa; phylum Arthropoda; class Insecta; order Lepidoptera; family Tortricidae; genus Acleris; species Acleris holmiana. Next base: position 16,516,078 of record OX438770.1, read on the forward strand.
GCTCTTGAGTCGCGGCATTAAGTGTCGCAAATAATTGATGAGTGTGTGCCCGGTGTAGTTTTTATCCGATTAGGGGAGTGTGAGGCCGGTGTTATGCGATATGACGTTTACAGTGTTTTTTTTTTCGGTGAGTGGGATAAGGGACATGTTTTTGTTACGATACTATAATTACTTTTTTACGGTAACCTAAACTTACTTTTTTTTATTTATCTTTTTTAAATTACTATCCTTGACACGTTTACTATCCTTGTAAACGTGTCTTTCTTAAACCTGACATTGGCGAAATCATAGTGGCAACACAAATGAAAAGCCACAAAGCAAAATTCTATCTATCTACTTTTTTACGCCGTGCAGCCAGTAAAAGGACAGCAGTTAATAAAAAAATATCGTCATAAACACCGAACTCTTAGGAAGAAACAAAGAAACATATGCGAGTAGCAGGTCTTCACCAGATATATTGTGTAAACGTCAATGGCCGCATAAAATCAAAGATAAGATTGACGTAAAGAATCCAATATCAATCCCATACATTTTGAGGGTTTTTTGCTGACGTTCGCTTTCGTAGAAGAAGGCTACAGGCGCTTCACTTCTACAGTGCGAACACAAGCCATTTGAAACCTTGTTTTACCATGACTTCACCTACTTATTATAATTTTAATCAGTGGCTTCACTCCTGTTAAGGTGTATTTCGCCAATGTCAAGTTGGTATTTATAAACACTCCCATGTATTATTAGATAAATTTGCCCATATATATCACACGCGTGGACAAATAGTTCGGTAATACATTTTCTCTTGAGAATTAAACAGAAGCACATGGGGTTAGCTCCACGTGCCTCTGTGAAGTCCAATTTCACCTTCACTACTCGATGAGGATGCGAAAATTTATGCCAATGTTAACTTGCTATCAAGTTTTAGTACTAAATATGGACACGAAGCGCTTAGAACAATGTCTTTACACATTTTCTCGATAACGTTCTGATAAAGTTACTCGATAGAAGGTATTATGCGGATCCCGTTGAATGACCGACACTTAATTCGTCACATTGACAGCTAACTTCTGCAGATGCCTTATTGTTTTAGGTTATATTAAGCATGGTTTACGAAGGTAAGGTTAAGTTAGACCTGTGACCACCAAAAAATTAACTCCCGTGGAAATGGCTGTGGATGGAATGAAAATGAAAAACTTTTTTTGAAATGGGTGTCAGAGATTCGAGGGTAGACCGAAACTAAGGCAGAGTGTCCGACTTCTCTCGAAAACTGAAATAGGCATCGTAATTAAGTCTAACAAACTCCATTCAACTTTCATGGTTAACAAGAAAGAAAATTCAGAATAAACATTTTGCCTACAGTTTATAAGTATCTAGAGTGTTTGTAAAAAATAAAATGAACAATGTTATGATTTCATTACTTGGTGTTTTTATTAAGTTGGTGGTACACAATCGTTTAATCTGAAAATAATGGAAAACTAAACAATGGAAAGTTGATCCGAGCCGTTCGCCGTAGTTAGATATCCGCAAAATTAGTTTTGAGCAAATATTTGATTGGCAGTAACCTAAGTGAGGAACTGAAGCGATTTAATAAGCGTTCACTTATTCCTCTAGGGCTTAAAATAAAGCTTTAATTTTGGAAGCTTTTATAGTGATGAAAATTTACCTATTTCCTATTTGGATTCCAGAAGGATTCTTTTGGCTTTCTTAAGATCTCGTGATCAGGTTCCATCATCCTAACACATCTTTTTTTTTAATAGGTATAATATATAAAAATACTTTGAAATAAAAGTTTCTTGTTAATAAATCCACCGTAATCAAATATATTCAGATTAGGGTTGAAAAGATCTCAACTCCTAAATTTACCTCGCCACCCCTCTAAAGGTGGGTATGAATTAGAGCAGCCTCGGGTTGAGGCACACACGTCTCACCTATTTTGCTCAAATTCGTACGCGCTCACGCGCTGTGCGCGAGCAGCGGGCGAGCGACGCGCGGCGAGCCGCCGAGAGTCGGTCTTTTGACCGTGCTCAAAAGCACCTCGGTGTGCGCGCCTCGCGTAATTTGGACATGTCTCCGAGCGTGCCGCGGGCAAAATGACAAGTTCTAACTTTTCTGTGGGGGAGGCGCGTACAAATTTGATAAAGTTGCTGAGCCGTTCCATCACTGAGGCGATTTCTTGTTCTTTTTATTATTAATTCGGTGAATTATGACAAACGCAGCCGTGGCTGTCATCGTGTCCGACGCCATTTTGAAATGTCCGCTCGCGGCGGACACGCTGCCTCGCGCATGTTTATGTGCAAGAATTTAGCTCGCGAGCAGCTTGCTGCGTGGGGCGAGTATGCCTCAGGCTGAGCCGCTCTGATTCGTACCCAGCTTAAAGTTAACATGTTGATAATATTATGAAATAACCGTGCTTAAAATATTAAACATTGTCTAATTAAAGATTGATATTAGGCATCATATTTTAGACATCCGTAAAAGTTTGAACTTGCACCATACCACCGAGATCAACACTCAACTTAAACATAAAAACTTATAAGCATTTCCTTTGAGCTTCGACATAATGGCTCAAGTTCTAGTATTATTTATACTTACCTTCGCACATCGAAGCAACTCTTAGTATAAAGGTAGTTATAAATCAATTAATTTAGGGAAAGTTCTCTGTTACATGGCATATTTTTTTTCACGCATAATGTATCTTTTTGCGTAATTTCGTTTGGCTGAAAACGGTTTTAACAATAGAAACTGTTTTATTTTAATTAATATGTTAGTTAAATTCTGCAATTTCAGTCTAAAAGGTTGTTATGTGAAAATATTTATGCATAAAGATACATTATGCGAAAATATTTTATGCGTTCCAAAGGGACCCCAAGGTTTTTCAGGGTTGTCAAAATAACCAGCCAGCATGCACGCTGAGCACTCCTTACACGAACCGTTTCGAGCTACAATACTTTATGGTGTATAAAGTATATCAAAATTGAAAAATTAAATGTTATAGTGATACTCGTATACTCGTAGTATTCATTTTTGGTACGGATGACCTTATAAGTAGCTCACAGTTAAAAACTTTGTCTTTTTAACGTGATAATTATACTGCTGCTTGTAAAATAGGTATGTACAAAGACGAACTTATTCCTTTAAGAGATCTCTTCCAGCTAACCTTTGTGTGATAGAGAAAAATGAGCAATGTGGTTACGAGTATACATTAAATAAGTAAAAACAAAAGTTTACAGAAAAAACCTAAAAGAGTAACCTCGTAAAAGTCTTCAAGTGTTTTGACGTTATAATCATCAGATAAACAATGATTTTACCGTTACATATTTTCTACAGCAAATTATTATTATTTGACTTTTCTTAAAAACAGCGCCGGATTTCTAAAATAATAGAAAAAAAGAAAGAACAAAAAACATTTATTCGTGACAAACAAAAAAGAACAAAATTCTCACATAGACAAAAGAAATGGTTCCAACTCAGCGTTATACTGGCATTCAAACCAGCGCTGGTCTTCTGTTAGAACTATTCAGCGTAACATTGGCAGATCACACACACATAGCACACACACTAAACTAACATAAGCAAAACAAGAGAAAACAGCAAACCAAATACCAAAAACAAAACCTAGGGGCCTTGCACTGATAAAACGAATCCTGAAACTACGTTAGCCCCGTCTCTTTTTCGCGACTGAGCCATGATAATAGAATTTTCTAGTACCTACTAAGACGGGCCTGGGCTATGGGTATGTTGTTAATCTAAATTATTAAAATCACTGTTTACCTACTCCCTTTAGCAAGCCCTAGGTTGGGAACTAATGCAATGATACCACTGAGGGCTCTACGGTGAACTGCTATTTAAACAATTTGTATGTATGTAAACACTTTAATGTACAAAAGAAAAACCAAAACAACACAATGAATAATAATAAAAATATGTACAAAGGCAAGCTTACCTCTTTCACGGATCTCTTCCAGCTCCCTTGAGAGATTAAGAAAAGGGAAGGGTTGTGCCAGAAAACAAAAACTAACTAAAAAGACGAATGAAAAAATAAAAACAATAAAACTAATACATTCAATTACATTATAATACTTTGTTTTTGCGGTCGTATGTCTTATTGGTTTTAAATTTTGCAATCCATTTAATCTTCCTTTGCACGCCCACAGACCCTGTCACTTAACATTGATTCAACAGAAAATTAAAATGGTACGTTAAATTGTGATACACATCTTAACACAACTAATTAGCAATAATTATCATTAAGTAAAATTAGTTACTTCATATTGAGAGAATGGCATAAAGACACTGAAACAAGATGCAAAATAATAAAATTTTAGTTAGTTACTATTGTCTCGAAAACTGTAAGGCTTTTGTTTTTAGTGCAATGGCTCGTCTATATACTAGTTGATCTTGTATCTCTAAATACAGGGCATCCTGTATACATAGAATAAAACCCCCTCTCTAGTATTTTCACCTTCTTTTTAAAAAACTCCGAGGTTTTGTTCTTGTTTCGCTGCAACAGACTGCAGAATTAATAATTACGTTTCAGCGGAAATAACATTTCAAAACATTTCCAGAGCTTAATTCATAGAATAGCATTTAGCTTTAATTCGAACTTGTTTCTTGTCATACTTGAAAATGTACCTAGCAACCTGAGGTGGAAATACATTGTTCCTGTTGAAACTATTGTGATATTAGCAGTAGCGTAACTTTTTTTTGTTTTTATTTATAATCTCCCTTTTTTACCCCCAACTGTGTAACTGATATGTTAATGTCTTTGTATCTGAGGGTCTAAGTGTCTGCCTGTGGCGTCGTAGCTCCCTAACAGATGGAGCGTTTTGGAAGTGTTTTAAAAGATATCTCGTTTAATCAGGATTCTTCTTTGCAAGATTTCATGTTAATCGGTTAAGCCGTTAAAGAGATATCAGTCCTGAAAGAAAGGGTCGCTATTATGTGTTATATAATAGTTATTGATTTATAAATAACTGTTACTTTTAAGAGTTGGTTCGAGATCTAGATGGTGCCTATATTATATTCGTAAGAACATCCAACATAAGTTTAATATAATTAATTATAAAGCTGACACAACAAATCCGGTCCTGTCTATAAAAGGGAACAAAAACTCATCTAATTGAAAATCTAAACCATTCTCGAAACCGCTTGAACACAAACAAAATAGTACATTTTGATACAAGTGCGGAAAGTATGTCATTTTACATGAGTCCCGAAGTATCTTGGCCCGAGCTGCAAGCGAGGGACAAGAGTCGGGACGAGTTAAAATGACAGTTCCGCACGTGTATCAAACGACGTTTTTTAATACATTTGCGAAAAAATATCCATGAAACAATAATAAATCAGTAAATAAAACTATTATAAGAGACAATTTTACTTTTAATTGACACAGACTTTATGAAATGGCAACGGTTGTGACCATTCAGCCAAGTAAAAAAAAAGTCACAGTAATTTAATTACTTATATTTAAAAATCAAAAAGTATAATTCTCTATTAACCAGCGGTAATGCATAAAAGTGGATTCACATCACGCCGTATTGGGCTGGGCCCGGTTTCGGCATGGTGTAAAGTGAATTCACCTTAATACGCAACTATCTAATCATTCGTAATACTAGCCATATTGATGAGAGCTGTTTTTTTTTTAATATTACCTCGATACATTTTATGTGTATATGTATGTTTGTATTTAAGTTTAATATTTTAAATTACTTATATTATCTATGTATAGTCTCAATGTTAAATGACGTAATCAAAAAGTGGTTGAACATGCAAACTCTTTGGTTGGATGCACGGCTTGGAAGTTGAAACAAAATTATATATTATTAAAAAATGGAAAACTATATCGCACGAGTGCGTAATATCCAACTTTCCGCACGATATACAGCTACGAAAAGTACCACTTTTTGAGCAACTGTGTTAAAAAGAACATTATGATCGGTCCAGGCGTTTAGGAGGAGTTCAATTACAAACACACTCACAGAAGATTTGTATGTATGTATGTAAACTCTTTATTGCACAAAAATATAAATATTACAATTTAAATACTAGATTAATCTACAAAGGCGAACTAATCCCTAAATGGGATCTCTTCCAGCTAACCCTGAAGCAAATGAGTAAGACAATGCCATGGGGTTGGACACATACAAGTTTGCACAAAAAGTAAAAAGAAATGATAATACTTATAAATAAATAAATAAATTATAGAAATAAAAAAAAAATATTTAATAGATTTATATGTAAAAAGAAGATTTGTTTAATATTTATGTCCGTGTAGTGGCATATATTTACATATTTAGTATGTGTTTTTATGTAGTTGATATAGGGCGTATAATACGGCTGCTTGATTTATATTATGTTATAGGTGTAATAATAGAGATTAGTTGATAGGTACCGTACCAAAAAGTAGTTACACTATTGTCTTAGGCTAAGCCCTGTAAAAATTGTTGTAAGTGCGGATAATAAATAAATAAATACTACATTGTATAGTAAGTAAATCAAATAATAATAAAAATAAACCAGATTTAGCTAAAGATAACTACTTTTTAATTTCTGTTTCACCTTAAGGCAGGTTGTAGCATTAAGTCCGCTTTTAGTACACTATTTTAATTGGTGCTATAACGTTTTTAAATAAATAAAATTAATATTCAAAGTCGTGCTACTGCCGTTGCTTGTGTACTGTGTGGCTGTGGTATAGGTTTCTCGGAAATCTCATCATAGACTCAGAATCCCTGTAAGGCTTACCGTATACTTACTTTGTTTACTATTTTTATCAGCAGTACATTTATTTACTTCCTTTGATAATAAACATGTTTGTATAGCTCTTGTTAAAATAGTAGTCAACTCAAATATAAACTCGGGTTAAAAGTCGCCGAGTGTCCAGTGGCGCCCTCGTTAGTTTTACTGTGTTTTCTAATAAACTAAAGTTAAACCTTAAAATCTGAGAGAGCTTTACTGTTGTACAAATGAACACTCAATTTATAGCATACATGACACAGTTTAATAACCTCTTACCTTCGCGTAGTCAACTTAACGGAAAAAGGTGGCCACTTTTTCCCGTTAAGTTGCTCACTCATAGTTCAATTGTTGTTAAGTTATGTCATAGTCTCTATGAATTGTGTATTCATTTGTACAACAGTAAAGCACTCTTAGATTGTAAGATAATACTTTAGTTTATTACAAAATACAATAAAAGTAATGAAACTCGGCGCCCTTTTTAAGTATATTAAAAATTAAACAGCTTGAGTTATTTGGTATAGTTCCAGAGGCCCTAGCCAAGATTCGTTCGCTAACTTGACGACACGCTAGCCTTCGAAGCTAGGGGTCCTGAGTTCAAATCCCGGTAAGGGCAAATATTTGTGTGATGAGCACGAGTATTTGTTCTTGAGTCTTGGATGTTTCTATGTATTTAAGTATTTATTTCTCTGTATAAGTATGTTTATCGTTGTCTTAGTACCCATAGTACAAGCCTAGAGCTTAGTTTGGGACTAGGGCAATATTTGCGTGACATTGTCCTGTGATTTATTATTATTTACTTATTTTATTTAACTAGTGTTTCTATTCGTTTTATTTTTAAACCAATCACGTCACTAGTAGATCACGTGACCTACCAGTGACGCGATTGGTTTAAAACCCAAACGAATAGAAACGCTAGTTAGCGAACGCATCTTGGCTAGGGCCTCTGTGCCTTTATCCTATTAGGTAACCTTATTGCCTTTGACATGTTGTCATGTTGTCAACGTCAAGATAGCTCTTATTAACTTGACAGTAATGGTCGTTGTTTGACGACACGTTGGTCCTAGTTGATGGTGACCCTGCCTTCGAAGCTGGTCATCTCGATTTCAAATCCTGGAAGCTGGGCCTCAATTGAACTTTAAAACCATTGACATCTTTATCGTATTAATTTTAAATCGTCCACCATAATAAAATTAAATATCGCGGGACAATTTCACTCAAATAAAAACATCCAAGACAGTAACAAATATTCGAGCTCATTACACAAAGTATGTGCCCTTTAAGCTAACGTGTCGACAGTCAATTAATCGTCAATACAACCTATTTCATCTTAATATAAAACACTATCATCGGTAAAAAACAAACATTTACAAAACGTTTTCCTATTACAGAGTGCAATCAGCATCGTTTCCATCTAGCCTGTAAAAAGTGTAATTTCGATAAATTCCAAACGTTATTAAGTCGACGGGTCACGCCTTGCCTTTCAGGGTTCCGTAATCTAACTAAGAACCTTTATAGTTTAGGCATTTATAAACCTGCCAGAGTGTCCAATGTCGTAGCTATTTTTTCGAAGATTTTAAAAGACGCAAACGGCGTGTTCCCATACTAAAAACGCCTCTGCCACGCTTTGAGCGCTCTTTTTAGTGAGAAAACGCGCCTTACAACGCCGGATCGGCTCTGCACTTGCGGCTTAATAGAGATGCCATGTTATTCTGTAAACGAATTATTAACCGGCGAGTTTTAGATGTGCCCTCAGAGCGAACGAACAATATTATTGGACGTGCAATCTCAATTAGGGAGCTTAACGCCATAACCTCTAAAGGGAACAATTCTCAATATTGTTTTAACACGGAAGGTTATAGACTTTTTTATTATCAATGTAAATGATTGCAAGAAAATAAAATTGTAGCATATTGTAACCATTTATTAAAAACAGCGGGAATGTGGAATAGTAGTGTCAGTATTGTATTTAGTTCTGTAAAATGAGAGGGCCTCCGCTCCACACGCCGACATGCTCCCCCCCCCCCCTTCCATACTTTTTTCCTTTTTTGACTCTCTCCCGAACCTGCATTTTAGATTTTTCTGCTACTTTGTATGCTTCATATAAAAGGATATTAATTTCAAACATCTTTGCAAAATTTTACATTTATTGTATCAGTTGGACATATTCTCTTGCTTTTTACATTAACGTAAGACTGTTAAATACTGATAAATAATATATCAGGGGAAAATTTCACACGAATAAAACTAGTCCCAAACAAAGCCCTAGGTTTGTTCTATGGGTACTACACAACGATACACATCCTTATATAAAGAAACAGAAAACATCCAAGACTCTAACACAAATACTTGCGATCATCACATAAATATTTACCTATACCAGAAAACGAACCCATCAGGACTACTAGCTTCGATAGGGTCACTACCGACTAAGCTCACGCGTCGTCATATCAGGTCCGAAAGACCATTTCAGATGAAAATGTTAATAAATACGGAACCCTAAAACAATACGCGCTTCCATCACGTTGTTTATCGATTGATGGATTCTTCCACGACTGTTTTCCATTCGCGCTAGAGCCAGGCAGCAATTTTATCGTGCTTAATTTTTCAATAAATTTTCTGCAACTTCACATTGTACGATGTCGTCGGGATTTTATAGAGTTTCTAGAAATATTATGTTTGAGGCAAGTTTTTGTTGGCGACTGTACTTTTTCATAGTTTATCTTACCTTACTTCTTCATAGTTTAATCTGTCCCAATTCCACGAGAATCTTGTTGCTTTTTTTCTAATTCATGATAATCTCTTAGATACCATGATATTGGTTAAATTGACATGCAAGGTTTAAATAAAAATAAAATAAAATAATAATAAATCACAGGACAATGTCACACAAATTGACCTAGTCCCAAACTAAGCTCTAGGTTTGTAATATGGGTACTAGATAATGATAAACATACTTATATAGAGAAATACATACTTAAATAAATAGAAAACATCCAAGACTCAGGAACAAATATTCGCGCTCATCACACAAATATCTGCCCTTGGATTTGAACCCACGACCGCTGGCTTCGGAGGCAGGGTCACTACCAACTAGGCTAGCGTGTCGTCAAAAAACAAACAAAACAAATATATCTAGATTTACGGAACCCTTTGTGAGAGAGACCGACTCGCACTTGGCCGGTTTTTTTACAATACGAAGGCTGATTATTAGTCTGCACTTTTGCCCACTGCATAATTTAATAAGGAAAGTGTTAGGGACGTATAAATTAGTTGCGTACAATTCACAAAATAAATATTATTATTTGTATTACATTATCGGGTAGCATATTTTTGCTGGTATTCTTGCGTTAGCGATGGCTAACGCCTAAAATGTGAATATAACAGATGGGTAAATTGGTTCGTTAAAGAGAAATCCCCAAATACCTATTGACCGTGTGAAAGCCAAAAACACAGTACCGGTAATCTCTAAGTGGGAAGTAAGTGCCCAGTGTTAGCGTTTAATGCCCACCTTCAAGTGCGCTGCCTTGCTTACACAAATGGCAGTATCTCAAATAAATCTCGTGTAGCAAATGCAACCTTATTGTCAACGGAATAGGATTGAATCTGCATTGGCTATTGAATTTGAGATACTGCCTATAGACTTAGGAGGGCAGTGCGAGTGTAGTGGGTTGTGCTTGGGAGGACTCTTAAAAAAAAACCGGTCAAGTGCGAGTCGGGTTCGCGCACCGAGGGTTCCGTACAAACTTATAAGAATGTAAAATTGTATTGAGGGACAAACTTGACTTTGCCGTTGAAAAACTGCTGTCTCCATACATCGACATAGGTCGCAAAATGTTTTTTTTTTTAATGATGTAGCTAAAAATTTAAGGTTTTCGCAGTTTTTCCTTTATCTGTGCTATAACACGTTGCTTCGTACCAAATTTCAAGATTCTAGATCGACTGGAAGTACCCTTTAGGTTTTGATTCCCTTGCCAGTTTCAAAAATATGCGGAAAGCGGCATAAACGGCTGTATCTTTTGATTGCGTTAGTTTGACTTTTTCACAGCTCCAAGGGACAGTAGACCTGAGTATTTGATATAAATTTCAGCTTGATACCTCCACGCGTTCCTGAGAAAAAAAAGTCTTGACAGACGGACGGACAGACGGACGGACGGACGGACAACCTATAAGGGTTCCACTTTTTCCTTTCGACGTGCGGAACCCTAGCCAGCCAAAATGTAAATGCTCCAAACTTTTTTCTTTTATATCGCTCAAAATGTACATGACAGTTGACCACGGTGCCTTATCGTAACGCACGAGAATGTCATCCCATACATTTTGACATAGGTAACCCAGCTCGGCACCGTTAATCAAATAGTTAACTTCGCGAATCGCTAATCCGTAACTAAAAAAATTAACTTCTTTAAACGTTAAAGGGTAAGGACCAAAAAGTTGGCCACGCTAACTCACTCAATTAAATTTTCTATGAATCTTTTCCGCTGAGACACGAAATTTAGCCATACATGTAAGGGGTAATTTTCGTGTCACAATGGAACTTTTTTCACTTTTCTTGTTTGTATGGTTAACTACGCTTAACTATCGTCCAACTATTTGGTCCTAACCCTAAAGCGTTACATTTGAGTTCTGGAAATTAACAGATTAAGAACAAAAAAATACGTGTATAATAATTGGAGTGGATCTTTTTTCATATGGCATAATGTTCATATTCCTCTTCATGAACATTAATAAGTTCTTGTCTGAAAGCGAGGCTGAACATATTTTTCACGACGCGGCGCGGTGCGTAAGGTATCTTTTTAGTAAAAAGTAGGTACTGGATTAACGATTCACGCACTTTGGTAATGTATGAGGAAAGATAACGTATCCGTTAACTTTTTTAAAAGTTAACTTATGCGTTAATTCGTTACTCGAAAAGTAAACTTCTTTAATAACGATTAACGGATTAATGAGTTAATGTGTAAGGACGAAAAAGTTGGCGATGCTAACTCACTCAGTTTAATTTTCTCTGAAACTTTTCCGTTGTGGTTGTGACGCGAAAGTTCGCCATACATTTGTAGGGATAATTTTCGTGCCACAACGGAACTTTTTTTGACTTATGTTGTTTGTATGGTTAACTTCGCTTAACTATGGTCCAAATTGGTCATTACCCTAATGCCAAGCTAATTTAAAAACTGTTTTCGTTTAACCTTTTAATAAACGCTTCATCAAATAGAAAGCAAGTAAAAAGTATTTTCACAATTCAATTCTTAAGAATGGTTGTGACATAATAATCCTCGACATGATTCTCGAATAAAGGTAAAATAAAGTAAATGGTATTCTATTAATATTAAATCTTAAATTATTTTTGTGTGTCCACGGATTGTGTCAAATTTGGCCCTTTAAAATTATATCTATTCTAATCTATCTTGCGAGCTAAACGGAGTCGACAATAGATATTTTCTTATTAATTAAACAGTCCCGCTGTCACTACCACCGCAAACCACTATAGACTTCACAGTCCGAAAATTCTGGGTAAAAACTCGTCTTTGCCCGGCTTATGAGACCAACGCACCGAATCGAATAAAGCTTAAAATTGAGTCAGTGTAAACCGCTACCACTCTGGCTTATTTCACCAGATTAAATCTTCTACATAATGATTAATGAATTTAATTTTCGCGGTGATTACCGCTATCTTATTTACTATTATAAATGCGAAAGTTTGGATGGGTGTTTGTTACTAAGTTAAGCAAAGACGAGCAGATGAGAGGTCTTTGCTTACGGCGGCGTTGTTGATCGGGTCGCCATCTTCCCGAACACATGATTGAGGGAGGCGATGACTGAGATACGCGTCATACTCGTGAACGGGTGCAGTCTGTGGGGTCCGGTCTGTTCACGCGTGAATGGACCTGATTTTCCAGTTCGTTATTTTAGTAATCGTTCCTGACGGACAGAACTCGAGGTGTGGTTCTCCTAGTCATTATTTTTAATTTAATGTTATACGTTTGTAGTTATTTTATTTGTGCTAGTGTTAATAATTATTATTTATTAATTTGTAATGTAACTTACTTTTAAGTTTTATTGTATTTTATAATTGATAAATATGACCTGCAGCTGGAGTTTCTTGCTTCTTCTCCGCAATGATGGTCTTGTCCAAAGCGGACGGTCCCTGTGGGAATTGCGATAAACGACTTCTACGGTTCGCATAATATTGGACACTTACAACAATTATCTGATTTGCCCAAAGTTCGAGATAGAGAATGCTATTAGGCATTAAGTTCAAGTACTCAAAGTATGATTAGAGAGCACTAGTGCTTAATAGAATCATTACCACCACTAGATTACCGATAAAGTTTTTCTAGAAGGTGGTTTTAATTCGAATAAATATTACGGGAAGACATTATTTTGTCTTGTTGTTGAACAACAATTCACTAGATAGTGAATGATCGAAGCTTAGTTTAAATTACTTATTTCCAGCCAAGTTCACCGAAATCAAATGCGCTTGTACCTGGTCACGTGGCACCTTCCCGAAAGACGCAGATGGTTTTAAGGCGGTGTGCCTGAAATGAAATACTTTATGTGTGATCCAAGCCCATGATTGCTGAAATAATTGCGAAATTGTATTGTATTGGATTGGACCTATACTTAACATAAAAAGTATTATGTTGCGGGCTCAGTTACTTTTATATACTTGTGACTACCCTAAATTTGCGACAGGCGAGTGAGAGGTAAGGTGGGGCGCGGGGTGCTGTAGGTAATTATTTGACTGCTTTGCTGTCAAATCCATACAACGACGCCGAAAATGCCTTTCTAATAGGGTGATCGCACCAGTGTTGGACACTTTAAGCTGACAGGCACCAATAATGGACACTTTACTCTTAATTCAAAGATTATAGATTATAGGTTGATTGTTGATTGTTGCAAAACAAAGGAATAACCTTTATTGTCTGTAAAATAAGAGTCAAGTGTCCATCATTGGACCTTGTCCATTACTGGTTCGATCACCCTAGTATTTATTCTTATGACTTAGGTTATTCTTTTGAACCTATCGCTTTTCAATTCATCGATGTTTTATTAGTCGGCCGGTCTTAGTTAGTACGTGTAATTATAAATGGGTTGCATGTTTTAACGACGAAACAGCATGTCCAAAACGGAAGGTAGCTAAATCTGCTTTACGTGCCTATTAAAATGTAAGTAATAGTTTGTTGAGTTTATTTTATATTTTATGGCGTGAAGAAGGCACCCTGGCACTCAGGTCACCAGATGTTTAGACCCAGAGGCATTTAAATTCTCGAGACTACAATCTCAAGACTGCAATCCTAAGACTTCAAATTCGTTGCCAACCCTCATGACTAAGATAGCCTCTATGCTAGTACTTATAATTTCACCGGTTGTCTTATCCCCACACAACAATGCGAACATTACTGGCGGGTAGGTTAATAAATAGGTACAGGGTCTTACCACCACTAAATTGAAAGGTGTATAACAGGGAGCCTTTTATTGAAGTCAGTTAAAAACACCTCTGAACGTTGCAACTAGCATGAAACTTTAGAAACGGTAACTAGAAGCCATCTTAATCTCACGAGGCAATATCTTCTTGACTCCGGGGTATACGTAAGTGATACAACGGGCCACTCGAAATAAATCGCCGGGTGAGAGGGCCGTGATGGGAGAAACAGAGGTGACACGTCGTTGAGGAATAGCTTGAGCCTCAGTGAGAATTTAGATGTCTTCTCTCTTCCTGCTCGTTTCCTCATGACGTTGGGTCTCCAAACAGCTCTATCTTCGGCTATGCAAAGCTCTGCAAATTGGTTTGGCAGACCTCTTTCACTGCGTCGGTCTACCGAGTAGGAGATCTACCACATATTGGTGGTAAAGATGTAGGTGTACATATAAGCTAGTCTTAAAAACTGGTTCGGTTTCGGGTAAAGTTGCATAAGATCATATGAGAGTAAACGAGAGAGAGGTACAAACCACAGTGTATTAAGTTTTGAAGTTATCTTTGACTTTCATTGCATCACAGAGCAGTATGTAATCAACTTATTTCACTATATCTCGCAAGTTGTATCATACTTTTTTGACGCACCTCCGCTACGTTTACTTAACCCTTTAAAATAAATTGCCAATTTAGAAAATTCTCAAATAATGGTTTAGTATTAAATTTATAGATTCGAGTTTAACGTTTACTCATAAAAAACAACCGATAGACTGATTTTGAGTCCCACACAAAAAGGGGGATTCGTATTTCACTTTTTTTATGTTAAGGAGAAGGCACACGAGCACTCAGGCCACCTGATGGTAAGTGGAATCTGAGACTCATAGACATTTGAATTCTCAAGACTATAATCCTAAGACCTCAAATGCGTTGCCAACCCTGAGGACTAAGATGGAATGCCTCTATGCTAGTAATTTCACCGGTTGTCTTATCCCCACACCGGAACACAACAATGCGAACACTGTTGCTTGGCGGGTGGTTAATGGATAAGATGGTGGTAGCGATCCAGACGGACCCTGCACAGGGTCCTACCACCACTTATTTGCATAGCAAGGTGTCCCGTGTCTGAGCCTAAACTTGAAAACCGATTGTAGGTTCTGCATTTTTGTGTGAAATATAATTTTTACGCGGTGCTGGACTAAGTTAGTCAAAAATGAATAATTAGTTAATCAACTGCACTTCAGAGGTTTGTAGGTTCATATTCCATGTATATAAAATATACTTTTAATAACGTACACCTGTCTGCCCTCCTAAGCTTATAAACAAACCAATCTCAGATTCGATTGCCAATGCATACTCATATTCAATCATCTCTAAAAGTCGCGATTGCTACAGGAGTTTTATTTGGAACGCTACTAATTCGCTTATCGGGCAGTGTTGCTAAATTTTCTTTTGAGGCTCTGTCGCTTCTGAAAATAAAACCATTACCTACTCTTCCCCCGCCACGCTATATTGATAAATTGAGCAATCGACTGGGAAGACGGCACTGCACGCGACATAATCATTTTCGCCCCGAGATGAGAAATTCAATCTAGGACAATTCACCGTTCGCCAGTTATTTTTTCCTCTCCCGCAGTGGGCACTGAGTGTATAATTATACTGCCAACAATAGAGCGGAATAGGAATATACTTTTACCGTTACTTCGAAATTCAAATGGACTTTAGTTGCTGGCCAGTGTTATGTTTCATTTGAAAACTGGCGACCCTGAAAAAAATGCCCAGCTGATGGTGGACCATACAGTTCATTTTTATTTGTTTCTAATTTGACAATGACATTTTAAGAGCTAAAGTAATTGAACTTAATTTTTTTGCTGGTAGATTGAAATTGCATCCAACAAAAATCTTCCTGTTTATAGTGGGCCTCAAGATAATAAGGTAGATTAATTTCTTTTTTATGCTAGTTTACTTTTATACTAATTCATGTTTTACTTATAAATTTATTTGATATCTTGTTTTTTTTTGTAATAGGGAGTCGATTTTAGAGGAAACAAAGTAACCTAATTTTGCGACGTTGATGAATAGGAAGGCATTTAAGTTGAGTACAAAAGGAAGACTCATGATCATAGGTATTATACTAAGGACATGAAACATTTCACCTTTTCAACGCTAGATTAAATGAAAAAAGTCACTCGTTTACACGTCAATACAGCTTAAAACCAGGGCTGGGATTATAAACGGTTATAATGATATCCTCTTTGACGTGTATTGCCAACGGTTTGATAACTCTCATGTCATTTAAAATAATTGAGACTGTGACATAAACGATCCTAAAACACGTCAAACGCGATATTATAACGCAGTAGAATAGAGGCCCTGAGCTAATGCAACATTGCCTCATAGACACACATTACAAATTATAACTAAAAACAAAATTCCCATTCAGTCTTTTAAACCCTAATATAAATAAATCATGATAATACTACAGATATTTAAGCCCTAAAAGTATTATTGACATTGCCAATAACGTTTATTATTGTCTACTACATTGTAAAGTGGCCGAGAGCTATTTAAATTACCATTATTTTAACGAGTTAAATTACATTTTAACTGTTTGTAACGTCCATTACGTTCACAGCAACAATTTGACGTGATGTTGTTAATTATTTAATTGTGTTTAACACTAGTATAATGACCACTATGCTTATATCGCATTATGTAACACTTTTTCTGCCCTGCTAACAGAAAAGGCAGTATCTCAAGTTATGTCGTCAAAGCAGATTCAATCCTATCTTGTTAGTAATAAAGTTGTATTTGCTACAGGAGTTTTGCCTGAGATACTGCCTTTTGTGTTAGCAGGGCAGTTTTTAGGGTTCCGTTTCCGAAAGGTGTCAAACGGGATCCATTACTAACCCCCGTATTTTATAGATAAGAAAAGTACAATACAATACAATACAAATACTCTTTATTGAATACCAAAAAAAAACAGAACACGGAACAGTACATTTAAAACATAGGTATACAACAGGCGGTCTTATCGCTAAATAGCGATCTCTTCCAGACAAACTTGAATAGAGAAATAACTGAGGACACATATTCATGCCAGGCGGTGTAAACTAATTCGTTTAGAACTCAAACTAAAAAACTACAAGAAACAATTGAATTATTTCAATTTTGAAATTAAAAATGTTTATATATAAACTAAACATAAATAAAAAATAAATAAATGTCATGGGACAATGTCACACAAATTGACCTAGTCCCAAACTAAGCTCTAGGCTTATACTATGGGTACTAGACAGCGATAAACATACTTTGATAGATAAATAAATACTTAAATACATAGAAAACATCCAAGAGTCAGGAACAAATACTCGTGCTCGTCACACAAATATCTGCCCTTACCGGGATTTGAACCTGGGACCGCTGGCTTCGGAGGCAGGGTCACTCCCAACTAGGCCAACTAAAAAAAACAATAAATTCTAAAAAATGGTCAAGTGTGAGATGGGCTCGCACTGATTCGAATGAAAAAATTAAACCTCCTTTTTTTGGAAGTCGGTTAAAAATTGTTATTACTTGTTGATTTTTATGTTTGTGGTGCTTAACGGCTTCGGAACCCTACACAGAGCATGCTCCGAAATGCTCTTGCCCGGTTTTTTTTAACTGGGAACCTAAATGGGGAAATCCGAAACCATAGAATATTCAGGTAAACTGTCTTAGCAAACATAAGGTCTTTTTTGTTATTTTTTTTTGGCAAAGTTATTTTTTCAAGAATCAGAGAGTGAGCTGTTCATAAAAATGAGTTAGGGTGATCGCACCAGTGTTGGACACTTTAAGCTGACAGGCACCAATAATGGACACTTTACTCTTAATTCAAAGATCATAAGGTTATAAATTGATTGGTCCAAAACAAATGGATAACCTTTATCGTCTGTAAAATAAGAGTCAAGTGTCCATCATTGGGCCTTGTCCATTACTGGTTCGATAACCCTAATGTATTTTTTTAAAAACATCAACAGATTTACAAATGGAACATTATAGGAGGTCTGTTTGCGTGTGACGCCCTGCAAGGCAAAGCAACGTCAGATAGAGAGCAGCTGTACTCGTAGTATATACTTACTAATAACATACACAAATAACTATACCAAAATGTTTTAACAATAAAAGATCTAATATTTTCTAAGACACTACCTTTATCTCCCGTTTCGGATTTTCCCTAACACTCCCGGTTAAAAAACACTCTATATAGGTACATTATGGGAATTCGTTGTTTCCAATAACTATAATGTGATTGTTGACATAATTATTGACAGTCATAATTTTTATATCCCTGGGATCGTAAACTTCCAGATTTCTTAAATATTCACCGTGTAGACAAGGCTAGGTTAAGTTAGGTTTAATTTAAAAAAAAACCCTGGAAAGTAACAGTTTCTTAAAAAATACATTATGACTTGTAATAATTATGACTTAAATCACATTATGACTAAAAATATGTACGGCAGACAATAGAGACCCATACATGGTACACAGACACGCATAATATACACAGACACACAGATGCACACTTCAACCCCTCTTTGCATGGGGGGTAAAAAAAGCTCCATTTAATTTCCTAGTAACCCAGGAATAATTACACGCAAGGAGAGTCACCGGCGTTGAATGTGTTAATTTATAATTTAATCGCTTTTAAACCCAATCAATCAGCTGAAGCTCCGTACGTAGGCTTTCACGGACTTAGTCTAAACCTCTGAGAGACCTTCAAAGTGACCGCAAAACGGGTTCCACCGATAAACGTATTGCCTTTAATAGTTTAAGATCCTTGTTAGAACTTTCTTGACTAATACTAACCCTTCTCAAGCTTAGGCACGGGTCCCTGCTCAAATCTTATAAGTATGGTATGCATTTAATAATTCTAATAATAATTGAAACACGATATGTTGAGATTAGAACTCGGTTTTTTCACCTACGGCGTACGAGGTGTTAATAAGAATTTGTTTTTTTTTAATCCTCTTGTTGCCTATGTAAGTACTTGACACCTAAATATTAATTTTAAACAATGTGTCTCTATAACGCATTCACTGCCACCGTCTTTTCCTAGATATTCACCAGGTGCCGCACTTTGCTGTCTGCCCCAAACGCACATGTGAGTTTAACCGACTATTACACAGTGCCTCCAATGCAAATATGAGTTCATACTAATTTGACATTGGTTTGTTCGCATTGGAACTAGGTAATTATTCTAACGAGAAGAACACGTTATTTTGAATAAAACATGGTACCTAATTAATATTTTATATTCCTAAAATATGATTATTTTATTTGATAGCATTAATGCTGATCACTAGAAAAACAATTCAGTGTTTGTGATGATTTTTAATGGCGTTTATAATTCAAATATTTTTACTGAAAGTACCTAATCATAATAATATAGTATAATTAATTTATACTTACAATTATAATTATAGTATAATTTGGACAAGTAACATAATTAGACATAAGTAAAACATTTCAAAATTCAGTACTCATAATTATATGCAATGAACGCACAGGGTGAAAATCACTGAATATTATAAACGCGTCTGTGCGTTCTAGGCACTGGGGCCACAAACGCATATATGCGTTGGTGGCAGTGAATACATCTCGTTATATGGCAAGAGGCGAATAAGTTGGATATTTTTTTAGAATAACAAGTACGCTGTTGATTTACTCCCAACACCGTTACTGGAAATGCAAGAAATGCTGCAATAAATGAAGTCTATGTAATAAACAAAGGTCAATTTCTAAAAAAAAACTCTAAAATAATTAATATAATGTGCAAAGGTACTGTGTTTTTCTGTTTTATTTATTTCTGTAGGGCTAAAAAAGAAAAGGAGGTTTACTTCTCGAAACTTATGGAACTGCTTCGAACGGGCCAAGGTATCTGCTACCAGCTTCTCCGATAACGCAGCTGTGTGGATGGGACACGTTTCAAGTGGTGATAGATGGGGCAATATTTTTTGGAAGCAACCACCACTTTGGTTGGTGGTTGACGCACCCATAACCGCTCTTTTTAGAAATCGACAATTGTTTATTACCTAGACTTCATTTAATACAGCATTTACTGCATGACCCTTCTCTCTAGAGCTAGATTTACTGAACACATCACATATTAATTGATAAGGGATTCCTTACTTCGTATCATGAGTTTCTAAAATAAATGTTCGTGGCGTCGTGTACCGTGTCGTCGTGACGTTGGAAAAGTAAACCACACAAATTATTGATATTTATCACAGATAACTTAAAAGAGAAATGGTCTCATTGATGTTAATCAAATTATTATAGTTAAGTACGTAGGTTACGTTCTTCTCGTGTTTTCTATAATGCCGGTCTACCGCGGTACTCCGCAGTGATATCGCCAATGTCAAATGAATGAAGTTAATCAGTAAACAGAATAAATAAATATAAAAGCCGGACATCTTCCATCTCCGAAGGATACCAGAAGGTATTACGTTGTAAACAAATAAATTCTACATGACAATGAGCTGTCCAAATTGTATTAAAAAGATAAAACATTGAAAAGGTTTTATAATTATGTGTTATACAAAACCACAGAAGATTGATAAAACGCAATACGGACTGCTTTTTAGGGTCAAATGAGAGCTTTTTAAAAATAACTGAAGAGATTGATTCGAGAAGCCTCTTCGAAACGGTTTTTAAACTTTCATACATCGTTATAAACATGTCAATACATCGCAATTATGTCGTTTATTTCATAGTTATTGTAACATAAACCATATCAGCCTTTCTCATTGGTTATTCAATTAAATAATAAATAGCTAGTTGCACAGACGTTTAATAAATTCAGTATCACCTCAAGGTCCTCAAGTCTTGGCGAACTTGTCGAATAAGAAAGTGAGAAATATTACCTAATGGGATATTTTTAATAGCTAAAACTTCCCTATTTTGTTTATACCAGTACAATGTACTTATCTATATTATTTTCGACGAAGAATTATTATTTATGAGCATTCGTTCACCCTAATAGTACAATATGGCTATTGAATTTCAACATATCGATTAGAACCTTTGAGGGTTCGGTCCCTAAAAGGGTCCGAACCCAATTTGCTGTCCTGTCGCTCATGTGTCGCTTGGACTATAAATCTGTCTTTAACTGTGGGGTAAACGACTTTTCAAGGTATAAAAAACACGTATAAAAATAAATACCATAAACCGAGCTCTAACATATTTTCGACCAAATATTTTTTAGAATCAGTTCCAGTGTTTATACTGAAATTTCAGCACATTTTTCAATCATATTAGAGCGTGCAGCCAAAAATAATGGTTACAGTTTATTTGTCTGCAGTGGCGATCCCGCGGTTCGATTTTATTTTATTACTTACAAATACCAAAAAATCCATTTTTTTTTTCAACGAATTTGAAATAGCTTCATATTCTTTTTTGCTTCTAATGACCTAAGGAAGGCGGGGTTACATTTCCTAGGGCCCACGGTTTATAATGAAATATTTTCTCATTCGCGACTATTTAATAAGTTAATAGTTTATCCGTGTTTAAAGTGTAATAAATTGTATCATTGCTCATAAATCACCGCATCATCCATAACAAATAAGCCATTTTACAGTAAATTATCTCTTTTTTTTATGCATTGTTACAGGTACATTTAAAGGGTTCATATCATTTCACGACCTACGTTTTACAAATGATTAATTTCACCAACATATCTTTTGACAACCAGCGTTTTTCTCCGAAACTGTAAATAATTCTGTATTTGGGTCATTCTTCTTTTTTACCGACAATTGCCTGTCCTCATTTTACCATACTTTTAGAGTTTAGTGTTTGAATATACGTCCAAACATTTATTCATCTATTAGTACTAAATAATCTTTCACTTTCTCTATCCAATGTTTTTTTTTTTAATTTCTTTCTCATGTAATCGCGTGACAGAGTGGTAATACAAAATTTAGTCTCCTCTGAAAACGGCCACTCTGTCACAGTATATTCTGAAAAAGCACCATAAAGAAAAAAACATTATCGCCACCGAAATAATCATTAATAAGTCCAAATAAAAATACACGCAACATATTTTAAAATCAAAAATTAAAACCATAATTATCAATAGTTGAAAATGCAAAATATAGAAAAATGACGATGTATTGTCGGTAAATAAGTAGAACGACCCATTTATTTAAGGACCATCGAAAGATGCCAGGTTAGTTAGGTCAGGTTAGTTTTATAAAAATCCTAAAATATTTGTAGTTACAGAAAAAAAAGCGGGTTAAAAAATGAATAGGTTGCAAAACGATGCATTTGTCAAAGATTTGTCGGCAAAAGGCAGAGAACCGCATTTAAACAAAAATATCTGCCATCTATCTATCTTCCCTTGACTTTTTATTGCTTTATTAATATTACGACATTCTTGACAAAGTCATTTATAAAATAACTGGTACATATGCCAAATATATAATATATTTATTACTTTAAATACAATTGTAAAAAGTGTAGTTTTACCAATTTATTTATTTTTATTTTTATTTAATTTTGTTGTTTACGTCGACGACATGTT
Source organism: Acleris holmiana (assembly GCA_949316455.1). Classification (NCBI taxonomy): domain Eukaryota; kingdom Metazoa; phylum Arthropoda; class Insecta; order Lepidoptera; family Tortricidae; genus Acleris; species Acleris holmiana. The sequence goes on from OX438770.1 coordinate 16,538,769, forward strand.
AACGTGATCAATTTGATTACCTGTAGGAATTAATTATAATCCGATGCATTAATGAATACTAAGCGGGCCAAGTTTTAGGGAGTTTGCGTTAAATGGGCCTATTTCCCTTTTTTAGCGAAAACCCATCGGGCAGTGAAATATTAAGGTTTCTTACTTAGATAACTTAGGTGCAGATGTATTTTGGTCGGCTTACACAGCAACCGAGATAAAAAAATAATGCTTCATGTTTCTATCATATTTGTATTGTTAACGGACATTAAGTATAGTTTTTTTGCTATTTTGACTATTTGGAATTTATATTTCCAAAAACCATTATACAGGGTAATTTTTTAATAGGTGCACAAATTTTAATATTTGCTTCGCTATTGTTAATCAATAACACATGTTGTGTTATTTTTTCTCTAGCTCAAAAATATCAGAGATATTGCCGATTCAATGATTCCACTAACTTAACGATATTCATGGAGCCTCTAATGCAGGGGTGCGAGGAGAGGGGAGTGTTACTAAGTAAGTTAATAAATAAAATTTCAAATTTAGAATATCAGTAGGAGAGGGGCTTGTTGTCTGATAGTACATGAAAATTATTTTCTTCAAACTCTAGCCTTGTTTACACGTTACCTATTAAAAAAATCAGAATTCTACGATTCTGGCGATATAAAAATGATCTTAACAAAGACATTATGATTAAAAAAAGGCAAACAACGGGCTTCCACATCGCACAATCTCAATTTCATAACAGTAAAATAGATAGTTATTATAATGTATTTATGTAGATATCCACGTATGTTTTTATTTAAATGCATGATTATCTAATTATTCTCGATGAATGATATAATGTTTTTTTTATACTTTCGTACAATATTACACCGTCCACAACCATTACTTTTTCCTACATAATGTATATCGTAACCATTGTGAGAGTAAATAAAGATTTTTTGTATTTGTATTGTATTGTATCGTATTTTCTGATTTGTCCAAAGGTCAACTGGTAGGGATTTCCATAAGGCATTAACTTCACCTTTTGTAATCAAATTTTATGTTTCTGTGCAATAGAGATTGAATAAAAAAATACGTAATAAAATAATAAAAGTAATATACGGGAACAATGTCACACAAATTGACCTAGTCCCATACTAAGCTCTAGGCTTGTACTATGGGTACCTAGTCAACGATAAAAATACTTTGATAGAGAAATACATACTTAAATAGATTTAAAACATCCAAATATAAAATACACTTTTATTTTAATCAATCCATTACCAACGCAAGCTAACTCTTTGAAATAATTAATGATAATGAAATAGGGTTCAAAACGGACCTCTATATATCATGCGGCGGGCAGTGGGTAGTCACGAAAATCACAAATTAAGGGATTTGTAAACCGGCCCTAACGACTGGCCGCGTTGGCAGTGTGTTCAGCACCTAGTAAAGTAATATATTTGTTTTAATAACAAGATTTTTGTAACCACATACCGAGAAATTAGGTATACAGAGAGAGAGCCAATTATAACGGGTAAAAATATGTACAAATGACAGGCTTAAAGCCAAAAGGTCTTTTCAATCAGTCAACCACAAGGTACAGTAGATGTACAGTGGTGCGTTAAAGGAAAAATATTCTACTGGAAAAAGGTTCCAAAATGTTAACAAATGTTTAATGTTGACGGTATTTACAAGTAATTTAAATTTATATATTAAATTTGAAATTTTTAGTAATTATACTTACAGTTTTTGAAGATAATAATAATAATAATAATAATCACAGAACAATCTCACACAAATTGACCTAGTCCCAAACTAAGCTCTAGGCTTGTACTATGGGTACTAGACAACGATAAACATACTTATATAGAGAAATAAATACTTAAATACATAGAAAACATCCAAGACTCAGGAACAGATACTCGTGCTCATCACACAAATATCTGCCCTTACCGGGATTTGAACCCAGGACCCCTAGCTTCGAAGGCAGGGTCACTCCCAACTAGGCTAGCGTGTCGTCGATAGTTTGGTTATCCTTCTTAAGGTTGAATTTCAGTTACCTACTGTTTTATTTGCACGTCAAGGTCATAAATATGTATACACTTTAGTACCTTGTTTATTTAACATCATGCTTAAAATGCCATATGAAATTGTCACAGTGATTCAAGTGACAAGGTATTAAAGTGTATACATATTTATGACCTTGACTGTACAAATTTTCGTAAGTTAGAAACCGTTTGATTTTCCTGATTTTATGAAACCTAAACAAACAGGTTTTATAGGATATCTCTTTAAAAAAAAAAGAAAAGGTAAAAGGTTTTCTAATTTTTGAATTTTCGGACTAATGAAACAGATAGGAAACAAAACTTCGGCCTACAACCAGACAATTGTATATAGTATATAATGTAACTTCTCTTGTAACCCGGCACAGGATAACACTGTCTCAATTAATTAAACAACCCCTTTAATTTGCAGTAACAAGTACCTAGAACGCAGGAATATAAAGCCTTTTACGAGGGCAGATTCGCGACCTGCATCTATTAGTGATCAATAAAATTACATTGAAACAATACGCAAGTAAGTTAAGAATAACACCACATACAAATTGTTATCCGTGAATAAATCATGTATTTTTCACTTGAAACTTTTTTGGCCACACCGTTTCTTATACGTATATTTTTTACAGTGGTAAACTTAAGAATCGAAATACATACAGCTTGGCAAAAAAGTGTAAAAACGGAACCACAATTATTTTTACCGGCAACACTTAATTGTTCTATACATAAAAACGTAAGAGTTGCCATATAAAATCGAATTTGACATAGACATTGGCGCCTCTATTATTTTCTACTCTTTTTTACCAGACTAGAAAAAGTGTTCTCAATCTGTTTATACTTTGTCGGTGAGCTCCCATTTAGGTACACGATATTTAATCGCTAGTTATTTTCATACTGTGTCTCATAAGTTATGAGACACAGTAGTAAAATTTTGGTTGTTATGAGCAGGGATCGTTACCGGTATTCTGACTACCGGTTTTAAATGAGGTATTACCGGTTATAATTGACATTCACTATTTATACCGCTAAAGCTCTGATTAGCGGTATAATTAATACCGGTATTCAAGTTTATTATCGGTTTAGACAATTGACAACAATACCCCTTTTTGATACTTTACCCCTAAAAACCATACCATGTCAGTGTCAATATTCTCGTTTATGTATATGTAAATGTTTTCGGTGCTCTTACAAAAAACTTAGATTCGCCTTAGACAAGTCTGAAATTACAGTTCATTAAAGTCTAATTGACATCTCACTTATCAGGTACAATGAATAGCGGTATTGAATACAGGTATTTAATACTGTTAATAGTGAATACCTACATAGCGATAAAAACAAAAGCGGAATGACAACAATACCTCTAATTCGAATATAGGTATTATTTTTTAGCGGTAATAATTTGACTATGTAAATACAGGTATTAAATAAAACCGGTTTTACAATCCCTGGTTATGAGTCATAACAACCAAAATTTTACTACCATGTTTGAATGTTTTTTTTACAACTATTATTGGGGAGTTTCAAAAAAAACATCACACCTGCCATTTTTCTTCAGATTTCGGAAAAAAATTACATGTTAGAAGGGACCATTATACAGAACATGAAAAATAGAATTTCTGACATTACCCCAAAAAGATGTATTGAATTGTCCGTTTTGTTACCAAGAATGTATTGGAATGAGGTAACGAAACGGACAATTCTATACATCTTTTTGGGGTAATGACATACATTTTATGCTATCTCATGATACCTCAGCATAATTCTAGTGTCTGATTCACTACTGCGAGAACACGCTCCGTGCTTTTCCTATCACATTTATTGTTTTCTTCTGTCTATTGGTGTGTCTTTTGTGTAGTGAATTAAATTTTCTATTCAACTGTAAGGACACTTTTAGTCGCACAATGAATCTTTTTTCGCCTTGGTTGTTTGTACGGTTAACTGCGCTTAACTGTGGGCCAACTTTTAGATCTCAACCCATAAACGTCTTTCTTTCTTTAAATTTAACGACTGCCCTTCTTCGTTCCTTTGTGACGACTTTTAAAAAAGGAACAAGTTAATAGTCCCTAATGGTGCTCCCATACAGCGGTTATAAAATGTTATGAAACGTTTGACGACACGCTGGCCAAGTTGGTAGTGACCCTGCCTTCGAAGGTAGCGGTCCTGGGTTCAAATCGCGGTAAGGGCAGATTATTATTCCTAAGTTAAATGTTTTCTATATATTTAAGTATGTATTTCTCTATATTAGTAAGTTAACCGTTGTCTTGTACCCATAGTACAGTCAGCATCAAATGTAGCTAAGCAGAATAACATACTCAAAATGATCTAGACTCGACGTATTCTCTTGACAATAGAGTCGAGTGCAGATCATTTTGAGCTATACTTCTGCTGTTGAATTGTACATACAAGCTTAGTTTTAGACTAGGTCAATTTGTGTAATATTGTCCTGCGATATTTATTTACTTATTTTGTCAAATTCAAACATTATACTAAATTAAAGAATATTGCCGTGTTATAAAATGTTTCATAACGTTACATAATGTTATATAACCGCAGTGTGGTAGCACCATAAAATAACGTAAAACGTCACGTTATTTCTAATTTTAATTGATAAACAACGAAATTACATTCTCTATGCCACGAGATTTGTTGTTCGATTAGTTTCTCAAGTTCAACAAACTTGTATATTTTCCAAGTCGCAACTGCGACTAAGAAATAAATCAAGCTGTTAGCTGCAAACTTTTGTAATATCGGACGAACTATCGGGCTTTGCTAATTTGTTGCATAAAGCGCTCCAACTGTTATTTATCGCCTTTTTTCATACAAAGTTAACATCAATTTAGCCTAGGTAGTTTCGATTATGTTGCGAGAAGAAAGTAAATGAGAAAATGACGAAAATTATTAACTATAAAGAAGCCTCTATCTATTCCAAAAATGCAGCATTGTCCTTATTTTTGGTCGGACAGACAACGAATAATTGGGTCCTGTTTGGCACCCTTTGGGTTCCGGACGGTACGGAAGGAGTTCCAAGTGTATACTACAGAGGTTTTTTTTTTAAATGTCACGTATAATGGGGCAATTCGGATAAGTATTTTTTAAATTTATAAACCTATTTAGTTACAAACATCAAACTAGATTCTAGTCTTACAAGAATATAGTTCAACGTTCATATATTAATGTTTACACATAAGCACATATAAATTACTAGCTACTTCCCGCAACTCCGTCCGCGTAAAAGTCATTTATTACTATTCCCTTAGGAACCGTCCGATTTGTCAGGATGAATAAGTGCCCTTTGTCCTTCCTCGGGACTCAAACTGTCTCCATACTACATTTCATCTAAATTGCTTCAGTGATTTTTTCGTGAAAGCGTAACAAACAGGCAGACAGACAGACAAATTTTCGTATTTATAATACTAGTTGTCAGTCGCGACTCCGTCCGCGTAGAAGTGGTTTATCACTATTCACTCGGGAACTGTCCTGTCGGGAAATAAAACTTCGGACTTGACATAAGATACCATAGTCATATTTACTTTAATGACTAAAAAAAATAAAAAGCCTTTATTTTTCTTTCTTACTTTATTTATTTCTCTTTATTTTTGTATCCGTGTGGTTGCCGGGTTAGAATAGTGCCACTCCATGTCTTCCCGTGGATGTCGTAAGAGGCGACAAAAGAGGCGGCGAAAGCTTGCAAGTACTGCTAAGCGATGGGCTAAAAATCTTAGCCTGATTGTGCAAAATGTGGTTAAAGAATCAACAAGATTTTTTTAGACTTGTTGGTAATTCTGTAGCTCTGCCTACCCCACTGGGAATGAAGGCGTGACATTATGTATGTGTCTTTCTTTAACTCCTGCTACAGCTCTACCCGCGGTAATTATTTTCGTTTAGGGCGCTCGCGAGCATCATGGAGGATTAAATTTTACGAACATGCTTACGTATTCTGCTCTAATTGCGTGTCCTTGTAAGGGTAAGGCTGTGACTGTAGTCGAGCGGAGAGTCAAGATAAGTTCCTTTCATTTACCAAAAGGACCTTCGACAAACTGTAAACTTTCTTCTACGTTTGGGAGAGACTAAAACAATAAACACACAACCACAAAATGTATTTGTATAACTTTTACTTTTGCATAAATGTTGTCTTCGCAAACATTAGGTCTTTTTTGTTAAAATTTTTTGGAATACCTAGTAATTTTTTTGGTCATGCATGAGTTAGTTGTCCGTAAAAATGAATAAAATGGTAATTTTTTTATGCAGTTTATTTTCTCGAAATGAAACTAAGTTGATTTAAATAAAAAATAAATGTGTCCAAAAAAATAACTATACCAAAAATGATTTAACAAAAACTAACTCATGTTTGTTAAAACAGTTAACCTAAGTATCTTGTATGTTTTCGGATTTCCCCGTTGGAGAAAATACACTTGGATAAATTTTACCAAGTTTTAAGATTGCAATTTGATAATGCAAATGCAACGGTCCTAGATTCCACTTACTATCAGCCCACTTTTTCACCTGTCACGTGTCATTGTCAAGATGGTGAAATAGGGGGCAGGAGGCCTGTAACTCGTTAGCTTCCCCTATAATAAAATTAATTTATTAAAAAAAACGTTCATGATAGAGTTAAAGCGCTGCTAAGTCTTATAAATAGATAGATAGAGAGCGTTTATTTCTGGTATTGACCCCTAATTCCATAATTTATAAATTATAAATTTAAAATTAATCGATGAAAGACATGCTGTTTTCATATTATAGCGTATAAAGTCTTCCACCCAGTTTTTGGTGAATGTGCCCGACGCACTGCAGTGTCAGGGCAGGCGCAGCATGCCAAGGCATTGTTGTAGGTACACTGCATGCGCAGCGCAGGGTATGCGCGCTGCGTGTACGTCTGCCACAGCGGGCTGGAGTAGAACGCCTGACAGTACGCCGTGAACAGGATGATCTTTACTTGTTGCGTGGAGTAATTATATACATACGCAAAAAACATCACGCCTTCATTCGAGAGTGGGGTAGGCAGAGCTAACGGAAATGCTAACAAATATAAAAAGTTTTGTTGATAATTCTGTAACCACATTTTGCACAATCAGGCTAAGATATTATAGTATTTAGTGACAGGTTGAAGCCCATCGCCTAACAGTACTTCAAGCCCTTATTTCCTTAGTCGCCTCTTACGACATCCAGTGAAGACATGGAGTGGCACTATTGTAAACCGGCAACCACACTGATTGAGCGGACGGAGCGATTATACATAAAAACTATTTTTTATTATTATAGTTACATTACTATTTTCTAAACAAAAAACGATGTGCCTATATATGTATATTTGTGATCCTGGATAGTTTGCTAGCGATAGGAACAGATTTTTGCACTACTCGTGCGAAGCTGGTGGCCACTAGTAATACTATGTATAAAAGCGAAGTGTAATATTTTGATGCACCATCACGGTTCAATCACTCGACCGATCTTTGTATATTTGGTACGGTCTCAGAAGAAATGAAGATGAGAAGATGGTGTCGGGCAAAAACAAGCGATAAATCAAACTGTGTTATTAAGTCCAAGTTCATTTTTATTGTACTAAAACGACGTTACCAGTTTTCTATCGACCACCCATACTCTATAGGCCAGTACCGGCTCTTTGACCGTGTTACTCGTGATGGAGTCCCACCTTTTTTGATTAATTCCAACTTCTGCGCTTGAAGATCCCTAATCTGGTTTCTTTTTTCTCTCTCTCTCTCTTCTGCCCTAGCTGGCAATTCGTTCATAGCGTCAATAAGGCTAGTGTTATAATTCGCTGGGCCTTTTATACCCGATGTCAAATCCTCTGCAAGAATATTTGAATGTGAATATTTACTTATTTTGTGTTTATTGCACAAAGAAGATCGATTGGCAGAGTAATGCCTATAGGCATTCTTGCCAGTCAATCAATATGCAAACAGAAACTAACTAGTCTAGTTCTTTAAATAATTGATTATGAAACAATTTATTGTTTTTTTTTTGAAACTGTTAATCGTGAAAACACGTTCAGGACGAAAAACCTCAAAAGTTTTATTTTTCAAATATGACGCCTTTTCCGCATATTTTGGTTGGATCTTCGAAAAAAACCTTACGATCTTTAAGATGACGATATTGCTTTCTACTGTGCATGGTGTTACAGGAAACTCATGTTAACCAAAGTGAAGAGAGAGCGTGTCGCTAGTGACGATTTAAGTTAAACTTACCACCGCTTATCCCGAACTTGCGAGGAATCTCGTGCATCATCATAACCAGGTGGTAGATCTCGAAGTACAGCTTCTGTACGAACTCTAACCTTATTAACTTGTCGTACACTTTCATGCCTTTGTACTTAATCGAGTTTTTAGTATGGACAACTACCTGCCTGTATCTACAATGCAAAATTAACAATTATTTAATAGTAGTTTAGTGGTGGTCCATCTAGATTGCTACCACCTTTAACCAGCAGCAGTGTTAACATTGTTGTGGTCCGGTGTGAGAATAAGGTAAGGCAAACGGTAAAATTATCAGTGAAAAAAAAACGATACGAAAAAGCATTACAATTTTGCCTGACCTTTCAATGATCTCCCCCATGATGTATCCCTCCTCAAACTCCACGGAGACCTCATAGCGCGCCCGCTGGGGCAGCAGTAGCCTAACACGGTTAGCTCCTGAGACGTAGATATTCTGCATGAGGGTCAAAAGGCGGTCTACAGGTCTATTTTTGCTGTGTGTCTCTACTTTAAAGTCCCTAACAGCGACGGAGGGGTCAAATTGCGTTGTGCCTGAAAACAAAATATATGAAAGAAAGAAAGAAATATCTTACATTTGACACACGTTTGGACACAATTATAAAGGTTAAAAAAGGTAAAGGAATGCTATTGGGATCTATGATTCCGAATAGTTATATTCATACTACGGGATCGTGATTTCATTACCAACGTTTCACAAATGATTCATATCACAAACATCATTTGAAAACCCGCGTTTTTTATATAACTCTGGATTTATTTCAGGACCATGGTGTAGAATGCGTTACATAGTTCTTTACTTATATAGATAACAGGAAAACCTATAAGAACTCTCTGGTACTAAAAGTAAAACTTGATTCTCCTTTGACAGTCTGGTAAAAACCCGCCTAACAAATACCTAATTTTAATTCAATATAGGTATGGCGACTGAGGGAATAAAGGCTTGTAGTACTGTTAGGCGATGGGCTTGCAACCTGTCACAAATACACTGGTAAACATCTTAGCCTGACTATGCAAAATGTGGTTACAGAATTATCATCAAGTTTAGAGTTGTTGGTATTCTGTTGCTCTGCCTACGCCACTCTGGGAATAAAGGCGTGACGTTATGTATGTATGTATAAGTATGGCGATGGGCTTGCTTAACTTAACTTATCACTAATACACTAGTAAACCTGTGCGCTTATTTGCTTTCTCTGTGCCAGGGATAAAAAAAACCGATTAGTCCATGTGGTTGCCGGGTTAGAATAGTGCTACTCCATGTCTTCCCGTGGATGTCGTAAGAGGCGACTGAGGGAATAAGGGCTTCTAGTACTCTTAGGCGATGGGCTTGCAACCTGACACTAATACACTAGTAAATTTCTTGGCGTAATTGTGCAAAATGTGGTAACAGAAATTATACTCGAGTATTTTTAGAGTTGTTGGTATTTCTGTAGCTCTGTCTACCCCGTTCTGGGAATGAAGGCGTGATGTAAGTATGTATTAATATATTTGTTTTAGGCTCTGGGTCAATTCTGCCGTAATACCAAAGAAGGAGACTAACTGTACAGCTATGGTTTTTGTGTTAAGGAGAAGGCACACGAGCACTCAGGCCACCTGATGGTAAGTGGATCTGAGACCCATAGAAATGTGAATTCTCATACATACTTACATACATTAAATCACGCCTGTTTCCCAGAGGGGTAGGCAGACCCCACTTCTTTCCACCTGCTACGATCCTGACAAATCTCTTTCGCTTCTTTCACATTCATACATCGAGTCATGCATGCACGTCGGTGTCGGGTACTTAAGATTCGGCCCTTTTCCAGTATTTCCTCGATTTGATTAAAAAAGAACGCCTACGGCGACCTCTTCCGACCCTTCTACTCACTATCGCACTATATATTTCTTTCATCAATCTTTTTTCATCCATCCTTTCCAAATGACCTTTTCAATCTTAGAATTCTCAAGACTATAATTTCGAGACTGCTATCCTAAGACCTCAGGACTACCAACCCTGCCAACCCTGAGGACTAAGATGGAATACCGAATGTAATTTCACCGGTAGTCTTATCCCCACACCGGAATACAATAAAGCGAACATTGCTGCTTGGCGGTAGGTTAATGGAGAAGATGGTGGTAGCGATCCGGACGGATCTTGCACAAGGACCTACCGCCACTAGTAGGAGTATCAGCCTTTTAAATTTTATGTGGTTATCAACAGAGTATAGATTGCTTCGACTAACTACTACAATACAGTAAGTGAATTTTTTGGTGTTTACTAAATTATAATACATGTACTTACATAGTGCTAGAATTGCAACTGCACTTATCAGCATTTTCACAATTATAATGCGTAAATTCTGTCTAAATAATAGTGTTTCTTATCACATAATTAAAGTTTCATTAAAAATGGCATGATTATTCCTACTACATCGCCCGTGATTTTAAACTATAGCTTTCATTTACAATAATTATTATCATTAACACTGAATATAAAACTATCTGGGGGTTAAATTTTTTAATCTGACCAAAGACAAATAAATACATAACATCACGCCTTCATTCCCAGAGTGGGGTAGGCAGAGCTACAGAAATACCAACAACTCTAAAAAGACTTGTATATAACTCTATAACCTCATTTTGCATAATCAGGCCAAAACGTTTACCTGTTTTAATGACAGGTTGCAAGCCTATCGCCAAACAGTACCTGGGCGTTTTTCAATAAAAGTGTACATCGTTAAGGGCAAAAATTAAGAAACTAACTTTTCCATTTCGTCACGAAAATGAACGTATCTAAATGTATATGGCTAATTTTCGTGACGAAATGGAAAAGTTATATTTTATCTACTACAAGCCTTTATTCCCTTAAACACAACAAAAAAGTAACTTTAAATCAACCCCATTTTGGATTCAACATCATAAATGCGATATGAATGTTATGATTTCAAATCTAAAAGAGGGGACAGTTCGTAGATAATATTACCGCATAAATTGATTTTTATGTAACTCACCTGTCGTGGGTCAGATTAAAAAATCGGATCCCAGCTCCAGAGACATGGACGATTTGCAACTTTACGTCTCCAGCGCACCTTCGGACACCTCAACCGCCGTAAACGCAATTCACTATGTAATAGTATACAACGACCTTCACTGAATTGGTTAATGGATGAAAGGTATTTTATATTAAGTTTAATATGTTAAAAAAATAAGCAAGGGTAATAAGTAAAAAAAATCAGTCCGTATTTTTTCGTTTCATTTGATTGGCTAAGGAAATGCTCTAGGATTAACAAACCCGTTTATTTAATCTCTGATAGACCTGTCCCGATAGGGTTGACAGCTATAAATGTTTTTTTTAATCTTTAATCATTACTATTTGGTGGGTGATATTGCATCTAGTTCCATCTCTATTCGTTTGTGCACTTTATTCAGGTACACACTGTATAATATACGTGATTATCTAACTCGATTTGCGTGTTAGCTTTTGTGATCATCGCTTATTTTATCTAGATTAAACTATTGTGATGTTGCCTATGGAGGCTGCATTGTTGGTAGATAGGTTAATGCTAAACGCATGCGCACGTTTTTGTTTCCGCATCCCTCCCCACTCCTGCATCACTCCGTATGGACGCTGCTAATCTGTTGAACATGCCTGGACCCAACAGCATGCACCTCGCAACTATGCTGTTGTACGAAGCGATATTCCATCGTACCTTGTTAGAAAATAAGTTTCTGTCTTAAATTGTATTTTCAACGACAAGTTTTTGCTGCCGGCTGTACTTTTTTGCATAGTGCACTGCAATCTTAAGACCTCAAATGCATTGCCAACCCTCAGGACTAAGATGGAATGCCTCTATTCTAGTACTGCTGCTTAGCGTAAGGTTAATGGATAAGATGATGGTAGCGATCCGGACGGACAGTCCTCCCACCACAAAAACAACAACATAATAATATTTAATAACCAACAGGTACAGATAAAACATAATTTTAAATCGCTTCAATTACAGCCACGGCCTTACGTCTGTCACAGACACTTGCTAAAATTACAAATTATCCTACCGCTGTACAAATTGTATCAAATGCTAGAACACAGTTCGGAGATAAACTACGCCAATATTTCAAAGAGAGCGCGGTCTTGGGTTAAGTTTCAACCCTTGCCCTTGAGTGATTGGCGCAAGTGTAATGATTTAAGCTAATTAAATGATTTATTTTAATTAGCTTTTGTCCGTGGCTCTGTCCGAGTAGAGCTGCTTCGGGAACTGTACAATTAATATAAAAAACTATCTAATATCCCTCAAACTGTGTACCTAATACATATCGAATTTTATCTAAATCGGTTCAGCAGTTTAAACGTGAAGAGATAACAGAAAGACAGACAGAGTTACTTTTCATATTTATTTCCAGTAGAAGTCTTTTTCGCTATTCCCTCAGGAACTGTCATCATTCGGAATAAAAAGTAGCCTGTGTCCTATTCCAATCTTCTCAGCTGTGATCTCCTCTTGGGAAGTGCTAGCAGAATTTAGACGTGCGAAAGTGCCCGTGCGGCCTATTTTTATCTTTTATAAGCCAAATTTTCATCGTGATTGAGAAACAAACCTATCCAAACTTTTGCGTTTATAATATTAGTGTGATTAGTGTGATGAAATCTGCAAAAAAAATACTTTTTGTCAAATATGCTTGGAAATGCTTTTTCTTTAATTGTTATTTCCTTTCTTTCTTCGTCTCCGTGCATGGGAAAAACTTTGTTTCATTGTTGAAACTCGAGGGTATATTGAGAAGGGAGACATGGCATGTGTCATTATTTAAGAGAGGGAGTCATTATTAAATTTTACATAGGCACAATTGGAGGATCCGTCCGGATCGCTAATACCATCTTATCCTTTAACCCGCCAAGCAGCAGTGTTTGCATTGTTGTGTTGCAAGTGTGGGGATAAGACCACCGGTGAAATGTCTAGCATAGAGACATTCCATCTTGGTCCGCAGGTTTGCCAACGCTTTTGAACTCAGGCCCGTATTAATAAACTGATCTCGGATTAAATGACCGTCTCAAAATACGTCAAAAATGACAGTTTTCTTTGGTTTGACGTTGACTTTGACGTATCTTGAGATGGGCATTTAAACTGAAACGAAATTATTAATACGGCCATTTGGACTGCAGTCTTGAGTCGCAGATCCCACTTACCATCAGGTGACCTGTGTGCTTGCTTGACTTACCAAAACAAAAGTACTACATAGTAAAAAAAAGATAGAATCGATAGAAAGACCGAGAAGTGCATAGTACTTTTTTATTAAAACTGTCATCCTGTGGCTAAATCTGCAAACTCATCTTTTATGTTCAACAGAGATCTTATCACTTGGCCCGTTTTCCACAAGCCTGCAAAGTTACAGAAATAAGTGTATATAGTTGGTCGAGTCAAGAGGTATCGCTGAATTTCGCATTTTGGCTCTCCTCTTTGAAACGTTAAGTACCGCTTGAGGTGTTATTTTGGATTGGTTCCGACAAGTCTTAACGTTTTGGGTTTTTAGGTGAATTATTTATATGTATTTATATGAACTTCCCCTCTTCTATTGCACTGCAAAATGCAAAATGTGGTTACAGAAATATCAACAAGTCTTTTTAGAGTTGTTGGTATTTCTGTAGCTCTGGCTACCGCGTTCTGGGAATGAAGGCGAGATGTTAAGTATGTATGTATTTATACATGTATGTATGTAGATAATGTACATACTCGTAAGGATTACGAGTATTTGAGTTCCAAAATTACAGGGCCTCTATTCAACCGCGTTATAACGATATCGTGTTTCACGTGTTTTAGAATCGTTTATGTCACAGTCGCCATTATTGTAAATGATATAAGAGTTTTGAAAATGTTGACAATACGGAAACACGTCAAATACGATATCGTTATTACCGTGTAGAATCCTAGCCCTGATCGTCTTCAGTATAAGCTGCGAGTATGCCTATAGTATTATGCTATTTGTATAAGGTAAATATAACAAAAATAAGCGTTAGTTTGATTTATTTATTTTACTACTAAATATAAAAAAGAAAGACATTTTTTCTTGGAGATCAGAACCTTGAAGACGGAGTTAATTTATCCCTTTGAAGAACATTTCTAGCTAACCTAATGATGATAAATCACAAGGAGAGGTTTAATTATATTTCTTAAATGTTACTAATCTATACTAATAATATAAATGTGAACGTATCTCTGTCTGTTTGTTACACTTTCACGGATAAACAACTAAACTGATTTGGATATTTTTTAAATGGAGATTTTTTTGAGTCTCGGGGACATAGGGTACTTTTTATCCCGGAAAATTGTACGGTTCCTGAGGTAATAGCGATAATCGAATTCTACGCAGACGGAGTCGCGGGAAACAACTAGTATAAAGCAAAGTAAAGTGTTCTCGCTTGTTGACTAGTTCTTAATAGTGAATATTAAAATAATTAAACTTCAGGAAAGTAAAAACAAGAAGGTACGTATATCCCCTCAACTAATTAATTACCTAAGTATGTTTGAAAGAGATATACGAGCGAGTTCTGCGACAATCTATTAGGCTCAGTTGTTCTTAAGTTTGAGGAAATGAGTTATAAATCATAACAATCCAAGTGCCGTGGGTCGGTGTTATGCCATAATGAAGAAAAAAACATTATTTACTTACAACAAGTAAGTTTTCCAGAGCTTTCCATTTTCCTTTTTATTTTAAAACATGCAAAAGGCAAACTAAATTCCGTAAGGCATTCTCTACCAGTTAACCTTTGGGCAAAGCATTATAGTAAATTGGCCACAAGAGGGCTCCTATAGAAGTCCAACAACAACAGGCGGTGCAACATACACCACACAGTTGGTCGAACTAATACATATAAACTTACATAATTACTATGCTATATTATTATAAATAGCCCTGGGCGGTTGCCGGGTTAGAATAGTACCACTCCATGTCTTCCCGTGAATGTCGTATGAGGCGACTAAGGGAATAAGGGCTTATAGTACTGTTAGGCGATGGGCTTGCAACCTGTCACTAATACACTACTAAACTTTTTCGTCTGATTGTGCAAAATAAGGTAACAAAATTATAAACAAGTCCGTTTAGAGTTGTAAGTATTTCTGTAGCTCAGCCTACCCCACTCTGGGAATGAAGGCGCGATGTTATGTATGGTATCCCTTAATTTTTCATATTTCATTTGTCATAATGGTCACTGCCTATAACCTTAATTTTTCCCAATATCACATACCATAATTTCATTTACCATAATGGCATTTTGACTGAGTTCGTAAACCTTCCAGGTAATTTTTACATGCCATAGAGCCCAATAGGTTATATTAGATTTGTTTTTTTACAATGCTGAATAGTACACGGTTCCAGAAAAAATGATTTTATAACAAATGAATATTATGGCACAATTTCGTTTTGGCATATAAAAATATGTCAAATGATATTCGGACAAGTGAAATGATTGCATACGTAATGTGGTCAAACGATAGAGACCCGTTATGTATGTATGTTTACAATAACAATAACAATCCTGCTTAAGCGATTAATAGCTCTTGCGTAACAGCGTCCCGAGATATTCGGTGGGCTCATTTGAGCTCATCACAAATGCAGCCGCGCTTATCTTTCCTTCCAACTTATAAATTTAATGTCCTCGGGATTTACGGGGAAATTATAACTTTACAACTCAGGGCTTGGAGCCGTACTATGGGAATACGGATCAAAATGTTCAAGATTTATACTGTCTTTACAGTTTGTAAATGGTATACGGGCGTTCCTTTTAACTATGGTTAGTACAACCCCTACTGAGCACATTTAGGCAGCTTTTGTTAAAATTAAATAAAATAAAATAACCATACAAAATAATTTAACACGCAATGTATAACGAAAAATGCAATTAATTAAAAACGAAAATAACACCTGACGGATGGACTTCGATGTACATTGCGGGTCGATAGTATGTTTAAAAATTAATAACGGTGTATACGTTAGCGTAATCAAAATAATTATTTCTGTTAATGATTAGTAGAGTCTTAATCTATGTCCAGTTTTAATACACGCCCGTATACCATTTACACACTGTATAGAGGAGTGAACAGTTATGTGTACGGCAAAGCATGATTATGATTTAAGCAGTTTATGTATGTTTTAGGGTTCCGTATTCAAAGTAGGAACCCTTATAGTTTCGCCATTTCCGTCCGTCCGTCCGTCCGCAGCCTAGCGAAGAGACTCTTTGTACTAGAAAGCTGTAATTTGGCATTAATATACATATTATTAGTCACGTCAACAAAGTGATACAGTAAAAAGTAAAAAAAAAATTGGGGTACCTTCTCTAGTAAGATGGGGATGTATTTTTTTTGGTGTCCCCTTGTTTTACAGACAGAAAATTTACAGAATTTTGTTTCACAGAAAATGTTTCATATACTATTCGGTTCTTGTATTTTTGTTTCGAATAATTTTTATTTAAAACTATTTATTTGAAAGAAACAAATTCCACAGAAAATCAATTCAATGAATTTTATAATTTATTTTTTTCATTAAACAAACCTATCAAACAATATAATTATTTTTTAACGATACCTTCTTTTACAGAATATTTTTTCATAGACCGTATAACTTCCTAGAATTTTCATTACTTAGAAAGCTAATTTCTGCTGAAAGCTTATTGTTTCCAGATTTTTTTTAATGGTCACAGGTCTAACCTAACCTAACCTACGTAACCCATGCTTAAGATAATCTGAAAACAATAAGGTAACAGCAGAAATTAGATTTCTAAGTAATGAAAATTCTAGGAAGTTATACGGTCTATGAAATAATGTTCTGTAAAAGAAGAGGACACCAACGACAACAGTATACAAAGTCGTGGGAAACTCAATATCTGTGAATATTTTTTGTGAAACACTATTCTACGAAATTACTATTTGGAGAGTAAGGGTACACCAATAATAACAAAATCAATTACAACATAATACAAATTATCTTTAAGTATAAGGGTTATAAGCTAAATACTATAGTATGATATAAATATGAGTGAGCGACCATGACCTCTCTGGGCAGAACCGACTTGAATAGGTTAGGTTAGAAGGCTAAGGCGGGAGCGAAGCGAAGCAAGCTCCCGCCTTGCCTTCGAGGTTATTTTTTTTAAATCTCTTGAATAAACTGTGCGAAAAAATTGCAATGATAATACGAGAAAAAATTTACATGACATGAAATTCTAAACAACTTCTGTCTGTAAAATAACGTACACTGTAAAATGATTTTATTGTTATTAAGTTATATATTAACTAAATAATATGAGAACAAAGAATATGTAATTTGCTATTATATGATATGAAAAAAGAAACATTGAAATTTATTTGAAATAAAAGTCGATGATTTAAATGTTTTCAAAGTAGTTATTCTATAAATTGACTATTCTATGAAATGATAATACGAGATTTTTTTTACAAGAAATGAAATTCTAAACAACTTCTGTCTGTAAACAATAAAAACAATTAAACCATTTTTTTTGTTGTCTACCGCATCTTGTGGGGTATCGTTGGATAGGTCTTTTAGAAAATAGTGTAGTATTTTTTCGATCAAGGGATCCGTTTATGAAATAGTAAGCTTTAAAGCGCTAATTTTTGTTAGACTCAAGTGTTTGCTTTAATAATTCGTCACTGGTAGATCACGTGACTTTTCATATCACGTGATCTACCAGTGACGCGATTGGTTTAATAACAAAATGAATCGAAGCGCTAGTTAGCGAACGCATCTTGGCTATAGGCTCTGGTCTTCGATTACGAAAATCATTTTTAGTAGCCATGGTGATCGTAATGGATTTAGTGGTAACTCATGACTTCATCGAATTTTACTACATCGAATGCAACATTTAATCAAACGCTATTTTCTGATGAAATCATAATGTTTTCAGGGTATATTTTAAACATTAATTACGTAGGTTAGGTTAGATATTTAAGATACCCTGAAAACATTATGGTTTCAGCAGAAAATAGCGTACGATGAAATAAAATTCGATGAAATGATACATTCGATAAAGTGGTGTTTCGACGAAATGATAGGCAGCCGGATTTAGTTCCATTCACCTTCGTTCCTACTACCAAGCTAGCATAAGGGCGAGAAGTTGTTGCTATTCTGACTCGGATTGATAACATCAAATAGTAGTAAATGGCATAACAATGTATTTTTGTTGTTGAGTAGTCATATTATTGACGATAAGGTTGATTTCTACCAAACGGTTCACATTGCATCGGATCGGAACAGAATTTACAATCTTTAAACGATATTAAATCATGTGTACAGTACATAAAGTCTATATTATCAAGTCGCGCACAGCAGCGTGACCACGGTCGTCTGCCGCCATACGCGATCGTAGCCGAACGTATCCAGCGAGGCGCGATCGGCTCCGTAATAAATAGACAATAATAATAATACTTAATTACGATACAGAAACCACTCGGATAAACAAACTGTATTTGAGCTACCGAGCTTATTATAACTCTAGGGTCCTAGTGAAATGAAGCGAAAAAGGGTTTAAGTTTATTACTAGTGTACTCAGTTTATACTAAAACCCCAGAATTTTATGCTCAACGATGTGGAAAAATAAAACCGCTGTCACTTTCTTACCAGCATGTAAGGGCGAAAGTGACGGATGCTTTATCCAACGTTGTAAAGGCAATCATAATACGGGGTCTGTTAAACTACGGAATTCATATTTTCACGTTAAGAAGTCAAGTTTAAGCTATATCATGTCTTTTTGTCAGTCGAAGGTAAAAAAAAAACATTTTAACTAACATACGTCCAGCACGTATCTACTCAATTTGTTTACAATTTTGACCCCTAAAAAGCCATTTGCACAGAATCTGTAACGTCTAAACCACGAAGCGAATAACTCACGATTATCGAAAACTCGATTCCCAAAACGCGAACCCTTGGTAACCCTTCCTGACGTCTGTATGATATATTGACTAATACTGACAAATTTATCTCTGCAGTTGCCTCTGCCTTATAGACAGGCGATAATACCGATTCTTGGATGTTTAAACTTAGCGTGTAGTTGTAAAGTGCAAGTTGTTTCGTTGACAGTGTGCGCTTCTTGTTTGTTAGTTTGATTACAGCAGTTCTTGGATAAGTTTATAGTTTTGGTAATGTTCTAAATTGTTACCATTGTGAGAAATGTTTCTTTGTTCGACAGATAAGTGGTTAAAAACAAGCTGAATTTTAGTAATGTGGACTCTTCACACGGTTGCTTGCAGTACGTATCCATCCATAGGGTCTATTTCGTTTGGCCAAAATATTTTGGTCAAAAGTTTCATTTCCCAAATTTCCATTTGCCAACCTGCTTTGTTTTCTGTAACCGTAAATAATTCAGGATTTTATAAAAGCTAACCGAACCTAACCTATCGGGTTCTACACGATGGTACTAAAATAAATTCAGAAAATTTTATATAACATTGGTTTGGCAAATGAAAAAATTGGGAAATGATACATTTGAACAAAAATATTTTGGCCAAACGGCAGGCTCCCATCCATATACTAATATAGTAATATTATAAACAGGATCGTAGTACTAAGTACCCTTTTTACCTCAACTTGATGCATATTCATTCAATAAGCTATTCCCGCCTCACTCATGCATGCATGAACATGCTCCAAGCTTAGGTTAATAAACACTTATTTTGATGTTGGTCTCAATTTTAATAAGATTTGGTATAGAGATAGCTTGAACGCCCGGGGAGGATGAAGTGGTTTTTATCTCAAAAAATCTCGAAATGCAAAAAACAACGTACGTTGCCTACTAGTTTTTTAAAAGTACATTTTTGCCACATTAGCGCGAAATCAAGAAACAACTTAAAACAGAAGCTAATATTATAATGGTTTAGTTTTTGTGATTGTATTAACGACTATAAAACTAATTTCCTGGATTTTAACCCTTTAATTCACAAAAAAAAAATAGTTGTGGATTCTCTTTTGATTATGATAGGGTACAAAAAATAAGCTATTAAAAAAGTGATGCTAAAATATGTTGAGCGGGCTCAACATTGCGAAATAAAGGGTTGAAACCACGTAAAAATTAATAAAATCGCATATTTAAATAGGCACACAGTTACACTGTGAAAATGTAATAATTGGTACACTACATTAAAAGTACACACGCATAATTAGAAAGGGCCTGTTGTTTGTCAAATATTTCTCCGTTAAAAATCATAACTAATTGTCTCCAGGGGGGTTAATATGACCTAGCCATGCAGTTCATTTTACGGTGAGTGTAAAGGACAGAGCTATGGCAGTTATATAGCTCTGTTCTTTTCTCTGAGCGTAAACAGAACTGCATAGTTATGTCATAATAACCTAGCTGAGATTCTAAATGGTAAAAAACGATATCGCCTTTGAAGTGTTTCCGTATTGTCAACGTTTTGATAACTCTTATGTCATTGACAGTAATGACGGCCGAGTCATAAACGATTCTAAAACACGTTAAACGCGATTTCGTTATAACGCAGTAGAATTAAACACTGAGGAAACGTGTGGGATTTTCGATTTGATTTTCGAATTCAAACAGTCGGCTTGGTCAACGACCTATCAAACATCTTGCCCTTACTGAGAAAGCAAACAGAGGCCCTCAAACTAGGCAAAGCCTTTATCTTGGGAAAACTTATAGCATAAGATTGGACGTAACTTTTTGTCTTCAAATAAATGTTCATACAATTATGGCTTTGTTTAAAATAACGTATAATGTATAAAATATCAGAGGGGGGGGGATGTTTCTAAATGTTTCTATTTCTATTTCTATATTTCCTAAAATTAAAATAAACTTCACTATTGTGCCTAGTTGTTACGTAACCTGATTTATGTGTATTTTGGACACTGTTTATTATAAATGTGATTCCTAGTCTTAAGTTTTAAAGCTCTTAAGATATCTTCCTTGGCACATTGGCTAACGAAGTCCGCAAGAAATTGATTAAATAAATAAATAGAATTCTAAACGTATGTTAATTTTTGGAAAGAGTAGGTAGATGCACATGTTTAAGTGATTTTAAAGGGATATAAATGCTTGTATCATAAAATTTTGAATGAATATGTATAATTATCAGAACCGTCCAAAAAGCTAGAACCTGTATAATTTACGGCAAATGTCAAAACGTCTCCACATCGTAAAAGGGTAATAAACGTTATTGCACGTTATTTGACGTTTCTGCACGTTGAAACGTTATTCCGAACAACTCGGTAAATAAAACATAATCACAGTTTATAAGAGCAGTTAAATTTTTAAGCCTTTCAGGAGGCTAATAACGTCTTAAATCGTCACATCTTATGAATACTTTTTATGCTCAGCTATTTGATTCCCTTACAAACAGAACTTGGTTTCCTTTGGGCTATAACAATAGGTTAAATGTTTGTTAATTAACATTAATTCGCAACATTTAAGCGATTTTATGCCAATTGGGCTGAGGTCAGTCAATAATATTTTTAAGGTTGAATAATAGTATTTTCCTCATACAATATAGCATACATAAAGTTGTAAAGTTGTAGTTGTAAAGTTGCGCAAAATTGCCCGCCACAACCTATGTTTACTAGTATTATTGTTTATCAAGGGACTGAAATAGGCCTTAATTAGGTACACGAGATGTTTGCCACCCCAGCTAAGGTAGGGTGGTTATAGTTCGAGTGTTATTATGGCATTTTAGTATTTACTTCGATTGCAAGAATATAAATCAAACATTAAAAGGATAATTTCAAAACAGAAAAATGAAAAACTAACAAACTAAGTTATGCACTCTTTTATTCTATACCTGTCGCTCAAAGCAGAAATAGCCAACTTCGAGTACTTAGCGTTTTTTGAAGTTACTAAGGCAACCTAACTATGGCACACAAAATTGGAGACCGAGGCAGTGGCCCGAACATGAACAACAGAGAAGTGATAGGAGGGGTCTAGAGATTCCAAATTTGGTACGTAGTAGTACGTACGTAGTTCCCTTATTACAGGTTCACAGTTAGGACCAAAACACCTACATCGTTAGCACAAAAAAGTGTGCACACACAAAGAAAAAACAGACTAAGCACACATTAACATTACAAGCTAGACTACACACGTATCGGAAAATATATTGCATTTAGGCAATGGCGTATATTTTTTAACATTATTATTTCATGAGGTTTAAGGGGTTTTTGGAAATTCATCCCCTAAGGGGTTAAAATATGAGAACAAACGTGAGCATAATTCTACGCGTACGAAGACGCGGGCGTCTTCTAGTTCTACATATTATGCTACCTATATAACCGAGGCAGGGTAACTTAGAAATATTTCATGTATTGCGTGGTATCTTGCGAAATAGCCCGTGCTTGTCTGGCAAGAAGTACAAGACGTTCCAGCCGATCTTCATTATTTCGGATGTGGAGCGTATTATGGGTTTCAAGGCAGGGAAAGAACAATGACCTTGTGAAGAGGTGAAGAGACGAGAGTAGCGAACTGGTCGTCGTAGTGATCTAGCCAACCGAGTTCAGATATTTCGAAAATGATAATAAATGATAAATATCAGGGACAATCTCACACCAATTGACCTAGTCCCAAACTTATCTTCTAGGCTTGTACTATGGGTACTAGACAACGATAAACATACTCATATAGAGAAATACATACTTTATTAGACAGAAAACATCCAAGACTCAGGAACAAATATTCGTGCTCATCACACAAATATCTTCAGAGGCAGGGTCACTCCCAACTAGGCCAACGTGTCGTCAAAAGTATGAAACTGTCAGTCTTTGTAGCAACCTCTGCAGCAAAAACCATGAAAATAAAGCACATGTGAATTGGAGCTCGTAACACCGTAATCGCTTCATGGGCAGCCGTTTAACCCTCGTGTAAGAGTGGGCAATATTTGTAAAGACGACCAAATCGGCTGGGCCTCTCTTGTTTAACATAAGGTCGAAGTTTGGCTTGAAGCACGTTTCACTGTGCGACTTAAAAACTGATAATTTTAGTAAAAAAGTTTCTATAAGTTAAAAGGCAGGGTCCGAATTGGAATTGTGGATCAATTTTTGTGAAAAATGGGTAGGGTAAACAAAATACTTATCCTAAAACGAGCTCCAACTTTCGGACGAGCTCATAAAAGAGTTCAATGTTCATGAGTATTTTTAACAATAATTTAATTTTTTTACTTAAAGCAACATAATTAATAAAGCGTTCAAGATAACTAGTGATTCCATACCCAACATACAAAATTGTACAGGTAAAGAATGCCACTCGGCATAAAGTTCACCTTTTGTGCTCTAACATTTATTTTAATGCAGTTAATATTTTTTTAAATATTCAGAGCGAACAAAAGTCACATTGCGTATACATTTCTCGAAAACCTGGAGTGGGATCACGAGGCGTGAAGTATTTCGTCTGAGCCAAGGTTGGCAATACATGGCATGGTGATGATTTCAAATATCCAAGGGCTACGAGTATAGACTCCACTTGCTATCAGGTGGCCTGTGTACTCGTTTGACTTGTCCATGACAAGAAAAAGTGGAGAAGGTGGAGCACAAAGGTGTGAGAGGGGCTTTCTTGAACTTGACAGTAATTATTGGCGAACAGAGAACAAGATGGCCGGATAGCATTACCAAGACCGCACGAAAGACATCGATGACAAGCCAAGGATAAAAGAAATGTCGCGCTTTGAAAGAGACCTCTGTTCCACATATTATGATGAAAAAAGTGAGGAACAATGGTAAATATAGGCTTGAAGTTGTAGAAAATTCGCATCGTTATCGCAGTTAAGAAAAATAGCTTATCTGTGGCGGTTGAAGAGAAACAATATTGAATATATGTCCGAAATCGCATCGAAAACGCGTCGTATGCTGAAAGGAACTAGCACAACACCCTTCGGATTAAGTCGGTGTAATGAGCCAGGGCCCGTTGTTTAGTGAACTAGTTAACGCGCTCATATTCGGGGTCCGCTAGATTAACCGGCACCCTACTTAATAGCGGCGTGTGTCAAATTATTACGGAGATTTCGCTGGATCACAAGTTCAATATTATTTTAAAGGCATTTCTCGGATCTGGTCAAGGTTAACAAATTTTTAGATTGAGCTGATTCCTCATTGCCCATGTGCTGTAACGTGATCAAGTCACTTTCTTTTTTAAATGCCGCTGTTTAGACCCCTTCCACAATTAATTTCATGTTATGTTTGCCAAAAATAGATGCCAAGTTGTAAGTTGATAGATCTGTAGATCATAATCATGTTCTTGCTCTTTTTCCAATCACCTGGAGTCGCGCAAAATGGTTTTATTTTCCACACATTCTTTTTAGCCATCATCTCAGCACCCTTTTTTACTCATTTTACTCTTCTTACTTCACTTTTTTGGCCATTATTGCTAATCAACATTCATACTCAACACTCTTCTTTTAACATGATGTTCATCACACCTCGTAACATACCCATAACATGACAGTCTATTACTTTTCATTTCTCTATAAAACTTCTTCTTAAATACTTGCTCCTTATTTTATCCATTCCTGTTACACAACACGTCTCTATCAACATTCGCCTCATGCCCCATGCACTTGTTTTCATCCTTCTCTTTTGCACATACCATTCTAACCCATGCAAGACGGGTCTTTACGACTGAGAATAGATGCTGAGAAAAAAATCTGTGACATACCTGACACCGTTATACTACCTTTAACTAACTATTTTGTTGCCTTGTAAACCTTTACTTAACCATTACGCGACCGATAGATTTTATAAATCGAGCCATTTTCGCCTTTTTTAATCGTATACATTACACATCTTTACATCTTTGCCTATTTGTAAAAAAGAGGTTACAGAATTACCAGGAACTCTTTTTTAGGGTTTTTTTTTTTTTTTTTAATTATGTAATGGCTTTCACATCTTTTTATCTGATGTATTTCGCCAATGACAACTTGACATTAGACACGTTGGGAAAATGTTCGGTGGAGAAATTTTGTATAATGCGAAAGGATCCGGGTTTCAGGAAACCTAAAACAAATAACATGAGTTAAGGACGACACAAACATAAATAAGCCACAAAACATTTGACGGACAACTGCGGAAGTTGTGTTAAGTGAGTGGAAAAAAAAAAAGTTAGTAAAAACAGGGTAGGGAAGATATCACAGTAACACTTTACTAGAACACAGAATTACGAACATTTTGGCACTAAAGTTTAATTTCATGCGATTGTATATATTTTATAAGCAGTTTAAGTGAAATGAGACAGGCGAGAAGAGATTGAAAGTTAGTTGGACGCGGAATATCCCGAGGCAAAATGTCATACATTGAATAACTAAATCTAGGACAGTTGAAAAAGATATGGTCAGTTGTGCCCTCGTCGAGCCCACATTCACACAGAGAGCTATCCCGAACCCTGATCTTGGCAAGGAAGACTGGGGTACAAACATGTCCTAAGCGAAGACGACAAATAGTAGAAGTAGTTTGCTTGTTAGTCGATTTGAACCGAAAGAACCAGGGCTTTGTTGGAATGTTAGGTTGGATCGCTTCATAGTGTCTACCTTTGCTAAGCCTAGAGAGGTCCCATTCTTTCTGCCATGAAGCTTTCGCGTCGGCATAAGCCATCGTTAGAAGGTCAGAAGGAAAGATAATGTAGTGGCTCTGTAAACCAGTATCAATCGCGTTTTTGGCCCATGTATCTGCGGATTCATTGCCTTCAATTCCGCAATGACTCGGAACCCACGCAAATACGACCTCTATACCCTTATTCCTGCATAAAAGTAGCTGCTCTTTAATTTTCAAAACTAACGGGAATTTAGTTTTCATTTTAAATTGATTTCCACTAATTGCTTGCAGGCAGCTTCTACAGTCAGAGAAGATGATGGATCTAGGAATACCGTGAGACTCGACGTAAGATACTGCTTTAAATAGAGCTACCGACTCATCAATGAAAACCGATGTCATGGAGGGCATTTGAAATTTAGCGATATTTTATATTTTGGGATCCAGACTGCGACACCAACCTCCCCTTTGACTGATAATTTTGAGGCATCTGTGAAGACTGGTAGCCAGTCCTGCCAATTTTCTAGGGCTTTATTAAACTTCATATTGGCAGCAGGGTCGTCTTTGAATATTCCGAAATCAAGAATTACATTTGGACGGTAAACCAGAGCATTGTATTCAGTATCAAATAATGGATTTTTAACAGTTTTGTAGTATGAGAAGGCAAGGTTTTTTAATTTGATATAACTTGAAATCAGCTTTGGAGGGTCTTTATGGGACCAGTAACTATTGTCAGTCATCTCACGGGATAGAGAGTCCAAACGTGAGTGCAGAGGGTGACTAGAGAGAGATAAAGCCTTGAACATAAATCGATCTGCTAAGTATTGTCTCCGAAGGTAAGACGGCAGCTCAACACATTCAACCTGCATAGCGTTCTTTGGGGAGGACCTCATCGCGCCAAGTATAATCCGCAGGCACTTCGATTGAACCAGATCGACTTTTTTAAGGGCTACTTTGTTGCAGGGCTCAAGAATAAAGGATCCGTAATCCATATTGCTGCGAATC
This sequence comes from Acleris holmiana, assembly GCA_949316455.1. Taxonomy (NCBI): domain Eukaryota; kingdom Metazoa; phylum Arthropoda; class Insecta; order Lepidoptera; family Tortricidae; genus Acleris; species Acleris holmiana. The sequence continues at coordinate 16,565,530 of OX438770.1, forward strand.
AACGCATTATACATAATTTTTTGGCAGTACGGATGAGAGCCCCACCAGACACCAGAGAGACTACGGAGAACATTAATATTTCTCTCGCACTTACTCACAACATAATTTAAATGCTGAACACCGGTCATTTTAGAGTCGAGAATAACGCCCAAAAATTTGACAGATTCACAGTTAGGGATTACATTCTCCTCGCAGGATAATTGTTGGGATAACCCTTTTTCGCGTGAACGTGACAACCCGACTTTTAGATGGGGACAGTGACAAACCATGTTCATCCATCCAGTCTGTCAAGTAACTAAGGGCTCCGTTAAGTCGTGAGGAAGCAGTAGTGGTGGAATCAGTTGTGATATATAACACCAAGTCATCAGCGTACTGGAGAATCTGGCAAAAAGGGAGAACCGACTGGTCAAGATCAGAGGTATAAATGCTGTATAAGAGGGGGCTGAGGACAGAGCCCTGGGGGATTCCTTGCCAAAGAGTTCTTTGAATGAAATTTAGGCCACCATCTCTAATTTTGATTGTTCTACCCATGAATAGTTTGCAAATGAAATGAACGATCCTCGCGGGGATGCTCAGCTGGAGCAGTTTGGCTCTGAGCAGCGGAAGTTGGACATTATCATATGCAGCATTCACGTCGAGGAAGCACGCAAAAAGGTCTTGTTTTCTAGAAAAGGCAAGACGGATATCAGAAGTAAGGATGCCCAAACTATCCATAGTACTCCTCCCTCTCCTGAAGCCAAACTGGCTGTCTGCCAAAACCATTTTATTTTCGGTCCACCATTCGAGTCGATTTTTTACCAGATGCTCCAATATTTTACCAATACACGAAGAGAGGGCTATGGGTCTATAGGAATTTGCCTCCAAGGTGTTTTTATTACTTTTAGGGATAGGTACTATCACCTGGCTTCTCCAAGAATCTGGGATCTCACCAAATGTAAAGCAGCTATTAAGGATCTCGAGTAGGTATTTTCGTCCAACGGAACCCAGCTTACTAATGAAGATGTAGGGAACTCCGTCTTCACCAGGTGTAGTGTTACGGACGCCGTCAATCACTATGTCAAGCTCCGACAGTGAATAGTTTTGGTCGAAGGCATCATTGGAGGAGGACGGAGGAGTAAGAGAAAGCTGTAAATGTTCAGGGACATAAGGAGGGGCCAGTTTGTCCGCAAAGTCTTCCACCCACACAGATAAGTTGTCCGAGGATAAGGGGTCAGGTGTGAATGAACCTCTATACCGTTTGATGTTCTTCCAAACAACAGTGGAAGGAGTCCTGGGGGCTAAACTCTCACAGAAACCTTTCCATCCCTTCTTTTTTTTTTGGCCAATAACCATTTTGTACGCGCTGAAACTTTTTCAAAGTTAATAAAATCGTCAGTATTCCCAGTCTCGTTAAAAGATTTCTCAGCCTCATTCCTCTCTTTAACGGCCGCCGAACAATCTGCATCCCACCAGGGGGGCGAGGAAATTTTAGGGATGGACGGCTTTTTCATTGGGATGTATTTATTTGCAGCTTCTAATAAAATTGTAAGAAAATGGTAATACTGTTTGAGATAATTATTAGAGGTTACTGGGTCTAAATCTTTAAACTTCTGATCTGCATAAAGGCAATAATTTGGCCAGTCGGCTAGTTGAATCTTATATTTTAATAGTGGTTCGGGAACCGAATGGGGAAGTACAGTATTGGGGTTAGTGACAATTATAGGGAAGTGATCACTCCCACAAGACTGGGTTAAGATCTTCCATGACAGCAGGGATGCGAGGTTAGGGGAGCAAGCAGTGAGGTCGAGGACTGATTTATTATTCTGACCAGGGTAGACTCTATGAGTGGGTGATCCATTATTAATTACGCAAACATTAATGTCATCAAATAAATCAAGCAGAAATGGAGCAAAGGAGTCAGTGTAAGAAGAACCCCAGGAAGTATGATGGCAATTCAAATCTCCCAGTATTACCAGGGGGGGGGGACAAAAAAGAGTAAAGAAGACAAGTAACACATCACTCCATTTGGAGACGATGTTAGTAAGAAGCTTGTGCAAAAGCTCTATGAGGTCATCATTCGGGGTGACCCTTCCTATCCTTTGAGGAGGGCTGGGATAACCATGCCCGTTTGGGAGTTGTGAGGGCGGCGATGCGGTAATGTTTTGGTGAGCATGCCTGTCGTAACCCTCCTGAAGGGGGACCTAGGCCGGGGGGAACGTTCCACGGACTTGCGGTAAGAGGTGGTCTTATGAGGGGATAAGGGGATAGGGGAATAGGAGTGTGATGTAGAGGGGCGCCTTGGAGGCTCAGAAACAGGGGCAAACATAACTTTTGCAATATCAGCGTAAGGTCTCCGTACCAAAGGGAAGCGCGCTGCAGCTTCTGCGTATGAAATGCTTTGTTCAGACATAACTCTTTTAATTGATTTCTGTCTAGAAAATTCAGGACAGTTGGTATCAGTGGCAAAGTGCCTGCCAGAACATGACAGGCAGGTAGAATTTTCCTGGGCCACCTTGCATTGGTCAACTGGGTGTTTTTGAGCACACCGATAGCAGCGTGCCTCCGAACGGCACTGGCTTTGAACATGTCCAAATCTAACACATTTTCGGCATTGTATGGTTGGGAGCTGGTATGTTTCCACTATTAACGATGTGTAGAAGGCATACAACTTTTGAGGTAAGTTTTGTCCCTCAATCGTAAGGACAACAGACTGAGTTGGTATCCAAGTAGGGCCATCTGGTTTCATTTCTTTGCGGTGTAAGCGTCGGGCCTTCAAGATTTTACCGCATCCTTCCCTGAGTTCAGTTGCACTTACAAATTCCTCCATGGACCATTCCACGGGGACTCCGCGGACAAGTCCCATCCGAGACACATTGTACGAGGGGATTGAGGCTGAGAGTTTGTGGCGGGCTAAGCAAGGGTTCCAAATTAATTTATTTGCATCCTCTGCTGTTTAAATTCTACTGAAACCCTATTACGACCGAGTGATTTAATGCCGTCTTTTTTGATATTTTGAATATTGTTCTGCACAAAGATAAGACCAACTTTAATTGGTCGCAGACCTACACCAGAGTTAGCAGACTCTAAAACGCGGGAGACGTGGACAATAAATGGACCGCAGTCTTCCTTACCGTACGTATGGGATCCATCATTTTCTAACGACGGATGTTTATACATATTGGCGACCGAGGGGTTAGCGTTTTCGGGGTCGACAATAGTCTTTTTGACCTCGCGTCTCGCCTCTTCAGAGGGCAGCTGCAAGGCTGTGCTGGTACGTTTTCGCGATGTTGGGGTAATAGTGTCGTCAATGACCATATTATCCAGCTTGCCACTGCCCTCATCCGGGGGTTTTTCCTTCTCATTCTCCGCCATTGTCCAAAAGGCCGAACGGCCAATTGGAGAACCTTTACAGTATTATAACTCACCTGACAATTTTATTGTTATATTACCACCACCAGACAAAACAAAACACAGGGATAGACACTTAACAGGGATATTAACCAAAAAACACAACAGATCCACTACACGCGCTTCTGTCAAGTCTTTTTTAGGGTTGATGGTGTTTCTGTAGCTCTGCCTATCCCACTCTGGGAATGAAGGCGTGATGTTATGAAAGTACCTTAGAGTTGCATGTAAAACGTTATCTCAACTTCTATAAGACTATATTTTGTTAGTTGGGGCGAGTCTCACCATAAGTTTCCCTTCTTTACCATGATTAACTTAATAGCTTAATTGTTAAAAGTGTATGTACTTAAAACTTGTCCCTGGTCCCGACGACAATCAAGAGTCCCGGTCGACGTCGCGTCATAATGAATAGTTAAAACCACCGACTTGTTGGCGTAGGCCGAGGTACAAGCGAATCGTTCATATCGACTGGTGCGTAATTAAGAGGAGACTAATCAATAAACAATGGCGATAATCAATAATAAGAATTATGTCAGGACGAGGGGAGCGTTACAGATCTGCACCTGTATTCAACTCGGTAAATAGTCCAGTCATCTTAGGGGTTTCACCTCGGAATTCAAGATAACCGGCTAAAAACTCGTACAAACCTTTATTTTAGCATCCTAAAACTTGTCTCAAAACCTACTTACGATAGCGTGTACGCGACCTATAGATAACTAAGGTCAAAGGTCAAAAAAATCGCTTTTTTTTCGCATTGTTCGCTAATATCTCGTTCCCTGTAAAATGTAATTAAAGTATTTCTGTTGATAATTTTCTACTTGTACAAAGAGGTACATAAGTGTTATTAAATGAAGATATACTTAATTTATGAAAAAAAAAAAATATTGAATGTGATATTTAATGAAAAAATAAAATAAAATAATTAGATATTTTTAAATAATTAACAGGCTTTGTACGGCCTGTTTCTGACCGAGATTATAGATTGAACTTGAATGATACCGTACATAGTGAAAGACTGCGCGCTCACCGCCCTCTATCTCAAAAACGGTTTAAAGTATGAAACTTTGTTAAAATAAAATTTGTAGAGAATTTTATCCTCTACAATATTTATAAAAAATACAAATAGCGTTAATTTTACAGGGAACGAGATATTTGCGAAAAACGCAAAAAAACGTTTTTTTTACCTTTGACCTTAGTTATCTATAAGTCGCGTACACGCTATCGTAAGTAGGTTTTGAGAAAAGTTTTAGGAAGTTAAAATAAAGGTTTATACAAGTTTCTAGCCGGTTATCTGGAATTCCGAGATTTTTTTTATGTTAAGGAGAAGGCACCCGAGCACTCAGGCCACCTGATGGTAAGTGGAATCTGAGACCCTGAGTTGTGATGATATGGAGAAGTTATCTATTGCATGTCTACTTAATGTCAATGTCAGTGCAAAATGCACATATACCACACAAACACCACACCGACTAAATGTGGCAAGAAATAAAGAGAAATGGCATTACAATTAGGTAACCCACCACAATTAGGTGCCATATTTAGTCGATGTGGTGTTTGTGTGGTATATGTATGTCCATATCATCACAACAGAGGTTAAGGTTTAATACAACACAACGCCGGGAAAATACATAGATCTGCCTGTAGGTATAAACTTGATCGTATCTCGGGAACGGCTTCGGAAACCGTGGTAGCACACAAAGGGACTTTTGATCAGGACACTTAAGTCTATAACATATCTAAATTTCATGAAAATTGACTGAAACCACATTTTCCTAACAACTTTTTCGGGGTCCTTTAATTTATTTAATGCCGGGCTCAATTCTCGGTAAGGGCTATATTTGTGTGATCAGCGCTTTTATTTGCTCCTGAGTCTAGCATTTTCCATCTATTTCTCTATATCATAACGGTTTATTTGATATAGCACCAAAATAACAAGCCTAGAGAATTGATTGATTTAGGACTACGTCAGCTTTAATGAGATTGTCCCTGATATTTATTATTTTATGTCAAACGCTCTTAACTTGCACCAACCTTCTACAAAACTGAATCCACAGTCGTTTCTTTGTTCCATTCCATTCGTTGCTGAGGCGAATTGTAACGTTTGCTGAGACTCGCTTATTAAATTACCGACTTTAATATTTGTTCGAAGAACTTGATGTTTGCAGGAATGTTTTTGACAAAAAACATTTTGGAGAAGTCATAAATATGAGTGAATGAAAGTGACAAGGTACTAAAGTATTAACATATTTATGACTTCGACTGTACCAGTTTCATACAAAGCTAACCATCAATGTATTCTTCAAGACCAATCTAAATCTGTTTTCTAGAGAAGTCACCTCACACGCTCCAAAATAATGATGAAGTTCCTTTTCACTTTGACATTCTTCCGTTGAAAAAAGTGTACAGTAGGGAGACTAGAGGTGTTGGCGATGGAAAGATACCCTTTTGCAGTAGAGTCAAGGAGCCTAGACAGGCAATGACCTAAACAGTTCCTCGGAGCACTTATCTCTCTATATAACGCGTGTAAAATTATTGTGTGTGCCACTATATTTGTATCAGTTCAGTGGTAGCAGGATCTTGTGCAAGATCGCTACCAAAGTCTTATTCTTTTACGTACTGCCAAGCTACAGTGTTCCAAGCAAAATATCTATGGGTCTCAAATCTTACCATCAGGTGGCCCTGTGGGCTATTATTTGGTTTCTTTGTGCCATAGAAAAAAAAAACTGTTTACCCCATGTTGTTTTCCGGTTAGAATAGTGCCACTCCATGTCTTCCCGTGGATATCATAAGAGGGAACTAAGGGAATAAGGGCTTGTATAATTGTTAGGTGATGGGCTTGCAACCTGTCACTAATATTATACATTAGTAAACATCTTAGCCTACTTGAGCTAAATGTGGTTACAGAATTATTAACAGGTTTTATTAGAGTTGTTGGTATTTCTGTAGTTCTGCCTACCCCACTCTGGGATTGAAGGCATGATTAACGTGTGATTAATATTACATGCTCAGCCTAAATTATTATCTCTAAACTATTCATGGCTGCCTAACAATAAGCTAATTCGAGCGTGAAGCCCAGCTAGGTGTTCCCTTTCATTGATTCGTGCATAATGTAATGATTCCGTTTGAATTGGCAGTGACTGAAGTCATTCCGTGCCAAGTAAAGCGTGTGAAACGCGGTGTACCAACACTACCAACGTATAAACATATGTATAGATAGTGTCAGGGCGTAATAATTCATTTTTGAAAACCATAGCTAAGTGGCAGTAGCACACAGGGCGGAGTTCATTGTGCATACTGTTGTACGAGTAGTATGGCAATTGCCAACTTTTAGTGCGGGGTAGGCAGAGCTACCAAAATACCAACAAATCTAAACTTGTTGATAATTCTGTAACCACATTTTGGAGAATTAGGGTAAGATGTTTGCCAGTGTATTTATTAGTGACAGGATGCAAGCCCATCACCTAATAAATACTAAGTACAAGCCTTTATTCTCTAGTCGCCTCTTACGACATCCACGGGAAGACATGGCTAGGAACTACTACATAAGAACGCATATTGTCAGGGACAACCCTACTGTATCTAAGATAACGTTCGTCAACTTTAACGTTCATTTTACTCCTTGACTGACCCTGCACCTACTACCCTCTACTTAGTGTCAGGACTATTTAAGATGGTAAAACCATGCTTTAATATAACCATATATTATTGTATTTTAAGTCGACCACCAATTCTGTGAAGTAAATATGAACTATCAAAACGGAGACAATATGGTCAAAGCCAATATGGATTTAACCCATTCTGCTGGGGTATAACCATATTGCTTTTGACATGTTTCTGTATTGTATTCATTTGTACAATAAAAACCATTCTATATCCAATTTCAATACAATACTTCAGTTTATTACAATACACACTAATAGTCGACTTAAAAACAAGAACGAGACCTGACAAAATAATAAAAGTAACCACGATGTATTTTTTAAAATAAGTAGCCGGAGCGAGCTAGATGGTTGATATAAAGCAAGTAACGCTTCTATTATACAGCTTCATGCATCGTATTTACCACGTGAAATTAATTATAGCGACTCGAGACGCTAATGAAGGCCCATTGTTACAACATTCATCACTAAACATGTGTAACCTGCCGCCTTAGAACACGATGATATGGAGAAGGTTTTGTTTAACTTAATATTTAGAGGTGTGAGCACACATAACTTGGTCGGAGTCTAAACTTTGAAGGATAGATACATTCGGTGCTAAACTGCCTCATCCGTACTAATATTATAAATGTGAAAGTAACTCTGTCTGTTTGTTACGCTTTAACGGATAAACCGCTGAACCGATTTAGATGAAACTTGGTGTAAAGATAGTTTGAGTCCCGGGGAAGAACATAGAGTAATTTATACCCCAAAAAAAAATTATGGTTCCAGTAAAAATTGCGATAAATTACTTCTACGCTGAAGGAGCCGCGGGAAACATCTAATATTATAAATGTAAAAGTAGCTCTGTCTGTGTGTCTGTTTGTTACGCTTCCACGGATAAACTGCTAAACAGATTTAGATGAAATTTGGTACGGACATATTTTGAATCCCGGGGAACGATATAGGGTACTTTCATCCTGAAAAACTGCACAGTTCCTAAGAGAATAGGGATAAATGACATCTTTGGGGACGGAGTTGCGGAAAACAGCCAGTCTATAATATATACGTAAGATTAACTATAGACGCAAACAGACGGGTGTTTTAGGGAGTCTATATGGTCTCCCATAATTATTTTTAGTCATAATTATCGCAAGTCATAACGCATTTATTAAGAAACTAACCTTTTCCAAGATTATTACAAAACAAACCTAATCTAACCGCCTTATCTACACTTAATATAAAAAGTGATATAAAAATTATAACTACCAATAATTATATCAACAAAGTGATAATGACCAAAATAAAATATTATGGGTAACAACGGGCTCGTTTAAAGATAAAGGTGTGCATCCATTGTCTGTGGCATTATAGCTTTTAAACAGATGAATTGAGTGGGATAAGGTATTTTAATAGAGAGCTAGTTTAATAGGAGTGGTATTCAACTAGGTTTGATGAAAATTGGTGGCACCAAAAAGAATGATCAGCATTGAAAATAAGAATTGCCATTTGGTGTATCGGGAGTTTTTATCTATTCACTCAAGAGCAATAAAAACGGGTCACTTTCTATGGGAATTTATAATAAGTGACGTTTTCATTGTGTTTGACATTGTTATAAAACTAAACATAGAGACGGCGGACAGCCTAGCTATGTCACCGTTCACCTTCGAACAGTTTTCTAATTGACAAACAATTCGCAGATTTTTCATCTCCCCCAACCCAATTTCCTTCTGCTTCTCGCCGCAACGATCCTAGTTTGTTTTGGTCATATCTCGAAACGTGGCATCATAAAAAATTGCGGATCGTCGGTCAGCTCTGGCAAAGAAAAAATCGTTCGCCTCATAAAGAACTTCACGAACTCCTTTAACAACCATGTTTATGTTCAAATTCTAAAAGTTTCTTTCAATAATGTCACCACCTATCAACTCCACTTTAAGATGCGAAAGTTTGGATGGATAGATGGATATTTGAAACTCAATCACGCCAGAGGCGTCACTGGCAGATCACGTCATACGAAAAGTCACGTGATCTACCAGTGACGCGATGGGTTTAAAAACCAATCGAATAGAAACGCTAGTTGGCGTACGCATCTTGCCTAGGGTCTCAGAACGGCTGAACAGAACTAAGTGAAATTTGACAGAGATATAGATCTGGAATGGTCTGGAATAGAAAATAGGCCATCCTTATTATTCCAAAAAAAAGACTGAAACAACGCAGAAAACAACTGGTACTGAAGATGACTGATAAAGCATGATAAATAAGAAGTTTTCCGACCAAAAACGATTTCATGTATTTATTAGCTACATCTTTAATTTGCATTGTCAAAGTTTCATTCGTAGCTGCATGAATTCTGCAAATAGCGTTATCTTCTCTAATGTATGGTGAATACGGAGTATGTGTGTGTTTGTGTAAATTCTTGATAAAGGACGACCATGATTTATGCTGTTGCTGCTTAATTACTTGTTTTTGTTTGCGTCTCTACAGCGGATTTGCATTAGGTAACACGTTTGCAGTTTCTCGTTGGGTCTTGTATTAGTAAATCTATTGAATATAGATAAGCAATGTTGTAGGACATTGCCAGAAGTTTGGAGATGAAATAACTGAGGATATTCTTTAAAACTTATGAGAGCATTGAGAAGAAGAAATTATAGATGTTAACAAAAAATCTTTCACAAACTTTCACAATTTATGCAAGTCGTCCTTAAAATGGTTATTCAGAGTGATCTCAATAGTGAGTTTGTTAATTAAGAAAGGTCACGAGTTTTTTTTAGGTTTTACAAAGGAAAAGGTGTAGTTACCCTCTTAATACGAGGTCTTTTTATTATAAAGAGAAGGCACACTAGCTCTCAGGCCACCTGATGCTAAGTGGAATCTGAGACATATAGACATTTGAATATTCAAGACTATTATTCAAATTGGAATGCCTCTATGCTAGTAATTACTAGTGTTTTAGTGGTGGTAGGACCCTGTGCAGGGTCCGTCCGGATTGCTACCACCATTTTATCCATTAACCGCCTGCCAAGCAACAGTGTTCGCATTGTTGTGTTCCGGTGTGAGGATAAGACAACCGGTGAAATTACTAGCATGGAGGCATTTCATTTAGTCCTCAGGGTTGGCAACGCATTTGAAGTCTTTGGATTACAGTCTTGTGAATTTAAATGTGTATGTATGTAAACTCTTTATTGCACAAAAATATAAATATTACAATTATAATACTAAATTAATGTACAAAGGCGAACTTATCCCTAATTGGGATCTCTTCCAGCTAACCCTGAAGCAAATGAGTAAGGACAATGCATGGGGTTGGACACATACAAGTTTGCACAAAAAGTAAAAAGAAATGATGATACTTATAAATAAATAAATAAATTTTAAACAAATTAGCAAACTAAGTACACAAACCAATATAAACGTACATGTTTAATACACACATATATACGTATATACATACATATACATATATACCTACATAAATATATAAATAACAACTCTAATCAATATAGGAACCTGACTTCACGACTCATTCAGCCACAAAGTTTTTAAATTCTTCTTTAGAGAGTTTACAGAAGGGGACTGCCTTAAGGACAACGGAAGTTCATTCCACAGTTGGACACCACGGATTGTGAAGGATTTGGCATAGAAACGTCTTTATTACACGGAACCGCAAGGGAAAGATTGGCGCTGGAACGCAGGCGATGACCGCTGCCGCAGGCCAGATAGTTGAATCTTTCAGAAAGATAGGGAGGGGAAGAAGGAAGGAAGAGGACATTGAAAAGGAGTGAAAGTACATGTAAATCTCTACGGCGGCGGATAGGAAGCCATTTCAGCTGCGTACGAAACATCGACACGTGATCGAACTTTCTCAGCCCAAAACGACGACCGTATACAAACGTTCTGCAGACGCTCTAGTCTGTCAAGTACTTAGCTCCTCTTTTAAGTCCAAGAACGCTATATCGCCGTAATCTAGAAGCGGGAGTAATAAGGAACGCGCAAGTGTCAGTTTTGTCGGGAAAGGCAGGAAATTCTGCAGGCGCCTCAGGGAGTGGAGTGACGCAAAGAGTTTGCGACTTATTGTACTGATGTGAGCTGACCAGGACAAAGTAACACCATCCGTCTTGTCCATAGTAACACCTAAGTTTTTGACTGTCGAGGAGAAGGGGATTGGAATCCCATCATAGCGAACATTAGGTACCACGGTCTCAGACAGTCTAGTAATAAAGTGGGGGCTACCAAGAACAATAGCCTGCGATTTCTTGGCATTCACTTGTAGACCGAATCTCTCAGCCCAGCATCGTATCGATTCAAGATCGCTGTTAATTTGCTCCACCAAGGAAGGGAAATCATCAAAACCGGCAGAAGAATATATTTGCAAATCATCCGCATACAAATGGTAGGAAGAACGAAGTGACTGGGAGATACTGTTAATAAATATTGAAAAAAGAAGAGGAGAAAGCACCCCGCCCTGAGGAACACCAGCGGAGAGTTCGCACCACTTAGAATACTTGTCATCAACTCTGACACGCTGGTGCCTCCCAGATAGGTAGGACCGAAACCATGAAAGAGAAGAAGGAGAAAAGTTAAGAGTATTAAGAATTCCAAGAAGAATATCGAAGTCAACGGTGTTAAAAGCGCTGCTGAAATCCAGTAGGACAAGAACTGTGAGCTTTTTATTTTCGATATTAAGACGAATGTCATCGGTGACATTAACCAAGGCAGTGACAGTGAAATGTCTATGGGTCTCAGATTCAACTTACCATAAGGTGGCCTGAGTACTCGTGTGCCTTCTCCATAACATAAAAAACACGGGTATTGATAGATTTCATCTAGCAGGTTTCCACATTGAACCAAATATGGTGATAAATTATTTAAAATATATTTTAACCCGAAATATTTACAAAGTTACCTTTAGTCAGCGCAACTAGCAAAATTATATTACACTTTCAACTAAATTATTAATTTTAAACTTCAGCGCAATTCAGATACACAAAAAGCTACACAATCAAAAACATTTTAATGAGCCAACTTGCTTCTCCGTCGGTCTGAAATTATTTATATTTGATTTTAATGCATCAGCCAAACCAAAATCCTGGGTAATTTACAAACGCTCGCTCATCCGATTTTCGAACGAAGGCCACTCAAAACTCAACTTGGTTCTTGACCAACTATACATTACATCACAAACATCAAAATTCAACATAATCCCAACGTGATAAGGTATAGCACGTTGAGACTAGGTGCAAAGTTAAAGTGGTTCAGAATTTCACTTTCGTGCAAGTTGGCCTGAAACTTTCTGGGAAGTTTAATGACTAATTATACACCCCCGATCTCTGACCCGGCAAATCTCGATCGCGGATTAAGAAAGGGAAATTTTAATTTGCTCGGATGCTGGGTTATATTGGTATCGAACGAAATTTGTTTAGTTGGATGATGCCAGGGTTTCTATGAAATCTGGTCCCACCCTCCAATATTATAGCTGTGTGTTATAGGGTATTTTTGAGCTCAAATCAAATGACTGTGGCACTAATTCCAAAGCATTGTCAATTCAGAATTATGCTTTACTAAACATTACAGTTTTACAATAGCCAAAAATGCATTACAAAAACTGCTATCAATAATATTACTTCCATCCATTTTAACGGAATAAAAGATGATAGGCAGAAACTATTCTACGCTATAAAATCACATTGCTTTTGACTTGTTATCGTAAAATAATTGTTTTTAACTCGGCCGCCATTACAGTCAAGTAAATAAGAGCTATAGTAACGTTGACAATACGGTAACATGTCAAAAACCGATAAGAATAGAGCTTGTAGGTTAATTAATTCAATAGTAGTAAAATTTTACTCAAATTAACCTAAACCTAAACTATAGGTAAGCTCTAAGTTTGTACTATTGGTCACTAGACATCGATAAACATACTTATACAGATAAATATATACTTCAAGACGTAGAAAACATCCAAGACTCAGGAACAAATACTCATGTTCAACACACAAATTCTACCCTTACCGGAATTTGAACCCAGAATTTCTAGCTTCGAAGGCAGGGTTACTCCCAACTAGGCTAGTTGTCACTAGAAACAATCACAACAGATACCTTAACCAAAAAAAAATCGCAAGAAAAGTACACATTTCACAGTTGTTATTTATATGGTGAAAACCACAAGTATGCGGCAACTTACCCCGTTTTATAAGATTTTAGTAATAGTATAGACATAGATGGTATAGATAGAATAGATGGGAAACTGATCAGAATATTAGTGTATTCCAAAGAAATATTTTATATAAATTCTCCGAACATTACAAGTGCGTCTTGTGATATTAATACAGTGATCATAGCAACCCCCTTCATACGCCTCACTGATTCCTACGCTCGACCTCCCTCTTTAGCAATAAAAATAGCATAATATATATAAAATCCGCAGAAAAGGGAAAATATTACTATAGTAACTTTTGCCTGTGACTTGGTGCGTAGAATCCTTTCATTACTGTGATAAAAAGGGGAAACATCACGTATTTATTAAGATAGAGACAAGTATATGAACATGTACTTTTGCTGTCAAAGAACTGTAAATTGCTCAAATTCTCTTCAAACTTAAACTTATATCGGCTCTTTTCAAAATTACAAAAAAGAAACTCATTGTAGCGATTCACCGAATCACATTTCACCTCGAATGAACAAAATTTCAATAGAATCTTTTACTTGAAGTAATTTTTCGCGTGGCTTTTTACAAATGTATAATTATTTTGTAGCATTTAATTTTTCGTGTAGTATTTTACCCTAGACGCATTTCGTCGCGATCGATGTTGTTTGGGACTCTATTTAATTTGACGCGTTAATTGATGTTCGTACTAAAATTCAATTTTTTTTTAAAACGTGTTTTTTACTTGTATTTTACATGTTTTAAGTGCTATCAAAACATTGAAATAATATCATCATCGTGTTCTTACCGCGACGCGACCGTCTCCTGCAGTGGGACCGCAGCACCGCGCCGTAATAAGCGCGCGAAGACTTTGACTATCTTTAGTACTTATTGTATATCTACTTAACTTTGACTACTCGAAAATAACACGATTAGATTTTATGATCGAGGTAATTATAGTACATTGGCGAACTATGACATTGAGCGATCGCAGCGAAATGCTATTACAAAATATGCGATTGAGGTATACTGTGATTAAAAATAATTGGCTTATATTAAAATTGACGATCGAGACCAAATGAAATAGTAAAATAAGCGTCGATGTGAAATGCGACTAAAGCTATTAGCGAACAAAAACATTACGACTATACACGATCGAGATGAAATTCGATTCGGTGAATCGCTATAAGTAATTTATGCTTTTGAGGTAAAGGACTAACAAATGGTTAAGGGGTGGTGACCAAAAGTCAGACAACAAAGGCGAAAAAAGTTCCGTTACACGACGAAAAGTAATAACAATTGTATGGCAAATTTTCGTCGCACAAATAAATTGTAATTGCTTAATTTTTTTTATTGTTTAGCATGTGCAACTCTTTGGTCCTTACCCTTAGCTAAAACTCTTTCAATAAATTATCCGAAAACCAAACCTAATCATTAAGGCCATGACCAATTATGAGAGCTAACGGGCATCCAATAAACTAAGTTTATGACCCTCACTTAGGCGTCTCTGCGCCCTAAATTACTGACCGTTAAGTTATAAATAAAGACACCATCCCGGGAATGGGGTGAACGAGTAGTTACAAATGGGCTGGGTGAGCAACCGCTGACCTCGTGTCACGGGGTAATCTCTGCCCATCTGTCTTTCGTTGCGGACGGAGACGGCAGTGCAATCTGTAGAAAACAAGCGGAAAATTTAGAAAAACGTTACCGAGAACTGAGCATACAAAATATCGCGTTGACAATCAAAGGTTAAGGTGCAAAGCCTCCATTCTATAGTCCAACAACTTTCTGTTGCGAGTGATGAGCGTTGGGGAAGGTGAGTCGTAAATTTTGCGTAGTCACACGCTCATCTCTCGTCTGTCACGCTCGGAGAAGACCGTGTACAAGCTTTTAAAGTATTTCATTGGCCGTATATCCACATACTAGAACCCAATATTATGTTGAGCAACCGCTGGCCTCGAGTCACATGGTCATCTTTGCCTATCTGTCTTTTGTCGCGGACGGAGACGGCAGTGCAATCAGTAGAAAACAAGCAGAAAACTTAGAAAAACGGTACCTTATGGAGAAGTCACTGAGCAAAATTATCGCGTTGATAATCAAAGGCTAAGGTACAAAGCCTCTATTCTATAGTCCAACAACATTCTGTTGCGAGTGATGAGCGTTGGGAAAGGTGAGTCGTAAATTGTGCGTAGTCACATGCTCATCTCTCGTCTGTTACGCTGGTAGAAGACCGTGTATAAGCTTGTTGGGTTAAAGTATTTCATTGGCCGTATATCCACATACTAGAACCCAACATTATCCTGAGCAACTGCTGACCTCGAGTCACATGGTCATCTTTGCCTAACTGTCTTTTGTTGCGGACGAAGACGGTAGTGCAATCTGTAGAAGGTAAGCGGAAAATTAAAAAAATGGAGAACGGTTCTCTGCCTTTTCGGCGACAAATCTTTGACAAATGCATTGTTTTGCAACCCGCTTTTATTTCTGTTACTACAAATATTTCAGCATTTTTATAAAGCTAACCTAACCTACTCGTAACCTATAGGGTTCTACACGATGGTCCAGAAATAAATCCAGAATTATTGACAGTTTCGTAAAAAACCGCGGGTGAAAAATGAATCATTTGTGAAACATTGATTATGAAATGATGGGATCCCATGCAGAACATACACAGGTCCAATTGTATTAAAATTTGAGGACCACAAATATTTGCAATATCAAGTTTGCGTTGTGAATCCTGAAGAATAAGGTAGAAAGATGCTATATACTATCAACTTCGTGTTGTGAGTGACGAGCGCTGGGCAAGGCACTCGCCGCGCGGCGTGTAGTACAGAATGGTATAGTTTTTCTTTTTTAACTGTCGTTACCTGTATCCCCAGCGCAAACTTTAACCTTCTATCTAGTAAGTAGCGTTAATGTATTGTCATCGAGAAGTTCGTACTCGGGGAACTGCTTCCGTCATCCAAACTGGTTTTACTATAAGTAAAGCGGAAATCTTGTTGCTACCCTTCCAGCTCTACCTTCAGATCAGTTCTTGGACACGCTTGCATGTGTGCATGCATGTGTGTTTCGGTACGACTATGTTATACCTATAGGTATGAACACATATGAAAGATAACTTTCTTTAAATGATGAAGAAAACACTGCCGAGTAGGCTGACTGTCTTTGTCTGTCATTACAAAAGTGAGTGAGATATACATATAGTCGAAGTTGAATTTATAAGTTTAGTAAATAGATTTAAGTAGCTTGTCGCAATAACGTTTTAAACTGTGAGTGGTTTTGATTTAGTATATCAATAGGTACTAAGATATTCAGCTAATTATGAGTTCGAACGTATTAATTAAGAACTCAATGTTATTACTGACGCAAGTTTATGCTAATGAGCTTGGATGAGATTCTACACGGTAATAACGATATCGTCTTTGACGTGTTTCCGTATTGTCAACGTTTTGATAACTCTGATATACTTGACAGTAAGGACGGCGGAGTTATTAACGATACTTACATACATACATACATACATACATAACATCACGCCTTGATTCCCAGAGTGAGGAAGACAGAGCTACAGAAATACCAACAGCTTTAAAAAGACTTAGTTGATAATTCTGTAACCACATTTTGCACATTCAGGACAAGAAGTTTACTAGTGTATTAGTGACAGGTTGCAAGCCCATCGCCTAACAGTAGGTACTACAAGTCCTTATTAATTATTCTCTTAGGCGCCTCTTACGACATCCACGGGAAGACATGGAGTGGCACTATTCTAACCCGGCAACCACACGGGGGAACGATACTTAAACACATCAAATACAATATCGTTTTAACGCAGTACAATAAAGACCATGTGCGTATTCCGATCATGGATGATATCAGATATGTTGTCTGATTCTAACTCAGTTTCTTTCGCTTGATGCTTTTTATATGGTTTGCTTCATTAAATTACTGTGATAAGCTATTAGAATAGTTTAAATAATAAAAAAAAATAGACTTGTCGACAGCCATAAATTTTTGCAAGCTTTTGTCGACCTTAACATCTTAGTTCATTCGTCAGTATGTTCAGTGCAATTCTTTCAAGTTAATTATCAACTAGTTTTCTTCATTGGACTGGGCTTAAATTTGGAACACCGTAAAGTAACGTTATTCGCGATATTAATAAAATTAAATTATGATGACTGAGAGTTGGAACCTTATTCTACACACAAATTGACCTAGTCCCAAACTAAGCTCTAGGCTTGTACTATGGGTACTAGACAACGATAAACTTACTTATATTTATTTATTTATTTATTTATTTAATAGGCATAGTTACAAGTTATAAACTTAACATTAGCACAAATATTTTAAAGATGAAAATTTTAGTTTACAACTCAATTACAACTACGCACGGCATATATAGAGAAGTATATACTTAACTATAATTAGAAAACATCCAAGACTCAGGAATAAATACTCGTGCTCATCTCACAAACATCTGCCCTTACCGGGATTTGAACCCAGGACCCCTAGTTTCGAAGGCACGGTCACTACCAACTAGGCTAGCGTGTCGTCAACAGCTTTGACTGCACACGTATTGTTTTTAACCTTCTGCCATTACTGTCAAGTAAATAAAGCTATCATAATGTTTATAATACGATAACATATCAAAAGCAATTCGATTTGGCATGATTAGAATAAGGCCCTTGATGTAAAAATGAAATTGGAAGATATTAACAGGATCTCTGCTCTACTTAATAGACACACAAAGTTTGTATGCACTATTCTGCTCTGCTGAGACAAATGGCAGTATTTCAGACAAAAGTCCTGTAGCAAATGCAACCTTATTACCAACGAGATAGTTTTGAGTCTGCTTTAGCTATTTAATTGCAGATACTACCTATTGCCTTATCAGGGCAGTATTTATACTTATCACTTTAGCCAAACGGTTTAGTCGACAAAACTTGCGAGCATAATCTAAATACACGCAAATAATTATCTCCTTACAATAGCATATAACAAAGTTGCTTTCCGCATCTGTCCGTCTTTCGGTTTGTCTGTATATCCCCTTACTCCCCCCAAACAACGTAACTGATGTTGATGCGGTTGTCACCATGAGTTTGATGTTTTGTCACGAAAGGTTTTTATGTACAATCATCATTAATATATTCTGTCATCTTTCATTTTAAAAATGGTGAAATATCTACCAGGCCTACCAAATCAACGCGATCGCTACTCTAGAAACTTTACGCCCCAACAGGTATCAGTTCTACAATGTAAGTATTGTCGCCAATATAAAAAGTAAAACCTGGTAGTTTAGTTTCTTAGATACCTACAGATGTTTCATCTCACGAAAGCGGGTGAGCCATACCTGTGGTTGTAATGTGTACTGTTGTGTAGATACATAAAGCTGAACAAGCTGATAGTTAATAAATAGAATAGAAATAAATTTACGGTCAAAATTTGACACAACAAATATAGCAAAATAAAATGGTATGAAAAACTTCAAAGTAGGTATAGAATAGTGTCAAAAAGGGTACCACTCAGTATAATGTCGTGGCGAGCACGCTATTTTTAAGTGGTCCCTATTATGATGGTAATAAAGAAAATAATACATAATTCGATTTTGTAAGAAACATTTTTTTCATTTTCGTAAGACATTTTTTAAAATTTGTCCATGTCCGTGCGCGTCGTGTAATAAAACAACTGTAAAATATAAAGGAAAGGATTATTCAATCGCAGTCGCTTGTAACTTAGACACCTTCACAAACGTGCGTTCAAGAGAACTGAGTACGACTGTACGTATCTTGATTTCAAGCTAAAGATTGCAATTTCCGACGCAATTGAATACTAATTTTGTTTGAGTTTCTCTTCAGTGGCCCTATCAAGATGAATTGCGAGACAACTAACCCTGGGTTCCTATATTCAAAACGTCTCGTAAAAATTTGACATTTGCTACGTACAACGTGTGTCAAATTTCAACGAGACGTCATATTTTAACAAGACGTTTTGAATATGGGAACCCAGGGTTAGACCGCAACAAACTTGAAGGTAACAAACAAGTCTAACATAAATCAAGTTTTTGAACCCGAATGTGTGTTGTGATAATGTCGTATATGTATAATAAAATGTTAGTTACCCTTTATATATTCTTTGTGCCATTATATAGTTTTTGTTCTAATGTAAGTACCCAGTGACACTTGCGATGTTAAGACGGCTCTAACGACACCTCGCTTGTTGAAATCGGCCCATCCATCCAGCCTCTGCGAGGGAATATAGATTAGGAAATACATACAAATCAAACACATAACCCTCCTTTTTGGGCTTTGCCTCAGTCAGGTAAAAGGATAACAATATATCTCTATTTAAATATATACAACGACAAGTTAAATTTATCAACAAATTTCCTATAATACGTTATGAGACTGGAAGACAAATGAAAACCAAAGTTTTCCACTCAGCTTCCAAAAGTTTTCTGCGAGATTTTCTTTCCTGGTTTAATTTAAAACCCTTGCCTGTGACTGTAAGACGTTCGGTTTATGGAAAATAATCTGATATAGTATTATTCTAATATGCAGAAAGTGATATACCTACATCGGGCCTACGAATTGGGCCTATTGGCGTTGCGAATGTCCATAGGCGGCGGTGACCACTTCCCACTAGGTGGGCTTGTTTGCCTGATGATGGCAATAAAAAAAACAGTGGTGGTAGGACCTTGCGCAAGGCCCCCGGATCACTACCACCATTCCATCCTGTAATTCATTTTGTGTTCCATAGTGGGAATAAAGAAAACCGGGGAAATCACTAGCGTAGAAGCATTTCATTATTGTCTTCAGGTTTGGCAACGCTTTTGCGGGTCTTAGGATTGCAATCTATAGATTGTAGCTTTAATATTTTTCTCAACATTGCTCGGAAATATAAACATTTTTGGTCTGGTTTGGGGGGAAAAAAAACATTTTAAAAGGACGTTTTTTAAAAAGAATCTTGGATTATTTCATAGTAAGCATAAAATAGCAAGTCGTTGACTTGCAGGTGGCAGCCTGCCATAACCTATAACCTAATAAATAAATATCACACACAAATTGACCTGGAACTATGGGTACTAGACAGCGATAAACATACTTATATAGAGAATTACATACTCAAATACATAGAAAATATCCAAGACTCATATTCGCACACATCACACAAGTATCTGCCCTTACCGGGATTTGAACCCAGGACCGCTGTCTTCGGAGCAGGGTCACTCCCAACTAGGCTAACGTAATCCTTCCGCAGCAGTTGAGAAAATCACTATGTCTGCTTCGACAGACAGTGCAATTTAAGGACTCGAGCACTAGAGGGCTTCAACTATGTTTCGGCCCTAAAAAAACGCGTACTTTCTACCTCGACGACGCCTGTGGTTTCGTACTCGTAGAATTAGGTTTTTTGCTTCCTCCCCTGTTTCTACACGTTGGAGGTCGATTTTCAAAAAATCCTTTTTTAATGCTCACCAATTCTAATCTTTGATTAAACTTGAGTACAAGTGCACTAAGACATAATAAATGAGTCACAAGATAATCAAGTGCACTGTAATTAGGTCTCGAAATGAACATTCATGATATAATGGATAAGATTATAAGAATTATAATCCATACTAATCCTACTAATATAATAAACGCGAGAGTTTGTATGAATAGATATTACCTATGAGGATGTTTGTTACATTTTCACATTGCAACAGCTGGAGGGATTTGTGACATTAGGAATGCAGATAACTTTCACTTTGAATTAACTCATAGGCTATGCCGATAATAAAAATCTACGCGTACGTTATCGCGGGCTGAGGCTAGTTTTACTATACATTATAATATTATCCTATCCTACTTAATATTATAAATGTAAAAATTTGGATGTATATTTATTTACTTAATCACGCCAGAATGGCTGAACCAATTTAGATGAATTTTGGTACGAAGATAGTTTGAGTCCCGGGGAAGAACAAAAGGTACTTTTTATCCTAGCTAGTACTATACAAATGTAAGTTCTTACTTTATTAAGGCAATATTAAACGTTTTCGACCTTTAAATAGACATGACATGCAGACAGTTAATATGGAAAAAGACAATAATACTCGTAGTTTTATTAAAAAACTAATTAAATAAATAAATAAATAAATAATCACAGGACAATGTCACACAAATTGACCTAGTCCCAAACTAAGCTCTAGGCTTGTACTATGGGTACTAGACAACGATAAACATACTTATTTAGAGAAATACATACATAAATACATAGAAAACATCCAAGACTCAGGAACAAATACTCGTGCTCATCACACAAATATCCGCCCTTACCGGGATTTGAACCCAGGACCCCTAATTATCTTCCTTTATATCCTCATGAGACCCCGCGGTTTTCTCAAAGAATAAAATTTCAATCATCATTAAGACCTGGGTGTTGTTGAATGGGACTTGACATAATGACCGAACATCCTTTTAAAATAACAAGCTCGTAAGGAGGGTCACTACTAACTAGACTAACCCATAGTCATAGCAATCGCCTTTATCACAATATAAGAGCAATGCCTTTCCACACGCGTTACTTAGTAAAGAGCGTGGGAACCCGTTGTTTTCGATATTTTTTGTTGGTCATAGTCATAATATTTGATATAATTATTGATAGTCATAATTTTATATTTCGCTGGAAACGTAAACTTTTCAGAATTTCTGAAATATCTAACTTGTATACTCGTACAAGGGTTATCATGAGCTAGCTTTGCAGTTCTGTTTACGCTCAGAGAAAAAGACAGAGCTATATAACCGCCATAGCTCTGTCCTTTACGCTGACCGTAAAATGAACTGCAAAGCTAGCTCATGATAACCCCCCAGGGCTAATGACTTATAAAAATCCTGAAAAGGAAGTTTCTTAAAAAAGTACGTTATGGCTTGCGATAAAATTAACCTAAAACATATTTTGACTAAAAATAATTATGGTAGACAATTATTATAGACCCAAAGAGCGCACAAGTTGCCTAGTATTGATGAAAACTCAATATCTTTACAAATCAAAAAATAAAAACTACAACACTAAATAATGCAAAGTTGTCAACTTACAAAACCATAATGATTATTATGAATAAAATAACGAGTAGATAATTCGTAGTTACTATTACACATAATCAACAATCATTTTTATGGGTCTCAGATTCCATTTATCATCAGCGAGCTGACAAGTGACAATTCGGTATACATTGCTGAGTTAACACGCTCATACATCACTGGGTTTCATATAAACTGCGCCATGTACACTAAAATGTCACCTGTCACCGGTCATTATCTGGATGGTGTAATAGGGGGCAGAGTCGCGTGTGTGCTCGTTTGCCTCCTCAATGCCAAAAAAACAAAGGTACTTAAGGAAACCTCGCAGCTTCTCCTAAACAATTAGCTATCTAGCAACAACTCTGAATCATACACAAAAGCGTTATCTTCCACTCACAGACGGATCGATCCGCAAAATGATTAGATTATATGGTATATTGAAATAGGTGCGTGTTCCTATCGTACAAACAGTTCAAAACGCCCCGTGAAAAGAAACGCATGACTTGCTAGTTCTGTTCCATTTTTGAATTTCTAACATGGCGCCGTGGTTGGAATTACCGTTCGAAATTGAAAAAGTGACACCTGAAGAAGATAAACTTATAAAGAAGTGCCTTTTAGGTTGGTTTTGCAGTGTTTGTTTTATGTTTCTGTTGGTAACGGTAAGATTTTGTTTACGGCCAGTTGTAGTTAATAATTTAGAAAAAAATTGAATTTGGTGAAAAAAACTGTGAAAAAATAGTGAAAATTAAAAAAAAATAGGCAATGTATCAATGTAACCCATTTGAAATGTTTTTAGTGTCTTGGAAAAAATAATTTCTTAGCGTTCATTCCGAGGCCACCTGCTCTATGAATATAACTTTGTATGGTGTGAACGCTATCTCACAAAGATAAAGAGATCTTTTTAACTGTCAATAGATAACTAGTTTACTGCCTCGTACAATTTATGATAACATGTCATGAGGTAACTGTCACGAGTAGTAGATAAAACGTCTACGCACATGTTAAAGACTAAACACGATAAAATCCGGCCATGCAGTCTTTGCAATGAATGCATATTTTAAAGCAGTTTTATTTAAATAAATTGTATAATCATACATAATAGAAATCGTATTATAATGTATGGGTATCATAATGTGTGAGTTTTCGCCAAATCATACCTTTCATCTCCTGTCCAGCGTTTTTTGACAATCTTTACTCGCTTCCTGCTACAATGTCACAACTGTATTTATATTTTTACAAGCTGTTTTATGCACATTAGAATGTCGTCTTACCAAAAAATACTTTCTGAAACTCATTTAGATTTAGCAGTCAGGAAGACTTTTATTCCAAGCACTAAAAGTTGTTTTTGTATGGGAGGCATTTATTTGTCAAAATTAAAATTTGCCAAAGTTAAAAAACGTCAGAACTATCACAATCTGAATACAAAAAATTAGAAACGTTTTATCTATTGTAAAATGTAATAAGATATAATTTGGCTTGTATAATTAAAAATAATAAAATGTTTTTTACAAGAGAATTTGGTAAGGACTGTCAGAAGACCGTGTACAAATAAATATTGGTACAGCAATTGAAATACAGCATTCATTAAACAAATACACCAGAGCATGAATGACCGGATTTTATCGTACATAAAGTCTTTATTTAACTCGCAAAGTAATTATAAATTATTTATTGACTTTGAAAGTGAATTTTGACTTGATTGTGTAAAGCTCTTTGTTTTATTTCAATTCTTGCTAATATTTAGAATCAAAGCGCCATTCTTCTTTCGCACCTCAATACATAAAATCCAAGCCTACATATTTTTTCTGACGTGTTAAGTTTGGCAAATTATTTTGTGTAAATACCTATATGTAAGTAGAAATGAGGTTTTATTATATTACAAAAAATGACGAGCTACATGAGAGTTACAAATAATGAATAATTATAAATATCAGCAGACGATTACACAAGTTAACCTAGTCCTAAACTTAGTTTTAGGCTTGTATTATTTGTACTGCCGATTTGTATTCATAATAATCACTATTTATTTTTCCTCACACACTTTTTATTCATACATTTTAATTACTACCAACGTTACTCATAACAGTCATAACCGACCGTTAATAGTTATATTTTTTTTATGAATTCAGTCATAAGAACATGTTTGGACGCAGTTCTACCTAAAACTTCTCACTCTTTGCTCGTCGTCGTACATACCTAATCAATCTTTGAAATGAACAAGGTATGTGGTAAGTATAAACAAGGTGTATGATTAGTGAATTCTGATTATGACTTTCGATCGTTATTATTTAATATTATTATAAAGAGTGACCATTATGATATATGTATGAGAATTATTTTCGGATGTGCGATAAAAGTTATGTAAAATAAAAAACCGGCCAAGTGCATGTCGGACCACGCATAGTGAAGGGTTCCGTAGCTGGGATGAACATTCATGTTTTTTTTTTTTTTTTTTTTTTTAATCTCAAAATATACACTGCGTATTGTGTTCAAAACAATTTTGGTTGGAAGTATTTCGTATGTTCTACTACTGTCATTTTTATTAGAATGTTCTATTGAACAGTTCAAAAGCGACCCACCCGGACAGAATTTTTACGACTTTAGAAGCGTATATCTCGCCAAATGTTCACTTACGTAAAAAAGTCACTTAAAAACCTCTGTATCATTTTGGAAGCACTATCTAAAAATACCCCACACGCTGATGTAACTAAAAAAAAATTTTTCGTCCCCTAGTTACATGTATGGAGTGCCACCCCTAAATATATATTTTTTTCAATTTTACTACATCATTGTATAGCGGTTCATAGAATACAGCTATCCTCCAAATTTTATTTATATAGTGCCAATAGGCTCTGAGTAAAATGGCTGTGACATACAGACGGACAGACGGACATGACGAAATTATAAGGGTTCCGTTTTTGCCATTCGGCTCCGGAACCCTAAAAATGCGCACCCTTAAATAATTATACATTAAAAGTAGGAAAGTGACAACAAAATCTTATTATTTTATTATCATACTAGCGACCCGCCAGCGGCTTCGCCCGCTGCAATTTTTTTTTTATGTCACTTTGGGGTATGAAAAATAGATGTTGGCCGATTCTCAGACCTACCCGATATGCACACCAAATTTCATAAGAATCGGTCGAGCCGTTACAGAGGAGTTCAATAACGTACACCGTGACACGAGAATTTTATATCACTACATAGTATAAAACAGTCGCTTTTTCAGTCCCTATATCCCTATGTATGCTTAAATCTTTAAAACTTCGCAACGGATTTTGATGCGGTTTTTTTTAATAGATAGAGTGATTAAAGAGGAAGGTTTATATGTATAATACTTTTAATCCGGAGCGAAGCGAGGGCGGGTCGCTAGTATTAGATAAAACTGGTATCATGATTTTATTTCTCAGTACTGCAGGAGGTCTCCATCTCCTCGGAAGCGCTGGTAGATTTATGAGGTGTAAGCGCCCGTGCGGCCTACTTACTGGATAAACATTTTTATCTTATCTGTTTTTTAATCTTATCATTGTCTTTATCTTAACTTATTTACCTACTTTATTTTGAAACGGATTTTATTATTTGATTTAAGATAAATATTATAGTTATTAAAATTGTATATTTCCAAGTATGTGGGACTATCCTTGATTGTTTTCATTTATTTAAAATATTGCATTCGATTAAAATATTAAACATTGTTATTAAAAACAATAACACGTACCTATACCAAACAAATAAACAATCGGAAAATCAAACTTACGTAAAAATAGCTTGTGTTTGGTTTTTAAATAAACGCCAAATAAACGGGAACACCTTAAAATTCCGAACTATGTTTTTCCGAATATTCATTTGTCAGAATTTTTATTTCTCCGAAAGCTGTTACGATGGAGCTTTTTAAAATATAATGCATGATTTAGTTATTATACGTGGGTTAGGTTAGGTTTGATTTATAAGCGTTATCAAAAAATAAAGTCTTCTATAAAAAATAATAATCGGTATTATGAAAATTAGGAATTTTGTTCAATTAGGAATTATGACTCTTCGGAATTTTGTAGTGTACCCGAAATAAACACATTTAGGTGAATAGCCTTCAAACATCCATTTGGCGTGAGGTGAACCATAAAAAGTGATTTTCTAATATACCTACATACCTAATCTCTGGATAGGTAGGTATCTTTGAATAGTTACACGACATAATAATGACGTGTTAAGACTTAAGTTATAATACTTCTTGTATAATTGTAACAATATAAATTGTTTTGTCGTTTTAAGTCCCCAATTTGAAATATCGGTGAACTCATAACTTGATCAATGAAAACCATTATTACTGTTTTATTTTAATTTGAGTACAGGTTATTATTTTTAATATTTTCATTAAGCTTAAACGTTTTTTTTAAATACTGTAGCACTGCGTCGTGGGTTTTTTACCATTGCTAGTAGTTCACAAGTATTGAGCTAAGAAGTTGGTAATTTAGTGAGGAACACGTTTATCACAATTAATTTATCGATTGAGATGACCCCCCCCTAAGGTTCACCATACAATTAAATTTGAGATTCTCTTTTATAAAAATAAAGGAAAATCAATTTTATCTCCTTTGCAATGGATTTTTATTCCAATGGCCGTATTATGTAGGTACATTTTGGGCATGACAATTGCAATTTGGTTCTAATTATTTTTGCCTTCACCTTGATTTCTTAAGTGTTAATTAAATCATACTCCGATTCATGATTACTTTAGTTAATGAATGGAAGTTGATGGGTTACGTAAACTGCCAATTAATATTATGATCAATGTTGTTTTTAATACCACAGAGACTTAACATAATAATGAAATCTTGCAGCGTAAAATTAAGTTCAAGAAACTTGCCTAGTTTCTTGAACTTAATTTTTGCTGTACGAGTAATGTGATTTAATTGAGTCAGATTTGGCTTGTAAAATTGGAACTCTGGTGGTAGTCATCTAGGTACCTAAAATGACAGTTAGATGATAGATGTCATGATTTTAGGCTATTGACTATCTATACCTTAACATTTTTATAGGTTTTATTTTAGGGTGCCAATGGAACCGTTTATGTGAGCCCATGCCTTCCATCCGTCTATTTATTCGTCCGTATAACTGTTCTACCTATTAACAAGTAACCAGTTGGTTATTTCAATATAATTAAAATAAAAGTAAAAAGTAAGGGTATTTTTAAGCTTACAAATATATTTTTTGTACAGGTTTTAATTTCATATGCGACGGCTTATTTCAAAAATCAATAAAGTGTAATAATTTGTTTAAAAAATACTGCCACCGTAAAACTGCGACGTTTTAGATAAAAACAAATGCTGTCCAATATTTTAAAGCATTCTATTTCGGCCCAATGACGTGATAATTTAGCTTTGCTGGTTATACAGTGTTTAAACGAGTTTCATTTTGGGTAACGTTAAATCTCATGGCCTGTATTCTACTGGGTTAAAACTATTGCGTTTGACGTGTAGAATTGTTTTTAACTTTGTCACCATTACCTTCAAGTCAATAAGAGTTATCAAAATGTTGAAAATACGGAAACACGTCAAAGGCAATGTCGTTTTTACCGTGTTGAATCTCAGCCCATTGCGTGGGTCGCACTCGCACTTAAACGATTTTTCTGTCACGAACGATATCGTTAACGCTTGATAGCATCGACAAACCTGTTATCGATAAGTACCTCAACGTCATAGGACATCCTTATCATTACATATTATAAATGCGAGTGGTTTTGTTTGTTTGCTTTGCTTCAACCGATCGACGACGTAAAATTAGGTACGGTCGAAGTCATAAACACGTTATCACTTTAGTACCTTGTCTGTTTCACGTCTAGTAGGGTAAATCCGCGATAGTTTACTCTAGTTTCGCGGAAGAATCTTTTTTTTTTTTTTTTTTTTTTTTTTTTTTTTTTTTTTTTTATATTAAGAAGAAGGCACGCGAGCACTCAGGCCACCTGATGGTAAGTGGAATCTGAGACCCATAGACATTTGAATTCTCAAGACTATAATCCTAAGACCTCAAATGCGTTGCCAACCCTGAGGACTAAGATGGAATGCCTCTATGCTAGTAATTTCACCGGTTGTCTTATCCCCACACCGGAACACAACAATGCGAACACTGTTGCTTGGCGGGTGGTTAATGGATAAGATGGTGGTAGCGATCCGGACGGACCCTGCACAGGGTCCTACCACCACTCAATCGTACTCTACTTTATAAATCTATCGAAAAGTACCACTATGTTGACTGTGTCGCAAGTCTCTGTGTGATTACACGGGAAGGCAATTTGCGATCAAAGATTTTGCGGGGTAGATGCACTGTTTCTCGGCAAGGTATCTCTATGGATAAGGCAAATACCTCCTATGTGTAATAGATGTCCCAAAATATTGAGGTTCCCAAAAATCATTAATACCTACGTTTTAATCTTTCCGCAATTTTTAGATAAAACACCGGCTAGTTTTATAAATACCTAAGTGTTTTTCTTTTTGTACTGACAGATATTTTCTAACTACCAGCAAAACAGTTTTTTTATTCGTGCGAGTAGAAATGTAAATGAACTGTCAAGGAAGGTTGACATTGATGTGCCCAACATCAAGAATCAAACTATGAGACGTATTATAACAAACAGTTACTTTGCGTAAGCATGCCCCTTTTCCTTATTCTTAACTTCTGTCAGCTCTAAAATTGTTAATCCTTACCCTTTGTGTCGTTTCTCTGTAACAGAGGCATTCCATTTGGGGTCTCAGGATTGCAGTCTTGATTATAGTCTTGAGAATTCAAATGTTTATGGGTCTCAGATTCCACTTAACATCAGGTGGCCTGAGTGCTCGTGTGCCTTCTCCTTATCATAAAAAATATACCTTAATTAATTGTATTTAGTTATTATTAATACCGAATCTTTAGTCGGTGCACCGATGATGGCTTTATGCTATGTAAAACAACTACTGTTACTGCATTGCTATTGGTGAGAGCCTGTAATTGGCTTTTTGAATTTATTTTTTTAAATAAATGTGTTTATGAAATGTGTTCGGATTCTGTAAGATATTTTTGACTTGAAAATGCATCGATTAGTGCAGCAGTCCTAAAATGACATTAAAGTGACATAGCACATATGTGTGCATCTACTTATGATTATGAAACTGACTGTACGTATCAAAATAACTTGTATATAGCACTTATTTCCAGCGTAAACCTGTCAAAAGATAAAGATTCAATAATTTAGCCTTGCGTTAGTCACAGATAAGAATTTTGGACCGTTTATTGAATACAGGCTTTTATTTTCTTTCATGTACCGTGATACGAGCTCCGATTTCAGTAGGTAAAAATATTGATGGATGGGTGTTTATTCAGTGAGTAGACCGCACGGGTACTTTCGATTGTTAAAACTACCAGCGCCACGCAGAGACCACTGATGCAACACAAGGCGCTGAAATAAATAAAAATCAGGCAAGAGCATGTCGGACCATGCTCAGTGTAAGGTTCCTTTTAAGTACTTACTACAAACAAAAATTGACAAGTAATAACTAATTTTCTATTTAAAGTCATTTGGTGCCGTCTTAGACGATTTAAGTAGGTATAAACACTTTAATCGCCTGTATCTCAAGAACCAATGATGTCTTCGTAATCGTGATAGTTTTCCTTTTAAATTTGTTCCATGTGCTTTCATTCTTTTTTTTTTATTTGTAGTTTTGGCTGTAGGGGGGGGGGACCCTTGACTCTAACAAAAATTAGCCCTTTATAGCTTAATATTGCATAAATGGATCCCTTGATCGAAAAAAATATCTCACAAACACACAATATTTTTAAAAGAGCTATCCAACGACATCCCAAACTATGGGGTAGACGAAAAAAAAACATCCCCACATTACGTGCCTACCCGAAAAAAAAAACATGTTATTGTACCACTTTGTTGGCGTGACTAATGTGTATATTCATGTCAAATTACAGCTTTCTAGTACTAACACTCTCTGCGCTAGGCTGCGGACGGACTTACGGACGGACGGACATGGCGAAACTATAAGGGTTCCTAGTTTGACTACGGAACCCTAAAAAAACAACCTACCTTACGTACATACTTAAATGAAATTTGATAAATTACAAGTACCTAGTATTATAACAATTATTTTTAACAATAGAAGATTGTTCAACGAGAGACAAACGTAAGTCATTATGACACGAGATATTTGAAATGATTTGAACTTCGAGTGTCATTATGGCTTTTTAGTCACAAGTTTAATACTCTACTAGAAAAATTTATAATGGTGTTATAAAAAAAACTTATTCAACTATTGAATACTTGTTTAGTAATTGTTAATCCATAGAAAACTGTCACGTTAGACAGGTCTAAGGCGTGTCTGTGTTTTGTAACAATAGCGTAATCGTTTTAACATAAAGACGTAAAAAACTGCAATATAATAGCGCCAATATTTTTAATCTCAACCCGTCACTGTATATTCAGAAAGAGACAAGGTTATTTTTGGAGTAAGTACACAACAAATAGACTATAGGCAACATTTCCGAAATAAAGACCTCGAAGGTGGAAGTTGTGTGCCCAGCCCTATTCTGGTCCCGCCAAGGGCAACATCATCAAATGGCAGCGTGTATCTGGCTGTTTGTGATTTTTAAGGTTATAACTTTAAAAAAAAAAAGTAATTAGACCCTAGGGAGTAAAATGTTAGTTTAGTGCCTAGGGATTAAATGCATCACTTTAGTCCGCCTATAATACACGGCTATTACGAGTAATTTTAGAGCGAGAGAAGTGAAATATATATTATTAACATACATACATACAGAACGCCTTCATTCCCAGAGTGGGTTAGGCAGAGCTACAGAAATACCAACATCTCTAAAAAGACTTGTTAACACGTTCACACTTGTTGGGCACAGTTTGGTAAATTTGAATGTAGCATTTTCGTCCGCATACGTGCTATTTATTCTGTAACCACATTTTGCACAATCACGCCACTAATTTTAGTATTAGTGACAGGTTGCAAACAGTACTGCAAGCCCTTATTCCTTTATTCGCCTCTTACGACATCCACGGGAACACATGGAGGGCCGCTATTCTTACCTGACAAGTACACGGGGTGTTATCTAGTTCTGATAATTTGTCAATACCGATTAAATATCTCAATTAAGAGGTATATAATCAAAGCAATTTAGTTTTAACTTTATTTTAACAACCATAAAGTTTATTTTAATTTGTAAATGAAAAATTGAAAATGGCATTTAGGAGCAAAGGTTTATTCCCGTGATGAAAGGTTCAAATTCACCCTCACAATAATCTCCCGTTTCTGGTACAGTGGGCCTCAGGGGGACACCCGGAATTACACGGCGGCGCATACTACGTACGCACTCGGTTATAAAATCGCTTCGTATAAAAATACATGAAGATACTCCAAAAATGGCTTACCGAAGCACACAATGATGGATTAGTTATAGAACATAGTACATATATACATAACATGACGCCTTTATTCCCAGAGTGGGTAGGCAGAGCTATAGAAATATCAACAACCCTAAAAAGATTGATGATAATTCTGTAACCACATTTTGCACAATCAGACCAAGATGTTTACCAGTGTAATTAGTGACAGGTTGCAAGCCCATCGCATAACAGTACTACAATACCTTATTCCCTGATAGAACATTATAACAACAAAATATCTCTTGCTTGTAACTTAACCCGAATTGTATAATTTAATTTGATATTATGAACAAAACATACTCTTAGGTATAACGATAAACTATTTACAAGATATATAATGGACATAATTACTTTTTGTACAACGATTAAATGATAATTATCTTCAAATTATCTAATAATTAAAGCCAATAATAACATACATTTAATATTAAAAATAACAACGTAAAACATAACCTGAGATAATGACATTCTGTTTTCTGGCTGTATATGGTCAAAATTCTAACCTTACCTGGGCTGGGATTCTACACGGTAATAACGATATCGTATTTGACGTGTTTCCGTATTGTCAACGTTTTCATAACTCTTATGTCATTTACAATAATGGCGACTGTGACATAAACGATTCTAAAATACGTCAAACACGATATCGTTATAACGCAGTTGAATAGAGGCCCTGACCGAATGGAGTGGGAGTAACCTAAATAAAATAGGCAAGACGACCCTTGATAAAATTGAATTAAAACTTATTAATTCATCCGGATTATGTATTTCTTATGCTGTTATGAATTTAAAACATATGTCTTATGTATCGATATAGATATTAAAATTAGTCCAAATAAAAGTTGAACCATACGATAACTTTGTTATAACTTGTAAACGTTTTTAAAAACAAAATTATATCAAACATTGTTATAATTATGTTGTGCACACTCCAAAATTATCTCAATGATACACGCCTAAATAGAATAACAAAATGATTCACGAGGATCAAGTGCGTCGAGATTTGCGTGCACAACGTGCCCTCTGTGGAATTCAGACTTTAGATATAATGTCGACAAGCTATCGATGACGATCATTGGAAACAGGATAACGGCAAAATAGGTCCTTATAAAAAAAATGTGATAACATTTATTATTTATTTATATCGTTTATTTATTTGGCCCGTGTGGTTGCCGGGTTAGAATAGTGCCATTCCATGTCTTCCCGTGGATGTCGTAAGAGGCGACTAAGGGAATGAGGGCTTCTAGTACTATTAGGCGATGGGCTTGCAACCTGTCACTAATACACTGGTAAACATCTTAGCCTGTTTGTGCAAAATGTGGTTACAGAATTACCAACAACTCTTTTTGTAGTTGTTGGTATTTCTGTAGCTCTGCCTACCCCGCTCTGGGAATAAAGGCGTGATGGTATGTATGTATGTATGTATTTATCGTGACTTGCACTTTTGTTACATCAAAGTAAAGTCAATTTAAGTACGCACGGACGTAACGATAAGATAAGATATTTATTGTATCATAACTATTATTAAGGTCAAAATTAATAAAAAAAGAGCAAATTTAAGTTTCATTTCTTTTAATGCGGCCTTGAAAAATTTATGAAATTTCATTAATTTACAGTTATTTTACCTTTTACGACATGTTTGGACTTGAACTTGAGTAACTGACTCCAAACAGGTGAACACTCGTACAATTTTTCTCGCATGTCCATTATGCTATTTACGCAATTTTAAAATTAAAAAGTGTCTCAAGCTGTTTTTTAAATTATTGCAAAACAAAATTCAGTACCAAATTTACTTTAGTGCGCTATTAATTTTATAATTATTGGTATGATAATATTTAATTTTATATACTATGCCGGACATGTTAAAATTGTAAATAACATTATGAATATTGACGAATACCTATTTTGAAAAAAAATAAAGGCGTCAATGTATTGCTTTGAAGGCAATTTCGGGACGGTGCAAAAACAAATTAACATTTTCTCGCATTGTTGTCGAAAAGATTTATACAAGCCTCGACCGAGGAGGGCGGTTGCTAGACTCGTATAATGTATGTATAATAGCCTGGCCGAGACTTAGTCAAGGCCAAATCATAATTATAAAATTATTTTAAGAACATGGGGGCAATTTTTGAAGCTCACCGGCGAAAAATTACTAAGTTGTTAAGATAAGATAAGAGATAATTTATTTGTGAAACATGAGTAAGTTTACATAATGGTCATAAATCTATATTAATATCCGTCATGTTTGGCCTTTCGGCGTACAAATTCAAATTAACAATAATAATATAATAGAATAATAATTTAATTACATAATCAATTACATTAATCGCTTAAAAACTATTATCATTTAAAAAGTCATTAATATTATAGTAACATTTTCCCAACAATAATTCTATCATCTCTTTC
This sequence comes from Acleris holmiana, assembly GCA_949316455.1. Taxonomy (NCBI): domain Eukaryota; kingdom Metazoa; phylum Arthropoda; class Insecta; order Lepidoptera; family Tortricidae; genus Acleris; species Acleris holmiana. The sequence goes on from OX438770.1 coordinate 16,599,583, forward strand.
TTAAACATGTCAATAGTACAATTTCTAATTTCTAATGGTATCTTATTGTAGATTTTCGGCGTTAGACCAAATATACTCTTATTAAATAGGGCAGTATTGGTGATTTGCCGTATTATCCTGTCATTATCGCGAGGTCTAAGATAGCTACATGTCACACTATGACGCTGAAATCGGTCTGGGTTATTTTTAACGAATACAGCTAATTCATATATATAGATTGAAGGAAATGTCAACAACTTATATTTAATAAAATATGGTCTACTACTATCTAACGGTTTGAGACCGAACATAGCTTTAATACATTTTTTTTGTGCTATTAAAACATGTTCTCTATTTGTGACTCCGCCTTTTGGATATGATATGATAAAGGCGTTATGATATCAAATCCAAAAGGCGGGCCCGCTCGAAGATTAAATCGCTGCACAAATTGATTTCAAAGTTAGTCATGTTTCGTCGGTGAGCTTCAAAAATCTCCCCCCAGAGCATTAAGACCAGATTAAGAAATACACTATCGGCTTTCTTCAGTGTCTGCTTACACCCTACACACAAATTTAACAATAGAGAACATGCATGAATATCAGAATAGAGTTTCGTTGATACGATCCAGGAGAAAATTTTAAAAATGCATACGAGTAAAACGCAATACACTAAGTTTGGACCCGTTCATTAAGATTTTATATAGAGAAGAAACTTGTTACAATTTAAAACTTCTTTTAATGTTTAGATTGTTTTTTTCGGTATCCTCATTTTATTTACGTAATATTTTAATATAACGATATTGGCTTACACATTATACGAAATAAAATGCAAATTAATTTATAAGGTTCTTATATTTTAAACATGGAACAACAGCTCTGCGTCATTCCTGTCGTAGATTTTGTATAGTGTTTTTGTAGGGAGTCTGAACTAGGACTTGTAAAAGCTTCATATCACATGAAAAAATTACACGACAATTATTTCACGTATACAGTTATTCCTCTCTTTCATTGCAGTTTTCAGAGACTATGAAAAAAATAAACATGTTCCCTATTGAAGTTTAAACATGTCATGCCAAGCATAGCTTTCACGGGAAACCAACGGCATATATTGCTGAATGCTTTTCGCCCAAATGCTGCAGCTGTTCTCACGTCATCCAGCTGCACGGGAAATTCCATCCGAACAAGGACGAGTGGCAACCTTTTTTTACTAGTCTTCATTTGAATAAGTTTTCAGATTTTAGCATACTTTGTGCGGAACCGCAGAAAATTAGAAGGACGTTATTCATAAAACACATTTATCGTTTTATCTCATATAATTTAAACATGGCTTAATTGAAAGAATGTACAATAATGATAAAGTTTCTGTGTATCATGGTGATAAATTTGAATCTTTTTCGACTTATGCACTGAATATAAAAGGCATTCATTTTTTATGCATTAAATCACGCCTGTTTCTCAGAGGGGTAGGCGGACATTATTTCTTTCCACCTGTGGACCAATGAATATGATTGGTAGATATCAAATGCATCTATAGCCACGTAGCATAGCACACTCTGGTGGAAAGGCACCCTTATACTTTGGCGGTAAAATAATACGGGTCAGAGTGCGTTTTTCATACAAACGAGGCTATTTCGAAACCATAGTTCCTGGCCAGGGGATGTTTTGAGTGAGTTTAAATGGTGGTTACTCCGAGGTTCAATAGAGGAGGTTGAAAAGCTCTTAAGATACTTAACTGATCGCACAATCAGTTAACACCACAGCGAGAAAGTTTGGGTCAGCATTTGGATTTTCTTACATTTTATTGCCATTTTAGATGTTTTTTCTCAACACGCACAATTCCGGCGTTAACCGCGCATTCAATCAGTTGGGTACCCTAGGCACTCTGGAAGTCCTGTGTTGATGCTCGGGGTATCCATTATCAGGTTTTCCTAAAAGCAGCCCCTAGCGAGGAACCAAGGCTTCGAAATAGCCTCTTATTATGAAAAGCGCACTCGGACCCGTCGTATTATTTGACCGCGAAAGAGTTGTGTCTGTGACACACTTTTTCCTCTTTACCATGAACTATATTTTCAAAGTCATCCTACATAGCAATTCATTAATAAGGATCATATTTTTCAAGTACAATCACACGTAAAGTATTTTTGATAATCATTATCAGTGATGGATTATCAAGTTATGAGATTAAATAATTAGTGTTCACGCCAGTACTATAAACACGTCACGATATTAAAACCGATTATAAGTGTTTGTGTTTCAGTTCATATGCACTAGAGGATTAGAATGGTGAGGCTAGATTTGTTTACGGTTTAAACCAGTGGTTTTCAACCATTGGTCCGTGAGAGCATCAACTCGAAAATCTAATTCAAGACCAACATGGGTTGCCACAAAAAAAAACTGCACTAAGAATATTTATTTATTGGTAGTTTTAAAAGTACGACTTAAATAACCAAGTAAACTCAAGTTACTTACACAAATACAAGATGCCCTGTTAAATATTTAACCATAGAAGATGTTTGGAAGCATAACTGAGGTCACTCACAATTATGTAATCAATGAAAAGTTCCAATAATATTGGAGATATTGAACTTTAAATTAAAATAAATACATATTGCCCTTTTCCTTAACTTAATCTTGCTTTATTTGAATTATTTTCTCACGTTTTTATATTAATAAAAGACATTATGTTTAACGTATAGCTTAAATTAATTTTAGTTTTGGTATATGAATCTTATGTTTGGTTCCTACTAACTAACAACAAAATACTCAAAATGGTCCCTGGTTAAAAGCAAGTTACTATATATTAAGACAGCTAGTGAAACAGCAAGACTTCTGAATTGGCAACGCATTCCTGCCGTTATACTAAAAAAGGCGCCTAACTGCATAGTAATGGTATTAGCATTTTAAACCTAATGTGGTAGCTAATAACTCTTACCCCCTTACTTATAAACGTGGAATAACCACAGGGTAGCTTATGCCATGCTTTGTCACTTTCTGTCAGATGCAAAAGTCACAATTATAGATAAGGATGGCATAAGCTTCACCACAGTTATTCCACGTTATAAGTAAGTAGTTGGGTAGTTTAAATTGCTGTTAGCCGCATTCTTTGCTATTTCATAATATTGAAAATGAAAATACCATTGAGGATTCAAATCCTTCACATCAGGCCTCATCAAACTGTCAATTAATTTTACACGGCGTAGTTTGTATGAAGTCCAGTGACCAATTACCTTGACGATTTTGCAATGTACATCGAATTGTCACGTTTCACCCGTCACTGGCTGGCCTTAAGAAATTAAGATTAGAAGATAAGAGAGAAATAACATTGCTTTTGATCCGCTAATGTTATCATAATATTTTCAATTTTCAGGTTACACCAAAAGTTTCGTGAAATGTGGAAAGAATGGTTATGTCATGCCGGGTGCGTTTACGAAGCACGCAGAGTCCATTTACAACATGCAAGTGAGACCAGACGACGTTTGGGTGGTCACGTTCCCTAGATCAGGTAAAACTGGCTCTATTTAACTGAGTATTTGTGCCTGAGTCTTGGATGTTTTCTATGTATTTAAGTATTTATTTCTCTATCTAAGTATGTTTATCGTTGTCTACACTGAGAGAAATTTTCGGTTGGACCAACCGAAAACCTACCGAAGTTACATGTAGAAATAGCGCCAACAGGGAATTTTGTTCATGCAACTAATTTGAATTCGTTACTGTTACAAATAAAAATCGTAACCTTAACCAATAAATTGTTTAATTTAACTGTTTTTTTGTTACCGTAACAAATATTATCGGTAATGACAACTAATCCACATTTGTTGCGACAACCAACTTTAATTTAGTTAAATTTATCTACCAATTACAATTGGTTGGTATAACAAAACACACATTGGTTGTATTAACCGAGGCTTTTTTACAAATTTTTTACGTCGTATTTAACAATATTACTGATTATAATTATTATGTAAATTTGTATTTTGTATAGTTATGTTAACAAGAAAGTCAATTAAAGTAACGATTGTTAGGGTTAAGTTAAACCGAAACTATTTGTAATCTATAGCGAATTGTTTGTTCCAACTACTACATTAGTCTGTTGCAGTAACAAATATTGCTTGTTGAATTAACAAAATGTATTTGTCGGGTGTACCAAAACATTAGTTGGATTTATTTTGGGGTTTTAGTAACAGCAACCAAATATAACTATTGGTAATACTAGTGTAGGTGTTTAGCATAACCAATACTGTCTGTTGAAGCCATAATATCAGTTGGTAGGGTATACTAAATCATTTGTTGAATTTATCAAGGCGTTTTAGTAAATACAACCAAATGTTGCTGTTGGTTATACTATTAAAGGTGTTTAAAATAATCAATACGGTCTGTTGCAGTAGTAATAGCTATTGTAGGGTATACCAATACATTTATTGGTTTTATCAAGGTACTTTAGTAGAACCATCGAAATGTAACTGTTGGTTATACGAGTGTAGGTGTTTAGAATAACCAATATGGTCTGTGGCAGTAATAATAGCTATTTGTAGGGTATACCAATATATTTGTTGGATCTATCAAGATGTTTTAGTAAATGCAATCATAATGTTACTGTCAGTAATACTAGTATAGGCGTTCAGAATAACTAATATTTTCTGTTGCGGAAACAACAGATGTTGGTAGGGTATACAAAAACATTTGTTGGATTTATTAAGGGGTTTTAGTAAAAGCAACCAAATGTAATTGTCGGTAATACTAGTATACGCGTTCAGAATAACCGATATTGTCTGTTGCAGTAATAATAGCTGTTGGTAGGGCCTACTAAAGCATTTGTTGGATTTATCAAAGAGTTTTAGTAAATGCAACTAAAAATAACTGTCAGTAATACTAGTATAGGCGTTCAGAATAACTAATATTGTCTATTGCAGTAACAATAGCTGTTAGTAGGGTATACAAAAACATTTGTTGGATTTATTAAGAGGTTTTAGTAAAATCAACCAAATGTAATTGTCGGTAATACTAGTATACGCGTTCAGAATAACCGATATTGTTTGTTGCAGTAATAATAGCTGTTGGTAGGGTATACTAAAGCATTTGTTGGATTTATCAAAGAGTTTTAGTAAATGCAACTAAAAATAACTGTTGGTAATACTAGTATAGGCGTTCAGAAAAACCAATATTTTCTGTTGCAGAAACAATAGCTGTTGGTAGGGTATACGAAAACATTTGTTGGATTTATTAAGGGGTTTTAGTAAAATTAACCAAATATAATTGTCGGTAATACTAGTACACGCGTTCAGAATAACCGGTATTGTCTGTTGCAGTAATAATAGCTGTTGGTAGGGTATACTGAAGCATTTGTTGGATTTATCAAAGAGTTTTAGTTAATGCAACTAAAAATAACTGTTGGTAATACTAGTATAGGCGTTCAGAATGACTAATATTGTCTGTTGCAGTAATAATAGCTGTCATTAGGGTATACCAATGCATTTGTTGGATTTATCGAGGTGCTCAAGTAGAAGCAACCATATTTCGCTGTTGGTTATAGCTAGATAATACTAGTGTAGGTGTTTAGAGTAACCAATATTGTCTGTTGAAGTAATATTAGCTATTGGTTCTAAACACCCTCAATAGTATAACCATCAGCAACATTTGGTTCACATTTACTAAAACACCTTGATAAAACCAACAAATACTAGTATACCCTACCAATAGTTATTATTACATTAGGTAACTTCAACAGACAATATTGGTTATTCTATACACCTATGCGAGTATTATTAAATTATAACCAATACAACCAATATAAACCAATATAAATACGATTGCTTCTATCAAACAAAACACAATGTTAAATCCAACGAATGTTGTGTTATACCACCTACCAACATCTATTATTAATATTATTATGTACTTAACCAGACGATATTGGCTACTATTATTATTTTTGGTTAACCAATATTGTATGTTTAAGTAAATCATTTAGTGTAAGTGTACCTGGCTGAACAGAAAAAAATGCAATAGTGTTTACATAAACAAGTGTTTTTTGGTTAAGTAGATAAGTAGATACTTATCTACAGTGTCAATCGAATATTCTAACCATAATCCAAACGTAAGACTATATTTAATTTATGCATTGGCTTATTTGTATATACATACTATTGCATGAAACTTTAGTAACCAACCCTGCCACAGCCCCTAAGTTAACAATATCGTTTATGCTAAGTTAAATAAGAAAATATTGTTGGGTAGTCAGAGAAGTTTTTTAATTAAATACAAAACAATTGAAAATAATCAACGTCAGCACAGCCTCCCATACAAAATTTGGCATTGGTATTGAATATACAATTTAATTTCTAACGCTAACCCTACGTCATTTAATGTCATGCCCGTGAAACAATCTTTCGCACGGAAATAACAGAACGGAATTCTTAGGCTTCACTATAGCTATTATTTCAGTTAATGTCTAAAGCTCTTAAAAATATACTTGTTTTACTGGGTTCCGAACTACTGGGATTTTCGATCTGTTCGCACTGCGAACTGCGGAGAATGTTTCTCAGTAGTTCACACTTTTTTATTTGACACCTTTATTAATTCGAATTCGTGGTATATTTTGCGTTACTTAAAAAACAATTATTTTAATATTTCCATAAAATCTTGATTTTTAAACTGAATATGAGCAACAAGATATGCTTTTATTATTATTTTTACGGTTGAAGTTACATAGTCTTAAATGACTTTAGCATTAGTATGTAAAAACGAATACATCAATCTACAGTAATTATAGTGTACCACAGTTGTGTCAAATAAAAGGGCGTAAACCCAATAAAAGTAATTTATACACAATCAATGTACATCGTCAGATGTCGTGTGAAGTATGTAGGTATTTCTAAATATAAAACTAGCAAGCGTTTGGTTGGTGAATTTAAGATAACTAAAGTGTGTCCCTGGATAAAGTGCACAAAAGAATAGGGATGAATTGAGATGCACAACAGCCCATCACAGACAATTATGGGTTGGAATGCGAGTCCTTTTCTGTTGTAGGACTTGCACCTTATTCTGATTCTCCTAAAACAAAAAAAATTAGTTCAAACATTGCATGCTTCACATCTTGTTAGCGTAACGTTACGTGCCTTTTATTTAGGTTCATGCTTACTTTAACATTCATTACAAAGGCTTGACTGAATTCCGCAATTGACACTTTATAAAATTGTTTCTTTTCGCTTTTCACTATTTTTAAAGTTGGTTTCATTTTAAATGCCAACAAACTGCACAGCGCAAAATCACGAGTATCTGAAACAAAATAAAAACAATTTATTATTAAAGGTTCAGCATTATTAGCGTATAATATTAAATCAATGTTATTAGCCTAGTATTGTGCTGCCAATCAGAGATATCCCACCTAAAATCTTTCACAAGTCAGTTCCCTTGATGAATGACAGAAGACATTGAAATTGGCTAAAGTGACAAACAGCTAAATTGGTAAGGCAATATAAAGTTACACCTCAAAAAAACAATAATAAAACACTAAAATCTAAAAATAATCCGTTCCATGTACCAATTGAATCTTAAAAGCCAATGTATTCATACAATTGCATTATTTATACAAAGTTTAACACACAAACATACAATTTCTTAATTTATATCACTTGGAAGTTGTTGCCTAAACTTACGTAAACTTTTTTTATTTTATTCTATTCTATAAGTACCTAAACAGTTTTAATTGTTATGCACCAACTTCAAAAGTTTATTATAATTTAAGAAATTGTATGTTCGATTTCATATACATACTGCTATTGTATTAATACATTGGTACATACCTAAAACGGATTGTTTTTATTGGTGGATTTTCTTTATTCTTTTACATGCCTTTAGTGATATAAATTAATGAACACCATATGTGGCCTCATCAGGTGATCTCCATCATCACCTGATGGTGCTTTCCAAGAGCAAACGCACGAATTACTATAAAAAATTCCCGAATCGCGATATGCACGGTGTGCCCATAATATTTGAAGAGTTCCTTCGATTTCTCTAGGATCTCATCATCAGATCCTGACCTGATGACAATGGGAGCAACTGGAAAGTATACCCTTTCGAACAAAAAATAATAACTTCAAATTGGTTTAGCAGTCCAAGTAATTGGGGGACATACATAAAAAAAGTTCAATTGAGAACTGTCTGGTAAAAAATAAATACTTACTATCATTTCCTGCTTTCAGTAAGGTTCTTAAATTCTCATTCAAAGCTACATCATCTTCCATTATTTTTGAAGTGTTTGTTTGGAAACTGTCCCATTTTTGAAAAAGGTTTAGATTTTTCTCGGGGTATAAATAGGTAAAATCGATTTAAATCTGAAAGTATAAATAAATAATGAATATATGCTATAATAGTCAATTAATTTTACACATTCAAAACAAATCCGTAATTTAAATATACCTAAAGTCAGATTTCTAACTAAGCAAAGTAAACTGACATTTCTCAAACCATTCTTTTGGTAAAAGTTTACAGGAAATTTATCCAAAACTTGTTATACTAACCTTGTTTCAATATTTTATCTATAATGAATTACACGTGATAACATATTTGACTTACAATTAAAACTGCAATTATTAAAATGAAAAATACTCATGTATGCCAGACAGCTTGACAGCTGATTGACTTTACCGGATTAGAAATCCGACTTTAGGTAACATTACATCCATCCATGATACCATTATAAAATGGATAATTATGTTTATTTAAAAATAACGAAAACACTTACGAGTCGATGTCCATGAATTGTTGATGGCCATTCATTCATTATTGTTACTAGTGTAGCAGCGTCACTATTATAAGTTTTCTTTTTGCGGTACGCGCATGAGTTTGTCCATTTTTCTTCAATCAACGTCCAGGGGTCGCGGTTGACTTTTAACCACTGTTGATCAGTGCCTGTAAATTAACCATATTATTCATATATGCTCTTTTTAACCAAATATATATTCCCGTGCGGGTGCCGGGTTAAAATAGTTCCACTCCATGACTTCCCGTGGATGTCGAAAGAAGCAACTAAGGGAATAAAGGCTTCTAGTACTGTTAGGCGATGGGCTTGCAACCTGTCACTAATACACTAGTAAATTCTTGGCCTGATTATGCAAAATGTGGTAAAGAAGTCTTTTTAGAGTTGTTGGTATTTCTGTAGCTCTGCCTACTCCAGTCTGGGAATGAAGGTGTGATGTTAGGTATGTATATAGTATTATATCATAATAGTACCTGGGCCCCTATTCAGGTGCGTTAAAACGATATCGTGTTTGACACGTTTAAGAATCGTTTATGTCACAGTCGCCATTATTGTAAATGACATAAGAGTTATCAAAACGTTGACAATACGGAAACAGGTCAAAAACGATATCGTTATAACGCAGTTGAATAGAGGCCCTGTCCGCGGTTCGAATAAAGGGTTCGGCCGTTAGTGTTACAAATGTTACAATGTCAGCGACGGCGCGCCGTGTTGTGTCAGGCCGGGGCAGCAGGCACCGGCGGCAAGGCCGCGGGCTTTAGGGCTTCGAAGGTATCATCAAATAGTTACTTACAGAATGTACTGTACCTATCGATTTCATCCTTGTACTTTTTTAGGCCTTGCTTGAATTTGATTCGGTCCCTTAGTCTGTTGTCTGGTATCAGGAGCCTTAATTCCTCATCTCCAAAAGCCCGTCTCCATCAAGACATGTTATGTCTATTTTGTTTTCTGAAAAAGAAACTGATAATTATTATAAATTCATGGTCCCAGCCAAGGTCAAAGTAACATGCGATATAATTATGAGTGATAATAAAGTCAGGAACTGCTTTAGGTATATTAACATTTGAAAGAAAATTGTGTAAATTGCATTACATCGCGTGGCCGTGAAGGGACCGAGATGGCGCGTCAGCGTCGCAAGTCGAGACGCGGGCGCTGCGGCTAAGGCGGCGCGGCGGCACTTGCATGTATAGAAGTGAGATAAGAGTACAGCTCACTCACTCACACTCCTATACATGCAAGCGCCGCCGCAGCGCCCGCCCGCGCCTCGACTCTTGCTTGGTGGTAGCAACGCGCCTGAAGTGGTTGATCGAACGCCGCAATGTTATATACCTAACAGTATTTTGAAAGTCTAAACTTGGTTTTACGTTAAATTACGAGCACAGACCGCGCAAACAATAGGTTTGGTAATTGTAACCAAATCGAATAGTAAAATCAACAAAATATTCAAATGTGAATACCTACAGGTACTTATCGTACCGTCGAGTGTTCGCCGTCGCATTTAAAATAATAGTACCAGGCATCATAACAGAATTCTGTGCCTTTTTACCCGATCGAGCTACAACATAGTAAAAAACCATAGGTAGTAGGTACTTACCAAGAAATACTTTCATTGTGGCTTGAGACACGACCCACGATTCTGACAATTCATCCATTTACACCACTATTGCACAAACCAAACACTTCACTAAAATCGGAGTAATTAAGCCGCAACCAACAAAACGAAACGTTCTTGAACAAATCGCTCCTTCGAGTTCGATGGCTCCGACGGAAATGAAATTAATGAAATGATGGATGAGCGCTGCGTGTGCTAAGTGCGCGGACGCCGAGCGGGCGGGGCGGGCGGGTGGCGTCAAAGTGTTGCCACGTGGCGAATAAATTCGGATGCAGTGTTTAAAAAACGCGCATTCTATTCCTGAAAAGAGTCTTTATAATAAACTTTCATACTTTAAAATTCCAATTGTTGATTCATATTTAGGAAATTGCACAGATTATGGAATTTTAAATAAAATCGGTACCTGATATAAGTACTGAAGTTAGTGAATCACGAAAAAAAGTATTTATCGTTGTCCGTAGGTACCAATTGATAATGTCGTGTTCGTTTTTAGTCTATATATTTCTCGAATATTCGAAAATTCGGGAACTCTTACGGCCGAACCCTGTATTCAAACCGCGGATAGATAAGGCTTACTTCGGGTTGAAATTTGACATTTGTTCATACAAAATGTGACAAATTTTAATCCGAAGTAAGGCTATCTGTCCGCGGTTTGAATATAGGGTTTGCCCGTTAGTCGAGAATTCTTGAGCTTCAGGAAAAATAAAGTCTAGAAATCAGAAACCCTATCTTTAATAACCCCAGAAACGAAATCATCAACAGCTGGCAACACTGTAGCCGTTCGCTAGTTCGCCTCAAGATGGCCGTTACCTCCCGGCTCTAGTACCTACTTTGTACCTCATTCGATTAATTGTACCTACCACTGACGTCATTACATTATGTAACGGTCGGCGGTCGCCCAACGGGAATGGCTAACCAAATATTTCTGTTCTTCTAACAGAAATATTTGGTTCGTTTCAAATCTTATATTTAGCTACTTGGATTTGAAAAAAAAACGTTATTTATTTCTATGGAATTGTTCAAAAATTATCTAATACCTAAGCACAAATGGTCGCGACGTCGCTAGTTGGGTATTTAAGGGGCTGTTCTTTATGTAGGTATTATTATTACGTAAGACAATTTTAACCACTTTAATATGCCCTCCTCACCTCCCTACGTTTTCTCTAGCAATGTTTGTATGTAGATATGAAAAATTTCAGGAAATAGTATGAATTGGCCGTCTATGTTCTTGAAGATCTTTCGTTAAGATCAAACTGAAACCAACCGTCAAACTGCCCTCGTTCTTCAAACAGTATAACAGGTTCAAAGGTTTTGATACTTGAGTCACATTGTGGATATTATACCTATTAACGCAGAACAAAGGAATGAAAAGTAGATAACACGACGGCCTAATCATATTTCCTAGTGGGTATGTATCCATAATATGTTCGGGTAAAATTGAGCTGGAATTTGGCGTAGGAACCTATTAAGTCCGGTGAAAATACAATAATCTGGTAGGTAGCGAAATTCTGGTGGTCCAACCAGCATCGTCTCCGCAAGGGAGAACTCTTCAACGGTTAATACCATCGACTTGAAATTTGGTACATGTATGGATGTCCTTGACAAAAAGGAGTACAATCAGCAAAAAAAACTTGTACCTACTTATTAAAAATGAAATTTATAGTCAAATAAACGGATCACTCACGTTTCTTAAGTTAACTACCAAATTGTGTCTACCAAAAAGATTCGGTTATTTTTATAAAAACTACATTATTGCGTTAATTAAAAACCGGCCAAGTTGAGAGTTGGACTCGCGTACGAAGGGTTCCGTACCATTATCTATACAACATTACACACTATATTTGTTGTTATAGCGGCAACAGAAATACATCATCTGTGAAAATTTCAACAGTCTACCTATCTATCACGGTTCATGTGATACAGCCTGGTGACAGACAAACAGACGGACAGCGGGGTCTTAGTAATAGGGTCCCGTTTTTACCCTTTGGGTACGGAACTCTAAAAATGTACTAGTAAAATTGTTAGGTAATTATAAATAAAAAACAATGTTGATAATACTAAATCGATACCTATTCTTTAGGCTTAATTACTTTATTGTTGTTTATTCGTATCGATGTAGGTATGTTTGTAATATTAATCAGTAGATCAGATAAATTAAACGTATTAGTTTTGTTTACATGTAGTTTAAGTCAACTCTCCTAAAAAATCGGTTATTTTTGTCAAAAGTGCATTGCTTAACTGGTAAGCTGTAAAGTTTCTATTTCATAATTATATCGCATGATAAAACAATTGTACAAGGCCAGCTAGGTACCATTTGTACCTTCTCATACATTTATGTAGGTGTGGACTTAGGATGATAGGTAGATAGAGTAAGAAATAGGGCGATCTATCATAATGAGGGCACTCTAAGTAGGTAACCATAAATAAAAATAAATAAAGGGATTTACTAGGAATGTAACATATCTATACTCTGTAATAATATAATTGATTTTATGATCATCATTGATTGCCTGATTTCCTGATTGTGTAAAATAAACTTTGCTTTGTAAAGATTAAAGTCCTTCCTCTCGGCTACATTTGTACTTTACAAAGTTCATAACGATCAAGTAATATAGAGCTTTAATTAATGTAATTATAACTTTATTTCTTAGATGCATGGTAGGCACGAGAAATGGACTACTAATCGTAGTAGTCCATTTATAAAGATCGCTTTATATGAATTAAAATATAAAGTCCACTAAAATAACAAGGAACAACAACAACGCCACTAAACTTTAGGTAAATATCCATCCGATATTCGGTCCATTGAGTAGGTAATATAAATTGGGGGTGTGGGTGTGTGTGTGTGTGTGTGTGTGTGTGTGTGTGTGTGTGTGTGTGTGTGTGTGTGTGTGTGTGTGTGTGTGTGTGTGTGTGTGTGTGTGTGTGTGATTTTTCAAGTAATAGAAATAAATTCATTGACCTACAACTGATTAATATATTTTAGGAACACAAAAACGACACGAAAATACGATTTCGGTGAAATGAGTTTCGATATTTCAAGGGGATCCCATTGTTTATTTTTATCGACGTATGATTGTAATAAAAATCAGTATATCTCATAAATTAAACAAAGACAAATTTAATTTATTAATTGTTACTTCAACCTTGTACTATTACTTATTCTGTGCTTCAACATATAATTTGTAAGTCAATTCTATCAAAAAGATTCGGATATTTTTATCAATAGTAAATTGATCTGATTAACAAAACATTTATTGATTAAAATTGTTAATTTAAACAAAATTAAAGTGTTGATAATACTAAATTGCTACGGTTTAGCTAACTTTGAAGTATTGTTTATTTTGATCAATGTGTCTTGTCATATTAAACAATAAATCTAATATATTTAACAAAGACCGATTTAACTTATTTATTGTTACTTTAACATATAATTTCTAAGTCAATTCTACCAAAAAGATTCGGTTATTTTTATCAATAGTAAATTGATCTCATTAACAAAACATTTATTGATTAAAATTGATAATTTAAATAAAATTAAAGTGTTGATAATACTAAATTGCTACGGTTTAGCTAACTTTGAAGTATTGTTTATTTTTATCAATGTGTCTTGTCATATTAAACAGTAAATCTAATATATTTAACAAAGACAGATTTAGCTTATTTATTGTTACTTCAACATATATTTTCTAAGTCAATTCTATCAAAAAGATTCGGTTATTTTTATCAATAGTAAATTGATCTGATTAACAAAACATTTATTGATTAAAATTGTTAATTTAAACATAATTAAAGTGTTGATAATACTAAATTGCTACGGTTTAGCTAACTTTGAAGTATTGTTTATTTTGATCAATGTGTCTTGTCATATTAAACAGTAAATGTAATATATTTAACAAAGACAGATTTAACTTATTTATTGTTACTTCAACATCTAATTTCTAAGTCAATTCTACCAAAAAGATTCGGTTATTTTTTCAAAAGTGCATTGTTGTGTTTAGCAAAACATTACTGAATCAAATCGTGAATTTAAACAAAATTTAATGTTGATAAAACTAAATTTCTAAGATTTAGTCCAACATTAAATTATTGTTTATTATTACAGAAGCTTGTTTGTAAATTTAATCAGCAGATTTACTAAATTGAACAAAAAAAGAGTTGTTGTTGCAACATGTAATTTAAATTAAATATTTCTTAGCTTCTACTGTACGACATGATTAGTCAAACCACTTTATTAATTATTCTAAGAAAAAAATGTGGTATAATTTTAATACAGCAAATTTGTTACTTTAAACACCACAGTTTTGTATTAATTACCACAACTGACATTAACGACAACCGATCTATGAATAACTGATTTATTTTGTTGAAAACACTGAGCCGTAACCATATTAGTAAGTAATTTTGATGGAATTTTCGGTTAAAATTAATAACTGCACTCTACAAAACAAAATTTGTAATTTTAACCGAGTTACTATATACTACTTTGTATCTAACAACCAAACTAACGGTTAAATGAATTAAACATAAATTTATCAAGACAGTCTTGTTATTTGAACAAGGTTTTTTATTTATTCGTACTTAATAGTTTTGGTTGGCATAACAAAGTTGCATTTGTTACTTGAAACAAAATGGTTTTGTAGTGGTTTTGTAAAATTAACCAATTTCTAGTATATTTAACCGAACAAAAACCAACCGAGATCACTTTCGTTAAATTAACATGTAGTGTTCTCTCAGTGTAGTACCCATAGTACAAGCCTAGAGCTTAGTTTGGGACTAGGTCAATTTGTGTGACATTGTCCTGTGATATTTATTTATTTATTTTATTTATTTATTTGTTAACTCGTTAAAACTCAGAGAGTACGAAGTAAACACGAGGTCGTTATTTAGAGCGGCTGTAGATAAGGCCAAAATGAGAAAGATGCTTGCGAAAAATCACTCTAAATCGTTACTTGAAAAACCCACACAACCACGCGGTTCGATACGAGTTTTGAACCTTTTGAACGCCATTGATGGATAGCCATCAATGGCGTTCAAAAAGTTAATTCTTTGGCGAGTTTAACTTGATGTATCTAATGATTCACTGACAAATGTTTTACAGATTACTCGTATCGGACCGCGTGGTTGTGTGGGTTTGTCGAGTAACGATTCAGAGTAATTTTTCACAAACATCTTTCTCATTTTTGACTTATCTATAGCCGAAGAACACTTCAACCATGACGCTATAAAGCCGTCATGGTTGACAGCGTAAAATAGACCTAAGTGTCTTTGAGCAAGGTTGACATTAGCTATGGTTTCTAGCCTCCAATTGCGTTCAAAAGGTTAAAGACGAAGTGCACGCCGAAATGTTGAAGAGAATCCATACACAGAACACATTAATCTGATGTTTATCTGAAATACCGTATTTTGATACAGCTAACCTCGAGTGATAAGGCCTTTTTTATCTTTTGTTGCAAAGTCCATAAGAATTATTTGTCGTAAATACTATTCAAAATACAGTATCAGCTTTAAACGTTGCTTTAATAGTCAAGATTAACATTTTGCCAGTCGTCAATGTTTTTTAACTTACTGAAGTAAGTTTTCTTTAAATCAAATTTCTAGTGAAAGGACTCAAGTTGGGCGTTGTAATTGTCGCAACTGATTGTACAACTTCGGTAGCGCGATGATGCGCACCTGTCAGATTTAGTTTCGCCAACTGACGCTGGAGGCGCTAGCGTCGTAGATAGTTGTTGTCTTCTACTTGCCACTAGATGCCGCTAGTGTCTCAACAGAAAAATACCATTATCAAGATTCATGCACCGTCAACTTTGGGAACTTTGCGCCACTTACTTCTTCAGAGCAATAACTCGTGTATGCCAACTGGAAACAAGCGCTGAAGTCCTCCGACCAAGGAAAAAAATAAAGCCGTATTTATTTTGTGCTTGTACAAGTTAAAAATGAAACAAACTATAGTTGTTATACTTGACGATGATTGTTTCGTTCTGACCACCGTCATATCTGCAAATAAGAGATTTCTTAGCAATAAAATAATTAATAGGATATCGACTTCAATATTTTCTTAGCTAGATAATTTGGATGTGCCAGTAGCCCACCAATACAATACAAGGTACAATTATTATAGGAGCAGTTTTAAACGATACTATTTTGTAAACAATACTACAACTGTATTTTGTTTTCAGGGACAACTTGGACACAAGAAATGGTCTGGCTCTTAGAAAATAATTTAGACTACGATACAGCAAAAGAGAAACCTTTATACGAAAGATTTCCCATGTTAGAGTAAGTGCATTAACTTAATAAGTAGAAGCCTATGTGGTTCCTGGTTTAGAATAGTGCCACTCTATGTCTTCCCATGGATGTCGTAAGAGGCGACTAAGGGATTAAAGGCTTGTAGTACTGTTAAGCGATGGGCTGGCAACCTGTCACTAATACAGAGGTGGTTACAGAATTATCAACAGGCGTTTTTAGAGTTGTTGGTATTTCTGCAGCTCTGCCTAACCCATTCTAGAAATGAAGGCGTCATGTTATGTATGTATGTAGATGTCCTTATTGTAATTTTATCATGTTTAACATTAAATCGTTTTTGTTAAGAAATACTAGCAGACAATCCAAACCTTACAGAATAAATTGTGAATTTGATCTTTAATTTTGATTACGGTAAGCGATGCGATGAAGCATAAACTGTTAGCTAAATAGCGAAGTACTCTGTTCGAATAAAACGCCATCGGTGTTAGGATACCAAAGATAGCGGCTAACTCCATAGTAATGGTATAGGCGTTTTAAATTTAATGTGGTTACCAGTAGAGTATATAATGCTTCGACTACCATTGCCATTAGCCGCCTTTTTTGGTATTACGGCAGATCGGTCCCTATAAACATACCAAAGTTTTTGTGACTTTTGGACAATACCTGCTAAACACTCTGTCCTTATAATGGAGCTTAAGAGCGACTTGCATAAAAATCACGCCGGTAATATTGACCACTTCTATCTAATTATTACCTCCTGAAACAGGAGCATCGATGAAACCAACGCCATTCTTAATGGCGACTGGGAAGATCTTTTTTGGCACGCTGGCGTCTACGGTGCTGGAGTCCACGAGGAAGGAACCCTTTAGAGCCTGAAATATAATCAGTCAAACATAAATGGCACGACAAATTCTAGCATGACCAAGAGCGTCAACAGCCTAGGTGCTTGAGACTCGTGAAAGAACGCTGTCCTCATAAGCCTATGGCAGTATCTCAAATTCAATTGCCAAAGCAGATTCAATCTTATTTCCTTAGTAATAAGGTTGCATTTTGCTACAAGAGTTTTGTCTGAGATACTGCATTTTGTCCTAGCAGGGTGTCACTGTCGTCAGTGTTCTGCTACTAATGGATGACGAGTGTCGTTAGTCTGGTGGCTAAGGGGTTCGACTCGTGATCCCAAGGTACCGAGTTCAAACTCCAGCAGTAACGGTGTACCAATGAGTCTTTCTAACTTAAGTACATTACCCGATGCTCTTAAGGTGAAGGAAAAGAAAGAAAACCTGCACATTTGAACAACTGAGTGCATAAGAGGGTAATTGCACAAAAACGATGAAGTTGACGATCCTAAAGGGGTCGAAGTGTATCTGAAAGGGCCCATCGGTAAGATAAAATGGCATGATCGGTGAAGAACGGGGTTTTGCTTGTTTAAGTGCATTTAGTTAAAACTAAACAGATGGAGCATGACATTACCCACCTACGCGAGTCATTATTCATTATTTTTCATTTAATAGTATCTCTTTCTTCTTACAGAATCACGTCACAAATACCAGAAATAGCATTTGAACTGATCAAAGGTAATTTCATGAATCTTGGCAACTTCCAAGGTTTGAAGCACGCTGTTAGATACCCAAGCTTTAAGCAAATAGAAGAGGCACCGTCACCCCGCTTTATCAAGACTCATCTACCTCTCTCACTCCTTCCTCCGACGCTTCTGAAGACGGCTAAAGTGATCTATGTTGCTAGAGACCCAAGGGACGTTTCTGTTTCATATTATTACCTCTACAAGTTGACAGCAAAGAGTTTAATGAGGGCGACATTTGCTGATTTCTGGGAAGTTTTTAGAAGGGATTTACGTAAGTATTTACCTGCTTTTTCTTCGGACTACAGAGTATTAAGATACTAGCTTTTTAGTGTCCCGTAGTCAAACTAGGAACCCTTTTAGTTTCGCCATGTCCGTCCGCAGCCTAGCTCAGAGACTCTTAGTACTAGAAAGCTGTAATTTGCCATGAATATACAAATTAGTCACGCCATTAAGGAATCCGTGTAAGAAATATTAAGTTATAAAGCGCTAAAAAAAACTTGAATGAAAGCGCATTATAACAAATTTTAAAGGAAAACTATCACGATACAGTAAACATCATTGGTTCTTGAGATATAATTAAAGTGTTTATACCTACTAAAATCATCTAAGACGGCGCCAAATGACTTTAAATAGAAAGTTAGTTATTACTTGTTGATTTTTATGTTTGTAGTACTTAACGGCTTCGGAACCCATACCTGAGCATGGTCCGACAAGCTCTTGCCCGATTTTTTTTAATGCAATTGTATTATCATTCTTAGTTTTTGTGGGGTAGTGAGAAGTCAGTTTTGAATCAGGTCCCATTATTAGAATTTACTTTCCTAATGAGAAGAAGGAAGTAATTATCTCAACCCATGTATACCGGCAAAAAATTTCAAAGGCAAAGATTTTTTTTGCAGGACAGGACACTATTCGGACAGTTAGTAGTGTAGTGGTATAAGATGTGTTTATGTACTAACTATCTTTGGCATGTAAGAATTGAATAAAACTATATATCGGCAGTGGAAAGACAAAAACTTTTAAGCGCCATATATAATAATGGCGATTTAGCTTAAGCGCCATATACCTAATAGGGCCCTTAAGCTTAACCTCCATACTTGATAGTGGCGCTTAAGCAATTTTACCTTTCCGCTGTCGATATTATGTCATTAATCAAAATGTCGGTTATTTGCTGGCCTTTTAGGGAAAGCAATCTGTTATTTGGTACACATTATATTTTGATGACAATACAAAATAATGTTACGGTAGCAGTCACTTAAAAGTATTCGTCTTTGCCATTTTGTCTCCCGCTTTAAGATTGATCATAAAAAATACCGCCGCATTTTATACTCTGTATTAATTTTAAATTAACCGTTCACACTTTTTTATTTTCAGTGCCATATTTGCCAATCGTTGCTCATACTAATGAGGCGTGGGAGGCACAACACAACCCAAATCTCCATTTAGTATTCTATGAAGATATGATTAAGGTTGGTTTTATTTCGTTTGTATCAAAAATAATTGATTTGGTTGCCCGGGAACACAGTGGATATAAGATTTTTACAATATAAGGGATTTTAGTACGGACTATATGTAAAACAAGTTATACAGCAAATTCAAATTAAAATTAAATTAAATTTATTCAGTAAATTGGCCACATTTTTACACGTCGGTAATATGCAGTGAACCTACTAGCGCTTCGGACGAGACCAACATTGCGGAGAAGAAGCGCCGGAACAAACTCCAGCAGAAGGTTATTTTAATCAATTATAAAATACAATAATACTTAAAAGTAAGTTACATTACATTATGAATACTAGCACAAATAAAATAATTACAAATGAAAGATCAATTAAAATAAATTAAAAATAATGACTAGGAGAACAACACGACGAGATCTCTACGTCAGGAACGATTACTAAAATGACTAACTGGAAAATCAGGTCCTTGTAAGCGTGAACAGACCAGACCCCACGAACAGCACCCGTTCACGAGTATGACGCGTATCTCTCTCAGTCATCGCCTCCTTTAACTGTGTTTGGGGAGGTGGCGACCCGATCAACAACGCCGCCGTAACCTTTGAGTGAGCATGACATGCTCATGCTGCCGGATAAAAATAAGGAATAATACAGTGGCTGTCCGGCGAGAAACATCATAATGCGCTCTCATGTCTAAAGTGTCTTTTTTTTATGTTGAGGAGAAGGCACCCAAACACTCAGGCCACCTGATGGTAAGTGGAATCTGAGATCCATAGACATTTGAATTCTCAAAACTATAATCCTAAGACCTCAAATGCGTTGCCAACCCTGAGGACTAAGATGGAATGCCTCTATGCTAGTAATTTGACCGGTTGTCTTATCCCCACACCGGAACACAACAATGCGAACACTGATGCTTGGCAGGTGGTTAATGGATAAGATGGTGGTAGTGATCCGGACGGACCCTGCACAGGGTCCTACCACCACTTATGGACACAAGAACTAAAACTACACAGCATTTTGTGAAAAGTGCAATGTTTTCGTTTGAGGCAACCACCGGTGATATCTAGCAACAAACAGATGTAACCAAGTTTATGAAACAGATAATACCCAGTTTACCTAACTACCCAAAAAGCTTTTGGTACCGTTTCGCAGCTAAAAGTTCGTAACCAGCTTCGCAACGGGAAAAACCCCGTTTTGTAATCGGCAACTAAACGGGACCTTTATCGAATAACTGCGCCTGCGGTTGGTAACCAGCTTTGAAATACGTACGAAACGGCACTACGCAGGCCCAAACAGGGAATTTTAGATTTCCATTTTGTCGCCAGCTACGAAAATTGGCTACGAAACGGTACCAAAGGCCAAAAGGAGTATTATGATGACAAATCATTTTTCAGATGTATGTATTAATCGTTGCCCGCGACTTCGTCCGCATAGAAGTCGTTTACCAAGAAACATTAATACATTACAACTTTAAATCTTGTTGTTCAGATTTCATATACAAAAATTGAATTTGAAGCACATGCCAATATCAGAGGTGTGCTTTTTTTTGAAACTCCCCTATTGCTACTCTGGGAAACAGTCCAAATTTCCGGGATAAAAAGTAACCTGTGTACTATTCTGCCCTGCTAAGCTAAATAGCAGTATGTCAAATAAGTCTCCTGTAGCAATCAAAACCTTATTACTAACAAGAGAAGATTGAATCTACTTTGGCAATTGAATCTGACATACTGTGTTTTAGCTTAGGAGGGCAGTATTCCAGACTAATCTATCTCTGTGTTCTGGCGTGATTGAGTTACAAACGTCATCCATCCTTTCGTATTGTGACCCTACCTTCGAAGCTTCAAACCCTGGGTTCAAATCCCGGTAAGAGCAGATATTTGTGTGATGAGGACGAGTGTTTGTTTCCGAGTCTTGGATGTGTTCTATGTATTTAAGTAAATATTTAATACATACATACATACATACATAACATCACGCCTTAATTCCCAGAGTGGTAGGCAGAGCTACAGAAACACCATCAAATCTAAAATGACTTGTTGATAATTCTGTAACCACATTTTGCAGAAGTAGGCCAAGATTTTTACCAGTGTATTAGTGACAGGTTGCAAGCCCATCGCCTAACAGCCCTACAAGCCCTTATTCCCTTAGTCGCTTCTTACGACAACCACGGGAAGACATGGAGTCGCACTATTCTAACCCGGCAACCACACGGGACAGCGGGATTTAATACATAAGTATGTTTATCGTTGTTCAGTACCCATAGTACAAGCCTAGTGCTTAGTTTGGGACTAGGTCAATTTGTGTGTCATTTTCCTGTGATATTATTATTATTGTTATTTTTAATAAGTAGCATTTGAAAGAAGATATGTGATAATACTTTGTGTAAGAAAATTGGCTTGATAACATTTGAAATGCACGGATTTCTATTGTATTGTTGGATTGGTTTACTTTAAAAGAGTCATAATAGTCATTGTCAAAGAATATTTTGCAAAGTTCCCTAATCGTCATTTGTCCTAATGCCCGAATTTTCATCTATCACACAGCCTATTTTAAAACTTTTAGTTTTCGTTATACTTGTTAATGAAAACAGAAGCTTTTAGTACTTGGATTAGCTTAAGCTGCTTACAAACCACTCATATTATAAACTTCTACGTGATAACCGTCGTGAAAGTTTGAAGGGGCAAAAGCTCAATTTAAATAAAATGTATTATTCTATCACTTGCAAGTACTTAAATTATAATGTGTTACAATGGCTGTTACAATGGCAATTTCAAAAACTATTTGTAGTAATGTTTTTTTCTACCTTCTCATGAATAGTGTTAATTCATTAAACAGAAGCAAATTCCATCCATACAATTAATGACGAACAACATATTTGCTTACAAAAAGTTTACTAAGTAGATCAAACACAAAATTAATAATATTATTGGTCTTCAAATTTAAATATTTACTTCTTGCACTTCTTGGCCTGATTGTGTAAAATGTGATTACAGAATTATAAACAAATCTTTATAGAATAGTTGGTATTTCTGTAGCTTTGCCTACCCCACTCTGAGAAAGAAGGCGTGATGATATATTATATACCTAACTATGTATTAAAATTTAAATACTGTCTCAAAAAAATGGAAAAAGTATTAGCCATAGATACATTATTTAAATGCAACTTTATTTTATTGTACGTAATTTCATAAATTGCAACTTAATTCTGTTGTTCAAGGTATTTATAAATAAATTTACTTTTCTTTTATTCAGGATCTCCCAAAAGAAGTCCACCGCGTCTGCAAATTCCTGGGCAGGAATTACGGCAGCAAGGAGATCGAAAATCTTGCCAGTTACCTTAGCTTTGACAGTTTAAAAAAAAACAAGGCTGTCAACAACACTGTCAACGATAATGGAGTGCAGTTCATTAGAAAAGGTATGTCTGATGAAGAATAATAAAATGCTACCAAAAACATTTTCGTAATATGGCTCGTTCGTCAAAAGTTATCAGAACTCATGTAGAGCCAAACTTGTAACTCTAAACTCTTCTATTAAGCCCTTACTCCACAAACTCTATACTTTAGTCAAAATATATGGTTTGGTCATTTGAAGAGAATGGGTGAAAGAAGATTGACGAAAGAGATATATAGTGCGAAAGTGAGTGAAAGGGTAGGAAGGGGCCGCCCTAGGCGTACTTCTTCGAATCAAATCGGAGAAATTCTGCAAAAGGGCCGAATCCTAAGTACCCGAAACCGACGTGCATGCATGACTCGATGTATGAATGTGGAAGAAGCGGAAGAGATTTGTCAGGATCGTAGCAGGTGGAAAGAAGTGGTCCCTGCCTACCCCTCTGGGAAGCAGGCGTGATTTTCATGTATGTATATGTATGTATTATAGCCGTTTCCGTGCTAATTTCCCAACTGTTAAATGTTTTCCGAAAATTCAGAAGTAAAAAAAAACACCCAACTGAAATTCGATTTTTTCATGGGTGACCCATTTAAGAGCAATTGCGCTGCAGTTTGGTGGTCTCCTCTGGGGCCTAAGCCAAGATGCAAACGCTATTAAGGATTATTTTTTCCATCACTCAAAATGTAAACGAAATGACGTTAAACCACGTGGCCAATTGTCATTGCATACATTTGAGCGATAGAAAAGAAAGACGTATGCATCTGGGCTAGGTCCTCTGTACATAGTCTAAACTGTTATTAAACTAGTTATTAATCAGTATATCAACTAACCAGAATTACCCTTGCAGGAGAAATTGGAGGATGGAGATCACATTTCAATGCCAAAATGGAACTTCAAGCTGATGAATTTATAAAATCCCGATTGAAGGGACTTAATCTCAAATATTCTTCTTTTCAAGAGAGTAAGGAGATTTCCTATTTATAGATAGACTAATTGAGATAAAATTGCATTAAAATACAATTAAATAGAATTTATTAATTTATTTAATTTATTAATTATAGTAAGTAAAACTGGGTTACTAATGTTTTTCATAATTTCATAAGTCATAATTATTAATTTGCCATTAATAAAAAATGTTTTCTATCTCCTGAAAAAAAGCTAACCTAAAGTATTCCGAACAATGCTTTAGAACTTTTAAAGAAATGGTTTTAGGTGAACGATGATTTATAACTTTTTAAATAAAATAAAATTTCTGTAAGTGTTTCAATACAAAAATATCTAGAGTGGACGTGGAAATTTTACTTAAAAATACGTTTAGTTAGAAATGGCAATCAGCACAACATTTTGTTATTTTTTATTAGTCGTCAATAGATGAGAATTCCTAAAAAAGGTGTGATTAAGACAAAGGTTTCGATTTAAAAATGGAAGACAGGGTATATCAAACTATGCCAAGTAAGTTTTTTTTTTGCCTTTTAAAACGTTTAAAATAAAACTATTTTTTTTGTTACCCCTTATGTAGATTATGGTAACAAAAAATAAAGTTTACATGCAGCAGGAGGGTTGACGTAGCTACGCAGTTAATTTTTCGGGCAGCGAAAAGGACAGAGCTATGAGAGTTACATAGCTCTGTCCTTTACTCTCGCCGTAGAATGAACTGCATGGCTATGTCATTATAACCCCCCAGGGCACGATTATATCATTTGGTTTTTGCATAGTTTTATGCACCCAAGACTTATGGAAATCGGAGTTGTTTTTTTTTTGCTTAGTTTACGCATTCAAATATTGTTCCTTTATAGAAGGCTGAATGTAAAAGACTGCGGGTTTTTTTCAAGTCTCTTTTAGTTGAATTGTTTGTTTGGTTTAAGTACCTCCCAAAAGTTCTTTAACTATTTAATATTATTGAAATTAAAATAAAACTCATAGCTGATTGTGTACTAGCTTTATTTATTTATATAAATTATGCTGGAATCTACTGCTACAAAATCATTGAAACTTTTTTTTTTTCAACTTACAAAGTATTTTGTTGAATTAGATTAGATTAAAAGAAATACTTTAAAAAAATACTGTGCAATATGTATTATATAGGTTTTGAGTAAACATAAATATGAGAAAATTTTACATAAGAAATTTGTTAATTATTGCAAAATTATCCGTTAGGATGCTTAAATATAACATATTAAAAAAAAGACGAAGTCGAAGACGAGAACAATATAATAAAAGGTAGCCCAGCCAAGATGCCAACGCTGTTAAAGTTTCTAATTTCTATCGAATCGAAATGAAATGGAGATAACCAATTTCTCGATTTTCGAAAATCGGTAATACAGCGTTGTGCATTTTGTCTCCGCCCTCTGGACTCGAACAAGTGCCATGTAAAAAAGACACTAAAATAAATTGATATACTTAGTCAGTAAGTTATAAGAGTTCGTTTTCAACTTGTAGTTTACAAATTATAAAATGTGTACACAGCTGGCGTCATGATCATAATGCGGAATTTTTGTATAATTCTATCTTAACAATGACATAAAAACACTTCTAGTCTTAAATCCTCTTTAATTGTTTATAATTATTTAAAATCCTCGTGAGGCCCACTACGAGTATATACAACAAACAAGAAGATTTTTGTGAATGGGAATTTTAATCTACCCGTAAGGAAATAAAGTTCAAATACCTTTGCTCTTAAATGGCATTTTTAATTTTGAAAGAAATGAAAATGAACTTTATCGATGTTAAATTAAAGTAGAAAGTTACATCCTATCGAATAGCGGCCGGTCTCACAAGGATAAACGAATTGTTGTATCAAAATGTTATAGTATTATTTAGGCAAAATTTTTGATTAATTTTTAATTATAGGTACCTACAACTAAACTAAATCGTTGTTTTTTTGGATTTGTCTGAAGGAAGGTATAAAAAAATATGTAAGTTATAATATTTTAATATACTATAATGCGCAAATAAATTCTGTCATAAAAAGCGAACTACAAAATGGGTCAATTAAAAAAAAAAGACAAATAAATGTATGTTTTATTGTAATCGCAGGCATTTTTATTAACCTTTATCCTTATTTCTATTGACAAATGATTTTTAATTATAGAAAAAAATAACTTATGACTTATGAAAAGAACATAAAGATAGCCAATATATATAAAAGGAACTGATAGTAGGTACTTTACCAGTTTGGTAGCATTAAATAATAATGTGACGATATTTTTCAACTATCAATAAATGCTGTGTATGCTTGTAATTGGCTTGTACGCTAGGATATAACCCCAATATGACAATATGATATAAATGCTTTATGTACTTGCTGTAAATGTACCTATCAATAAACAAATAAATCAAGAAACGAAGGTTAAAATGGATGTTATTAATAAATCAAGAAAGGTTAAAAAGGTTTAAATAGGCCTTTTTTCCGACCAGTTTCTTACTTTTTTGGAGTCCTTTACCCGGAGGATACATTTAAACTTTGCTTCTTAATTCATTTATAATGGAAAAAATATCGTCATATTATTAAAAAAGCTACCAAACTTCCTTCTATCGGCTAACTTCGTGTTTTTTTGAAAAACGAGTGAAAAAAAGTGTCAGCAAGAGTAAGGTGAGAAAATACCATTAAACGGATAAGTTCGTCTATGTACTTCTTTAAACTTAATGAATAAATGAATTTAAGGGCACAATCTCACACAAATTGACCTAGTCCCAAACTTAGCTCTAGGTTTGTACTAGACAACGATAAACACGGGTACTTATATAGAGAAATACATACTTAAATACTTGCTTAGAAAACATCCAAGACTCAGAAACAAATATTCGCGCTCATCACATCACACAAATATCTGCCTTACCAGGATTTGAACCCAGGACCGCTGGCTTCAGAGGCAGGGTCACTCCCAACTAGGCTAAAGTTTTTTTTAAATTATATTGCCCGTGTTGATTATTTATTTTATTTTACATATAAATAAACTGTGAAGCTAGTAAGAGATAAAGCAATAGCTAGCTGACTGTGGAGGAACTGCTGCCAATACTTCACTTTTTTTATGATAAAAAGAAGGCACACTAAGGCCACCTGATGTCTGAATTCTCAAGACTATAATGTTAAAACTGCAATCCTAAGACCTCAAATGCGTTGCCAACCCTGAGGACCAAGATGGAATGCCTCTGTAATAGTAATTTCAACGGTTCTTTTTTCCCGTCACTGGAACACAACAAAGCGAACACTGTTGCTTGGCGGGTGATTAATGGATAAGATGGTGGTAGCGATCCGGACGGACACTGCACGGGGTGCGTGTCCGTTCGGACATCATTCATTCATGTTTAACGACATCCATGTAAAGTTGTCAGATTGGAGCGTTATGGAATTCGCGAAGTCTCAAATTAATATCGGATACGCAGCGCTGCAGCGCTTTGAGCGATTCCTGGAGTTGATGCTAACTAGTTGCGGTAGTGAGGGGTGTCTGAAACTGCCTCATGCAGCGATGAAACTGTGTTGGAAAATGTTCTGAAACAGCGTAGAGTTAAACAGACACAATGTCGCTTAGAGGCGTTTTCACGGGTGTGTAACTTTTATTTCAATGTTTGATATAATTTCATTGATATAATTTTATATTTGTTTTTATATCAAGGTGTATCATATATTATATTTATTGAGCGTTATATTACCTAACAATTTAAATTAGTTATAACATTTGTTGCGAAAGGGATCAGTACGCACCCCTTTTCACAGGTGGTATCAGCATGTAACTGATTTAAACGAAATTTGGTTATTTTAATGAAAAATGTTACAACTTAATGTCATCATGATTATATCATAAGAATTATGTATAAAGTATTAATAAAAAAAACACTAAACATGCCAATATACAAACTAGAACAGATATACTTAACATCATGCCTTCATTCCCAGAGTGGGGCAGGCAGAGCTACAGAAATACTAACAACTCTAAAACTTCTTTATAATTCTGTAAGCATATTTAGCATAATCAGGTCAAAAAGTTTACTACTGTATTAGTGACAGGTTGCAAGCCCATCGCCTAACAGTACAAGCCCTTATTCAATTAGTCGCCTCTTAGGACATCCACGAAAAGATATAAGCTACTAAGTACGTTTTTATTCCTTTTTTATTTTATTTTTTGTAGTATAATTAATAAATCCCAATTTCGCAACAATGGTCGATAAAAGCTCTACATTTCTCATGGTTATCTTATCAGAGAACCGAAATTTAACAAAGTAATTAATATTTCCGCTTAAACAAAAGTTCATTGTTCAAAAGCTCTTTTGTTTACCACATAATGAGCTTTTCATGTTATTTGTTACATTAAACAGATAATTAACGAAGAAATATACTACCTAATACTAGAAATACCCGCCACTCCGCACGCGCAATTTCCTTTTTTTGGGAAAATGACGAAAACTCCTTTTTAGGTGAAATGTTAAAGACAAAAGTTAAAAAAAAAAAACTTTTCCATTTCGTTACGAAAATTAACGTATGTATAGCTAATTTTCATGACGAAATGGAAAAAGTTAAGTTTTCTTAACTTTTGTCCTTAACGATGTACACTTTTTTTGGAAAACGCCCAAATACTGACAGTATCGTCAATTTATATCTTGTAGATGAGTCTTTTTGTTAAATTGAATCAAGATTTGTTAAAAATACACATACATCACATCACAGCCTTTATTCCCAGAGTGGGGTAGGCAGAGCTACAGAAATACCAACAACTGTAAAAATAATTGTTTATAATTCTGTAACCACATTTTGCACAAATAGGGTAAGAAGTTTACTAGTGTTTTAGTGACAGGTTGCAAGCCCATCGCCTAACAGTACTATAAGCCCTTATTCCCTTAGTCGCCTCTTACGACATTCACGGGAAGACATGGAGTGGCACTATTCTAACCCGGCAACCACATGGGGTTGTTAAAAATCTAGTGATATATCTACATTTCACACAAGATATCCCAGCAAACATTCACTCCCTAAAATAAATACTGAGCTGTACAGCCAAAATTGTATTGTGGTAGTTTTTAAAAAAGTGTACATCGTTTAGGACAAAAATTAAGAAAATTTAACTTTTCCATTTTGTCACGAAAATTAGCCATACATTTAGATACGTTAATTTTCGTGACCGAATGGAAAATTTAAAGTTTCTTAATTTTTGTCCTTAACAATACACTTTTTTTGAAAACAACCCTTGTAATGGAAATTCGTTTATTTAATAAAGTACCCAAAAAAAACGAAATCTGACTGTCGCTGAGTTTAAGCGGAAGATAATTTCTTGGTTGCGAGAAAAGTGTTTTTATTCCATCTAATAATATTTTAAGGGACTGACCTTTGTGTTAGATAATTAATTCACAAGTTTATATTAATTTAGGTATGGGTGAAAGTGTTTAAAGACACGCTGGCCTAGTTGGTAGTGACCCTGTCATCAAATCTAGCGGTCCTGTGGTGCTAGACAAGTTGCATTCGACAATCGTTAGCGATTATGTTTCGATTGATAAATGTATGGAGTTGACGTAAGCCACCGAGATAGTAACGTGACACTAACGTCAATTCCATATATTTTTCAATCGAAACATAATCGCTAGCGAGTGTCGAATGCAACTTGTCTAGCACCACTGGTTTCAAATCAAGGGCAGGTATTTTTGTGATGACCATAAATATTTTGTTCCCGAGTCTTGGATGTTTTCAATGTATTTAAGTATGTATTCCACTAACTTAAGTAAGTTTATCGTTATAGAGTAACCTTAGTACAAGCCTAGAGCTTAGTTTGGGACAAGGTCAATATTTTGTATGTCCGGGTTGGATTGGTTTTTGCATGTCATAATTATGACAAAACATGTGATATCCACTTACTTGCTAGTAGTAAAAACCTTGTAACCTTGATTTACAGCAAATAAATATATTATATTCTCTTCTGTTACCTACTAGTACCCTACTGGAATGTCATATCATCTCTGAATCGTTGCTTAGATGAGTAACGGTGCATCGACGCTGACCTCGCCTGTGAACATGCTTCTGCCGCGTGGGAGAATGATCAAGAAAAAAAAACCTCATAGGGTACTTAAGCGGTTACTACAACCACAAAAAACTATTTTGAAAAAACAAAGTATGCTTTTTTTAATTTAATGTATTTTGAAGATGATTTTCAGAAAATATAAACCCTTTAGCCGCCTGTTTCTCAAAAACCATTTAAGTCTACTTAGTCGTGATAGTTTCCCTTTTAAATTCATAATGTTATGTGCTTTCATTTTAAATATTTTTCAGATTTTTAGTAGCCTGAGAATCCTGCGCTGGTAACCGCGCGGTGCCACCCGGCTGCGGGGGCGCCCGCGCCGCCGCTGGGCCGACGACGTCGCGCGGGTGGCCGGGCCCGCGTGGACACGCAAAGCCAACAGGGAACACTGGAAGCAGTTGGAGGAGGCCTATGCCCAAAAATGGGCTACTCACATAACAGACTGATCTTTAATACAATTACATTTTACTAAGTATCAATGCTTAAGTATACAGGGTGACCCACGATAAATGACTTTTGAGTTAAGGGGTAATAGAGTAAGTCAAACTGAACCTAACTATAAGTTTTTTTTTTTTTTTTTAATTTTAGGCTTCTTCATAATTTAATTTAAGCATCAATATTTCCTAGTGTGGTTATGCCCTTATAACCGATACACTCAATGACGGACATGTGGGTTCCATTCATAGCTCAAAAGTTCATTAAACTTTAACCTTGACACCAACGGAATTTTGACATCGTCAAAAAGGCTACATCTTCATTGCAATACCTGAAGGATATTAAACTCTGTACAATTATAAATAGGGTTGAATATGCAATATTTTTTATAACAGATGCACCATTTTTAATAAGGAATTAATTGAAGTTTGTCTTCTGTCACAACAATTCAATTAATAGGCACCTCTACTCAGTGAAAAGCAATTGAAAGATAATTTATTGGAAATGTTACGTTTATTTCTTGCACAGATAAAGTTATTATTGTGTTAATGTACCTAGGAAGTAAAAATACAAGTAAAAAACACTTACTGCGCCTGAAATTGTACCTAATTTCTCAAATAATCTTGAAAGTTATTTGATGAATAACTACTATTTCTTATGTCCTGTGTTTATATTAACAGTTTAAAACTCAAATTACATGAGACACAGTTGAGTAAACACTGAATGTTAAGATTGACTAAGTCTCCACAAACTAAGCACATTAAACCTACGTCACTGTAAAAATCGCACACATAGGTGTCCAACGCACCTCCTAAAGTTATCAAAACAAGAATCATACTACTAAACCGTTTTTATACAGCAATTAATAAAAAAACGCCGAATCATTTTTAGCAGATGAACAGTTAACGTCATAACTCATTCATCAATCGACCATAGACCAAGGCGAGTCGTGACAGATTTTTAGATCCTCTAAAGAGGTATTACGCTAACAAACCTTCACCGCCTGCCGAGCAACATAAACCAAGTGATCACTTAATACGGTAATTAAGGCTGTTAAAACCATTATTTCAAGAGTGGTTCATTTAAGTATAAGAGTATAATTATTACTTCAACGGCAATTTAATGAAAGTCTGGCGGAAAAGTCGGCCTTACTGCTAAAATCGAAGTTTAACGCTACAATAGCACTTTCCCTTTCTTTCGATTGCGTTATAACTGTTGAGTGTAAAGGATATACCGAGCTTTCGAAGTTTCATATTTAGGAACAACCCTACCAGACTGCGATTTAAAACCGAATACCGATTACAGAAATCCTCATAGTCCTCAGTATCTTGGCAAAATAGGCGTAGAATGCTTACTCTAAGTACGTAAAGGAAGATGTTTTAAACTTCTTTATAAGTATGTAGTGAAAGAGGAACAGAGAAGTTTCTCAACATTAATAACGAGTACACTACTAACCTTCATTTGCAAATTAATTAAGGCTGTGCACGCAGCCATGCACTCAGTCGCCCTCTAGAGTCTTAAAATTGAAGACAGACAGAAGACAAATAATTATGATCGTCCCAAGCCCGTAGGTTGGCTAAAGTTGACGGTAATGAGGAAATTAAGCGCTACCGGAGCTTACCATTATTTTCAAAGATGTTTCTTGTTTTTTAAGATTTACAACTAAAATGATATTCTTATGATGAACCTCTTTTCGTGTGATATTGATTAACGATGGATGACATGTCATACTTAAATGACACACATTGACTAACTTTTTATGTGGCACAAGCCCCGTGGCGGAGGCCATTTGCAACGTTAAAAGATGGCGGACGTGTGATTTGTTTTAGACTTTAATTTTTGGGTAATTAGGTGTTCAAAGTTCTTTTCTGATAGTGATTTGTACTTTTTATGCCTTTGTGTCGCACAGTGATTGAAGACTTGGACTTATTTCGTGTATCTGGCATCTTTCTTCTCGTTTCAAGTGGACTCGCAGTGGTGCAGAGGTTAAAA
The DNA here is from genome assembly GCA_949316455.1 of Acleris holmiana. Taxonomy (NCBI): domain Eukaryota; kingdom Metazoa; phylum Arthropoda; class Insecta; order Lepidoptera; family Tortricidae; genus Acleris; species Acleris holmiana. The sequence continues at coordinate 16,632,037 of OX438770.1, forward strand.
CTATCTTGACCTCTGACCTACAAATCACCGTACAACGTTGCCCCCAATCTTCCTAGAGAAGATTGGATTGTGTTTTATTGCTATATTGATTTATAATTATATATACTTACTTGACACTGGCGAAATCACTTCACGTGGAAACGCCATATCCCCGCGGTAGTAGCTGTTCAAGTCGCCGCGGGGGCAAAGAAAGAAGAAGAAGAAGAAGAAGCCCCGTGGCTGCCATTAAAAGAGAAGAAGAAGAACTTTTTATGTGACAAATGTCACAGGAATTTTACATTGTTGTTCTCTGTTTTTGAAAAAGTATACATAAATATGAAAATACAGTAAGTATTACGATGAGTATTTAATTCGCATAAAATTATTCAAGGTGATCCTTACTACGTAGAAAACTTAAGTTCAGTAGTGGATAGCCAATTTTATACAAGGATCTTAAACAAATATTTGTTAATGTTACAGCACAAAGGTATGAAATTAAAAAAAGTAATTGAAGGGGACTGTATTCCAATGCAAGCTTTTAACGAAGAGAGTGCAAGTCGGGACTCCAAGGAACTATCTCGGAATCCGTATCAGCCAGTTGCTCAAGAACGCCGGAACGATTTAGTTAAGTACCTACTCACTCAGCTTGGCACAGATTTGCTGTTTACTCCTCTATTGTAATAATATCTTGTCTTCTCTGTCTTTTATTATAAAACGAATGCCAAATTTAGTTTGCTGGTTAGTCTGGGTGTATGTATATTAAGTTTACACGCTTAAACCATTTTTGATGAAATGTGGAAATAGTGGAAATAGACTCTTTTTCTTGGAGTACGAACTGATTCATACTTCCATGCTAGTATTAAGAATGCGAAAGTAATCCTATTAGTCTGTTTGTATGTTTGTTTGTTGCGGTTTCACAGATCAACCAGTAAACCAAATTTAATAAAATCTGTTGAGGATATAGCTTGAAGCCCGGAGACCCGAAGAGGGTCATAGGGTACACATTATGTTGGAAAATTACATAATTCCCGAGGGAAGAGCGACAAACGGCTTTTACGTGAACGGAGTTCAATTTTAGCTAGTTTCTAGTATAAAATTGTTGTTTCAATGTCAAAACCTTATGTTTGACTTGTTATGTGGCCTTCATCGCTACACGACTGAACCGATTTTCATATAAATTATAAGAAAATAGTTTAACCCCAGTTTTGGTCCTGGGGTATTTTTTATCCTAGATAGTTAAACACTGCACAAACTACTTTACCATCGGAAGACGGAAATCGTAGTTCCTGATGAAATAGCGATTAACAACTTCTGCGCCGACCTGCGCGGGCTTTAGCGTATAATAGTATCCGAAGACAATGCAACATTTTGATGACTTAGAGCTAATCTGAAAATACAATCGGAAAGTGGCAATAGGATCTCCGCTGAATTTTATAAATGCGAATTTGTGTCTGTCTGTCTCACAAAGTATTACATTGATCCCCGAAAATGCCTTAGGCTCTGTGGGATAGTTTTTAACCATTCCTACTTATTTCGCTACCCCTACTGCCCTAGTACCTACTTAGTGTTTGTTTGTTAAATTTTCAGAGTATAAGGCTTCAACCAATCGATGGAATATTTTATAGCCCGGATACGAACACGGGTAATTTTTTTCCCGAATAGAACAGTTCCCGAGGATTAACGCAAACCTATTTCTGCGCTGTTGAAGTCACGAGCGAAATGTAATGGTATGCGTAGTAAGTGGTATAAATACCAAGCTAGGTTTTCTGTTTACTAAAAATCAGAAAAAAAAACTTAAATGAAAGAGCATATTATTTTAACGAACTTCACAGGAAAACTATCACGGCTAAGTAGACATCATTGGTATCTTGAGATCAGGCCATTAAAGATTTTATACCTACTAAAATCATCTAAGACGGCACCAATTAACTTTAAATAGAAAATTCGTTATTACTTGTTGATTTTTATGTGCCTCTACACTGAGCATGGTCCGGCATGCTCTTGCCCAGTTTGTTTGTTTGTAGTACTTAACGGATTAGGAACCCTACACTGAGCATGGTCCGACATGCTCTTGCCCGGTTTTTATGTTTGTAGTACTTAACGGCTTCGGAACCCTACACTGAGCATGGTCCGACATGCTCTTGCCCGGTTTTTAATGTTTGTAGTACTTAACGGCTTAGGAACCCTACACTGAGCATGGTCCGACATGCTCTTGCCCGGTTTTTATGTTTGTAGTACTTAGCGGCTTCGGAACCCTACACTGAGTATGGTCCGATATGCTCTTGCCCCGTTTTTATGTTTGTAGTACTTAACGGCTTCGGAACCCTACACTGAGCATGGTCCGACATGCTCTTGCCCGGTTTTTATGTTTGTAGTACTTAACGGCTTCGGAACCCTACACTGAGCATGGTCCGACATGCTCTTGCCCGGTTTTTAATGTTTGTAGTACTTAACGGCTTAGGAACCCTACACTGAGCATGGTCCGACATGCTCTTGCCCGGTTTTTAATGTTTGTAGTACTTAACGGCTTAGGAACCCTACACTGAGCATGGTCCGACATGCTCTTGCCCGGTTTTTATGTTTGTAGTACTTAGCGGCTTCGGAACCCTACACTGAGTATGGTCCGATATGCTCTTGCCCCGTTTTTATGTTTGTAGTACTTAACGGCTTCGGAACCCTACACTGAGCATGGTCCGACATGCTCTTGCGCGGTTTTTATGTTTGTAGTACTTAACGGCTTCGGAACCCTACACTGAGCATGGTCCGACATGCCTTTGCCCCGTTTTTATGTTTGTAGTACTTAACGGCTTCGGAACCCTACACTGAGCATGGTCCGACATGCTCTTGCCCCGTTTTTATGTTTGTAGTACTTAACGGCTTCGGAACCCTACACTGAGCATGGTCCGACATGCTCTTGCCCGGTTTTTATGTTTGTAGTACTTAGCGGCTTCGGAACCCTACACTGAGTATGGTCCGATATGCTCTTGCCCCGTTTTTATGTTCGTAGTACTTAACGGCTTCGGAACCCTACACTGAGCATGGTCCGACATGCTCTTGCGCGGTTTTTATGTTTGTAGTACTTAACGGCTTCGGAACCCTACACTGAGCATGGTCCGACATGCTCTTGCCCCGTTTTTATGTTTGTAGTACTTAACGGCTTCGGAACCCTACACTGAGCATGGTCCGACATGCTCTTGCCCGGTTTTTATGTTTGTAGTACTTAGCGGCTTCGGAACCCTACACTGAGTATGGTCCGATATGCTCTTGCCCCGTTTTTATGTTTGTAGTACTTAACGGCTTCGGAACCCTACACTGAGCATGGTCCGACATGCTCTTGCGCGGTTTTTATGTTTGTAGTACTTAACGGCTTCGGAACCCTACACTGAGCATGGTCCGACATGCCTTTGCCCCGTTTTTATGTTTGTAGTACTTAACGGCTTCGGAACCCTACACTGAGCATGGTCCGACATGCTCTTGCGCGGTTTTTATGTTTGTAGTACTTAACGGCTTCGGAACCCTACACTGAGCATGGTCCGACATGCCTTTGCCCCGTTTTTATGTTTGTAGTACTTAACGGCTTCGGAACCCTACACTGAGCATGGTCCGACATGCTCTTGCCCCGTTTTTATGTTTGTAGTACTTAACGGCTTCGGAACCCTACACTGAGCATGGTCCGACATGCTTTTGCTCGGTTTTTAGCTTTACATAATGTTTGTGCGCCAGTATTTTCATTTATTTCAAATGTTACAAGTCAATTTGAAAACATTTAGTTCAAATGTTACAAGTCCCGTTATTGAAATGGGCCTTCCTTACTATTCATGTCCATATTCCATATTAACTCGTCTTTATCTTTTCTTTATTATTGCTATTTTATTACATAGTGCAAAACAAAGTCGCTTTCTGCATCTGTCTGTCTGTCTGCATATCCGCTGACTCCTCCTAAACCACGCATCGGATTCTTATGCGGTTTTCACTATCAGATTTCTTTTTTCACGTGAGGCTTTTAATGTATAATAATTTCCTTTTTCTGTAAGGGTATTACAGAAACACACGTAAACCGAAGCGAAGCGAACCGAGGGCGGGTCACTAGTACTAAATGCGAAAGTAACTCTGTTAGCCTGTTTGATTATTTGTTATGGTTTCACAGCTAAGGAGGAGGCAGGCACACAAGCACTCAGGCCATCTGATGGTAACTGGAATCTGAGAACCATAGATATTTGAATTCCCAAGACTATAATCTTAAGACTGCAATCCTATTACCTCAAATGCGTTGCCAAACCTGAGGATTAAGATGGAATGCGTCTATGCTAGTAATTTCACCGTTTGTCGTATCCCCACACCGGAACACAACAATGCTAACACTGTTGCTTACTTTTTTACCTTTCAATTGCGAGGGAATAAGGGCTTGTAGTACTGTTAGGCGATGGGCTTGCAACCTGTCACTAATACACTAGTAAACATCTTGGCCCGATTGTGCAAAATGTCATTAAGGAATTATAAACGAGTATTCTTAGAGTTTTTGGTGTTTCTGTAGCTCTGCCTACCCCAATCTAGGAATGAAGGCGTGATATTATGTACACGAAATTTGAAAGAGTAAAATTTGATAATGCTATTTTATGGTATCTAAGACCTGATCTGATGATGGAGTCGGTTTGTGGCGGAATTTTGAATGTGGTCAAGTGAAACATGGGAAATGTATCACTTTTTTACATATTCTCGATCCTTACGTACATTGTCAAATTGTTGTTGTACCTATGCTTAGACTAATTGATTTTAATTTTAGGTTAACTGAAGAAGAAGGAGACACTACGTATGACTATTAATTTTGATAAGGAATCATAAATAAGGGAAGAAAGAAGGAAACAATGTTTTGAGGAAAATAAAGCTATCTATAAGCTAAGCTAGTAATATGAACTTCAAAACTATCAGAAGAAATGTTAATATCATAGTTATAGTTCATAAATAATGCTCAAAATGGGGTAGTTAGGTGCGGTTTGTTAATTGCGCATATAAAGCAAAGCAATAATACCCATGTAGCCTAGTACATGGAACTAAGTCCGACGAATAATCCAAATGCGAGCCATATCGATCCTGCATAGCTACAGAACCTGTCGGTAAAACCATATTGCTTTTAACACCGTATCGTATTGTTTTTACTCGGCCGCCATTACTTTCAAGTAAATAAGAGTCATCATAACATTGGCAATACGATAATATGTCAAAATCAATATTTTTTTACCAAGTATATTAGAGGCTCATTATGTAATGCATAATCATACGCATCGTACACTGTCGGTTAAGTTCGTATTCGTCCTGCTGTCTCAATTAGTTTATCGATGGGTAAGTACTGAAGCCACCCTGTAAAACTAACTGTTTTGACCGAAAAAAGGTGTAGTTATGACTCTTCAATACATCTGTTTGTCATACTACTTCGGGCGTCATCGACCCCACGGCAGAAATCTGCAGAGATGCAGTCGCGATACAGCACCGCTAAGCCATTGCTACAACCGCGATGCAGCATCGATACAGTCATAATGCAAAATTCTTTAATTTTTTCACTTTTCCTCTACTTGTCTATCCAAAACAGTGTCGCGCGTAAGTTTAGTAGCGATGCTGAATCAATACAGTCGCGCGTTTGCAACGATGCAAAAGCTATAAGTACTATTCAATTGCACTGTATTGCTTCAGAAAAGAAATAAGATAAAAAACTAGGGTTAGAGGACTTCTTATACGTGTAAAACAAGTCGTAAATATACTGCACCTTTGGCACCCATAGTGAAGTGTCACCGGTGTGTCGGAACAATCATTGGTCGCCTGTGTAGTGTAAGTGCCAAAGAATAAGAACTAAAGGCATAGAAGGAGCGATAAAATAAAAGGTAACATACAGATAGCTGTTATACACAGTCTTTTTGGGATTCAGTGTGCCAAAAAGAGACGGCTCTGTAAGCTAAAATATCATGGTACAATGTTGCTGTCGCACACTGTTGCATGTATAATCTGCGACCATGATGCCCAGTTGGTGTCGTTGGAGTCCAGTTTACGCAAGTTGACAACTGTGTACGGCAAGAACTGTACTCTTTCCTTTTTTTAACTTACGTATTGAAATTTTCGGACGGGTATAGATTTACGCTTTCGCTTTAACACGTTCCCTGTCCGGGTGCCCGCAATGTGGGGTCATGAACCTTTTTTTCAGGAGTCCGTGCTTCCACTGTGGGGTCATACCATACTGAATGGACTTAAAACTGTCAGTTGGACTTGTGACAGTGTCAGATCGTTTTGTTTGGGGACAGTGAACGTGTCTATGCCTTTAAATCTTATTCTATGGTAAGTGCACCTTAACGCTTTTCGGTTATAAATATTATTATTTAAACTTCTTTCGCTATTGTCCACTCAAATAATGATTCGTTACTTTTAGGTTTTATATCAATGTTCTTAACGTCCGAAAGTGACAAATCATCTGCACTCTGACTATGCATTATGTGTTTTTTGTACTCAGTATTATTTACGTCAACATAATAAAAAAGTACCAAAAATGTCTCATTTTTATTTGTCCGTTAATCAAACAGCACAATGTAGTCTTAACACGTTCACTGTCCCCGTGGAGGCACGGACTCCTGAAAAAAATGTTCATGGCCCCTCATTGGGGCCAAACGGACCAGGGAACGTGTTAAAAAACTAATGAATAATATCAAGGTCATTACGCACTCGGCGGTCAGGTCGCCCAGTGCGTAGCTGAACTTATGTAGGTAGGTGTGCTTACGCTAAACCGCGCCACCGACTTCGAGGAGGTTCTATTCATAAAATGTCGTTAAACAACGATAGTTTAGGGTTCAAACTAATTATTCAATACCTATTTCACGAAAAACGCCTGAAGCTGTCTAGTTAAAAGTAAATTATTACTTACTGTCACGTAACTTTCTGTCATTTCATCATACTTCATATTTTGTTTGAGTTTTGTTGAATAACAATTTAATTTGCTTATTTAAATAGAAACTTATTAAAATACTAAGTAATAAATATTAGTAAGTACACATATTATTATTATGTATACTTGTATTTATGAGAATGCAGTGTTTGAAATCGAGAAACGGGAAACTTATGAACGTGGTTAATCATTTCATAATGATAGAATGAGGATCAAATGGATTAACAAACGGTATGATGCAGTAAGAAAAACTTTACGCACTTCATATTTCTCGATATGTTAAAGAATATTTTAAGTAAATTGCGGTAAGTTTGGCATGTGTCAACAATGAGTGATCATTGGTAGTGACCTTGATCTTGAACTGCTCTGACATTAAATACTACGATAGTACTACAAATAGTAAAGGTAGGAACACACCTATTTTAATATTTTATATTAAGTTTTTTTTTTTTTTTTTAAGTGAGTAGCTGAATGAAAACTTCATAGGCCTATTCAGTTTAACGTACTTTATCACCCCTTGACTCCAAAAGCGATTACTCGCGGGTCACCCTGTATATAAAAAAAATGATTTAAACTAATTACTAATAATTAATAATAGAGTAACTACTGCAATTAATAATTTTCGTGTACTTTGTGAGAAATAAAGGCCATAAATAAATAAAATAAATAAACACTTTAGTCGCCTGTTTCTCAAAAATCAATCAAGTCTACTTAGTCATGATAGTTTCTCTTTTAAATTCATTATATTATGTGCTTTCATTTTAAATGTTTTTCAGATTTTTAGTAGCCTAATTGTAGTTTTGACACGACACGTTTTCTTGCTTAACTACGCATGATATATTTTTACATTTTTTTTTTGTTTACATAACTGACTGTTGAGTTTCTTGTGGCGCTTCTTCTCAGCAGTGGTCTCCTCTTGAGAAGCGCTGGTAGAATTTTGACGTATAAAAGTGCCCGAGCGGTCTGCTTACTGAATAAATAACTTTAATCTTTTTGTTTCTAAACTTTTTTTTGGCCGTAGGCGGAGCGTAAACGTAACCATACGTAACTCAAGCGAAAATAGCACTTTTAGTTGAATAGATCCTTAACGGACCCACAATTTAAATTGATAATGACTTAAATAATAATGATTGCTATAGGTACAGACAGACACAGGGACATGGCGAAACTATAAACATTCCTAGTTTAACTTCGGAATCCTAAAAAACGGAGCGAAAGCTAGTAATTTATTTTTATACTTTCTTATTCCTACTCTTATATCTCTATTCAAAACTGAATTATAAAATATTGTTACGGTCAATTACTCCCTAAAGTGTCAATTTACAAGCCATAACGTACATAAAAGTGGCATAAAATTATCATTCAAGCTTTTTGCTTTAGCATACTTACATGATATTTTAACGTTTGTACGAAATTAAATTTAGTATGTAGCAATATAAGGTTGTATTTGTGGTAATATAAATAGAAAGCGATACGAGTTTGTGGAATTAAGGATATTTTAATGCTTGTACTAAACAAGCGTCAAGTTACCCGCGTTTTATTCATAATTTAGGCATTAAAGCGAGTAATAAATAAAAAGTTTAGTCGTTTAAAATACCGTGCCGCCATTTATTTTTTGGCGCGAGCCGTGCATACGTGTTGAAATTTTCAGCCAGTTTGAACAACCACTTTCAAAACTAGAACGACATGTCACCTACAGTTATAAAGTTAAAATTACATTTGAAATTCGATTCATTTGATTGGTTCTTGAGATACAGGCGGCTTGAATATTTATACCTACTAAAATTATTTAAGACATCACCAAATTGCTTTATATAGATAATTAGTTTATACTTGTTGTTTTTTGTGTGTGTGCTTTGGAACTCTACACTGAGCATGCCATGGATCGACATGCTCCTGCATATTTTTTTTAAATAAAACTTACCTTATACATCGGCATTTTCTTGTGAACGTATGTCAATTATGTTGCTCGCACGTTTGCCGCCTGAAAAGGCAATCAACTGGGTCGCATAGAAAAATATGAAACCAACATATTAATATAAAAGTGATTCAACTATTCAAAAGGGTTCTGATGTTACTCTTATATTTTGCTCAGGGCAGGTTTTTTATATACGTATTTTAAGGTGCAATGATGTGATTATTTTACATACATACATACATAACATCACGCCTTAATTCCCAGAGTGGGGTAGGCAGAGCTACAGAAATACCAACAAATCTAAAAAGACTTGTTGATAATTCTGTAACCACATTTTGCAGAAGTAGGCTAAGATGTTTACCAGTGTATTAGTGACAGGCTGCAAGCCCGTCGCCTAACAGCACTACAATCCTTTATTCCCTTAATCGCTTCTTACGACATCCGCGGGAAGACATGGAGTAGTACTATTCTAACCCGGCAACCACACGGAAGAACAAATATATATTGATTATTTTAACCCATTTTATTTCTGAAACCATATTTATTTATTCATTAATAACAATAAAATTATGGTAACGATAATTGTGCATAATTTGTGTAGTAACTTAGTCTTACTTACCTATGTAAATACCAGTATTCAAAATTGAAACTAAATTAGTTGGTATTTTTAATAAATTTTCATGATTATGCAATTTACCATAGCTGGAATAGGCGAAAAAATTGCTAATGAATGATGATCGATATTATTAATGTATGACATAAGTTGACAGGAGAGTAAGATATTGATAGTTGTTTTTGGATTAAAAAAACAGCTATTGTCTAAGTGGTCCAGTTTTACTTCCACCAAATATTGTCCTGTCACCATGACCATTATAACCTCTTACCCCACCATACTACGAACAGGGAGATTTTGTAAGTGGGAATTTGAAACTACTAGCAAGGAAATAAAGTCCATTTCCCTTTCGTTAGAAATAGCATTTTCAAATTTTAAACAAATAAAAATGATCTTCGTTTTTATTTGAATAAAGTTTCCACTAAATTGCCTAGGATAAAGAGTTAGGGAGTAAGCGATTAGTCACTAAAAATATTGTCAGTTTTTTTATAGAAATCTGAAACAGCCTAATGCATATTTCAAAATAGCGCATGTTTTATCCACAAAGACAAACGCAATTATAATAGGCGCCCTGGCAGATTAGACTTGTTTGCTAGCCTACTACTTTTACCGCCTAAACAACCAAATGTGCACAAAACTACGAGATTTGCTAAGAAAAATCTACTAGGCACGATTCTAATTTCCACATATTTACAGTTCTTTATGTAGAATCAAGGTAGAATATTTGTACACTTTAATACTTTATTTCAATGGGATAAGCTGCCAATTTATATGTGTGAGAACTCGACTGTGTATTATAGAGGAAGGAATGTCCTTAAAGGGCACGTCACAGTGACACCAGAGATAGCCAAACATAACCATCACGCCTTCATTCCCAGAGTGGAGTAGGCAGAGCTACAGAAATACCAGCAACTCTTTTTAGAGTTGTTGGTGTTTCTGTTGTGGTGTTTGACTTGTTGGTAATTCTGTAACCACGTTTTGCACAATCAGGATAAGAATGTTTACCAGTATATTAGTGACAGGTTGCAAGCCAAGCCTTAAGTGACCTCAATAAAAGTTGCATGGTTTTCGTGTTCCAGAAATCAAGACTATGCTGTTTGTTTTGTAACCTCAGTGTTAGTTTGGAGTTTTATTTTGTTTTATGTTAGGCTATAAGTTTAGTATAGGATGCTGTTGCTCGATTATTTTTTTAAATCCTGATACATAAATGGTCTCAGTAACAATATTTGGATTTGCGATAGTTATTATTAATTTAGACTTCTGAATCTGTGAACTTTAGCGCGCCGAAATAGTAGGCGGGTTATACAGAGATTTAGGTTACCGTCTTTCCTGTGGACACACCGAAAGTTAACATTTTTGAGGCCTAATTTTCTGGCTAAGCCCATTCCCGCAAAAACGCCGTCAAGACTGCTAACATATGAAAACATAACTTATATGCACACAAGCTTTTAACTATTGACCACAGGAGAGATAACTTTTGTTTTTAAGAGTGTGCATGACCCACGTAGGTATATTAAATGGATTTAAATTAAGGATACTTTGTCCGCAATTGGGTTGCTTTTATATATAAAGAAACAGGTTCCAGTGCAGGTGATTCTGTGAGGGTTGGTACCGATCGTGTAGGTATAAGATACCTACGTTATCTTATGCGTTCAGTTATAACCAGTGATCGGAATAGGTAGTGCAATTTCGCGAGACTTCGGTGCGTAAGTTTAGTATGGATATAGCTTGTAACCCCGGGATTACATTTGCAAAGTGTTAAAGTTTGTGTTTAATTCAGAAATGTTATTAAAATATGATTTTAACGATTATTTTGCTAGCATAGAATATCGCATTGACGAAATATGTCGACACTTGCAATGACAAAAAGTAAAAAAGTATTTACAGAACCATTATTTTTTTAGATTTTTCTCATGTTCTCATTTAATTTCAATTAAGGTAATGTCAAGAAAATATTCTGTGAAATAATACGAGTCCCGGAATCTGGGGTCTTATCCATATTAAGTATAATGTTTAAGGTCATTCACCCGAAATTGCACTACCTATTCCGATCACTGGTTATAACGAAATAGCTGATATAAAAAAAAAACGATATTGTCTTTAACGCGTTTTGGTATCGTCAACGTTTTTATAACTCGTATTTACTTGACAGTAATGGCAGCTGATACTTAACCCTTAAAAACAATACTTAACCCAGTTCAACCCACTTGAATAGAGGCTCAGTATTAAACTCATCGGTTTCTTTATGTAAGCTCAAACAGTTAATACATTCACGGAAAAAAGCTAGTAGTCTATTAAATAAGTTGGAACGGCTGGACAGTTCGCATTTCTTTAAATAAGGTTTTGAAGGAAAAAATCAGGACGTTTGTTAAGGTCGGCTACTGAAAAAAAAAGATAAACCGAATGACTGTTTAAAGTCGGATTCGTTAGTCTAATCCTAGGTTTACACGGGCTTAGTACTTGTCATTAGTTTAGGTGGTTAGGGACTTATATGCACAGTCACAAGTGACAAGTAACCGTCTATACAATGGTGTTAGAGAATGGTATTAGTTTACAGCTTTGAGTAGGTAATCTACTAATCACTAATCAGAATGCACTTGTCATTAAATGTTTACACCACTAGACAAGTGACAAGTATTAGTAGATTTTTAGCTGCGGGTAGGTGCTTGTCGCTTAGTAAATAGGAACGGTTTCTAATTACTTGCACTTGCAGTTGCACTAATACTAAGCACTTGTCACACATGTGACAAGTGTAAATGACAAGTACTAAGCATTAGCTACTAAGCCCGTGTAAACCTAGCATAAGTAGTTATTTTCTTGTCACGCGTTCTTATGTACCACGCCTTCGTCCACAGATAACGTTATCAACTTGATGATTATTTGCCTTTTAATTAATGATGCTTACGTAATTTGTATAATATGGTGAACTATATTTTTCAATTACTCATAAGTAGAGAACATGCATATATTCTCTTCTACCGATCTCTGAAAGTGCTATGAAAGAGAGGAATAGCTGTATACGCGAAATAATTGTCGTGTAATTTTTTATAAGATATGAAGCTGTAAAAAGTCATAGTTCAGACCCCCTGCAAAAACACTCTGTCGACGACAGGAATGACGTCACAGCTGTTGTTTCATGTTTAAAGTTATGGACCTTAAAAAATTATTTATATTTATTTCGTAAATTACTATGTTTAAGCCAATCATTGAATTAAAATATCACGTGAATAAAATGAGGATGCCGAAAAAACAATAACATTAAAAGAAGTTTTAAATTTTTAACAGGTTTTGATTCTTTATAATATCTTAATAAACGGGTCAAAACTTAGTGTATTGCGTTTTATATGTTTTTTTTTACATTTTCTCCTAAATCGTATCAACGTTTTCCTTGTGGTTGCCGGGTTAGAATAGTGCCACTCCATGTCTTCCCGTGGATGTCGTAAGAGGCGACTAAGGGAATAAGGGCTTGTAGTACTGTTAGGCGATGGGCTTGCAACCTGACACTAATACACTGGTAAATATCTTAGTCTGATTGTGCAAAATGTGGTTACAGAATTATCAACAAGTTTTTTAGAGTTGTTGGTAATTCTGTAGCTCTGCCTACCCCACTCTGGGAATAAAGGCGTGACATTATGTATGTATGTAATTTAAAATTGTATTTCTAAATACTAGAGGTCGCCCACGACTTTGTACAGTGGAATTAGTTTCCCGCAACTCCGCCTACTTTTACCCCTTAGCGGAAGAAATTTCGAAAACCCCTTCTTATTTCATCTCAAGGATATTTAAGAAACATTCTCTCCAAATTTCAAGTCCCTAGGTCCAGCGGTTTCAGCTGTGCGTTGTCTGTCAGTCAGTCAGTCACGTTACTGTTTTATAAATTTAAAAGATATATCTTCTTATCACCCCCAGCTCCCTCAACCGACGTGTTATCTAAATATTCCAACTCTTATTACGATTAAACTCACCGTCCTTGACAACGTTAATTTAAGCTTTAAATAAACATCGTCACAGTCAGAAGTTTAACATCAGCAGGAAAATAACTATTTTTCGCGGTAAAACAATATGGTATTTGACATGATATCGTATTGTTTTTAACTCGGCCGCCATTACTGTCAAGTAAATAAGAGCCATCGTAACGCCTTACAGTAAGGGTCAATGTACAAAATTCTTCGTCGTCGGCGCATTAGCTAAAGACTTACGTTTAAATTACAATGCAACGTGGAACAATGACAGTAACACGCTTATTGCAAAGCTTAATGAAACAAATAAATTTATTTACTTTATTTTCTTTCTTTCTTTTTAAGTACTAGCTAACAAGCGACGAAATTGCAGACAAGTTGAACCAGAGGGAACTACTGAAAAGAAAGGCATAAAACACGATATTCGTAACAAACAGACAAAAATAAGGAACAAAATACCGACAGATAAAAAGGCATGTATTGCGCTTATCCATTTTAATTGAATGAAAATGTTTTTTTTATTTACTATGTTTTACGGCAGTATGGTTTTATTAAGATGTTGTTAAGCAACTCAATTTAATATGAATAGCCACAAATTAACGTTTTGGTACATGTATCTACATTCGAATACAAAAAAATGTTTCTAATGGCTAGAAGTGTTACTAAACAGGCTAACTAAAGCCGGTCCGCGCGCTCGTAGGCCCGAAGGCAGAAATAAGAAAGTCCTTTTCTACTTTGAACCGTATCATCATACAAATAGAGTTGAATAGTCGTAAAGGACTACCTTGGTGGATCTTAACATCAAACGAAATAGAGTCGAAAAGTGTTAAAGGAGTTTCTTGGTGAGATAACGTCATACAAATAGAGTCAATAAGTCGTAAAAGAGTCTCTTAGAGGTGATTTTTACAGGCCCTGCGATCAAATTAAAAACACTCACCTAACCTCGTTAGGCTCACCATAGTAAAACAGGGAGATTTCATGACTGGGAATTTGAATCTACCAGCCAGGAAATAAAGTTAATTTAGATTTGCTTTTAAAAACCATTTTAAGTTATTATTATTAAGGTATTGTTTTAACTAAATTGTGTTATATACCTCATATAGAATACCGGGTTAGAAGATAGAACAGCTTGCCGGTTCATAATTCGACGATGAATTGAAACACGAATTGTTTTTGGACGCATTCTTTCGACTCAGTGGGACAAAGATAACATTCGATTCCAAAACAATATTGTTGATAAGCAAGCGAGTATTTTTCTGCCCTCTTAAGCAAATATGCATTATCTCTGTTAGTAATAAGGTTGATATTGCTATAGGTGTTTTATGTGAGATACTGGACAGTATTTTATTCTTAAGTTTAAAGTCGGATGTAATTATTTATATTATGTAAGAAAGAAAGACTAAGCGGTCTTAAATGTACAGTGTGGTCATGTAATTAAATAAGATCGTATGTTTTGGTATTTTTTTATGAGAAGCTAAAAACAGCAGTTTTTACATCGCCGTTAGTTTACTTTATTTTATAACTTACAGGAAGAATTTAAGGCATAGTTTTAATGGATTTATTTTGGCATTAAATTTAAATAGTTAAATAAATCAAGAAACGCATATAAAGTCACACAAGTATGCACTTAATTATTAAATTCAAGTAAAGTTCTTCAATAAATTTCCAACTTGAAACTAAATGATACATTTAAATCAAATAGTATTACTGCCTGATAAGTCGATAACGCTATCAACGTCACTGACATTCAACGAAACCCGTTCAGTTGCCCTGCGCAGGCGCCACAGAACGCCCGCGTTTAAATAAAGAATCCAAGATGGCGGCCCGGAATATACTCACCAACAGTGTCAATACTTTCTCGAGACGCGCTTATAGTTCGAAAACGGACAAAAATGTCGCGTTCCTCGGTCTTGGAAATATGGGAGGCTTCATGGCCGCAAACTTAGTGAAAAAGGTTAGTACTGTTCAATATTGTCTTAATTTATTCTATGTTTCTTTGTCGCAAACACGCACGTGTTATTAAAGCGATGGTTTATATATTGAAGTGTGGTAAACGACATTCGTGTAGGTCGTTAATGTTGACGCTTCGATGTATTTCAATTTGGATCGCATTGGGGACTTTTTGGCTGTCAGGGACACTATTTTCGCAGTTGTATATCGATCCCTGACTTTTAAAGACCTCTGGTTTAAACAAAAATGAAACGTATTATTCACACAATAGGGAGGTTACTCGTAGTAGAGTAACTAGAGTAGACGGTCATGTATTAGGAAAGTTCGTAGGTGCTGTAAACAAGTTCATCATATCAGCCGAAAGACGTCCACTGCTGGACATAGGCCTCCCCCAAGGCTCTCCATTCAGACAAGTTCATTGATTAATAATGACGAGGTTGTTTCTGATAATGAAAAAGACTCTATAATAAATATTACGGAAATGTGAAATATAAAGCCGGTTAAATATCTTTTAATTACTGGCGAATATTAATTAAAGTTGTACATTGATGTCAAGAATTTGGTCCGATACTAATAAACATTGTTGCGAAAATGTATTTGATATAATGGTATGCTGATTTTAGGACGATTTTATAAATGTGTGTTGTTTAAAAAAGAACACAAATAATTTTGGTCCCACGAAGTCGGTTACGAAGGCGTTAATGTTCTTAGCATTAAGGTTAAATTTACAATGATTTATACTTTGTTATTTTTTTTGACACTAGAATAAAAACGTTAATATTCACTCACTTTTGCCCTAATAACGTAGATATAATACTAATACATTTTGTCTAACTTTCCTAATAAAGAAAGAAAGAAATATATTTATTCGTGACAAACAACAACAAAGAACAGAGGAATACACACAAGAAGAATGTTGTCACGAAGTGGTCCCAACTCAGCATAATACCAGCGTTTGTCAGCGCTGGTCTCCCGTTGGAACCATCTGGTGAGTGTATTCACCACGGAAGGTGCACACATGAATATTAAAAGAAAATAGCAAATATACTAAAGATACAATTTTAATGTTAATTTCTAATGTCAAGTTTGTTGAAACCACAAACGTTCAAAACAACGGTGATTTATTCTAATCTGAAAAAACGAATTAATTAACATGATGGCCTTTACTACCAACGAAGTATTCGCGTAACATCGAAGAATCGTAGAATCGTGTCACAATGACGTGACGTATTAAACGCCACGCCTCCAGTTTTAATTATGAGCGTTATTACATTATGTTGTATCTGTGGGTCCAGCTGCAAATCAGCGCTGCGGCTACATACTGCAGCAATTATGCTGAGCTTATCACCCTTTTAGTGCCTTTAGATATACATAGTTATACAAGTTCTAGTGGTGGTAGGACCCTGTGCAGGGTCCGACCGGATCGCTACCACCATCTTATCCATTAACCACCCGCCAAGCAACAGTGTTCACATTGTTGTGTTCCGGTGTGGGGATAAGACAACCGGTGAAATTACTAGCATAGAGGCATTCCATCTTGGTCCTCAGGGTTGGCAACGCATTTGAGGTCTTAGGATTGTAGTTTTGAGAATTCAAATGTCTATGGGTCTCAGATTCCACTTGCCATCGGGTGGCCTGAGTGCTCGTGTGCCTTCGCCTTAACATAAAAAAAAGAAAAAAAAAGTGGTTTCTACTTTGTTTTGTATATGGCACTGAATAAACGATTTTCTCTTTCTTTCTTTCTTTGTTGCGACAGGATTCAGAATTTAACATAAATTCTATACTTTAATTACAATACATAAATACATACATAACACCACGCCTTTATTCCCAGACTGGGGAAGGTAGAAATACAGAAATACCAACAGATCTAAAAATACTTGTTGATAATTCTGTAACCACATTTGCACAAGTAGGCTGCAGGATGTTTGCCAGTATATTAGTGACAAGTTGCAAGCCCACCGCCTAACAGTACTACAAACCTTTATTCCCTTAATCGCCTCTCACGATATCCACGGAAAGACATTGATGCGAAATTGATTCATTGTGGCACTATTGTACGGCGATCACACGGGCTACGTAACATTATTATTCATTATTTATTCAACAGCCCTTAAAGTCCCACAACTGGCCAAAACCCTTCCTTCTGCGCTTAGAAAACAAATATTTCTCCTAACCGATAATCGAAAACGGGACCACTCGTTAGTAGAAAGTTTTAAATGGAAATTTTTAGGTTTTGAAAATGCTTCTGTGCTAATTGTCCCTTTTTGCATAGTAATCATTTACTTATCAAGACAAAACTAACGAGTCCCAACACGGTGGGTCTACGTTAAGTATAGCGGAGATACTATCGCCATCTTCCGACTCCATCATCAGATCAGATATAAGACTAGAACAGGAACTTCATCAAAATTTAATTATTGGACCTAAATAAATAAATATACAAAAGTTGAAAATTAATAAATAACTTGTATAAGATACGAGGAATCCGTGGATGTGAGTAGCACGAAACCAATTCGTGGAGATCCTTGAGGAAAACCATTAGCCAGCAGTGAAAGATTTTCCACTTATTTTTATGTAAATAACGGTGAAGACGATGACGACGACGGCAACGACGACGGAGGCGACGACGACATGATGACGAGGTGGACGATATCGACAACGAGGACGATGACACCGGCAGAGACGACGATGACAGAGACGTACGAGGAGGAGGACGATATCGACAATGAGGTTACGATAACGGAGACGACGACGAAGACAATAAAGACGATGATGACGAAGGCGAAGATGATGATAATAAAGATTAAACAAGGTCACAGCAACATAGGAATCACTGTTGTATCCTTATAATAAGTATCTATTCAGTTGACGTTCGTTCTGCAACCACTTGTTCAAATACACATTGTCATGGTTGCTATAATATATTCATGTATTCGCAATCAAAGTTACGCTATTGGCTCTACAACATGAAAACCACGTGCCATATGATAGTACTAAGTTTATTTTATATTACTTTCAAAACTTAAAGGCAATTGGGCTCCTATTCTACTGGGGTTAACCCATATTGCCTTTCTCATGTGTGTAGTTGCCGGGCTAGAATAGTGCTAATCCATGTCTTCCCGTGGATGTCGTGAAAGGCGACTAAGGGAATTAAGGCTTGTACGAGTAGTACTGTTTAGGCGATGGGCTTGCAACCTGTCACTAAATGGTAAACATTTTAGCCTGTTTGTGCAAAGTGTGGTTACTACGTATTTTTAGAGTTGTTGGTTTCTTTAGCTCTGCCTACTCTCTGGGAATGAAGGCGTGATGTTTTGTATTTGTGTTTCCGTATTGACAACTTAGATAGATCTTAGTTACCTGACAGTAATGGCGGCCGAGTCAAAGACAATGTGGATTTTACCATAAATCTCAGCCGGTGACCATAATGACGACTCTTCAAAATTATTATTCATAGGACTACAATAAGCAGTATCTCAATTTCAATAGCAAAAACATATTCAATTCTACCTGTTCGTAACAAGGTTGCATTTTCTACAGAAGTTTTGTCTGAGATACTGCCATTTGTGTTAGCTTGAAAGCCTACAACAGAGTAGAATACAACCCTTAGGTTGTATTCTACTCGAGCTAAATCTTATTTTTTTTTAATTGTATCGTATTATCAACGTTATGATAGCTGTTATTGTCAGTGACGGCGGCCGAGTAAAACGATACGATAACAATTCAACAGCAATTAGGCGTAGTCCAAATAAATAAAAAATAAATTTATATTCACATTTTCAAACTCAAACTCAAACTTACAATTTTTATTTCACAAAAACACACTGCAACACAACAATCGTGATCATAAATTTTAATACAAAAAGAAGGTAAAGGAATAGAACATGGAGATATTGATTTGTACCTATACAAGTAGCGAAATCAGGGACGTTGTACTTTATTGCATAAAAATCACATGCTACTTACAGACTATTAACATACAAATAGGAAAAAAGATTATGTGAAACCCTGTTGGGCACGGCAATAGTAGTTAAGAGAAAGAATGAGATCTACATAGCTTTATCGTCAAAAAACTCGTTTGTTGGATAACTATGTCAAGGTTGGATAGGGCTTTAAAATATTTTAAATTGTAAACAATTTTTCGATTAAGTGTCTCCCAATCTACAGCCAGAACTACAAATATTAAAAAATCTGAAAACTTAAATGAAAGCGCATAATAATGAATTTTAAAATTAGTTCTTGAGATACAGGCGATTTAAATGTTTGTTAATCATCTACGACGGCAACAAAAGACTATAAATAAAAAGTTGTTATTACTTGTTAATTTTTATGTTTGTTAAAGGCATCAGAACCCTATACTGAGTATGGCCCAGCATGCTCTTGCCGGGGTTTCGTATAAAATTTCATTATAATATTTTTAATGTATCTCCACTGATCTTTGTTAATTAAAGATGCAACATACTTATATAGAGAAATAAATACTTAAATACATAGAAAACATCCAATACTCAGAAACAAATACTCGCGCTAATCACACAAATATTTGCATGTAACGGCAATCGAATCTGGGACCGCTGGCTTCGTAGGTAGTCACCACCAACTAAGCCAACTTCACAAATCAAATGATATTCATCAGGGCATAAAACATTATAAGTCCCAATTTTGATCCTTAAGTAGCTATTGAACTAATTTCAAATAATATTTGGTCCAATAGGTCAACTTCTAAAGTACCCTAAATTAACCTTCATTCAAATAGCATCAGAATTTTCATCACGTATTGTTTGTTAGTATTGTACCGTTGGGCAACGTTCTGTACCCATGAAAAAGGAAAAACATGGATGAAATGTAACTTAATACAACCGCAATATCTCATGTATAATTTTCCCACGCATTTCTAAAGACAAGGATGTCTTGTGTTACCTTTGCAGCTTTGTGAAAGTCTAGAATTATTAACCAGACGTTTCCAGGGGCTAGTTACATTCTGGGCCTCTATTCTACTGCGTTAAAACGATATCGCATTTGACGTGTTTAAAAATCGTTTATGTCATTAGTCGCCATTATTGTAAATTACATTGTATATAAGAGTTATCAAAACGTTGACAATACGGAAACAGGTCAAAGACGATATCGTTATTACCCTGTAGAATCTCGGCCCAGGTCGGTTAAATCTAATTGTTTTTGACATATTATCCGAGTCTCATGAGAGCTGTTTACAGTAAATGGGACTAAAAAGGACTTAACAGTATTAAAATGAATTTCGTCGTTTTAACTTAAACATACAGTTCCAATCAAAAAGTCAACAAAATGAATACTACAAAAGTAATAAAATAATTTTCTTTCATTTTCAAGTACGTTTAATAGTAAAATAACGTTACAATGAAAAATGGAAGCCGTGTAATGGCGTCGGGGCTTTCGAAATTTCAAATTAAAATCCTTTTAATTCATGCAAAAAGTATGCTAAAATATGGAGATGGACACATTTTACGGTGAAAAGAGACGCAATTGGGTGACACTAGCCTTTTTTTAGTTCAAATACTCATACTTCATTGAAATCTTCGTCCTCGTAGATTTCGATTATCGTTATTCCCTCGGGAACTTTTAAATTTTCCGGAATAAAAAGTTGTATATGTGTTAATCTTGGATATAAGCTATCTCCATTCCAAATTTCATCTTAATCCGTCCTGCCGTTGCAGCGTGAAAGAGTAACAAACTGACACGCACACACACACACATACGCACACTACTTTCATTTATAATGTTAGAAGGATATATCATATATAGTCGTTGTCGAGCGAACATAGAACAAGCCTAGTTTAGG
The DNA here is from genome assembly GCA_949316455.1 of Acleris holmiana. Taxonomy (NCBI): domain Eukaryota; kingdom Metazoa; phylum Arthropoda; class Insecta; order Lepidoptera; family Tortricidae; genus Acleris; species Acleris holmiana. Next base: position 16,653,199 of record OX438770.1, read on the forward strand.
AGTAGGTAAAATTAGTTTTATTTATTATTAAGTCTGAGTAATAGCTTCAAGTATTCAAGGAATTATGCTTGCAATAATGTTTCGTTTCGACATTTAATTTAGGAAGTAAATTAAGTAATGGTTGTAGATCCAATTGCTATAATTAATTAATCGTCTTGCAGTTATTAAAAGGATACAAAATTTTAATTTTACAATGTTAATGCCTAATTGTCCGTTTTTTGGCTTATTGAAAAGCACGAGAAAAAAGTTTTAAAGGCAAAAAGTATTCTATAAATTTTTGCCATGTACAGTCAGCAGCAGAAGTGCTCGTAGCTACGCAACCGAAGAGCTCAAAATGATCTGCACTCGACTATATTGTCAGGAGAATAAGTCGTGTCTAGATCATTTTCGGCATGTTATTCTGCTTAGCTACTTTTGATGCTGACTGTATTATCAGAATAATGGAACCCTGACCTACCATAGAACTGTGTCACAGTAACCTTATCAAGTCGTAAGAAGTGCCAAACAAATTGTTTTATAATGTCACTGTGACATCGTTCTACTTATGGTGGGTTAGGGTTCCATTGGGTTGATAATACCTAATACCGGGTGTTGCCTGTAATAGGAGCAATTAATTTAGGGATCGTTTCCACACCACAAACGTAACAACATTTATTCTACAACTTTTAAAAATAACTTGTTGTTTACTAAATATGAATGAATTTAGATTTTCCAAGCCAGCAATGTATTGTAGAATAAATGTTGTAGGCAGACAGTAGATGTCAACTAGACTATTGGATGGAGTACATTAAAAATGCTATTTAGTTTGTTCGAAAAAATCCCAAATAATAAATTATATATTTTGTAGAAGTTGTAGAACAAAATGAAATGTTGATACGTTTATACAATCGAGTTTAGTTTAGAGAATCGTATATTTTCGGTCGTGTAATTTCTGCTGCATTGGGTTTCATGCAAAAGTCCTGTTTTGTTCATACGGTGACGCAAAATTTTGCTTCGGCCTGCTGGTGGCCTGTGTCCTTGTATCTCTCCATTCATAGGTCGACGTCTTTGTAATCCTAATTGTCTTATTTCAGGGTTTCAACGTCACCGGCTACGATCCCTCAAAGGAGACCCTCGCTGCAGCAGCCAAGGATGGCGTAAAGGGAGCCAGTTCCATAGCTGCTGCAGTTGAAAGTGCTGATGCAGTGGTCTCCATCCTCCCTAGTAACAAAGTTGTGCTAGAAGTCTACCTTGGCAATGATGGCGTTATCAAACATGTAAGTAAATTAAATCTGTAAAACAACACCAGAGGTGTAGAAATATTGGGTTAATCCTGATCGTGATTGTCATGGTACCCCCCATCTTTGTGTTTTAATGTAAGGTTAAAACAGACAGAGTAATTAATTACTAGCGTTGAGGCCATCATAAGGTTGCAAGTGACTATGTTTTTCATTAGGCTTGTGTATCTTCTTCTTATCTAAAAGTCTGCCATATTAAGTCTCATTGTTGGGCAAAGTTTCATCTCTGTGAGTCAAAAATGGAAAAACGTCACACAAGCTTGAAATACTTCGTACATGTAAAAATTCACACACTTTTTACAGAATAAACTTCAGTTACTTCTTAATCTTTACCAGCATGTTAACAACATCTTGTAGAAACAATTTTTATAATTGAAGTTACTTTAAAGATCATTTTAGTTATCTTTCAGTAAATATAGAGACAGATTTGTTTCTCTCACCTCGAATTGTTTTTCCTCAGCATCAATTGTCTGTTTGTTGTTTTTATGGCCCTCGAACGATAATTCACTTTTGCTTATCTTTATCGTATTTTTAAAGTTGTCGAGCAATTTTATGACACATTTTTTATGATCGTGGATGTTATCAGTTTTGATTTGTAATTAAATTAGTTTTTGCTTATTTTGGTCCGTCATCTTGTTTTTATTGATTTCTATATTCGTCCTATATTACTCACAGGTTAGATTCCAAAACTATCAGTAGACACTAACTGTCGTCTCTTTTCTTCCTACGTCCATGATCTTAGTGAACAGATTTTTCTTACGATGTTTTCCTTTCACGTAAGAGCAATTGCAATTGATGTTTGACTGATTATATTTCAGGCTCCAAAGGGTTCCCTCCTCGTGGACTCCAGCACCGTAGACCCCAACGTGCCAAAACAGATCTTCCCAGTCGCCATTGAGAATGGCGTTGGTTTCATCGATGCTCCCGTTTCAGGAGGTAATAATTAGATAGAAGTTGACAATATTATCGGCGTGATTTTTCGTGTATAAGGGAAGTCGTTGATAAACTCAAGAGTTAAAACGGCATTTTTGACATTGCCCAGCTACTATTATACTTGGTTTTTTTAGCATAAGAATAATGACACGTTTCTTTTAGTAACGTAATAATACTACCAAAAATATTTGTAGAAGAGACAATAATTGACTTTGTTAAAGACAAAAACGTGACCAAAATAACGGTAGGATAAGCCTTTTCTTAAAAAAGAAGGATAATGCTGTCGAGGTACAGTCCAGGTAGAGGCACGGAGGAGGCAAGGTTTAGGCGGGATGACGGGAGCGCGGGACGTGCCCGCATACATGACGCATCATAGATTTCTTCGTTTTTGTTTACCTAATAAACCAAAGCATATTATACCTAAGCTACAAAAAGAACATCTGGGTGAGGACCAAAAAGTTGGACCATAGTTAAGCGCAGTTAACCATACAAACAACGAAGATGGACAAAGTTTAATTGCTTGAGTAAGCGTGGCCAACTTGGCTTTTTGGTCCTCCTAAATAAGTGCTTGAAACTTAAGAAGCAAATATTCCTGACCATTCTCTTTCAGCAGAAAATCAGAGGGGTTTAGGGAGCTATATCAATTACACGGCTCTGTCCCTTACACTCATCCTTAACTAAATTGCTTAGGCATGTCATAGTAACACTAACACCCCACACATTTCATATTTCATTTAAATTTTGTTGAACTGAATAACAAGTAGAATCGCCGAAGAAGTCTAGAAAACATCTAAAAAAATGCTCGTTATCAAGTCTCTTTGCAGAGCAGCTATGGAAATTTCTCGATTTCGTAAAAAGCTGTAATAATTTTTTTACGATTTCACTACAATGCTCATGTGCGAATTTGTATCTTTAAGTCTATATTTTGTGGAAACTTTTTTTCTCCCATTCTGCGATTAGTTAGGCTCAATAATTTTAAGTATAACATGAGAAGTGTAAAGTAAAGTGCAATCAACTGAAATTCAAATTAGGTCAGCTAAAATTAGCGCTTTACGCATATCTGCAGATTGCGTATATTTGCCTCGCTCCATTTGTGTACTAGAAATGCATGTGTAACTCAACACGAATGCACAGGATTTAATTTACCGAGAGTAAAGGCCTAGCTTGCAAATTGAAGATACCCCGACGATACAGTTATAAAACATCATAGTCATAGATCGCGGGAGCAAAAACAAATCTTTTATAGAACACATGTAACAGATTGTCTGTTTAGTAAAAAAGGAATATTATGCCTACGCAAAAAGTTCTTGTTATCTTAAAAGACGTTTTCTCTGGAAAAGGCATAGTTGGTCAACGAAACTTTCATAATAAGCCAGCAATGTGTTATTTTTTTAAGACTGTTTCATTTAGCTTCACCGCTTATGTATATTTGTTTGTTAGTGGCTGTTAGCTTCAAATCTTGCAATCGATTTAACGTACACGTATTGAAACCCCGTGACCATGCAGAATTACAATACCTTCGATCTTTAAATCCTGATGCTTTAGATGGTACTGCTTAGTTTAATAACATTGATACTAGATGGTTCATAAAAGGTTTTAAAACCAGTTTTTCACTTTTTTAATTGAGGATGATGATACTCAGTATTTAACATTATCAACTTTGTATTTTTTAAGGCGCCTAGTCATACCTTTCCCATCACTATGTCAGTATATATATAAATTTGGTTAGATAAAATTCACTTTCAATATTAAAATGCGAAAGTTCGAAGTCATGAAAATGTAAATCTCGTCGAAAAATTGCCTTTAAATGATTTTAGATAATAAAATTGAAATACATCAATATAGCTATTTCGAAACAAATTAATAGAGAAAAATAGTCAGCAATTGCAAAGTTTTTAACACTCCAGAGAAAGTACACCATATCTTGATAGAGTTTGTTTACAATGAATCTTTAAGAGCCTCCGTATTTAGGTATAGAAATCATATTTATTCACACGATATAACTATTTATTAATTAGAACAGGTAACATTATGCCAACACTTTTTTTATGCGAAGTGTCTGTTAGAGTCCAGATTACTCGGGCCTGTATCTTGGACGTCTACAATTAAAACATAATTCACGAAAGTGGACGTAGGAAAAACTTGATACAATCTGAGAAAAATAAATAGCAAACTACATAATATAGTGTTGGTATTTATGGAGTGAACATATCTCCACTGCAGCTAGCCAAATATGGAATAAATAATTGACGTAACTTTGTTCTAAAATAAGTAAATGGGGTCAACTCGGAGTCAACTGAGCCTGAATCTTGAGATCCACGGAGTCGGTTGACATACTGCCCAGAGAGATCACAGTAGGCCGTACTTTTTTTTTTTAAACTAATACCATAAAAATTTTTTCGTAGGGTACCTACCCTACTCGGGGATGTACTTTTTTTCGCGTCTACCCTATAGTGTGGGATGTCGTTGGATAGGTCTTTCAAAAATATTACGGATTTGTGAAAACTGATTTTCTACTGAGTAATCCGTTTATGAAAAATTAAGCTTTAAAGCGCTAATTTTTGTTAGACTCAAGTGTCTCAAAAAGGTAATGTAAAAGGTTCCGCTGCCAAGGTACGAGTGTTGAGTTTGTTAGTAAAAGTAATAAAACATTAAGGCAATCTTTACTACTTTGTTTTTTCGTAGTTATCATCAAGCAATAGTTATCTTATTGTATTTGATTTAGCAAATGCGTCAAAAACAACTCTGTCAGCGATAAGATTACGTTTCATAATGCTGATAAAATAGTTTCTAATGGCAATACATATAATGTGACACTAACTTTTATAGCATGCTTTCTTGTTCCGAGGTCCGATATTATGCAATAAAAAGCAGACTGCTGCAATCGTTATACAGATCCCTACCTATAAATACGTCCGAATTGATGCAACAATCCAATGCTATCTATATTAATATTATAAATTCAGTTTGTTACGCAGTCACGGCTAAACTGTTGAACCGATTTTGATAAAATTTGGCATGAAGATAAGTCGAAACCCAGGAAACGACATAAGGAACTTTAACTCTGAAAAATCAATAGTTCCCTAGGTAAGAGCAATAAACTTGTACGCGGAAGGAGTCGCGGGCAACAGCTAGTAAAAAAAAACTTGTGTAACGAAAACTAGTTATACAATCGTATGGTTAATCTTCGTTACACAAAGGAAAAATAAAATGTTTCAATTAAACTTTGACATAAATTAGGTCCTTAACTATGTACAATATTTTTGCTATTCACCCATAAATAAGTAATGTATTAACTAGCAGTATTAGATAAATTGAAAGACTAACAATTGTGTCTTTATTTTTTACTAGCTGTTTCCCGCGACTCCGTCCGCGAAGGGCTATCGCTATTCTCTAGGGAACAATTTAACTTTCCGGGATAAATAGTATAGTCAAGGGCAAAAATATGTATACACTTTAGTACCTTGTCTATTTAACGTCATGTTTAAGCTATCATATGAAATGGTGACAGCGATTAAAGCGGCAAGGTACTAAAGTGTATACATATTTTTGCCCTTGACTGTACCCTATGTCCTTCCCCGAGACTCAAACTATATTCATACCAAATTTCATCTAAATACTCGTACTAACAAACCAAACAGACGTCAGAGACAGAAAGGGTAACTTCGACTACATGCTACACTTACACTTCTTTCTATCATGTTTGATGATAAATCTTTTGTATTTTAATAACTTTTTTATGATTCAGGTGTCATGGGTGCCCAAAACGCCACCCTAGCGTTTATGTCCGGTGGACGCAAAGGAGACTTCGATCGATCAGTGCCCCTTCTGCAAGCCATGGGCGCAAAGCACTTCTTCTGTGGAGACATTGGTGCTGGTCAGGTTGCCAAGCTAGCGAACAACATGCTTATGGGGATAACAGGCATGGCCACTGCTGAGTGTATGAATATGGGAATCAAGTGAGTACCATACTGCAATATCGACGACACGTTAGCCTAGTTGGGAGTGACCCTGCCTCCGAAGCCAGCGGTCCTGGGTAAGGGCAGGTATTTGTGTGATGAGCGCGAATATTTGTTCCTGGATCTTGGATGTTTTCTATATTTATTTATATATTTATTTATTTATTTAATACTTAGTAGGAAATCCAACATTTACAATTAAACACATATGAAACATGAATAGGAAACACAAAACCAAAAAAATATTATTTCTCGCTTCTATGTTTCTTCACGGAATTATCAAATGGTTATTTTAGTTAAGCGACATTTTAGAGACCATCTTTTATTTGGAAATGACGTTATTTCTTTTTGGAAGCTATCAAAGTTTTGATCGACACGTAAAAAGAACCCTTAGATATGTTTTATAGAATAAAAATGTTCTCGTCGCTTCAGTGATTCTACCTTTCCACCGTTGATATGACCTTCCTTCTGAGCAGTTGGGAAACGATTCTGCTTTTACAAAGGGCTCAAATCATGAAATCATAAGTATTTTGATCAAAATTTATTTGACCTTCGAAATATTATATTTCTTTCAACGGGGCTCCATTCTACTCGGTAAAATTGTATAGCTTTTGACGATGTTATCGTATCATCAACGTTTTGATAGCTCTTATTTATTTGACAGTAATGGGGGCCGAGTTAAAAACAATACGATAATACGATTGGCCATTCGTTGGTGGCCCCTAGAAAAATCGACTCTGAAGCCTATAGAAATTTCCATTCTCATGTGTTAAAAAAACTAAACAGATCTTTGATAGTTTGTTTTCCTTTCAGAATGGGTCTCGACCCTAAAGTCCTACTGGACGTGTTAAATAACTCATCAGCTCGCTCCTGGTCTACCGAAGTATACTGCCCGGTTCCTGGCCTCGTGCCCACGGCTCCTTCCAGCAGAAATTACGATGGAGGATTCAAGAACGAACTCATGGTTAAGGTAAGATCCAATTAACCTCTTAGCCAGTGATATAGTGGAGTCGCATTTATTTTAAGTAACTATGAAGAATCTCCACTAAAGTATCGCACCTACGGTGCAACACTGTCAGTTTTGCAAAATTGTGAAAATTGAGTTAAGTATGCCGTAACGTCGCTTTAAGTACCTACCCTGTCCTTGAAGCAACATAATAAGCTAAAAGTAGCAGTAATCATATCAAACAATCGCCTTTTCTAGATCAGAAAGTATAATAATTTTATACCACACTAAATCTTTAAATGCTTCTCCTGGAAAAATGCTTTTTTGCATAAGTGACAGTGTTGCACCGTAGGTGCGGTATGTTTATTATCGTCTAGTACCTATGTTACAAGCCTTGAGCTTAGGTTGGAACTATTATATTAGATATGTATTTACTTATTTCAATTTCAGGACTTGGAACTAGCGAGTGGAATGGCTCTCGGCATCAGGTCTCCCATTCCCCTGGGGGCTGTGGCCACCCAGCTGTACCGCGTCGTGCAATCCCAGGGCTTCGGCCAGAAAGACTTCTCCTACGTCTACCAGCTGCTTAAGGAAGATAAGAAGTAGAATAAATAACGTAGATCATTGCTATTTTGTTTTTTTTTTAATTTTAACCACGGATTTTAAAACACTATTTCGTTACTAGTTACATATAAAAAATATCTATGGATTAATATGATTATCCTTAGTATGAGATATTTCGATAATTAGAAACGTCGTATGCCACATATCTCTTTCACTCGTTTTTCGGATCACTTTTCTATAGAGAGACCGTTACTTTGAACTTCAATTTTCAAAGTATGGCCTCTGTTCTGGAGTAAACGAAAGGTAACCGTCAAAATTATCAAAATAATTTTGGCTCCAGGGGTAAGTTGCAAACTTAAAGTAGGGCTTTTTCCGTTCATCGCTCGCAAAACAGATGTCCAATTTGGTTGAAGAAGTTACGAGTGGCGTTCGTGTATCGGAAGACGCAGCACGGAGACGCAGACCTCCAATAAGGTGGACCGACAGCATGGCTGATTTTACGGGCAACCGATGCATGCAAGGGGCACCTATCCTTGTGGCAAACCTCAGGGTCCTATGACTAGCAACGTCTTTCGGATGGAATGATGATGATGATAGAAATTGGCGTTCGATAAGACGTCCATTGCTAAATATGGCCCATCCATTGGTTCTGTGTTGCTCGTATTCAGTACATTTTCACGGCTACCGCCACAGCGCTAGTCCACTTTATTATGCAATATTTTTTTTACAATGGGTGACGAATCTTGCAACAAAATTAAAGTTGAATACCTTTTGTTAAAAGGATTCGTACCTAGGCATCCCAAATACTTAACCATCAGTTTAATAAAAAAAAAAACAAAGTTATCTTTTCGCTCGTCTGATTATCTTAATGCATTCTATTTACAACATGAGTTTTCTAATTTTCACAAAAACTATATGCTGTAATTTTAATATTAGAAGATGCAGTGTAAAATGAAGTTACTTGAAAAGCATTCTAAATCACTAATCTCTTTGGCTCATCAATAATCTGATCGGACGTAACTCTTGTCCAATTAACGGTCTAGGACCTAGAAAGCGACTGCTCTATCAGACGTTCCTGATAATTGGACCATTGTCTAACACCATTTGATGCCAAGAACTCAATATAGAGTTCAGTTTGTATTACATCTAGAGAATTTGGCATTATGCCGACATTTGGATTATGAGACGGATGCACTGTATTTTGAGCTAAGTGGTTGCCTATTATTTTTACAAAGATAAGGGATTCTTGTAACAACATGCGTACGAGAATAAATATAGTGCTAATGGATGAGGATTTTTTGCTTGTTTACACGACAATTAAAAATGGCGAGGGTGATTCTTTGGGGCCCTGTTTTTTTGGCGTCCGGGGGCTTAGTTCAATGAACTATTTAGTTTAGAAGCTTGGTAATTTTTTCAGCCACCTTACACTCATATTAAACTGGGATATTGGTCGATTTTCGTGTAACTGATTCAAAGCATTTACAAAAAATATGTAGTAACCCATTATTCTTACTACTCTGTCGTGTCCGTTCTCCATTTTCCTGTAAACATATGATAAGATCTTAAATTAAGACAACTTTATCAATATTTTGAGTGACCACATGGAAAGAAGATTAGTTGTAACATTTACAAAATTCAACAAGTTATTTTTTATCTGCATTATTATTCGTATAGCTGAGTAAATAAGATTTGTCCGGCGTAAAATTCTTATTTCTCTGGAGCGTGCTTCAATCAGCTATATCGTAAAGACATTAAAGAAACTAGCGACAACTCCCACGCGGCCCAATTTATAATCGGTCTCCGAACATGTCAGGTGGTGCAACTGTCGGCTGATGCCAGTCACTTCAGAGGTACCAAGGCAAAAATGTAATTTCTCTGTCCTTGATTTAAGTAGCATTCTTATTACTCTGTTAGTTTTTTTTTACATTTGTATAACCCTAAAAAATCTTATGTTGTGCTTGATTAACTGCTTTACGTCTTATCTTCCCGTAGGATTAACGGTAGCCTTCCAGTATGTACCATCACCACGTTTCCATTTTTTTCTTACTTCTCTGTCCCTTATTCCCATGAATTTATGGACAGTAGAATACGAAAATGGTCAGTTTCCATAGTTTTTTCACTTTCGATGTTGTTATTTCAATTACTTTAAGTTTTAAAACCTTCATATTTAAACTCATATTATGCGGACTCGTATAGTTCAATTATTTTATATACATTATTATATTTTTAATGAATAAGGCTGACTGTAAAAGGTGGTGATTAATTTAATTTGGTTAGAACTAAAATAAATCAACAATTAAACTTTTACCTATAGAGAATATCACATTTTTAATTACATTTCTTTGAACCTATTCTTACTCCTTTTGTCGTCAATTATTATTTCTCAGGACAACTAATATTAAACAGTTCATTATTTTCAGAACGATTTCATAAAAAATAGTGCCTAAATCATATTCATGTTTTTTAATAAATCTACTTTCATGGGAGCATATACTTGTTAGTCAAATAAGCAAAATAAAATGAGACAGAGGAATAAAGGAAAAATCGCAACCCAGAAGAATCACCCGCGACCAAAACTCTAAATTAAAAGAATGTCATCTTAAAAGGCTCAGTGGGCTTATGAAGTTCATAAAAAAGATAATGTCCTTAAGAATGAAGAAAGGCTATAACAATAAAAGTATTCTAACAGCAAATGTTCCGCAGAATATAAATAGCTGAAAAAGTTTTTTTTAAACTACTGCAGCTGCTCTCCCATCCTATCCTTACCCTACCGCTAAGCGGCAGTGTTCGCATTTTCTGTGTTCCTGGTAAGTGTGGGAGCGCGAGGAATGAATAAGACAATAGCTGGTAAAAAATACAATGGTGTTATTCCCATCTTCCAACCTATCCAACCCAGGTAAAGACTGTACACGATAAAATCTGGCCATGAATGTTCTGGTGTATTTTTTTAATGAATGCTAATTTTAAAGCAGCACTTTTTTGTAATAGTCAGTGGTTATGAAATTATCTAATAAAAATACAATAATAATAAAATATTGGAGCGTCTGGGAGACCATTATATAATCCACAGGACCAATATTTATTTTTAGATTGGCTTCTGACATTCTTTATCAATGTCTCCTGTTAAAAACATTTTATTATATTTAATCATACCATCTAAATTATACCTTATTACATTATCTTTTCACAATAGTTAAAAAAAACATTTTGTGTTCAGATTGAGATATTTCTGAGGTTTTTTAACTTTGACGAATTTGACTTTTTGACAATGCCTCCTATACAAAAAACAACTGTTAGTGCTTGGAGTAAAAAGTCTTCCTGACTACTACAAATAGAAGTTTAATGAGATTCAAAAAGGATTTTTTTGGAAGACGACATTCTAATGTGCGTAAAACAGCTTTTACAAATATAAATACAGTTGTGATATTGTAGCAGGAAGCGAGTGAACGTTCACAAAAAACGCTGAACAGGAGATGAAAGGTATGATGAAATATATTCGGCGAAAACTCACACATACCCATACATAATTATACACGTTATTTAAAAGAAACTGGGCAAGAGCATGTCGGACCATGCTCTGTGTAGGGTTCCGAAGCCGTTGAGTACTACAAATATAAAAATCAACAAGTAATAACAAATTTTCTATTTATAGTCAATTGGTGCCATCTTCGACGATTTTAGTAGGTATAAACACTTAATCGCCTGTATCTCAAGAACCAATGATGTCTACTTTGTCGTGATAGTTTCCTTTAAAATTAGTTATATGCTCTTTCAGTAACGATTTTTTTCAGATATTTAGTATTTGTGGTTTTGGCTGTAGGTGGGGTTTGGGGGGGGGGGGGGCGCACTTGAGTCTAACAAAAATTAGCACTTTAAAGCTTAATATTTCAATAAACGGATTACTTAATCGAAAAACTGTTATCTCAAACCCGTAATATTTTTGAAAGACCTATCCAACGACACCCCACACTATAGGGTAGACGAGAAATTAAAAATACATCCCCACGTTACCTTAAAAAAAAAACACTTTGTTGGCGTGACTTATATGCATATTCATGCCAAATAACAGCTTTCTAGTACTAAGAGTCTCTGCGCTAGACGGACGGACGGAGGGACATGGCGAAACTATAAGGGTTCCTAGTTTGACTACGGAACCCTAAAAACTGCTTGAAAATTTGTATTCAATGCAAAGATACACTAGAGCATGCATGGCCGGATTTTATCGTATACAGTCTTTATATGGAAATTTTGCCTGGGTTGGATAGGTTGTGTACATAATAGATAATGTACATACATAAATTACAACATAAATTCATTACATACAGCCACCTTGATTTTAAGATATTTCAATATTAATTCATGAATTAAACGCTGATTATTTTTTATTGATATATGGATTATGGAGGATATTTCCGCTGTGAAAGCTTAACAAACATACAAATTTTAGTAGGCATGGATAAGCCGAACCAAAAATGTCTTTAGGTTTTGAAATATACTGAAGGTCAAAATTAAGGTGGTTTGTGTATAATAATTAGAAAAAAGCCACCGTATGAATCCTAGAACCACGGTATGCCACAAAAATAGTAATCCTAATCATCAATAATCTGTAATTTTGCTTCTAGTGTCTTTGTTTGCTTTAATAATTTGCATTTCGCAATCCAATTCAAATGCCAGCCATTTAGCAGTATTGATCAATACCCAAAACATGCTTTGTTCAAATAAGCAATAATGTCGTCCACAACACGAACAAACAGACGCGCGTTGCATTATCAATGGAACAATGTTTGCTGTGCACAATCTGATTACACAGAGAACGTGTGAAATATTAAATCATTCTAAGGTATGGTACACATAAGCCGGTATAGCTACCCAATTTATGGTTAAGCCGGACACTCATGCCATTATAGAATTATTGTTTATTATAAATAGGAATAAGAGAAAAAGGACTTATAGTACTGTTAGGCGATGGGCTAGCAACCTGTCACTAATACACTGGTAAACGTCTTGGCCTGAATGTGCAAAATGTGGTTACAGAATTATAAACAAGTCTTTTCACTGTTGTTGGTATTTCTGTGTAGCTCTGCCTACCCTACTCTGGGAAAGAAAGCGTGATGTTATGTATGTTTGTTAGTATTTAAATAGGACGGTATTCTAAAACGGATAAGTCGTGGGATTTGTAACATGGTCGATAAGGGCGGTTTTCGATAGAAGTGTACATAGCCTCGTAAGATCCAATTTGCAATAGGATATGCATTATCACGGTAATTTAATTTGAACTTTATTTGGTTGGAAATAAAGTTCATTTTTCAGTGTATACACAATTTAAAATGGCATTATAGAGCAAATGCATTTGAACTTTATTCCCTTGCTGGTAGATGCAAATTATTACAAAGAAATATTTTTTTTTAATGATAGGTTTAGGTTAGTCCAACTGAATTCGGCTTTTGGTTAAAAATATAGTAGGACGTCGACTTCAGTTGGACTGACTTAATACCCATAGTTTATTTTTTTTATTTTATACCTTTTAGTGATCATAACAATACTGTTATGTCGCCCAAGTATAATTATTCCTATAATATTTGAGGAGTTATCTCAATCCCTCACGGATCCCAGGGATACCACTTGGTGGCAATGGGACCACCTCCACCAAAAAAAGATTTTTTAAAATCTATCCACGAAATAAATAAAATACCGTTAAATTGATGGCCACCTACTTTTTTAAGTCGGTTAATACGTGTACGCTAAAACAATGACATGTGTACTATGTTGACTAGTCTCTCATTACAAGTATTCATTCGCAACAATACAACAACAAAAAAATTCGTTGCCAAAACGCATAAAAGTTTGTATGTACCAACCCTAGTTTATTGACGTGAAGGAACAATATCCTCAGGGTTGTTATTATGACATAGCTAGTCATTTTACGGTGAGCGTAAAGGACAGAGTGACATAACTGCCATAGCTCTGTCCTTTAAACCTCGTAAGGCCCAACGGCCTAAATTTAGGACATTTGTCAAAGTGACTTTAAACTTTAGTTGACTTACACAAGGTTCTTTTTTGAACTAGTAAAATTTGACGTGGGCTTTACGAGGTTAAGGTCACCGTTAAATTAACAGCGGGGTTAGACAAGATGCATTCGACAATCGATAGCGAATATGTATCAATAAACAAATGTACGGAATTGACGTAAGCCACCGAGATGGTCACGTGGTATCTTGGTGGCTTTTGTCAATTCCATGTTTTTCCATCGAAACATAATCGCTAATGATTGTCGAACGCAACTTGTCTAGCCCTACTGCATAGTTAGGTCATAATAACCCCCCAGGGCCTCTATTAAACTTGTTAAAACCATTTTGTCTTTGACGTGTTATAGTATGTTCAACTCAACCGCCATTACTGTCTAGTAAATAAGAGCTATCAAAATCTTAACAATACGGAACCCCAGTAGAATAGAAGCCCAGAAGTAAATGAAGACGAAAAAATCATAAATGATAAATGATAACTATGCTTTTTCCAATACGAGCAGACTAAAAACAAAATACAACTTAGAATTTTTCATTAGGAGCCTTTATTTGTTTTTATGACAAAGGCTGCAATTTCGAGCCAATCTCAAGAGGTCGGGTGGAATGATATGGAAGGAACAACAAAAGAAAAACGTGCGTTTTATTCAAATTTGGAACGAAATGTGGCTCAATTCTGTTAGCTAAGGTTCACTTATTCAGCCTATCAGTTTTTCTTATTAAATTCGAAATTCTTGTACGAGTATCACGAGTTCAAAGATAAATTGCTCGGAAATATGACCATTTTTGGTCTGGTTTGGGTTAAAAATATTCTTGGCCTATTTCATACTAATTACGCACGCATATTTCTTCGCAGTACTTACTTAAGAAAAGCGATTCTCTGCTTTTTTTCCGACAAATCTTTGACAAATGCATCGGTTCGCAACCTGTTCATTTGCCAACCCGCTTTTTTTCTGTAACTAAATTATTTCAGGATTTTTATAAAACTAACCTAACCTAACATTTCTACACGACAGTCCTGAAATAAATCCAGAATGATTTACAGTATCGGAAAAGAACGCAGGTTATCAAATTATATGTTTTGGAAATTAATCATTTGTGAAACATTATAAAAGCACTATAATTATCTGTCTCGAAAGAAAGTGCCATTTATGAACCCGTTCATAAATCGCATACTTTCTTGGGTACACTACATAATTCAACAACAACAACAACAGTGTTCGCATTGTTGTGTTCCGGTGTGGGGATAAGACAGCCGGTGAAAGTACTAGCATAGAGGCATTCCATCTTAGTCCTCGGGGTTGGCAACGCATTTGAGGTCTTCGGATTATAGTTTTGAGAATTTCAATGACCTGAGTGCTCGTGTGCCTTCTCATTAACATAAAAAAACCGAAGTGTCTTTATTTTTTTCATGTTTTTTTCGGAATTTAAAGGTTCCTACTTTTTCCCCCCCGCAACAATTGTACTATTTACAGAGTCAACATGATAATTTTCTAGGTTCTTCCACGAAAACTACATGCTCTAAAAAGGAAAGTGTCATTCGCTAACAAATTGCCAAAAAGGTCCGAGGCGTGTTAAAATTTTAAAAATATCCTGAAAGCCTTCCGCTTAACTGCCCCCAAACGATAGAGCAAAAAGTTGTCGTCGTCAAGTGCATCAACTTATAAAACGTCTGGTTCCGTCCAAACATTTTCAGGTATAGTTTTTACGTTATTTTGCTATCATTTGTTTTATTTATCCAAAGTAAGGTCATTTAAATATGCATTATATTTGAAGAATGAATAAGGAAAACCAAGGCATCTGTAGTACGAGTTTTTCTAGCTTTCATAATGAATTAAGTAACCGCCGGTGTGGTTGAAGGGATACAATAGTATCACTTCATCTCTTCCCGTGGATGTCGTAAGAGGCAACTATACTCAACGCCGTATTTAGATTCCAAAATAACTACTCATGTGTTGCCAATAAAATGAAAAAGTCATCCATCGATAAAGTTTTAACTATTCTAAATAATGTACATATAATTGTAAAGTTAAAATTAAATGCAACCCCATAAATAAATAATTTAATGTAAATATTAATCTTTGGTAACTTTTTTGGAATCTATATACGGCGTTGAGTATAAGGGAATAAAGGCTTGTAGTACTGTTAGGCAATAGGCTTGCAACCTGTCTTTAATAATACACTCGTGAACAACTTAGTCTGATTGTGCAAAATGTGGTTACAGAATTACCAACAAATCTTTTTTGAGCTGTTGGTATTTCTGTAGCTCTGCCTTCCCCTCTCTGGGTATGAAGGCGTGATGTTATGTATGTATGTATGTAAAAGCAACCGAATTAAGAAGTGCCTCCATTATTTTAAGAGCAGATAGTATGCTAGAGCTCAGATAGTTATAATTGGTAACTAAGTACAAATTACAGAATTACAATACAAAGTACATAAATAAGTAAATTAATTTAACGGGTCAATCTCTCACCAATTGTCTGAAACTAAGCTCTAAACTTATACTAGGGGTACTAGACAACAATATAAATACTTACACCGAGAAATAAATACTTAAATAGAAAATCCAAGACTCAAAAACAAATACTCGCGCTCCATCACTTACATACCAGAAATGGGCATTAACCGATTAACTTTTTAGTCAACTAATTAATCGATTAAATAATAAATCGTCACAAATTTAATCACGATTAATTTAATCGCAATTAAATTAATCGACGGAGTACACGAATAACGATTAATTAATTGTCATTTTAATCGACTAAATTTCCCGATTCAAATCTCGATTCAAAATTGGAACACGCACAGTACAAAAATTCAATATGTTGTAAATGATGTTATACAGAGGGTAAGCTGTTAAGCTGTAGCAATATGTCAACGCAACTCGAAATTTAGACTTACTAAAGAAATAATTTATTCCTTATATTAATTGAGAGAAAATTTATCTAATTAATTAATTGAGTAACAATTTAGTCGCTGTTAATCGGCGATTAATTTAATCGTGACTAAATTAATCGAAACTCTTACGGCTAAGATTAATTAATCGCCATTTTTAATCGTTAATCGTCGATTATATTTTGCCCATCACTGTTACATACCACATAATAATATATAGAATATTATTTTTACTTTGTTCCGTACGAAATTTTTCGAGGAACTCCAAAAACGTCAGCAGAAAATTATGTATGGCTGACTTCCATTCATTACCCAACGCATTAATGTAAGAACTCTTTTGTGTCGCCAAAAATATGACTATGACGGCCCGGCCATTGTCCTTTCCTTACCTAAAAATCCAATATGGCGCGAATTCTGCGTCGACGGGAATTAAAAATGTATACCTTGTTAGCGTTTGGACTAGCGGTGGTTATTACACTTCGTTATTAAACAATGTTTTGCTTCTAGGACTAGGCTGTAATACTCTCTTAGCGATATTCTTACTTATAGTTTTCTATATCGTAATGCTTTAGAGCGCGATTAACACAAATATTATTATTAGTGTAATGCAAATGATAAATGAATTGTCATGACAACATGACTTTTTTATTATAAATATTAGTATATCTAAAAAAAGTTAGTCTACCTAAGCTATACACTAACTTAAATAGATTTACAACGCTTTTATATATAATGGTGCTATGTATAAAAGTCCGAAGCCAATGAAAAAAAAACTGGTGGGTTTTGAGGATAAACAAACTTTATACCGGGTGTTGCCTGTAACAGGAGCAATAAATTGAGGGATTGTTTCCACACCACAAACGTAACAACAATGATTCTACAACTTTTGAAAATAACTTTTTGTTAACTAAACATTAATGAATTTAGATTTTCTAAGCAAGCAATGTATTGCGAAAACTACGAAGTTGCTGGGCTGACAGTAGATGTCAACTAGACTATTGAATAGAGTACATTGAAAATACTATTTAGTTTGTTCGAAAATATCCCAAATAATATATATATTTTTTTAAGTTGTAGAACAAAAGTTGTTACGTTTATAGAGTAGAAGCGATCCCTCAAATTATTGCTCCTATTACGGGCAACACCCGGTATGTTGCTCGACCACAAAAGAAAATTAAAGTTGCTGGTGCAAAAATTTTCGCCGCCTTCCTTTAACAAACTGTATCGACAAAATTCAAATGACATTCGCGTCACGATCGCCCGTTACTTGTCGACAGTGACTTCCAATTTCAAAAAAACAAAACTATTTAGGCGCATACACAACCACCCTCAAGCAAATTCAAACCGTAGATCAAAGCAGTAGAACCTATTTTAGTTTCAATAGATAATTGAATTAGGATCTTTTAGGATACACGCCTGTAACGCCGTAACGTGAAAATTTTAAATTTCGTGTTAAGTGAAATTTTATTGGGCGCCCTATTTTATTTGGATACCGTCCAATTTCTAAGTCTGGTGTGGTTCTTAAAGATAATATTTGAATTTAAAACAAATCGAAGCAGTTTGATGTTAGGAAAGTATAGAAGTTTAAACACCTTCTTTACTCCTTACTTCAGTGGCAGCCAAAACTAGTTTTAATGCCTTGTTTGTGGCATTCTAGGGCTTTATATTTTAACATTTAATAACATTTATTATTCGAACGACAAGGTTGTTTCTCGTAACTCAATATTTCATAAACGGATTACTTAATCAAAAAACTGTTGTTACAAAGCCATAATATTTTTGAAAGACCTGTACAACGACACCGCCACACTATACGGTTGACGAGAAAAAAAACACATACCCACATTAAGTGTCGTGTAGGGGAGGTACCCTACTATTTTATTTTTTTACATTTTATTATTTCACTTTGTTGGCGTGACTAAATATGCATATTCATGCCATATTACAGCTTTCTAGTATAAAGAGTCTCTGCTCTAGGCTGCGGACGGACGGACGGACGGACATGGCGAAACTATAAGGGTTCGTAGTTTGACTACGGAACCCTAAAAACGACTGAATGTATAAGATTGACAATATTGTATAAAACTTACCGTTACACTTAGCTCCGAAGTTTATGGACCAAGCAATCTGAAAAATTCGTGACGTAAGTTAATTATTTATATTTTACGCGACAAATAAAATAAAGTTGCCAAATTTTAGTTTCGAAAAAATCACAAAAATCTTACAGACATCTGTTTTAAACACTAGGCTTATGAAAATAGACCTTACTGCCGAGAAAATAAAGTTCATAACAATTGAGTATTTTCTCACACTTAAAATAAGGTGTACGATCCACGATCGTACATTTCGCACCATCATCAACTTACATAGACTTGCGTTTATGTAGGTCAATGCACGACAGTTCACCAATATCAGCCGTTGCGTGTACTCGCTATAGTTAACTTGTTTTAATACAAATAAAGTTATCTTCAGAACATCAGAACTATCATTTAAAACGTTGTACGAACCGTACATCTTTATGGTCCTTCGAGCCGGATCTCGCGTGTGGATACTTTCGTGATAATTTCATCGAATATGCGAGGTGTTGAGCTAGCAGTTTAAGCAGAAATATCAGCGCGACGTGGAAGTTTTAGCGACTTTGCGTAGCTACATTCATCAGGATATATTATCAGTAACCTAGCAGTATCAGTTATCAGGATTGAGCAGCAGTCTTCGAGTAAGACAAAATAAGGTTTGTGTTTGTGTAGGACCTTAGTGTGGTAGCGAATCGGTTCCCCGGCCTCCCACAAGCGGATCTCACCGGCGGAATTGAGAAGGCACATTTCCCTACAAAGGCTACATAGTCACAGAGCTTAAAAAGTGAATCTTCTGTATCAGTAATCAAGAAAAAGTCTGCGATGGAAGACCTACTTTCAAATCAGTATACTCTTATGCAAGAGATTGAGAAGGTATTTATCAACTTTAAAAAAGATGGGCCCGAACGCAAAACATATTCTAACATTAACAAGAGAATTAATATATTATCAGCGTACTGGAATGAGTTTAACAGTGTTCACGGGCAGTTGGTCGACTATCAGAACGACAATTACGTGTACTTCCAGCAGGGTTATTATGAAACAACCAAAAAGTTTTATAAAACAGTTTCATCTTATTTGCAACGATATTTACTTCATGCAGAAGCTCCATCCTCTCATGACAAACCATTAGCACCTCCGCTGGAGTTAATAACAACGTTGCAAGGATTTCCGAAAACAGAAAAACAAGAAAAGCCATCCACTGGGCCATCCACCCCGAAATTTGACACCGATCCGGTGTTAGGTTCGTTGGCACCTGAGTCTGCCGCGACGACCCCGCGACATACAGCGCCGCGAAGCCGTGCAGGCCCCGCAGATCAGGCCGCGGACGCCACCGCGCACCAGCATAGCGCTTTGAAGAACAGTGAAGCTACCGGAACTGGGGCGGCGGGAAATAGCGCAAGACACACAGGTACTTCGAGCAAGTTAGAAGAAAAACTCCGTAAGCAGAAGAGTAACTTTAAGGCTTTCTCTCGAGCCATTACTAACATCGACTTCGGTTCATTATCAGAAAGGTGGGAGTATGAAGACGTGTTAAAACTCATTGGTTCCCGTTGGAGTGCGATCGACTGTCTGCACTGGGACATCGATAGCGAACTCTATGAAGAGGACCCAGAGTATGAACGAGTATTCTCGAGATATGAGAGAGAGTACAATGATATCAAGAAGGCTCTTAATGAAAAAATGTGGGCAGTGGCCTACAAAACTAGGACTACTCCAACTATGGACATACCAGCGTTCAATGGTGATTATCATAGATGGATATCGTTCAAAGATTTGTTCAGCGAAGCTATCCATACAAACCGCTCCATATCAAATGCACAGAAGATGCAGTTTTTAAAGAGCAAGGTCAAAGGTGAAGCAGAAAAATTAATTCAGCATCTGAATATCAGCACGGAAAACTATCAAGTGTGCTGGGATATTCTCAATCATAGATATAATAACAAAAAATTGGTCTTTAGCTCACATATCAACATACTTATGACCTTACCAGTAATGCAACAGCAAACATCATCGCATATTATTATCAAGAAAATTCATGACAGTACTAAAGAGTGCTTAAATGCTGTTAAGAGCCTGGGAGTCGACATCGCTACCTGGGACCCCTTGCTTATTCACATTCTATCGCAAAAATTGGACGGTGAAACGCACAAAGAGTATATTGAATCATTAAAGTCTCCTCGAGATCTACCATCATTATCAGATTTCTACGCATTTCTGGAAAATAAGTTTACGTCGCTTGAAGCATCTCGGCGAAAGCAGGACAGCAATATGCAGAAAACAAGCAATCTCTATGCGCCCTCATTTGGCATAAAAAAATCACCTCCGCAACAAAATAACTTCAACTTCAATAAATATCAGAAAAACAGTACCTACAACAGCAATAATTATAACGGCAAGCCCATTGCGAAATCATATCACGTGTCGTCGGCGTATAAATGCCTTTATTGCAAAGGCAACCATTCTATTTTCTTTTGCAACGAGTTCATCAAACTGCCGAATGCAGCAAAATTGAAAGTGACAAACGATTTACGACTTTGCACTAACTGTCTTTACGATCATAAAGGAGACAAATGCATTTCTACGAAAACATGTCGTAAGTGCACGGAACCACATAACACTTTACTACATGACGCAATGACGACAACATTGACGATTACAACACAAAGGCAGAGTAAGGACAATGTCAGCGTGTCTCAAAATAGCTCAGCAGAGATTCTACTTGCCACCGCACAGATCAAGGTGATGGCAGCAGATGGTTCCCATCACAACATGAGAGCCTTGATTGATCAGGGCTCCCAAATCTCCCTTATCACCGAGAATGCAGCACAAAGGCTCGGATTACCTCGGCGTCGTTGTAAAGGGGTAGTTTTTGGTCTCGGCACGCAAGAAAATAACTGTAAGGGAGCAATGGACATATCAGTATCAGCAATAAATGAAGATTATACCTTCAACACCAATGTAGTAATCATGAATAACCTCGTCAACAGTCTACCCAATCAAACATTCAAGAAACCAAATTGGTCACATATTGAAAATATCAGTCTAGCAGATCCGCAATTTAATGTCAGCCGTCCGGTAGATATATTACTTGGGGCTGAAATATATGCTCTTATCATGATGGGCGGTATTATCAAAGGTCAAGACGAATCACAACCCATGGCTCAACAGACACATCTAGGTTGGTTGTTATGTGGCAGCGTTAAGACATATCATTGTAATGTCATCCTGAATGGTGTCGAAGATATTCAGAGATTTTGGGAAATAGAGGACATAGCAGATAATCCACTGAACATGTCGACGGCAGATTATAACTGTGTGGAGCATTATAAGAAACACACATATAGAAGATCAGGGGGGTTATCATGAGCTAGCTTTGCAGTTCTGTTTACGCTCAGAGAAAAGGACAGAGCTATATAACCGCCATAGCTCTGTCCTTTACGCTGACCGTAAAATGAACTGCAAAGCTAGCTCATGATAACCCCCCAGATGGTCGATATGTTGTGAGACTACCAAAGAAACCTGACACTCAGGAAAAATTAGGAAGCTCTAAACAAAAGGCCGTAGCACAGTTACTTCAGTTGGAGAAAAAAATTCAGCAAAAATCAGAAGATATCAGAAGGATACAAGGAGTTTATAGCCGAGTTCATTCATTTAGGCCACATGTACGAGGCTGTTAGCAACGACAGTAACCAGATACCGGCCTATTACCTACCTCATCATTGTGTACTACGAGCTGACTCAAGTACTACAGCGTTACGAGTTGTGTTCAATGCGTCATCGCCTACGTCAACGGGTCACAGTCTTAACGATCTTATGTACAGGGGGCCCAATTTGCAACAAGATCTTATGTCACTTATTCTCAAATGGAGGCAATATGAGATAGCATTTACATCCGACATTGAAAAAATGTTTCGGCAGATTTTAGTACACCCAGAGGATCAGAAGCTTCAAAGGATTGTTTGGAGGGACAACACCAATCAGCCCATTCGGGAATATAACCTAGCAACCGTAACTTATGGTACAAAGGCAGCACCGTTTCTCGCTATGATGACCTTGAAGCAGCTGGCAAATGATGACGGTCATAACTACACTTCAGGAGCCAAGAAAGCATTAGAAGAAGACTTCTACATGGACGATCTTCTCAGTGGGAGCCACAGCATTGAATCAGCAAAGAAGATTCAGTCCGCCTTAATTAACTTACTCAAATCAGGTGGGTTTAACCTCCGAAAGTGGGCGTCTAATAAACCTGATCTACTGCAAGGTGTAGAAACAACATTTAATCAGCAAGATTTTAACTTCAAGCATCCTGAATCAACAAAAGCGCTTGGACTGCGATGGAATCCTGTGGACGATTTGTTTTCATTTCAAGTCAAACTTAGCCCATCATCAAAACCATTAACCAAGAGGGCTTTGCTATCAGAAATATCAAAAATATTTGACCCGCTAGGCTGGTTATCCCCATTCACCACTAAGCTGAAACTATTGTTTCAAAAAGTTTGGCTAAATGACATACAATGGGATAGAAATTTGCCAGATGAGTTTATCAGTGAATGGCAGAATATTCGAAACGAGTTGGAAAGCATCAATTACATCAGAATAAAAAGATGGCTTGGAACTCATGAAACCGGTGAAATTGAACTCCACGGTTACTGCGACTCCTCTACAAAAGCTTACGCATGCGTGATCTATTGCAAGGTCAACCAACTAAACCCAGACGGCAAACAGCAATTATCAGTAACCATTGAAGCAGCAAAAGCCAGACTTGTGCCTCTGAAAAAGGACATAACCCTACCACGCTTAGAACTAATGGCCTGCCATCTTCTCTCAAAGCTTATGGAAAAAGTGGTCAAGAGCCTATCCAATCAGTCAATCAAAAAGTTTGCCTGGACCGACTCTACAGCAGCATTGGGTTGGCTTCAAGGTGACTCTGGACGATGGAAACCCTTCGTAGCAAATCGAGTTGAGCAAATAAAATCAATCATACCATCCAATTGTTGGCGTTACGTAAAGTCCAATGAAAATCCAGCCGATTGCGCTAGTCGCGGAATCACGGCAAATCAGCTGAAAGATCATTCATTGTGGTGGACAGGCCCCAAATGGTTGAAAACTTACAAATCAGAAGGAATAAATCTTCAAATATATACAACTGAGCTAGAGATCAAGAAAGACATTCATATAAATGTCGCGACTATGACTCAGGATGACGTCATAAGCAACATTGTAAACAGACACAGCAAATTTACTCATGCAACCCGAGTACTAGCAAGAGTACTTAGAGTGTTGTCGCGCGACCGACCTAAACACGAATTTCTATCGTGCAATGAATAAGTAAATGCACGACAAAGGATAATACGTTATTATCAACAAAAGGAATTTGCTCATGAAATGCATAATCTTAAGAATCACCAAAAGATCGACAACCGAAGCAAAATTCTTAGCTTAACACCATTTATTGATCAAAACGGATTGTTAAGAGTCGGTGGTCGTATTAAGTACGCATAGGTCAACGAAGCAATGAAACATCCCCTTGTCATTCCCCATGCAGTTCATCTTACGGACTTGCTCATAGATCAAGCTCACAGAGACACTTATCATGGAGGAGCTAGAATGACTTTGGCTCGACTCCGGCAGCACTATTGGATAATAGGCGGGAATAGAGCGGTAAAGAAACATCTTCGTAAGTGCGTTACCTGCAGACGCCACGATCCAGTAAAACAAACCCAGCTAATGGGGGACTTACCGGCTGCTCGTAGTAACCCGACCCGTCCTTTCTACAATACTGGCGTAGACTTCACGGGGTACGTCGAGATCAAGGCTAACAAGGGCAGGGGGATCAAATCCTGCAAAGCATATGTTGCCGTTTTTACCTGTATGGTAACGAAAGCGGTCCATCTAGAGCTTGTCTCTGATTTATCATCATCAGCATTCCTAGCAGCATTACGAAGGATGGCTGCTCGTCGAGGGGCGCCCCGACATATCTATTGCGATAACGGGACCAATTTTGTTGGAGCCAGCCGAATCTTAAAGGAAGAGATTATCAACCTACAAGAGACATTAGATGACGAGTTCTATTCCCAATCAGCTGAAATGGACATCGAATTTCATTTTAATGCACCATCGTGGCCGAACGCCGGCGGACTATGGGAAGCGGCTGTGAAGAGTCTAAAACATCATTTACGAAGAGTCCTTGGAGAACAAAAATTAACCTTCGAGGAATTTACAACTCTCCTCGCACAGTTAGAAGCTGGTCTAAACTCAAGACCGCTTGCCGCTATATCAGAAGACCCGGAAGACACAAACTTTTTGACACCGTCACACTTCCTAGCTAGCGGTCCCACACTCTCTATTGTGGAAACAGAAAGTGACGCCAGGACACGATGGCACCTAACTCAAAAAATATTTCAAGATGTCTGGAAACGATGGCAAATGGAATATTTATGCCAATTATCAGAACGTAGCAAATGGCAAAAACAGCAGCAAAATCAAAAAGTAGGTGACATCGTAATCATACACGATGCCAACTTGCCGGCAGGAAGGTGGCCGCTCGGCAGAGTTGTAGAACTACACCCTGGAAAAGACGGAATCGTGCGAGTCGTCAGTGTAAAGACAAAAAATGGCATATTACAGAGGCCAATCGTGAAGTTGTCGCCGCTACCTGTGACCGAAGAAGAAAAAAAAGAAAATCAACATAGTCCAGGGAACCCTCATCAGAATTCACAAAAGAAATCAAACATGATTCCGAGCTTCAAATCACTTTTTATTACGCTACTAACAATGATGTTCATTATACCGACAAAAGGCGCTTACGACATAGCGCAACTAAGCAGCAAACAGAGCATTTATTTTGATAAAATCTCGGACATGCATCTTATCCGGGATGAATGGAAACTGGTAGTTTACTACGACATGAACCCTTACTGGGCAGGTGTTGAAGTAATTACAAAATGTTTAAATAACTTGGGAAACAATTGCAACGTAATGGACAAGCCCATGCTATGCGAAGTAATCATGTTACAATTACGTCACAGTTACAAAGAACTTGACCTTTACAATCACATGTTGCTCGGTCAGCAGATCAACCACGCGCACCCACGGGCGCGCCGTGGCCTTATCAACGGGGTCGGTAACGTTGCACACACACTGTTTGGTGTACTAGACGACCAGTTTGCCGATCAATATCAGAAAGATATCGAGTTAATTCGAACAAATCAGAAGCACTTGTCAGAGTTATGGCAAAATCAGACATCAATTGTGGAAGCACAGAATAACCTTCTACAACGAATAGAAAACACCATGGAGCAACAGCACAAATTCATCAACAGCCATATCAAGGAAATAGAACGGATGACTAATCAACTAAGGACTGACATGCAAAGTGCAGCTAACCAAAATGCCTTCGCATTATCAGCAATAATTGCAAATACAATTTTAGAAAAGTTACGAAAAATTCAAGACTATTTACTCGATACGATGGTTGATTTACATTACGGAACATTTAATATACATCTTATCAGTCCAGAGCAGTTAAAGGACGAACTTAACGTCATTTCCGGTCAACTAGCAAAGTATCTATCATTACCAATCGATAACATAACAACTGACCTACCCAAACTCTATCACATGCTGAAAGTTAAAGCGAGGATGACAAGGCAATACTTTATTATAGAAATCAGAATACCATTGGTAGCCAGAGAGCCCTACGAGATATACCGACTTATCCCTACTCGCCATAGCGTAAACAACAGCTTGATAAATATAATACCCATATCAGAATACGTAGCTATGAACATTCAGAAAGATTCATATTTCACCATGACTCAAGCAGAATTACTTCGTTGTGACCAATACGACGACGTTACCCAGCTGTGTCCGTTGCAGACGCCGGTGTACCACATGAAATCAAACCAAAACTTATGCGTCATGAATGACCTTACAAAACAGTGCGCAATCAACACGGAACCCTGCAAAACCACTCGGGCCGAATTATACGGAGTTAATTCACACCTGTATGCATGTTGTAAACAATTTACCATTCGCATTATATGTAGGAGTCATGTTACATCAGTGCAGCTGACTGGAAACGGAATTATTAGTTTGAGCGGGGATTGCACCATCAAGACGACAGACTTCACTATATACTCCCGCAGCAAGCAGAGCAGTACAATGGATGTAACAGCAGATGTATTAAAAATTGAAATACCTCCAATCAATCACATCATAGACTTACCCATATCTATCATCAACGAGACTAGTATAGTCGAACAAATAAAGTACGACAACAATACGTACTTTCACCAACAACTAAAAGAGATAGGGAGACAAATTCAACAGATAAAGAAGAATGGCGCGGAGGTCATCCTAAGTGACAGACCATCATCTCACGATGTCACACAATATGGATTAATTAGCGCAGTAACAGGCATCATAATTTGTATCGGTTTAGCGCTGGCATGGCGACGACTATGCGCATGCCGAATGCGACGATTTAACAGTATCCGCGAGCCAGAGACACCCAGCGCCGCGCCCCCCGCCCCCGCGCCAGCGCGCCCGGCGGCGGCGAGCCCAGCACGCGAGCTGCAGGCACCAGGACGGATGCAGCTGCACGCACTGAGAAAAAACACACTATCTGTTAAAAAACTAACAATTATTAGGTTCCTGGGTGTGCGTTTACTGAAATTAAAATAAAAGACAAGAGCGTTATGCAGACTTGGTGTAATATTTCGGAAGAAGAGAAAGGTTGCCATATCAACCATTCTAAAAACTACTTAATGTTGCTATATTAAAATTAAGTTTTCAACATATTCCGCCTACAGGACACAAGATGTGCTTATTACTATAATATGCAGAGCAAAATTGTTAAAATAGTAACTAAAATACTTTAATAATACAGAAATGAATTTGTTTTTTATTATATACCAGTGTTATATAGCTTAAGATAGCTCAGAGTGGACTGTATTTTATTATGGGTTGTGCTTTATTTATTTTTATAAACTTACGTAAGAAAAATTTAATAAGAGCTACATAATACAAGTAATAATTTTAATGACAATGATCTGTTCTAGTTGAACCTCATTTTAATAAAATAGTATGTTGTATTGTTTTAAGTTTACAACTAGTTACATAATATGTAATATAAACATAAAATAGAAAGAAGTACTTATCCATTAACTGAATTACAAAATTTATTGTGATACAAGCTGGTTTTTACTTTTATTTTATAAAAACTACAAATTTGAAAACATAGTGTTACTTACTCTAGAAACGTAACATTTTTAGTATCTACACATTTAAAGTGTAACAAAAAATACAAAGTAACTCAAGTACAAAGTCCCTTAATATTAATCTATGGGTAGTATACAAACTTTTGTTATAGAAGTTTTATGTACATGTCCATTAGCCTTTTTAACTTCTAAGGCTCTGACCTTACCATCCTGACCAGGAAAAGTTTTTGTCACTCTGGCCATAGGCCACATCATTGGAGGAGCGTCAAGCTCGCGCAATATGACTAATGCTCCTTCTTGTAAGTTAGGTTGAGCTACTTTCCATTTAGGACGATTTTGCAAATTATTTAAATATTGCTTGGACCAAAATCGCCAGAACTGTTGTTTTAAAGCAGTGCATTTGCGCCAAAACTTTAGCCTATTATCAGGAAGGTTTGTGATATCCTGTTCAGGATAGCAAGTAAGAGGCGCTCCAGTCAAGAAGTGACCGGGCGTCAGAAAAGAGAGATCTTCAATATCAGAAGACATTGGGGTTATTGGTCTAGAATTTAAAATACTCTCTATTTGAACTAGTACAGTGTACAGTTCTTCGTAAGTTAATATATGTGAGCAAATTACTCTTTTTAAGTGGTATTTTACACTCTTAACGGCTGCCTCCCACAGTCCACCAAATACTGGGGAGTAGCTGGGTATAAAATGAAAGGTAATACCTAACCTTGCACTTGTTTGCTGTACTAGCACTTGATGACATTTCGAATTATTTAATTGGTAAAGTTCAGATAACTGGCTACTAGCAGCCTTAAAGGTAGCTGCATTATCGCAATAGACTTCTGTTGGAACATTACGTCTCGCAATAAACCGTTTAAAGCTCGCTAAGAATGTGTCAGTTGTCAAGTCTGACACTAGTTCCAAATGTATGGCTTTTGTGACAAAGCATACATACACGGCAATATATCCTTTTGTTGTGATTACGTTTCTCATTCTTGATTGCTTGATCATAATTGGTCCAGCAAAGTCTATTCCGATTTTTTGGAAAGGACGGTCAGCATTGACCCGATCAGCGGGCAATGACCCCATCAGCTGTTTTGCTGTACTACCTTTTAACCTAAAACATATGAGACATTTATTAACATACTTTTTTACTAGTCTTAACCCATTCACTATCCAATAGCGTTGGTTCAGACTGCTCAATACTTCCTTTTGACTTGCATGTAAAAGCCTTAAATGTTCATTTTCTACTATTAGGTATGTCACTCTAGATTCCTTTGGTAAAATTATCTGGTGTTTTTGACTATAAGGTAAGGAAGAATGCTGCAACCTACCACCAATTCTTAAAATGCCATTTGCGTCAATAAAAGGGTTTAAAGACTGTAAATGGGACGACACTTGCTTGCCCGCTCGCAATGAAGCTAGATCCTTTTCGAAAAAAATAGATTGTTCATCTTTGATGAACAAATTTAATGCCTGGTTGGCTTCTATAAAAGTTATAAAATTTTCTTTTACCTTAAAGGACCCTGGCCTTGAATTTTTACAAAATCTAATTATGTAAGCTAGTACATATGTTGCTCTATTTATGTTAGAATATTTTTCTATCAAATTAGAGTAAAATGAGACCGTTTTGCTCTGTGTACTGCACACACCAATTTGTCACACTTTGAGTCCTTAACCTCCGGTAATTGGTTACATAGTTTAAAGTTACAAATTTCAAAATTGTAATCAGGGTTGGACAAGCTTTCTGGTCCACACCACCATAGATTGTTGGTTTGCAACTCTTTTGGACTGATTCCTCGACTTAAACAATCAGCTGGATTTTGATCCGTTTTTATGTATGACCATTCAAATGTTTTTGTATATTCATTAATTAATTTTATTCTGTTTGCAACATAAGCATTAAGCCTTGCTGGATCTATTCTTAGCCAGGCCAGCACAACTTGGGAATCGCTAAAGAGATGAACCCTATTTATAGGCCTTTTTTTGTTTATAGTTTCATAAACCCGTATGCTTAATTTTGCCATTAGAAGACATGCATTTAGTTCTAATCGTGGAACTGACAATTTATTGTCTTTTGGTGCCACTCTTGACTTTGAGCAAAGTAGAGACATGCTAACTTTTCCTTGCTTATCTATAGTTCGCAAATAGATCGCGGCTCCATATGCTCTAATAGAACTATCTGCAAATCCAATTAATTGAGCCTCTTGGAAATGGTCTATACTTACATTTCTTTTAATTGAGATTGGCTCCATATCTTTTAAGTCGTTATAAAATTGAAGCCATTGTTTTTTCAAAATAGGTGATGGCTCAGAATCCCAATTTATATTTGATTCCCACAATTTTTGCATAATAATTTTTGCCTGGACAAAAACTGGGCCAGCAACACCCAATGGGTCAAAGAATTGACTTATGAAGCTTAAAATTTGCCTTTTTGTTTTAGGAGTTTGATTAGAGACTGGACATGACAGCTTGAAACAATCTGTTTCAATATCAAACTGTAAACCTAAGGTTTTAATGTTTTTTTTTAGCTCTAGCCCCCCTAAACTCTGCTGTTGCACTGGAATATTATTTAAGATAGCTTTATCATTGGCACACCACTTATGCAATTCAAAACTGCCTTTTGAAAGCAGATCAATTAACTGTGTTTGGGTTTTAATTATATTTTATAGGCTATCATCTGTATGAATAGCATCATCAATATATGTAGAGTTTAGCAAAACAGAACTGGCTAGAGGGTATTGATGTTCATATTTTGTAGCTAGTACCTTTAGGCATCTCGTAGCCAAATATGAAGAACTTTTTAGTCCATAAGTAATCGTGTTCAACTGTATACATTTTATGGAATCATCTGGGTTATCTCTCCACAAAATATTTTGTAATGAGCGTTGTTCTTTTTCAATGAAAATATTGCGAAACATACGTCTAATATCGCAAGCGAAAAAATATTTGTTTAATCTAAACAACAACAAAATATCAAAAAGTTCTTGTTGAACAATTGGTCCATTGAACATTAAATCATTTAATGAAATTTTTTTGCTTGTTTTCATGGACCCATCAAATACAGTTCTTAGTTTTGTGGTTATAGCATCTTGCCTAATAACTGCATGATGAGGCAAAAAATATACTGGATCCTTTGATAGATTGTACATGGAAATGTCAATGTATGTGCCATGTCCTAAATCAAGATATTCATCAATGAAATCTTTATAATCTTGATACAATTGCTTATCTTTATGTAATCTTTTTTCAAGATTAATGAATCTTTTGAATGCTAGACCAAATGAGTCTCCTAAGGCGTTATTGACATCATAGATGGGTATTTTTAGTGGCATTGAGACTGTAAAGCGATTTTTGTTCAATTTTACTGTTTTAGCAAAGTACTTTTCACAATATTGCTGCTCAGACGTATGTTCCGCATATATTTGTGGTACACTTTCTGTGTGCCAAAATTCAGCTATTGTATTGCTGATATCGTTTTGACACTCTTGACAAAAAAGTGCAACAGCAGAATCTTTGAGAGAAGAGCTTGGGACGTTACCTCCTACAACGTATCCAAATTGTGTGTGAACAAAACTTGGTTGTACAGCATCACCAAGTTTAATCTTCTCAGGCTGGGGCAGCAACGACTGGAAAAAGATTTCAGCAGAAAGTAAAATACTTATTTCGCTTGTGGTTTCAAACGAGTCATCAGCCAACTTTATATTATTAGGAAATTGAATCTTTGAAATATCAATTTCATTTTGAGGCAGTTTTGTAGTTATTTTGTCTACTACTAAGAAGTTTGCATTCACTTTATAAGGATAAACAGTAGAAAAGATGTCTAATTGCACTGAATGCTTCACATTCTTTTCTGTATTGGCTATTCCGATGATGTCTGTTGAATTTGGCAATAGCTGTTTACCTATCTCATTTGCAACCTTGGAAGTAATAAAGGAAGTTTGACTACCTGAATCTAACAAGGCCTTAACAATGATTTCTTTTCCATTTTTTGTTAATACTTTAACTTTGGCTGTTGGCAGCAACACCTGCCTTTTACTAGCGACACTGTTTAACGAAACATTAGATGAGTTTGGCTGGGATTTACTATCCTTATGAATGTCTTTATCATTATCAACATGCAAAACAGAATTGTGATTTTGTTTACAACTTTGACATTTAAAATGAAACCTGCATTTTCCACGGTGCAAGTTAAGACAAATAACACAAAGACCTTTTTCGTTTACAAAGGCTAAGCGCTCTTTTATAGATGCCAACATAAATTTAGGGCATGAAAATAATTTATGATCAGACTTACTGCAGTATAGACACTTCACATCTTTGACCACTACATTGGCCACCTTTCCTGGAGTGGCTGGTGCCTTGCTGGCATATCCAAAATCCTTGTCCTTTGGCTCGCTGTTTTCTAGAGCAAGGGCTCTAGTTTCTATAAACATAATAAATTCGTTAAATGACGGCTTAATTGAAGAGTCACGCTCTAAGTGGTATGCCCTACAAGTAACAGGATCTAGTTTCCTAGTAAGCAGGCACACAAGTATGCTATCCCATTTATCAACAGATTCTCCCAGATTTTTTAATGCAGCCATGTGTTGTTTTGTGACAGATATCAAGTTGCGAAGTTGGCTGGCGTTGGATTTGCTCATAGGGGGCAAATCCAATAGTCCAGCAATATGCTCGTGGACTATTTTAAATTCATTATTGTAACGCTGTGATAGTATTTTTAAGGCTTCAACATAACTTGCCCCAATAACTGGCAAGTTTTTTATTAGCTCAAAAGCTTCACCTTTTATAAAGCTACGTAAATAGAAAAACCTTTGAATATCGTCGAGGTTCTGGTCGTTATGTACTAGAGCTTTGAACATTTCAATAAATGGTTTGTATTCACTATATTTTCCATAAAATGCTTGAAGGTGGATGTCCGGCAGTTTTAATCTGGAAACTGTTTTTGATGTTGTTGATGGTGTAACCTCTGTTGACAGTTCGCTTAAACGCGTGCGAATTGCTGCCACACACTCATAAAAACACGTTTCAGTTGGTTCCGGATTGTCATCATCCCCTATTTCTATGCATATAGTTTCATACTCACTGAATGTCTTCAGGGCATTTTCCTCGAGCAACTTGAGCATTTCGTATGTCGCACTGGAGTTTATTCTGTTTTTGATGCGCGTCAAGGAACCTTTAAGGCCTCTTCGCTTGTTTAAGAGCTTCTTATTGTCATCCTCGGCCGGTTTCTCCATTTTAGGTACAGTATTGTACGTGTTTCCAATGCTTTATAAAGAGTAGATTTTCCCTTAAACTTATAATATAGCAGTAACACCCAGGCAGACTGAAGATTAGATAAGCCAAAATGGCGGAACTTTTTGCACGCACAACACAACACAAGAAGAAGGAAACGATGATGGGATGGGAGTCAAGCTCAAAGCGCAGTCAAATAACGTTTTTGTTTCATAAAGCACGTTCCGTTTTATCGAAACTTTTGTTGTTATGTTGGCACAAACACTTAAGAATAAAAATTAGTCTAGTACACAGCATGCTTAAAACCATAGACAGACGATTGTTTGTACAAGCTTGTAAGACTTCTATTGACAGCCGTAAAGCCCGCCACACTCGAAGCGTCGTTTTTTTCGCGATGTTGGCAACTTGGATGTCGCGTCGCTTACGTCGTAGATATTGGGCTTGTGACCTTGTATTGGCCAATTTTAATATTGTTTGGATAGGCTCACCGAAATTTTATTGGACTTTCCTTCATTGTTTTGATGATGCACTTTATTAGCTGACTGTCGCTGGTGCTCCGTAATTGCGTCGCAACCTCGCGATCTTTGAGCCAGCTAAGGTTCACCATATGAAGACAAGCCACACCTTGCAGTCTTCTTTGCACTTGTTGACGCACTGTTAGAACTGTTACTTAATTTACGCACACTACCGCTGAAGGACCATGTTAAAAAACTAACAATTATTAGGTTCCTGGGTGTGCGTTTACTGAAATTAAAATAAAAGACAAGAGCGTTATGCAGACTTGGTGTAATATTTCGGAAGAAGAGAAAGGTTGCCATATCAACCATTCTAAAAACTACTTAATGTTGCTATATTAAAATTAAGTTTTCAACACTATCTTCCAGACGAGTCCCTACCACGACAAATATTAACCTGTCCGACGAGAGTGACGTCGAAGTCACTACTCCGCGTTTTGCGACCGTGGTTAATAAGGCGACCTCGCCAACATTTGAAAAACACTTTAGTGTGTAGTAATTTCAAATTAGTCATTTTATTAATATCTTTAAGTTGATATGTACAATATTTAAGAATCATTAACCAATTTCCCCCATCAGCCCCTTTCCCCCTAATACTCCTTTCGCTCTCCTGGAACATGTACGATCCACGATCGTACATTTCGCACCATCATCAACTTACATAGACTTGCGTTTATGTAGGTCAATGCACGACAGTTCACCAATATCAGCCGTTGCGTGTACTCGCTATAGTTAACTTGTTTTAATACAAATAAAGTTATCTTCAGAACATCAGAACTATCATTTAAAACGTTGTACGAACCGTACATAAGGAAATACTCTTTTTGTTATAATTAAATACGAAACCCTCGGTGCTCGAGTCCGACATGCCCTTGGCCGTTTTTTTAATTAGTCCACGATGTGAAACTCGCTTGTAACTTGTCAGTTATTTCAGCTTTTTGGTTATCAGCTTTTACCAAACTTTGGAGAACGTCGGTGAAAGTTGGTTCTACGTTGAATGCAGAGTTTTTAATTAACTGTTTGCAATTAACATGTAAAGGGAATTGTCAAGAATGTCTAGTTCTACAAGTATACTCGGATTATTATTTTATAATATAGACCGCGAAGTATTACTAATTTGATTGTATTTTTTTGTTTCAGATTTTAATGCTTTTTTTTTTGGATTAGATTTTCTTTTTTTATGGCAAGGTGTAAACACTCAAGCACTCAGGCCACCTGATGGTAAGTGGAATCTGAGACCCATAGACATTTGTATTATCGAGACTATAATCCTAAGAACTCAAATGCGTTGGCAACCCTGAGGACTTAGATACAATGCCGCTATCCTTGTCTTTTCACCGGTTGTTCCTGCAAGTGGCTTGAAGTATTTCATGACATGCATCAGGACACATCAATGCGGGTAAAATCTGAAAACTGTGACTGAGTCTCCTGCGGCGTTTCTTCTCAGCAGTGGTCTTCTCTTGGGAAGCGCTGGTAGAATTTTGACATCTAAAAGCGGCCTACTTACTGAATGAACAACATATTATCATGTCTTTTTTTATCTTTTCTCCGTGAATAACCGTGGGATAGCTTAAACTATGCTTTATCACTTTTTCTCACATGCAAAAAAGTGTACATCGTTAAGGACAAAAATTAAAAAAAAATAGTTTTTCCTTTTCGTCAAATGAAAAACGTAAAATTTTGGTCCTTAATAATGTACTTTTTTTTTAAACCGTTCAATTACAGATAAGGACACAGCATGGCATAATAGTCTGGTCAACATGTACCTTTTAAACAATCGCGGTAAAAAAAATAAAAAAAAATATTTTCATGTAACTTTTAACCGTTCAAAATCATTACAGTTTCAGTTTTTAATTTAATAATGTTTTCGATTGTTAATAAAAAAATGGAAAATTAACATTTTTGAATTTTTCAAACGAGGATCTATTTTTATGCCTTTTAAAAATAACTCCATGAAGTGAAAAAAATCCTATGGTTGTAGTTTAATATTAATCAGTTTTTTTCTGTTAACATTCTATTCAGAAAAAGTTGATAATTAACTAATGCATAAGTAATGGAAAAATAAGGATAAAAAATTTTCGCCGACGGATTATTGCTAATTTATATATCCCAATAGTACTCAATTTTTTTTATTCTTTAATATTCATATTTAAAAAATGTTAAAATGTTTTTTATTGTTACCGTGTCCGAGTGACAAATCGCGAGGGGAAGCCAGACTACCCGCTTTTAGCGCTATTTTCAGGGCTCCGTAAAAATTATAAATATTAAAGATACAGTTCCAGGAGGTAGTTTTTTTTTGGAAATTGCCTCCTTTTTTCAGAACTTTTTTCAAATTTTGAATATCTTTGATAGTTTTGAGATATTCAAAAAAAACCAAACCCTTACTGTTTTTCAAACTTTCTACATAATATTCCGAATTGAATGACACCTTGATCGTAATTTTCGGAGACTATACAGAAATTTCACCCAAAAAGGTACATCTTGACCAGACTATAAGGAACCCCACGCTTATTCCACGTTTATAAGTAAGGGTGTTTATCTTTATGGTCGCAATCCGAACGGACCCTGGGCTGGGATTCTATATGGTAATAACGATATCGTCTTTGACGTGTTTCCGTATTGTCAAAGTTTTGATAACTCTTATACCATTTACATTAATGGCGACCGGGTCATTAACGATTCTTATACACGTCAAACGCGATATCGTTATAACGCAGAAGAAAATAGGCCCTGCATGAGGACCTTGTACCACTAGACGATTTCAATTTGATCATAAATAGCGATTAAAATTTTCTTTAGAAAGCAGTTAGTTCCATTTATGGCATTCAACTCTTGGGCACAGCCAGCGCTTCTAATATCATGGTAATACAAAGATTGCAAAACGCTATTTTGAAAAAGATCAGCAATGCGCCATGGTTCATAAGAAATTCAGAGATACATAAACACCTACATAATTATCAATATTGTTGCAGAAGAGATTAAAATCCATGCTAGACGATACAAAAGGAGACTCTGCAGACACCCAAACCAACTTGCGCTGCAGCTTACAACAGTACCTTCCCAGTCGGGAAGACTAAAAAGGCATTCGAAGACAATTTTACAACTCACTGACTAAACTTAAGAAGAAGGTGCCCGATGGGGAATCTTACTTCACCTGCCATATACCTGGATATCACATCTGCTCATAGTTCTCGGACTGATCGCAGATAAACAAGGAAAAAAAAAAGTTAGTTCTTAAAGATGGTAGAGTATTTCAGAGAACAATATTATTCCTAAACTAACAATCTACCATATAACAGGTATCATTGTGCAAATTTTCGCATTGCAGTATTCCAAACACTGCTGTTAATTGAATTAATAGTTTGCGGCTGCCATAAAGCCGTAAGGTATACAGATTTAAAACAGTACACGACTTCGGCGTCTAGATTTGGTAGACTTACGGCTTAAACTCATCTTGAGCGAGATGAGTCACAAGGTACACAAATTAAACGTCAAGCCATAGAAAACCGTAATATTGGCGCATCTTGAGAGGACCATTACGGTCAAGATGATTAATTATTATTACGGTCCTTAGTTTCAGTTGCATAAGGCTAAATGTGCCTGAAGAGGTGTTACCGCCGTTACGTAATCGGACACATTTTAAAAATAAATATCTCGTTCTTTCTTCAAACTTCTACATAAAAATTGTAACTAAGGAACGACAATCGTCATTAATTGACTCATATGTTTGCATGTTTGTTTGACGACTTGGGTGTCTTTAATCCGATATTTAAGAAATTTTGTAATAGTGAAGTAAATTTTGTAAAGGTCGAACATGATCAAAGTCAAGGATTTCTTCCAGTAAATCCTTGTTAAAAAAAGGTTATTTAAGTACCTAAATAACAAATAGATAGTCAGGAGTTACGAAGTTACGGAGGAAATTTCCATGTCTCTATTCGTGGCAAGCTACTAGAGGCAAAACTACCATTAAGCAGTGGTCTTTGAGTAAATGTTCTTAATTTTTCCCAATTTTTAACATAAATACAACAGTTATAGGTAATATTACTAAGCACTAGTTGTTTCCCGCGACTCCGTCCACATAATAGCCGTTTATGGCTATTCACTCAGGAACCGTCCAATTTTTCAAGACACAATGTCCTTCACCGGGACTCCAACTATCTTCATACCAAATTGTATCTAAATCGGTTAAGCGGTTTATCTGTTAAAGCGTGACAAACAGACAAAAACCCACCCAACTATACTTTGTGTTAATCCAATACGAGCAAATATTTTAACGCCGGTTAACATGCATCCTAATTAACATAAAAACGTGTGTATCGTTAACGTAAGTTGTTTTATTATTTTTCATACTAATTAATTTGCCACGCAGTGTATTAGAAATACCCCAATTTACATGCAGTTAACTGGCACAATTACATCTTCGTTTCAACTGACAAGGTTTCAAGTACATTGCTGCTCGGTGGGACCTTTAAAAATTAATTGCGCTCTATGTATTACAGTTATTACCGAAATTCCACATCTACATGACTTGTAGAGCTATAACCTACGTCTTGTTAAAATGATTTCTCGTATTCTATTTACACACTGTATAGTCCTAGTCTGCAATAATTATCCTTAAAATGTGATAGCTTACCTGCGATAGCGGGTGGTAGGACCTTGTGCAGGGTCCGTCCGGATCGCGAACACCATCTTATCCATTAACCTACCGCCAAACAGCAGTGTTAGCATTGTTGTGTTCCGGTTTAGGGATAAGACAGCCGGTGAAATAACTAGCATAGAGGCATTCCATCTCAGTCCTCAGGGTTGCCAACGCATTTGCAGTCTCAGGTTTGCAGTCTTGTGAATGAAAATGTCTATGGGTCACAGTTTCGACTTACCATCAGGTGGCCTGTGCACTCGTTTGCCTTCTCAATGCCATAAAAAAAAAGAAAAAAAATGCTGGGTATAGTTCTACTTTTAGGCCTAAAAAAATTTGCTGTTAAGTTTAGCCATGTAGTTATCATATTTTTAGAATGTTGTAAGGATGAAAATTGGACTTGTGTTTGCGGGCTAGGACCTTGTGTGGGTTTACGAAGCATTTTTTCCTGTTGTCATAGTGTTTTTAATCTGTATTCTGTAGTTATATTTTGGTCCAGAGATTTCTCAACTTTGTCACACGGCTCGCCTCAAAGCCGTCCATTATTACGTCATCAAACCAACTGGAAAACCGAGCCGGGGTGAGTCGAAACTGTTTGCTCTTGGTAAATACAAACACAATTATTTTAAAGGCTTAATTGTATTGTGGCTGTAGTTTTAACCCCTGAGTGTTTTATTTGTGTATCAGTTTATCGCTACATGTAGTGTGTGGGTCTGTGACGTTATAACTTTCAAACAAATGAACTGATTTGACACAGGTCATTTAAATAAGGGGTATCGGGATGGTCATCCAATAGATAATATGGTGAAAATTGGTTGGGTCGTTTAAGATACAGGATTTAACGACACGGTGGCCTAGTTG
The DNA here is from genome assembly GCA_949316455.1 of Acleris holmiana. Classification (NCBI taxonomy): domain Eukaryota; kingdom Metazoa; phylum Arthropoda; class Insecta; order Lepidoptera; family Tortricidae; genus Acleris; species Acleris holmiana. The sequence continues at coordinate 16,692,327 of OX438770.1, forward strand.
GGAGTGACCCTGCCTCCGAAGCCAGCGGTCCTGGGTTCAAATCCCGGTAAGGGCAGATATTTGTGTGATGAGCGCGAATATATTTTGTTCCTAGTCTTGGATTTTTTCTATGTATTTAAGTATTTATTTCTCTATATATGTTTGTCGTTGTCTAGTACCCATAATACAAGCGTTGTGTGAGATTACAAGTATCGCCAAACTAATGAAATGCTGGCAAGCTATATGGGTAATTTTAAAAAAAAAAACATAGTTAAAGGCTTAATGAAAACAAAATCACGATCGCGTCCTTTGTGTAACGAAAGTTAGTCATACAAAGTATATGGGTTACTTTCGTTACACAAAGGAATCAATTAATTTTTGTTTTAATTAAAGACCTATGTACTTTTTATTGTATTAGCTATGTACATTTTTTTTTAAAACGTCTTGTATACCAAGATTAGCTTATGTTTCGAGCTCTTTTAAAGTCGGGTTTAGGGAAGTAGGATCGCACAACAAACATGACAAACCCGAAGATGCTTTTGTACAATTGTCTGAATAATTGCAATGAGAATTTTTACCCTGGGTGGTTGCCGGGTTCGAATAGTGCCACTCCATGTCTTCTCGCGGATGTCGTAAGAGGCGACTATGGGTATAAAGGCTTGTAGTACTGTTAGGCGATGGGCTTGCAACCTGTCACTAATACACTGATTAACATCTTAGCATACTTGTGCAAAATGTGGTTACAGAATCATCAAATTAAGTCTTTTTGGAGTTGTTGCTATTTCTGTAGCTCTGCCTACCCTACTGAAGGCGTGATGTTATGTGTATGTGTGTGTGAGTTTTTTTCTACGAGTATAGTAGAGATTTTATGATGCAAACGAGCTTGCGGGTCACCCGATGTAAAGTGAACTGTCGCTTTGCACACCAGCAGAGAGATAATTATTAATATGAATTAACAACATATTAATATTGCATACTAGTGATATGCTGTATACCTAGATTAATATAAAGCTAGCTTGTAAGTTCGAGGTATTTCGAAGCGGTTGTATGAGCTCGCAAAAGTTGGGAAACTTAACAGGTATTAGGTTCGTTCAAGTTTCTCTTCTACGATTCAATATCAACGCGTAGTTCACCAACATTTTCAGTAAGAAGTATATTATAAGGGAAATAATAAACAGTTTGACATAAGTATTAACGTGTCGACAAATAACTCGGCGACTGGTCGCCCAGGGAACAGTCGTTGAGTTTATAAATTATTTGCCTACTTAGTTTTTTGTACTTCAGGTTAGTTTCGCATAGTCATTTAAATACTATCTATTTGAAAATGTCTAGTCTAGTGAAACGGGCCCGGTTTTGGCTGAGCCCGAACTTGTTTAATACCTTTAAATACATTCTATGTAAACATTTTGGATGCTATTATAAAAATAAATTATGGAAAACCGCATCAGTTATAAAACTGACAGAAATAATATATGTAAAGAGATAGAAATAGAGATGGAGATCCTTCCTGCAGATTTCAGGAAGCAGAAGCCCTAGACAAAATGCATAACGTTATCGTATATCATAAACGATGTTCCAGCACTGTCAATATGTATGGTGTTGACGTCCGGCATTTTGACGTTAATCCTATCCATTTACGATAACGTTAACATTCTCGAAATGCATCTTGTCTAAGGCCACTGATCAGGGGCCCTAGCCAAGATGCAAACGCTCCTAACGTTTTTCTTTTCTATCGCTCAAAATGTATGGGATGACATTCTCGTGCGTTTCGATAAACAACGTGGTCGACTGTCATCCCATATCAGGCCCGATAATACATTCGACATGTTTCATTATTTCCTTCTTTCCTTACTTTGCATATATTAATTGTCATCCAAAACAACAGAAAAAACACTGACAAATCACGTTTCGCCAACCGTAAACAACTTCGTAAACATTTCAACAAAAACTCGAACACGCAAAAACCCGTAATGGTACATTGTAATTCAACTGCCATTGACAACTCCGAACCTTTTTCTATCATCTCGGCGCTCGCGTCACGAACAATTTCTTTTGTCTTTCACGCAAGGGATGTTTCGGCGAATTTTTATGAAGTGCCACCGAAAGAAACATCCGAAAGGCCGCACATGCCTAGAATAGCGAGTGATTCTTTCAATTTTTGAATAGTACAAGATTCATTTTTGGACTGGTTTGGACGTGTCTACGGAAGCGTATTTTTTGCTGGCGGGAATACAATTGGAAAATGGTGAGTTGAGTGGAATTCCATTTATTGCTATATGAAACGGTTTAGAGCCGATGCATGCGTTGTCAACAGTTAGGTGCTTTATTTTATATTTTGTGACGACTACTTTTTTATTTGTTTTAAAATGTGTTTTTTTTTGTTGTTTCAATTGTTATACTCGTAGCAAGATGAATAGGTACCTCAAGATTATTTTTTTCACTGTTAGTGCCTTTTCATTACTACGAGAATAGAAACCATGTAACTAAAACCTCTTCTTCTTATAGGTATGACACCGCGAAAGAGTTTTAGTTGTTATGTTAATTTTAGGTTGGTTAGGGTTATGGTTGTGTTTGGTTTACGTCTGTATGGTATTATTCTATTTAAAAAAAAAACAAGATGTGTAAAATACGTATGGTGATGTCCGATTTGTAACCGATATGTATTGTGGTTTGGTAACAAAACGGACATGTCCGTACATAATATTGCGGACATAATTATCATATATTTCTTTATTGTCCGGAATGATATTCTTAACCACCATTTTTTTTCCAATCGGGTCCATTTTTTAACTTCTTACCCTTGCTAGGCTCGTTGTGGTGAATCTGCGTGTCGCAACTAGTCGGGCGTAATCTGGTTCCTTCTAAACGATTGCTCCCTACACGCTTGAGTTACACGATCAATTTATTTTCAATTTTTTTCCCTCCATACCCACGTCACGGTGCCAAATTGGATCTACATATGCCCAACCACGGTGTACAATCAGTTTGAAGACATCACGCCAGAACTGAGAAAGTTTAAGTTAAAAAAAAAACAAAATGTCCCTCCATTGGTTTCTTAATTATTTATTAAAACACCAAAGAAAAGCATAGAAAAAATATGAAAACACCTATTTGAAAACTTAAAAAATAATTTCCATCGCAAAACATAATTAATTGGTTATTGGTAATTGTACAAATGAGACTACTTTGTAACAATTTTGTAACAAATTAATCTGATTGTACACTTAAACATCAGAGTTTATTAGTACTATCATGATCAAATAATAATACAATGACAACTAAGTTTACTACATTAAATAAATATATAAAATACCGTGGAACAATGCATATCGCTTTTATAAATAGAGAGACAGGTATCGTGTGAAATCTGGTACAAGTAACATTACTGGTAATGCCATCATCTATACAACTCTACTAATAAAAAACCAATTACGCTAATCACCAACGGATAAACCTTAGATTAAATCTCGAAGAAAATACAGTTCAACGTCGGTAACAATAGCCAGTTCAATTGAACGCATATTAGTTAATTTATTTAACGTGTTACAACTACAAAGTGTGGTTACCGGGTTAGAATAGTGCCACTCCATGTCTTCCCGTGGATGTCGTAAGAGGCGACTAAGGGAATAAGGGCTTGTAGTACTGTTAAGCGATGGTCTTGCAACCTGTCACTAATACACTAGTAAACCTCTTAGCCTGTTAGTGCAAAATGTGGTTACAGAAATCAGTAAGTCTTTAGAGTTGTTGGATTTCTGTAGCTCTGCCTACCCTACTCTGGGAATGAAGGCGTGATGTTATGTTATGTAACTACAAAGTGAAAAAAGTTTTGCACAGACGATGTAAAGAAATAATATACATTATGGTAAAGATAAAATCGCACTTTTAGAATTATAATGAGCTAATTCAAACGCTTCAGCTTTCGATTTTGAGTCATAAATTTAGTAATATAGAGACTTAAGTCGAAATTCAACATATTTGGATTAGGTCACTAAAATTCTAAAGATGCGAAATATGGTTAAGTTGGTGGATTTCAGTTCCACGATATGGATCTCAATAACCGTAATGCCTATGTGTTCTTTAGATGTACAAAACTTGATCATATTTCATTGAGACTGTTAAACGTGAAATCACGATTAAAAACAAAATTCTCAATAGTTTAATGTTACAAACATGACAAACTTCTCGCATGTTTTTGGAAGTTACTTATAACCTTATTAATCGTGGTTAACCATTTTTTTCATAAAGGTCGCGTTTTTCAAGTAAACAGAAATTATTTGAATTTGACGCAGCAATCAAGGCATGCGCAAACATCTGCATTTCACGTTCATCGCGCGGGAGCACATAAAACCATCCCTTTTGATTCTTGTGTGGACGTGGCAGCATATACCCTCTCAAACAAGTTTTCTTCCAGTTTACAGAACTCTTAACAGTAATAAAATTCTGAAGGACAACAAAATCCGCTGGTTTATATAAGCCTGTCATTTCATAGTATTAGTATAGAGAGTCCAAGAGATATATTTGCCTGGCGAGTTTTTCAAACTGCAAGTGTCGGCGGGGGTAATCTCGGCCGAAAAGTCCGATGCACTACAAATTCAATTTCAAATTCAATCATTTATTCACTAAATGGCCACATGAGGGCTCTTTTACACGTCGGTAATATGCAGTGAATCCTCTAGCGCTTGGGGCAAGACCATCATTGCGGAGAAGAAGCGCCGCAACAAAATCGAGCAGAAGGCAACACAGTCCGCAGCCAAATCTTCTATACATTTTCTTTGTTTGATATGGCGGACCTCACTTGGTGATCTCAAACTGACAGTCTTTGGTGAGCAACTATTTTAAAGCCGGCTTTACGACTGTTGCCGGGTAGGTATAAATCATTTTAAGTGTGCGTTCTATTAACTTCAGACTGTCAGGCGGCCTGACAGACTTAGGAACGCAGGTAATCTGTTATTTTGTGGTATCCTTTAAATTGTGTTACTATGGAAAAACCATTTGTTAGTCCTTTACCTCAAAAGCATAAATTCCTTGTAGCGATTCACCGAATCGCATTTCACCTCGAATGAACAAAACTTCAATAGAATCTTTTACTTAAAGCAATTATTCGCGTGGCTTTTTATATTAGAATAATTATTTTGTAGCATTTCATTTTTCGTGTAGTATTTTACCCTAGACGCATTTCGTCGCGATCGGTGTTTGTTTGGGACTCTATTTAATTTGACGCGTTAATTGATGTTCGCACTAAATTTCTGTATCATTTTTTTTAAAAACGTGTTTTGTACCTGTAGTCTCATGTCTTAAATGCTATCAAATTCATTGAAATATTATCATCATCGTGTTGTTACCGCGACGCGAGCGTCTCCTGCAGCGGGACCGTCGCGCCGCGCCGTAATAAGCGCGCGAAGACTTTGACTAAATAAAACAATTAGATTTTATGATCGAGGTAATTATAGTAGATTGGCGAACTATGATATTAAGCGATCGCAGCGATATGCTATTACAAAATATGCGATTGAGGTATACTGTGATTTAAAATATTTGCTAATAATAAAATTGACGATCGAAACCAAATGAAACAGTAAAATACACGATCGAGGTGAAATGCGAATCGGTGAATCGCTACAAGGAATTTATGCTTTTAAGGTAAAGGACTAACAAATGGGAAAAACCACTAAGTATCCAAACGGAAAGTCAAAGCTTCGCATAAAATTGAAAAATGCTTCTCACCTAAAACTCACTTTGAAATGGTGAAGATAGTCAAAGGTGAGAAATGGATGTGTTTAAGGACAGTGGTTATTCGAGTTTGTTTACGCACGACCTAGGGGGCAGGGGCTTGATACGGGCGCAGATCGCTATCTCCGATGTTTGTAGGAGAAGCGTGTATTAGGTGGACCAGTGGTGTACCTATTATTTTATCGAAACAACTTTCATCGACTCACTATTCAGAAATTTTAATTCATCGAAAGGCATTACTCGCCGCATGCGTTACTTTTTTTGGTGATTTTAAGTCTTACCCTAGAAGAACTAAAATGTAGGCGTCGTGCTGTATTAGTGTGTTAAAGAGAAGGCTTGGGATAGGGAAGAATGGAAAGTACTCCACCGACCAGAGCAGCTCTTAAGTAAATGATGATGAAGTGTAACCTAACCTATTTAATTAATATTTCATTTTATCTTAAACCTCAAGGCTTTAGCAGAAAATAGCGTTCGATGAAATGAAATTCGATGAAATGATACAATCGATGAAGTGAAATTCGTAAAAAATATGGATTACTGTAAATTGTGTTATGTGTTTTTATAAATATTGATGAGGTTAATAGTCAAAAACTACCCATTTCTAATTACTAGTAGTTAAAACAATGTTATGGCATCCTCTTTTTTGGTTTTGAACATTTGTGTGATAAGTGCGAGTATTAGATGTTATCTTCGTTTTTGTTTGTACAATTATGTAAGCGTAGGAATAACATTAGAATGATTTAGTTGATGGATGACTTTCCTGCTTAATTAACCACACATTTTGTGCGACTCCCTCCACATATAAGTCGTTAATAGCTATTCCCTCGTTCCCTTTGAAACTGTCAAATTTTTCGGGATAAAAAATAGTTTATGTCCTATTCCAGGCAATCAACCGTTCTGCCGTGATTGAGTAACAAACATCCATCCAAACTTTCACATTTCTAATATTAGTATGATTTATTTTGACGATTTTCTAAAATTGCTAACTTAGCGTTTACGCATTTTGACTAGGCCCCGGAACAACCGATCCCGTGCTTAGTTCATGGATGAAAGGCTATTTTCGTTTAGCTAACAAAGGTTGGTATAACCCCGGCTAAATCACGAAAGCCCTTCCAATGATCAACCCTGGATTATCACATAATCTCAGCCGAACGACGCAGCGGTTTCCAGTGACCGGAGCCATAAATGGTCATGCCATGATTAAATAATGAATAAAATAGTACACAGGGTAAAACAAAAATAATATTTCAATTTAAGAATAATGGTTCCTCCTTACATAAACTTTATTCTCTTATTTAAAATCTTCGCCAGAATGCTTAGCACTTTATCGGCTAAGAATGTAACAAACTGGACAAAACATTTGCTTATAATGTACTTCTGATACGCAAAATTTGATGCTACTTACTTGCAGTGGTCAGGGATCCTTTATAAACTAGTTTTAATATTAGGAAGAGAAAGAGAAAGGAAGGATGTTTGATTGTTCCCCTTTTTCAAAAATAGGGATAAATTTGGTTTGACCTACAAAAACATTTTGCATGTGTTACTCGTACATGTTAAACTTCACCCATAATTAGTCAAATTTATTTACTGCTTGAATATTAGGAACGATCATTTTTAACCTAATTTTCTCATTTTACATACTCGTATCAACTATACCTTTTCTTTTTCGTAATAATTATAATATTATGCAAGGATAAAAACTTAAATGCAAATAACGTTACAAAAAAAAACATATTTTACATACATACACATACACAACATCACACCTTCATAGCCCAGAGCGGGGTAGGCAGAGCTACTGAAATACCAACAACTATAAAAAGACTTGTTGATTCTGTAACCACATTTTGCAGAGGTAGGCTAAGATGTTTACCAGTGCGCTGTTAGCTTAGATGTTGAAAGGATCATATAACTAAATAGATTCGATTATTCATCGCAAAATAGCAAACAGTAGCGTCCCTAATCCGGCAATATTTTAACAGCTATTTAACCCTTGCAAAACGTTTGCGCAATTGATACGTATTCCCGTCCAAATGGTTACGTTACCCAGTCCAAATGGATACGTAACCCAGCCGACACGCGGCTATTAGCCCGCAGTACTAATTGCTCGTTACGCGGCTGCCATGTGCTGCCGATTGCTTTTTTTAATTTCTAGGGTTCCGCTATAAATATTGTTTATTTTGTTGCTGGAAATTACTAAAAATATTTCAACCCATACTTGGAAAAAAAAGAAGTTTTTTTTCAAGTCCATCTTGTTGCGATTTGAAGCCATTGTAAAATAATAATCAAGGCTAAACATGGTGTTATTAGAACAAGGCTTGCCTTGTCATGTGCTATTGTTTAAAAATAACTGCTAAGGAGGTATTTTGCATGTATCTCTACCTTATCTGTTTGCTTCTGTATTATCTAATCCAGGCCAGGCTATTCTCCAAGCCCACCCTTAGTTTATACTCAATGCTGAAAACATTCTAATAACATAATGATAAAATAACACTGCAAAGAAATTAAGTTATATTTATCCCTTTTGTCTGACTAGCATTTTTAAGGCGTATGAATCGGTTATTTAAAAGGAAATTATATATATATATATATACAGTGCTAGTTTGATTTTAATGAATACTAGCGACCGGCTTTTGCTTTGCTTCGGTTTATGCCACTTTTCTGTAGGGAACACACAACACATGTAAGGGGGGGCGGGGCTATTGCAACGAAGGGGGTAATTGTATCTATAAATTTTTTGAAAGGGAATGAATCATTTTAGATCAATTTAAGCGCCCTTTTATAGTAGTTAGTTTAAGTACCTTAATTTGTATAAAAGGAAGCAAAATACTTTTAACTCGTTTAATTCGTTTAAAATCAACAGATGCATTTACCCCATTAGTTTCTATAGCCCCACCATACATAAACTTAACATGAAAAATTATGTAATTGATGGTGAAAACCGCATCAAAATCAGTTTCGTGGTTTAGTAGTAGTTAGTGGATATACAGACAAATAGACAGACAGACGCGGCACGACTTTGTATTATAACATAACATCACGCTTTCATTCCTCGAGTGGGATAAATATAAATATTACAGAACAATCTCACACAAATTGACTTAGTCCCAAACTAAGCTCTAGGCTTGTACTATGGGTACTAGACAATGATAAATTTACTCTTAGAAGTTTACTAGTGTATTAGTGACAGGATGCAAGACCATCGACTAACAGTAAGCCCTTATTCCCTCAGTGGCCTCTTGCGACATCCACGGGAAGACATGGAGTGGCACTATTCTAACTCAGCAACCACACGGGGGATTTATGCTATGTAAAACAGATAAAAGGCCCTCATAAGCGTCCACAGCTCACACTTGACCGCTTTTTAATTTGTATATTTGGTTGTTTATTGGGATAAATATGACGCAGCTTGTTAGAAACGGCGTACAATAAAAAACACCCAAACTGAAAAGGGTTTCCGTCCTAAAAACAGGATTAAAATTAAACCGTTGATTTTTCCTAGTGACCCTACTCATAAAAAGATATAAAAATAATAATATGATAAACCTCTTTCATCTTTTCGTGGCTATGCTGAGCACAAATAATGCCTTTTATTTTTGACTTGGATAAATTGTATGTAAAAGTATAATATTGCAATATACCTAGCACAGGTTTATATAGAAAAATTCGAGCACGTTTTTTATATTACAGCGACATCTATTGGGTAAAAGAGTAATAGACAGCGCAATAGATAGTTTCATGTTTCCAGTATTTTATAATAATCCTTGTGGTGTACGCTGCCTCGGCTTAGCCAAGCGCTGTGCCCCCAGGGTGGACAGTGGTAAAATTCCACCACCAGTGCTAAGGGCCTTGGGAAAGGAGAGACAAAAACACAAAAAAGAAGTCTCAAACTACACTATATTTTCACTAGTACCACTGACTCACTTAAACAAGAACACCCACCACTATTTCATTTCTACCCGTAAATCAGTGGGGCTAGTCAAGTTGCATTCGACAATCGTTAGCGATTATGCTTCGATTGAATAATGTATGGAATTGACGTAAGCCACTGAGATAGTAGTACCACGTGACTATCTCGGTGGCTTACGTCAATTCCATACGTTTTTCAATCGAAACATAAGCGCTAACGATTGTCGAATGCACCTTAACTAGCCCCACTGTTTAGTTTTATTTTATGGCACGGAGAAGGCAAACGAGTACACAGGCATTCTGAAGACTTTAATCTTAAGACTGCAATCTTAAGACTCCACAAATCCGTTGCCAACCCTGAGGACCAAGATAAAATGACTGTTGCACAAGGCCCTGTGTGTTAGCGTGAATAACATGTGATATAAAATAATCTTAATAAAAGAACTTAGATAAATTTCAGCTCTATCTAATCACTAGCATTTATGCATTTCACGGTGAGAAAAAATATGTCACATCGTTATATACATATGTAAAAATAACCTTCCCTTATATGTATACAAACCACTTTACAAACTATAATAGATACATATTAATTGGATAGTGTGGGCCTTGGAAAATTAAAAGGCATAAATTGTTGACTTATTTTTTATTAACACTTTCAGTGCAAGCAACCCGCTCGACGGGTTCTCTGTTCGTTGGCAGTTTTCGCTACAAAGCGAAATCAGCTATGAGCGTAGCGCTACGCGTTGAAGAGCGTCCTCACTGAGAGCATTCACGTATAGTGAGCATTCGGCGTCGAATATTCAAGTAGTGTGAACCACAGTAACGCTCGGCTCAACGTCCACACCACTCAAGCATTACACGCGAATGCTCTTAGCGAGGACGCCCCTTTACGTGACAGCGAATGTGTTTACAGCCCAGATAAACGAATCTCATCCCATCTGGATTATCGACTACATCATCTAACCTACTAATAAAGTAGGATAGTGCCACGCCAATGTGCACTTTCTCAACCACTCGAGAATGGCGGTGCACATAATATACGACACAACACAAAACAGTTCCCTTATCTTAACTTTATCATTTCGTTGTTCTGATAAATGGATTCGTTTATCTGGGCTGTAAACACATTCGCTGTCACGTAAAGGGGCGTCCTCGCTGAGAGCATTCGCGTGTAATGCTTGAGTGGTGTGGACGTTGAGCCGAGCGTTACTGTGGTTCACACCACTTGAATATTCGACGCCGAATGCTCATTATGCGCCGAATGCTGTCAGCGAGGACGCTCCTTTACATAAAGGTGCGGCCTCGCTGAGAGTATTCGGCGTCGAATATTCAAGTGGTGTGGACCACAGTAACGCTCGGCTCAACGTCCACACCACTCGAACATTACACGCGAATGCTCTCAGCGAGGACGCTCTTGTGCATGACAGAGAATGTGTTTACAGCCCAGATAAATGAATCCGTTTATCTGGACAAAAAATGGCGTGATTTTGATAGTGATATCTCACTTTAAACCGGCTAATTATAGCGCATTGAAAGTTTGTAAAAACTCTGTGGTTTTTTTCCAGCGGCCATGAATGATTTTCTTTTCATGGTTAACAGGGCGCCGAGCGTCCAGTGGCACCCTCATTACTTTTAATGTATTTTCTAATAAACTAAAGTATTATCTTAAATCTAAGAACGCTTTACTGTTGTACAAATGAACACGCAATATATAGCTTACATGACACAGTTAAATAACCTTTAACATTCGTGTAGTCAACTTAACGGAAAAAAAGTGGCCAGTGGTTTCCGTTAAGTTGCTCACTCATAGTTCAATTGTTGTTAAGCTATGTCATATCCTCTGTAAATAGTGTATTTATTTGTACAACAGTAAGCACTCTTTGATTTTAAGTTAATACTTTAGTTTATTATAAAACACATTAAAAGTAATGAGAGCGCCACTGGACGCTCGGCGCCCTCTTAAGATGACCTCCAAATACGTATAAACATAAATGTTAATAATGTAAAGGATTAAATGTTCGGGGCTAAAATTATACCCAGGTATGGATACTTAAATACAAAATATGTTTGGGTTGGTACCTTTTATTTTATCCAACAAATGTATCAGTACGCCGAATTTCCATTTTGTCAAAAGGTACTTCTCGCAGGATTTTTTTTTTTTTATTAGTCACAAATCTACCCTAACCTTACCTACGTAACGTTCAGAATATCCTGAAAATATCATGGTTTCAGCACAAAATATCGTTCGATGAAATTATCGACTCGATGAAGTGAAATTCGATAAAATGTGTTACCGATTATTTTTCACTTTTACGGATAGCCGTTCTCATACAAAATGTATAACTTTACATATGAGAAAAACATCTTTATTCAAACAATTTTAAGTGTATACCTTATTTGGTTTGATCATTTGGAAAGAATGGAAGAAAAGAACATTGACCAAAGAAAGAACAGGGCGAAAGTGAGTGGAAGGGTCGGGAGGGGCCGCGCTAGACGTACTTTTTTTAATTAAAACGGAGAAATACTGAAAAAGGGGCCGAATTTTTACGTATCCGAAACTGACATCGAAGAAGAGAAAGGGATTTGTCAGGATCATAGCAGGTGGAAAGAAGTGGTCTCTACCCTCTAGGTAACAGGCGTGATTTAATGTGTGTATGTACACTTTACCTATTTTGACCATACACTGACCTCTCATCCAAGAGAGACCTAAAAATTTAATAAATATAAAAAAAAAAGCCTTACTTACTTTTGCACCAAATTTCATGGAGATCAGACTGACAATACTTAAATTAGCGTCGAACAATAAAACCTGCGCACTCGGCTAGTCCACCACAGTCACACTAATTCTGGCATCTGTCAGTATAATTAAATATGTGTTATGCCAGAGAGAGTGCAAAAGCGATAGAAAGCCAAGCACTATACATACTCCGATTAATTTTACAACTAACAAATTTTAAGATAAAAGACCTGTTTCTGTATTGTGTCGTATGCGCATCGCCATTCTCGAGTGGTTGAGAAGGTGCAAGTTGGCGCGGCACTATCCTACTTTAATGATAGATAAGATAAATTAAACACTATACTGTTTAATGATAGTAGTCGAAGACACAGATGTATAGAAAAAAAAAACATCTTTCAGGGGTTATCTGGAAAAGATCCCTTAAATGCAAAAAAGTCCTATGCATACATTCTTTTGTTATTTTTTTACGTACATAAAACATCAAATACTGACATGCTACAGATGTAGATATAGTGATAAAAAATAAGATATACTCGTACTTATTATATATTTTGCCATCGGCGATTTCGCAAACAGTCTGATAACCGTCGCCGGCGCAGCATGTTTGATCTGAAAGGAAAAGTGGTGCTTGTGACGGGAGCGGCCAACGGGGTCGGCGCGGGAGTCGTGCGGTTCCTGCTCGATGAGGGAGTTAAGGTACTATAGAGTCGTTTTTATGGTTCGAAATCAAAATACTAAAAATCCTTTGTTGCGGACATTGGTGTTTGCTGCCATTGTTTCTAATTTGCTCGCTTCTTAAGTTAAAAAAAGCGGCCAAGTGCGAGTCGGACTCGCCCATGAAGGGTTCCGTAGCAGCAAGTAACATAATATAAAAGTTCGTTGTAGCTTTGATCAATGTTTTTATGACGTATTAAAAAAAAACTACTTACTAGATCTCGTTCAAACCAATTTTCGGTGGAAGTTTGCATGGTAATGTACATCATATATTATTTTTACATTTATCATTCCCTTATTTTAGAAGTTACGGGGGGGGGGACACACATTTTTCCACTTTGGAAGCGTCTCTCGCGCAAACTATTCAGTTTAGAAAAAAATTATAATAGAAACCTCAATATCATTTTTGAATACCTATCCATAGACACCCCACACGTATGAGTTTGATGAAAAAAAAATTTTTGAGTTTCAGTTCTAAGTATGGGGAACCCCAAAAATTTATTGTTTTTTTTCTATTTTTGTATGAAAATCTTAATGCGGTTCACCGAATACATCTACTTACCAAGTTTCCACAGTATAGCTCTTATAGTTACGGAATAAAGTGGCTGTGACATACGGACGGACAGACGGACAGACATGACGAATCTATAAGGGTTCCGTTTTTTGCCATTTGGCTACGGAACCCTAAAAAACATGAAATAGTTTGCTGGTTTAAAATGGGGGATTTGGAAAAAGAAGATAAGGCAATTCAGCAAATATATTTCAATATGAAAGGGATTAAAAAACTGTTTCATAATTATTTGTCGTATTATACAAGTAGGTACTAACAAGCCTGTATAGCTAATTGACTACACGAAACAGAGTGGTAGGGTCTTCGGGTAATAACCTGTGCATAAGTTACAACACCCTATAGCTACTTAAATCATCTAATACCCATAATATTAATTAAAACCGAAAATGAATTCATACTTGCTGTTTCTTTGTCTTTGTAGTAGCGGTTTTGAAACCATAGACTGTGCATGGTCCGACATGCTCTTGCCCGGTTTTTCATACCGATCTCAAGCTTGCAATGTAAGTGATTTAGATCTCAGATAATAATTTCAACGCAGTCCTGGTGGCGTTTTTGCGGGTATGGGCTTAGCCAGAAAATTAGGCCTTAAAAACGTTAACTTTCGGTGTGTCCACAGGAAACACGGTAACCCAAATCTGTGTATGACCTATAATCTGAATCTCGGAAACGGCTCCAACGATTCACATAAAAAAAATACGAAATAGGGGTTATTCGGGTCAAATCATCTCCGGGAATAATCGGGTTCCGAGGTATTTGACACTAAATAGACGAAACTATCAAATTGGGATTTAGTAGTGTCGTCTACATACACCCGAGTAAAGTTCGGTCGCCCAGGTACGATTTTTTATGTTTGTCATGTTTGAGTCATTTACAAAATCGTGTGTAAATTGTTAATTTTACGGTGTTACCGGTAACCCTATCTGGGGGGTTATCATGAGCTGGCTTTGCAGTTCTGTTTACGCTCAGAGAAAAGGACAGAGCTATATAACCGCCATAGCTCTGTCCTTTACGCTGACCGTAAAATGAACTGCAAAGCTAGCTCATGATAACCCCCTGATGAAGTAACATTCACTTTACGGAGAAAGACAAAGAGTAGCTTTAAAATAGTTTAATAATATCCCGACAGACCCTGGTGGATAGTTAACAAAACAAATACGTCACTTACTAACTTTGTAGTTTCTTCTTACGGTTTGATTCGATAAAAATAGACAGAAAAACTTGAACTTGGTAATTTAGGGCCTAATTTTAGGGTCCTGTTTAGAATGTATCACTATCCGGCCACCTTACATAATAAGATGCCGTGGGTTGCCTGTTTTTAGCCTAGATTTTTCTAAAAGACCGATATATATCTATACTTATATTATAAAGAGAGAGTGCCAATTTGGTGAGTTTGTATCTATCCGACAGCTAGTTTATTGCCTACGAAGCGGTTTTATACCCGTTAAAAGAAAATTTTGTCTAGTAAGTACAAGCCTAGAGTTAAGTTAGGGACTAGACCGGCGTGTGTGAGATTGTCTTCTGATGTTTATTTACAGCACGTCGCAATTCTAGACATTGACGAAGCGGCAGGAGTTACGTTCCAAAACGAGCTAAACGCGAAACACGGCGCCGGCGCATCCAAATTCTACAAATGTGACGTCACAAACGACGAACAGCTGTTCGGGGCGTTCGACGACGTGTTGAACAGCCAGGGAACTCTGGACGCGGTGGTCAACAACGCAGGCATCATGAACGATGACTCCAAAGTATATAGAAAGCAAATTGCTATCAATGTGGTACGTAATCGCAGGCTCAAATTGAAGTTATAAGAAAATCGAGGCACTTTACTGGACTGTGTTCCGTCAGTATCGGCTCTCTATCGTTTGACCGAATAACATATGCAATCATTTCACCTGCCCTAATTTCATATGACATAATTTTATATGCCATAACGATAATGTGTCATAATATTAATTTCCCATAAAGGCATTTTTTCTGAAACCGTGAATTATTCAGAATTGTAATAAAACAAACCTAACCTAACCTATTGGGATCTATACGATGGTATGTAAAAATTACCTGAAAGGTTTACGAATTCAGAATAAATGCCTTTATGGCAAATTAAATTATGGTATGTGATATTAGGGAAAATGAAGGGATACCGTCATTATTATCGTTGCATCTGTTAAGCGGTAATTTTAATCGTTTCAAATGTAAATACTGTCAATTGAAGGGCCACCGTTTCATTATCTTTGGTGTTGTAGCGTTGTAGCGTGAAACCACGTGGAAAGAAAACCGCGGAACACGTAACTTTGCGCCACTTTAAACCTTCTTCGCCTCCCCCAACTTCTGTCTCCCCCGCGAGACAGTTGAACTTGTACCCCTAATTCCAAAGCAAGCATTTAAGTTTTGATGTGCACTTAAATTGACAGTTTAGATCCAGAGTTTTGAATGTTTCCAATGCTCAGTGTTATTTTTTCTATAAACATATATCTTTGCTTAGCAGCTTAGTTTGGGACTGACAGAGTTGCGTAAGGGTGTACAGTCACCATCATTATATGTATCATTGTATTCTTCAGGGTGCTCAAAAATATCTGTATTATCTATTTAATCTCTTTTCACAGACTGCCCTCGTCACCAGTACTTTGAAAGCCATCGAGCTGATGCGCAAGGATCAAGGCGGGAGCGGCGGAACTGTCATTAACATTGGCTCCACCATCGGACTGGACCAGCAATCCTTCTTACCTATATACGCCGCTACCAAATCAGCAGTCATCCAGTTCAGCAACTGTATCGGTGTAAGTATTAGAGACAAATCAGGGTTAAGGAATAAAAAATAATGTAAGGGTATTTTTAGACTCTTTTTTCATTAATGAAAAAGAGTCTAATTAGGGTTCCGATCCCAAAGGGTAAAAGGGGAACCCTATTACTAAGACTCCGCTGGCCGTCTGTCTGTCAGTCCATCTGTCTCTCGGCAGTATCTCATGAACTGTAATAGCTAGACAATTGAAATTTACACAGATGGTGTATTTCTGGTAAATACTAGAAACGGAATAAATTTATATTTTAAAAGGGGCTCCCATACAACAAACGTGATTTTTTGCCTTTTTTCTTGCACTTGCACTTGGCTGGTTTTTTATTTGATGTAGAATTACGAGCATAGTAAGCGAAACAAATGAAAGAAATATGTTTTACGTTTTTAACTTGGAAGCTATCCTATTTTCCGGGATTTCTTTCATTCAAATCTTTTTGTTTGCAAAGTAATAGATGTTAAGTAATAAACCACATTCAGCACTCTATGCTTATTCGTCAGACTTTTTGTCTGTTTGATACATTCCTTATCTATGAGGGTGTTTTCATAATCTGTTTTAGAAAGACGACTACTACGAGAAGACCGGGGTCCGTGTTATAGTGGTCTGCTTTGGCCCCACCGATACTGAGTTATTTAGCTCGGAAAAACTGGGGACCCATGACGCAAACATCAATAATGTAGAAAGTATTTTTGACATTGTCAAGCAAATAACCCTCCAAAGGTAAGAAAAGGAAAGGAAAATTTTACCTATCATTATATTTTGTCCGTGGAGAAGAAGTTTACCGGTATTCGGCACAGTTTAAGTTCCTAATCGAAGTGGAAAATCAAAGAGCTCAAAATTGTCTACACACCTCTCATTCTCGAGACAAAAGAGTCGTGTATAGCATTTTCAGGTTTTGACGGTCTACCTGGTTTTGCTGCTGTACATACTAAATTATAAGCCTAACACGCTCGTAAATTCATACTCCTGAAAGGATGGAAAAAATATTATACTTCAATCATATGGGAGCCAAAAGGAAAACAAAGTTTGCTCCAATCCTATGGGAGCCCAGAGTAAAAAAAAAATATTCCGCGATCCCATCGGATCGAAAGCGTGGGAACCAAGTGGAATGAGGGGATTGATGCATTGAATCGTAAAGACGAAACTAACAAATAAACAAACGCATTAAAAATAAGGAAATACACTTTTTTGTACACTGGTAGATAAATAATAAATAAAAAAGATCAGGGGACCATTTTAAACAAAAAATCCAAACCTCAGAAACAAACACTCCCGATCATTACACAAATAATTGCTCATACCGGGAATCGAACCAGGATCAATAGCTTCGTAGGCAAGTCACAACCAACTAGGCTAACGCGTCGTCAAATGGCTACTTATCATTGTAAATAACAGACAGCAAATAAAAAAAATAAAGTCAGGACGTTCCAAATTGGAACCGCTAAAATAAATATACAATTATAAAAGTATAGAGGATTGTAATCCTTACAGGCTGGAGTCAGCAGCGCGAGGCGTCATAGATGCCTACAAGAAGGGCAAGAGTGGGAGCACTTGGGTCGTCAGCCGGGATATTCCTGCCGTTGATATCACCACTAACGTTGCCAAGGCCTTTGAAATCTTGGGCGAGCACAATTGACTTGGCTGCTCTTGAGGAAAAAAGTATTGAGGCATAGGAAATCCGAAAAACATAGTAGGCGATTACTCCCAAATTTTAGGGCATAACATGCATATTGATAAGAACAGATGTAAAAGACTCACATAATATAGATGTAATCACTGACACGTCAATAAATAAGTAACGTGATGACACGCATTTTTTTTCTCATTTAATTATCTTATATCCTATATCCTCGTGAGGTCGACCATACGACAAATAGGGTGATTTTTGTGTATACGAACTTCAATCTACCTGTAGGGAAATAAAGTTCAATTACTTTTGCTCGTAAATGTCATGTTCAATTTTGACCCAAATAAATATGAACTTTGTGGCCATTAAAATATAGTTTTAAGTAAATTGCCTGGATTATGTACCTCCTATAGCACACCGGGTCTCACAACGCCGCCACATGGCTAAGAAACTTGAATATTTGTACATATTATATGATATAACATAAACAAAAAAAATATATTTTATTGGTATTTGCCATACAAATAAATGAATTATGCTGTAATGTTTTGTCGCCGAGCATCGTTGAACTGGCCAGTTGAACTGATACAAATAATAAATGGAGTACAAATATGTACAAATATTAGAATGGCGGTTAACGACGAACTGTGCGGTATGCTCATTAACATTAATAAATTAATAAACTACTATTAGATTCAATCTGCGTTTCCTTTCCTTGTCAACATTCCATAAATGGGTCATACACACTCTTAAAAACAAAAGTTGTCTCTCCGGTGGTCTACAGTTAAAAGCTTGTGTGCATATAAGTTATGTTTTTATATGATAGGTCTAAAGCAGTCCTGACGGTGTTTATGCGGGAATTGGCTTAGCCAGAAAATTAGGCCTTAAAAACGTTAACTTTCGGTGTGTCCACAGGAAAGACGGTAACCTAAATCTGTGTATGACCCATAATCTAAATCTCGGAAACGGCTCCAACGATTTTCATAAAAAAATACAAAATAAATTCGGGTCAAAAAATCTGTGTAAGACTCAAATATGACACGCATCATATTTAATTATCCTATAATTATATTATATACCTAAGACTTCATTCTTCTTACCACCGACACGTCGCCAAATGTTTAAGGGCCGTATTAATAAACTCAACTTGGCTGAAGCACCCGTCACAAGATATGTCAAACTTAACGTCAAGCCATCGAACACTGTCATTTTGACGCATCTCGAGATGAGCATTAAAGTCGAGTTTATTAATACTGCCCAAAGAAACCTGGATAATTGTATATGATATGACATAAACAAAACAAAAACATGTTTTTTGTTTAATAAATTATGCTGCAATGTGATTCTTTTTTAAAGCAATAACCGTGATATTTTTTACGATGGATGGACTGTGTGAAAGATGATATGGCTAGAAAGGGAGTGACTACCGAAATGGCGACTAATAGAGAAGTATGGAAGAAAAAGACATGTTGCGCCGACCCCAAATAAGTTGGGATAAGGGATAAGGGATGACGAACCGTGATATTTTATCGCCAAGCGTCGTTGAACTGACCTGTGAGTCTTTATACAATAACCCTTACTGTTGTAATACACTACTAATAGTCAGTATCATCTAAATTTGAATTCACTTGTAATGAAAACATTGGATATTTCATTTGGAACGCGTATATTTATGTTTGTTAAACAAACTCTGCAGGCTTCGTAAACGTATCAGTTGGGCCAAGGCTTTAATGATAGCTGGGCATTAATTAAAACTAAAGGCCCCCTGTGGTTACAGCGCTATGTAAAGTTTTAATGAATTTATGCGTTTAGTTCCGTGGCTTATTTGAGCTGCGGACAAATTAACTACTGAATGCAGGTTTTTAATTAATTTTGATGGCTAACTATTCGTACGCAATTTTTGTTTGGGCAGTCAACATCGAGGAACTGTGGCTAGTACGATAAGTTCAATTGAAATGGTTTGGTTACATACATACATACACATACTAGATACTTAACGTTAGTTTAATTTTGAATACTGGTCTTTTGGACAAGTAGGACTAAAATTTCGAGCTAACTCATAATAAATTGCAAATGTGAAGAATTAAACACCCTTATATAGGTATTGTGTAGACACCAGGGCCTCTATTCAGGTGCGTTAAAAAGATATCGTGTTTGACACGTTTAAGAATCGTTTATGTCACAGTCACCATTATTGTAAATGACATAAGAGTTATCAAAACGTTGACAATACGGAAACAGGTCAAAAACGATATCCTTATTACCTTGTAGAATTCCAGCCCAGGTTAGCATACCTGAGTTGTTTTCAAAAAAAATGTACATAGTTAAGGGCTTTAATTAAAACAAAACTTAATTGATTCCTTTGTGTGACGAAAGTTACCCATACAGGTTGTATGACTAACTTTCGTTATACAAAGGACGCGATGGTGATTTTGTTTTTATTAAGCCCTTAACTATGTACATTTTTTTTGAAAACGACTTATCTACTTGTTACGGTCATGCTTGTCGTTTAATGTTCAGTTTGATGTTCATTGTATCAAGGTACTCGTGTTCTGGAACTCTTGGTAGTGTTGTTGGGTTAGGTGTATCGTAAGAGTACATAATTACCTATCTTATACTTGTGTTTTAGTGAGAATTGTAAAGGGGGTGTGCATGTTCAGAATATTATTTAAATCTCTGTTATCTCCGTACACTTATTCCTGTTTGTTTCTCCAATAAAGTAAATAAATAACATCACGCCTTAATTCACAGAGAGGGCCGTAGGCAAGCTACAGAAATATCGACAGCTCAAAAAATACTTGTTCATAATTCTGTAACCACATTTTGCACATTCAGGCCAAAACATTTACCAGTGTATCAGTGACATGTTGCAAGCCCATTAGTGGCCGACCAAGTCGCCATTTTTTAGTTTAGAAAGGGACACAGAGAATACAGACACGATTATTTTACGATTTGATGCATTGCGATGCAAAGCAAAATATCTTAATCATCATCATAATCTCGAACATCTTTCCATCCAGTATTGGACATATGCCTCCCCTAATTTCCTCCAGTTATTCCTTGATGGAGTCTCTCTTCACCACTTCGTCCCGGCTGTTGCCACAATATCATCAGATCATCTAGCTTTAGATCTACCAGGTTTTCAGCTGCCTGTTCTCGGCCTCCACTCTGTTACTTTCCGGCTCCAACGATCATCCGACCTTCGCAAGAGATGCTCCGGCCACTGCCACTTAAGACCAAATGCGGCGTCCAAAATCAGTCACTCCAGTCCTTTGGCGGATTTCTTCGCTCTGAATTCTGTCCCGAAGAGAAATCCGAAGCATCGCCCTTTCTATTGCTCTTTGGGCAATCTTTAGCTTTCTTACAACGAAGTCGGAAATAGTCCAGGTTTCACACCCATAGGTCAGCTCTGGTAGTATGCATTGGTTAAATGCTTGGCGTTTGGGGTGTATTGGCATGTCTGACTTAAAGACTCATATTACCGAAAGTGGCCCACCAAACCGCCGCTTTATCTCAGATTCCCAGTTATTCTCCGTGTAATCTAAATAATGAAGAGATATTACCAGAAAGTAATATCACATGTACACCTCAAAAAGTCCAAGCATCTACTAATGCATGTGATGATAATGCTAAGCAAGGTGGGCGACGTCTTTCCATACTTTGTCTGTAAAGATTTTTATTTGTACAATCGAATACAAGGGAATGTATCCACTATTACACCTTATTGAGTAATTAATAAAACAATATAAACAATAAAAGGTCAAAAAAAACCTTGTACACAACTAAGAAACATAAATATAACGATGAATGATTACTTACCAATACAAACCAAGAAAAGCTTGCATAACGATAATTTAAAAAACCAGGGGATAGTCTCACACAAATTAACCTAGTCCCAAACTAAACTCTAGGCTATAGGTACTAGACAACGATATAAATACTTACATAAAGAAATAAATACTTAAATACATAGACAACTTCCAAGACTCGGAAAAAAATACTTGCACTCATTACACAAATATTTTCCCACACCGGGATCCGTACCCAGGACCACTAGGTTAATTGGGTTACTTTTTACCCGACTGCCAAATGAGAAAGGTTATGTTTTGGACCTGTATATATGTATGATTGTATACGCTGAATGGTAACCTAATTTTGACAAACGAGATGTCATAATATATGTCATAGCGTCGCCAGTGTCACTTGGTACATTAATAATGATTAAATCTTAATGACGACTTTAAAAGAACTTAACATACATTAACGACACTATTAAATATACTGTATTTGGGTTTTCAAAGCTTACTTTTTGTTAGAGTAACAGTTAGAGCGTAAAGAACAGAGTCTATGACTGCCATAGCTCTGTCCTTTACGTTTGCCGTAAAATTAACTGCATAGTTATTCTATTATCAAACCCTTTACTAATGCTCAACTTCGTATCTTATCTAATTGATGACTAGGAAAAGCACTCATGTTCCAAGAAATATAAAGGCTACTTTTCTATCAAACTATTCGAATAAGTTGAAAAAGTAAAGGTGTGAAGTGCGATAATAACAGAAGTAACGTAATGTTTTGCAGAATTTTGATATCACTTAGCTCTATCTAATCATAAGTGTTTAGGCGTATGAAAACGATAAAAATATCAGCTTTATGTATTTTTACTAGTGACCCGCCCTGGTTTCCCTTCAGTATGTCAGGTACGAGTATAATGTAGTAGCTAGCTATTAGTGCCTGACTGGAAGTGCTATATTGTCCATGTCGGCTTGGACTGGGCTGGCACTTCTTACATCTTACAGATGTGCCCTTTGGGATACACTTGGACCCCTTTAGGCTCTCTTGTGCAATTACCCTCTTACACACTCAGATGTTTTTCCTCTACCGTATGAGCATCGGGTAATGTAAGAAAAACTCATTAATACATGGTGACCGCGGGGGTTTAAACTCGGTAGCTTACGATCAGGAGTTGACACGTACTTTAAAAGTAAGTCCTGTGTCCCATTATTGGTCACGGATCTTGTAGCGTTTCCTTAGCCTCCGTTTTTAATCTAAAACCAAATAAGAGCCATAAAACATTCAACACAACGGTACCTTATTCCACTCTGAAAGACAAGTGTACTTTTGCAATACGAGAGGCATTTACTCCAATTTGAACACCGGCCGCCATCACCTGGAAACGGCTAAACCGAGAGCGTTGTTTTTGACGGAGACGCAGATACTCGTATCGTATCCAGCTGATAGATACGTCGTATCTCTTTAATGTATACCGCTGATGGTTATTTTTTAAATTAAAATGAACAAAATGTAAAAACATTATAATTTATCGTAAACGTAAACAAACACTAAACGGTTTACTCATATACTAGTCGGGTAACGGCCTGACAAGTTTCAGTCTCATATTAAGAGTCCTTCATCGCGGGCGCGTTATTCCTAACACTTAACACACTCCCCTGAAGGACTCCTAATAAGTCCGAAACATGTCGGACCGGTACCTGACTAATATCTGAGTAAATCGTTTAGTGTTCGTTGTATTTATAATAATGACTCATTCTAGTTTAAATTTCATAATAATTAATCTTTTAATTTTTTTATTAATCTGCACAATCATTAAAATGATTATTATTTATTTTACCCCACTCTGACTGTTATCTAGTATTTTATCTATACCTAATGGTGCCGGAGCACATGCGCGTCTTATGTTATTATGAATTTGGCAAACAGTCTGATAACCGTCGCCGGCGCAGCATGTTCGATCTGAAGGGAAAAGTTGTGCTTGTGACGGGCGCGGCAAATGGAGTCGGCGCGGGAGTCGTGCGGTCCCTCCTCGATGAGGGAGTTAAGGTGCGCCTGAGCCTATTTATTTCACATTAACTTTTGCCTGCTAATCGCTCGCGCAGAAGATTTCAGAGCTAACTGATTAACCGGTGCAAAAAATAATGTCCTACATTATATAGTATTCAAATAGTGACGGTTTTTTGTAGTAACACAAGATGAACTAAATTCTTCTAAGCTCGTCAGTATAAGATCTTAACCATTCCTGATTAAATATTTGACTTTATTATGCATTGATGAATAAAAACGGGAAAAAGAAAAAAGGGAATTTGTCTGTCTGTTTTCCGCAAACATCTGAAGGTCTGAGTTGTTATTTTGTGTAAACATAATATTGAAAGAATTTTTGTTTGTTTAACCATCATTCATTTTTCTTTCCTTTAATGTAGACCTATCTTTAGCAGTCTCCCACTAGTCATGACTGAAAACATTAAGCTCATCTCGACAACGTCGCCTTGGTCTGCTAATATGCCAAACCCTATTGCGTGGGAATCATTTGGTATATATACACTTTAACCCACAACTCCTCCGGCACGCGACACTATTCCAATTTAAACTTGGTGGCTGCTTGGGCTACTTGAATAAAAAGTAAAGGCACACTTACAAATTAAGTATTGATTTACAGCACGTCGCAATTCTAGACATAGACGAATCCACCGGAGTTGCTTTCCAAAACGTGCTGAACTCTCAGCACGGCGCCGGCGCAACGAAGTTCTACAAGTGTGACGTCAGTAGTGACGAGCAGCTGTTCGCGGCGTTTGAATCCACTGTGAGCACACAAGGAGGCCTCGACGTGGTCATCAACAACGCGGGCATCATGAATGATGATCCCAATGTGTATAAAAAGGAAATTGCTATCAATGTGGTAAGTACGCTGGTGCACTGGACTTGGATACTCGTTACGCTTCCTGACGTAGTAACAGAGAAAAAAAATTATGCGAGTAGCTGACACTACATTAGTTGTTGGATGTCAGGTTTGTGTTTCAAATGTAGCATACATGGAAGTATAAGCGAACACAATGGTGAGTGAGAGTGTGGCGCGGCACACCACACTACATAACAACGTGAAAGAGCAGGTCCGTCAGAAATTTGGAGTCTAACAGTGTTCTAGCAAAGGGCTTTGCGTTAAATGCAGTTCAGTTCATTAATAGTAACAGCTGTTTTGGTCATGACTGTCGACTGTCAAGAATTCTGGCTGAAAGATATCGTGTTTGGGGTTTCATTGGGGCAGCCTTTCGGCAGGAAAAACAATGCCTATAATCCCCTCCCCGCTAACGCTTAGATGCCTCGATCCCGCCACAGACTATCACTGGTCACCTTTCTTTTACCTTGAAATTTCTTATTAAATTTAAGATGTGTCTGTCTTTTTAGCGGGTAGCGACCCTGCCTACCAAGCTATCCATCCCAGGTTCGATTCACCGTGGAAGCAAGTATGAGCGCCAGATTTCCTGAGTGTTTATTTATTATTTATTTATTTAATCTTCTTTGCACAATACAAATAAATGTAAAAAGTACAAATGGCGGAATTAATGCCTAAAGACATTCTCTACCAGTCAACCACAACTTTAAGTCTTATTTGTTTACCATACATACATACATGACATCACGCCTTCATTCCTAAAGTGAGGTAGGCAGAACTCCAGAAATACCAACAACTCCAAAAAGACTTGTTGATAATTCTGTAACCACATTTTGCACAATCCAGCTAAGATGTTTACCAGTGTAAGTGATAGTTTGCAAGCCCATCGCCTAAAAGTACTAAGCACAAGCCTTCATTCCCTTAGTCGTCTCTTACGACATCCACGGGAAGACATGGAGTGACACTATTCTAACCCGACAAGCATACGGGGAAGTACGTTTACCGTCGTGTAATAACCATAGTTCAAGTCCATTATTAAACTCTATTTTTTTTCAGACTGCCCTCATTACCAGTACCTTGAAAGCGATCGAGCTGATGCGCAAGGATCAAGGCGGGAGCGGCGGCACTGTCGTCAATATAGCCTCGATCGTTGCCCTGTCTCAGGGTTCCGTATTGCCTATCTATTGCGCTACCAAGTCAGCTGTCCTCCAATTTAGCAACTGTATCGGAGTAAGTATTCAATTAGCAGAACGCATCGGTACCTTGCAGTGGCTTAGGTAGTAGACTTACGGTAAGATACCGAGTTGGAATCCTAGAGCCTACCATATATTCAGCCTTAAAAGTAGCTGTACACTTTGATATCTTATCGCTTTAATGCCTTTGATGGATTAGTGCTGCAGTTCAAACATAACGTTAAAGTGACAAAGCACTTAAGTTGTCAGCTAGTTATAAGGCCGACCATACCAGAGTTTTCAAACTTAAGTATATACAATACCCGATGCTCTTAGGTGGTGCTAATACATCATAGGAAATGCATATTTGAACAGCTAAGTATTTGAGAGGGTTTTTGCACAAAAGATCCTATAGTGCCAGAGCGTACCTATCCAAATTTGCCAATTTATTCAAAGATAAAGATGTATTCAAACGAAAACTTAAGTAAAAAAGATTATGCATAAAGGCATTATTTAGACTGTTAGTTAAATTAAAGCAATATTTTTATATAGCAGCAACGTTAGGGGCAGGAACTGCGTGACATTTCATACATACTCGTACTTATTTTGCCGCTGATATGTGATTTAAAGACAAAATTGTAGCAACATTTAAAGTTTTAATTACACTACAGAATTATTATACATTTATGTACCTATCAACATAATTCAAAAATACATTACAAATTACATCCACAATAAGAGGGTCAAACTGAAAGTTTCGGGAATACAAAAAAATATGCAGTTAAATTGAATACAAGTATTTTTATTGTTTTTCAAAGTATTTTCCTTTATATTTTATGCATTTTTCCATGCGATCAAACTAGTCATTAAAGCACTTATTGAAGTCTGAAGTAGGGGTCGACAAATGGCCATTTTAAAAGCCTCTACTGCTGCTTCCGGCGTCTGAAACCGCTGACCACGCAACTTATCCTTAATTTTGAGGAATGTGAAAAAGTCATTGGGGCTTAAGTCGGGGCTGTAAGGAGGATGGACCAGTAATACGACTTTTTCACCGTCCAGGTACTCAGTTGTTTTCCAAGCGGTGTGAGGGCTGGCATTGTCGTGGTGAAGGATAATGCGGCGACTAGGGTTTTTTTTTCGGAGTTCAGCAAAGATACTCGGCAAACAAATAGTGGTGTACCAATTGACATTGACCGTTCTACGATCTTCAAGAGGAATAGTAGCCACGTGACCCGATTTGGAGACAAACGTGGCCACCATCTTTTTGGCCGTGCTGCGAGAACGAATAACTTTTGTCGGCTTGAGCTCATCTTCGTAGACCCATACTCGAGATTGCTTTTTATTTTCAGGCTCATATTATGCATATATCCAACACTCGTCACCGGATACAATGCTAAAAACTGCATTTGAGCTTCCTCCATTGAATTTATTCAAAGTTCTGATACACCAATTGACACGAGTCGTTTTCTGCTCCTCAGACAATAAGTGAGGGATCCAACGGGAAAACAACTTTCGCACGCCTAATTGTTCCTGTAAAATGATTTTTATCCGACTCATTCCAATGCCCAAACACTCTTGAATCTTCCGATATGACACATGTCGGTCTTCCTTTATCAGCTGACGCACAGCATCGACGTTTTCTTGCGTGACTGCCAATTTTGGTCGACCTTCACGCAAGTCGTCCGTGAGGGATAGACGGCCACGTTGAAATTCTGCATACCACCTGTATATTGTCGTCTTTGAAGGTGCTTCACTACTAAAAGCAACAATCATCCGGTCTCCACATTGTTTTTGTGATAATCCACTTTTAAAGTCGTAATAAACCATAGCTCTTAAATTTTCACGGGACAATTCCATTTTCAGCAGCGACTCGACGACTTCAAAAAGCAATTGAAACCGAACCATCGCTTTATTTTTCTATGTGGCCAGTGTGTTAAAATAATGAAACTTTAGAGTTTATAAAAAGGTATGATATGTGTCAAAAATATGTTTCTAAGTATTAGATTCCCGAAACTTTCAGTGCAGCCCTCGTACAGGTTTCATCAGGTACTATGAGCCCAATGGAATCCTGACTCACGATAGAAGTCTGTCACAGTGACGTTATGATTCAAGTTGTAAGAAGTGTCAATCAAACTCTTTTATAATATCACTGTGACACCGTTCTATGGTGGGTCAGGGTTTCATTGGGTTGATACTCGTAGTGCATAAATACTTTCCACAGAAAGTCTTACTAAATACTCGATAGGAGATCAGACACAAGTTTCGTCATATATCACAGTGTACCGTGATAGATTTAAAGTGACAAATCTCATTATTTTTGTCTATTTCTAATTCCCATTTTAATCTATTACAGAAAGATGACTATTTCGAGAAGACCAGAGTTCGGGTGATAGCCGTTTGCTTCGGCCACACGGATACTGCGTTATTTAGCTTGAAAAATATGGGGACTCACGACGAAAATTATAATAACGTAAAAACCATCACTGATAAATTAAAGGGAATTAAACTCCAACGGTAAGGGAAAGAAGATGGGAAAAATTGACATTTTAAATCTATAATTAAATAGTTTTATTAAGACTAGATAGGATTTTATAGAGTCACAATGCTATTGCTTATCATACCATTCACTATTAGGATTTTACCTTTGGATTTTATCATTGTGAGACCCGCTGTGGGAGGTATGTACATAATCAAGATAATTTAGTTTTAACTCTATTTCAATGAGTATAAAGCTCATTTTATTTGTTTCAAACATGAAAATGGCATTTAAGAGCAAATGTAACTGAACTTTACTCCCTTGCTGGAAGATTCAAACTCTTACTCACAAAAAAAAACAGTTTTTGGTGGGCCTCACGAGGTTAATATGATAAAAATCGGTTCAAATCATGGTTGATGGCGCAAAAGCAAACTATTCTTGTGCATAATGTAGATTATAACAAAAAACTCAGAAGACTGCCTAGTATAATTAACAATTTCTTTAACTCCATCCGTATGGTTAAAACAGTGCCACTCCATGTCTTCCCGTGGATGTCGTAAAAGGTGACTAAGGGAATGAAGTCTTGTAATATTGCTAGGCGATGGGCTTGCAACCTGTCACTAATACACCGGTAAACATCTTAGCCTGATTGTGCAATTGAGAATGAGAATTATTAAAAAGTTTTTTTTTGAGTTGTTGATAATTCTGTAGCTCTGCCTACCCTACTCTGGGAATGAAGGCGTGACATTAAATATGAACACTTTAGCATCCTAACATAACATAATTATAACAATCTTCTAGGCTGGAGTCAGCCGCACTAGGAGCCATCGACGCCTATAAGAAAGGCAAGAGTGGAAGCACTTGGGTCGTCACCCGAGATGTTCCTGCCGTTGATATCACCGTTAACGTGGATAAGGCCTTTGAAATCTTGGGCGAACACAATTGAACGATCTACTCACCAGATAACATTATTATGTATAATACAAATTCCGAAAGCGAGGCAATTTCTTATTTACTATCTGACCCCACCAAGTGCCTTAACTTTGAATATTTAATGAAACCTATAAACATAACTGTTAGTCGTTTGACAATTGCATTTAAAAAACAGATGCATTATTAATTATTTTGTAAATTTTCACGCAACTTGCTTAACTTTTGCTTTTATAAAAACTATTTTCTGACATGATGCCGTGACCAAGGGAAATGGGGACTCATTTTTATATATATATATATATATATATATAGAAAACTAGCACGGTTACAACCACGGTTAGCACCACTTACTTACACTAATAAATAAGTTACTTTAAACAGAATTGTATTATTATCATTCAGTTTATTATTATGTTTTTTAAGTTAATCCAAATTACCTTTTTCTGACCTTTTATGTTAAGGAGAAGGCACACGAGCACTCAGGCCACCGGATGGTAAGTGGAATCTAAAAACCATAGACATTTTAAATTCTCAAGACTATAATCCTAAGACCTTAAATGTGTTGTCAACCCTGAGGATTAACATGGAATGGCTCTTTGCTAGTAATTCGAACACAAAAATGCGAACACTGTTGCTTGGCGGGTGGATTCAAGCTCAGCCTTGTTTGTGATCCGTGGGATTGTTCTTGTTGGTTCTTGTGCTTAGTTAATCATTAAACTTATATTTATCTTTCTTTTTGACGACACGCGAGCCTAGTTGGTAGTGACCCTGCCTTCGAAACTAGGGCTCATGGGTTCAAATCCCGATAAGGGTAGATATTTGTGTGATGAGCACGAGTATTTATTCCTGAGTTTTGGTTGTTTTCTTTGTATTTAAGCATATATTTCTCTATATTAGTAAGTATATCGTTGTCTAGAGTACCTATAGGACAAGCCTAGAGCATAGTTTGGGACTAGGTCAATTTGTGTGACATTGTCCTGTGATGTTTATTTATTTTGTTTTAAAACTGAATATTAAAATAATAAAATTAAAGCTGGATATAAATCATTGGTCGTGTCCATTAGCCAGAGCTCATCAGCGCACGTCCCTCATCTTTCATTCCATAAAGACATTTCGACCGAAAAAAACCACGTGAAGCCTATACCTACTTATATTCTTTTCACCGGCATTTGTCAGGTATTACCACGTTATTAAACGTTTAAGTACCTACATGGGCGTTTTTCAAAAAAAGTGTACATCGTTAAGGACAAAAGTTAAGAAAATTTTACTTTTTCCATTTCGTCACGAAAATTAGCCATACATTTACATACGTTAATTTTCGTGACGAAATGGAAGAGTTAAATTGTCTTAACTCTTGTCTTTAACGATGTACACTTTTTTTTGGAAAACACCCACCTACAATCATGTACATTGTTATATTTCCCATCCACGACACGGCGCGTCGGCAACGACCGAGAAAAAGCGTTGTACGAACTTGATTAATTTTGTCCGGTATTTTTTCAATATTTTTCCATCCAGACGGTTTAGCTTGTTTTATCTTTTTTATCTGCAGATTGATTTCTTTATTCTGAAACAGTGAAATAAGAGTCCTCTTTTTTGGAATATAGACAACTCTTATGAATAAGAAAGTTTGTAGATACATTATTTATTTATTTATTTATTTAATCTTTATTGCACAAAAAAGAATACACTTAATATGCAAAAGGCGAACTTAATGCCGTAAGGCATTCTCTACCAGTTAACCTTTAGGCAAAGCAGAGATTGTAGTGGCGGTGCAACATAGATTCTGACTTAACTATATACTATATACTTACATAAACATATACACTTAAATAATATCAATATGCTACATAAATATAAATACATGAAATACACTAATAATAATAATAATTAGAATAATTCTATAGATAAAATTCGGAATAAAAACAGTTTATTTATTTTATTGGTTTTCAAAAACTTTCAGTACTAAAGAACTAGTTTTTTTGAACATATTAGAGACAATATTACTTTAGTCCAAGTTGATAATTCAGTAACTACATTTCGCACAAGTAGGCTAACAAGCT
Organism: Acleris holmiana; assembly: GCA_949316455.1. Lineage (NCBI taxonomy): Eukaryota > Metazoa > Arthropoda > Insecta > Lepidoptera > Tortricidae > Acleris > Acleris holmiana. Next base: position 16,723,718 of record OX438770.1, read on the forward strand.
TTCTTTCAAGGGAATGCTCCGGAAGCATTTTCTTGATCAAGACATTTAGCCTTATCTCATCACGTTTCATTCTCCGCTTTTGTTTTTATAGGTATATTAATTCATTATATTTATGTATTATATAAGTAATATAAAGGTATATTATATGTACAAGTATATGACGTATATATGTTTTGTATTATTTAAGTAAGCAATGGATAGGATAATTATGTTAAGTTTCTAGTTTTATCTGTCTTCTTTTTCTGTGTACCCACTGAATTATGTAAATTTCTGATTGGTTATTTGGTCGACTGGTAGAGAATGCCATTAGGCATTAGGTCCGCCATTTGTACTTATTTTGTGCAATAAAGATTAAATAAATAAATATACCATTGTATTAGTGACAGGTTACAAGCCCATCACCTAACAGTACTACAAGCCTTTAATACCTTAGTCGCCTCTTGCGACATCCACGGGAAGACATGGAGTGGCATTATTCTAACCCGACAACCACGCGGGCTAATAACAAAGAGTAGTAATAATCTCAAACAAAATGTCCTAGACCCCAAAAACCTATAAATACATACACACATACACTATACACAGGTATCAGACAACGATAAAAAATCCTTTGAGTATATTGATAAATAAGTTCTGAAATATGTCATTCGTCAACATCCAAAACTTAAGTAATTTAATATTCGTGCTCTTCACGCAAATATTTGCTTTTGATGGGAATCGAACCTAATACCGCTAGTTACGGACGCAGGGTCAGTGCTAACTCGGTTATGGTACGTTCTGTTACCATATCATTTGTAGGTTCAATTTTCCGTTTTGATCCTGAATTATATAGAGTTTTGAAAGGTTTATTACCTATCTAATTAATATTGAAAAGACAATGGACATTTTGGTACTAGCTTAATAGTTATCATGGTGGTGTTGTGGTCATACATACCTACATAACATCACGCTTTCATTCCCAGAGTGGCAGAACTACAGAAATACATAAAACTCGTTGATAATTCTGTAATCCCATTTTGCGCAATCAGGCTAAGATGTTTACCAGTATCTTTACAGTTTAAGTCATACAAATTAATAAAAATACCTTTCCATGGATACAATATATGTCCATTGAGGCGGGTACCACGTTCCATAAATTTTTGCCGATTGTCTTTTACCATCACTTTAATCTTTTATTATTATGAAAATCAGGTTCTTGAGTCAATATGACATCAAAATTGAAATTTGTCATTTATTTCTCAATCTATTTAGCCTGCCTTTTCATAAACTCCATTAAATATTTATTGCCTAATACTAAGCTGCATAGGAAACTAATTTGAAAACCCAATCGCAAGTTACGAGCAGTCGCTAAGCAGTTTATCGCAGAGCTGCCGTCGGCGTGTTCATAATAATGCTGCACTTTACAACGGCGACGATAGCTCGGGAGCTGACTTGAAAATACAAAAGCTTCTTTCTACTGCACCGGAGAGGTTCATCCTAGACTTCATCATCATTTAACAGGTCCGATAGATCTATCTGATCAGTCCAGAATTATAACAAAACAGCTATTTATCAAGCTAGTTCAATTAACTCGTGGATGTTTAATTTGTTGTGTTACGAATACACGTTCTAAAATGGTTCATTTCTTTCATAATATTCCGATGCGATAAACCGCCCTTGCTAGCTAAAAATTGATTGACGAATGCAAAGAGTGTTTTTTAGATATTCATCTAACAATATGGCTTTCATTAACTGGTTCATTATACAAGAGATTTGCAGATATTTAGTTATTTTCCTTTTCTATTAGAGCTTTATTTTACCTGTGCATCGCTTAGTATCACATGACATGTGATTAACATTATGTATTATGACTTATTATATCCATATTTACAACTTTATATATTTTATGATGAGTACCCGATGACTCGTAGATAAGTTAATCAGAATTGCATTATAACACATTGTGTGGAACATAATAAATCATACTACATAATGGTAATAATATAATTAATGGTATTGTAATGTTATTTTTCTGACATCGTTAATTATTCAGGTTGTTATGAAATAAACCTAACGTAACAGAGCGGGTTCTATACAATGGCCTTTTAAAAATCCTGAAAAAAAAAATCTTTATGTACTACGACCCTAAAATTATTAACTATTTATATATTTTAAACTTATTATATTATTGTGATACGATCCCGAGTCATCACATAGAGGTATGTATTATATAATTTTGACGTCACGTCAATCTTTCAACGACTGGTTGGTGATATCTGGTTTCAGCGATAAAAAACTCACATTACTAAATTAAAACTAATTAAGTAAATCAGCTCCCGTTTGATTTGACGTTATGGATAGTACGTAAGAGAAGTAGGTATTCAAACTTGGTTCGAAAGCTGGTCCGGTCTCAGACATCTGTCGAAGTTGCACTTGAGTTCATTAGATATCGTACGCTCAGTGACAGGTGTAGTCTGGGAACTTGAAATTGGACTATATGCATAGTTAATAATTAACAGAGCATAACCGATGTTTTAATAAATTTCTCGTATGATTGGAGAGAACTATAAAACTCTTTCATACAAGTATTTTTCTACAGTTTCCTACAAAGAGATGTATCCGGGAACCTGCTGTTTGGCCAATATATTTTTGGTCAAATGTATCATATCCCAAATTTTTCATTTGCCAAATCAATGTTTTTATATTTTTTCAGAATTTATTTTAGTACCATCGTGTAGAACCCTATAGGTTAGGTTAGGTTAGCTTTTATAAAAACCAGAATTATTTACGGTTACAGAAAACAAAGCGGGTTGACAAATGAAAATTTGGGAATTGAAACATTTGACCAAAAATTTTTTTACGAAACGAAGGTAATCCAATGTATCCACTTTTTAACCTTATTGTATTGTGATAAGGTCCTTGACATAAGGTTTATTCAGTACCGCGAATTTTACAGGAGAGAAAAGATAAATAACACATTTTATTATAATATATGCTTTACTATATGTTAAAATATTGTTATTACAATTTGATAAAATTACTTCTTGTTGCCAATGCCATAAATTTAAAATGTATGTGTATTTACATACATACATAACATCACGCCTTCATTCCCAGAGTGGGGTAGGCAGAGCTACAGAAATACCAACAACTCTAAAAAGACTTGTTGTTAATTCTGTAACCACATTTTGCACAGGTGGGCTAGTATGTTTACCAGTGTATTAGTGACAAGTTGCAAGCCCATCGCCTAACCGTACTACAAGCCCTTATTCCCATAGTCGCCTCTTACGACATCCACGGGAAGACTTGGAGTGGCACTATTCTAACCCGGCAACCACACGGACAAATTTATGAAATTAATACTTTAATTATTGTACAAACATTACTTTTTTAATCTTTATACAGTTTTTAAGGATTCTTAAAGCTTGTAAAGTGTTGTTATAATGTATTAAAACTTAACTTCAAAAGAGACACGCAGCATATTCCATCGTCTACTATAGCGGCACTGGCTTATTCGCGGTTATGCTGAAGCGAGAGGTACATAATGACGTTCGCTGTAATACACTTGTCGTATATTCTCAAGTTTGAGTAGTTTTTTAGAAAAAAGAAGAAAGAAAAAGAAAAATACATTTATTCACTAAACACAACAAGACACACAAAAAGTTAAAACAGTAAAGTAAAAGACAAAGTGGTAGTTAGGTGTGTGTTCGTGGCAGTGAATCGGATACTGGCTCAGCATGATGCTGAGGTGCTAAGCACCTGCAGCGCTGATTTTCAGCCAGCACCGAATGCGACAGACGGACGGAACGTTGCACAAACTAATAAATAAATGAAATTGTAATTAATTACTTGCTATTAAACAAATACTTATAATCAAACCTTATAATGAGACAATAAAATAAAAACCTTACATAAACATAATTTTACATAGAAGGTGCTTACTTAGCTAGTATACAGCATTGACAATTTAAGACACAGAACTACAATTTTAGTCATTGTTTTAGTACAGGATCGCGTATTAGTATTTTTTCACATTCGCCGTACTGAATGCAGAACGACCATATTAAGTGGATACAGCTCTTTGTAGTCGACTGTACTCTTAAATTCACTTTTGACCCATTGGTCACGTTTAAATATGTTTGTTATCTCTCATTTTAAAAGAAATCAGGTCGTAATAATCAGTATACTTAAATACATAATGTTTAGGGTTCTGTAGGTATCCGAAGGGAACCCAACGGGACCCTATTAATATGCTTACGCTGTCCATCCGTCTGGCGGATTTACTAACAAAAACTTTATTGTATGAAAAGTGAAGTAAATAAGTCCCCCATACAAGAACCGTTTTTTTTCAACTTTATTTTTATTTTTGTTGAATTGCAAATAAGGCAAAACATACCAGCGTCAAATGTATTATTATACAGGGCGTCCCACGGCTATGCCACATGGAAGGAAAGTACCTTGAATATTGTAGATGGAACATTTTACTGTAAGAAGACATTACTTTAATTTAAAAAACAATTTAAACTGCATTCATAGATATTTCAATAATTACATGGTTGCACCGGGAATCGAACCCGTTACACGAAAAAAATAATTACTTACCCTGTAGCTTTATCATACCGATCGAAAGGCTTCATCATAAGGATTATTTTTTGCTAAATAACATAGTATCAGAAATAAAAGGAAGACCATGAATTTTAACATTTTTAATACAAAAATAATCAATTTATCAAATGCTCAAAATGAGTCCCTTCCTGTTGAATACAAAGTCGCACTCTTTTAATTATTTCGCTCCCTGTCGATTTTTTGATCTTGTTGTGGTGGATATGTAGAATAATACGTCTAAGTTCTGTTTGTAGCTCGTGGACACTTTCACACTGGTTCTTGTGAACTAAATTTTTGAAATAACCTTATAAAAAAAAATTAAATCTATCTATCTCTCCATCTATCAGCTTTTCATTTTTCTGAACAAAATTTCACATCAAATGTTAAAATTCATGGTCTTCCTTTTATTTCTGACACTATGTTATTTAAAAAAAAAAATCCTTATGATGAAGCCTTTCGATCGATATGATAAAGATACAGGGTAATTATTTACCTCGTGTAACGGGTTCGATTCCCGGTTCAACCATGTAATTATTTAAATAAGTATGAATGCAGTTTAAATTGTTTTTTAAATTAAAATAATGTCTTCTTTCAGTAAAATGTTCCATCTATAATATTCAAGGTACTTTACTTCCATGTGGCATAGCCGTGGGACGCCCTGTATATAGTAGGGTTTATGAAGAAAAACAACAAATACAAAAAATGGTTAAGTGTGAAGTCGCGCTTATTCGATTTGAAAACAACTTCAAATAAGTATATAATATTACCTATTGTGCGGCGGCACGGAACCCTCGGTGCGCGAACCTAAGTCACCCTTAACCAGTTTTGTTTTACCTTCGATTGTTAATACATGTGTAATAAAAGAATTTTGTTTTTTTGTCCAAGAAAGAAGTCTGGCTACGTTTTAGGACGACTTTGTAACTGAATCTGTGAACCTAAATATTAGTTGAGTTTTTTCTCAAAACATTTAAAAACATTCATTCGACAACTAAAAATCACAATAATACTCGTATGCCTTCACATACCTTGTGAGGATTATCATCGTACACCCTCTTCACATGTCATACACTTTGTGACGAAAATGATATCCACCTATTGGAAATAAGCACAAAGGACTTACGGGTCGGCCCCAGGGGAAAATCCCTAAATTTCAAAAGCAAGCGACTCTAAACCCAATTATTAGAGGAATAAGGCTTTCGTTAGTTTAGTAAAATGACAAAGCCAACTTCTACATTTCGTTATTTGATACGGAGCAGAGCATCGAATTGATGTGTTTTTTTTAGCCTAGGTTTACGTAGGTTGAAAAAAGGTGTGATTAATTTTGTTTTTTTTGTTATGTATTGGTATAACATTAATTAAATAATAAGTAATAGCATGTCTAATGACAGTGTTATTAGACATACTTACTATGACTATGTATCTACATTACTTATCTGTTTTTGACTCCGTCAAAGTCCGAAGTATTATATTATCACATCATTCTTGACCTAGTAAAATTGAGAGTAATCAGTCGTAAATGGTAACTTATGTGTTCTAAAATTGAATCATAAAACGTTTTACATAACTATTATCATCAATAATATATTATATATAATATTATGTATGTATGTAAACACTTCATTGTACAAACAATAGACATAACCTCAGGGCTTCCTCCTCGGGGGGGTGTCCTCAGGGTTGGCAACGCATTTGAGGTCTTAGGATTATAGTCTTGAGAATTCAAATGTCTATGGGTCTCAGATTCCACTTACCATTAGGTGGTCTGAGTGCTCGAGTGCCTTCTCCTTAACATAAAAAAAATAGACCGATATATAGATATATCAGATGTAAAAAGGCCAACTTATTCCTTTAAGGGATCTCTTCCAGCTAATAATGAATGAACGAATAGCCAAATAAGTACAACACTAAAGAAATTAATTACTTTTAAATGATGTTGATAAGTTTATACCCTTCTGGTCATGTATAACTAGTTTTTAGAGCCCATCAGGCGTGTATGTAACAGGCTTTGTAAGAAATTTATTGGTGGGTAGTTTGCACAATGTAATTTAGAAGTGAAAGGTAGATTTATTTAGTTCCGCTTGAAAACGAAACCTGTAAAGGTCTCGAACGTCCGGGATGATAGTTAAAATAATATACGCGATTAAAATCCGTTTAAATCGTTTTATTTACTTATACGCAGTGTTTGAAGACAAAAGTCTTTGACCAGTGTGTGTTGCCGGTGATGACTTACGGACCTGAGACGTGGGCGCTAACGATGGGCCTCATAAGAAAGCTCAGAGTCACTCAGAGGGCTATAGAGAGAGCTATGCTCGGGTTTTCTCTGCGCGATAGAATCAGAAATGATGATATCCGCAGTAGAACTAAGGTTACCGACATAGCCCGAACAATAGCGAAACTTAAGTGGCAGTGGGCGGGGCACATTGCTCGCAGGACTGATGGCCGATGGGGCCAAAAAGTTCTCGAATGGCGTCCACGGACCAGGAGACGAGCTGTTGGTAGGCCTCCAACAAGATGGAGCGACGACCTCGTAAGGATCGCGGAATCGCGATGGATGCGGAAGGCACAAGACCGGTTTTAGTAGAGAGCCTTGGGGGAGGCCTATGTCCAGCAGTGGACGTCTTTCGGCTGATATGATGATGATGATGATTTACTTATAAATGAAGTAACAGTATTTTTTTGTGTGGCGAAAAAACGAAGTAGCTTTTTCATTAATTATTGGGTGGAGCATAACGGTTTGAGGTGTCGATTTATGATTTAGGTACCGCATTTGATGTCCATTGACCATTGTGTACTAATATAATCTGCCATATTCCAGAAAACGAAAAGGATATACCTATGTTGTATATTACTCTCTCTTCCACTGCTTAGATCCTCTCAGTTTGTAAAAGCTTTCAAAAATATAAAGAAGTGTGTATTCAGTAAACATACGTCACGCGGGAGATATTTTGACGTCAAAAATCTAACGACGCTTCCCAAGAGGAGACCACTCTCGTGAAGAAACGTCGCAAGAAACTCAGGTATAATGCCAGTTATAATTGTAGTATTTTCATAATTATTCAGTTCCCAAAAGTAAAGTATAACATGAAATTCTTCACTCTGCCTTAATAACATATTTACGGCGTGGAATTCGAAGAACTCCTATACAAAATCATTTTAATGAGCACAAATATTATGACAAAAACGTCGCAATTCTCCAAGGAGCTTCTTTCATAATTTTCCTTCGCTTGTTATGTTGATCTCCTGAATTTTAATATCTTATAACAACCAACAATTTAGTTGCTAGATATTAAAATATAAGAACTTTGAACTTTGACATTAATTCTTACTTGTGTATCCTTAAATTATTCACTTTAAGATAAAATCTGTGGCTTCTATGACAAGGTTGTCACTCTAAAACACGTTACTGTAGGAGAGTAAAAACGTGTTAATGGTGAAATAAATCATTTTGTAGACATACATTATTCGTCCGTGTGGTTGCCGAGTTAGAATAGTGCCACCCCATGTCTTCCCGTGGATGTCGTAAGAGGCAACTAAGGCAATAAAGGCTTGTAGAACTTTTAGGCGATGGGCTTGCAACCTGTCACTAATACACTAGTAAACTTGATTGTGCAAAATGTGGTTACAGAATTCATACAAGTTTTTTTAGGGTTGTTGGTATTTCTGTAGCTTTGCCTACCCCACTCTGGGAATGAAGGCGTGATTTTATGTATGTATGTGTGTATTATTTCACGGACAATAATGAATTTCAATTGTAGTCATAAATTTTAAGACATTAAAAATACCAGTTATGCTACTCGTAATAGACAAAAAACTAAGTTAGGAGTTCATGGTACATATTACGCCGTCTATATATCATTTGACACAAGAGGCACAGAAGAAAGATTATTTTATAAGTCAGATTAACAGATGTGCTCTTGAAACTTACTATCTTAAATAAGAATTAATTATTTCTCCTGCATCTTCCAACATAAACTTGCTCATCGCACAGTCAGCTCACCACATCTCAAAAGTCGTCGGCTCAAAGCAACTCATACATCAAGAGTGGAAAGCCACCGCGGCCGCTGCGATCCCTTGCATGGTCGGAAAGAAGGCATTGTGTTTGGAGTACGAGACATAGGGCGTGGGACAAGGCATAGGAAATGCGACAGTAAGTCCCCTGCCTCACTAGGATGCCATGGCGAGGTCGCCAGCTTCGGTAGCCAAACAAATCATACCGAGATGTATGGTAGCTCACTCATCTGGCGACGGTTTGGCGACGTCAAAATGTAAGGGCGACGTCGCCATGGCGTCCCAGTTGGCGTCCCAGTGAGGCAGAGGACTAAGACGTGTCAGGTAAAGAGAGTTTATTTCGTATGTTTTTATTAACGTTTTAAACGCTATTTTAAATACAAAACTAGAGCGAATGTCAACTTTGACTCAAAGATACTCAGGTATATCTTTCGCTGTCAACCACGACAGAAATATCCATCAATGGCGTTGAAAAGGTTAAGTCGGCAACGTCAAACTTCACCGAAAACCTAGAAACTAGTGCTCATTACTAATATTTTAAATCGTGGATTGACCTCGATACACCTCGTACATAATGTGTCACTTTCTAACCGGAAGAAACCAAATCTATCCCTGTGGGCCGATCACGCTACCACGGGACCTAAGTGTCAACTGATGTCAAACGAGAACTAGTATCATTATTATGAAATTATTAAAACGACAGCCACCCGGGTTTAAGTTGCTTAGTAATAAAAGGACTCAAATCACACAAAACACACTCTTATTTTAAACCTTAGTTCTTTATACTTATGTTGGAAAATGCAATAGACGAATGATAGTCCCGACCCTATGTCAAAAATGGTCCTGTGGCAGCGTGTTTGGCCCACTGGTTTGATTATATAACTAGGAACACACGCTAAACATTTAGGTGATAAAATCATCTGCGAAATATCCGATGAGCTTTGTAGATTCACAACAATTTAAATTAAATAGTATAGTAAAAGGCAGATAAGAAGCCAAACCTGACACCTGTTATTTCAGTACAAATTATAATCTCAAACCCGAGCATAGGTTATATATAAATTGTACTGCGACGACAGGTGTCCAGGTTGACTTTTCTGCCATTTACTATACTCAAAAATAGTGTAAAGGTAGCGACATCTGTTTTGCATAAAAGCAAACCCAGAGCACGCGTTAGTAGTGTAAATTATTAACAGTCCCCTAGATGGCAGTTTTCATGTAATGAATTGACCAATATGTACAAACAAGATGAAATGTAAAAGATACATTTGAGTAAGTATTTTTCTTAATAATTTTCTATTATAATAAGTGGTCGGGGAAAACTGTGCAAAACTTTAACAACACTTGTAAAGCTGACATAAAAAAGAACTTACAACCACGAAAAATAAGAATATTATTGAAAAATAAGAATTTGATTGGCAGATTAGTGTTCAGTTTAACTCTATTTGGATCTACTCTATATCCCTATAGTAATAGGGATATTAATATTTTCATGGCTATAATATAAGTTTTGTTAAATCTTTGCACCGTTTTCCTCGATCACTGATTATAATTATGTTTAACGATATCTAGATGTCGTTATCACACCATGTACACGCCTCTATTCTACTGGACATACCATATTGCCTTTGACATTGTCATCGTATTGTTTTTAACTTGACCGCCGTTACTGTCAAGTAAATAAGAGCGATCGTAACATTGAAAATACGATAACATGTCAAAGATAAGATGGTTTTACGAAGATGAATAGTGGCCTTGATTATGACACTACGCAGTGACGGGCTGGGATTCTACACAGTAATAACGATATCGTCTTCGACGTGTCTCTGTATTGTCAACGTTTTGATAACTCTTATGTCATTGATAATAAGAGCGATCGTAACATTGAAAATACGATAACATGTCAAAGATAAGATGGTTTTATGATGAATAGTGGCCTTGATTATGACACTACGCAGTGACGGGCTGTGATTCTACACAGTAATAACGATATCGTCTTCGACCTGTCTCTGTATTGTCAACGTTTTGATAACTCTTATGTCATTGATAATAATGGCGGCCGAGTTGAAAACGATGCTAAAACACGTCAAACGCGATATCGTTTTAATGCAGTAGATAGAGGCCCACTTATTATTCAAGCACAAACAACTTAAGTTCACCAGTTGACTCTAGAAATAATTAAATTTTCTGCTCGCTTATGGCTTGGACTGCCAAGGGCTTGGCAGCTCCGCCAACGAGTCGTCTTTTGAACCGAGCTAGACGCACATTGACGTCTAAAAACGCAAATTACGCCACGCCCGCGCACTTTGGCACTAAGTAGCGCTGCATTTGCTAACGAAGGTGTGTTTGCTTGGAAAAATGTGGCTAATGGCAGTGGTTACTTTTTGTACGAAGCTTGAGTAAAGCCACCAGTGATAGTATATTACTCGTAAATTAAATATTTGACCTAAGCCAGTTACATAATGAAGTCGTGTGAGATATTTTACTGGAGGTTTTCAATCGTTTGTTGAGCCATGTGGACAAATTTTAAATCAAATTATTAAATTGATGTAACCTGATTGTTGAATTTCGAAGTCGTAATTCAAAAATATAAAGGAGTGAATATTAATACATAAAGCGTTTAAAAAAAGGTTTAGATAATTTTTGGGAAGTGTTATTGTGAGATTTGTCCTATGCCTAAAAATAAAATGGCAATCAATCAAATGAAACTGATAAATAAACAATAAACCCTAAATTCTTTGTAAGAAACGAGTCATTGTAATTGCTCCTGCAATTTAAAAAAAGGTGTAAAATCTGTGAAGTCAATATACACTTACAAGCAAAAATACTCGCCCACTCGTCTTTTGTTCATAAAATTGTTTACAAATATGTATAGTCAAGAAAAAACGGGCCATTTAGTATAGTTTCCTTAGAATGTGGCCCGTTCTCTTTGCTCCTGGGTTTATTTTAGTCTTAACTCTTTCCAAAATAATCAAAAAGACTCATAAATTACCACGGATGGACAGTCAGCGTAGGCTTAGTAAAAGGGTCCCGTTTGACACCTTTAGGGTACGTAACCCTAAAAACAGAGTGGAATACATACCCGTTGACAATGCAGTTAGCTATTACAGGTTGGTAGTGACCTAGTGATCCTACCTACCAAGCTAACGGTCCCGGGTTCAATTTCTGATAAGGGCAAGTATGTGATTAGTGCGAGTAATTGTTCCTGAGTCTTAAATGATTTTTCTATATGTTTAATTATTTATCTTTTTATATGAGTATGTTTGTCGTGGTCTAGTCTAAGACCACAAATATAAGTTACGCCGGCAATCTTCATCCACGCAGAAAGGTGCTCACTAATGCCGAAGATAAACGAACGTAAAAAACAATTCAATTTAAACCTTGTCGTGTTACGCGTAAGGTAGAATATGAAATTACAGTTAAACTTGTGCTTTCTCGCTCATGGCGATTAGTGATTAGCGATTAGCGCTAAGCGCTCGTGTGTCTCAGCTTGTGTACGAATGACAACTGACGCGACGCTAAATAAAATGGCGGTCGACGGCGTCGCTGCAATGGCTGCCAAATATTTGGCCCATAGCCGTCGAAGTTTTACCCGCGCAAACGTACTGCCTTATATTGGCCAAAACGTTTTCGTTGTAACTTATATTTGTGGTACTACTGTACCCATAGTACAAGCCTTAAGCTAAGTTTGGGACTAGAACAATTTGTGTGCAGCCATTCAAACATAACGTTAAACTGACAAAGCACTAAAGGGCGTAGGTACTGTAAGCGCCATCTAGTTTTAGGAGCTGTTCAACAGACACAAGTTGGTCTCATGAACATCGGACACATGTACCTGAGATCGTATTATCATTGACAAAACCTGGCGAATCCGAGGCAGTGAAAGAGACGTAGTTGTATGGCTCCTATAATTCTATCTCTTTCACTGAAACTTGGTAGATTTCAAGAATTTATAATACGGTACTAGGCTATCAAATGAAGAGCCCGTACCCTATTAAACCTGGAACCGGAAAATTTTACGAGTACATTACTGCCTTTATAGTTTCAGCTATCTGGATTAGTTCTAAAGGTTACAGAGTATATACCATTAAAAAAAAATAGCGGTCTTACTTTTATTCCGTGTGATATACTTACTCACCCAAAGATGATGCTTTAAATATGTTGATCAATCAAAAAAAAACATGAAAAATTACGAGCAGGTACTTAATATACTAAAAAATTCCCGCGACTTCATAGGTTCGCGTAAAATAAGTATCCCACTCCTTATTTATCTCCGTTTGTATTTCGTCGGTTTATGAAATAAATAATCTTATTTTCAAGTACAATCGCCCACACAGTTAAGTGACCAATGAAGATAAACAGAGAGAAACTGTCTTGATCGTGCACATGAGATTCTTATGTAAAATCTATATTCTCTTTCTAAATTTTCTCACTTCCGTCTTTAATGGGCAGTTAATTGTGTGGCTGTTTGTACTTAGCTTACTTGGGACCCTGGTCAGCAGATATGAAAAGCATTAAGGCTCTGTAATCCCGGCTCATAGACACCTCCGGAGATCCCAGAGCTGGTGCTTTCCTCTCTCAGAGTATTGGAGTAGCTATCCAAAGAGGTGATGCAGCCAGTGTCAAAGGGACCATGCCGCGGGGGGACCTGTTAGAAGGGGTGTTTTTTTATACTTGTTATTTAATTAGCTAAGTAAGTTTCGTTTGTTTGTTCACTTAGTTATTTAGTTTATTAAATTTTAATTAATATATTTATATGTACAAAATATATTTATACGTTATTAATATAAGTAAATGTTACGAGTAGGTATGGTTAAGTAGGTAGGTAGGTAGATTAGAATCGACGCGCAGACTCAAGGACACCTCTATAATATTGTTAACGACATTAAAGCCAAGGCCGCAATGAGTAAAACCTTCCATTATTGAATGTCCCCGACGGGTCAAGGTCCATCGGTCATTCGAGAAGGCATTCTGGATTTTTTGGGTGTATAAAAGGCGAGGCACGCGTGCGGCGATTCATTCCTTACATGGAGAGCTAACAGTGCGTACGAGTAAACCGAGCGACCATCTAAGTTTATTGTGCGATGATTATTTGTAACGATTAAGTGAGTGTATTAATAAAGTTCATGCATTTCTATCAGTTACCTACCCCCACGTACGTAACAATAATAAACAACTTCTTAATTCAACGTTTTAGTCTGTCAGTCAGCAAATCACGGAAGAGTTTCATATGTAAAGATAAGTCTCATTTTTCATCATAATGAATACACCCGAGCCCGGAAATTTCGTAGCAATTTTTATGTGTCATAGGGACTTCTCGTTTATCGACTTCCAATATACATAATTTTGTCGATAAATTATAGAACACAACACAACATTATCATTTATCAATTTCATGTTCAAAGTCAGTTTTAGTGCTAACAAGTTTTTCATCATTACTTTATCTATAAAAGAAATAGACAGTCATAATTCTATCTTGTCTCGAAGAGATCGCTCATTCGCGATAAGACTGCATGTTGTTTACTTCTACTCATAATTATATTAAAAAAAATGTATTCTGTATTTATCGATATACCCATGTATATCGGAAGTCGATAAACGAGAAGTCCCTATGACAGCTCAAAAGTGTTACGAAAGTTCCGGGCTCTGCACATTACTTTAGAAATAGCATTGCCGAGGGTAGCAAGTTCGCGCTTTATGGACGAGTTCATAATGTTCATATAGAGGGCCGAAACATAGTTGAGGCTAGTCAAAATTGGCTCCTTTTCTCAACTATTGCGAGGAAATACAACAATTTATAATTAAATATTTGCGAAATTAGTTTAAAAAGAGTATTAATATTTTGAATGAAATCGGCGCGTCCTAAATGTGATGTTTTCTGACCTCAAACCAGAACGAAAATCTTCTATTTCCGAGCAGTGTAGAGTTTTTTTACATGTTTTTAGTTAATTAAATTAATCTTAACTCCATAAGGCACCTGTTAACGTTTGGGCAAAGCAGATATTGTAATAAAACAATTTAAATGCAACACTTGCTTAATTTTCAGTATAATTTATGACTTAAACATAAAAACGCCTCAGATTATGTGTACCTAATTGTTATATATGTGCATGTGCGCGGGCGCACCCGCTGTGTAAAACATTAGAATAATAAAGCAGTGTGAAATTAGCTCGCTTGTTTAATGGTCGTGTCCCTCCCCGGTTCAATATCCAACACGTGGCGACGACCGGACTCGCGTTATTACGTTTAAAATGACCACGGGAGTATCGTTTGGTATTTTGTCAACTTTTGATCACCTTTCACAAGAGTGGAACGGGTATAAATCACGGTTGAATCAATGGTTCATCGCCAACGACATCGACCACGAGACTGACAAGGCAGCGGTCAAGCGAAGGGCGATTCTGTTGAGTGCACTGAGCGAATCGACATTTAAGCTTGCGAGTGACCTGGCTTTGCCTAAAAAGGTGGAAGACATAAACTACGAGGAGATTTTAAGGCTCCTTGACAACCACTTCACTCCAAAGAGATTTGGGTTCGCGGAAAAGTCAACCTTTTATTCGGCAACACAGCGGCCAGGCGAGGGTCACACTCAATGGGCTGCCAGGATTCGAAGCTTAGCGGCGCATTGCGGCTTTAAGAACTTGGAGGAGGCCCTGCTTGATAAGTTTGTCATGGGCATGGTAGCTGGACATGAAAAAGATAAGTTGTTCGCGCAGGATCAAAAGGAGCTGACCCTGGCCAAAGCCATCGAGTTGGCTGAGAGCGTGCGCTGCGCGCGCCGCGCGTCCTCGGTGGCGACGGGCAGCGGAGCGCCAGCCCAGGACGCCGTGTTCAATTTCTCCAAAAAAGAAAAATGCAGTGTGTGCGGATTTACCAACCACAAATCTGATCAGTGCGGTTATAAGAACTATAAATGCAAAAAGTGCAATAGGAAAGGCCATTTGCGTAAAATGTGTTCTTTTAATGACATAAGGTCAAATATGTGGAGGACGGTATAGCGGACGAGGGAGACGACGGTAAGTGTTTTTATAATATTCGGTGCATAAAAGGAAAGCCTATGACGGAGCGCGTTTTTGTCAGTGGACTGGCTTTAGAGTTCGAAATAGACAGCGGATCAGCGGTTAGCGTCATTTCGGAAAACACCTTTGAATCTCACTTTAAAGGGATGCCATTGTCAGACACCAATAAAAAATTGTTATGTTATACAGGAAGGAGTATAAAAACTTTAGGCACCATTAATTTACCAATTTCGTATAGCGGGGAAACGCATTACTTGTGTGTGTACGTAGTTCGTAACGGCGGGCCGCCGCTGCTGGGCCGCGACTTTATTCGTGCGTTCCAATTGGAGCTGGCGCCAGCGCAGCCTGCCGGCGGCGCGCGCGCCGTCAACGCCGTGTATGCACGCGAAAAAAACGAATGCGATATTGTTAAACAATTATCAATAACATTCCCTCAAGTATTTTCGGGCAATCTTGGTACTTTTAATAAATACAAGGTTAAGTTACATTTAAAGCCAGACTCAAAACCCATTTTTATTAAAGCGAGACCAGTTCCTTATTCTTTAAAGGAAAAAATCGAAAAAAAATTGGATAGACTTATTGCTTTAGGTATCTTAGAACCCGTCCAACACTCGGAATACGCATCACCAATAGTGCCAGTGCTAAAAAAAGACGGCAGCATCCGTATATGCGCCGATTATTCAGTAACAATTAACAAACAGTTACTAGTAGATCAGTACCAATTGCCAACCATCAATGATTTACTATCAAAGCTGCACGGGGGAGTTCAATTCAGCAAAATAGATTTGTCTATGGCGTATAACCAGTTTATGCTGAGTGAATCGTCCCAAATGCTAACATGCATCAACACGCACCGCGGGTTGTTCAAGTATACGCGGCTGGTGTTCGGGCTGGCGAGCGCGCCCGCCGTGTTCCAGCGCGCTATGGAGGGCGTGCTGGCCGGCGTGGACGGCATCATCTTCCTGCTCGACGACGTGCTCGTGACGGGCGCCACACCCGCCCAGCACCACCAGCGGCTCGCGGCGGTCTTACAGCGGTTGGAGGACGCACAACTGACGGTGCAACTGAATAAGTGCGAATTTTTTAAAGATGAGGTTGCTTATCTCGGGCATATAATCGATAAAAACGGAGTTAGAAAATCGCCCGATAAGGTTAAGGCTATTTTAGAGGCGCCCAAGCCTTTAAACGTATCTCAGCTGCAGTCGTTTTTAGGGTTAACTAACTACTACAGAAACTTTGTTCCAGAGGCGTCATCAATTTTAAGCCCCTTATATAATTTATTACATAAAAATGTAAAGTGGGAATGGTCAACCGTACATAATAATGCCTTTATTAAAGTAAAAAATATATTGGGGTCAGACACCACGTTAGCACACTTTGATCCTAAAGCTACTTTAATTTTGACAGTAGATGCGTCCCCGGTAGGGTTGGCGGGAGTGATATCCCAAATAGGCGATGATGGCCTAGAACGACCTATTTCTTATGCCTCCCGAACTCTTACATCGGCGGAAAAAAATTACTCCCAAATCCAAAAGGAAGCTACGGCGATAGTTTTTGGGGTTAGACGCTTCCATCAATACCTGTATGCTCGGTCAGTTCCTTTTATATTGCGGACTGACCATAAGCCACTTCTCTCTATATTTAGTCCGCATAAAGGCATTCCGGAGATATCAGCCAATAGACTCCAAAGTTATGCGATATTTTTATCAGCTTATAATTACACAATAGAATACATTAGTAGTAAACAAAATAGTGCTGATTATTTATCGCGAGCGAGTCTCCCGGCGCGGGCGCCGGCGAGGGCAGGGGAGGGTGCGCGGCCTGAGGGATCGGAATGCGAGGACGACGCGGCCTACGTTAATTTCGTGGTGGAGGGTAGCCTGCCGGTGACTCGGGCCGAGCTGCGGCTCGAGACTGACCGTGACGACACGTTAAGCATGGTGAAGCGTTACGTCTTGAACGGGTGGCCAAGAAAGACTAATGCCGATCAATTAAAACCTTATCATAACTGTCGACTGCAGTTGTCATACGAAAACGGGTGTTTAATGCGCGGTCATAAGGTTGTAATTCCAGCGGCATTACAAAAAATTTTTTGCGAGGAATTGCACAGTTCCCATTTCATACATAGTTAAGATGAAGGCGGAGGCTCGCAGGCGCGTGTGGTGGCCCGGCGTGGACGCGGCGCTGGAGCAGCTGGCGGGCGCGTGCGCCGTGTGCGCCGCGCTGCGCCCCGCGCCGCCGCGCGCACCTCTCGCGCCGTGGCCGCTGCCCCCGCATTCATTTTATCGAGTACACCTCGATTTTTTAGGTCCGTTCAATAATCAGATGTTTTTAATAATCGTTGACGCCTTTAGTAAATGGGTGGAATGTTATTCCATGACGTCATCATACGGTTCGAGGGCCGTTATAGACAGGCTGTACGATTATATGTCACGTGTGGGAGTACCTCACACATTGGTCAGCGACAATGGCACCTCTTTTACCTCTCAGGAGTTTCAAGACTTTTGTTCCGTTAATGGCATAAAACATATTTTGTCCCCTGCATACCACCCTGCAAGCAATGGACAAGCAGAAAGCTTTGTCAAAATAATAAAAAAAGGTTTAAAAGGAATTATATTAAGTAGTACTAGTAAAAAATTGTGTCAGGATAAAATTTCTAAATTTTTATTTGACTATAGGAACTCTAAAAACAGTACCACTGACAAGTCACCCGCGGAACTGGTGTACGGCCGCGCGTTACGTTCTAGGCTCGACTTACTAAACCCGATCACAACACCGTCTCCTTCGGCCGCAGACCTCGTTGAAACCGTCGAACGTAACCAGTGCTTACAGGCTAAATATTACAAGGGAAGTCAAAGACCAGACTTTAAACTTAATGATAAGGTTTGGTTAAAGAAATATACAAACGTTAATAAGAGATATTTTTGGTTGGAAGGCATAATAAAGAAAAAAATCGGAAGTGTGATGTATGGCATCTATATACCACAGCTTGACTGCGAAGTGACCAGGCATATTAACCAGATTAGGCCACATCCAGGCGCACTACAAAGTGACAGCGCGCACTGGGACCCCAACGTGGTGCCGGACCTGCCAGCTGCTGCCGCGCCTGACCCCCAGCAAGGAACGGTGGTAGCCCGACCGGAGGAGGAAAGGGTTAGGGCCGGGCCAGATATACCCGGCTCCAGTAATAATTCTCCGGGCACACCAACTACCATCGCTAGGCGCCGACAAGCAATAAGTCCCGTATTCGGCACGCCTACGTCAGAACAAGGCGACAGCCCTGATTCTTGATGGCTGATAAATCGTTATTGTATAATGTCATTTACCTTCAATTAATTATTTGTAATAGTTTTAGTTCCTTAGCTATAAGGGGAAGGGATGTTATATATGTGCATGTGCGCGGGCGCACCCGCTGTGTAAAACATTAGAATAATAAAGCAGTGTGAAATTAGCTCGCTTGTTTAATGGTCGTGTCCCTCCCCGGTTCAATATCCAACACTAATGTTACATTTTCAACGAAAGGTTAACTTTATACTTTTTATCAATACCCTTAAACTAAAAAGTCCCTTTCTTCGGGCCGTCCAATAAATATCCTCAATTAACTTAATACTGATTGCTTCTATACATCCTTAGGACTTACGTACTCTTGATTGAAAATGTTTTTTCAGGGTCCCGCATTTTCAATGAAACACAAAGATTCTTGTAGCTTTAGTTCTAGTGGTAGTAAAAAACATTAGTGGTGGTAATGACCACCAAATTATGCTTTAAACTACCGCCAAGCAAAGACAACCAGTTCAATCACTAGCATAATTTCCATCTAAGTCCTCAGGGTTAGCAAAGTATTTGCAGTCTATTACTACTTGATTATTATACTCGTATATGTATACTTATCTTGTTTGAATTATGTAAGTGAGATCTGTGACTCAGACATTTGCATTCTTAAGACTACAATATAAAGACCGCAAAACACATTTGCGTTCTTTTTATTATGTACTAGCGACCCGCCCTCGCTTCGCTCCGGATTAAAGTATTATACATATAAACCTTCCTCTTGAATCATTCTATCTATTAAAAAAAACCGCATCAAAATCCGTTGCGTAGTTTTAAAGATTTAAGAATACAAAGGGACATAGGGACAGAGAAAGCGACTTTGTTTTATACTATGTAGTGAAGTGAGATATGTGACCCAGACATTTGCATTCTTAAGAGTACTATATTAAGACCGCAAATGCGTTCCCAACTCTGAGTTGAGAACACATTTTGAGGTCTTAAGATTTCAGGAGATTTTAAGAGAATCACAACGTATGTAGTACAGCAAAACCAGAGTTTTAACCTTTTCAACGCTATTGACGGACATACCCGCACCACTGGTTCAACGCAATATTTCCGTCATGGTTGACAGCGCAAAATAGACCTGAGTGTCTATGAGGCAAGGTTGACATTAACTCTGGTTTTAAGCTACCATTGGCGTGAGTGACATCTTTTGTGTATGATATAGCGTTGAAAATTTTAATAATACTCAGCTGTCTATCGCTTTTCCAGTCTCTCGGCTTGTGAAATACTACCTTCTGCCCGCGGCTTCGTCTGCGTCGATTTCGATTATCGTTATTCTTCTGAGAACTTTGACATTTTCCGTGATGAAAAGGAGCCTGTGTTTTAATCTGGGGTATAAGCTATCTCCATTTCAATTTCAGTTGTAGCGTGAAGAAGTAACAAAGTAAAACACAAACTGATGCCGCTCTTTACAGCGGTAAAGAGCCAAGTGCTGTTAAAACTCTGGTTTTACTGTACCTAAGTGGTTGAACATTTTACGTAATTATGTCTTAATTTAGAATAGGGACTATCTGTGTGGTCATACAAACCAAGGAAACTCATTATTTGTCAAAAATAAAAGTGGTCGTGAATTCAAAACCCTTTTTAATTTTGAACTAGCATTAAAAATATGCAACAAAAAATAATAACATTAAAGCATGTTCACTATGATGACCATTGTAAAATTAAGGGTTTGCTCGTAAAGACAAACTTACAAATATCATACATTTATATTATTTGTAAGATATTAAAATGTTAAAAAGTAATTGCAAAGCTGTAGTTATTTAAAATATAAATAATCTTAGGGGACAATGTCACACAAATTGACTTAGTTCCAAACTAAGCTCCAGGCTTGCACTATGGGTACTAGACAGCGATAAACTTACTTTTATAGAGAAATATACCCTTAAATACATAAAAAACCTCCAAGACGCAGGAACAAATACTCGCGCTCATCACACAAATATCTACCTTTACCTTACCTTTTAGTAATGTGTTTAAAAGGAACCCTTACTAGAAAACAAATCACTATTGGCCAAAGAAGTCCGCATTTTACTCTCCGAAAAAAGCGGCTTAGTCAACCCCCCAAAACAATCAATTAGGAAAGTTTCAGCGTTCATGAATTGCAAATGTACTACTTGAACGCTTTTCTGACGGAACTCTTTTAACAGTATCGCTCGTCGAATGCTATTCAAATACAATTACGAGTTTCTTTTGTTTATGTTTTACCGACCCAGCCCAGCCTTGCTCGGTTACCTACAAAAAATCGTGTTGTACATAACGTCACGCCTTCATTCCCAGTGGGAAAGCCAGAGCTACATACACCAACGACTCTAAACTTGTTGATAATTCTGTAACCACATTTTGCACAATCAGGCTAAGATGTTTACCAGTGTATCAGTGACAGGTTGCAAGCCCACCGCCTAACAGTACTACAAGCCTTTATTCCCTTAGTCACCTCTTACGATATCCACAGTTTTGTTAATTTTCACTTAATAGCGTCTGCTAACTAAACGGGATCGGATCATACTATGACCTTAAAAAGAACGTGCTAGGCAGAAGGGTAAAGGATGTTTGCTACCAAACGGCTCATATCGATATTAAATCATGTACACAGTGTTTAAAGTTAATATCAAGCCGCGCACAGTAGCTTAACCACGCGGGCGTCTTCCGCGACGCGCGATCGTAAGCTACGAGGCGCGTTTGGCTCCGTAATAAATACCCAATAATATTTTTAGTAGATGCGATCGTCTGTCGCCGAATTCATTCGCATCCTTTCCAATCCGATGCTATGCAAAACGTTTGGTGGAATCATACTTTTCAATACAAATCCTATTTTTTGCCTGATTGGTTCCTATTGCGGGTCAAGGTATGATCCAGTGTAGGACGCTTACCATGAGTTGCCATTACCGTACTCGCTAGCGAATCGAATACTTTGACCCTCCCACTCCATAACAATATTGTGAGGGATAGAGCATCTGACTTTTTTTTTTTTTTTTTTTATGTGAACGAGATGCCTCACGAGCACTCAGGCCACCTGATGGTAAGTGAAATCTGAGACCCATAGACATTTGAATTCTCAAGATTATAATCCTAAGACCTCAAATGCGCTGCCAACCCTGAGGACTAAGATGGAATGCCTCTATGCTAGTAATTTCACCGGTTGTCTTATCCCCACGCCGGAACACAACAATGCGAACACTGTTGCTTGGCGGGTGGTTAATGGATAAGATGGTGGTAGCGATCCGGACGGACCCTGCACAGGGTCCTACCACCGCTGACTTGCTAGCGAGTGTGGTAATTGCAACTCATGGTCAGGATACAGGTGCCTTTAGAGTAAAATAAATCCCCTGCGGCGCACGCTACGCATGCACACGTTACACATGCGAGCCACGTTTATCATTCGTTCTAGGCGTGTGTCACTAACTTACATTACTTACGAAGCTAATTTATACCTATCGTAGAAATCCTAAGAACAAGTTTTATGTCAACAATATGACTCACAAAAGCAAGATAAGTAAACAAATTGGAATGGAGACTCAGAAACGCACAAAAGTTTCAAAAATGAAAATAAAACAATTCAAGATACTTTAAATCATGTTTCCTGAAGCTCTGTTTTTCCAGCTAACAATGTATTGGACCGGTAAACAAAGATAGCTCAAGACGTAACAACGAAGTACTCTTCTAAACACTAGAATAAACTTCGTCCAAACTACTCCTTATTAGAGACAAAGAAAACTCCAAACGGTTTGTTTTAAAGTGAAGGTGCGTTCAAAGAGGTCAGCTAAGTACTTGTACTGTCAACTTAACTTTGTTTGTCAGCTTGTCAGCAATACCAAGTTTCATCATCATTATCAACCCGTATTAGAGGTTACATTTGTTTCATCAAAACAATTTTTTGACAAACTGATTCATTTCCGAAACATATCATTTGGAAAACTGCTTTTTTCCGCAAAAAATATCCTAACCTTAGCTTTAGGGTTCTGCACGATGGCCCTTTTTACAGTTTCGGAATAAAGCAGCTTGTCAAATTATATTTTTGGGAAACGAATCAGTTTATCAAAAGTTTTTTGATAAAATGACAACCCTTGAATTCCACTGCTGGACAAAGGCTTTTTCCAATGCACGCCACTGCTTCCAATCTTCCGCTTCTCTCATTCAACCTGCACTGGCCAATCTGCGCATATCATCGCTCCATCTTGCCCGAGGGTGTCCTACGCGACGTTTGCTGAGGCGCAATCTCCACTCAAAAACACGACGGCTCCAACAGTATACAGTTCCGAGTCAAACATGACCAGCCCACTGCACCTTCAGCTTGCTAATTCAGCGGGCTGTCTGTTTTTTTGGTTCTCTGTCGGATCACATCATTTCTACTGCCATCCTTCAGTGAGAATCCAAACATTGCCCTAAGTTTCTTCTTCTCCTAGTGCCTCCTCATTCGGGAAGGTTGGCCATTAGCTTCTTATACTCGTCTCTATCCGTAGCCAGCCGGAACAGCTGTTCGACGGAAGCAATACCGGTCCACTCCCGGATGTTCTGCAGCCATGATTTCTTCCTTCGCCCAGCGCGTCTCTTACCCTCCACTTTGCCTATCATTATCAACTGCAGTAGCGTGTATCTATCATTCCTAAGCACGGTCCCTTAAATTACTTAGTCGTAGGACCCTGTGCAGAGTCCGTTCGGATCGCTACCATCATCTTATCCATTAAGCTACCGCCAAGCAACAGTATTTGCATTGTTGTGTTACGGTGTGAGGATAAGACAACCGGTGGAATTACTACCATAGAGGCATTCTATTTTAGTCCTCAGGGCTGGCAACGCAGTTGAGGTGTTAGGATTGCACTCTTAAGATTATAGTCTTGAGAATTCAAATGTCTATGGATCTCAGATTCTACTTACCATCAGATGGCCTGAGTGCTCGTTTGCCTTCTCCTTATCATAAAAAAGGTTTTTTTTCATGTATATTATTCAGATAAAATTTATATGTATGCTTCTCTTAGTAAGCTAGTTGATTGACATGTAACTAAATTATGTACTTTCAAATAATTTTAGGACGTTAAGATTCTTAGAATACAACAACCATACACCATAATAAAATTATGCAACTTGTACCACTGTATTTGCAAGTTTAATAAAAAATAAACATAGTAACCATTGACACATTGCATTGTAGGTGTATTATCTTTGCAGGCTACCTGATAATTATTATCATTATTACAACTCTTTCTATGCTATGCTGCAGCTAATGTTGATGCTGAATCGTCACAACTGTGTGTTATAAATAAAGTCAATTATTAAAGCCTTTTTTACGCTTTCATATTATAAAAGTACGAAAATAGTCAAGCAACTAAATCAAATCAAATAGAACAAACATTCCTCAAATGACTTGTCTGGTGTAAACGGGGCTCGAAGAGTAAAAAACTTCAGTTGGGAGTCTTTCGAGTGAACAAGGCTGTGCCGTGTCTTTTATTTTCGATACGTATTTCGATGCCGGGCTTCCGAAAACCACTACTATCGAATAGTCGTACGATAGAATAGTTTTAAATTATAACATCTTCATAAATAATATTGAAGACACGCTAGCCTCGTTAAGTTGGTAGTGACCCTGCCTTCGAAGCTGGGGGCTGGTTCAAATCTCGGTAAGGGCAAATATTTGTGTGATGAGCACGAGTATTTGTTTCAGAGTCGATGTTTTCGATGTGTTTAAGTATTTATATTTAAATATTTCTCTATATATGTAAGTTATCGTTGTCTAGTACCCATAGTACAAGCCTAGAGCTTAGTTTGGGACTAGGTCAATTTGTGTGACGTCCTGTGATTCACTTATTTTTTATTTTAATTAAATTTTTTGTTGAAAAAGCGAGGATAATACTAATTTATTGTTACTTAGCCTGAGGACAATAATAATTCGGGTGTATACCTATTGCTTTATAGCACCAACTTTTAAAGAAGGTATCATCACGCAGAATTTTAATGTCATCGAAAGGCATTTCTCGCCACATTTTTTTTGTAGTCTCATGTCTACATGTTTATTTTTAGGATATCCTGAAAACTGATAAAGTAAAATAGGTAACGGTTAAGGCGATCCTTGAAACATTACCAAATTCTATTTTTTAACGCATTGACGCATCTACTGCGTCACGTATTTGACGCGTTTTTTACGCTGACCGTTGGTGTGTGGTTTTTGCCGTTTTGAGGCAGCTAAATTTTCGCAGTGTCAGGGCATTATAGCTTCGTTTTGCTAAAGTTTTACAAAAAGTTTTCAAACTAATTGATTTCATAATCTCATCATTTTGGCAAACTGCTTTTTTTCGGAAACTGTGATTTTTATAAATTTTACCTAACCGGGTCATACACACCATTAAAAACAAAAGTTGTCTCTCCTGTGGTCAATAGTTAAAGAGCTTGTGTGCATATAAGTTGTTTTTATATGATAGGTCTAAAGCAGTCCTGACGGTGTTTTTGCGGGAATGGGCTTAGCCAGAAAATTAGGCCATAAAAACGTTAGCTTTCGGTGTGTCCACAGGAAAGACGGTAACCTAAATCTGTGTATGACCCAACCACAGGGTTATTTATGGTCCTAAAATATTGTTTCGGAAAAGAATGTGATTTGTCAGATGATGATGAAAAATTTATCAGTTTGTGCAATGGCTCTTCGTGAAATTACATGATACTTAACTTCATTATGGTCGATCTTTTGATTTTCGTGAAGAAAAATGAGATCTTGTGTTAGTGGTACTCACTCGACAGAATAAAAACGCAGCTGGCTTGTGTTTCGGCGAATGCATTTTAAGACCAGACGGTATTCTGACTGCTATTCAGCTGCCAAATATAATTCATAACGCTAAGTGGTTAAGACAGATGCAAATTCAGTAAGGGGCATTTTAAAAATATAGTGTGTAAACTAGTTAAGGAAAATTAAGAAATGTTTACTTTTGTCAGTTTTGTGACGAAATTAGCCATCTAAATGTATGGCAAATGTTTCTCTCAAAAGTGAACAAGTTACCTTTTTTAAATTTTCCTTAACTAGGGTACACTTTATTTTGAAAATGCCCTATGGAGTTGTATAATTTTATTAATAAAACTATCATTTATTATGTACATAGCTCTTTTCCTTTCTTTTTTGAACCTGGCAAGAGTAAACAGTTCATAATAGTGCCCCTGGTCCGGTTACCTTCGGGAAGGGATAAGATGGCCGATTGAAAGATGTCCGGCTTTAACTTTTGATTTATTCAGTTTACTGTATTACTCTACTCACTCAACTGAACCTGAATATCGCGGTGAAACGACATAATAAAAATAAAAACTGGGCAAGAGCATTAGTCATATGCTCTTTTACTAAACATATTTTCTGATTTTTAGTATTTGTAATTTTGGCTGTATGGGGAGGGGGAGGAATTTGCGCTTTAAAGCTTAATATTCCATTAACGGATCACTTAATCAAAAATTGTTCACAGCCCCGTAATATTTTTGAAAGACCTATCCAACAACACCCCACTCTAAAGGGTAGACGACAAAAAAAAAATACATTCCCTGGTTACGGTGTAGGGGAGGAAGCCTCAAAATTTTTTTTTTCGTTTTTTGTATCACTTTGTTGGCGTGAATAATATGCACATTCATGTCAAATTACAGCTTTCAAGTACTAAGAGTTTCTGCGCTAGGCTGCGGACGGATGGATATTCATGGCGAAACTGCCTCCGTGTGAGGCTAACACGCAGTACCGGGAACCACGGAGTGTCAAATACGTCAAACGGGAGCTAGTGTCAAATAAAAAGTTGCTTATTCATTTATGAATATGAAAGCCAGCCGGGGCTTTAGTTGCTTAGTAATAAAAGGACAAAAGTCATACAAAACACTTTTTTCTTACGATGGAGTATAGAATAGACGGATTATAGTCCCTAGCCTAATATGTCAAAATCTTGTCCCGTTGCAGCATGTTAGGCCAACTAGTTTCCGTTAGGAAATAGTTATTTGTGCAACAAGAAAGAAAAGTTGTTTTTTGCTGCGAGGGTTGATTTTGAATCCCGAGCAAGAGATGGATTCTAGGTTAGAATCTTGAGTGCAGCGAGGGATTCAAAGACACGAGATGCAAATAAATTTGGTCTTGTGTTGCACATACAGTTCTTCACCTTAGCAGTGAGAAAATATAACCTTTATCTACACACATATCATAAACCCTGTATGATACATTCAAAAACTGCAAATTACGACTAGCATACAGATAAACTGTTTTGTTACAACAGATTTCTTATTTGTGAAAATGATATTATTGCTTAATAATGACATCAAATTCGAACATGTTTGAAAAACAAAGCAATTTTATTTGACCTCGATTCTAATATCACTCGAGACGACATTTTATTCGAAACGAAATGTCAATAGCATACAATTTTTAAAAATCTCGGTTGTTACTTGATATCAAACGATATGATAGTAGAGGCGGACTCTAGTTTGTCTTTAAAAAAAAGAACTACGGTGCCGCCATTTTCGACGTTCTATTTGTCTTGTCGCAAAAAATAGTTTAGCTTGTTTTGTTTTTTATAATAATAATATGTATGTAGATAAAGCAGTGTATATAACTTGTAACTGTTCATAATTAGGCATTAAAACACTCGTGCGATGTTATTATGTAACAGTCACATAAACTACTATAAGTTAAAAAAACAACATGTTAAAAATAAAACCACATCCCCCAGCCGCCGGTGCGCCGCACCACGGCCACCTTTATATTGTGAACAAAATTTTTAAAAGTTACTTTGTCTCACGCTCGCAGCAAAATCGAATTTTGCTCACTGTCTTTAAACAGCAAAACCACCCCACCCTTTTTGAGGTGCTGCGGTGAAAAAGCTTTTTAGCAGTAGTGGAAGGTTAATTGATGAGTAATTAATAAGTTTACACTTATTTCTAGAAGTCGGAATAAATATCCTTGTCTGAACTAAAAACTAAGTTTCAAGTCATTGGGATTTTAGCGAAATTAGTACTGTACAGACAAACAAACAGACAAGAAAACATCTTGAAAATGTTGGTAAAATTATGAACGGTTACGTGAATGTTCACGTAGCGGTCAGCCACCATAGCATTTTTTTTATAGAGAGTTGGAGCTTGATTAACTTAACTAAGCACAATCTAATCGAACCTCCGGCCAAAAAATGTTAGTGCCCACCGGCGGTCCTCTGGACGGCTGATGGGTTAATACAGCTTAGTTTTGTGTAAATGTACACATTAGAGTTCAGAACTCCCTTTAAAGGTAGTCAATAATTTATTTCTGCTTCATTCCGAGAGCATTAAATTAAAATATATTGAAACTCGGAAACATTAGAATTTCGCAGTTTGGAGAGAATATTTTCCTCATCATGGAAGCGATAACAGCTAAATCTGCATTTACTATCGTAACATTGATGATACGGTGTTGCATTAAGAGGCTACATTGGTGATCATTAGGTACATTAACACTGAGCTGGGTGAGCTGGATACAATAATTAAGGTGCGCGGATTAAGCAATAGAGAGTTAGTTAAGGGCTTAAGCGCTTTGACACGCACCGTCGCGTCACATTAAATATGTCCTTCTAATGTTTGTTGAATATATTTAAGTATAAAAATTGTTGTGGTTTAATAATAAAATGATAATAAGAAAACCCCGTGTGGTTGCCGGGTTGGAATAGTGCCGCTCCATGTCTTTCCGTGGATGTCGTAAGAGGCGACTAGGGACTAAAGGCTTGTATTACTGTTAGGTGATTGTATTGTCACCTGTCACTAATACAGTGGTACACATCTTAGTCTGATTGTGCAAAATATAGTTACAGAATTATCAACATGTTTAGAATTGTTGGTAGTCAGTAGCTCTGTCTACCCCACTCTGGGAATGAAGGCGTGACATTATGTATGTAGATATTAGATAACTTGACGCTGTAACGTTTAGCGATACCGTAGTAGTTTAGAATAGAGGAGGTAAATAACTACAACTGAGTTGAAATTTATTTATAATTTATTTTATTTTAAGTAGGTAGTTTGGCTAGGTCGTGGGGAATTTAAGATTTTACTGAGACTGATCATGACAACGAACAGATAGTATGGGGTCACTTCCCTGCACTTCTCTTCTGGTGACCGCGGTGACAGCCCTGAGACTCCGGGATTCCGGGTTTGCAGCGGGACTTCGGGAACGTGCCGGCAGTTGTAAAACAGTCCATTAGGGCCTGGACTAAACCCCAAACTTGATCCCTGGAAATCCCGAAAATAGCCGTTTCACAAAAAGTCCAATTTCTTGGTAGTGACTGCGACATCCGGATTTTTGAATATTGTAATGGGTGTTATTTGCGAAGGCTGGTTTAGTGAACCCCAAGCACTACATAGCAATCACTGATGTGGTAGTCACAAGCAAAATCAATTTACGGAAATAAAGAAAGAAATTTAGGTTACAAGAATAAAATCAAATTCGTCCTATGTAGCTGGATCTAACTACAAAATGAATACATATGAACCAAAGCACTCTTAACGTATGTTAGAATGATACATTTAGAAATCTAGTTTAATCATGATATTTAATTGTTAATTATTTAGGTAATATTTTTTTTATTTTACAATGTGGGTAGCATGATTCTTCTACAAATATGTGGAGCATGATTTTCAACAAAAGATTGTTACAATTGAATGTAATTTAACTAATGAAATGATTGCATTAAATACAGAAGCATAACTTTTAGAACATGCACAATGATAACTGAGATTTTAAAATTACTTAATCTATTGTAGTAAAATAATATTCGCAACACTCACCCGTCTCGGGGAAACACTTGCACTTGGTAATGTTTGGTATATTTAGTACCTAATATAATAATTACTAGTATGCTAAATTAAAATATTATAATATTAGTATGTAGCACTTTTCGCAACGAGAGAATTTGTCGATCCTTGCTCGACGTAAGGTGAAGTGTGTGTGTCGTCTCGCGCGCCGGACGGTGCCGGCCGCCATCCCGCGATGCAAGGCGTGACGTAGGCTTTTGTTCTCGCAACTAGTTTTGTCTAATAATAAATGCGTGTAGAATATTTAGTTTGTTTGTAAAGGTTTATATTTAATCAAAATAATTTTATTTAGTTTTATAACATTATTGTAAATAGATTATTAATTTCATTAATAGTATTATTTTCTTCAGAATTGCTTTACTATACATTTTAAAATTATAGATGTTTTGTCTGTTAATGAAAGTTATTATTTTTATTATTAAGATTATTATAGATAGAATAACGCCTACTCGTTACATACTCCCCTTTTTAGGTTAGGTTTTTTTCTAAATAAAAATCCTCTATCTCTATACTTTGCTTGATAGTTATACTATTTATAGTTCAGGCTTCCATCAATTTACATAGTTATCCTTTCATACTTCACGCATATAGCAGCAGGGCACTAAACACTTAATTAATTAGCGTGTTAATGCGTCCTAACAGACTGAGCATTTCAATAAATGCATAGAAATGCTCTCATATAACTATTAATAGATGTTGAAGTTTGTCTCATAATTGGCTCCCTTTATTAAGATAAAATGCTTTCAATCCTGAACCTATCTTTGTAGAAGATAGGCAAAACATATATTTTTATATCCGGTAGAGGACAAAAAATGCTAGAATCTTTTATTTTAAGCTTATTACAGTATAGTGTAATAATTTTATAGCAATATTATTCAATTAATATCCAAGGAGACAACCAATTAAAAGAACATAAAGGGAAGAGATAGTATTAACGGAGTAATCTTTTATAACATCACTGTTTGTAGTTAGTTCGCTTAAAGTCTTTGACATGCCAGTCTCCTATATTGTTACCTTGCATGTCTGCAAGTTCATAGACTAAATTTGACTTTTTCGCGACTATCTTACATTTAGTGTATTTTGGGGCAAGTTTTTTTGAAAACCGTTTATCCTTGTTGCTTTGAAAGAACGTCTTCTTCCATATTATGTCACCGACATTGAAATTGATCTCTTTACGGCGTAGATTGTACTGGCCACTATTTCGAGTGTGGGCTTTAAGAAGAGAATATTGGACTTTTTCAAAGATTTTCCTCAAGTGACCCAAATTTTCAGCATAAGCTTCTCGAGGCGTAAAAATTGTTTCGTTCGCGGTATCTGCGTCGATGTAGTGAGAGCCACAACTTACTAATTCGCGACCGTATACTAGAAATGAAGGTGTAAATCCGGTAACTTCGTTTACAGATGAATTAATGGCGAATTGGATTTTTGGAATGTTTATGTCCCAGGATCGATGATCATTTTCAATGTAGGTAGATACGGCAGTCATTATGGTCTTATTGTAACGCTCAACAGTATTGACCTGGGGCGTGTATTTAGGTGTATAATTTACTTTAGGGATATTGTATTTTGAATAGAGCTGTTTCAAGACATTACTTATGAATTGCTTTCCGTTATCCATAATAACCGTGCTAGGGACTCCATGAATTAGGAAGACGCATTCTTCAAGGATTTTAGCTAACACCTCGGAGGTTGCACGGCGTATAGGAAACAGGAGGCAATATTTAGTGAAACAGCATGTGACAACAAACAAGTAAGTGTTTTGTTTTCTTGAAGGCGGTAGGGGACCTACAAGATCCATGCTTAACACTTGGAATGGACGGGAACAGTCTTTAGGACGACCCATAACTCCAAGGGTTGCATGATTAGCATGTTTGTGAGCATTACAAGTGTCACAACCTGTTATAAAGTTAGTAACGTCGCGGTGCATATCCGGCCAGAAGTATTTCAAGGATAGACGTTTATACGTTTTAAAAATTCCTAAGTGACCCGCAATAGGTTCGGAGTGATTTTTAGAAATCAACTCTTCTCTGTATTCAAGCGGAATGACTTCTTTCCATTCGAACTCTCTAGCAAGCGGATTTAAGGTCTTTTTGTGGCGAAATAGTTTTCCGCTGGTGATTTTATATTCCAAAAATGAAGTTGGTGAATTTTGACAACCATTATAAATATTTAAAAACCATGAATCTTCAGTTGAAAAAGCTATATTAGAGTTAGATAGGTTCCCACTGATAGCTGCTATTGGGACAGCACGAGAGAGACTATCCGGAACAACATTCTCGGTACCACGACGGTGCTTTATTTCAAGATTGAACGAAGACATTCGAACACCCCAACGAGCCAATCGACCCGTGGGATTATTTAGATTTAAGAACCACCTTAAAGATGAGTGATCGGTGAACACTACTATTTTTTTACCATTTTCCAGATAACACCTCCAATGTTCAATAGCTGCTAGCACCGCTAGGGCCTCTCTCTCAGTAGCACTATAATTCCGTTCCTTACTAGAAAGGGATTTACTCATATAGGCTATCACCTTCTCCTCATCATTAATGACCTGTGTCAGCACAGCACCGACGCCGAAATCACTCGCGTCAGTGTGCACTTGGAATGGTTGTGAGTAATCAGGACAGGATAGGATAGGCGACGAAATCAGACATTCTTTTAGAGTAGTAAAGGCTTTCTCGGCATCCGTAGACCAACAAAATGGGGGCGATTTTTTTGCTTGTGATGTTAATCTATTCAGCGGTGAAGCTATGGAACTAAAATTTGGGATAAACCTGCGGTACCATGAAGCAGTCCCGATGAAACGTCTGACTTCCTTACGGTTGGTGGGTGTTGGGTAGTTAATAATCGCCTCAACTTTCTCAGGATCTGGTTGAAGGCCGTTAGAGTCCACAACATAGCCTAAATATTTTAACTGTTCCCTAAAAAAATTACACTTTTTAAAGCTAATGGTTAGTTGCGCTATTTTAAGCCTTTCCAGAACGCGAACTAGAAGTGAAATGTGCTGGTCGAAGGTCGGTGAAATAATAATGATGTCATCAATATAGACAAAAACTTTATGCTCAAACTCGGGCCCATAAAATAGCATGTCCACTAAACGTTGTTGAGTTGCCGGTGCGTTTGTTAATCCGAAAGGCATAGATTTAAATTGAAATGTGCCTCTGGATGGAATGTAAAATGCAGTTTTACACCTATCCTCTTCAGTAATAGGGATTTGCCAAAAGCTTTTGGACAAATCTAAGCTAGAAAGGTACTTCGCATCTCTTAAATTATCAAGTATCTCAGAAATATAGGGAATGCTATACGCGTCTTTAATAGTGACGGCATTGAGCTTTCGACTATCCAGACAGAATCTAAGTTCACCGTTTTTCTTCGGCGTTAATAGTACGGGAGACGACCAAGGGCTTTCGCAGGGTTCTACTACGTCCTCTTTTATCATTTCATCTAGTTGTTCTACCAAAACTCGTTGTTTTTCGGGAGACATCCTGTAATACCGTTGACGAATGGGAACAGCGTCCCCAGTGTCAATACTGTGTGCGATTAGAGAGGTGCGACCAAGGCCACGCTCTTCGTACGAAATGACACGAAATTGTGAAATTATGTGATCTGCTGTGACCTTTTGTTCAGTCGAAAGATGCCCATAATCACGTATATGTATGTTAGGTTCTATTGACATAGTATCTATTATGTTGATATCACTAGTCAACATTACTGAATCTAAATGTTTAGGAAATATACCAAATTCTCTCCAGAAATCCATACCTAGGATCAATGAATTTTGTATTGCTGGTACTACATAAACCTTCAAAATGTGCAATTGTTCTAGAAATGTAATGGGTAGGTAAATTACGCCAACGTTTTCCAATGTTTGACCGCCTGCAGCGACAAATTTTAAGGGGTTAGTCTTATTTAGAGTAAAACCTGCGTCTAGAAACAGTTTGTGGTAGTTATTACCTAAAATTGTAACCTCTGATCCAGTATCTAATAATCCGTTAACACTTCTACCATTAATTTCAACTACAACGTACGGTCTATTATTACCATTTTCTATTTTCTTTTGTGAATTGTGGATTGCAGTAACAGAATAACACGAAAAAAATTTGGATACAAAATTGAGCCATTCATGCCAATCTTTATTTTTCGGGCTATTTTTATATGTACTGACAGCTTCAATGACACTGCAATCCACAGGATTTAGTTTTTTGAGTGACCTGGTTTAGGATTACAAGTAGTGCAGTCAGGGTATCGAGTGCCTTTGCTGCCGCATTTAAAGCAGATGGGAAAGTGTGGTTGTTTGCACTCCTTCAGTGTATGTGAATTACAGCGACACCTAGGACAGTATTTAGCCTGTGGTTCACGGGCATTATTAAAACGGCTAGGTGTAACATGCACAGCATGAGTAGTAGTAGTAGTAGGGTTTTCCTGTGTAGTTTTAGTATTATTGTAAGTATAATTATTTGCATAACCGGAATGTTTATTATTTGTATTATAGTTTTTATACCTCATGTAGTTATTTGCATTTGTCACATTTTTATTACAGTAGTAATTATTATGTCTGTTTTTAGTGTAGGCAAACTCTGGTGCTAGCGTTTCTGATGATACTCTAGGCGGCTCATGAAACAAGGATTGTCGTGACTGTATGTTTTCGTAATTAGAACAAATCTTTTTAAGAGTATCCAGATCTCTTATTTCAGGAGAGGCTGCTAAAGTGCTAGCATAATATGGTCGGATGTTATGAAGAATAATTTCTATCTTATCTTCCTCTGATAACGGTTTTGATAATCTCGAAAACATACCATGCATGATGGATAGGTAAATGGTAATATTTTCAAGCTCACCCTGGGTACGCGACCTAATTTCAGCTAGCAGCCGGTAATCATAATCTTTATGGCTAAAATCTTGTTTAAGTAAAACGACGACATCATCCCAGTTCACAACTTTATCTTTTATACAACGAAACCAATGTAAGGCATCGTCTGTAAATATTTCGTAGGCAAATTTCAGAATACGGTCTTTGGAAACATTTCTTGCATTCACAAATTCGTCTACCCTTTGAATGAATGAAAGAACGCATGATTTCCCTGAGTATTTCAGTTTTGCCAAATCGGAGGTTAGATTGCGGTCGCAGCTAATAAATCCAGTTTCAGGTTCCGAAGTAGATCCGGTGTTTGAGTTAGAAGCCATAAATGTAATATCCCTATATTGGCTATTTTCGGGATTTCCAGGGATCAAGTTTGGGGTTTAGTCCAGGCCCTAATGGACTGTTTTACAACTGCCGGCACGTTCCCGAAGTCCCGCTGCAAACCCGGAATCTCGGAGTCTCAGGGCTGTCACCGCGGTCACCAGAAGAGAAGTGCAGGGAAGTGACCCCATACTATCTGTTCGTTGTCATGATCAGTCTCAGTAAAATCTTAAATTCCCCACGACCTAGCCAAACTACCTACTTAAAATAAAATAAATTATAAATAAATTTCAACTCAGTTGTAGTTATTTACCTCCTCTATTCTAAACTACTACGGTATCGCTAAACGTTACATTGGCGCCCAACGTGGGGCATTTAAGATTTTACTGAGACTGATCATGACAACGAACAGATAGTATGGGGTCACTTCCCTGCACTTCTCTTCTGGTGACCGCGGTGACAGCCCTGAGACTCCGGGATTCCGGGTTTGCAGCGGGACTTCGGGAACGTGCCGGCAGTTGTAAAACAGTCCATTAGGGCCTGGACTAAACCCCAAACTTGATCCCTGGAAATCCCGAAAATAGCCGTTTCACAAAAAGTCCAATTTCTTGGTAGTGACTGCGACATCCGGATTTTTGAATATTGTAATGGGTGTTATTTGCGAAGGCTGGTTTAGTGAACCCCAAGCACTACATAGCAATCACTGATGTGGTAGTCACAAGCAAAATCAATTTACGGAAATAAAGAAAGAAATTTAGGTTACAAGAATAAAATCAAATTCGTCCTATGTAGCTGGATCTAACTACAAAATGAATACATATGAACCAAAGCACTCTTAACGTATGTTAGAATGATACATTTAGAAATCTAGTTTAATCATGATATTTAATTGTTAATTATTTAGGTAATATTTTTTTTATTTTACAATGTGGGTAGCATGATTCTTCTACAAATATGTGGAGCATGATTTTCAACAAAAGATTGTTACAATTGAATGTAATTTAACTAATGAAATGATTGCATTAAATACAGAAGCATAACTTTTAGAACATGCACAATGATAACTGAGATTTTAAAATTACTTAATCTATTGTAGTAAAATAATATTCGCAACACTCACCCGTCTCGGGGAAACACTTGCACTTGGTAATGTTTGGTATATTTAGTACCTAATATAATAATTACTAGTATGCTAAATTAAAATATTATAATATTAGTATGTAGCACTTTTCGCAACGAGAGAATTTGTCGATCCTTGCTCGACGTAAGGTGAAGTGTGTGTGTCGTCTCGCGCGCCGGACGGTGCCGGCCGCCATCCCGCGATGCAAGGCGTGACGTAGGCTTTTGTTCTCGCAACTAGTTTTGTCTAATAATAAATGCGTGTAGAATATTTAGTTTGTTTGTAAAGGTTTATATTTAATCAAAATAATTTTATTTAGTTTTATAACATTATTGTAAATAGATTATTAATTTCATTAATAGTATTATTTTCTTCAGAATTGCTTTACTATACATTTTAAAATTATAGATGTTTTGTCTGTTAATGAAAGTTATTATTTTTATTATTAAGATTATTATAGATAGAATAACGCCTACTCGTTACAACGCTTATGACTCTGCAATCACAGAGTGTCAACTATCTTCTTCTTCGCATCTTTGTGATGTCTTCCATCAGGCTCCCAAATATGTGTAAGTTTCGTCGCAATCATTCAATTTCTGCTTACTTATAAGTGAAGCCTCAATCTTTGTAAAAGTCAGCCACAAAACCCCTTTTCATCAAGAACCTTCATAATTCCGACTTATTGCGTCGACAAATCTGTGGACATTGTCAGAACTAACCACACAATGGGGGACAAAAGAGTCTTTTCCGGCGGAAAAAAAATTAAAATAGCCCTCGCAGCGGCTGCATTGGGTTCCTGTTTTTCTTTCAAAGAGGTTTTATTCTTGTTACGTTCGATGTAAAAAGCTTTATGGAATAACAAACAGTTTTTACTGGATAATCCTGTTGCGTTTTAAATCTCGTAAACAAAATAGTGTTATGTTTGAAAGTTTTGTCTATTGGTTTGTCATCGCGTAGAGCCTAACAACAGGTTCATACATACATACATAACATCACGCTTTCAATCCCAGAGTGGGGTTGGCAGAGCTACAGAAATCCCAACAACTTTAAAGAGATTTGTTGTTAATTCTGTAACTACATTTTGCACAAGTAGGCTAAGATGTTTATACCAGTGTATTAGCGACAGGTTGCAAGCCCATCGCCTAACAGTTAAGTACTACAAGCCCTATTCCTTTATTTGCCTCTTAAGATATCCACGGGACGACATGAAGTGGCACTATTGTTTCTAATAACAACATGTAAACAATATTATTTTTAATTGAAACGTTTGTATGCTGAAACTGAGATTCTCTAAGCTTTATTTCATGAGAATTGATTTGGAATATAAAATGTTATCTCTTAAAACGTGATTTGGATTGTTTACCTTGTTTTAACACATCTTGTTATGGAAATCATAACGGATTTTGTAACATATGATCGCTTTTACTATCAAGTATCAAGTAAACAAGAACTATCACAATGATAAGGTTTTTTTAGTCCTTATTGATGTCCCACAGCTGGGCAAAAGCCTCATCTCTTTTCTACCATTCTTTCCTATTAAGTGCTCACTCCCACCACTCGGTTTGAAACGCATCCAAATCATCCCAGCATCTCCTCTTTGGTCTACTTCCGTTCTGGTGACCATCTAGCGGCGTCCATTGCCCAACATTCAGTATGGCATCTTAGTCCTCAGGGTTGGCAACGCATTTTCTTAGGATTATAGTCTTGAGAATTCAAATGTGGGTCTCAGATTTCACTTATTATCAGGTGGCCTGAGCGCTCGTCTGCCTTCTCCTTAACATAAAAAAATGCATTTGGCATTCATCACACGAGTCTGCCCAGTCCCATTTAGCGGTCTTGGGCACCCACATCTGCAATACTAGTTTTATAGCACAGTTTGATGTTTCTTATCCTGTCAGTTCTAAACCTAAAGAACAAAAAGGAGTAAAATTCATCCATTCTACCTGGAACCATTAAAATTGACTGCAGTCCGTTTCCATAGGTCCTTTCTTCCTGGCACTTTGAAACTATGGAATGAACTTCCCTCCTCGATGTTTCCTCAATACTACGATATGTCCTTTAAGGGCGGCTTAGAAATAGTATTCACTGAAAGGCAACAACTTATGCCACTGGTATTGCTGATACTTATGGGCGATGGTAACTGCTTACCATCAGGTGGACCGTTTGCCTTTTATGGCTTAAAAATTACCTGGTATGCTGCGCTCCATTGCTCGCTGGCAAATCTTAAGTCTGGATTTTTGGGTTTCAGTTAATGACCAAGTCTGAGTAGGTGAGGATTGGTAGAATACTAAAATATCGACGAGTAACTATGATAACGATATTATTATGTTTTAAAGACAAAGTGGCTCAGTGGGCCGAGCACGGTGCCACGGGACAGTGTCACATGACGTCAAACGACGAAATTATTAAAAAACAGCCACCCGGGGATTAGGTTGCTTAGTTATAAAAGGACTCAAATCACACAAAACATACTTTTATAATAAACACTAATGCTTTAAAAAGACGTACCATTTATTTGATACCTCAACCCATAACAATGGCTCTGACTCTTTGAGTCGGAAGGTGATGACAGGATTTCTGCTATACTCAAAGTAGACCTACCATGTTTCAACTTATTAGGTTGGTCATAAACAGTAAATGACTTTGCAAAAAAAGTACAGTTGGCTACAAAACCTTATCCCAAATTTATTAATTTGGTTTATATTTAGTTATAGGTGAAAATTTTAATTAAATGACCAGTGGGGCTAGACGAGTTGCATTCGACAAACGTTAGCGATTATGTTTCGATTGATAAATGTATGGAATTGACGTAAGCCACCGAGATAGTAACGTGACACTTACGTCAATTCCATAGATTTTTCAATCGAAACATAATCGTTAAAACGCAGTACATAGAATAGAGGCCCTATTATAATATATAGGTAGTTGTAACACATCTGTAGGGCTAGACAAGTTGCATTCGACAATCGTTAGCGATTGTTTCGATAGACAAATGTATGCAATTGTGCAAGCCACCGAGATAGTCACGCGGTACTTACATATTACTTTTGTACACAAGTACATACAACAGGGTTTCTATTCTACTGCGTTATAACGATATCGCGTTTGACGTGTTTTAGAATCGTTTATGTCACAGTCGCCATTATTGCAAATGTCATTAGAGTTATCATACATACATACATAACATCACGCCTCCATTCCCAGAGTGGGGCAGGCAGAGCTACAGAAATACCAACAACTCTAAAAGGACTTGTAGGTAATCCTGAACCACATTTTGTACAATCAGGCTAAGATGTTTACCAGTGTATTAATTAGTGACGCAAGCCCATCGCATAACAGTACTACAAGCCATAAATCCCATAGTCGCCTCTTACTACATCCACGGGAAGACAAAAAGAGAGACTTAGAGCGAGTTTAGAGTTATCAAAACGTTGACAATACGGTTTAGTGGTGGTCATGGACCCTGTGCAGGGTCCGTCCGGATTCTATTCAGTAAAAACCCGCCAAGCAACAGTGTACGCATTATTGTGTTCCGGTGTGGGGATAAGACAATCGGTGAAATTACTAGCATAGAGACATTCCATCTTAGTCCTCAGGGTTGGCCACGCATTTGAGGTCTTAGGATTATAGTTTTGTGAATTCAAAATGTGTCAGATTCCACTTACCATCAGGTAGTCTGAGTGCTAGAGTGCCTTTTCCTTAACATAACAAAACGCGTCAAAGACGATATAATCGTTATTACCGTGTAGAATCCCAGCCCATGTCACGTTTTTCACCTATAAGTACCCCATAACAAATGAAGCCTTGCTTTTGAACACGTTTCGTCACCGGCTATCATTGCAACCACAGCCTTGTGGACAGTTATTGAAAGCCTTAAGAGGCGAGAGGTCGTAGAGTACGGCGAAGTCTCCCTTGGGTATAATCAGCGTCGAGCCAACTTTAGTTTCGTTCTATTTTTGCCTCCGCTGGGATCGTTTAGGAGCTTCCTTGGAAATATTTCAGTACACTTAGCCGTCGCTGTTTCTTTTTTCTACTTTATCTCGTTTATAGTCCTTGGTAGAAGAATTTATTTTCTTAATGCTATACTTGTTATGCTACTACTGACGAGCTGTTGGGGTTCCGTATTGAAATGCCTTATGCCTTAGAAAAAATACACATAGAAAACTGGTTCACGAATCAATTTGGTCTGCTCAGTACGAAATTATTTGTGCACTTATGTGTGTCTCGTCCGAGGAGATAACGCCTTCACATTTCTGCCCTCCTAAGCTAAAACACAGTATGTCAGATTCAATTGCCAAAGTAGATTCAATCTTCTCTTGTTAGTAATAAGGTTTTGATTGCTACAGGAGACTTATTTGACATACTGCTGTTTGGCTTAGCAGGGCAGATTTCCATTTGTAGCTTTATTTTTGACGCGTCGGCTGTATAAAATTATTATAATATATTTGAATGAGAATTTGATGTTTCTCTTTTTCTTTGTGCGGTGTTCAATAAAGCGTATTTGTATTGTATTAAAGTATAATGGGACAAGGCGGCTGGAATTTAGTTACTTAATCAAAGCCAGTGAGCTTTAAATGTATTGAATTAAATGCTCATAAACCTACACTTTCCTGTTTTTAGGGATTCCAACATTAAGTACTACCAGCGAAATGCACGCTTTTAAATAGGTAAAAACGCATTAACATCGGTTTACTGAGGCCGTAGCCAAGATGTGTACGCTAACTGGCGTTTCTATTCATTTTGTTTTTAAACCAATGGCGTCACTGGTAGATCACGTCATATGCCTTCGCTGTCTTGAACCGTAGAAGGCGGGTTTTTTCAGAATATGTATTTATAATGGTGAATTTACTAAAAAATAAAAAAATAAACTGATGGCAAGAAAGGATTTTTAGGGTTACGTAGTCGAACTAAGAACCCTTATAGTTTCGCCATGTCCGTCCGTCCGTCCGCAGCCTAGCGCAGAGACTCTTAGTACTAGAAAGCTGTTATTTGGTATCAATGAATATACATTTTAGTCACGCCAACAAAGTGGTACAATAAAATGTTTTTAGGGTACTTCTCCTACACGTAACGTGGGGAAGTATTTTTATTTTCTCGTCTGCCCCATAGTGTAGGGTGTCGTTGGATAGGTCTTTCAAAAACATTGTGGGTCAGTGGAAACTATTTTTCGATAAGGGATCCGTTTATGAAATATTAAGCTTTAAAGCATATTTCAAAAGAAAACTATCACGACTAAGTAGACATCATTGGTTCTTGAGATACAGGCGATTAGAGTGTTTATACCTACTAAAATCATCTAAGACGGCACCGAATGACTTTTGTTACTTGTTGATTTTATGTTTATAGCAAGAACCGGCCCGCTATCCCATTCAAGGGGTTTAGAATGGGTTTTGTAAGTCTTTTACTTAGAAAAGTCGTTCGATATGCTTTTTAAAGCGCTATTTATAAGGGTTATCCGTGCTTTAGCTGTTTTGGTTTCCCTTAAAGTGAATGGTTAGTTTAATAAATAATTTAGTCATATATTTCATTCAAAGAGGTTATTCTTTTAGTGGGGTATTCTATTGAGAGGTTAGTCTTTCAAAGGCTTTTATCGGTGAATGGGTGGGAGGATCCCTGGTTTGTAGTGAGTACTTCTGAACCCTACACTGAGCATGGTCCGACAAGCTCTTGCCCGGTTTTTATTTATTACGTATTTTTATTTTTGTTGTATTGTAAAAGTGGTAAAACATAAAAGCGTCAAATTTGGTACGATTATTATAAACCTTTAAGAAAAACAACAACAAAAACATGGTCAAGTGTGAGTTGGGCTTGCGCTGATTCGATTCGAAATCGAATTCAAATGGGAACATAATAATACGTACTATGCGGCGGTACGACTCGCAACAGACCGGTTATTTGTGTTTTTTTATAGTACCCAAGATGCCTAACAATATCCTGAATGGGTCATACACAGATTTAGGTAGCGTTTTTCCTGTGGTCACTCCAGAAGTTAACGTTTTTAAGGCCTAGTTCTGGCTTAGCCCATTCCCGCCTAAATGGCATCAAGACTGCTTTAGACCTATCATATAAAAACATACTTTAGACATACAAGCTTTTAACTATTGACCACAGGAAAGACAACTTTTGTTTTCAAGAGTATGTATGACCCGAATATTCCTGTCACGAACCGCGTTCCGACATATGAATGAATTGCGATTGCGACAATTTACCACAAGGTTGCAATTATGTTTGCTATTGATACTCGTACCTTAAAGCTTTAATATAACCGATAACTTTACATTCCACGCACCAATTAAAGCGGCTTAATTCTTAATCCTCAGCTTCCAAAAGTTCCACGAAAATACCCTGTGAATATGGTGAACCAACATGGCACTAGGTAAACGATTTTTACAAATAGATTTAATTTAATTGGTTGCTTTTTTATGGCAAAATCTTCACACAAACTCCAGAGAGACGTTTGTATTCTCAGGATTGCAGTCTTGGGATTAGTCTTAGAATTCAAATGTTCCGTCAGGTACCCTGTGTGCTCGTGTGCGTTCAACTTGCCATAAAAAACTATGTTCCAGGTTTGTACTATGGGTACTTACTAGAAAACATACATAAACATTAATACA
This sequence comes from Acleris holmiana, assembly GCA_949316455.1. NCBI lineage: Eukaryota > Metazoa > Arthropoda > Insecta > Lepidoptera > Tortricidae > Acleris > Acleris holmiana. The sequence goes on from OX438770.1 coordinate 16,766,360, forward strand.
CAGAAAACAACAAACGCTCAGGAATAAATATTTGCGCTAATCACACAAATATTTGCATACCAGGATTCGAACGTGGAACCGCTAGTTTCGACGGTCACTTCCAACTGAGTAACCGCGTCGTCTATAATGAAGTCTACAATTTACAGTACAATACAATACATTACAAGTATTTTTTATTGAATACCACATACAATAACGATGATTCAACAGTCCGTCTTATCGCTAAATAGCAATCTCATACAGACAAACTTACAAAGAAGAGAAGTTAAAAGACAAGAAAAGGAATACTGAAGTAAATAAAGAAATAAAATGTTTATACATAAATAAATACATAGATAACAACATAAAAAAGAGATCGTGAATACAGATCTGACATTATAAAACGAAAAGGGGGGTGGTTCTCTCAACACAGCGCTGCGTCGATCTTAAAGGTGAAGTTTTATCTGTCAAGTTTAAGAAGTCCATCGGAGCGTGCAAAACACATTTTAGCGCGTGCCTTCTCAATTAGGCAGCAGGCAGGTCAGTCGAGTTCAGTGTCGTATAAAGCTGCTTAATTGAGAAGGTACGCGCTAAAATGTGTTTTGTACGCTCCGACGGGACTTCTTAAACTTGCCGGATAAAACTTCGCCTTTGAGATCGACGCAGCGCTGTGTTGAGTTTCACCCCCAAGAAAAGGAAAATCGCCAAGGGTGCTCCCACACACACAAATAATGTACATTACAGTAATCTGATTTTTTTAGCTGAATCTATGAAGCTATCCCGTGATTAGTATCATTATACCGATGTACCGTCATTCCTTTTTTAATTGAGTTTAGAATGACGAGAAAAGGAGGGCTTTCGAAAAATGTATCGCTTCGTATTACTCTGATCAAAAACTGTAAACAAGTTGTTTGTCGATGATAATACAAAATTATAAAAAAAGCTATGTTATACGAGCATACTTTTGTCCGACTTTTCGTAACCTTATGCCAGTTGCATATTTTGAAATAAGTTGTTTTGCCCAGGGCCACTATTCTGCCGTCCGATCACTAAAAGGCCGTTAAGTGAAAAAAACACTTTTAGAGATATGAGCAAAAAAGGTGATAACTTATTTTTCTAAATATTTTAAAGACTTATTACGTTTTTTGTAATTGATATTTATTTGTCTATTTTTGCTCTTTCCATCAGTGTAGGAAGTATATTAAAAGGTTACATGGTAATTTTTTTATATAGGTTTTTATGTTTTAGCCTAGCATTTTTGTATAAAAAATAATATATTAACAACTCTTAAAGACGGCTTGCTGAATTGTAGCCGCTTTTGTGTGTTGTAATATATGGTTACTGGAGGACTGTGGCATTACAGACTACAGTTATAAACAATATCACAACTAAACAACGGTTAAGTCACTTAACCTTTTTCTTGAATTGTAACTAGTATATGTTAGTATCGTCAAAACTTTGAACAAAAGCGTTAATGACCTTATACTGTCTTTATCATTGTGTCCTTAGAAAGCAAAATACAAACACAACTACATAAAAAAAAGTTTTATTTAATCCAATCTACGCTAACTGTGTTTTAGTGTCGAAGTACTCTATCGTAAACTGAACGCATTGAGGTAAATAGACGGTTAGGTCTCACTTATTTCGTTGTAACACTAACAAGAACTATGGTCAAACAGGTTTATTATTGCTATAGAAGTAAGTGAAATTTATTACTAAAGTAGAATATTTAGTAAATATACGTAATAATACACTAATCTTCGTTGATAAAACTTTTATTTCTATAATTGTTACAAACAAAACTATACAATTAGGCAAATATTCGAATAAAATTGGTAACAAAATAATGTCCTCTAAAAAACGTTAAGCAATAACTTCTTAAAATCCTAATTAAAAAGAAACCCTGTAATAAATATACTCGTAATAGGAACTGTATACTAATCAACAAATATTTTATCAAAATAAATCTACAATTACTTAACATATCTGTTTAGTTAAATACTTTAAATTAAAGTCAACTCTGATGACTATTTTGGTACCTATCAATAAAAAAAAATATTTTCTAAAGTCATTCGAGAAATAATTACTAGGTAATAACTATAATAAATCTTATTTGATAAAAAGAGATCAGCAGTTACCAAAGGTAGGTAGATACCTACTTAATATGAGATAAATTAAACTGTTAAGCAAATCACGACGTAGCACCTTGCTACGGGTGTGTTTTCTTGAATATTATCACTAGAAAATAAAGAATACAAAACTGTAAAAACTAAAATATAGAAAAAACATCTAGCTTTACAAAGCTGACCTCACAGACGCATGCCTCTCTGTTGTACATACAGGTATTTCATGCCAGAATTGCATTTTATGAGGTGGAGTCATATCATCCAGTGCTTTGATGATCGATTCTTTCCTATGCTGCTACCTTACCAACCTTTTGGAACGTTTTGGAACTGCATTGCTTGGGTCTCTTAAAACTTGGCTCATAGCCATTATCCTCAGATTCAGATTCACTTGGACTGTAATCTTTATCCTTGACGGAATCGTCTGAAGAAAAGTCTCCTGTTAAACTATGTAGTGAGGCTTGCGGCGAATTGTCTTGGTGCTTATTTTTTGAAAAATCATTATAATCCAATAATGCTTCAAATGACGACAATGAACACGTAGACATCCGTTCAATATTTTCATGACAGACCAAATCGAGAAGCGATTGATTTGGCTCAAGAATAGATGCTTCTTGGTCAGTCATTTTAGCTTTATTGCATAAACAAGATGTCTGTAAGATGGCGATTTGGAATCTGAACCGCAGGAACCAAGTCTTCCCTATTCAAAGGCAAAGCTGCACTACAAGCTTTAATTAACTTTAATGACTCTAATCCTGTATCTAAAGATGTTTTAGTCTCTCCAAAGTTATCAAAAATTTAAGTTGTCAAACTGTGTTCTACAGAATATAGAGAGTTTACAAGGTTCACTTCTGATAGCGGTTCATTTCCGGGGCCATTTTTACTCCATAACTTTTCATTTGTCTGTTTGTTAGTTGATGGTGGGGTGGATTTGGATGTGGTTTTCGTGGTTCCATGCAAAGATCTAGAATATAGTAATAGCGTTTAAAAAAAATGTTAATTATCTACTACAAATTTACATTAAATAAGTCTTAGTGAATTGTTTTATGTCTATACACGTATTTCCTAGCTGTATTTTTTATAATGTGTCCAAATTCGATGGGTCTACGTTAAGTACGACGGAGCTCATGTTGCCATCGTCCGGCTCTAGACCAGTTCCAAGATACTCCTTTACTGTATTGTCATCAAAATCGTAGTTTGCAACATTTAAACTAAGTAAACATACTCGTGCATACCTACCTTCATACTTAATCTGAAGTTAAATAATCTAAAAAATAAAATTTATAGGCAAACTAACAAAAAACCTAATAAAACTTACTATTTTAATACAAATTGCTAGCTAAAACTCTTACCTTGCCTTCGAAGTCATTTTTGGCGGGAACTCGACCCGAAACAGCGCGCGTCCCGCCCTCCTAGCGATATGGCGACAACTGCGCGGGCGCGCGGTTGACCCTTTGAGTCTCTGAAGTTTGCCGTTTTTTAGCGTTGTAATGTCACTTTGCCATTTTATAGTATTGCATCCATTGATTGTTTTTAATGGATTGTCAAAACTTGAAAGCGGTGACTGTCTTTAAGCGTTGTAAATGTTTGTTACACCTATGAGTTCTACTACGACGCAACGGTTAAGAACCTTTAACGATGTTTTAAAGAATTAGCATTTGAGATAACGGTTTTTTTAAATTGTAGCCCCCGACGAAGCTTGCATAAAATAAATTAGTAAATCACAGCTAGAGTAAGATAACTGTTTTAATGTGAAGTTGGTTGCAGTAACCGTGTTTTAAGTTTGCACTGAGAATCAGTTGTAGCTGATATCAACACAGTTATTTGCCTTTAAACGTGCTCTAGTGTCGTGTCGTAACTTAACTGTTTTTAAGTATTAACAGATCCAAAAAAGCCTTTACTTAGCCGGGTACGGGATCCCCATATCTCTGAATCTATAAATGATAAAAAAAATTAGCCTACACTAGTCGATAGAGAAAAAAAATCTCTTTCGCGCTATATATAAAACCCAAAATTGACAAAATGCTACTTAACGGCCTTTTAGTGATCGGACGGCAGTATTCTACTAAGTTAAAACGATATTGCATTTGACGTGTTTCCGTATATTCAACGCTTTGATAACTCTTATTTACTTGACAGTAATGGCGGCGGAGTTGAAAACAATACTGAAACACGTCAAACGCAATATCGTCTTAACCACTGGGTTAAAACGATATTGCGTTTGACGTGTTTTAGTATTATGATGTTTTTATAACTCATATTTACTGAAACACGTCAAACGCAAAATGGTTTTAACCCAGCAGAATAGAGGCTAAGCAGATTCATAATTTCATAAGGCATCAAATTGCATCAGGTACAATAGGTTCAGAAAACTTGTACCACCCTCGGATATTGATACTCCTTCGTACAGTTGCGCCCACTTGGTCTTTATAGGGACCGCTCCGATCTCGGTCAATCGGTCAAAGGAACTAGTTCGGTCATTTAGTTCCTTTAGATCCGGAGCAAATTTTGAGATGTAACCGTTTTGATCCTAAAGGACGCTAACCGAGGAACTAACCTTGAGCAGGAGGGCTAGCATATGTTTGTTGCTCGAATCTCCCTCTCTATCTACTCAGCAATAGAGATGCACTGGGCGACAAGCGAGAAAATATAACTTGTGCTAGCCCTACAAGCAAGACACGCTTTGAAATAGTAAAATATTTGTCTCACATCGAGCGCCGTGCCGTGAGCCCTTTACTCGTTCGCTCCGTTTCGGTCATACTCGCCGATTGCTACTGAGCTATAGGGGCAAAGATCGATTCGGATCCTTTTGGTCCATGACGGGAATTAATTCCTTTTAATTCTAAGTTCCTGACTGACTCAAGCACTCAGTCTTCGCATAACCTCGATCATTGCAATACGATACGAGTCAGTATAATACCTAATATGAAAATGCAACGTGAACAATTTACCCTCCATCAATCAGTAGTACCTATTCGTTTGTTGTGTTTCCATGTGGGGATAAGAAAACTGATGAATTTACTAGCATAGAAGCATTCCATCTTAGTCATCAGGGTTGGCAACGCATTTGAAGTCTTGTTGTAGTCTTGAGAATTCAAATGGGTCTCAAAAACTACTTACTATCAAGTGGCCTGAAAGCTCATGTGACTTCGCATCATCATCATCATCATCATCATATCAGCCGAAAGACGTCCGCTGCTGGACATAGGCCTCCCCCAAGGCTCTCCACTTAGACCGGTCTTGTGCCTTCCGCACCCATCGCGATCCCGCAATCCTTACGAGGTCGTCGCTCCATCTTGTTGGAGGCCTACCAACAGCTCGTCTCCCGGTCCGTGGACGCCATTCGAGAACTTTCTGGTCCCATCGGTCATCAGTCTTGCGAGCAATGTGCCCCGCCCACTGCCACTAAGTTTCGCTATTTTTCGGGCTAACTTTAGTTCTACTGCGGATATCATCATGTGACTTCGCATAGTCATAAAAAAAGATGTTTCTAAAATATCAAATGCAACGTTATACTAGATGCAAGTCCCCGTGCATAAACAAACTGCACTCGGATTAGCCGCCGAGCGCGTATTTGTTTTAATAACGAATAAAATCCCTAGCGATTTGCTCTGGTTGCGGATTTAAAGAGGCGTTTTGACGTTGCAATACAAAAATATGTGTTGTAATTTTCTTTATGAAAATACGAATGAACCAGTTTTAAAATGGTATATTCGTAGTTTAAATGATTTTTAGTGACAACAGAGCCTGGAATAAGTATAACATGTTTCAAAGTGTTATAGTGACTTCATATTCAACACAAGTCTTTTTAGAGTGGTTGGTTATTCTGTAGCTCTGCCTACCACACTCTGGGAATGAAGGCGTGATTTTATGTAAATACTAGCGACCCGCCAGCGGCTTCGCCCGCATCAATTTTTTTTTGTTTCTTTCTTGTCACTTAGGGTATGATAAATATATAAAATTCTCGTGTCACGGTGTACGTTATTGAACTCCTCCGAAACGGCTAACCCGATTTTAATAAAAAATTGTGTGTATATCGGGTAGGTCTGAGAATCGGCCAACATCTATTTTTCATACCAAGTTTAGTATTTCTATGTACATTGTTTGATAAATATACATCTTCTAATATATAAAATTCTCGTGTCACGGTGTACGTTATTGAACTCCTCTGAAACGGCTCGACCGATTTTAATAAAATTTTGTGTGTATATCGGGTAGGTCTGAGAATCGGCCAACATCTATCATTCATACCCCTAAGTGATGTAAAAAAAAATTGGCGGGTAGCTAGTATGCATATAAAATTCCATAAAAATCGGTCGAGCCGTTTCGGAGGAGCATGGTAACTAACACTGTGACACGAGAATTTTATATATTAGACTAGCGACCCGCCAGCGGCTTCGCCCGCTGCATTTTTTTTATATCACTTAAGGGGTATGAATAATAGATGTTAGCCGATTCTCAGACTTACCCGATATACACACAAAATTTTATTAAAATCGGTCGAGCCGTTTCAGAGGAGTTCAATAACGTACACCGTGACACGAGAATTTTATATATGTACATAGAAATACTAAACTCAAAAGTAGTTTGGTTAGAAAGTATTAGCGTCCTCTTGAGCCCTGATTAATAGTTTTATACTAAAATTATATGAATTCCAATAATTATAAATGCGGGGCACAGTAGTGCCGCCGCCAAGACTAGTCAAGCAAAGCGCAATTCGCTTGCCACGAAGCGGCCATGCCACATATTTTGACTAGGGTGTAGAGTTACAAGCTTGGCTATGCATAAGATCTGATAAGTTTTTGACAGTGTGCTCCACAGGGTCCCGTCTTGGCAACGTATTACATCATAATGTTTTTGGTAGGTTTCATGTTATTGCAATTGAAATAAGAGAGCTGCAATTAGAAGAATTATGTTTCTATAATAAATTTAAATGTCCCAAAGCAACGATTTGTGCATTACTTTTTAACATCCATATCTTCGATAATATCATTATTCACAATGCAGTAACGATTCAAATATTATTTTTTAAACCATTGATTCCAGAGTATTCGTCTGTTTAAACTTCAGAAGTATCCAAAAGGCGTACAAATATAGTACCTACTAATTAAATATATTCAAGCCATGTGTTCGTTTACTTTTAACAGTGGTTTACATAGCATTTTCGACCCTTCTTTAATTAATTTGAGTTTGAACAGCCTCCAATTGTCGGAAGTAAACGTTTAAAATGGTAATGTGCTCATGACTTCCTGTTACCACCCAGTAATGAATATCGCTATAAACAACACTAATTCCAGCCCTAAAGGATTTCGACAAATTACGTTACAAATTTTAACTAATTAATTCACGCACGAATGTCTACTGGGGACTTAAGTGACTGGCGGACGCGTATTTTAAAAAAGTATTACTTTTATTGTTGTTTAATATTATATATTTTTTTCGAAAATTAAATAAATAGATATTTTCCTGCATTATTCAATAAAATTTACAATTATATTGTTCGCATAGTTACTTCCATTGCATGAAAATTTAAAGAGAGGTCTTTCTTACTTACTTACTTAAAAAAATGTATTACCTAAACAAGATAAAAAAGATAACTTGTTTATTCAGTACGAGTGAGTAGGCCGCGTGGGCACTTTTACACGTCGCAATTCTACCGGCGCTTCCCAAGCCGAGACCACTGGTGAGAAGAAACGCCAAAAGAAACTCAACAGACAGTCATTTTTTTAATGAATATTGCTCATGTTTATGACATCACTTAACCTAGCATAAACTTTCATGTGTGTGGGGCCCGTGTGGTTGCCGGGATAGAAAAGTGCCACTCCATGTCTTCCCGTGGATGTCGTAAGAGGCGACTAAGGGAATAAGGGCTTGTAGTATTGTTAGGCAATGGGCTTGCATCCTGTCACTAATTACACTAGTAAACTTCTTGGCCTGATTGTGCAAAATGTGGTTACAGAATTATCAACAAGTCTTTTTAAAGTCGTTGGTATTTCTGTAGCTCTGCCTACCCCACTCTGGGAATGAAGGCGTTATGTTATGTATGTATGTGTAAACTGTCATTAAATATATCCATTGATGAAACATTATTTATTTTATATGTCTATTTTTGACAAAAACAATCCTACGTAAGAGTTATTTTCCGCGTTAAACGCATGTTTTTTAAAAAGGTAATGAAAAGCCACACGAGGACTCAGGTCAATTGATGGTTAGTGTAATCTGAGACCCATAGACATTTAAATTCTCAGAACTACAATCTCAAAACTGCAATCTTAAGACTTCAAATGCATTGCCAACCCTGCTAGTAATGCGAACGCTGTTGCTGTAGGTTGATGGATAAGATGGTGGTAGCGATGCGGATGGAGCCTACACAATGGTCTTACCACCACTATCACTACAAGCTACCCTGAATTAATAAGCTTCCTTTAAGAAAGCGCCTGGTCTTATAAAGCGTATATTTGACATTTATATGCACTTATTTATGTCCCATTAGGAGGGGTATTAGAACTCCTGTTACTTTCTAATTCACCAAGGTAGAAATAACAGTACGCGACTTAAGGCAAAATTGAATTTAATGAACATTAGCATTAGTTCAGCTGGGCCATAAAACTATACATACATCTGTGATCATCTGTCATCTGTGTGTCTCTACAAAATTTAAAACCATTTGCCGCCGCCGCTTTTAACTTGAACCAAACAATAAAAAGCTCTTGAGCACACATGTTCTCATGTGTTTAAGTAATTCCTCCAATTAAGGATATATTTTGTATTTTAATGATTACTTTAAGTGTACGGGCATGCGCGTTCATGCCAAGTAGGAGCGCAATTATCTCTGTGAAGTGAAAACTTTATACATTTGGATTCCTTTGTTCAGATGCTAAGAAGACTTAGCGACTTTAGATGAGTTGGGAATTGCTAATTACGTTTTTAATTATCAACGTCTGTTTATTTTTACTAGAGCTCACCATACACGTGTCACAACACGGATATTCGTGTCTTTTGCCATATACACAAATTCTCGGATCCGTGTAATACCCGTGTTAAGGTCCGTGTTTAAGTCCCGACACAGATACCCGAGCGGGCGGGCCTAAATTACCCGCAGGAATTACCCAGTTTAAGGCAAGCACGGGCTGTTGTTGATAAGGGCTACTGTTGCAAATCTGCGATATATTCGTAACTACCTACATCATTAATTAAAAGCTCTTATAAACAATGGCCCAGCTGAGCGCTACCCCTCAGGACGGGTAATACCCGTGGGTAATTAGGATCCATTGATCCGTCTCCTGACATAAACTTGGGTACCCGAGTACTAACAACACGGGTATCCGGATACTCATTCGGAACGGGATAATATTTATAAACCACGTGTACTAGTAACACGGAAACGAATACCCGACCCGTCCACATGAAACCCGGATACAACTACGAGGTCTAATTTTTACTTAAATAACGATAATGGCGTCGATGGAATGGTGGGATGGTGTGGTGGATGGAGTGGTGGTAGGACCCTGTGCAGGGTCCGTCCGGATCGCTACCACCATCTTATCCATTAACCACCTGCCAAGCTACAGTGTTCGCATTTTTGTGTTCTGGTGTGGGGATAAGACAACCGGTGAAATTACTAGCATAGAGGCATTCCATCTTAGTCCTCAGGGTTGGCAACGCATTTGAGGTCTTAGGATTATAGTCTTGAGAATTCAAATGTCTATGGGTCTCAGATTACACTTACCATCAGGTGGCCTGAGTGCTCGGGTGCCTTCTCCTTAACATAAAAAAAATAAAAAATAAAAATAAAAATGGCAATATTTATTAAGTCTCGGCTAATTGCAACCGCTTATCACTAAGACTCGCTTATCGCTTAGTCACGCCAAATTACAGCTTTCTAGAATAAAAAGTCTCTGTGCTAGACTGCGGACGGACGGACGGACGGACATGGTGAAACTATAAGGGTTCCTAGTTTGACTACGGAACCCTAAAAAAGGAAACAACCCAGAGTACTTGTTAAACAGGGGTGTCCCTCATCGTATACCTAATATTGATTATTAGAAAGACACTAAAAACTATGCAAAATGAAATTCTACCAAAATATATTTCTGCCGGGTAACATCACGCAACACGAGAGTAAAATTTCTGCAACACATTAAGTAAACCGTTAAACAGTTCTTAGATTAAATATTGATCCTTAAAGCAAGTGTTCCATATGAACAATTACCACATTATCACCCTTTGTCTTTTGTTCTTGTCCAGTGGAGTTAATTATAGATTTTCATTCTCAAAACTATGAAGATTAATTTAGTTTTTATGGTTCTCTAACTCAAAACGAAAATAATGGAACGCCTATAAGATTACTTCGTTTCCCATAGCCCTGGCTGTTTGGTTCGCAAGACCTTTTTTTTTTGGATCAAAGCATCTTACCCAACGCAAGATAGGAATATGGCCGTGTTGACCGAGAATCATAAAATTTATCGAGAAACAACGTCTCTTAGCACCAATAAATAAACATATTTGAAAATCATTGCCCGTGTGGTTGCCGGGTTAGAATAGTGCCACTCCATGTCTTTCCGTGGATGTCGTAAGAGGCGACTAAGGGAATGAGGGCTTGTAGTACTGGTTAGGCGATGGGCTTGCAACCTGTCACTAATACACTGGTAAACACCTTAGCCTGTTTGTGCAAAATGTGGTTACAGAATTATCAACCACTCTTTTTGTAGTTGTTAGTATCTCTGGTAGCTCTGCCTACCCCACTCTGCGAATGAAGGCGTGATAGTATGTATGTATGTATGAAAATCATTAACTTGTAGCTATTTACATATTGACTCGCATTTTTTTCATCTGACATTTCGTTTTGATATAGTTCTCTCCCCTCTTTCCTCTTATCTGTTTTCATACCACCCATTTCCACCATATTTCACATTCAAAATATTTCACGTGTCGCTGCATTAAATAAACGAAATTTAACAATTTAGTGCCCCAACACATCGCCCAAAAAACGTCAGGGGGAGACACAGGTGTGGTGTCACCGCTTTACCCGGATGTTATTGGGTAAAGGCATGATGGATGGCCCGACCGGGTTCCGGATGACAAATGGCCCGGTTTTTATACCCGCATGATTAACCGTTTACAAAGACTGAAATGTTAATTTGAGGCACGTTGTGATGGACTGTGGAAATTAAATTAAAAGCAAGGACATTTTATGACTGGATTTATAATGTACACAATAAAGTGTTCAATTTATAAGTTACTAGCGACCCGCCCTCGCTTCGCTCCAGATTAAAGTATTATACATATAAACCTACCTCTTCAATCACTCTATCTATTAAAAAAACCTCATCAAAATCCGTTGCGTAGTTTTAAAGATTTAAGCATACATAGGGATATAGGGACAGAAAAAGCGACTTTGTTTTATACTATGTAGTGAAGACTTATTAATACGAGTATTGATAGTAACACCAAACACTGTTATAAATAGACGTGTGCTAACTAGAGGTACGAATACTAAACTGACGTAGCAAGATAAGTTTTGCTATAATATTATTATTTTTATCTTTACATTTTAAAATGAAAACTATAAACAAATGATTACTTTTCCATATTTGTCCTTAGTAACCTTTGCCGTGTAAATTTACTCTTTAAATTACTAAACGTGCTGTCATCATCCTCTGTGGTCAACGGGGCATTCTTCAAAAATTTAAAATTACTTGAATTCGTTTTTTGAATCATGAACAATATCGTGATTTATTCACCTTTTATCAGACTATGACTAAAAATGACACTGGACTTAGACATACATCTTATTTATCGATATCAAATCCCTAGGACGTGCCCCGAATTAGCAGACGTATGGTAAAACTCAGTTAAACCATATTACTTTTCACATGTTATCAAATCGTTTTTAACTTGGCCGCCATTATTATCAAGTAAATAAGACTTATCATAACGATGAAAATACGTTACAAATTACTAGCATCGAAGCATTCCATCTTAGTGCTCAGGGATGGCATCGCATTTGGAGTCTTAGGATTGTAATCTTGAGAATCCAAATATCTATGAGTCTCGGATCTTACTTACCATCAGGTGACCTGTGTGCTCATGTGTTTTCTCCATTTTATAAAAAAACGTTTGATCGTTCGCCTCTCATCGTTTAGAACCGAATGTTACGAATGACAATACGGTTTTTTTTTGGAGGCCTGAATTTTGGGGTACTTTTTAGCTATGGTATTAGTTCTAAAACGAATTCGTGTAGAGTCTAGTTTTTTATTTGAACTATTTAATACTTACATCTCAGTAAAAAATAACATAGCCTGGGTTTCCCTTTCAGAAACACATTTTCGTCGCGTTGGCTAGTGAAACAGCTGTTTTTCCATTGCCTTGATTATTGGTAGTCATGCTATATCCTCGTCAAAAGCCCATCAGCAACTTACTTGTTGACTTCTTATAGTTTTTATTGAACCAGAACGATAAATGAAATAAAAAAAAATCGTTAATAGATTTGATGGCGCTTGTGTTCAGCTATTAAAGGACAATGCCACCTATGCATTGTGATGGAAATAACAGTTTGACAATGAGCACTGCCATGGTAATAGTAGTTTCGTAATGACTATTATAACATTGTTATTACAATAACGTGTGTAAAAGAATATATAAATTTTCATACTAAAATTCACATAAAACACCCTTTGTATTTTTTTCAAGACTTTATGACCTACTTATGAATTAAAAAGGGTTGAAAAGCTTTTTTAATTCAATTAATAAAGGCTTGAGTCGCGCTTAAGAAACGAATTACCTACTTACATTTGAAAGCAATAAGTAATTATATTATAACCCTCAACACTCCTTTTTTAGATGCAACATTTCAAGTGTTATTCCGTGTCTAAGTACCTGGAATTTCCTCCTTTACATCGCTTTTTGTCAATTGGCACCTTTCTAAAGCTTATTCAGTTAAAGATGCTTTCTTTTTATAAAAAGAGAAACAACCTGGGCCTCTCTCTATTCAATTGCGTTATAACGATATCGTATTTGACGTGTTTCCGTATTGTCAACGTTTTGATAACTCTTATGTCATTTACAATAATGGCGACTGTGACATAAACGATTCTTAAACGTGTCAAACACGATATCGTTTTAACGCACCTAGAGGCCCTGGTTTCGTTTTCTTTTAAGTTAACTCGTCAGCCTGACCGTTTTTGTTTAAGTTAAAGACCTGTATAACATTAAAATAGTTTAATTCATGAGCGTACTATTCGCCAACAAACTGACCCTAGTTTGGCGGAATTTTAAGTATACCTACCACCTAAGTTGTTTTGAAATAAATAAATAAATAATAATTATAAATATATATGACATAGTAATGAAATTTATAATAAAATACAAATCCACCTGCTAATAAAACAAACGTCTTCTGCCTAGCCGACGATATAAAATACTATTGTATATTTATATATACGAGTAAGTAAATCCATGATCTAAAATGCTTTGTCCTAAATGACTGACTGACTGATCAACGCATAGCCTAAACCGCTGATCGTAGAGACCTGAAACTTAGAAGGTGTGTTATTTGTATGACGAAGGCATACAATAAGAAAGGATCTCTTGATTTGCTACCCCTGAAGGGGTGAAAAAGGGGGGGAAATGTTTGTATGGGACAACGTAGTTGCTTGGTCATATCTACTTTAAATTTTGTATATTATTATACATTATTTAACAGAATTGATGGAAGACGTGTTTCGTATTTTATTGAAATTCATCCTCTAACTGGGTTAAAAAGGAGTGATTTGTTTCGAAATTGATATCAATATTTTCTCCTTATTGCTTCTGATTTAAATAACATTTTATTTCGACACGTGTCTGAACACTCAATCCGAATTTATTCAAAAAAGGTTGAACTCACATAAAAGCTTGGTGCAATGCAAATACTTTTTCATCACACATGCTCGGAAAGGGTTAAATAACACGCAAGCGTATAGGGCAGCTATAACCTATTTACCTCCCAAGTAGGAGGTTTAGTTCAGGAGTAGTGGGTTTAGTTTTAAAATATAGAACCACTGGTACCTCATTTCAGACTAAGGAGGTGCAAAATCAGCCAAGGTTTATTTCCTATATTCAAAACTTGGCTATGAACCTATTTATTTTATATAAAACTTATACGGTACCTACATTTAAATGTATTATATTTATATTTTACTATTATTTCAGAGACATTTGAAATTATTTTTATTAAATTTTATATTGAAAATTGGTACAATCTGGCAGTATGGCCTGTCAAGTTTGAAAACTAAAGGCAGTTCTTAGCCTTAACTGTGGAAGACTATATTGAAAAAAAAGTTGAGTTCTCATAATGACAATCTCTTTTAGCGATTCGAGTGCCATTCATTTTTGATTGTTGTTTTCTTTAATAGCTTTTTATTTCCTTGCAAATGTGAGGAAAAACATTGTGTGTGACGTCGGTCTTCTAATACTCTCGTTGGTTGCTTCTTACTTCCCTTGATGCACAATGTACTATTAAAATTGGAAAGTCTTGAAAGTCACCGTACCATTACTAGTACGGCATTTGAAGGTTTCTAAGCTTTAGAGAGATCATACACTTTAAAGACACGGCCTCGTAGGGACGTAAAGTGTGAACAATTTAATTAGAACCACTTTGACTTCTACGCGGACAAGGTCTCGGGCATAAGCTAGTTTATTTTTATTATTTTAACAAATTTGTATACCGACATAATTAAACATATTACTTATTTACTTATTTGGAAGTAAAACTTTTTTTTTTCAGCAAGTTGTAATTTGTTGGGTTGTGTTTCAAATAAATCATCATTCATTAATTAATTAAAATTAAACATGCAAGCACTTAAAAAGCGACAAGAAGCAAAAGTCAGCGCGCAGATTTAAAAAAATATATTTAAATAAATATCACGGGACAATGTCACACAAATTGACCTAGTCCCAAACTAAACTCTTCATTCCCAGAATGGGGTAGGCAGAGCTACAAAATTCCAAAAACTCTAAAAAGACTTGTTGATAATTATGAAACCACATTTTGCACAATCAGGCCAAGAAGTTTACTAGTGTATTAGTGACAGGTTGCAAGCCCATCGCCTAACGGCCGAACCCTATATTCAAACCGCGGACAGATAGTTCGGCCGTAACAGTACTACAAGCCCTTATTCTCTTACCTACCTCTACCCTATATTCAAACCGCGGTTAGATAAGGCTTACTTCGGGTTGAAATTTGACATTTGCCCCATACAAAATGTGTCAATTTTTAATCCGAAGTAAGGCTATCTGTCCGCGGTTTGAATATAGGGTTCGGCCGTTAGTCGCCTCTTACGACATCCACAGGAAGACATGGAGTGGCACAATTCTAACCCGGCATCCACACGGGGCAAACGTGTCGTCATTTTCAGCTAAACTACAATGTAATGTGTCAGGATTTATTCTTTATATTAATGCCCAGTACTTATAGTAATACAAAGCTAAAGAAGATATTTAGCTGTAATTTAATGTGTAAACAAAATAGTTAAAGCCTTTGCTTTGTTTCTCTCCAGCTCGTGCCGTACAAATATTCGATACTTATTATTTACGACGGAATAAATCACAGTTCGAACAAAGTTGAAGCTTGGTTTCCACGGTCGTGCGATACGGTAATTGGAGCTTATTATCCGATTCAAACTTGTTAATGTTTGGACTCAGCAGTTAATATATAAGCCAATGATGGCTGCAATTAAATCCAATAGGCAAAAAACATTTTGTGGTAGAGTAAAAATAATGCTCGGTAAAGGTTAAATACTTTAAGGAACTAGGTACCATGTAATTTACTCATTAAAATAACCACTGATTTAACACTGGGTTTCTTATGATACCTCTTTTTTTTCTTAATCTAAGAGCGTACGTGCGAAGCTAGTGGTCGCGAGTTTGATACCCGATCGGGGTATTTGTGTGACGAGCACGAGTATTTTTTCCGAGACAGGTCTTTTCTACGTATTTATTTCTCTAAATAAACAGCCATGATTATAGTTGCCTTTTAGGTACCCATAGTACAAGCTTAGACCTTACTTTGGGACTAGGTCTGTTGTTAATGTAAGGGCATCTCTCAAAAATTATATTTCTTTATTTAATACAAGGACTTCTCGATGTAGTATTGAAAATACAATATCTTTCACTTCTTTTAATATGCCTCGAAATTACGAAGAAAAATTAATTAATATATAAAGTGATATCGTTTTTAGAATACAACAAGAATAAAAAAGCGGCCAAGTGCGAGTCGGACTCGCCCATGAAGGGTTCCGTAGCAGCAAGTAACATAATATAAAAGTTCGTTGTAGCTTTGATCAATGTTTTTATGACGTATTAAAAAAAACTACTTAAGTACTAGATCTCGTTCAAACCAATTTTCGGTGGAAGTTTGCATGGTAATGTACATCATATATGTTTTTTAGTTCTACCATTCTCTTATTTTATTTTAACACTTTGGAAGTGTCTCTCGCGCAAACTGTTCAGTTTAGAAAAAAATGATGTTAGTAACCTCAATATCATTTTTGAAGACCTATTCATAGATAAAACCCAAACGTATGGGTTTGATGAAAAAAGTTTTAGTTATAAGTATGGGGAACCCCCAAAATTTATGTTTTTTTTCCTATTTTTGTGTGAAAATCTTAATGCGGTTCACAGAATACATCTACTTACTAAGTTTCAACAGTGTAGTTCTTATAGCTTCGGAAGAAAAGTGACTGTGACATACGGACGGACAGACAGACAGACATGACGAATCTATAAGGGTTCCGTTTTTTGCCATTTGGCTACGGAACCCTAAAAATGGTAAAACATGACGCAACTATTACCTATACATGCGTCAAATTTGGTATGATTATTTAACAGACCGGTTTTTTGATGTTTTTATCAATTTCTCATGTCGTTTATGTTTTGTGTTATCTATAACTAGTCCTTTATATTTTTCTTACTCTACCACAGGGTCGCTATTTATTCAAAAATACTGAAACAAGGCACAATAGTCTTGTAGGACATCACGTCCCATGGAAACGCGCACTGGCAGCGTTGTGTTAAAACTTTACTTTTTTGTTCGCGTTTTAATTTACTACGAGCTCGCAGTTAATGTTCTGTATAATTAAATCGGCCTGGCTTAAAAACTTCTTTGAAAATAGCTGAGTAATATTGGAGAATTCTCAGCTCAGCTTGAGCACTATATAAGGTTATCATAAATTGTGAACCGTTAAAGGTTGTATTAGGTTGTTTTAACCTTTAAAATAAGTTTAATTGAGTGGTGGTAGGACCCTGTGCAGGGTCCGTCCGGATCGCTACCACCATCTTATCCATTAACCATCCGCCAAGCAACAGTGTTCGCATTGTTGTGTTCAGGTGTGGGGATAAGACAACTGGTGAAATTATTAGCATAGAGGCATTCCATCTTAGTCCTCAGGGTTGGCAGCGCATTTGAGGTCTTAGGATTATAATCTTGAGAATGGGAATGGGTCTCAGATTTTACTTACCATCAGGTGGCCTGAGTGCTCGTGTGCCTTCTCCTTAACATTAAAAAAAAAAAAAAAAGTGGTACGAGAGAACTAGTCTTTCATGGTTAGGATAAAAACGGTATTAGTTTAAAACTATTACTATGATGTTTTATCCTATTTTATTTCGAGTTATATAGATTTCACTGGCGCTACCGATTTTTACTCTGGAGGAGGCAATCAAAGCCAGTGGTTTCTTAATTTAAGTGTGATAAGTAATCTTGTAAGTTAATAAAAATATCGCCGATTGACGGACAGACAGACAGACATACAGATAGACTAACTCGCAAGTGTTATTTTTTGGAACTGAACCCTAAAAAGTTCTTACCCAAAGAAATATATTTCAAAATCCTTTATCAAATAAGAATTCTTCCTCTCCAATAAACAAACGTCTCTTCCGAACCAAATCATGCGTTTAATATAAAATTACACGCATAAATTAAGGCGATAACAAAGTTACAAGCTCCACGCTCGCAAAAACAAGAAACGGTCCGGTAAATACCGGTTTTTACCGGATTATCCCAGTACAAGCCGGTTATGCAAACAGCCATGTATGAGAATTTACCGCCTCCGCGTGCAAAGTCGGAGTTTAAAACAGACAGACACTAGCTAGCCTTTGTTGGCTTAATGTAAAGATATTGTTATTTTAGGAAGTTGGTTTACATTGTTTCAAAATTTCAATACAGGGTTTACCTGAGAATTTGTTTGCTTAAAGTTCCTTTATTTGTTCATTCCTTAGAAACTACATGTATTTTTTTCAGGGTGTCCTAACTGTTTTTTTTTGTTTTTTAATGGCACAGACATACATACTTGTACATAACATCACGCCTTAATTCCCAAAGTGGGGCAGGCAGAGCTACAGATTTACCATAGAGTAGGCAATTAATCACACAGGCCACGTAATGTTTATATATTTTTGTATTCATGGATTGTTGAGTTTTTTAATTGGCAGTGGCAACATGTTCCAATAGGAAACATGCATAAGAATTGAGTTTCATTGATACAATTTAAGAGAACACATAAAAAAGCATATAAAACGCAAAACTGCACTAAGTTTTGAACAGTTTATTAAATTTTAAAACTTCTTGTAAGGTTTAAATAGTGTTTTTGGCACCCTTAGTTTATTTACGTAACATTTTAATTTCATGATATTGTCTTAAGCATAGTAACTTTTACCGGGTGTTGCCTGTAATAGGAGCAAAAAATTTAGGGATCGTTTCCACACCACAAACGTAACAAAATTTAATCTACAACTTTTGAAAATAACTTGTTGTTTACTAAATATGAATGAATTTAGATTTTCCAAGCCAGCAATGTATTGCGAAAACTACGAAGTTTGTAGGCTGACAGTAGATGTCAACTAGACTATTGGATGGAGTACATTGAAAATGCTATTTAGTTTGTTCGAAAAAATCCCAATTAATAAATTACATATTTTGTAAAAGTTGTAGAACAAATGTTGCTACGTTTATACAGTAGAAACGATCCCCCAATTTATTGCTCCTATTACAGGCAACACCCAGTATAAGGTTTTTATATTCTAAACATTGAACAACATTTGTGACGTTATTCCTGTCCATACGGTTCAATTGCCCTTAATATAATTTATTAACCCTATTTCTCTAAAAGCAAACAAAAGCAATCATTATAATGGCTGTCATTAGCTCGAATAAACCCTAACAATTGATCAAAGGAAGATAAATACAACGCCATTACGTAGATTGATTTGTCAATAAGTTTAAGTGATTGACGTTACCTAAAACCAATCATTAATTATTGTCAATCGACTTAATACGTCTGGCAAGTCTAGACAAATATGTATCGTGTTTTCTTGGGCTATATTTTAGGTACGAACATGATGAGATGCGAGTCGGACTCGCGCAGTAAGGGTTCAGTACCATTATCTATTCAACATTAGACACTATAATTATATATTTTTGAAGTCAATGCACTGTGTGTGTGTGTGTGTGTGTGTGTGTGTGTGTGTGTGTGTGTGTGTGTGTGTGTGTGTGTTTTTAAAAAGAAAGTTTTTACTGACAATAATTTACCTACGAGAATGTTTGTGTTTGTTTGTGTGTGTGTGTGTGTGTGTGTGTGTGTGTGTGTGTGTGTGTGTGTGTGTGTGTGTGTGTGAATGTAGAGGAAGCGAAAGATATATTTGGAGCGGTGCGTGCACCTGGCGTTCCGTAGTCTCTACCTACCCCATTGGGAGACAGGCGTGAAGGTATTAGGGGACAATCGCACGCATATTGACGTAGTCCCAAATTAAGGTCTAGGCTTGTATGTACTATGGATACCATACTTGTACAAATAGTTTTTTTTTTAAATACATAGAATACATCCAATTTGTGATAGAATCTTGTGCAGGGTCCATCCGGATCGCTAACACACTCTTACCCATTATCCTACCGCCAAACATCAGTGTTCGCATTGTTGTGTTCCAGTGTGGAGATAAGACAACTGGTGAAGTTACAAGCATAGAGGCATTCCATCTTAGTCCTCAGGGTTGTCAACGCATTTGAGGTCTTAGGATTGCAATCACGAGATTATAATCTTGAGAATTCAAATGTCTATGGGTCTCAGATTTCACTTACCATCAGGTAGGCTGAGTGCTCGTGTGTTCTCAGTACTCAGGGACTAATAGTCGCGCTCATCACAGAAATATTTGCCCAAATCGGGAATCGAACATGGCACCACTAGCTTTAGTTTATAGGCAGCTATATAAATATCAAAGAGTTGTCCTTGGAATTTTTGTTTTTTCTAAAGCATGTAGAAGATAAATGAGCACACAGGCCACCTGAATGTGAATTAAATTTGACAACCATAGACGATTGTTTTTCCAATTTCAAGACTACAATACGTAGTAGACTACAAATGCGTTGTGAACCCTGAGGACTTATCTCAACAAGACAACATAATTTGTTTGTGTTTGTGGCGTGATGTTATGTATGTCCATAAATAACATAACACATTATTCCTTGAGTTGCAAAATTCTGAATTGTTCATCTTCGTTCCCAGAGTGGAGTAGGCAGAGCTACAAAAATACCAACCACTCTAAAAATACTTCTTTATAGTTCTGTAATAACATTTTGCACAATCAGCCCCCCCATCCTGACAATTGCAGGTGACAGGTGATATTTCAGTGTACATGGCGCAACTGATAAAAATCCCACCGATGTGGAAGCTTGTTAACTTTGCAATGTATAGCAAATTGCCACCTTTCACCTGTCGTTGTCAAGATGGTCAAAAAGGGGGGAGGCCAAGAAGTTTATCACTGCATTAGTGACAGGTTGCAAACCCATCACCTACAAGCCCTATGCCAATGCATCCAAAATTAAAATTACCTGACATAGTTTTCAGGTTTTTTTTTTATGTTAAGGCGAAGGCACACGAGCACTCAGGCCACCTGATGGTAAGTGAAATCTGAGACCCATAGACATTTGAATTCTCAAGATTATAATCCTAAGACCACAAATGCGCTGCCAACCCTGAGGACCAAGATGGAATGCCTCTATGCTAGTAATTTCACCGGTTTTCTTATCCCCACACCGGAACACAACAATGCGAACACTGTTGCTTGGCGGATGGTTAACGGATAAGATGGTGGTAGCGATCCGGACGGACCCTGCACAGGGTCCTACCACCACTAAAAACCAGGTTAACCTTTTACGATAAATACGAGTAAATACCTCGAAATAGTATATCTAAAGCGGTATAGGGTCGAGGTATGTTAATCGATGAAAATGCTTGGCCTAAATTAGAAACTTAATATCTTAGACCGGATTCGACCAAACTTTTATACCGGGGTAAACGCTCACTCTGAGATTAGTTATGTCAAAAATGACAATTTTCTATGGTATTTTGACATTACTAATCTTAGAGTAAGCTTTACCCCCGAGTAAAAAGTTTGGTCGAATCGGGGCTTAGTCATAAAAACACGTAAACGTTATTTAGGGGACGCAGTTATTGTAACATATCGAAACTCTTTTTTGTGGTTGTCTTTTACCTACCGTCATAATTCAAACTTTTTATTTATTTTCTCTTGTAATAATTCTAAGTTCAGACCCTTTTTTCTTGCCGAACTACGCATGCTATTTCATTGGGCTACCTTCGTTCTGTCAAAAAGTTTTCAAACTAACCTAACCTATAAGAGCTCTACACGATGGTCCTGAAATATTTACGGTTTCGGAAAAAAGCAGTTTGGTCAAATGATACGTTGAGAAATGAATCAGTTTGGCAAAAACGTTTTGACGAAATGAATGGCTCTCTAATTATCAATCATTAGTTTTTATTATTACTGTAATACTCGAAATATGTTTAATAAATGACTAACTATTGAGATTCTAGCAGGACTTTTTCTCAGCAGTGGTCTCTTGGGAGCGCTGGTACATTATTAACGTGTAAAAGTGTCCGTGTGGTCTTTTTACTGAATAATTTGTTTACTGTGAGTCGATATTCAACCTCCTTAAGACAATTTGAGTTTTTTATACTAATAATACCAACTGTAAAAAAAAAACATATAGTATAACACTGTATAGTACACTATAGTATAACGTATATATAGTATAACACTTTGTCATAAAGCGTTAGGGCGCCTACACGCGCTCGACACCACTAATCCCGCCATCCGTCTTGATCGCACGCGCTAGGCCTGAAAAATGGACGTGACGAGGCAGTTTGCCACTTTTATTAACGCCTGATCTTAACATGACGTCGCATTTTAACAATAAATTGTCCGAAAAACGCCTGAGTCTACCTTTTGTTCGCGATGAATGAGTCCTTTATTTGGCATCGTAAAAAATAATTATAGGGTGTTTAAAATGGTTTTTCTGCATTAATTTTCGGGTCGTATTTATGATGCATGATACATTTGTGTAAACAGAAAGAAAACATTTTTTACAATACCAGGCCATTCGTAATCTTGTATAAAAAGAAAACAATTGACACGTGTATGTGTATGGCGAGCATTACTTGGTTTTTATAGTGCGTGCGTAAGTCAGGAATATTATAGTATGAAAGAAAAAATCGCCCAGGCAACGCCAGAGACAAACAGCTAGTTAACAATGAATATAAAATATTAATTCGTGCTGTTAGCACCAATTGCAAATTAGTTCGTATTACATGTTATATGTGGTTGCGGGGTTACAATAGTGCCACTCCATTTCGTCCCATAACAGGCGACAGGGAGTAAAGGCTTATTAGTGGGTACTGTTAGGTGATCGGTCGCACACAGATTTAGGTTACTGTCTTTCCAATTTACACACCGACAGTTAACGTTTTTAAGGCCTAATTTTCTGGCTAAGCCCATTCCCGCTAAAACGCCGTCAGGACTGCTTTAGACCTATCATATAAAAACATAACGTATATGCACACAAGCTATTTAAGTATTGACCACAGAAGAGACAACTTGTTTTTAAGAGTGTGACCCTGATAGACTTGCAACCTGTCACGAATAGTAAATTTCTTGGCATGACTGTGCAAAATGTGGTTACAGAATTATAAACAAGTATTTTTAGAGATGTTGGTATTTTTGCCTACCCCACTCTGGGAATGAAGGCGTGATTTTATGTATGTATGTATAACCCATCCTACTGATAATCTAAAACATTGTTAAAAATCGTTATCAATTATACATAGTCACACGTATATATAAACACACCAGCATAAATTGAACACACCTATATAAAACACCTCGTTCAAAACACTACCCAACTATATTAAAACGCTGAAAATATTAACACAAACGTAGTGGAGGTGGCCGGTGCACTTAATTAGCAAAGTAATTTGCGAAGCCGCGTAAAACAAATTAACACTAAAATATTGCACCAGTTCCAATAAACACTATTTATATGACAAAAAGTCAATTAAAAGCGTAAACGATGTTTAATGCCTTTATTTGCAACGTTTAAATAAATATATCTATATATCTACAGAAAATCAGCGTCTTACTGCCAATAGGGGGTACGACACATAGCTGAGTGGATACCATTTTCGCAGCACTCTTTAAGTAAAAGTCAGATTTAAATAAAATCCTGCAACACAATGTGTAAACTTGTAAAATTTAAGCGAAATAAATATTTTCTATTTCTATTTATGTAGGTATTAGAATGTATTTTTTTTGTTGTTTTATT
Organism: Acleris holmiana; assembly: GCA_949316455.1. NCBI lineage: Eukaryota > Metazoa > Arthropoda > Insecta > Lepidoptera > Tortricidae > Acleris > Acleris holmiana. The sequence goes on from OX438770.1 coordinate 16,790,108, forward strand.
GGTTAGTTTTTTGTTTTTAATGTACAGTCGAAGTCACAAATATGTTTCCACTTTAGTACCTTGTCACTTTCATTCACAGAGATAATTTCATATTTTTTTATTTAGTATCTCAAATGGTAGGTAAATAGTTCAGTCCAACTGAAGTCGGCTTTTGGTTAAAAAGGTTGTGGGATGCGTACTTCAGTTGGACTTCAGGTTTTTTTATGCCTATAAAAAGAGCTGAGTGCTCGTGTGCCTTCCCCTTAACATAAAAAAAAAAAAAAGTTGATAGGTAGTTCCCGTACAAAAAACCTTGAACGAATTTTACGCAAACAAAGTCGCAGGTAAACTAATTCGACATAAACCTTTCTAAACAGAGCCATGCAAAGGTGACTTATATTATAACGTAACGGTACAAAACACACAGCCATAACATTTCTTACAAATCCCAGTCCGTTAAACACAGTACACAAAGCAAACACCTTTTTTACGTGTCTTAAAACACACAAAGAAAACACAAACGCGCCAGGCAATAAAAACCAACAATTACGATTGTAGCGAAAGAAAATAGTAATAAAATCAGTTATTTCCACCCCAATTGTTGCCATAAAATTGGGCCAGGCTACATGCGAAGCCTTTTATGGGCCACGTTTATGGGAGGGGTAAGGGGTAGGGTATTGCTTGATGGGCTACATTAACATAATATTGATGTCGAACTTAGCCGAATGACTTGGCCTTGGTGATAATTGCGTTGTTAACTGTTTCCATACTACGTGCGGAAACGACTTTTCACTACATAATATAAAACAAAGTCGCTCCCCGCTGTCTGTCCCTATGTATGCTTAGATCTTGAAAACTACGCAACGGATTTCGATGCGGTTTTTTTAATACATAGAGTGATTCAAGAGGAAGGTTTATATATATAATACTTTTACCCGGAGCGAAGCGAGGGCGGGTCGCTAGTAGATAAATAAATAAATCACAGGACAACGTGACATAGAGACCTAGTACCAAACTAAGCTCTTGACTTGTACTATGGGTACTAGACAACGATAAACATATTTAGATAGAGAAATAAATAGAAATCATCCAAGACTCAGGAACAAATATTCGTCCTCATCACACAAATATCTGCCCGGCAGGGTCACTACTAACTAGGCCAACGTGTCGTCAAAAAGATAAAACTAACCTTAAAAAAAAAATCCGGCCCAGAGCGTGTCGCCCCACGCGCAGTGCAGGGTTTCGTTTATAACTTAGTAACAAATTACTCGTTAAACTTTTAATGCCTACTTAAATGTGATAGTTTTCCTTTTAACTTCGTTACCACTACCGTGGATATCATATCCAAAAGCAACGGATTAGCTGGTAGGAGGAAAACGACACTTGCACCCAACAAAAATGTGTTTCACTAAACATCAAACCAACTCTTTGACTCGTAGTTGGTAGTGACCCTGCCTTCGATGCTAGAAGTGCCTTGTTCAAATCCCGTTAAAGGCAGATAATTGTGTATTTGTTTCTGAGTCTCGGATATTTTTTATGTATTCAAGTATATATTTCTCTATACAAGCAAGTTTATCATTGTCAAGTACCCATGGTACAATCAACAGCAAAAGTAGATGATCATTTTAGTATCTTGTCACTTTCACTACTTGGCCACATCCAAACTGTCGCAGTATTGTTACGTTAGTGCAACAAAGTATTAAAATGATCATCTACTTTTTCTGTTGACTGTACAAGCCTAGAGCTTAGTTTGGCAATTTGTGTAAGTTTCTCTTCCTATATTTACTAATTTAATTCTGAACAACTCTTTTCGCTCAACACTTGCGTTGCACGTCAAATACAATGAAAAAGCACCTGTAATTATGACAAAACACTGTATTTCATCAGCTGCCCAGCCTCACTATAAAAAGCAATAGTAAACCTCCCAAGTACGCTGCTTTCCTGGTGGTTTGTATGCGACCATCAATGAAAATTATGATTTGATCAACTGTTAGTAGATATGAAAATAAAATATTTCATGAGAAATTCTGGAAAAGGGCCGAATCTTAAGTACCTGAAACCGACGTGATGGCTTGACTCTGAAGAAGAAGAAAGAATTTTGTCAGGATCGTAGCAGGTGGAAAGAAGTGGTCTCTGCCTATTACTTTGGGAAACAGGCGTAATTGAATGTATGTATTGTTACGAGTAGGTATGGTAAGGTAGATATGTAGATTAAAATCGACACGCCGACTCAAGGACACCTCTATTGTTAACGGGTTCAATCAAGTTCAAGGCCAAGGCCGTCGCTATTGTAATACAAGGCCGCAATGAGTAGAACCTTCCATTATCGAACAATCGAGAACGTCCCCGGCGGGTCAAAAGCCATCGTTCATTCGAGAAGGCAATCTGGAACGTTCGGCGATTGGGTGTATAAAAAGGTGAGGCGCGCGTGCGGCAATTCATTCCTTACTTGGAGAGCGAACAGTGCGAACCTACGAGTAAACCGAGCGATCATCTAAGTTTATTATGCGATAATTGTTTGTAACGATTAAGTGCGTGTGTTAATTAAAGTGTACTCTTAATTATCGGTGTGTTCGTGCATTTCTATCAGTTACCTAGCCCCACGTTCATGTGAATCTTAAATACCCGAAACCGACGTGCATGCATGACTCTATATATTAATATGGAAGAAGCCGAAGAGATTTGTCAGGAAGGTGCGAAGGATCGTAGCAAGTGGATAAAAGTGGTCTCTGCCTATCAGGGAAAAAGGAGTGATTTAATGTATATAAATATCAATTGGAAGCTTATTCTAGCAGTACAATTCCAGAGTCAATCACAATCAAGCTCCTCCACTTGCAATGCACGTCAAAATTAACGTGAAACAATGAAAACGCACCCGGCAATATGACGAAACATTGTACCCCATCAGCTGCCAAGTCTCGGCATAAAAAGCAATTGTAAATCTCCCAATATTACTGCCGCTGGCTCCGATATGATTGAGCGGGGTTTATAGAGGCTGTGTTCTGTATTACCGGAACATTTGAGATGTTTCTGGGAAGTAAGGAAGCCTGCCGCATATTTATCATTTGTGTTTTCATTTGTTGACGATTTGTCTTTTTCTTATATACTTATGGGTTATCTATTCGTCAGTTTTTAGGGTTTCTTTCCCAAAGGGTAAAAACCATCCCCCTATTACTAAGACTCCACTGTACGTCTATCTGTCTGTCTGTCACCAGGCTGTATCTTATGAACCGTTATAGGTTAACAGTTGATTTTTTTATGGATTATGTATTTCTGTTGCTACTATAATGAATAGTAAAAATATAATAAAATTAATATATAACTGCAGTGTATCCCATACAACAAACGTTTTTTTATTTGCCGTGTTTGCAAGATTTGATTACAGGTAAAACTAAAAAAAAGGTTATAATATATAGTGTCTAACGTTGCATAGATAATGCTACGAAACCCTTTGTTCGCGAGTCCAATACTGGCTGGTTTTTTATCTATTTTATTTTTTATTGCAAGGCACTTCGATTTACTTCTTAGCGGCGCCCGTAATTTACCTGTGAGTGGTCTTTTTTTAAGTCTATAGGTTAGGTTATGTTATAAGACAAAACCTACACAATAAAAAATAAATAAAAAAAAATATTACGGGACAATGTCACACAAATGGACCTAGTCCCAAACTAAGCTCTAGGCTTTTACTATGGGTAGACAACGATAAACATACTTATATAGAGAAATAAATACTTAAACACATATAAAACATCCAAGACTCAGGAACAAATACTCGTGCTCATCACACAAATATCTGCCCTTACCGGGATTTGAACCCGGGACCGCTGGCTTCGGAGGCAGGGTCACTCCCAACTAGGCCACAAAAATAATAATATTAATTATCTTATATAATATTCTTACCATACATCCGTCTTGGAGTCAAAAACAACCTCACAAAGTCGCTAATATCAATAATAGAGTAAAAGTAACAGTCTAATGTCGTTGAACTTTTTTAATAACGATACAATTCTACTGAGTCACAAAAAGAATATAACGTTTTTTGATCGTGTTTTGGGAGCATCTTAGAATTATTATTGTAATGGAAGCACCAATCTACGTCAGCAGCTGTATAGTCTCCGTAAAAATCTCAAAAACCATTTTTCACAAGCCTTGTTTAGAACCAGGCTTTAAATATAAAATGTTCTTAACTTTAAGTTAATCAACAAATTAACATTCTAAGACCCATTCAATAATATTAGGTCCACTCCGAGTCCAAACTCAGGCGGCAATCAAATTAAATTAAGACCCAATGAATAATTTGCGAAGTTGAAAAACGACAAATTCTCGCTTTGTTGTAATTGGGGTCTTAGTCGACAAAAGTAATATATTCCTTTGTAAATGCAAGTTTAAATCAACTTTATGAACTGCCGAATTTGGTAGAAAGTTATTTGTTACCAAATTCTTATTTATATTATTTTTGTGTAGACGACTTCTCGATTGACCCTGTTTATAAAATTTAATTTAATTTGTACGTAACAAAGTTTGTCAGTATTCTAGAGTTTATTCAATGTTGCGTTTTATTACAATTTCTTATTAGTTTATAATATTTTAACTGGGAATACAAGCTTTTCCTTTAAGTGCTTTCTGATGATTAATTTAGATACAAAGTTTTGCTTGAGACTTTAAACGAACTTACTAAAAGTTAAGACTTTCTTGTTATATTAATTAACGTGAGGTACCTAATCAAAATAGTAAAATTACTTAAAATTTTAGTCAAAATATTAATTACAACATATTAAAGACACTGTGTTGCCCGTGTGGTTGCCGGTTTAGAATAGCACCACTCCATGTCTCCACGTGGCTGTCGTAAGAGGCGACTAAGGGAATAAGGGCTTGTAGTACTGTTAGGCGATAGGCTTGCAACCCTATAGCTAATACACATGTGGTTATAGAATTACCAGCAAATATTTTGTGAGTTGATGGTATTTCTGTAGCTCTGCCTACCCCACTCTGAGAATGAATTTATGAATGTATAATAAGTTTCTATAAGGCATTTCTATCAATAACATGATAATTAATCGAATATCACAGTGGTTACAATTTTCTTGGACTAAAGATATCAAGTTACGATTAGGACTGCTCCAGGGGGATAAAAATTAAGGCTCTTACACTTATTTAAGTAATATTTACAAACGTGAAGCGCGTCTAAATATAGGTAGATAAATTATTTATTCTGATAGTTCCAGAAGGGAGGCGGCGATTCCTTCTGCAGCAGAAGGACAGATATCCAAAATCCTGGAATAGCAAAATCCTAGATTAGCAGAAGTGCAGACCCACACAGAAACGCCCATCATTCCCCTTTTGCCAATACGGGTTCCCAGAGGTACTGCAAGACACTAAAGACTCTTCGCATTGTCCGTGACAAATAATCGGGTATCATTTAATAACCCACTCCAGCGCATGTGCCGTTTTCTCTTATTTTTAGTCTAATTCTGCTGTTTATAACTCACAAATTTCTTTTTTTCTTTTTCGCATGTGTATCGTTGGCCTGCCTATTTAAAATAAAATTAATATTGTCTGTTCGTCGACTGCAAAAGAAGAACAGAGAGCAAAGGCGTCATCCGTACTGATCCTAATAATACCTTAAAGCACAAAAACCTCTATAAACCAGGAAACTTCGACAATGGCCCCATAATTAACGCGCAGTAAACTCCGAGAACGCGCAAATTGAAAGAAAGACAAATTCACAAAGTTCAAGCATTGTTAAGTTTTCTCCTCAATTCTTGTTCACAATGCGTGGTTCGTTTGTATTCAGGTTTTTTCACTAAAGTAATTAATTTAACCAGAACCTAAAATTTCTTCATGACATATTCAGTGATTTTATGATAAATTGAGTTAAAATCGGTCATGTGCAGTATTTTTAATCCCATGTTGGCATTTTCTTCGTTTTATGAATTGAACAAAATAATAGTCAAGAGCAATGCAACGGGTCATTAATTACGAAATTTCCAAAGAAAGTGACCCGTTTTCATTGGTCCTCATTGTACACGATTTCAGTGTTATTTTTTAATTGTAATGTGCGGTTGATATTCTTAGTAAAAATAATAATACAAGAATGTCCCAGAATGAATTTAAATACTAATTACAGACTTATTAATACTATTTTTAACCTATAAATTACAGGCTACCGTTTAATCTATTTTTAGGGTTCCGTCCGTCTGTCAAGACCTTTTTTTCTCAGGAACGCGTGGAGGTATAAAGCTGAAATTTATATCAAATACTCAAATCTACTGTCTCTTGGAGCTGAAAAAAAATCATACTTCTAAGCCACCGCAATCAAAAGATACAGCCGTTTATGCCGCAAATTTTTGCAATTTTTTGAATCTCGCAAGGGAATCAAAACCTAAAGGGTACGTCTTTCAGCACAAATAAAGGGAAAATTGCGAAAACCGTAATTTATTAGCTACATCACAAAAAAGAAAATATTTAACGATTGCAAACTTTTATGCAGTTGGTAAACTAATCGCGACCTATGTCGATGTATGGAGACAACAGTTTTTCAACGGCAAAGTCGAGTTCGTCCCTCAATACAATCTGAAATTGTTATAAGTTTGTACGGAACCCTCGGTGCGCGAGTCCGACTCGCACTTGACCGGCTTTTTCCATTTCCAACAATCTTTACGTAAAATGGCTATATTATGCGGACTGGTAGTAGGACAAAGAGGCAGGACACAATTATAAATGTTAAATGTTTTGTTGATGGTTCCATTTCTGCCGTTTTGCGAAGGAATCCTAAATATTTCCCCATTTATCCTACCTTTATAGTATATGCAAGGGACACAATCAGACTTGTAATTTTTTCGTCAAGCTTATTTTTCTCATGCATTTATTTTAATGCATACCAGATTTAAGGTGGCATATAAAATATATAATAGCATGGTTTTATCGTGATTTTACATCCAGATTTGACTGATAAATAACCGTAAATCAAGACTCTACTGTGCGTTTTACTCGGAATTTCCTGCCAAGCACAACTAAACTGTGGAATGGTCTGTCGCCTGCGGTATTTCCGGACCAATACGACCTTCAAACCTTCAAGAAAAGAGCGTAGTCTTATTTGAAAGGTCGGCCACGCACCCGTAACTCCTCTGGAGCTGCAAGTGTCTATGGGTGACGGTATTTGATTACCATCAGGCGATCCGTCTGCTCGTTTGCCTCCTATTCCATAAAAAAAAACCCTTCAAGAGCATGTAACTTTTTTTTTCAAATTTTTTGTATTTGTAGTTTTGTCCGTGTGGGGGGGGGGGACACTTGACTCTAACACAAAAATTAGCGCTTAGTGCTTCATATTTCATAAACGGATCTCTTGATCGAAAAATTGTTCGCACAAACCCGTGATATTTTTGAAAGATCTATCCAACGACACCCCACACTATAGGTTAGACGAGAAAAAAAAATACGTCTTCAAGTTACGTGTAGGAAAAGTACCCTAAAAAAAATTGTTTGACATTTAATTTATTGTATCACTTTGTTGGCGTAACTAATATGCATATTCGTGCCAAATTACAGCTTTCTAGTACTAAGACTCTCTACGCTAGGCTGCGGACGGACGCACGGACATGGAGAAACTATAAGGGTTCCTAGTTTGACTGCGGGACCCTAAAAAAGATTTTTCTGGGAGCCTCTCATTTAACAGATTCTATTTTACGACCAACTTTCTAAGTCAAGAAGTTGTTCGTTAGTTACACGACTGAAACTAAACAAAAGCTCGTTATAAGTACGAAAGTCGTTGAAACAGAACATGCGATGGAGGAAACGTGTCGAGTTTGAGCTCGTTTTGTGGTAGCCGCCGATTCCAACGTACTATCAAAATTGCTGGATAGCAATATGACTGAAACGTCTAAAATCTGGTATCCTATCATTTCATATACAACGTTTCACAAATGATTCACTTCACAAACATATAATTTGCCGACCCGCGTTTTTTCCGATACTGTAAATAATTCTGGATTTATTTCAGGACCATCGTGTAGCTTAGGTTAGTTTTATAAAAATCCTGATTTGTGTAGTAGTTACAGAAAAAATCGGTTAATCAAATTAATAGGTTTCGAAATGATGCATTTATCAAAGATTTTTCGGCAAAAAGGCAGGCAACCCTGAAATCTGTACAAAAATTACGCTTCGTAAAAACAAATAATCGCTCTATTTTCCAGTCTTTAATGGATTGACTGACTGGAGGTTAATAATTATAACACATGTCATGTTATCTCAAATACAGTGTTTCCGATATGGCTGCTGTTGGTAAAGTTAGGCCAAAAAACACGGGTATTAAGACTAGTGTAATGTGTGATGAAAACATTATTTTACTCAAAACTGCTGAGAAATATGAATATTTTTTGTCGGGTTAGAAAACATCACTTTTAAGATGCCGTTTTCATACAAAATAAAAATATTCACGACCTATTTTAACGTAAATTATTAATAATTCAATTATTTATTTCCTTGCAGTAGTTCGTTGTCCGCGTCGGTAGAAAGTGCAATTCAAGGACTGACCCGTCCATAAATTGCGTACTTTCTACCCTCGACATCAATGTACTTTTTTTTTCTAACTAGACCAAGTCTATATTGTCTGTTTGTTATTATTCACTTCATCTATCCTAATCTTCGTTCTCTTTATCACATCAAAATATGATATTTATTTTTACATGCAGGGTAAGTTAACCCTAACGTACGAAGCTTTTTAAACTCTCCTAAGGATTTGGGACGTAGGGTATCATCTCTTGGTAACTTGAAAACTTTTTATAATCTCAAATGAGTTTTGTTCAGAATTGTTGGCGAATGTGACACTAGCGACCTTTGGGTGGCGATACGTTTTGTAACTGGATTGCTAAGGAAATTTTGGTTTTTATATTCACATAGGTGATGGTACCAGTGTTGGATACTTAGCTCTTATTTCAAAGATCATACGGTCATAAATTCATTGTTGCAAAATAATTTGTAAAATAATATCGAGTTTCCATTATTGGTCCATGATCATTAGTGGTTTAATCAACCTAAACTATCCTCATTTTCATCTATTTAGTATTCAAAATCCTATTAATTGGTAAGTAAAGTGATACTTGATAAATGACAATTCTGTGAACATTGCTCAGCTTAGATGAAGCCAAGTGATTCAAGAACTAGCCACCGTTGCAATGTTCATGAAAACTTTATTTGTCAGCTGTAACTGTCATCTTTGTAAAATAAGGTACATAAGGATGTGAAATTAACTTGTCAACTTAGGACCGTGGGGACCAGGAGAACACCGTATTTTCAAAGATCTTTCTAAGCGCCTGGTTAACGCTCGTGACCAAAATGCTGGCCTTACTTGACACAAAGATTAAACATTGCCATTCAACGTGGAATGCTGCCAGCATTTTAAGAACGATGCCCACTGGTTAAATATTTTTTGCATTATGTTTCTACCTTATTACTCGTCGACTTTAATTTTAAACAGATTAAAGAAAAAAAAAATTGCACAATAAAACGTAAACTTTGCTTAGCATTTTCGATGTAAAATGGGTTGTTATTTAAATAAAGGGTAATTGTACCGTAGGAATTGCCTTTTAGTCCTACAAAGTTGTAAATCTTTTTTGTAATTTTTGTCCCCTCATTGTCACCAGTCAACTTTTGAATGCATGGTCAGCAAGTCATGCCAACGGATATCATCTACACTTCTTTTTTTTTTCTTTACGCTATTTAGAGTCTCGACCTCTATTCTACTGCGCTAAAACGATATTGTCTTTCATGTGTTTGTATTGTCAACGTTTTGATAACTCTTATTTACTTGAAGGTTATGGCGGTCGAGTTAAAAACAATACCAAAACACGTCAAAGGCGATATCGTTTTACCCAGTAGAAAAACCCAGCTGTAGCAATCAAAAGGTTAATTTAGCAATCCTCCTGCTTACAGCAATGGCTCGGCTTACAGATAAAACAATACGAGTATTTTTTCTCATCCCGAGGGATCATAAAGTTCGGTTGTTATGGCAACGCTGAGTTCCCATTGCCCGAAATAACTCCGCCACTTAACGCATTGGATGCCACCAACTGACTTATGAATATTATTTTAAACATGATAAAAGTGTCAAGGGGGTATTTTACATAACAGCGACTATACAAACATTACTTACCATGTCATGAAAAAAAAACTGGCGGTAGACACAATGCTTTAGACAGATAATATAAAAAGTTCAATACACAAAATATCCTTTCTTTGTTTGAAAGTTGAATGTCAAAGTAGTAACTCAAAATATTACAAAGCAAAATCGATTCAAGTCGACTGAAAATACTAATTCAATACACGGTCCCCGAACACGGCACAGTTGTGAATAAATTGCACCAACTCGATTATTCGAATACGATTCGATCATTAAAAGCATCGATTCGAATTACGAATGGCCAGTATTGTTTCAAATCTGTAACGGATTTTCAGTACGGTTACAATTTCAATTACCATATGTATTGAAATGGATAGGCATAATGACAGCCTAGTAAATGTTTAAGTAGGTATAAATTGACTGTTATTTAAATTAATTCAAATGTCATTTGATTGGGTACCCAATGAGATATACAGGTTTCCGCGATTATTAAACATGTCCTTTTCAGAATACTAGGTACTCGATTAGAAATAAATTTAGTAGTTCACCCCAAACAGCGACCCCTCGATTTCCATTCTAAATCCGTAACGCTCTGACCCCCAAGAAGGGTAGCATTTATTTTAATTAATTATCGACTATTTCTAAATATATCTCTAAAAAGAAACTGTTTATTTCAATAATGTCCAAATGTTACACGCTTACTTAGACTCTAAATCTTAAATAGGAAGATTTTTAGGTGAGCCAAGTCATAATTTACTATTTAATTGTAAGTTGTACATTGGTTTTATCGCTATTACGTGCTTATATAGAATAACTTGTGTCCTTATAAACTTTTACTTATTAATTGAGGTATTGTGGATGTTATTAATTAACATTCAATTATATGAGCTAGCAACCTGCTTGTCCGTCTTTTTATCTATCGAGTCATATGGAAGTCTGTTCGGAATACGAGGTAGTTCTCGCGTCCATACTCTCCGGCCATACTCGTTAGCACTAGATGGCACCACAAATGTTGGGAGATATGTAAGACTGCGTAAGTTTCTAGGTCTGTGTGGTAACTTTTTGTATTTTAACGCTTACATTTTATACATTCGCAGGACAAATGGGCCATCTAAAATTGGTTGCGGTAGCGAAAGACAGATAGCACACGCAACATCCTAGGTGTGATTGCTAAGTGGACCAGAAAATGAAATCCTCTTTACTGTAAAATAGGACAAACTACTGGCTGGTGACGGGCCAATTTCAACGCCACAGTTAATGGAAAATATTGATTTAAATTTAAATTGAGAACGCTGATTAGAAACGTACGTGATCGGCTTCTCATTTGATTGGATTCGATTTTGTAGTTGGGTGAATTTAAATTCAGAATCGAGTCTGTTTGATGTTTTAATTGTGTTGTGCCAGTGACATTTTAATAGAAATCGAAATAGGTTGTACATCAGATTTTAAAAATAATGTGTACGTCTTCTAGGTTTACTTACACTCGTATTGTTTAATAAATACGGTTGAATTTCTATATCTGTGGGGGCTGCTCTCAAAAGTCCCTGGTTTTTAGTTGGCCCTATTCACTGACTAAATTAACCATCATGCGGGCACTACTAGGTGCTAATAACAATTAAAAACAAAAGCTAATTATATGTTTACCTGAAATGAACTTTAGTAGGTATCTCAAAATAAAATAGTTACAACATCACGACCAATCCTGCCCTCATAAGCCTATAGGCAGTATCTTAATCTCAATAGCCAAAGCAAATTCAATCACATCCCGTTAGTATTAAGGTTACATTTTCTACAGGAGTTTTGTTTGAGATACTGCATTTTGTCTTAACAGGGCAGAATCTCATACTTGCTTATAAAAACAAAATAGCTGTTATTATAATTTTTGGCGATGGGTTTGCAACCTGTCACTAATACACTGGTAATCTTAGCTGGATTGTGTAAAATGTAGTTACAGAATCAGCCAGTTTTTTAGTGTTGATTACTCCATTTGGAAATTAGGTACGTTGAAAACTTAAAACGACACTTTTTGATGGAAAAGCAAGCGTTGGCAACTCTTAATGATTGGTCCAGATTCATAAAACTTAACGTTAAGTCTGGATTATGCATGCACTTTCTGTACATACACACATAACATCACGCCTTCATTCCCATAGTGGGGTAGGCAGAGCTACAGAAATACTCGTACCAACAAACTTTAAAAAACTTGCTTTTAATTCTGTTCAACATTTCGCACAGTCGGGCAACTTTCTGTTTTTGTGTTAGTTTAGATGTCGCAAAATAAAACTACACCTACTGGCTTCCAGTAAATTACCACTCGAACCTGACAGTATATTTTTCACGCGTGCTTCATAGAAAAACGAAGCTTGCCGAGATACATTGGGAAAATAGGCCTGTAGTACCAAGAGCCTTTGAATTACGAGTAAACAGTGGATAAATGGACATGGCGAAATTATAAGGGTTCTTTTTTTGACTACGGAACCCTGAAACACGCTCGTTTAACCCTAGCTAAAACAAAACAGTTTCATTTGCCATTATTAGAGCCAACAAAAGGCTGCGCGAGGGCTGAACTCCTGTCATAAACTAGATGGGCGACTGTAATTGAGCGCCCGACAGCGACTGCTAGTAATGACACGATTGGGCCCCCACCGCCCCTCACACCGACGTCCGACCGATACAAGCATTGTTAAACACGATTAACTTCCTGCTTAAGCAGGTTATGAAGAAAACGTGCCAAAAATGTTTGTTCAACCTAGCTATAACAAAACCGTTTCATTTGCCATTATTAGAGCCAACAAAAGGCTGCGCTAGGGCTGAACTCCTGTCATAAACTAGATGGGCGACTGTAATTGAGCGCCCGACATCGACTGCTAGCAATGACACGATTGGGCCCCCGCCGCCCCTCACACCGACGTTCGACCGATGCAAGCACTGCTAAACACGATTAACTTCTTGCTTAGGCAAGTTATAAAGAAAACGTGCCAAAAATGTTTGTTCAACCTAGCTATAACAAAACCGTTTCATTTGCCATTATTAGAGCCAACAAAAGGCTGCGCGAGGGCTGAACTCCTGTCATAAACTAGATGGGCGACTGTAATTGAGCGCCCGACAGCGACTGCTAGCAATGACACGATTGGGCCCCCGCCGCCCCTCACACCGACGTCCGACCGATGCAAGCATTGCTAAACACGATTAACTTCCTGCTTAGGCAAGTTATAAAGAAAACGTGCCAAAAATGTTTGTTCAACCTAGCTATAACAAAACCGTTACATTTGCAACGTCCAACCGATGCAGGCGTTGTTTCATTGTTCAGTGGCCCTAGATAAGATACTGTAACTGTAACGTAAACGGTTGTCGAAAACTGTCCAAATGTATATAATTAACATAGCGTTTGACGCAACCGTCCAGCAGCTTACGCCTGTCGTATACCTTTTCGATAGTGATAATGTTTTCGCAAACCATCTTGTCTAGGTCCTTAGGGGATTAACTAAGAATAAGGTAAAATGCACGCAGAATATTTAGGCGCTATTTAATTTGGTAGGCTTTGCCTATCAGCCTCACAAAATAACAGTTGGACTTACTTACTTACAGGGACGCAGTTATTTTTTTGAATGAGAAAGTTTTCAACGTCTCTTATTTTATCAGCTTCGTCCTTTTTGACCTGTCAGTCCAACTGTTAATTTGTGGCACCTATAAAGTTTTTGTTAGCATAGATCGAGACGCACTGCACTCAATTTTGACAAATTGTGATATAACTAGCCAATTGGTTAGCATGGTAAAGGCTGACACAAGTTTTTTTTTTTTAATCCTATAGCTAAACAATACAGTTTCATTTGCCATAATTAGAGCCAAGTTAAAGTTGCAATAGAACTGAACTCCTGTCTGAAACTAAATGAGTAATTTTAACGCCTAGAACGACGAAAAAAATACCCTTCATATGGACGCCGTATTGAGTTTAAATTCCTTGTCACTTCGACAATAAAGACGAATGACACCTCATATGTTAAAATCTGTCAAGCCGTTTTGGCTGCAGAGTGTATCCAAAAATAGACATATAGATATACATACCATTAGGTGGCCTGAGTGCTCGTGTGCCTTCTCCATACCATAAAAAAAACTAATTCATCAAAGTATCTCGCTTATTTTAATTTATTCCTAACATTATCAATAAAAGCTTGATGTTTTTAAGGTGTATCCTAAATGCATGTATTTCTTTAGATTTCTGGGCAGGACGAACAAAAAGGCGGTTCGGTGTGATGCACGCTCGCACAGCGACAGGCGGCGGTCGTTAGCGCTCCCTGATATTAGTGAGCGACATCGACATGAGAAAAACGCGCCCAAGAATTAATGTTTTTCGATCGCTTTTGTTGTGAATCTATACAATATACTGTGTATGTGTGTGTCCGGGTCCCTCTGAAAACCAGCGCGGCGGCTTGCTGCGGTACAATGAGTAGGGGCCCTTTTCAACGCAATGTTTAATGTGTTTTAGTTGTCATTTCTTTTAATGTTGATAAAATCTTTGTCCCACAGAAAAAGTGTGTCAGAATTCTAGTAAATATTGACCAAATAGATTCCTGTCGCTCCCATTTTATTAAAATGCAATTGCTTACCCTACCTCAATCTACATATTAGAATCATGTATGTAATTAGAAGCATGTATTAGTCAAAAATAATATAAATCTCTTTGAACCTGTAACTGAAATCAGACGTAATGACAGAAACCTAAATAAATTAGAATTACCTTTCTCCAAATTGAAAATAATAACATCTAGCCCCCACCATATGCTCATTAAAACATATAACCATCTAACTAATTCCATTAAAGATTTAGAGAAACCAAAATTGTTCCTTAAACAACTAAAACTGTATCTGATCAATAAGTGTTATGATAATTTAAATGATTTTTTTACTTAGAATTTGTCAACAGTAGTTGGATTTGACAAAATAGGTATTACTTTAAACATAAATGCGCAATACAGAAAATTTTAGAGCGTGTTTAGGATCAAGTTATTTGTATTAGATATAATAAAATACCTAGTTAGCCCTCCAATATTGCCGTGCCCTAGCAGGGCGTCACATGAATACCTATTGTTTGTTACACCTTATTACTTGTAATGTGATGCAATAAAGTTTTTTGATTTGATTTGATTTGATTAAATGTTTTTCTATAAGCGTTGAATAGAATATTTCTATTCTCGTCCGGGATTGAACTCGGCTGCGTGCGATAACGTTTTTTGTCGGAGGTTCGTATTTATCTTGCTTTCTCTATCGGTTTATTGATAAATACTGAAAATATCTGAAACGGCAGTATAAATACGTACTTATCCGACAAAATAACACCCTGTTTTTGTTTAGGACGTTTACTTCAATGTTTCATTTGACTTAATAAAATTCATCAAAGACGTTTTTTATACCGATCAAGATGCAAGGTGCAAACGCTCCTAACGTTTTTCTTTTCTATCGCTCAAAAAGTATGGGATGACATTCTCGTGCGTTTCGATAAACCACGTGGTCAACTGTCATCCCATATGTTTTATTTTTGGGCGATCCCGTACTATTAAAGCAATGACAATAACATCTACATCTCCATTTTTTTTTGGTCCGGCTATTAGAATCCGTCACGCCAGACGCTCTTTATTCGGTATTCCGCGTAAGTAAAAGTACACTGAAACCTCGCCACTCGTGCATCTCCTCAGAGAGTACAATACTCGATTTCATAACATTTATATATTCAACTGCAGTAACTCTGTTTTTGTCAACTACTTACGGGTCCCTATAGTAATGTTGAGCCGCATGACACCTACACACACACACACACACACACACACACACACACACACACACGCGCACGCACACACGCACACACACACACACACACACACACACACACACACACACACACACACACACACGCACGCACGCACGCACACACAAACATTCTTTAGGTAAATTATTTTCAGTAAAAAGTTTCTTTAGCATTATTAATAGGGATAATACTTATTATAACTTCACATGTATTTTTGTATTTCTTGTGGTCATCTGTTATTGGCTTACTCAAATGTATCCATATCTTGAGTATCTATTTCAATGTATCGCTGTTGATATCCCAAATAAACTATGTATATAAATAAATAAGAAACCATTTAGGAAATACCGAACTCGAAAAGTGGCATTTTCGCTAGTTTCGTGTCCCACCCCTTTACAGCCAATAAGTATTCAAAATCTGAAAAATATCTTAAATGAAAGCACATCGACGGTGGAAATTTCAAATGTCGTAAGGGACAAACGCTTACTTTTCAGGGGAGCCAGAAAACAAAATTCCACTTTTTTTAAATTCATAACTTGGAAACTACTCATCCCATTAAGATGATTCTTGGAAGCATACTTTTTCAATAACTTCGCCTATCCTAATTTTTTAATTGGACATCCATAAATACAGTGGTTTAGGAAATAGTGCCCCTTACAACAAAAAAATGAGAAGAAAATGTGTGTTACACCTCCGAAAACACAGTATTTATCTGACAAAATGTATTCTTTTTAGTGCCTTACAACATAGGAATTTTAAAAATATTGAGATATACGATATTGCGCTTAATGAAACAAGACGTTATACAAAAATATTTGACCGATACAACATAGTGTTTTAAATATTAGGAAGTTAAGTACGACAAACTTTGACCAACTCATAACTTTTTAATTAGAAGTCATATCGAAATTTCAATACAACAAATAGATAGAAAAAAAAATACTGGCTTCAATGGTATATTTAGTGTACTTACGACAAAATGTCCCTTACGACATTTGAAATTTCCTCTGACGACATACACTCACTACACTTAAAACGCAAGCTATTACGACTAAGCAGATTTTATTGGTTTCTGAGATACAAGCAAGTACAGTTACCTACTAAAAATCATCAGCATCAAAGCACCATACTGCCCTGCTAACATAAATAGCAGTATCTCAGACATAACTCCTATAGCAAATACAACTTTATTACCAACGGCATAGGATTGAATCTGCTTTGGCCATTGAAATTGAGATACTGCTTATTAGCTTAAGAGGGCAGCATAACTTTCAATGAAAGATTAATTCACACTTTTTGTTTTGTTTTGTTTTTTGTTTCTTGTGTTTGTAGTAACGGCTTCGGAACCCTACCCTGAGCATGATCCAACATGCTCTTGCCCAGTTTTGTAGTTTTAATAAGGTCACGCTTTACGTATATTTTAGGGCATCCATTTTATTTAGCTAATGTAAAACGGCAATTTTCCTACAGCGGAAATAACTTGAAAGCAGGAAGTGCGAACGCGGGAGCTTTATTTTGTTCTGAACTGAACATTTCTGGCCAAATCCTGGTTAACTGTTTCAATTAAAAACTTTCTAAAAGTTGAGATTTGTTCCAAAACTCGAGTAAAAGCTTTGTTCATTGATTCGTAATTACAATGTAACCTAGACAGACGTTTGTAACATTAGAAACAAATGCTCGGAATGCCTCATGGTTGCTCGGTGACGGATTTTCTTGTTTAGGGTGAGGGTTTGTTTGGTGTGTTCGAATAACGCTTTGTGCTTCTCAAACATGTCACAGTTGCTGGCTACTTACTCGCTAATTCTCACTTCGCTTTCATTTCTTTGCTTAATTTTAAATCATACTACAATTTTATTATTCGTGTATAGGCACCTGATTTTAATGCTTCTTTTTTTTAGGATATGATTACTTATTACTTTTTTATGACTTATTCGTTTCTACACAACATAATGGCTTTGTCGTATCCCGGGGTTGTGGCAGAATACCAGTGTTTTGCTCACTAAAGTAAGGCTATACGCTGAGCCATGACCTTTTTGTACTGCTGCGACGCACACATGCGATTGACAATTGTATGTGTGTGATTGAAGCATCAAATAAACGTTTTATCTATCTATCTATTAGAAACAAATTAAAATCGGCAAGAAAATTTGATTTTTTATAGCAAGGTAAACGAGCACACAGAACACTTGATGGTAAGTGAGATCTGTGACCCATACCTCATGTCTGAATTACCAAGATTTCATTTTTTTATTTGACAACATTTATGGTTGTGATCTGCCTACGAAGGTAAGGTAAGGACAGTTATTTGAGTGATGATCACGAATGCTTTGTTCCTGAGTTTTGGATGTTTTCTATGCATAGTAATTTATCTACATAATATAAGTTTGTCGTTGTCTAGTATTCATAGCACAAGATTATTTAGAGCTTAGTTTGGGACATCGTCAATTCATCGTCAATCGTCATTGTCTCGTGATATATAAAAACAACCCTAAGACTCCAAATACGTTTGGCAACCCTGAGGGCTAAGATGGACTGACTCTATGCTAGTAATTTTGCTACTGCTTGGCGGTAGGTTAAAGGTTACGATGGTGTTAGCAATCGGGAAGGACCCTAGGCCTCTGTTCTACTGGGCTTAAACGATATTGCATTTGACGTGATTTAGTATTTATTTTATCTCGGACGCTATCACTGTCAAGTAAATAAGAGCTATCGAAACGCATATACGGACACAGGGCCGACATTCTACACGGTAAAAACGATATCGTCTTTCACTTGTTTCCGTATAGTCAACGTTTTGATAACTCTTATGAAAAACTTAGCTGTTG
Organism: Acleris holmiana; assembly: GCA_949316455.1. Classification (NCBI taxonomy): domain Eukaryota; kingdom Metazoa; phylum Arthropoda; class Insecta; order Lepidoptera; family Tortricidae; genus Acleris; species Acleris holmiana. Next base: position 16,808,832 of record OX438770.1, read on the forward strand.
CTAATGAAGACGGCTGTGTACTAACATGAATTTCAGTAAAATAAATAAAACATACATACATACATAAATCACGCCTTTTTCCCAGAGGGGTAGGCAGAGACCACTTCTTTCCACCTGCTACGATCCTGACAAAGCTCTTTCGCTTCTTCCACATTCATACACGAGTCATGCATGCACGTCGGTTTCAGGTACTTAAGATTCGGCCCTTTTCTAGTATTTCCCCGATTTGATTCAAAAAAGTACGCCTAGGGCGCCCCCTTCCGACCCTTCCACTCACTTTAGCACTAAATTTCTTTCGTCTATCTTTTTTCATCCAAAAATTAAAATAAATAATATTGAATGTATTTACCTCTGAATGTTTTAATTATATTTTAACAATAACGTGTAGCCTGAAAAAAAAGAAATGAAATGTTACACAAAGTTATTGATAGTTTACAAATGTGATCTATGTAGCCTCTTCAGTCTGTGTACGAGTTTAATGCCCGCTCGTTAGACAAACAAAGCAAGCACCTGCCAGAGCTAAGTTTACTATTCTACGGGAGCCGTTTATTCTGCGTTTACGAGGCGACTCGCTTGTTTAGCGCGTTTTTACGACGGGGCCAAATTACGATGGGATTAAGGGGGAAGTGGGGGGAGGTTTGTGAAAGTGCCTTTTTTCAGTTCCAATCCAATGTAAGTTACATTGTGCATTGGTACAGTTTTTTTTTACATATTACTTTGACAGCTGGGGTAAATGGGCTAGTGGTGACGTGGCCTGCGAAACTAGCAGTTCGATCATCGGTAGGAGCAAATATTAGCACGAATCACTTAAGTTGGTTGTTTCTCTATTATTTATTAATTTAAGAGGCCGCCGAGCTTCCAATGGCACCCTCATTATTTTCATTGTGTTTTCTAATAAACTACAGTATTATCCTAAAATCTAAGAGCGCTTTACTGTTGTACAAATGAATACGCAAGTTATAGCATACATGACACAGTTTAATAACCTTCAACCTTCGTGTAGTCAGCTTAACGGAAAAAGGTGGCCGGTTGTTTCCGTTAAGTTGCTCACTCATAGTTCAATTGTTGGTAAATTATGTCATATTCTCTATAAATTGTGTATTTAAATGTAGAACAGTAAAGCACTCTTTGATTTTAAGATAATACTTTAGTTTATTAGAAAACACAATAAAAGTAATAAGGGCGGTGAAGATGAGGCGATAAGGTTATGGAATGCTTTGCCTGTGGAGGTACGACGTGCTAAGTCTGTTGCCATTTTGAAAAGCAAGCTAAAGGATCATTTTCTATCACTTCCGTAGTTTTTTCTATTATCTCCCTTACTTTTTTTCTTTGTTCTATCTCATGCTTCGTCTGTTGTCATTGTTTGGCTGTTTTGGAGGATGTATGTATGTATATATTATATAGATGTATAATTGTATGTATTTAGTATGTATTTATTCAATTATTTACTTTATGTATTTATATTTAGTCTATTTATAAATAGTTCTAATTTCAAAATTGAAATAATTTAATTGTTTCTTGTAGATTTAGTTTGAGTTCTAAACGAATTAGTTTACAGCGCCTGCCATGAATATGTGTCCTCAGTTATTTCTCTTACAAGGTTGTCTGGAAGAGATCGCTATTTAGCGGTAAGACCGCCTGTTGTATTCCTATGATTTAAATGTACGGTTCCATGTTCTATTTTTTTTTAAATTTTGGTGTTCAATAAAGAGTATTTGTATTGTGTTGCGCCACTGGACGCTCGGCGCCCTGTTAACAGAAATCTATACTAATGTTGTAAATGGTTCTACTGAACCAATTTCGAAAATTATTGTACCAACAGAAAGCCACGTTATTTGTGAGTGTCATAGGCTGTGTTTTGTTTAGTTTTATTTATCAACGTGGATGGAGTCACAGGCAACATCTATTACTTATAAGCTGACAGCTCATAGGCAAGGCGCTTATAAGAAAAGCAATGAATGTAGGTAACTATACAGTATGTAAATACAATACGAGCAAATATTTAAACGAAGATTAATATGCATCCTAATTAACATTAAATCGTGTGTATCGTTAACATAAGTTGCATTTTTCCATACTAATTAATTCGCCACGCAATGTAGTAGAAATAGCGCAATTAACCTGCAATTAACTGTCACTTACATCTTCGTTTCAGGGCGTTTTCCAAGAAAAGTACCTACAGATAAGAACGAAAATAAACAACGGTAATTTTTACATTACGTCACGAAAATTCACTAATTACTGCTTTAACAGAAATAGTGGCATCTAAAACGAAACTCCTGTAGCAAGTTCAACCATATTAATCACAGGCGAGGTTTGAATCTGCTATGCTTATTTAATTTGCAATACCGCCGCCTGTTGGCTTATGAGGGCAGTATATAAATATATGACTAAAATTCGTGACGTAATGGAAAAATTACCGCTGTTAATTTTTTTCTTTAACTATACGTACTTTTTTTGGAAAACGCCCTTCAACTGACAAGGTTTCAAGTACATTGCTGCTCGGTGGGACCTTTAAAAATTAATTGTTCTCTATGAATTAGAGTTATTAATTGTTCGGAGCGAGTGGGTTATAGTAAGGAAGATATTCCGAACTTAAAATATGTTTAATTAAGGTAAAATGCAGATTACATTTTTTATAAGGCAGTGTTTGTCGTCCGGATGAAGTTAGCAAGATGGCGGCCGGAAGTCCCCACTATCTCACGCGCAGCTGACGTTCTGTCAGTGTAGTGTTGCCAGTGGCAACGTTAACGAAATTCCACATCTTCATGACTTTTAGAGCTATAACCTGCGTCTGGTTTGAATGTTTGCTCGTATTCCATTTACACACTATATAATCGTAAGTATGTTTATAGTTTTCTAGAAGGTACCCATAGCTCAAGCCTTATAAGTAACTTTATACTTTAGAACTTTATTAATTTCAATTGTTTAAAAGTAGGTACTACACTGATCTGTTATATTATAACGGACGTAGTACAAAAGTGTACTTATAAGGCTAACTGTGAAAGCCTAGACCTTGTTTCGGGTCTAGGTGTTTCTGTATGAGATTTTAAATATTTTAAGGATATGCTATTTATAGACTTTTTTGTGGTGAAGTTCTCTTTTATACAGGGATGCGCTCTATGGTTAGGTGGAGCAAAACTAATAGACCACAGTGCCTTTATTTTATTGCGTTATAACGATATCGCATTTGACATGTTTTAGAATCCTTTATGACTCGGTCGCCATTATTGTAAATGAGATAAGAGTTATCAAAACGCTGACAATACGGAAACACGTCAAAGACGACATCGTTATTACCGTGTTAATCCCAGCCTAGGTTCATTTAAGGTTATCAACGCTGAAAAAATCTTAACCGAGTCATCTCTCCTGATGTTTACACATCTCACATTATTATGTGTAGTTGTTTTAATTGAAAACATTTGTTAAATTGACTTCCTTTCGACTTCTGTCTGTGAAGTCCCTTGGGAACGCGTGGAGGTATCAAGTTGAAATTAAAACCATAATATTCTCAAGTCTACAGTCCCTAGAAGCTGTGACATAAAATCAAACTGCTAAGTAAACGTAACACAAATCGGCTGTTTATGCCGCAAAAGACGTATATTTCGATAATGTCAAGGGAATCAAAATTTATAGGATACTTCCCATAGATTTTGGATCCTGAAATTTGGCAAGAAGGAAGGTCTTACAGTACAAGTAAAGGGAAAAATCCAAAAATTTTAACTTTGTAGCTCCATCACCAAAAAAAAAAGTTTTTTTTCGAATGCAAACTTATTTGCAGTTGGTAAACTAGTCACGACCTATGTAGATGTATGAAGACAGCAGTTTTACATCGGCAAAGTCAAGTTTGTCCCTCAATACAATTTTATATTACAATAAGTTTTGCTTGTGTGGTTGCATTATTACCCCTGTGGTTGTTGGGTTCAGGGATCGTATACCGGTATTATTTTCATACAAAAATACCGGTATTCAATTTCGGTATCTCGCTTATTGTTAAATATTTTTGCCCTTCAAATAATTTATATAATAGAATAGTGGTATTACCTAATTAACAATCGAAAATATCAAGGAAATAATGCAAATTCAGGAAGATATTTCAATTTTAATTAATACCGGTATTGATCCCTGGTTGGGTTAGAATAGTACCACTCCATATATCTTCCCGTGCATGTCGTAAGAAGCGACTAAGGGAATAAAGGCTTGTAGTACTATTAGGCGATGGGGATTGCAACCTTTCACTAATACCTACACTAGTAAATATCTTAGGCTACTTGTGCAAAATGTGGTGACAGATATTATCAACAAATCTTTTTAGAGTTGTTGGAATGAAGGCGTGATGTTATTGTATGTATGTAATAAGTTGTTACGGAACACTCGGTGTATTTTTTTTAAGCCTATTTGAGTGTCCCACTGCTGAGCAAAGGCCTCTCCCCTTGATCTCCATGAGTTCCTTCTCGGTGCTTCTTCCTCTTATTATTATTTACTGCTAAAAGAAAGTTGAATATTGTCAGTTATCAGCGTTTGCTATATACGCCGAACCATTTTAGTCTAGTGGTTGGAATGATGACATTTTGTTTGTAACCGTGTTTTGTTTCTTTGAGGCCAGCACCAGCTGTGACATAGAAAATTCTCAGTAAATGATAAACCAAAAAATTGCTTGTGAGACCTATCTCTGCAAAAATAATTATTCAGAACATTTTCTTCTGTTGTCAATAATCTCACATAAGTTCCAAATCGCTCTTCTCTTTTGCTTACGCCCCCTAACTCCCTGAGTCATTATAACGGCGTTACATCGGCAATTTTAATTTTAGAGCCGCAGCAAATTTTCTCCGATTCCCGCTATCGCACCTTATTACCGGTTATATCGCCGGTAATGCGCCGTATACCGGCATTTCAGCAAATTAGACGTTAAATCGAAAATTAAACTCGTTTTTATAACCCATATTTTTGCGAGATTGCGCGTCCGTGCATTTTTGACGGACGAATAAAACTCTTTATTGTTCGTTTTTCGCACGTTTATTTTTGACAGGTCTGTTTTGATTGCGTCACGTGGTTACTACACACCAGTCCATTGTTGCTGTACGATAATTAAACATCGGCGACTCGTGGCATTTAGGTAGCATTTGACGTTTCTGACAGCCTAGTGATGTAACAATGTTTTTCTGTACAAGTCGAACAAAAGAAACTAATAAAAAAAACATTTCAATCAGTTAATATAATTATGAACATTATGACATTCGTTCTAACTTCTTAGAAGTTATCCTACGTCTTCAATTTGAGAAAATCCACTTGGTGTAAGAAAATAATCTTTCGACTTCGACTGACGTGATGGGCGAATAAAGCGTTCCTATGTAATGTTGCAGCGTATTATTGTGGTGTTCTCTTTGATTTCAACTTCTATATTTTGTAATAGGTAAGTTCTTAATATTTTCTATTGTTGATAATACTATTTCTATCTTTTGATTACCTTTTGGATGCAGTCTCAGTAATGAAAGTGACTTTCAACTTATTTTAGGTATTATTTTGTTATTATATCTTATCTGAAAAGACACTTGAAAAACGTATTTCATCACAAGTGATACTTAATTGGCACGATCCGCCGAAGTTTAATGATAATTGTATGTTTATTTCATACTTTCGTTCAGCTTCCCTGTCCCACGGATACGGCTATAATTGCATAAAATATCAAACCATTTAAAATAGTAAGTATCTTAAATATCTACTTGACCATTGGGTTTGCGTGAGCAGGGTTCCAAAGCTGTTACTAGAACCACAAAAAAATATCTCAAAAACTAACAAGCATATTAATTATCATCTCATTTCATATTTAATGTTATTTGGTCCCGTCACAAATGATTTTTAGTACGTACGAGTATAAACGCTTTAGCCTTCTGTATGTTAAAAACCAATTATCAAGGCTTCTTTCGTTCTTTAAAATCCATTATAATTATTATGATCTTTTATTTAATACATTTTCATCATCGTTTAATATCTCCTAAACGGTCCCCCAAATCTTAAAAATGTATATGTTTTTTAAGAACTATCCAATAACACATCACTCGATGCAACCACGAAAACAAAATTTGTTTAACGTGGATGAAAAATCGAGATGTTTTTATAACTTTTTTTGGTGTAATATTATTGCATGATTTTGCCAATTTACACCTTTGTAGAGCAAGAGTCTCTTAATTAAACCATGGACAGACGGACATGGAGAAACTAAAAAATATCTTTGTTAACTAAGGAACCCTAAAAATCACATTCGATGATGAAAATGCATCAACGAGTACGATTAAGCGAACAAAAGAAAGCAAACATTTTAACGCAGATTTTTTTGCTGGTTCCTATTTGTTTTACACCCGTATTTGTAACACCCGTATTCTTTTAGAAACAAAGACTGCAAAAAATATGTCGGATGAGATGTTTATTAAGGGTTAATAAGTAACAATTAAAACTCCACACAAAATGCGATAACATTTGTCTCCCCTTAAAAGTTGTCAGATTTTTACGATATTTGAATATGTCGTTAATATAACTAGGTCTGTGCGTTTTCCTTTCCAAGAAAATATTGAAAGGAAAAAAAAAACATGAAAAAAAAACATACTGGGTGATTTTGGAGTCATGATCAGGAATGGCCAAAAGTGAATAAGATGGTCATACTGAACAACGTTTCCGATGGGACCAACCATGAAATCGCCACAAAAAACCAGCTGTTCCATACATTAACTCTCAATTAATTCACCGTTAATGTATAGAACAGCTGTTTTTTTTTGGCGATTTCGGGGTTGGTTCCATTGGAAAGGTTGTTCAGTATTGACTATCTTATTCACTTTTGGCCATTCCGGATCATGACCCCAAAATCACCCAGTATTTAAAAATCCTGGAAATCGGATTAGATATAAGGGGTGGGAAACGTTATCGCCCGGAGCTAAATTTGTATGAATTACTTTTGACAGCTACGCGATTTAAGCATCGCTTCACAATCCCATTAAGGCCTCAATCTCAAGATTGGTATTAATTGCTGTACTTAGGACTAATATGGTATGCTTCAATGCTACTCATCTCACTGGTGTTGTCTAACTGTTCACTGGAACACGACTATGCAAACACTGCTGCTGCCAGGCTTGACTTTGAATGCTAGCGAATCAACACCTTCCTTTAGTTAGAGGAATATCACAAGGTACTTCCTAAGAGGATCTTAAAGATATAATAATTCGCTGACGTTTGATGGGAATGAAAGCAGTTTTTGTTTTCATTTGATGACCGAATAAAAATCATTTAAATTGTTGGGTCATTTATACATAATTACATATATAACATCACGCCTTCATTCCCAGAGTGGTGTAGGCAGAGCTACAGAAATACCAACTAGAGATAATTGTTGATAAATCTGTAACCCACATTTTGCATAATCAGGCCAAGAAGTTTACTAGTGTACTAGTGACAGGTAGCAAGCCCATGGCATAACAGTACTATTAAGTCCTTATTCCCTTACCCGCCTCTTACGACATTCACGGAAAGACATGGAGTGGCACTATTCTATGCCGTCAACCTTAAGGTGGTCATTAATACATATGTTTCTATAAATCGTAGTAATATTGTTCACGTTACGGTAGCTGCAAATTTTAGTGCTTTGTCACTTTACTGCAATGTATGAATTGCTGTACTAATCTGCCAAAGGGGTTAACGTGACAAGTTACGGTAGCTGCAAATTTAAGTGCTTTGTCACTTTACTGTAATGTATGAATTGCTGTACTAATCTGCCAAAGGCGTTAACGTGACAAGGTGGTCAAGTGTGTAGCTACTTACAAGGCCAACTTGACTTATCACTGGACAGTTAAAGCCGTAATAACGTCAGCAATTTGATAGCGTTATTGAAACAAGATAGGCTAAAACCGAAATGAAATAAACGCCCAGACGGTATTCAATAGCTAAAACTCCAGAAAAGCCGTCGGAAAAAGAAAAGCAAACAACAGAAGTTAATATTGGCTCGAAAACTGAGAGCCAAATATTTTCATTTTACTAATGTCATTTTTTGCTGGTTCCTCCTCGCAAAAACCATTCGTTATTTTCGATTCTGTGAAAAACCCTTTGCAATATCTGACCTTAGTTATGGGAATATTCACTTTTTCTCCGTGACTGATAAATTGAAACTTAGCGCGCGTGGTTCGAAAAGGGGTAACCAACATAGGTGAGAATGTTCGCAAATATTTGGTTAAACTCCTGTTATTGATATATTTTGGGATGGAAGTGTTTAAAATGTTTTTGGATGTGGTGTATCTTTCAGAAACTCAAATGACTATAAATACCTTGAAGAATATAGCACATCTAAAGTTGACAAACACAAATAAGCGACAGTAGCTTTTAATTCAAAGATCAAAGGGTTATAAATTGATTGTTGCAAAACAAATGAATAACTCTTATCTTGTTTGAATAAAACTCAGTGTTGAACATTGGTCCTTTGTCAAGTACTGGTGCCGTTGCGTTAGTCAAATAACTTAACGCCATTTTGGCAGTTTATGTTATTTTATTTATTAGCTTTTATAAGGGCTTAATTTCAATTCATTTTTTGTTGCTTCTAATATCGTAGTCATATTGTTGTCGTTTATATTCATATACATGATAGTGCCCACGTGTGGTTGCCGGGTTAGAATAGTGCCACTCCATGTCTTCGCGTGGATGTCATTTGAGGCGACTAGGGTAATAAGGGCTTGTAGTACTGGTTAGGCGATGGGCTTGCAACCTGTCACTAATACACTAGTAAACTTTTTTTTCTTTTTTATGTTTATGAGAAGGCACACGAGCACTCAGGCCACCTGATGGTAAGTGGAATCTGAGACCCATAGTCATTTGAATTCTCAAGACTATAATCCTAAGACCTCAAATGCGTTGCCAACCCTGAGGACTAAGATGGAATGCCTCTATGCTAGTAATTTCACCGGTTGTCTTATCCCCACACCGGAACACAACAATGCGAACACTGTTGCTTGGCGGGTGGTTAATGGATAAGATGATGAGGCGATTTGGACGGACCCTGCACAGAGTCCTACCACCGCCACTTAAACTTCTTGGCCTGATTGTGCAAAATGTGTTTATACAATTATAAAGAAGTTTTTTTGGATTTGTTGGTATTTCTTTAGTTCTGCCTACCCCACTCTGAGAATGAAGGCGTGATGTTATGTATGTATGTATGCACTTGACAGTGAAGTGGGATAAACACTCTAAAATTATGGTTGCTTCTAATAAGATTGTAATTGTTCTAATAGCTAAGTGTCTTAAATCCATACGGACATAACAAGATGTTAGATCCTTAAATAAGATGAAAGTTTAATCACAAATGAATTAATTATTGTTAAAGTTCAATAGTATTTTAAGACTCGTAAAGAATCAAGACGAAATGCGAAATCAAGCCACAATAATTAAGGAAATGGTCTAACATGCAGTTTTTAATGAAATAAATACCATTATAACTGTTTTAATCAATTAATAACCATACCTGGGATAACTCGGGGCAAGTTCTAGGGATTTGATATCGATAAAAAGATATCGATGTAATTAAATACTGGTTATGACACCATGAAAAAAGTAAACAGCCTTATAAAAGGTGAGGAAATTTCAATAACCAACATAAATGAAAAATTGACTTTGAGTCATAATAAATATTTAAAGAATGCCCCGTTGACCACTGTGGTCGTTTATAGAACGTTTAGCAGTTTATAGTGGATATCTTCATCCAGACGTCAATCATTAATACCATCGAATATGAAAAAAATATTCAATATAGGTATATCATGAAAACTATTTTAAAGTAAACATATAAATAGGTACATATTTTAATTAGGTTCTTTTTTAATTAAAAATGAGGAGAAATTAAGTAATAATCATTTATGTCGCATAACATTTAGATTTTGGCTGTAACATCGATATACTTTTTTGTCGATAGTATATTTTGCTACATCACTTTCATATAGATGCCCCGAAATATCCCAGGTATGTTAATTACCACTAAGAGAAAACCTTTTGGTTGGTTCTATTCTAAAAACAATTGATGTCTCTGGCCACTTACAGCCAAAGACCACAATTTTCATATTTCGAACCCGTCTCTGACACGTGAATAAAACATAGATAAATTCCCGTCAGCCGCCAGGTACGCCAATATTTACAGACGCGTTGGAAAACAAGCCCGGGGGCTATTTCAGGAACGACGTACATTGCAGTCGTTCATTCATTCATTTAGCTTTACGTTACTTGCGTTAACATTTCAATCAGACGTCACGTTTTCGAATCACGGAATCACGTTTACGGAATCTATCCGTAGCGTGAACCCCTAAAACAGCTGTCGTTTCTATAAAATATTTGTACGTATACTTCATCTTTATTACCCGATTACACTACAAAATGTCCTCTACAAAATTCGTACGTGGGTATATTTGTTATTTTTAAATACGGTCATGGGACTATCGAGTGGGTAGAAGGTGCAGTTTATAATTTTTTCATTGATTTAAAAAATAAATTAATAACGAAAGATTTGAAACAAAATTGTTTTTCTTTGGTTGTGAGACTTAAGTGCCCTTTAATAAAAAGAAAGCATCTTTTGATTGAATGGACTAAAAATAAGTACAAATAATCAAATTGAATTATCTGGATAGAATGACAATAATAATTAACTTTTCTGTAATATAGCAGTTATGTAGCTCCGTCTCTTTCTCTCACTGTAAACTGAATTGATTAGGCATGTCATGGTAACTCCCAAGCTATAAGTAACTGTAACTAATAGTATTGCTATCGTAATCCATTTTACAAAAGTATTCCGTAATTTTATTGAGCCATTCAATAATTCAAAATCGACTAGAATGATTATACACAGGCAAATAAAATATACCGTGCAAGATATTATAATATTATTAAATCTACTAACCCGAAGGACGTTTAAGGAGCTGTAATATAAGTGCACGAAGACTTAAGAAGTATTTTTGGTTCGGGTGTAGTATGTACTTACCTACTTAACGAGCCTATAAGACCCAGAGAGAGAAGTACAAACCCGTATAGTATAACCTACCTACTTTACAAGCCTATAAGAGCGAGAGAGAGAAATACCAACCCAAAGAACGTTTTAGGAGCTGTAATGTAAAGTTCAAGAGGTCGTAAAAGTATTTTGGGTTCGGGTGTAGTATGTACCTACCTACTTAACGAGCCTATAAGGCCGAGAAGAAGAAGAACTTCTAACCCGAAGGACGTTTAAGGAGCTGTAATATAAGTGCACGAAGACTTAAAAAGTATTTTTTGTTCGGGTGTAGTATGTACCTACCTACTTAACGAGCCTATAAGGCCCAGTAGAAGAAGAACTTCTAACCCGAAGGACGTTTAAGGAGCTGTAATATAAGTGCACGAAGACTTAGAAAGTATTTTTTGTTCGGGTGTAGTATGTACCTACCTACTTAACGAGCCTATAAGGCCCAGAAGAAGAAGAACTTCTAACCCGAAGGACGTTTAAGGAGCTGTAATATAAGTGCACGAAGACTTAAAAAGTATTTTTTGTTCGGGTGTAGTATGTACCTACCTACTTTACGAGCCTATAAGGCCCAGGAGAAGAAGAACTTCTAACCCGAAGGACGTTTAAGGAGCTGTAATATAAGTGCACGAAAACTTAAAAAGTATTTTTTGTTCGGGTGTAGTATGTACCTACCTACTTAACGAGCCTATAAGGCCCAGAAGAAGAACTTCTAACCCGAAGGACGTTTAAGGAGCTGTAATATAAGTGCACGAAGACTTAAAAAGTATTTTTTGTTCGGGTGTAGTATGTACCTACTACTTAACGAGCCTATAAGACCCAGAGAGAGAAGTACAAACCCGTATTAGTATAACCTACCTACTTTACAAGCCCATAAGAGCGAGAGAGAGAAATACCAATACGAAGAACGTTTTAGGAGCTGTAATGTAAAGTTCAAGAGGTCTTAAAAAGTATTTTGGGTTCGGATGTAGTATGTACCTACCTACTTTACAAGCCTTTAAGAGCGAGAGAGAGAAATACATAGTCATTAAGGTTTGGGTTAGGTCGGTTAGACAAGCATAAGATCGTATAAGAGCTAGTGAGAGAAAAGTTTATATCTTAAAGTGTATTTTTTTGTTTGTTTCTTTCTTTCTTTTGCTATTGAACCGATTAGCACCCAAAACCAACGCATGTGAAAAGTGTGATGAATGGAGGGGAAGCGATAGAGGTAAGTTTAATTTTGGACCGTTGCACCTGGTATTCCATAGTCTTTGCCTTCCCCATTCGGAGAGCATGAAGGTATGTACGTATGCAGTATATTATCATAAAATCTGAAAACATATTTAGCTTCATGTATGTATTCATCTACCAGTTAGCAGTGTACACCATCAATAATTCTGCGTCAGAATTCACCCCGTAACGTTATACGCGAGCCTTTCTATGAAAAATCGTATCGCGTTGTCGAGTTTAACTGCGCTTTGTCGAGCTGATTTTTATCGGAGCGATATATGATACAAGAATAGAGAACTTTTTGTCAGCTATTGTCAATGGCATTTAAATTAACCTGTCTATAACGCCTGAAGTTATTCGAGCCCTGCCATTTGTTATAATTATAAACGGTATTAATTAAATGTACTGTTTATTCTGTTTAATATGATATACGACACACGATCCTAGTTTAATTTGTCTTATTAATTAACCTCCCGAGTCCCCAGGTTTTGACTTGAGGACATAATGCTATATATAAAAGGCACCCTATTGATAATGTAACAAAGTTGCATTTACAATGTCACTTAATTAGGTCCTACGAGGTTAATTCGCTTGACGACCTCCTTTATCCTAGCCAACACTGGCTGAAAATAATATGGCATCATGCAGCTCAGTAGCGCCACAGTTTCACTCTTACGTCGTCGGCGCTTTTGGCGGGAATATAGTCAGGGATTTTCAGCAAGCGTCGGTAGAAACTAAGAAATTGTTAATGTTTATATCAGATCACCTGAAGGTAAGTGGGATATGTGACACATATGATAGACATTTGTATTCTCAAGATTACAATTACAAAGTTTTAAGATTGCAATTCTAAGACCGCAAATGCGTTCTCAACCCTGAGGTTTAATATGAAATGCCTCTATGCTAGTAATTGCACCGGTATCTAGTCGTACTTCTTTGTAACCTATAAATAAATTAGTATGTATTCCGTTGTTTGGTACCAAAAGATGCAATACTAAAGCTTACGGTAATTCTAGTAGGTGCTTTGAGTCACTTTGGATCGTTGCTTAAAACTGGCATTTATCGCGTTCGATTCTTGTTCGCCTGTACCCTTACCATGAGTTTAAAGTGACCGTACTCGCTAGCGATTCGAATGCTTTGTCTCTCTCACTCTATTGCAATACTGTGAGAGACAAAGTATTCTACTCGCCAGAGAGGATGTCACTGTAACTCATGGTAAAGGTCCTGTTCTTTTCGATGTGAAAGAAAAACAAGAAGAAATGTTTTACATCCAATCCAATACAATGTTTGTACAATTATTAAATGCGATATTATGTGGTTGTAGAAATTAAATGTAAGAAAAAGTTAAATAAGACCATATTTATTTTAGCTTTAAAAACCGGGCATGAGCATGTCGGACAATGCTCAGTGTAGGGGTTCCGAAGCCGTTAAGTACTACAAACGTAAAAAATCATCAAGTAATCACTATTTTTTTATTTAAAGTCAATTGGTGCCGTCGTAGATGATTTTAGTAGATATACACTTTAATCGGCTTTATCTCAAGAACCAATGATGTCTACTTAGTCGTGATAGTTTTCCTTTAAAATTGGTTTTTTCTCTTTCATTGAAGATTTTTTTCAGGTTTTTAGTATTGGCTGTAGGGGGGGGGGACGACACTTGAGTCTAACAAAAATTAGCGCTTTAAAGCTTAATATTTCAAAAACGAATTACTTGATTAAAAAACTGTTTTCACAAACCCATAATATGTTTGAAAGACCTATCCAACGTAACTCCACACTATAGGGAAGACGAGAAAAAAAATACATCCCTACGTTAGGTGTACGAGAGGTAACTACAATAAAAATAAAAATAAATCATTTTATTGTACCACTTTGTTAGCGTGACTAATATGCATATTCATGCCAAATTGCAGCTTTCTAGTACTAATAGTCTTTGCACTAGGCTGCGGACGGACGGACATGGCGAAACTATAAGGGTTCCTAGTTTGACTACGGAACCCTAAACAGAACAACTGCATGTTTAGATAATGTCGTCTTTATAATTATGTTAGTTAAGGTGGGGCATATTGCAATAAAGGGAATAAGATATATTTTTATTTATATAAAGGGAATGAAACATTTTAGAACAGTTTAAGCGCCTTTAATAGTACTTGAAGTACCTAAATGTCTAAAAGGAAGCCAAATAGTTTACTAAGGGGTAGTTGCAATGCCCCGCCCCACCTTACACTTTATGTATTTTTGTGCTACTATATTGTTATTATTTTAATGTACTTACGTACAGTCGAAGTTATAAATATGTATACATTTTAGTACCTTGTCATTTTCATTCACTGAGACAATTTCATGTTGTATATGAAATTCTCTCAGTGAATGAAAGTTACAAGGTAGTAAAATGTAAACATATTTATAACTTCGACTGTACGTGTGACTCTTCCAACGTTACTAAGACAAATCTAACGGCAGGGTCATTACCAACTAAGCCAACGTGTAGTCAAAAAGATAAAACTAACCTTTAAAAAAATACCGGCCCAGAGCGTGTCGCGCCACGCGCAGTGCAGGGTTCCGTTTATAACTTAGTAGCAAATGACTCGTTGAACTTTTAAAGCCTACTTAGATTGGATAGTTCACCTTTTAAGTAGGCTACCGTGTCGTCAATATATATTTGTGAAATGAATCATTTGTGAATCGTTGGTTATGAAATGATAGGATCCCGCTTAATTGTTGAGGGCTAGTTTTACTACACACCCTTAAATTAACCTACCATAACTCTTTCACCGCCCAAAACTCCATATCGAGTACATTTTGTATGACAGCGATAGATGAATTTATTTTCAAAATAAAACCAAATAATGTAGCAAATATATTTATTTATAACATTCCATTAGTTGACTTATGGACTACTAAATTACAATGGTTTCGGTTGTAACTAACCATACATAAATCAGTTAAGTAGTTGTTATAGTTTTAAATTTACGAAGACACAAATCACATCGTATTTGGTCGAATAAAGTAATCACAAATTGTCCGACTAAATACGACGTTCAATAAATTGACGTAAAATTAAATTATTCTGCGTACGTGAACACTATCTTGTTAGTCAAAAAAGTCAAGAGCAATAAAAAAGGGTCACTTAGTACACAATTTTCATAGAAACTGACCCGTTTTCTTTATTCCTAAGTGTAAAAGAAATGTCTTTGTTGATAGAAAACACTCAATAAGTAATAATAAAATTAAAATATATCTAAGAATTACAAAAGGAATTAATCATTATACCTCTAATAATTCAAGCACTCTTCTTTATTATTTTTAGGTAATTTAAATTATTTCTGACCATTAAAAGTTCTCAAATTCTGTGAAAATTCATAATATTTAGGAGAAAGATAAAAGTATTTTTTGTCAAGCTTGATAAAGTATTTTTTCTTAATACTTCTAAATAAAAATGTAGTGAAAAGTCAAACGGCATAGTATTTTTTGATCTGGAAAAGCAAGTTAGATACGGTCCAAAAACTATACGCCATAAACAATCTTAATAAGTTTTAATATTTTGAAAACTCCAATCTCAGCGACTGCCTATGCTAACGGTCCCGGGTTCGATTCCCGGTCAGGGTAAATTTATTATTTGCATGATGAGCGCAAATCTGGGATCCCAGTGAAAAAGGGTATTAGTCGACTTAACTCTTAATAAAAAAGGGTACATATACAAACAGCGCATACTAGACTTAATCCCTTTTGCACTTGATCTTCAGATGACTTATACTCTTTTTCACTAGGTCCCCAGAAATATTCGTGGCTGAGTGTTTTGTAGTATTTAAGTAGTTGCTTATCACTTTTTGTATGTTCATCGTTATCTTGTACATACCCATAGTTCAAGCCAAGAGCTTAGTTTGGGAAAGGGTCAATTTGTGTAAGATCATCCCCTTATATTTATTTATTTTAAATACTATGTTGTTTGACTTCACCACCATTTATTTGTTTACACGCTTAAAGACCCTATTTCACGTTTTAATGCGATATTTTATTTAAACAATTTAAAAAACAAAACAAGTAATACACACATTTATACACCGCTCTTAAGAAATAACTTATACATTAATGCATTATTTGCTTGCATCGCGTGACGTCTTGCATAAAACCATTCGTATTAAACTAAATTCCCGTTAATACCAGCCAAGATGTTAAACAATAAAGAGCAATTTAAATATTTAAATTTGGAACGCGGTAAGTTTATGTTTATGACTTAATTATAAATTATTTGTTTGAGTCATGCGATTTTAAAATAGGGTTGTAGAATAAAAATAACATAAAAACCATAAACTGAAGATTAAATATTATAGTCATTTTAGTTTGTGGTCATTGGGAAAATAAAACAACGAATATCTATAAGTATCTTTTTAATGTTATGAACAGTTCGCTGCTTAACATGCGAATTTTACTAAACAAGTTTTAATCAACTGAAAATCATCATGATTTTGTTTTGTTTGTTTGTTATGTTTATAACTTTTGGTGGATTTTTTTTTTGAATCTATAAAAGATAGAATTAGAATTTATGGTAAGTAGTGAGTAGATCTCTAGCGGTATAGTAGAAGTATCCTGTCCCGTCTCGATATTGAAGATAATAAATTAGACACTTTTTAAGAAATGAAGATGAAGAATATGATCAAAAATTTTAAAAATACAGAAAAATAAGCAGGAGGGCACCAGACACGAGATCTCGTGTCTTAATTTTGAATTTGGAAAGATTTAGATGGTAAAGAAAAAAGTGGCCAGGAACGTAAAAAAGGAGGTTTGTAACAACCTCGTTACAGATCAAACCAGATTAATATACGCCTAGTCGTATTAGTTAAAATTGTTTGAGTGCTTTTGACTTGATATTTGTTCATCCTTTTTCATCTTCATTAATTATGTTTTTTTTTCTTTCTAGACAATAAAGTGTTTACACAAATGCATACATACATTTTGAACCGGATTATTCGAACGTTTCAACTACTCAAAAGTGATTCATTCATCAAACACCGTCGCCCCTTTCGATAGAAAAATAATGTGAAAATAATTGTTTTGCCAACCCTACTTTATATGCAATGCTCCGCCCGAGGCAAGCAACGTCGTGGCATTCGAAATTTGAATATTTTCAAATTTATCGCGATTCCAAACGAGTTTGCGGAATGAGATCGTCACGTTCATTCTACGGTTTTCTTTAAAAATGGCGGCTTATTTATGTTCTAACATTTGTTTAGATTCAAAGTTTCTTGTTTGTTTATACCAAACCACTCCAAGTTTTTGGCTAATAACTTTTTCTGTTAAAATTAGTATTGTAGTGCTAAGAAAGGTTTTTTATTTATTTTTCGGGATATTTGTTATGTCAACATAATAAAGAAGTTTGGGATTAGTGATAATTTAAAGATGACAACACGTTACAACGTGGTGCCAAAGCGGTAATGGGCGGCACGTTGAAATATGACATCATTGTATAGGGCAGCGCTACTTAATATAATGAAATGAAAAAACAACCTCTTTTAACCATAATCGCAAGGAAATTACCTAATACAAAAAGTAATAACATTTTTTTTATTAAAATTGTTAAAACATTTTTAATACAGGTGGAATAACTAACAATAATATTCACAAATTATCAAATGTTTCTGGAACATTTTCAAACTATTATTACCATGGCAACACTGAGGCTAGCCGTATTATCGCCAATATTATTTATAACCTGAATCACTTCGAAACGACCGCTTATATCCAAAACAAATGTAAGTCTACAAATCAACCAATCACGCTCGCGTTGCATTAACCAAACTCCAAAAATGTAACTGTAATTGTTTGTGTAAAGTATTACAACAGGTAAATTAATAACATTTAAACAAAAATATGAAGGTATGAACTATCCCTCTTTTTTGTAAACGCACAAAAGCTTAAGCGTTAATTATGGGTTATATCGCACCTTCGGTAGGACAAGGGCACTATTTCCCCTTTAGTAATATTGTGCGTAGTGCCTTTGTTCTACTGGACAAGGGCACAATTACCCCTTTAGTCACATTGTACATTGTACCTTTGATCTACCGGACAAGGGCACAATTTTCCCTTTAGTCACATTGTACATTGTACCTTTGTTCTACTGGACAAGGGCACAATTTTCCCTTTAGTAACATTGTGCGTAGTACCTTTGTTCTACCGGACAAGGGCACAATTTCCCATTTA
The DNA here is from genome assembly GCA_949316455.1 of Acleris holmiana. Taxonomy (NCBI): domain Eukaryota; kingdom Metazoa; phylum Arthropoda; class Insecta; order Lepidoptera; family Tortricidae; genus Acleris; species Acleris holmiana. Next base: position 16,827,252 of record OX438770.1, read on the forward strand.
GTAACATTGTACATTGTACCTTTGTTCTACCGGACAAGGGCACAATTTCCCCTTTAGTCACATTGTACATTATGCCCTTGTTCTACCGAAGGTGCGATATGTGATTTGTGCTTTTCTTTTTCTGTGTAATTTTAATTTGACAAAAAGTGACAAAGCAAAGCTGGTTAAGAATACTTAATTTTTTTATTATGTAAACATAAAAAAACTTACTCGTTCTAATCCAAGTTTCGAATATGTCAGAGTTTAGTTGTTAGTTATAATATTATTAATAAGTAGCTTCTTATAAATAATTGTAGCTTGTCAACAAGATTTTGAAGGTAGTGATAAAATAATACTAACTAAGTGCAATACAAATGAAACTAAATTTACTTTTTATTGAGCTTACAAAGAACTCAAGGATTCCTTTAACAATTTTTTAAAGAAATCATTCAATTCATACAATTATCTAAACCTAGTAACGTTCTTAACTAATTATATTTACATCAACGATTATTCTTAATTGAATAAAGCTACGTTTTGAAAGATGAAATATTAAGAACTTAATTGTCATTACTATGCCCAAATTTGTCGAAAAAAGCTAGAAAATGTTTGCCGTTCATAAAGAAGTTCAACATTTTTAAGAGTTCATCGATCAATTGTTAAAATATTAATTTGGCATCAAGCAACCTAAACTAAGATAAGTCTTACTTTGTTCCAACTAAAGTCCAAAAATATATCAATAAATGGAGATATCTAAAATTCAAGCGCAAAAAAGTTCATAAAATTTGATTGATTTTTCATTTATTTCATATAAATAATACATGAATTTATCCTTAAACTAATTAATGTAACTGCTTGGCTACTATCACCTGATCCTAACCTATGATTTGTCAAGCTTTAGACGATTATAATATCGGCTATATACACTTATTACATAACAGCTATTGAGCTCCAAAGGACTTTGACCCTCCTCAAAGATTAACAAGATTGTGCATTCTATATCCATTATAACCCAAGCGTGTAGCAAACCTATAGCAAAATAAGTTACTGTAAAGATAACATTAAATTGTAAGTGTGCCGCAGTAATAAACCTTCCTGATTTACAGATATTATTCACCTTTTACCCGCGCGATTGTCACGCGAGCAAATTTAACGGATACCGGTTACATCAACAAGAACACTTTTCCTTGCACTTTCACAAACGCGATGCGAATCGTTCGGTCTAGTAATCAACGAAGGAGGGTTCCGGGGCTCAGTACAGCGTCTGTCAATGCAGACTCCAGTCCAGTGGGAGGTCCCGGGAGGTGGAACGGGAGTGGAGGGTAGGCGGCGCGTGATTCGCGCCGCGGGCCGCATGTCAGTAATCCAAGGATTCTTCATCAGGTGACCGCTTGCGGCAGCACAGACGCCAAGCTGCCCCCAACGCGCATACCGCCAAAGCCACAGCCAACCCCGCCCCTAAGGCAGGAGCCATCCAATCCCCTCCTCCAGCACTCCTAGCACCCGCACATAACTCAGGCGCCTCATCATGCAACTGCCCCAACGGGATACCTCCTAACGCATCTAAATACCCTAAGCGGCGCAAACTATCTTCTGAATACGCCTCTCTTGCCGATTTCTCTTCAGCTGTCCAGAATTTCCTCTCCGTGGTTGTCACATTTGGACAATTCACTACGCCATTGCAAATCAATCTGGCTGGAATGCAAAGAGCTTCACCTGGACATATAAAATCGCAGCCTTGATTAGAGTCTAAAGTCTTTAAACTCCCACCGTCTGTTAAACGGGAAGTCATCAGTGTACCATCAGAGTTTTTGGGCAAGTGGTAGAGTCCAGTCCAAGCTATTTTAAACGTAGCGCGAGCAGGAGATGCGCTTCCAATAAAAACAATTCTTATTGACCTTGTCTTCTCTTTTTCAATAACCAGAGGATCATCTAAACTTTCAAACCCTAGCTCTCCAGCTGATAATATTGGCAATTCTCGAGCTAGCGAAACATTTTCACCGCAAACTGATAAATATGGCTCAACTCGTCCTGGCAAGAAAATCTGAATATTTCCATCATCGCAATGGCGCGACGCGAACTTTATGCTGTCAAAATGAAGCCAAATATCTCTTTTCTCCTCAATTTCTAAGTCCCAAATACACTGTATCTTCTTTGGCGGTTCTGTATAGCCCAATGCTTCTAGGTGAGGATATACGATTTCACCATCAGAAGCGGCTGCTAGAACTGCTGGACCACACAATGGTCCGTGGACAAATTCATAACGGGCTTCAAAAAGTGGCGATGGGTTCTTGAAGTAAGATGCAGCAGCGTGGGCATTGTCTACTATCAGCTGTAAATTCAACGCTTCCCCTGACGAGACTACTCTGTAAGGCCTAGCCCGAGATACAGTGTTAGAGTGCTTAGCGCAAAGACAAGAGCCAAGTGACCTTTGAACAGCTAAATGCAGCGGTAGAGGTGTAGTGCTGATTCCTAGAGTAGCGTTGAAACTCTTTGTTCCAGGAGACGGCTCCCAAACTATCAGCTTATCGGCGCGATCTTCGTAACAGTTCTGGCAGGATACTGGGGTATATGGGTGTTCCTGGAAATTAAACATAATTTTAAACGTTTGCCTGGTTTTAAAAATAATAAGCATCCTAAAGTTGTCAAACTGTACCTTAAAGTTTATGGTCAAAATGGTCAGAATGACCCTTGCGTAGATTCTTTTATCAGTGACAAATCTATACAGGCAGTGGACGTCTTCCCCTGGTGGTGCCTGTTTGTAGACTAGTGTGTTGAGTGGAGACCGGAGTCTGCCTGCTCTTTGCTTCCACGAGGCTATCACTTCGTCACAAGCAGTTCCTTGAACTGGCTCGCCAAACCGAGTGTTATTGAAGAAGTCGTAATGAGCCCAGTAATATAATGAGGATCTGAAACAATATTCAATGAGAGTTTGCTTCCACATGAATTATATTCCCAAAGTAGTACAAATACTTGGTTTGAATTCCTACATGTATACAAATCTAACTCGAATAGTAACATTTTGTTTTGAATGGAAGGTGGTAGTAGCGCAAGATACTCTTGCTTTAAATATATAAAATTAAATATATATTTTAACCTAGTAAGGTGTAGTAGTAACTAATAATGTAAATACAAAATTTGAGATTGTGTTTAAAGCCTATGTCAGGGATTAGGACTAACTCTTCAGTTTGCTAAATTCTGTACCTATCTAATGGGATAACAATAAACGAGTTTATTTATAAGTACTCAATGAATTTCATTATACACCACAAAAAAAACACACAAAATTTACAAAAAATACTAAATTGTTATTAAAGCGACATATCGACGGTTCTGTGACTCAACCTCGTATATTTAATTTTGTCCAGTATAAACTGACACGCACTAAGTATGTACTCGCGTACTTAGTGAGTGTCAGTTTATACTGGACATATTCTATATACGAGGTTGAGTCACAGAACCGTCGATATACATTATAGCCACTACAGGATAAAAATACACAATTTGTGCATGGAAAATGTCAGAATTTTATCCAAAGGAACCAAATTTATTTTTCGTTGTGTTTTGGTATGTTAGGAACGAGAATAAGTGACAATCTTCTTTGAACTCAACTTACCCGCTGTAACTTCCCGTCTTGCTCTCAAATCTGACAAACATAGCGTTTCCCGTGGAAACAAAATCATGTTTCTCCATCGGCCTGCTAAAGGTATCGCAGAAGGTTTTAATGATTCTTGCATCATCAGGTCTTGGAGCATCGTAGAGGGTCAGGGATTCACCACAGTCCCCTGTCCATGGGACTATGGGAGATTCTATCCGATTTATTCGGAAGCTAAAACAAAGTTTATATTTATTTTGTGAATATTTCTACATCTGTACCTGTGTGGAACTCCACATAGGTACAGATAATGTTAACAAGTATATAAATAATATAGAAAGGCAATATAGATAAGTCTTTTTTTTAGTAATCAAATTAAGTGTTTAATTCAATAAATAATCTCTAACATTGAAAGTTTGTAGTGTAGCGTGTGCGGTAGTTGTTTCAAATAAAAAATAACTAGCATTTATTAACCATCACTTCTAATGTTACCTTGGAAAATATAGCCGGACCACCTGTCCAGGTAATCCTTGCATCAGGTAGGTGCACGACGTATGAGGAGGATACCAATGAGCCACAGATAAGAAGATGCCCTCGGTGTCTCCTGACTTCTTCAGAGACTCAGCTGTTAGGAGCCAATCGCACTTCCCAACCTTCGACCCAGGAGCCTCCACATGGCCCGGCCAGTTGCCAACGTTGAAGTGAAACCCAGTGTTGAGGAGGGGACCTTAGGAGATAGACATATACGATACTTGTAAAAGCGATAAAAAAGTTAGGATAATTAAAAAACGGTAAGCTATAAGTACCTAACTCTGGGTCGTATAAATAAACTAATTTCAACATGAAGTTTCATAAATTACAGTTTTCTATTGACATATCTTAAGACAGGATTCTCAGATAGGATAGGGTTTTTAATACACCTTATTGACAGTCATAATATAGAAAACTGAGTGCCAAATATTTCGAGATAAATTATGTTAGTGAAACGTTTGATAGTGATACATCTACTGCTACATTAATAATTTAATATTGTATTTTCAATTCATAAAATCTCACCCCACTTCTTAAAGTAAAGTAGATAAGGCATCATTGCAAGGTTAATATCAGTACACTGTATCTAATTATTTATCTCAAGGTGTTTGTCAAATTACAACATTACTACCTTTTGTCTTATGTCCCGTCTTCTGAAATGTTAACATCCAAAAATACCCAATCATACAATTTACCTGCTGGCGAACTGACGAACTCAACAAACAGATCCTGGGATGTGCCGATGATGGAGTAGGGGAACTTCCCCATGCCGCAGAAGGTTCCAATTACAAAAGCAGACTCATCTTTTCCATCGTAGATCTTTATGTAATCGTATGGGCAGTTTTCCGAACCTGGAAATTTTAATTTGTCATGTCAAAAATATTTGGTAGCTTCGTCGAAAGTTTTCTATCTTGAAGCAAAATAATAGTGAAACAAAAAAGTCGCTTTCATAATCAATTTAAAGATCCAGTTGGTTCTTTGCGACGTACCAAAATCACAGAACTTCTATAGTTAAAATGGCTTTATCAAGGCCTGTACTTCATTTGCTATCTTTATTCTAGACGCTTTTCAAATGTGTAATTAAATGTTTTAAATTTTTATTATATTTTATCTTTACATGTAACATGAACTAACTAATTACAAAACATATACAGTGGTTTTAATGAAAACAAGAATCTATTGCATAAATTATTTACGTTCGCTTAAATCTTCAAAAACCGTAATTCTGTTAAATAATCCTTCAGATTGAAATGTTCCTTACAAAATAACATTTACCAACCCACGGTAATCCGCAGTCGTTTGATCTTAAAAATATCAAGATATAATCCTAAAAGGAAATTTGTTTGGTATCTGCGCTCGATCCGCACAAAAGACGTATCAAACCTTTTTATGACGAGGTAGAAGTTTGACTTTACCCGGGCAAAATCCAAATAAAAATTGTAAATTATTTCTAGATAGCACACTGTAACAGGTCGGTAACGAGGGTGCCCAAGTTTTGACACTTCCTAAGAATTTAATATCGGTAGGAAGTTTCACGAACCTCCCAGATTTAATGCCTATTATTGGGTGGTCGTTATTTATGTTCGTAATAAATTTCTCACCTTACAGGTAAAATGATATAAAAAATGAAAGATGGCGCATTAGGGGTTAGCGGTAATTGGGTGGTCTAAGACAGGTTTATGACCGTGATGGAACGACGGAGCGTTAAGTGTTATTATTAGTGCTTAGCTTTGTTATAACGCGTATTAATTATTTACAAGTCTTGAAAATGAATAAGAAGACTCGAAACCATTTGGGAACATGAAGGTCAGATATCCAAAGATGATTTTAAGAATAGAGCTAAGTGGAGTATAATAAGTAAAGCTGACACCACCTCCTTGTGCAATCAATAATAGCTAGGTAAACAAAGAGAGCATGAGAGAGAGAAAGTGAGAGAAAGAAGGGGAAAGAGAGAGAGCAAAACTTGTAAATTGGCAATAGCTACAGCCAGTTGACTGTAATTAACAATTTATTACTTCTTTTAAGTATTTTTATCTGAAAAAGAAAATCATTATACCAACGAGGAAACAACTTTCCTCATCAGGATATCCTTAGAACTAACTTTCTAAACTGCGTTGCGTATAATGATGAAATAATGTACCTAATAGAACAAAACTTTGTTATATAAGATTCATTGTTACATGTTTTCCTGACAGGCGCACATATCGCAAAGATTTTTCGTGAAATATAATAACAACTCACAATTAAAACTGATTTTCTTCAACACTGCTTGGTGGCCATATTTGGCCTAGTCTCATGTATCACAGGCCGTTTTAAAATGTAAATATTCTTGGCCTATTTCATATTAATCGAGTATTAATTGAGTATTAATTAATAAAAAAAATGGTTTGATTTTCTCGCAGTAGTCGAAAAAAGCACTATGTCTTCCTCGGCAGAAAGTGCAATTTAAGGACTCTTCCATAAATCGCGTACTTTCTACCCTCCGCAACAATGTACTATTGCAGTATTACAGTACCTACTGCGAGAACTATTTTTTTCCTTCTATTAAGTAAGCACGTTAACGTATTGTCACTGATATATTTTTTCGGTGATTGGAATCCTTATTATAGTCAAAGTTCTTGGAAATTAAATTTTGTATCGTCACCAAATAACGGTAAATTAAAATTATTTATGACCTATTTTAAGGTTTGTGCTATGAATATCCATAAAAGTACCTACACTATTTTGAGCAGTAAAGGCGATTCGAGAACGTGACGTATGATTGAAATGTTTAAATGAAAAATAAAAATGTGTCACCCACCTGAAGTAATAGGCCTCATTGGACATGTCATGATATTCTCACAACGCTGCCCATCTATATTAAACTCTTCGTTTTCTATGTACAGCTTTATGTAAGGCAGCCGCGTGTTCAAGTGATATCTAAAACATAAAATATTTACAACATCGCGATAATGTACATTGCTGCACGGAGCGGAAAGTGGTTTAATAATGCACTGAAGTTTGGAGCGCGAGCCAGCAAGCTATAAAAACATAAGGGCACTAATAAATCATACGCGAGGTTCATAATCTGATTTTGTTCGGATGCGAAGTAAGCAACTATGGAAGAAAAATAGAACGTTATACTGTCTGGAAACTTTTCTACTCTTGTTGCAGAGCTAATAAAATAAAAGTAAAAGTTGCTGCTTCTATGTGATTGTATAACATAACTCGCTTCTTAATAATTTGTCGAACTAACTGTTAACCGGCAAGTTTAAGTTGTCCTGTCAGAGGAAGGTGATATTTTAGTGCGTGCATTTTTACTGAGGTCTCTTGTTTTGTCGACGTAGTAGTTCGATCTTTAAATTATAGGTAATTTATAGCGTGTATTATTTACAGAATGTAGTAAAACTCTCGATCAATATAAAAAATGGGAACACCTTAAACTTCCGAATTATATTTTTCCAAATATTATTTCGTCCGTATTTTTATTTTTCTGAAAGCCATGTTATGATGGAGCTATTTTAGATTACACGCATAATTCAAGTGTTTTACGTAGTTGAGGTTAGGTTTGATTTAAAAGATATATCCAAAAACATACTTCTATCAAAATATTGCATTCGGAGTTATTTGAATTTCGGGATTTTGATTAATTTGGAATCGTGGCTTTACGGAATTATGTAGTGTACCCATAAAGAAACCACTTGTGTCTTGAACACCTACCATTTAAAGCAAAGACGAAAAACTGAGAAGCAAATAGACATTTTTGTATGAAGAAGGAATGGCAAAAATGCTTTATTGTTATGTTTTCAATTTTCTAAGTTTTTTCACTTACATTGTGCTAGGCGTCAGTGATTCTAGAGGTTTTTTACTAACCAGGATTATTTGAACCCTCCACTGCACATTATTTACACAGATTACAAGGTTAGGTTAGACTTTTTACTAGGTAAAAAAACCGCGCTGGGAAATACCAGTCAGAACACATTAAAACTCTCAGACTGTAAGTACGTACCTGCAGTGTAAATTCCTGGGGTACACCCCCGGGTACGCCGCGGATTGTACGTAACAGGTCTGCAGGCGACAGTCCCTGAACACGCGCTCACAATACGACCTGCAACAAGAATAAACATTTATACAACCATACATTATAAGAAGAGTTAATATACACACTAATTAACGTAAAAACTTGTGTAACAGCAACATTATTTTTTTACTATTTAATTTAGCAGCAATGTATCACACATTGTGTCAATAAAATGAAATTGTCTACGTAAGTATCGTTTTATAATAGGAAGTTGCACGCGTGCCATTGCTTCTAAGACAAACATTGAAAAATGAACTGCGCGTACTAATAAAAGTTACTAACAAAATATCTTTCTCACATGATTTTTATGATCGGTAATTATGTCGGTTCAAAATTAAAATAACATAGTTAAAAGTTTAATGAAAACAACATCACGATCGCGTCCTTTGTGTAACGAAAGTTAGTCATACAATCTTTATGGATAACTTGCATTACACAAAGGAATCAATTAAGTTTTGTTTTAATAAAGTCCTTAACAATGTAAATATTTTTTTCATGTAGTTTTTTTATTGAGTATGTATATAAAAACGTTATGAGCCGAGAAACATTCACTTATACCTAAATCAGTAACATAAAGGTTAAAACCAGGTTAGAACGAGATAAAAAATAATCATACCGCGCCATACCCTTTCTGGAACTTCCGTAACCATTTTTTTTTTAATGGCATCGAGAAGGCAAAAGGGCACACAGGCCACCTGATGGTAAGTGGAAACTGTGACCCATAGACATTCGCATTCTCAAGACTGCAATCTTAGACTGCAAATGCGTTGCCAACCCTGAGGACTAAGATGGAATGCCTCTATGCTAGTTATTTCACCGGCTGTCTTATCCCCACACCGGAATACAACAATGCGAACACTGCTGTTTGGTGGGACCATGGGGGTTAGGTGCAACCTAACCAAGACGATTAGTACCGAGGTAGGTGCATACTTACCTATTGTTAGTTTAAACCGCGATATGTATTGTAAACCCAAAAGTTTAAAAATAAATGAATATCGATTTATTTGCTAAAAGTAATCGCATCATTTTGTTGCCTCTAACATTGTGTATACCAACGTAAATCTTATCTTTATACGGTATTCCTTCAATTATTATTCTCCTTGAAAACGACTTCGAAATATCTGGAAAGAATTCTAAAGCCGAGAATACAAACCCGTCCCAGCGATTCAATGGAGCCTTGTTATGCAGCTAAAGGATTGTCAACTCGCTCCGAAGACGACATTACAAAGAAATCTTGCAATTTTCTCTCAGAATAGATGCAAATCATACTTCGTGTGCAGGTTTGGAGAAAGCGCTATTTGAAGTAAACATTTACTTTCATTACCTTGTGAAGATGATTTTTTTTAAACATACACTTACATACTTAACATCACGCCTTCATTCCCAGAGGGTAGGCAGAGCTACAGAAATACCAACAACTCTAAAGAGACTTGTTGATAATTCTGTAACTGCATTTTGAACAAGTAGGCTAAGAAGTTTACTAGTGACAGGTTACAAGCCCATCGCCTAACAGTACTACAAGCCCTAATTCCCTTAGTCGCCTCTTACGACATCCACGGGAAGACATGATCTTAATTATTTATATATTTATTGAAATACATAAAGTGGTTGCCTAGTTACCCCGAGTGATTGCCGGGTTAGAAGAGTGCCACTCCATGTCTTCCCATGGATGTCGTAAGAGGCGAATAAGGGAATAGAGGCTTGTAGTACTGTTTGGCGATGGGCTTACAACCTGTCACTAATACACTGGTAAACATCTTAGCCCAATTGTGCAAAATGTGGTTACAGAATTATCAACAAGTTTATAGTTGTTGGTATTCTGTAGCTCTGCCTACCCCACTCTGGGCATGAAGGTGTGATGTTATGTATGTTACATGTTATGAAATGTTTTTTTTTTCAAATTTGGAACTTCATCGTAGGAATAAGATAATGTTTTTTATTTATCTACACAATCTTTAATTTACAATGTCATTTCATGTATTTATTCAAAAATTTCATAATGTCGTCAAACCTATTCTAATCGCGGTTTGGTAATACATAAACTCGATAAACATAAACGCATTCCGCCTTGTGACGCATTCGGGTAAATATCGAAGCAAGATGGGCTAATACAAGAGAACAGCAGTTTGTACTGAATTATTCAAATCATCATACAGTACGAAATTCATAACTATTACTAACTCTCTCACTCTTTCCCCGTGACAGATTACTGAGAAAGAGATGGGTAAAGTAATATCAAACTTTGTTTCCACTTTTAAACCAGAAAGACGCAAGTTAATTTTATATACGGAAGCAAATTGAACCTTTTAACACTGTCAATAAAATTGCAAATGCGTCAGTAATTTTTAAAGAAATACGCTTATTGTATGAAGCGTAGAAACTCGCAAACTTCAAAGAAAATTTACTACGTGACAGACATTTTGAAACGCTTTGCCAATAAATATTAAATTTATGAGAATATCGTTTCGTTATTGACGATCGTAATTTTCTCGTTTCTCTTGTTATGAATTAGATACAAGGAAGTTGATTGTGTCATTTCGACAAATTTCATATTTTGTTTTTATTATTGAGTTAATTTCAGTCGTTACTTGACCAGGGTCTCTATTCCACTCGATAAAAAGTAATTCATTTTGACATATTATCAATACTATCATAGATTTATCGTTATCACTTGTATTTTTTTAATCCTTGATAAAGACTTAATATGTCATGTATGTATGTATATTAACTCTTTATTGTAGGTAACAAAGAAACTCAAATACAATATTTGCAGTACACAGGCAATTATAATAGATAATTTAATTAGTATTGTATTTTGTTTGGTATTTAATCAGTTTAAAAATAGCTAACTGTGGCAAATACAAATCTAAATGGATAAATCAATAGTATTTAAATCCAAGTATATTATAAGCTATTCCAAAATCCAAAAGAACTTTTCCTACAAAAAAAACCCAAAGACCCTTGAAACTTCGCTTTTAACAACCCTACTTTCACAAAGCCCCCTAAATTATTGCCTTAAGCCGCTTAAAATAAAGTATCTTTTCGCTCGCTTCCAAACCCTAGTACTTTACGGGATTACTTAGCCTGAGGACTTCTTAACACTGAAGACTTATATCGTATGTTCTTTATTGACTCTGGATATACCAAGGGTATTTTTGTCATAATCTACAGGTTGTCTCAGAGTTTCACATAGATATCAAAGTATCAAACCGGGCAAGAGCATGCCGGACCATGATCAATATAGGGTTCCGAAGCCGTTAAGTACTACAAACGTAAAAATCAACAAATAATAACTAATTTTCTATTTAAAGTCAATTGGTGTCGTCTTAGATGATTTTAGTAGGTATAAACACTAATCGCCTGTATCTCAAGAAACAATGATGTCTACTTAGTCGTCATAGTTTTCCTTTAAAATTCGTTTTATGTCCTTTTATATAAGATTTTTAGTTTTGGTTGTAGGGGGAGGGGAGGGGGGACACTTGAGTCTAACAATAACTAGCGCTTTAAAGCTTAATATTTCATAAACGGATTACTTAATCGAAAAACTGTTTTACAAACCCGTAATATTTTTTAAAGACTTATCCAACGACACACTAGGGTATAAAAAAAATGAAAAAAACATCCCGTTACGTGTAGGAGAGATAGCCTAAAAAATATATATTTTTTACATTTTATTGTACTATTTATTTGCTGTATCTAATATGCATATTCATGCCAAATTACAGCTTTCCAGTACTAAGAGTCTCTGCGCTAGGCTGCGGACGGATGGACGGACGGACGGACATGGCGAAACTATAAGGGTTCCTAGTTTGACTACGGAACCCTAAAAAGCCCCCTTTATCATGTGCATCGATCGGAACTGTTCAATTTAAACTTAAACTTAAACAATTTAATCTGCGCCTGCATTGGCATTTTGGCTCGAAATTTAACTGAAATTAGCTTACTTCAAAGAAAAACAGCTCCAGATTTTTTTTAGGTTACAGTTGCCCCACTATTTTAAATTCTTTATTAGCTGCATCAACTTTTGAGATAGCCTGCTGCTAGTCTAGTGCTTTTTTTCAGTACGTTTTTTTTCCTTTATACATCCGTTTCAATACTATTTGTTTCAAAGTTTTGGTTTTTCTTTTGTACAATAAAGTGTTAACATACATACATAATACTTCAGTAGATTAGATTTTTTTCATTTTTTAATATTAATCATATTTTTGCAGTTATGGTGTAATTCTGCGACACGTTGGCCTAGTTGGGACCCTGCCTCCGACGCCAGAGGTCCTGGGTTCAAATACGGGTAAGGGCCGATATATGTGTGATGAGCGCGAATATTTGTTCCCGAGTCTTGGAGGTTTTCTATATATTTAAGCAGGGATTGTAAAACCGGTTTTATTTAATACCTGTATTTACATTGTCAAATTAATACCGCTAAAAAATAATACCTATATTCGAATTAGAGGTATTGTTGTCATTCCGCTTTTGTTTTTATCGCTATGTATTCACTATTAACAGTATTAAATACCTTTATTCAATACCGCTATTCATTGTATCTGATAAGTGAGATGTCAATTAGACTTTAATGAACTGTAATTTCAGACTTGTCTAAGGCGAGTCTAAGTTTTTTGTAAGAGCACCGAAAACATTTACATATAAAAATAAACGAGAATATTGACACTGACAGGTTTTACTGGTTATGGATTTTAGGGGTAAAGTATCAAAAAGGGGTATTGTTGTCAATTGTCTAAACCGATAAAAAACTTGAATACCGGTATTCATTATACCGCTAATCAGAGTTTTAGTTATATAAATAGTGAAAGTCAATTATAACCGGTAATACCTCATTTAAAACCGGTAGTCAGAATACCGGTAACGATCCCTGTATTTAAGTATATATTTCTCCATATAAGTATGTTTATCGATGTCTAGTACCCATAGTACAGGCCTAGAGCTTAGTTTGGGACTAGGATAATTTGTGTGGCATTGTATTCAATATTTCGTAATGTTATTATGGCTTAGATATCTTAACAAAGGACAATGGGAATTTTGGTACCCGTTCAATAGCTTATACAAATAGGATCAGCAAATGGAGATTATGTGCCGTGATTATCTTTGCTCTATATAAAAATACCTTTCCATTAATATAAGTCGTATCCACTGGGGCGTGTATTTCATAATTTATTCCCATTGTCTATTTAGATATTTGAGGTCCTAGTGAAAAAGGGTATGAATAGACTCGTACTCGTAATAAAAAAGGGGCACATGCATAAACGGAGTATTTAAACGGAGTACTTAAACCCTTTTTCACTTGATCTTTAGAAGACTTGTCCTCGTTTTCACTATTACCCCAGTTAGCTATAGGAGGCAAAGGTACATGTACTGTTTTTACGATTATAATTAAGCAGTATTAAATAATGTTAAATATTACTCCTGTTGTAATATTTACGTCAAGTTCTTGGACAACCTGTATATACTGAGCTCGGTCAGTTTTCATAGCTAGCGTATAACTTTGGCAGAGATGCGTTGAAGTGAGAATCGAATGACCAATGTCAAGGACACATACGTTAATGTAGTTCACACGCGCTGATGGGTCAAATAAGAGACGACGTTTTTTATAACACAAATTGGCAAATTGTAGAACGTTTTCCCCATACCAAATAAATGAAGTTAATTGAAGTTACCAAATCTAATATTATGAACGTGCGTAATACAAACGAATCTATACAGAATATACTTAACCTATCAATCTACTTCTAACGAGTCAATAGCCTAAAAAATCATGGAGACAAGTCTTCGGAATACATTAAGTACGGGGCAACCAATTACTTAAGGGCCTTAGAAATGACGGGTAGGGGTTGAAGAAAGATGGAACAGGGAAAAATATTTGACATACGAGTATACTATTGAATAAATAACAGTGGTACCTAATTTAAATCAAAGGTTATGATAAACATGAATCCAAAATAATACGGTTTATGTAATAGTTCTTTTAATTAAGTAATTAAGGAGCAAAAAATCGCTGCAAAAATCACGTTCCTTGTTAAGGGATCCCTTTCATTTTAAACTTTATTTAATTTTTAGGGTTACAAAGACCCCTTATAGTATCGCCATTTCCATCCATCTATCCGTCTGTCCGCAATTTTACTCAGAGAGTCTTGGTTCTTCAAAGCAGGGCCTCTATTCAACTGCGTTATAACGATATCGTTTTTGACCTGTTTCCGTATTGTCAACGTTTTGATAACTCTTATGTCATTTACAATAATGGCGACTGTGACATAAACGATTCTTAAACGTGTCAAACACGATATCGTTTTAACGCACCTGAATAGAGGCCCTGTATGGAGTTTGGCATATTTATTATACATTCAAATTAAATCGATAATGTTGATATTTTTTATCAAAAGTATCATGGTCCGACATACTCTTACCCGGTTTTATTATATGTTGTCATAGCGGCTACAATAATTCACACTTAGTGAACATTTCAAGTGTGTGTGTTACCTATACGGTTTATGATATACAGCCCGCTAACAGACATAGACAGACGGACAGAGGAGGCTTAGTAATAGAGTCTCATTGGTGCCATTTGGGCACGAAACCTTAAAAAGCAAGAAAACAAATGTTTAAAGGAGGCCTACACATTCACTTTTTTTTTAAATACATACATAAGTACATACATAAATCACGCCTGTTTCCCAGAGGGGTAGGCAGAGACCACTTCTTTCCACCTGCTACGATCCTGACAAAGCTCTTTCGCTTCTTCCACATTCATACATCGAGTCATGCATGCACGTTGGTTTTTAAATACTTTCTCATTTAAGTATTTTTACCTAGTATGTCTACAACCCTACTCAAATAACTTTCCATGCGGCTCTAAATGGCCAGTGTGGCCACTACGTGCACGGAATGGCGGATAAATCGTTCGGAATCGTCGCCGCGATCGGCCGATCCATACTCGTAACAGCCTCTAGGATTTATGCCTTGTAATCAAGTGGGATTAAAGAAGTCGGTGTTTGCTGTAGATTGTACTACAGAACTACTTGATTTTGACTTCTATAGACTAGATAGTCTTTGCTTTTAGTAAATTACAAGAATACATCTATGTTTGAAAAAATATGGTGCATGAATTCACTATTTATGTTTTCTAGCGGTTGCTGTGCTGAAGTGGTTAAATTTAACCAGTTACTTACTGGTTCTTGTTGGACATCATAAATAATATGACTAGCAAAAAATAATATTCCAGAAACAGGTTCCATATTATAATAAATAAATATCACGGGAAATCGACCTAGTTCCAAACTAAGCTCCAGGTTTATGGGCACTAGAAAACGATAAACATACTTATATAGAGAAAGAAATACTTAAATACATAGATAACATCCAAGACTCAGGAACAAATTTAATACTCGTTTATATGAAAAATGAAGCCGTGAGAGCAGAACAGGCACAAAGCCGTGTCTGTATTTAAAAGGCGTATCATTATTGTTTTGCTAACGATACGGCCGTTTTTACTATAACGTTAAACGGGAGGATCATTAATAACTTTTTAATATCATTTAATGAGAGACCCAAAATTGTATATTTAGAATAAAAATCCGATAAATACTTGGCATATGCCACTTGCTACATTTAAATTCTTCTTTTTCTTCCAGGCCCTCTCTAACTAGTGATACTGGTATCTAGAAGAGTTCGGATTTACATTTTTATTAAAATATCACAAGCCTACGGACTGCTACGCAGAGGCTACGAGCTACGTGCTACGCATTCACCTTCTACAGGCGGCACGCACACTTACGTAATCACTCTTAGTAAGTAGTTTTAGCATTAACGTTTTGACGTATGTTGATGTTATCCGTTTTATAAAGACACTTTGTATTGAATATAAATATTAATCTCTCTCACTCATCAAACTCAGACTCATCAATTTACATGCATTTTACAAAACAAGGGCGGGACCGATTAAAATAATGCAGAGATATTTTAGTTTTATTATAGTCATAGAGCATCTCGAGTTTTAAAACAAGATGTCGTTAGATTTATTTTACCCATACTTACGTACGTTATTACCCCAGTAAAGCACTGAAAGGGGTATTTAAAAAGACATAAAGACGCATTTAATTCCTAGTAATGTAGTCCCTATCATCCGAGTTATCAAAACAAAGAGATCATATTCATACTAACATGGACAAACATCGGCCGTAATACCAAAGATAGCGGCTAACTGCAAAGTTGTGTTATTTGCAAGCATTTAGAGTTTAATGTGGTTCCTAATAGAGTATAGAATGCTTTGACTACTACAATGCAGCGCCTGTATTCTACTGCGTTATAACGATATCGAATTTGACGTGTTTAAGAATCGTTTATGACTCGGTCGCCATTATTGTAAATGACATAAGAGTTATCAAAGCGTTGACAATATGGAAACACGTCGAAGACGATATCGTTATTCCCGTGTAGAATCCCAGCCCAGTTAACCGTCTTATTTGTTTTACGACAACTTAAAGAAAAATGCCATATACAGGGCGTCCCACGGCTATGCCACATGGAAGGAAAGTACCTTGAATATTGTAGATGGAACATTTTACTGAAAGAAGACATTACTTTAATTTAAAAATCAATTTAAACTGCATTCATAGATATTTCAATAATTACTTAGTTGAACCGGGAATCGAACCCGTTACACGAGGTAAATAATTACCCTGTAGCTTTATCATACCGATCGAAAGGCTTCATCATAAGGAATATTTTTTGCTAAATAACATAGTGTCAGAAATAAAAGGAACCATGAATTTTAACATTTTTAATACAAAATTAATCAATTTATCAAATGCTCAAAATTAGTCCCTTCCTGTTGAATACAAAGTCGCACTCTTTTGATTATTTCGCTCCCTGTCGATTTTTTGATCTTGTTGTGGTGGATATGTAGAATAATATGTCTAAGTTCTGTTTGTAGCTCGTGGACACTTTCATACTAGTTCTTGAGAACTAAATTTTTGAAATAACCCCATAAAAAAATCTAAATCTATCTATCAGCTTTTCATTTTTCTGAATAAAATATCACATCAAATGTTAAAATTCATGGTCTTCCTTTTATTTCTGACACTATGTTATTTAACAAAAAATAATCCCTATGATGAAGCCTTTCGATCGGTATGATAAAGATACAGGATAATTATTTACCTCGTGTAACGGGTTCGATTCCCGGTTCAACCATGTAATTATTTAAATATGTATGAATGCAGTTCAAATTGTTTTTTAAATTAAAATAATGTCTTCTTTCAGTAAAATGTTCCATCTACAATATTCAAGGTACTTTCCTTCCATGTGGCATAGCCGTGGGACGCCCTGTATACATGCAGTTTTTTTTTTAACTTTCTTTATATTATATTCCTTACTTATTAACTGTTTAGCTTAACAACTAATTATATTTATTTACTTACCCTGCGACGACCTCTCCTCTTCGATTAGGATACAGTTCTGGATGCTGTCCATATCTGAGATACACCTCAAACTGCTGCTCCGCTCTAAAAAAAAAACGATTTATTTAGATTTTTATAAGTAATGGTTGTCTGTCATTTGCTGGCAACTTTGTCTTATTTTCCGGGGTGGCCGTCTTCAGTACGGGTAGCACAAGTTGTATTTTCTCGCTTGTCGCTCAGTGCGTCTCTATTGTTACAGACTAGATAGAAAGAGTGACCCGAGCGACAAATAAGTCACGGGCAGCTTGTGCTAGCCCTCCGGGCTATAAACTATACCTTTACAATTACATTTATCGGTTTAGATGTTGAACCATAAAGACGGAACAAAACAAACAAAAAATAATATAAAGTAAATAACGATAAGAATATTTCTCGCTAAGTTTTTTTTGTTTTAGTGGTGGTAGGACCCTGTGCAGGGTCCGTCCGGATCGCTACCACCATCTTATCCATTAACCACCCGCCAAGCAACAGTGTTCGCATTATTGTGTTCCGGCGTGGGGATAAGACAACCGGTGAAATCACTAGCATAGAGGCATTCCATCTTAGTCCTCAGGGTTGGCAACGCATTTGAGGTCTTAAGATTATAGTCTTGAGAATTCAAATGTGTATGGGTCTCAGATTCCACTTACCATCAGGTGGCCTGAGTGCTCGTGTGCCTTCTCCTTAACATAAAAAAAAAAAAAAAAAAAAAAAAAACAAAATCGAAGCTGCCCTTGCCCAATAACATTAAATGGAACAATATTAGAAGAAGTAAAACAGAAATATCTTGGAAGTATTATAAATAATTAATCACGGTGTAGTCAGGACATAAAAGCAAGGATTGTAATAGCAAAACAAGCATTTAATCGCAAAAAATACATTTTCAAGTCTAAAATATCTCATAGAACTCGTAAACATTTCATAAAATCGTACATATGGAGTATTGCACTATATGGAAGCGAGGCATGGACCCTAATACAGAGGGACAAAGAGAGGCTAGAGGCGTTTGAGATCTGGTGCTGGAGAAGGATGGAAGGATTGGACGGAATGGTATCAAATCAAGAAGTATTGGCGAGAGTAAAGGAGAAGAAAAGGATATTGGAGAGTGTAGAGAACAGAAGAGGAGGGATGATTAGCCATTTATTGCGGCATGACATGCTTATCAAAAACATAATAGAGGGAAAGATTGAAGGAAAGAGAGGAAGAGGAAGACCGAGGAGAAGCTACATGGACCAAATTAAGGAGAAGGTGCATGTCGTGTCATATAGAGAAGTGGAACTGGCAGAGAAAAGAGAAGATTGGAAATTACTCCACCGACAAAAGAAGAAATTTTTTTGTATTCCATCAACGAGTTTATGAATTCTATCCTACATATACCTAATAATTTTATAAATGCGAAAGTTTGTGTGTACCGACTTCAAAAAAAGGAGGAGGTTATACGTTCCATTGTATGTTTTTGTTTTAATCTATGTTCACCGATTACTCCGTCAATTGTGGACCGATTTTGTTTTTTTTGTAGTTTGATAGAATATACTTCTCAGGTGGTTCCATTGTCTCTTAATCTGAATCTGATGAGGATATCAGTAAGGGATTGAGGGAACTCCTCAAATATTGTAGGCAAACATAGCGATTTTGGTATTTTTAGTAACAAATGTAGCATTTGCATTCAGAAAGTATTACTTGGGGAAGTGGAATTGATGATGAAGAACACAGATGGCCATCGAAACTCCTCAACGGTACCTATTTCAAGGGTGGAGATAAGATATCACGATTAAGATAGTTGAGCGACTACAACAAATAATATTTACTTGTTGAAATATGACTATGACTTTCCGGCGGCGTTGCTTGCGGCGCGCTTGAAACTTAAAGTTTCACATCAACTGATAAGTGGGACTACGGAACAGCGTATTATGATCACTAAAAAGTATTAAAAAAATGTTTTTTTTTTTTCATTTTTATAGGCGGTTTTTTGTTTTTTAAATTTATTTTCGTATTTCGGATTAAGATGAGATATATGGATTTGATATAGCTTATATTAACACTGTGCTTATTATTCCGACCAATTTCAAAGGTAAGGGCAGAAGCTAAATTGTAAAATAATTTTCATTCCACACATTTGATGTAGTTGATGAAATTTAATGTATTTGCACCGATATATCTTAACGCTATATATTAATTCAGTTGTTAATGGGTTTATTACCCTATTCAAATAGGAAAGATACATTGCCCACCGGTCTAATAGATAACATCAATCAGTGCAAATAATATTTCTTCATCTATACTAGAATATTCAGCTATGCCAATGTTTCTATACTTTGAAACTTTTTACTAAAACAAATGAAACTTGAGATAGAATACCTATCTCCACCAGTAAGGATTCAGAATCATCCTCATTCACTATCCAATCTCGCGAGACGACTTCGTTCGCTTATCTCGCTCGTTTGCCGCTCACCTCGACTCGAAACTCAAGTTAGCTTGTCGGTAAAGTTGTCTTGGTTTTGCATTTGTAGTATTATCAGGTATAAACTGGAGAAAGTTTGGCTTGATGAAGGAGATTATTTTAATGTTAAGAATAAATTAAAATGAACACCCAAGCCACCTGATGTTGTGGGCGCCTTGGCCTTCAAGACTGCAATCCAAAGACTGCAATTCTAACAACTGTATTCATAGACGATTTAACCTGTATGCCATATACAGGCTGTCTCAAATTTGAGTGTCAAGCGAAAGTCTTGGAGACAGTTTTCTTCAGTTTGAGACGGGCATCGGCCAAACTTAAAATTTATTCGGAACAACCGCGAAAACTAATAATATACAGTACTTGACAAATGTTATTCCTAGTCAATTTTTAATTTAGATCATCAAGGTCTTAACTGATAAACAATATATTTCTGTTAAAAAGGGATCTTTATACTTTATAAGCTTTGAAAACTAAATAAGTGCTGACGCGTCCTTACAAAATTTCACAATACTTCCATAATTAACGCTTTGTTTTTAACAGAGATATATTGTTTGTCATTTAAAACCTTAGATTAAACACTACAGTAAAATTGGTTAAGAACTTTGTGATTGTTTTGTAGGCAATAATTGAATATCAGAATTTATAAAACGTGTTCTGGAAAAATCATGCTGTCGGAATAACGACGTCTTATTTGTAACCGCGATTTCTTTTTTAAAATCTTGTATTAGCTGTGACGTATAAAAGACTACATGGCGTTGGCTCTTTAGCAATTAGCAAAAAATCGTTTATTATTTTTTTCAGTAAATAATGAACACAGAGACAGACCTCTATAGGCATGTTTTTTCAGAACACCTTTAAGTAGTTCCTGTTCTCAATTGTATTGGGAAAAGGCAAGCGTTTTAAATAACACTAATATATACATGCTGATTATATTTTACCTTGAATCAAAGCTGAAGTAGGTCTGATCCGTAAAGTTGTCAGCGTGGAACACGATCTTAACGAAGTTAGTTTCCGATATGAAGGTCTGCGGTTGCTCGATCTCGCCACAGAACAAGCCGGGCTCCTTTCGGTTTGACACGTCGGTTTTGGCGTTGCCATCGACGATCTGGTGAACAAAAATACGTATATATACCTATACCTACAACCATCACAAGTATGCCTTACGTGTACGGAATGTAAGTTATTCTAAAAAAAAATATTACTTGTTGATTAAGAAATAAGTTTGGTATGGGACAGTTGTTCCAAATATATGTTTTTGGTTATGACATGATTATTGAAAGTCATAATTTTCAGAATTCCTTTAACATTCAACTGGTTGACAAGGCTAGGTTAGGTTAGACCTATACATACAAATCCTGAAATTGTAACAGTTTCTTAAAAATACGTTATGACTTGCCATAAATATGACCTAAAAAACATTATGACTGACAATAATTATGACAGGCAATACTGGGTGATTTTAGGTTCATGATCAGGAATGGCCAAAATTGAATAAGATGGTCATACTGAACAACTTTTCCGTCGGGACTAACCACAAAATCGCCAAAAACAAAACCAGCTATTCCATACATTAAATGTAAATTAATTCAACGTTAATGTATGGAACAGCTGTTTTTTTTCCATGGGAAAAGTTGTTCAGTATGACCATCTTATACGCTCTTGGTTATTCCGGATCATGACCTTTAAATCACCCAGTATAGACATATCATACATGCATACATAACATCACGCTTTCATTCCCAGAGTGGGGTAGGCAGAGCTACACAAAAATATCAACTCAACTCCAAAGAGACTTGTTAGTAATTTTGTAACCACATTTTGCACAAGTAGGCTAAGATGTTTACCAGTGTATAAGTGACAGGTTGCAAGCCCATCACCTAACAGTATTACAAACCTTTATTCCCTTATTCGCCTCTTACGACATCCACGGGAAGACATGGAGTGGCAGTATCCTAACCCGGCAACCACACGGATAATATATCATCTGTTTCTTAACTAATTTTGAGAAGTTTCCCATAATTCACTGCTTCAGGCTACAGCACAATCGTTGATTAGTTTTGCAAAATCATAGAATACAACAAATGAAAAGTTATACAGGTGATACAGAACCATTTGTAAGTTTGCCAGGTCAAATAAATGTCGGCGAAGACTGAACACCCTGGTTATTTTTTTACTTTTCCAACGTTTTCGATAAGGAAACGTTTTATATTTTCCTTGTGTACCCTAAATAAATATAGCTACAAGTAAATAAGTGGTGACATTCAAACAAAATAATTCGTTTTGGGCTATTTATCTAAATCAACAATATTATAATGACAACGTTGAAAATTTCGATGCGATAATAGTAATAGATTCAAAATTTAGCTTCAATGGAATATTTATTACCATGCACAAGCTTACTGCACATAAATGGGATCTGTAAACCACATTTATTTTGCATTCTCAAGACTATAATCTTAAGACTGCTGCAATACTGCAAATGCATTGCCAGCTTCCCGGGCACTACGTTGAAATGCCTCTACGCTAGTAATTTCACCTTAACCTCCACACCATTTTTCATTAATTTGACCCAAAATATATTTGACAAACGATTCATTTTAGAGACTCGTATTTCGCCCTAACGTATTTATTTATAACACAAAGGTTTTATAGGACCATTCAATGGGTCATACACAGATTTAGGTTACCGTCTTTCCTGTCGGCACACCGAAAGGTAACGTTTTTAAGGCCTAATTTTCTGGCTAAGCCCATTCCCGCAAAAACGCCGTCAGGACTGCTTTAGACCTATCATATAAAAACATAACTTATATGCACACAAGCTTTTACCTATTGACCACAGGAGAGACAACTTTTGTTTTTAAGTGTGTGTATAACCCAAATAGGCTAGGCTAGTTTTTGTAAGGCCATAAAATGTAAAAAAGTACAGGGGAAGTACATCTTTACCAATTGAAAATAAAACGATACAGTTTTCAAAATCATAATCATGGGGCGGACGACGGATGCAATATGGTAACGAAAACAAAAGATGGATAAGACTTTTATTAAATTTCGAGTAATAGTTATCAGTCAGTTTTTGTTACAGGTCACCTGGCCTTGCCTTGCCTGGCCTTGGGCTTGGTGGCCTGTGCATAATACCTCAATCCTCCATAGAACATAATAAGTATATTAATGAGCATTTGTAAATTTTACCTATACAGGTGGATAGAGAACCATAAAAGAAATGGACAACAAATTGGTAATACAGAAACAAATTGATTATTAACAATAATATTATATAAGTATGTTTTCCGTGTGGTGGCCGGGTTAGAATAGTGCCACTCCATGTTCTCCCGTGGATGTCGTAAGTGGCGACTAAGGGAATAACGGCTTGTACTGTTAGGCGATGGGCTTGCAACCTGTCACTAATACACTGGTAAACATCTTAGCCTGATTGTGCAAAATGTGGTTACAGAATTATCAACAAGTTTTTTAGAGTTGTTGGTAATTCTGTTGCTCTGTCTACCCCACTCTGGGAATAAAGGCGTGACTTTATGTATGTATGTATGTATGTATTATATAAGTTATTTGCAATTATGTTCTCTTTTTTGAAAACCAATTGTAGTCATATACAGGATCCTAGCCCAGTAATTCTACTGGGTAAAGCTTAGAATTGTCTTTCGCGAGGTATCGTGTTGTTTTTAGATTGCCCGCCATTACTGTCAACTAAACAAGAGATCGTTAGGCAATATTGTTTTACCTCGTGGAATACAGATTTACAATAAAGTCCAAATAATATTATTAAATATTTCGAATTTGATCTTGAATTATATTTACAGCAATTATTATTAGTTTTTTTTAAGGATACCCAATAAATTAAACAAGCGATCGCCGACCGTATAAATTTTAAACCATTCCGATAATTGCCTAGCCCGTCGTCGGGAGTTTTAAACTAAAAATATCGAGAGTTTTCGTCGAATTTCGAAAATTAATTAGTCAAATCGACAACGTGTTCCGAAACTCAATTATGAAATTCAACGGACAGATTTCACAACTTTGTATCAAAGTTGATAATTTTCCGTTGTTGGTGTAGGCCAGTGATTATAATAGCCGCTGCGAATTGGAATAACTACGCCAGAAAAATATCCCTAATTCATGTAAAAAATATATCAAAGTAGATCATTTTAAGAAACCTATTTTATTTCAACGACGTTTTTATGTACCTTGGTTTGTTATAAATGAAGAAATGGTTTTTTTAATGAGTTGTGATAATATGTATAGCGTGTCCCACTTTTAATAGTACCAGCAAATCAAATTATGCATTAATCAAATATTGATAAAATTAGGAAATTCCTAAATTAAAAACTTTAAGCAAAATGTCGTCAGAATTTCCTCTTTTAATATTTGAAATGTTTAATCTTATCCCTAATCGAGACCAAAGAGTCAGGACTAGGTCGACGGTGGAGCGAGCATACCCAGATAGCACCTATAGTCAAGAGCAATGAAAACGGGTCACTTAGTACAGAATTTCCATAGTAAGTGACCCGTTTTCATTGCTTCTGAGTGTATTAACCCAACTTTAAAAAGCACTGCTTTGTTCTGATGTTATGATATATTGTATAGTTGCCGGCAAACTTCTTGTACATAGAGTTTTGTAGTAGAGGAAGGTTGGCGCATATAAATAGAGTTCAGTTTATTGTGAAAAGTCAAGGTCACATGTTCAAGGCGTTTGCGCGCAACTGTACCCCGCAGTGCACCTGGAGTTTCGGTGGTTTTTGAAACAAATACATTTTCCCAAGTATTTGGTAGAATTTTAACTTTAGACTTTTAAATTTTAGAACTACTTATACGGTATTTAACGACGAGTTTTGATGATGATTATCAAAACTCGATTACTAATAGCTTCTCAAAGTTATTTCTTTAATACCACTTTTAAACACACGTCATAAGCTTACAACAATATAAATATAAGCAGTAAGACAAATTTTAATAAGCAGTAATAATTGCTCTTCGTGTGCCTGTTTTAATTAAATAATTAAATGAAAAAAATGTTGTAGTAAACATTTAATTAATTATTCGATATGACACTTAGGATGCTACAATCGAGTCTCGAAATCACGTATTCAATCATTTGATTTAATAATTTAGCTTCACTTTTGTTTTTAGCCTCTGTGGTTGCCGGGTTAGATTAGAATAGTGCCACTCCATATCTTCCCGTGGATGTTGTGTCGATATGGCATTTAGGATGCTACAGGGTCAATCAACTTTTCTTTGTAGCTCGTTGCCATGGTGACGTCTCCTGGGTCACTCTTTAAAACCACGATTTTAAAGTATATAAATCCAGCAAACATCGGCTTTTGTGGCAATTACAAGCCCATTCTTTTATGGGTTTTCTTCCAAGCGTATTAGTAGTGTATATTATAACAATTTTTCTAAGGAACTCTATCACTGTTGTCTCCTGGCTTACGGGACAGAATAACAACAACGAAAAGTTGATCCACCCTACAATCGAGTCTTGAAATCACGTATTCAATAATTTGATTTAATGATTTAGCGTTCCTTTTATTTTTAACCCGTGTGGTTGCCGGGTTAGAATAGTGCCACTCCATGTCTTTCCGTGGATGTCGTAAGAGGCGACTAAGGGAATAAGTTATAGTACTGTTAGACCAGTGTTTTTCAACCTTTTTCATGATGCGACCCCCTTGGTATGAAAAAACATTTCGCGACCCCCCGACCCTTCGCTTTCTCTTACTTAATAAATAAATAAATATTAATAATCTTTATTGTCTTTCTTTTACTAAAGTACATAGTTCTCTCGACCTCTGGCGACCCCCCTACAGAAGCTTCGCGACCCCCCAGGGGGTCGCGACCCACAGGTTGAAAAACACTGTGTTAGACGATGGGCTTGCATCTGTCACTAATACACTGGTAAACATCTTAGGGTGATTGTGCAAAATGTAGTTACAGAATTAGCAACAAGTTTAGAGTTGTTGGTATTCCGTAGCCCTGCCTACCCCACTCTGGGAACGAAGGCGTGACGTTATTTAGGTACGTTTGTTTTTTTATGGCAGCATAGTGTATGTAGTCTGTAAGACCGTACATTGTAATATATGTAGTTTATGTAAGTTTCAATATGTTAATTAATGTATAATTACATATCTTTCTATCTATTTATGTAAGTATTTCAATGTATTAGTTTTGTTTTTTTCTATGGTTCTTTTTTTTATGGTCTTTTTGGTTAGTTTTTGTTTTTTGGGTGCTCTAAATAAATTTGTATACCTGTTTACTCGATGCACAGCCTTTCACTTTTCTCAATCTCTCAAGGGTTAGCTGGAAGGGATCCTTTAAAGGGATAAGTTCGCCTTTGTACATCTTTTTATTTTTATTCATTGTATTGTTTTGGTTTTTCTTTTGTACAATAAACTGTTTACATACATACATACATTTTAGTATTGGCACCTGCCTACGTTTTATTTTTATCAAAATATTTACCAACCTGCATATATCCCTTATGGCACGTGGTCCCATTGATCAGAGTGCCAACTTTGAACTTCTTGAACCGTATTCTAAGGATCCAGTCCTTTGGAGATCCTCGAAAGGCTCTAAACCTGAAAAAAAAACATTGAGTTCACAAGAAAAGAAAAAATTAATGTCCCAATAAGTTCCTAAAATAAAATATTAAAGGATCATTTTAGAAAACAGCCCAGTCCCAAACTAAGCATGCTCATGTAGGTACATAAATACTTCTATTACGTAGAAAAAAAATAAGACTAAGGATCAAAATTAATATGCGTATTCTTTAACCTTTTGACGGCAACGACGTTATATGATACAAAATAATGGAGCGTATCGAGCGCCCAGCATTCCCGGCACGAAAATCCGATGTCGTGATTTGCCAGTTTTGACGGTTAAAAGGTAAAACAGATTTTTTGCCCTCTTACGTATTAAACCATAACGAAATAATTCATCGTTGAAAGACAACACACGAGTCCAAACTTGACGGACCTACCTATAATGAATTTAGGCACTCACTTTACCTGCATTGTAGGAGTAATATAAAAATAATCTGGACATAATTATCTTTCTTAATTTATAAGGCACATAATTATAATATACTAGAAAATATTTGAATCTTATCTGAGTCATGTTCAAAAACAATTAAACACCCTATAGCTTTAAGTTTGATCAACTTCAAAACAGTGTTTCATAATTAAATTCACCTGTAAGTGCACGTTAGCGGTCGACCGAAGTTTTCCGGCGTGACAGGCGGTGATGATACATCTTCATAGATTTCCACCGTTTTGTTGCAATGGTCCCGTTTAGGATCTGAGGACAATAAGAAGAAACCCATCAGTAACAAGATAAAACTAATAAACAGTGACTTAAATCTGTTACTTAATAGCAGATCAAACTGACGCAAGATGTTACGTAGAAGACTTAGATCACTTGTTTCGCTTTTATATAATAAAATTATTACTACGTCTACAGGGTGTCATTAAATGAAATTCAATAAAGTGTTTTCTATGCGTGAAAATACACCCCATTAAGTACTAAATTTTATGTATACCGACACAATCAATGATGATAATTTGTCAATCATGAAATATCTTTGTGGGCAGTAAGCCGTGTCTTCGTAGATTGGATTCACAGTTGTAACATTATAGTCTGTCTGACCCTTTATTTTAATACCTTTCAATAAGAGAAACAGTATATGGTAGGTATCTGAGCGGAAAAACCATTTACCACCCAACTATCTTTAATTAAAGTAACTCAACAGTTAAAAACATACAATGAAAAAATGCTTGATAAATAACTTTAAGCATTTTTGTCGTAATTTATAAATATCACAAAATAGTTGCCCCGTATGGTTAACTATCGGAATGAGAGCTTGTAGTACTGTTAGGCGATGAGCTTGCATTATAAACAAGTATTTTTAGAGTTAATGGTAATTCTGTAGCTCTACCTATCTTACTGGGAATGAAGGCGTGATGTTATGTCACCACAAATATTAAAAAAGCTAAGTTTATAATGTGGTGTTTTCTACATGGGTTCGGGTAACCTTTATACGCGATACACTACATCGTATAGCCTGATATACAGCCCGGCCGGGATAAAGTTGGCGTCCCGAGGGTGCAAACTACTCTGCGGTAAACAAAAAACTTGCTTTTTACTCCTATTTTCGTAATACACACGGTTGGTATGCTCGTAACAAGTTTGAAACCCATTATTTTATAGCACGTTTTTTTACGTTTGTTTGTTTGATTAGTATAAATTTCACAAATGTATTTGAACTTAGTTTAATGAAGTGAAGACTAAGAACATTCAACATAGCTTAGAATTGGACGTTCACGTTAATGCGAAGGGTAGGGTAATGTTTCAGTACAAACTTTGTGCAAGTGTTCTTTTTAGGGTTCCGTAGTCGAACTAGGAACCCTCATAGTTTCGCCATGTCCGTCCGTCCGTCCGTCCGTCCGCAGCCTAGCGCAAAGACTATTAGTACTAGAAAACTGCAATTTGCCATGAATATGCATATTAGTTACGTTAACAAAGTGGTACAATAATTTTTTTTAGGGTAAGTACCTCCCCTACACGTAACGTGGGGATGCATTTTTTTTTCTCGTCTTCCCTATAGTGTGGGGTATCGTTGGATAGGTCTTTCAAAAATATTATGGATTTGTGAAAACAGTTTCTCGAGTAAGTAATCCGTTTATGAAATATTAAGCTTTAAAGCGCTATTTTTTGTTAGACTCAAGTGTCCTCCCCCCCCCCCCCCCTACAGCCAAATCTACAAATACTAAAAATCTTGAATGAAAGAACATATAACCAATTTTAAAGGAAAACTATCACGACTAAGTAGACATCATTGGTTCTTGAGATACGGGCGATAAAAGTGTTTATACCTACTAAAATCGTCTAAGACGGCACCAATTGTCTTTAAATAGAAAGTTAGTTATTACTTGTTCATTTTTATGTTTGTACAAACATAAAAATGAAATGTATACTGTATACTGTACTTAACGGCTTTGGAACCCTACACTGAGCATGGTCCGACATGCTCTTGCCCGGTTTTTTTTTTGTAGTGGTCTAAATCACGGATATTAATGTCTTATTTGTGCATCTACCTGAATTTGAAATGTATGTAGGTTAGGTAGACGTAATTTAATCAAAAATAAAGATATATGGCTAGGATCAAAAAGTTGGCCACAATTAGCCATGCATTTGTAGTGATAATTTTCGTGTCACAACGGTACTTTTTTCACGTTTCTTTCTATGGTTAACTACGCTTAACTATGGTCCAACTATTTGGTCCTTACCCATCTGCGAAAAAAGATGTTTTTCGGAATTAAAAAATCTTGCTCAAAGTGAGTACAGGAAACCATGGCCCTACCCGTCACCGTAACAGAACAGAGCGGTACTTCGCAATTTGAGATGAAGTAGTCAGTTTTATCAAAATCGTTTATAATGTTTATCAAGACAAATGAAAAAACAGACTCACATTTGTTTTTACTATAATTAGTAGTATTGCATCACTTTTGGTAAGATTGTTTAACTGTCAATCAAGACCGATCTTTGTTTTATTCTTCCCATTTATATGTCTAAGAACATGGCAAAGCTGCAGTTAGGAAAAAGGAGATAGTTGTTGTCTGTCATGATTATATTAACTCTCTTAAACCAGTTTACTCTCTAGCAATAAACTATCCATCCAATACAGATATTGGTTTCAGTTGCCGTACATCCGACAGAGTGATTTACAAACTGACATGCCAATTTATTCACAGCAAAAAAAAAAGTACCAATTGTTTACGATTCTTTCCAAGCACTGTGTCCACACTCCGTAACATACACCTCACAACACACCGCTCGCGCCGGCTGAAATTACCGAGTGCAAACTCGCTTTTTGTCGTGAGAGTTGTCAAAGCGACCAAGTGTTTGCTTTCGAGTAAAATGAGTGATGAAAAATGTTTTATGCCGGTTCCTTTTTAATTTAACATCATGCTGTATATTTGCTCCTTGTATAAAAAAGACGGTGTCGTAAAAATGTTTGCCGCCACTGATTTTAAACTTGAAAATTGGGTACCGCTTTATAAAACACGCGTAATTAAAACCCTACTTTAACGTCAGTAAAATGTAAAAGAGTATTCTGATAATTTTCCCCCAAACCCAAAATTTAATTTCGATTTTAATTAAAAAATGTATAACATCGCTATCGTGTGCTGTCGCAAAAATACATTTCCTTTAAATAAGCTTTTTTAGGGCTCCGTGCATGAAATCAGCCCAACGGGTCTCTATTAATATTTGTTGTATAGTTAAAACGGCAAACATACAAAAACATAAAATTTGGTATGATTATTAGTACAAAAAAAACACAAATAAAAAAAACAACAAAGTGCGGCGGTACGGAACCCTCAGTGCGCGAGTCCGAGTGGCACTGGATCGGTTTTGTAACATGTTCGTTTGGTAAAAAAAAAGTTAATGTTGGTACTGATTCTATTTTTGGAATGGGATATAAAATGTATATACATCAGTATAATATTTGTTGCGAACCGGCTTCTATGCGTCCGGGAGGAGACGCGCGGGACGACGACACGGCACGTGACGTCATCGCGAGCAAGCGCGGCGCGGCGCGGCCACTCGCCTTAGCAACAGTTACGAAGACGGACGAGCTTTCGATTGTTTTAAATTAATAACTGTTTGACCGGGACATAATATGTTTAGACGGGATTATACCAGCCCCTATTTTTATACAGTCCACTTGTTTTATTTTTACGTCCAGTAGGACCCTAACAATATTTACAACGTAAAGTTGCTATGTTTTTTGTTTGTCAATTTGTCTGGTCAGCTCTTGTAAAGTAACAAATTGTTATGCGATCCTACCATCATTAAGAGAATGTCTTCCGAAAGCTGGTATCACACGCATAGATCCCATCCAGACGAAGGCAGAGCGGGTCAACAGAATGTTAATAAACGGTTTATTTAGGTCCATGCCTAAAACATGCAAATGCTTGTTATTTGTTACACTTGTTTTATCATCTCATCCGTGCCACGACAAAACCCCGACAAAAAAGCTATTGCGCGCTAAAGTATTTATTACCTTTTACAATGTTAACAAAATGCCTGAGGGATTTAATCGTAAAAATAATACCTCAAGAAAATGTTTACGATACAAGGAAACCGTTTGCACGTAATTACGTTTAAATTTTAAGTAAAGTGTGTGACGAATACAAGAACAGCTTTGAAACGAAGTAGAATTATGACGTTTCGGGCGTGAGTATTTGAGTTTAAAGTGTTACATTATCATTATAATATATATATATCGGTATCTAGTAACTATGAATGTAACACTTTATTGTAAAAACGATACAATAAAAATTTATCCTTTTAAGAGACCTCTTCCAGCTAACCCTTGATTTTAAACTACCCAACCAATAAAACCTACCTATGAAACCTAAATATGTTGGTAAAAAGACAGAAATATGTGTTTAATTACATCAATATACACTCACCCATTAGCAAACGAAAAAAAATAATGAATGTATTTTTAAAGTAAAGCCTGACAAGATTCTATTTGGCCCTATTTCAATACAAATTTATATGGAAATAGGGCCAAATTAATAGAATCTTGTCAGGCTTTAACAATTTTAGTTGAGAGAAATAACAGTTGGACAGAGCAATTGGACCAATGCCCCGATACTGTTTCCACCAGAGCTGTGTGACGTATCGGAGCGGTGTGCGAGGAAAAAATCCACCAATAGAATTTCAAGCCTCGCTCAGCGCAGCTCTCCTATTGGTGGATTTTTTGCTCGCACACAGCTTCGCTACCTCGCACAGCTCTGGTGGAAATGCAGCCTAAGTATGTTGCCTAGTACCCATAGTACAAGCCTAGAGCTTAGTTTGGGACCAGGCCAATATAATGTGACATTGTCCCCCTGATATTTATTTATATTTAACCAAATTCGGGCCTTCGTCAAATTTAGATTGCTCCAAAATTGCCGCTAGGTAGATATTAGGTTAGTGAAAAAGTAAATACAAATTCCAACTCCTATCCTCATCTAATAAACGTTCCAATAAAACCCACATAATAAAACCCAGCGACAAACTACAGACAAAAAAACAAACTTAACTCCGACCCGTAAACATTGGCCCAGGAAAGTTTTGCAATAAGAAAGCGAGGTAGTTCTTATCCAAAGAAACTCCCCGGACACCAATAAAACTATAAAGAAAGCCGCAACTACACTATATATTTTCTGAACTCGATGCAACGAGACATAAGTTTTTATCCAAAGTTTACATTCGACGTGAAAAGATGTATTTTTAACTGACTTCGGGAATTTAGCAGGTTCTCAGTTCGTTGTCTTTAACTTTTAATCTTTTTTTATTTCTGTTTCTGTAGGAGAACGTAACGAAACTTTGCTTTTGTCTTGCACCGTCATAGTTTAGCACATTTTGTTTATTTGCTCTTAAAATTTAGACAAGTTGTCCTTTTAAAATACCCATGATACATTTATTTTACACTAGCTGTTTGCCGTAACTACGTCCACGGAGTTGTTTATCGCTGTTCACTCAGTAACCGTCCATTTTTTTGGGATAAAAAGTACTCTGTGCCTCGGGACTCAGACTATCTCCAAATTTCATCTGAATCGGTTCAGCGGTTTATGGGTAAGGACCAAAAAGTTGGACCATAACGAAAAAAGCAAGAACGAAATATATATGAAAGCATAACCAACAGAGGGGATAAAGTTACTTTCACATTTTAGGATACCGTAGTCAAACTAGGAACCCTTATAGTTTCGTGGTGTCCTATATTGAGAAGCGATGGTAAAATTTTGACGCGTAAAAGTGCCCACGCGGCCTACTTACTGAATAAAATATATATTATTTTTTATTTATTATATTTTTACTCACTTAAAGACGGCTAATAGACTTAAAAAATAAATACTTTTTTCTAAAATGTTGTATTTTCTTGGTGGTTCCATGTTCATCAGGGTCAGGCTCAGATGATGGGATCTTAGAGAAATCAAGGGAACTCTTTTAATATAACATTATATTGATAAACCGCTGAACCGATTTAGATTAAATTTGGTATAGAGATAGTTTGAGTCCCGGGGAAGCACATTTAGGGTATTTTTTATCCCGAAAAATTGGACGTTGTCTGGGAATCGCGATAAACAAGTTCTATGCGGACGAAGATACAGGAAACAGCTAGTATAATATTGAATACACGGTATATTAACATCACTGGAAGCAAATAAGTATGTACTAGAGCTTTGTTCTACTTTGGTTTTACTCCTATTGCAATCGTATTGTTTATGACTCGGTTGCATTTACTATCAAGTTAATAAACCAAAGTAGAGTTATAAAATAGTATACGACATCGTATTTTGTCGGGTTAGTGAGATAAATAACTATCTTGCTATCTTGGTTAAATTATCTATAGATATTATAGACCAATATAGAGGAAGATAAAAACGATTTTTCCTTTAAAAACGATGTTTTGTGCTTATCTGTTATCTGTTAACAAATCTAAGAAGATTACTAGCTTCGTTATTGGGGTTCTGAAGTAAAACTAGTCTGTATGTTACGTTAGCAGCGTTTGCAAGTAGATTCAAACTTTAGTGCTTTGTCACAATGGTCGCTTTAACGTCATGTTTGAATTCTGCACTAATCTGTCAAAGGACTTAAAGCGATAAGGTACAATGTGCAGGGACTTATAAGGCCAACGTATATGCTTAGTTCAGATCTTACTTAATGACTTAATTAATGATTACTATGAATACTGAGTTAGTTCTGTGTGGTTGCTGGGTTAGAATAGTGCCACTCTATGTCTTCCCATAGAGAGAGGAAGTGGCGAATAAAGTAATAAAGGCTGTTGGACGGTGGGCTTGCAACCTGTCACTAAAACTACCGGTGTGAACATCTTAGCCTGATTGTATAAAATTTGGTTAAAGAATTATCTAGAAGTATTTTTAGAGTTGTTGGTATTTCCGTAGTAGCTCTGCCTACCCCACTCTGGGAATGAAGGCGTGATGTTATGTATGTATGAATACCAGCACAAATTAAATCATTACAAAGGTATCACATACATTACACGTACCTTTCATAAAAAGTAATGATAGTCTGATGTATGGTAGTGAATGTTGGGTGTGGCAGGACAAGCATGAAAGTCGTCTAAATGCAGTTGAAATGCGCTCTTTGCATAGTACGTGTGGTGTGAAACTGATTAATAGAGTAAGGAATGAAAAGATAGGAGAGAAATGTTGACTGAAAGATGAAGTAGTGACTAAGATTGAAAAGGGCATGCTTCGATGGTTTGTTCATTTGCAAATGGTGGATGAAAGAAGATTTGACGAAAGAGATATACAGTTCTAAAGTGAGTGGAATGGTCGGAAGGGGTCCTAGAAAAGGGCCGAGGCTTAAATACCCAAAGCCGACTTGCATGCATGAATGTGGAAGAAGCGAAAGAGATTTGTCAGGATCGTGGCAGGTGGAATTAATGTTCTCTGCCTACCCCTTTGGGAAACTGGCGTGATGTAATGTACGTCTAGAAGAACAACACAACGGGATCTCTAAGTCAAGAACGATAACTAAAATAATGAACTGGAAAACAGGTCCTTGCAAGCGTGAACAGACTGGACTTTACAGACGGTACCGGTTCACGAGTACGACGTGTATCTCAGCCATCGCCTCCCTCAACCATGTGTTCACGAAGTGGGAGACTCGGTCAATGACGCCGCCATAAGCTAAGTAGTTAATTTAGTCAGTGATAAGCAATAAATCTTTTCTTTTTTCTATGTCTCTTTGGTCAGCGTTGCGTCAGCGGGCTTTAATAACTCGTAAAGGGTTTACTTCTAATTTCTTATTATCTTTCGGCAAGCTGGCGCTGTCTCACTCGCACTTGCATCTGACAGTATACATATTTGGGCACTCTTAAAAACAAAAGTTGTCTTTCCTGTGGTCAATAGTTAAAAGCCCGTATGCATATAAGTTATGTATTTATATGATAGGTCTAAAGCAGTCCTGACGCCGTTTATGCGGAAATGGGCTAAGCCAGAAAATTAGGGCTAAGGTGTGTCCACAAAAAAGACGCTAACCTAAATCTGTGTATGACCCATTTGTCATTCGTGTTTTATAGAAAAACGAAGCTTGCCGCAAATATATTAAGAAAAGAGAAGGTTTGGAATACTGTGGTTATTCTTGCGTAAATTTTAGGATATCCTTTACTGACTTTATGCTACAAATTCTTGTATCGGAATGTAAAGCAATTATACTTGCATAATTAAACTAGTTTGCTTCTTCGACGCTCTGGAATCGTTTTATTATAGCAATCAGGAAACGAGGGCAGCCAAGAAACTAACATAAATGACCTGTCAGTAACAATGCCTCGTTTATTAATGCTGCCTGGGGTATTAATTATAGTTGCCTGGGCCACATCTCAAGAACCAATATATATTTATGAATACAACTTCATTCTGATAGTTATATTTTCAATTTTAATTAGCCTAATTAGTGTTATAAAAATGTTAGTTTTAATTATGACGTCAAAGATGTAGATTTATATATATATATAAATTAACCCTACCATGCATGATTTTTTTATGGGGGTGAAAAAAATACATGAGGTTTTAGTAAGTGAGTAGATGACGGGAAAAATAAGGAAAAAATAAAAATCGATATTTTTATTAAAAAAAACTCTTTTTAATGGTTGTGACACATAAAGGAAATGCATAATGATGCATTACCTTATAGCTTAATACTAAGTACCTACACTAACGCGAGATCAAACAATTATAATGTTTAATTTTAATTTCGATGAAAATTAGCAAAACAATTGTTACTCCTATTTAAACAAAGCTCCACTTTGCATTTATCGCATGATATGAAAGACTTTCCGAGACATCCTGGATATTTGCAGCGTTGGCGTTTTGTGTTCCATGTTGGGAGATGATCAATGCCGTCCAGCCTAACATCACGAGTAGGAAGAATCGCTACATTTGGCTTCTCTCTCTTTGCAGCTATTAGATCTTCGGGTAAGGAAGATGAAAAGGGGTCGACCCTTTTCTTATCAATTTGGGGACCACACATACAAAGCGATTTAGCCAAATCTAATTTGAATTCTCCGAGTTTTACTTGCGTGGTCATTTGTGTTTGTTCTTTCACTCTTTTATACAGCAACCAACTATTAATGACCATTACGTCAAGAAGATGATAGAACAAACGCAAATACCATTTCTTTGTCCTCATTTTAGTTTTTTCTTTTCCCAGGTAGGAGTCCAACAAGTCCACTCCACCCATGTGTTTATTATAATTTTGCACGATTTGGGGGCAATCGACACCTACGTACTTTTTTTGTTTTTTTGCAGAATGTGTTTCTTCTACAATGTGATCAAGCAAAGCGTCATCAAAAAAGTGCAAAAAGAATTGTAGAGGAGTACCCATTTCAGTAATCGGCGACTTTATCTGGTCATCTCCAGTAAATTGGCAAAATCTGGGTACTTGAAAAGATTTTTTTTCCAAATAAAGTGTCGCGTCTTTCTTTTTGTAATAGACGCCGCAGTTATTTTCGTAGCCCCTCTTATATTGGGACGTGTCTTGGACTTAGATGACGCCGAAGTTTTGGACGTACATTTCTTTGGTTTTTTACCACATCCTGAAGTACTGGGTTGAGGATCTACTTTACTAGGGCCAGGATGTAAAATGGGCTGGTGATTTATTTTTTGGTCGACATCGGTTATATTCACTACTGAAGTTAGTATACCTGAAGTACTAGGCAGAGGTTCTGGTGAGGTTCGGACTAGATGCGTGGCTTTCTTCTAAATCACTGGACTCTTCACAGATTCTATTTATAGTCGCACGTAGTATTTCGATGTCATCCTCACTGTCTGCACCTAAAGACTCCTGACAATCATCGCTATCGGATGGTATCAAAAAGTAATCCTGGATTTCTACATCTCGGAGACGTTTTTTCCACATGATCTAGAATATAAAACAATATTTTAAGTTATAATTACCATGAATGTGAATGCATAATGTGACATATAAGGAACATTGGGAAAAAACTACATATCAAGGTAAATGCATAGTGTGACTTATCTGGAACGTTTAAAAAAATCAACGTATTTGTATATAATTATCACGCAAACAACAAAGTGTACTTACGATTCATTTATTCACAGTTTTCCACATACACTACGATTTTTTTCTCGACGCTTTCACTGTAAAAACTATTTTTTTACGCACAACGAAAAAGTTAAAAACTTGTTATTCTCGACGACGACGAGTTTTGAGTTGATCGTGCGATTATTGACAGTAGATCGACATCTAGCGGAAATTTGCCCAACTACGTCGTTTTACTATTCTTTGACATCTTATAGACCACCAATAGGTGTCGCTGCCTCACATTATTTTTTTAGTACAGGCTATTAAATTGGTTGTGACTGTTCAGGCACCAGATGCACTGTAGGGTTAATCCCTATTTTCCTTCGTCACGGCATCACGCGTGAACGGCGGGACTGATTTCGATAGTTTATTTTTGTTATATTTGTTATTGTAAAGAAAGTTGTGTGAAAATTTTGAAAATAGTTAACAATGCATCGGTTTTAAACTATATTTGCAGCACGCATTCCGTTAATGCCGCTAATTGTCGAACGACTGAAATTTATGAGTTAGGTATTTTTTTCTTATTATACCACTTGGATTCAATATTCACAGTTAAGACAGGATACCGCCTGTTGGGTCGGCTAGTAAATGATAATAAATGTTTTTTAGGGGATAATAGTACGAAAATTGACCTTGTCCTAAACTGAACTCTAACTTTGTAGTAACATAATCTACTTACATAGAAAATAAACTCTTTGTTTGTAAAAATCATCCAAGACTCACGTTCATAACACAAATGTTTGCCCAGGCTGGGAATCGAACCCTGTAGCGCTAGATTCCTAGACCGCACTACCTACTAGGTATTAGTGACAGGTTGCAAGCCTATCGCCTAACAATACTACAAGCCTTTATTCCCTTAGTCGCCTGTTACGACATCCACGGGAAGACATGGAGTGGCACTATTCTAATTCTAACCCGGAAACCACACGGGAAAACTTATTTGTATTTATCGAACTTTGTACCTAGTATGAGACCAGCCTTATAAGCTCAGCTGCAATTAACCAAAAGCGAGGAAAACCAACATAAATAGCCTGTCAGAAACAATGCCTTTAGTTGGGGCAGTGCTACCGCGAGTTTTAGTTTCCAACTCGCCGCGCTCTCGATACTCGATTGCTGGAGTTTTGGAGTAACGCCGAAGTTGGCCGGTCGATCTCGCTTAAGTATTTTATAAGGTGAAGAAAGTTTCCGTCTTTTAAGAAATGTTAGAAGGATTTTGCACTTAAGTACCTATGGCTAGAGGTGAGGTAGTGTGGTGATTTCAATGCATGAAGTCGCGCCCGACTAATTTGACTTTGCCCGCAGCTAACCGACAAGTTTCCGTTGCCCTGTCAGAGCACATAACACCATTTTAAGATGTACATTTTTTATTTGATAGTTTGTTACGTTACTCGATATTGTTTGTTTGTACTCGATTTATAATTTCGTATGGTAGTCGCTCGAGTTGTAATCGAGTTTTCCCAAAGATGACAACTTGAGAGATCGTTTGTTTTAATCTGAATAATCCTTCAATAATTTCATCATACAATACAATATAATTATGATTTAATATTATGACAGTAGCAAACAACTTTTAAGAAGTTCATTAGATTACTATTGCAGACCGAATCAGTCTCTCCATCGGTATTCCTAGTCGACGTTTTTAAAAGTAAAACTTAACCATTTGGCTTCAGAGATTTAAACAGAAAGAAGTGAGGAAATTGCTTACTTCTCCCCAAGAACGCTTAGGAAAAATAGGCAGTTAACGAGTTGAATAGAGTTGAGGGTTTCTTCAAATGGCTGCATTGCGGAGTCGCTAACGAAACCTGGACAAATTGAATTCGTTTCGAGGATACCCGAAGAGTGGCGTAAGACACAGGTGTCCCCTTGTTTTACAGACAGAAAATTTACAGAATTTTGTTTCACAGAAAATGTTTCATATACTATTCGGTTCTTGTATTTTTGTTTCGAATAATTTTTATTTAAAACTATTTATTTGAAAGAAACAAATTCCACAGAAAATCAATTCAATGAATTTTATAATTTATTTTTTTCATTAAACAAACCTATCAAACAATATAATTATTTTTTAACGATACCTTCTTTTACAGAATATTTTTTCATAGACCGTATAACTTCCTAGAATTTTCATTACTTAGAAAGCTAATTTCTGCTGAAAGCTTATTGTTTCCAGATTTTTTTTAATGGTCACAGGTCTAACCTAACCTAACCTACGTAACCCATGCTTAAGATAATCTGAAAACAATAAGGTAACAGCAGAAATTAGATTTCTGAGTAATGAAAATTCTAGGAAGTTATACGGTCTATGAAATAATGTTCTGTAAAAGAAGAGGACACCAACGACAACAGTATACAAAGTCGTGGGAAACTCAATATCTGTGAATATTTTTTGTGAAACACTATTCTACGAAATTACTATTTGGAGAGTAAGGGTACACCAATAATAACAACATCAATTACAACATAATACAAATTATCTTTAAGTATAAGGGTTATAAGCTAAATACTATAGTATGATATAAATATGAGTGAGCGACCATGACCTCTCTGGGCAGAACCGACTTGAATAGGTTAGGTTAGAAGGCTAAGGCGGGAGCGAAGCGAAGCAAGCTCCCGCCTTGCCTTCGAGGTTATTTTTTTTTAAATCTCTTGAATAAACTGTGCGAAAAAAATTGCAATGATAATACGAGAAAAAATTTACATGACATGAAATTCTAAACAACTTCTGTCTGTAAAATAACGTACACTGTAAAATGATTTTATTGTTATTAAGTTATATATTAACTAAATAATATGAGAACAAAGAATATGTAATTTGCTATTATATGATATGAAAAAAGAAACATTGAAATTTATTTGAAATAAAAATCGATGATTTAAATGTCTTCAAAGTAGTTATTCTATAAATTGACTATTCTATGAAATGATAATACGAGATTTTTTTTACAAGAAATGAAATTCTAAACAACTTCTGTCTGTAAAATAACGTACAACCGTAAGACACAGGATTTAGCCAGGTTCGATGTTTAAGATTTAAAATGCTGCTGTTAAACTTTAACAAAACAATTTAAATGTATAAATGTTTAACACCACCTACTCTCCTATTATAATTTAAATTCTGCAAGGTAGAAAGTAACAGTACGTGACAT
Source organism: Acleris holmiana (assembly GCA_949316455.1). Classification (NCBI taxonomy): domain Eukaryota; kingdom Metazoa; phylum Arthropoda; class Insecta; order Lepidoptera; family Tortricidae; genus Acleris; species Acleris holmiana. Next base: position 16,867,597 of record OX438770.1, read on the forward strand.
GAGGCTACATTAAACTTAATGAACGTTTGTGCGACCGTGTAAAAGATAGCTGAGCTTAATGCTAATCAGCCCATTTATATTGATGACTTTTAAGACATTTTTCGTCTGTTATTGATTTGTGGGTAAAATCCATGAAAATTTGACTTCTTTTTTTAATTTTCTATTTTTTTTACAACACTTTTCGCAAAAAGTTAACTCTCGTCGCGGCATTTTTTGTGCTTGGGATGACCTAAACCTTTTTTTAACCCTGGGGAAATTAATTTACGCATCGAGATGATTATGTGGGACTCACCAACCAAGAATGGCGGGAATACCCACAAAAAACCCCGCAATTCTCCTTCTATACCGTTGTTTGCATTGATTAACTACAACCATTATAACCTAATCTAAGCTGACCTACGTAACCATTGGAAGACATCGTTTTAACAGCAAAGACCTAAAATGAAAGCAAAAGATATACTTCATTCGTGTAGTTGCTGGGTTAGAATAGTGCCACTCGTTGTTCTCCTGTGGTTGTCGTAAGAGGCGACTAAGGGAATAGTGGCTAGTAGTACTGTTAGGCGATGGGCTTACAACCTGTCACTAATCCACTGGTAAAAATCTTAGCCTAATTGTGCAAAATGTGGTTATAAAATTATCAACAAGATTTGTTTAGAGTTGTTGGTAATTCTGTAGCTCTGCCTACCCCACTCTGGGATGAAAGCGTGACGTTATGTATGTATGTATAAAAACACTTTTGAATTGAACGAACGAAACAGCCAAATAAAATGCCATCATAAATCGCTATCACTTATCACATCGCCCACGCAGGAACTGGAGTCTTATCTAATTATGGCGGACTTCATTGGGAATATGAAAAGAGGCTGCATTCGAAATGGACCGAGGATAAACGAGATGGAACACTGTGTGGAAGTTCTTAGAGGTTCTTGAACCTTTTGATCAGAACAGATTAAGTTTTGCCAGGATTTATTAAATTTTAATGGATGCTAAATTAATAAGCTTATAATGGTTTCAGACGATAATTACATCGTAAAATTAGTTACAAAGTTACTTTATCATTTAATAAGATCTGGATGTTACAATGGATGTGTGGTGTCATTAGAATGGATAAGATAAGAAACGAATATATTAGAGGAAGCTTGAAAGAAGTACCAATAATAGAAAAGTGATGTGTTAAAGATTGGCGTAGTATGGACATGTAATGAGGAGACCCCGTAATCGTAGGTGCAATTTGGTAGATGTACGTTCTTAGGCATGGCTGAAATTAATTTTTGAAATATAGCTATATCGATACTTTTCTCTACCATAATGATTGTGTTAGACAAAAACGTGTTTATTTCGTTTATTTCATGCACCGGCCTGCACCTCGAAACATTTCAAAAGTTTAATTGTAACTTTGAACAGTTGTAAAATAGCAACCATAGTGTTTTTGTTCCACTGATAACGGATTCTGCTTCTGATGACATTAATTATCATGGAATACAAAATAAAAAAAAATATATTTTTGTCAAAAAAAATATAAAGATAAACTAAGAGTATCGATATCGACATAATACCCCATGCTTAAGAACTTCTAGCTACCAAATTGCACCTCCAATAACGGGGTTCAGGAATGAGGAGGGATGAAGGAAACATAATATATAGAAGAGTGATGAGTATGAATGAGGATGGATGGAAGTATAGAGGAAGACCGAAAAAGTTTTGTATGGAATGTGTGAAGCATAACATGTGTATGAAAGGTGTGAGTGCAGAGGTAACAGCGGATAGAGGAGAGTGAAAGAAGAAAACATGTGGCGCCGACCCCATTTAGTGTGAACAAGGGCAGGAAGATGCTGATGATTTTAACATTTAATATCATAGGATATCAGGACGTAAAACCATGTTTGCTATGTTTAAAATAGAAAATGATACTTATTTTTTTATACAGACGATTAATGATATTTTTCTATCTGTAAAACAATAAGCGGTTTTTATTAATGACACAAATTTTAACAAAAATGCATGTACTTCAATGAATTTCAACGAAAATTTCATTTGCAGTATACGCGACGCGACTAACTAAAAATAAATATTAATTAACACTACAAACTTAAACTTTCCTAATAAGGTGGGTCATACAAGGATTTAGGTTAGCGTCTTTCCTGTGGTCACGCCGGAAATTCACGCATAAAAGGCGCCAGGACTGCTTTAGACCTATCATATAATAACAAAACTAATATGCACACAGGCTTTTAACTATTGACCACAGGAAAGACAACTTTTGTTTTTAACAGTGTGCATGACCCAAATAGGAAAGCGAAACGTAAGTAACGTTTTAGTAGACTCAGATCCTCTATTTATTATGATCTTGGTATTAAATAGAAGAGCTAATGCATAAAACGAGATGTCACTTCAAGCTATAAATATGTAACGTGACATCAAGCATCTAGCTTAATTACGTCTAGTATAGAATGCCGGAGCTCTAGTCGTGTTGGAATTTAGGTGTCAGCATTCCAGTGAAATTAGAATTGTAATGCATTATACATATTGTAATGGGATCGTATCATATGGGTTTTGTACATTATATTATAATGGTTTTATTTCAGGAACAGTATAGATTTCACGTTTTTTTAAAAGGCCATATCCTCGTGTGACCCAGTGTGCTATAGAAGGTACGTAGTCAAAGCAATTTAGTTTAAACTATATTTTAATGAGTATAAAGTTCATTTTTATTTGTTACCAAATTGAAAATGGCATTCTAGCACAAACGTAATTGAACCTTATTTCCCTGCTGGTAGATTCCAATTCCCAATCTCAAAAATCTCCTTGTTTCTAGTATGGTGGGCTTTACGAAGATATAGAAACCATGGTTAGGTTATGTTAGTTTTATAAAAATCCTGCAAAATTCACGGTATCAGTACAAAACCCATAATTATTATGACCGTTACAGTATATTACTAGTAGTTTCCCGTGACTCCGGCTGTGTAGAAGTCGTTTATGGCTATTCGCTATTCAAAAATACCCTATGCCCTTTCCAAGGAATCAAACCAATAATCTAAATCCGTTCAGCAGTTCGGGCGTGATTGAGTAACAAACATCGAATCATCCATCCAAACTTTTGGATTTATAATAGTAGTAAGATAAGATGACTGTACAGATCTGGAATTAGAGTGGACGGTGGTAGGTTGCAGTGGTGAAGAAGAACATGTTATCCTTAGTTTATAATTAATAGATTATGTATTTTGATCGGTAACTCATCACTTTATCTAATTTAATTTCAAGGAACGTTTTTTTTGCTGCAACTATATTTTTTTCAGGTTATCTTAAATATTAATTACGTAGGTTAGATAAGATGTTTAAGATACCCTGAAAACATTTCAGCAGAAAATAACATTCGATCTAATGAAATTCGATGAAACGATACATTCGATGAAAGTTGTTTCGATGAAATAATAGACATTCATTTTGGTCTTTATACAATTATGATACATAGCCATTGTAACAAAGTGGTCGGTAGGTAAGGGATAGCCACTAACAAAATGAAATAATAACTACTCAGTAGTTAAAAAATCCTGGATATAACATATCTCTTCAACCAAGTGGTTAGTGGTTAGTGGTGGTAGGATACTGTGCAGGGTCCGACCGGATCGCTACCACCATCTTATCCAATAAACACCCGCCAAGCAACAGTGTTCGCATTGTTGTGTTCTGGTGTGGGGATAAAACAACCGGTGAAATTACTAGCATAGGGGCATTCCATCGTAGTCTTCAGGGTTGGCAACTCGATTGACACTTACCATCAGGTGGCCTGAGTGCTCGTGTGCCTTCTCCTTAACACAAAAAAAAAAGTTTTGTTATATTCAAGCTATAAATATGTAACGTGACATCAAGCATCTAGCTTAATTACGTCTAGTATAGAATGCCGGAGCTCTAGTCGTGTTGGAATTTAGGTGTCAGCATTCCAGTGAAATTAGAATTGTAATGCATTATACATATTGTAATGGGATCGTATCATATGGGTTTTGTACATTATATTATAATGGTTTTATTTCAGGAACAGTATAGATTTCACGTTTTTTTAAAAGGCCATATCCTCGTGTGACCCAGTGTGCTATAGAAGGTACGTAGTCAAAGCAATTTAGTTTAAACTATATTTTAATGAGTATAAAGTTCATTTTTATTTGTTACCAAATTGAAAATGGCATTCTAGCACAAACGTAATTGAACCTTATTTCCCTGCTGGTAGATTCCAATTCCCAATCTCAAAAATCTCCTTGTTTCTAGTATGGTGGGCTTTACGAAGATATAGAAACCATGGTTAGGTTATGTTAGTTTTATAAAAATCCTGCAAAATTCACGGTATCAGTACAAAACCCATAATTATTATGACCGTTACAGTATATTACTAGTAGTTTCCCGTGACTCCGGCTGTGTAGAAGTCGTTTATGGCTATTCGCTATTCAAAAATACCCTATGCCCTTTCCAAGGAATCAAACCAATAATCTAAATCCGTTCAGCAGTTCGGGCGTGATTGAGTAACAAACATCGAATCATCCATCCAAACTTTTGGATTTATAATAGTAGTAAGATAAGATGACTGTACAGATCTGGAATTAGAGTGGACGGTGGTAGGTTGCAGTGGTGAAGAAGAACATGTTATCCTTAGTTTATAATTAATAGATTATGTATTTTGATCGGTAACTCATCACTTTATCTAATTTAATTTCAAGGAACGTTTTTTTTGCTGCAACTATATTTTTTTCAGGTTATCTTAAATATTAATTACGTAGGTTAGATAAGATGTTTAAGATACCCTGAAAACATTTCAGCAGAAAATAACATTCGATCTAATGAAATTCGATGAAACGATACATTCGATGAAAGTTGTTTCGATGAAATAATAGACATTCATTTTGGTCTTTATACAATTATGATACATAGCCATTGTAACAAAGTGGTCGGTAGGTAAGGGATAGCCACTAACAAAATGAAATAATAACTACTCAGTAGTTAAAAAATCCTGGATATAACATATCTCTTCAACCAAGTGGTTAGTGGTTAGTGGTGGTAGGATACTGTGCAGGGTCCGACCGGATCGCTACCACCATCTTATCCAATAAACACCCGCCAAGCAACAGTGTTCGCATTGTTGTGTTCTGGTGTGGGGATAAAACAACCGGTGAAATTACTAGCATAGGGGCATTCCATCGTAGTCTTCAGGGTTGGCAACTCGATTGACACTTACCATCAGGTGGCCTGAGTGCTCGTGTGCCTTCTCCTTAACACAAAAAAAAAAGTTTTGTTAAACCTAGGTAATAACCACTATGCCCTTATATTATAAAGAAGTACAGTTTGTGAGTTAGGTTATAGGGAGAACCGATTAAGAAAATTCTTTTACCAATAGAAAGTCACGTTATTTGTAAGTGTGATAGGCTTTGTTTTATTTTTCCCCGCAGACGGAGTCGCGGGAAACAGCTAGTTCATTAATGAAGATAAAGTAACCATGGAGTAGTTAAGCCGTGCTTTATCTTTGTAACCGACTAAGTATTGCGCGCGACTTCGTCCGCGTAGAAAAATAAAACATAGGCTATGCCATTCTGTGAAAATAGAGCACACTAACGGTGAAATAATTTTTGTAATCGGTCCAGTATTTTTTGAGTTTATACGTTACAAATGTTTTCTCTTCATAATTATGTTCTAGTAGATGTAGATCGCGGATTTTTGTAAGAAAGCTAGTTTTATCAGTACCTATTGCCTTTATTAAAAAATTGCTTTAATCGGAAATCGAGCCCCGAACCGCTAGCTTCGTAGGTGTCACTACCAATACCAATTAGGTTAACTGTTATGCCAATAAACCGCTATTACTTTTTACGTAATTTGCGAAGAAAAATAAAAACTAAATGTATTTTCATGAAAGCTACAAACGTAATATTTGTTGATGGCATACACGTAACATATGATAAAACTTAATCTGATAATGTTACAAATAACTTATTCACTTTGCGAACAAACTGCACCGTTGAACGAAAATAGTTTTCGTGGAGCGTTCTAATTTCAACAGAATTACTATCTTTAATCTAATTTTCTTCGAGCATTCGCGTACTAAAGCTTTCCTCACATACGTTATCTCGTTACACGCCCAATTTAAAGGTAACTCTATTGTTTTCTGGATAAAGTCGAAAGTCGTTTGGTAACGGCGGTTTAATCAGCTGATTGCTAAGAGCAACTTTTATTCCGTTGTAAGGAACACAATTTCTGCAGTTCGGGGAACACGGAGCTGGGAATGTTTGGAGTAGGTTATTTATTATTCAGTTTAATTGTTATTAAAATAGCAAAACAAACAGTTTGAGGATAAATAAGAAAAAAACTGGTCCAACAACGATCCAGTGCAAGTTTGGTATAAATTACAAAGACCTAAAAGGGAAAAGGTCTTAAAGTTAGGATATTATAAAAGCTTAAATAGTTACAGTAAGTAGTATTTACATTGACTATTACTAAACTAGGGCCAAGAAACAGTATTTTTTTGCGCCTTTTTCATGTACGGTAGTTTTAAATGTATTTTTTAATTTAATTTTTAGTCTTGTGTCAAACTTTTCATTAGCCAAAGCAGATTCAATCCTATTCCGTTAGCAATAAGGTTGCATTTGCTATAGGAACTTTATCTGAGATACTGCCATTTGTCTCAGCAGGATAGCATTGTGTCCTTTGAAAGTTTGTTTGCATGTAAACAATTATACTACAACAATCACTTTTGGCAGCGGAATCCTTAAATGCTTTAAGACTACCTATTCTTCTTCCTTTTCTTCAAGTGCCTCTACAACTAATGAAGAGAAGATTGTAGCCGACCTTCGGCTACCAACTTCTGGAATTGTTGCCTGTCCTTAGCGAGTTGGATCAATTCCGATGCGCTCGCTATTCCAGTCCACTCTCGGATGTTTCGGAGCCACGACTTCTTTCTCCGACCAACTTGCCGTTTACCTGCAATCTTACCCATCATTATAAGTTGCTAAACATATCTATCATGCCTAAACATGTAACCGACATTTGCAGTTTTTCGCCTCCTAAAGACAGGCAAAAGTTCCCGTTTCTGCTTAGCTCCTCGTTTGTGAAGAGTACCATTAACAGTGTCACGTTTGAGTCAAGGCATGACATTAGATATAAATAAAACCGGGCAAGAGCATGTCGGACCATGTTCAGAATAGGGTTCCGAAGCCGTTAAGTACTACAAACATAAAAATCAACATGTAATAACTATTTTTCTATTTAAAGTCGATTGGTGCCGTCTTAGATGATTTTAGTAGGTATAAACACTTTAATCGCCTGTATCTCAAGAACCAATGATGTCTACTTAGTTGTGATAGTTTTCCTTTAAAATTCGTTATATGCTCTTTCTTTTCAGATTTTTAGTATTTGTGGTTTTGGCTGTTAGGGGGGGGGGGGGGACACTTGAGTCTAAAAAAAATTAGCGCTTTAAAGCTTAATATTTTAAAAACGGTTTGCCTCATCGAAATTGTACCACTTTGTTGGCGTGACTAATATGCATTTTTATGCCAAATTACAGCTTTTTAGTACTAAGAGTCTCTGCGCTAGGCTGCGGACGGACGGACAGACATGGCGAAACTATAAGGGTTCCTAGTTTGACTACGGAACCCAAAAATGTAGTAGTTGATTGTTACATCCCTCTTACTTTTAAGCTAGTAAACAACGGCAAAATTCACTAATTGAAAAGAAGTAAGAGAAACTCTTAAATGATTAATCAATGACCCTTTTGCTACTTTCGAATCTTGTTATAAAAAGTGTTATAATTTATTCTTTAATAAAGGCCACCAAAATTCGACCTATTTTGTATCTCTATTGCTGTTGATCGGAAACTTCGCAGACGCTGAATTAATCTGCAGAGTTAAACTTAGCTTACAAATAATTTAATTAAACAAGCTATTAATATTAAATTAAATTTCGGTGTTGTAAGTTTCCCAAAGCACAAGCTACTAAACTAGACCAATAAACTGGAAAATTACATAGGATAGAACAATTTCTATCCTATGTAATTTTCTAGTTTATTGGTCTAGTTTAGTAGCTTGTGCTTTGCAACTGCTTTTCAATTCTCAATTGAAAATTAACTCAAAAAGGTGTTCTGAGCATTGAAAGACTAACATGTAACGTGCCCAAATGCCCTGAATTCTGTATAAAAGTGACGCGTAATTGGGTTTCTGGAAATTTACCTGAAGCAGTTGGTTATTTATTCCTTTATGTGACTAACAGCCATGTTTGACAATGCGGTTTTCCTAGTTGGTAGTGATCCTAATAATACAAGCCTAGAGCTTAGTTTGGGAAGAGGTCAATTTGTATAAGATTGTTCCTTGATATATATTTATGTAAAGTTATAAGTACGAGTATATTCGAGCTTCGTTTTATAGTCAACTAGAAAACAGGCATTATCCGTTGAATGCAAAACTAAGCTGAGACTGAATCTTGAGATCCATGGAGTCAATTGACAAACTGCCTACAGAGATCAAAAAGTAGACTTAGACATAAAAAGAAAAAAAAACTAATAATGAATTTTCAATTATGCACACATACACATACGTAGCATCACGCCTTCATTCTCAACCACTTCATTACCAAAAACTCAAAAAAAAAAGTACTTATGTTGGGAATTCTGTAACCACATTTTGCACAACCAGGCTAAGATGTTTACCAGGGTTTATTAGTGACAGGTTGCAAACCCTTCGCCTAACAGTCACTACTCGTAGGTACAAGCCCTTATTCCTCATGACTCATGACTTTTAAAAAACCAAGAGCATTGGTTACACATTTAATTACTTTATTTTCAATATTAGGTATTTTCTGTATCCTGGTTTATTTTGGTGCTAATTAAACAAGTGAATGTGTTAGTTTTTACTATAAAAACTGTCTCACACTTTTCATGGTCAATAATATTAAATTTATATTGACGACAGTATCAAAACTTGTAATCGATATCCAAAGCTTGTTTTTTATCAGACTCGTTGGTTAATCAATGCCGCATCTTTTATCGCTTAACCGTTCCATGAATCTTAATCAACGTCTGTATGTCTGGTCTCTATTTTCGTAGTTGCAAGTCAAAGATCGAACGCTCATTGGCTGAACGCAGACGGAACCAGAATTACATTAGTAACAAGTTGCTGCATCCGCATGCAGCGCATGCGAGTTCTATTGTTCAATGCCTTTACCGATAAATACATGTAGTTATGTCTACAACCGGGAGGATCAATAGCTAATTTCCGCATCTCAACGACTTAGTTTATGCGCTTCTTTTACGTGCTGAAAATGTAATATAATAGACTAGAACTCAAAATAGGACAAATTTGAGGAACTTGGAGAGGGGTATTATACTACATAATTCCGAAGAGGCATAATTCCGAATTGATCATAATTCCGAATGCAACGTTTTGGTATTCCAACAATGCATTTAATCTGAAATACCTCCAGCACAACATAGCTTTCGGAGTTTTAAGGTGTTCCCCTTGGAGAGGCAACTTATAACAGTGTAGAAACAACTTGATAAGGGCCAATATAGTGACCAAATGAATACTTGTAACATTATATCTATTGATCTTGGTGGCGGTCACTTAATTTTCGGATACTAGAAGCGCTTTTTTAAATCACTCTTGTCATAACAGATGGGTAGTGTTTTTGCAGACCACAATTAAGTATCTTGTGGTGTAGTGGTTGGTAATTTGTGGTGGTGGTAGTAGTAGATGATTTTTTCCTAAAGCCCTGGTACAAAAGGTAAGGTAAGAATGTGTTAAAAACCACATCAAATCTCTCAAGTAATTACATCTTATACCTAACTTAGTTAAGAAAAAGAAAAATTCGCTCTGCTTACCGAATGCATCAAACATAAATCTTACTTCCAAGACTTTTCATAACAAACACAAACAACAATCAATTCCCTTAGAATTTTCCATTCCCGTAATCCACTGAAGCTTCGTTCCAAAAAATTCAATGTCGCACTCAGTGAAATCTATTTCAAGCTTTAATACTAGTGGAATAACAATTCAATTCTTCTGCAAATAAAAAGCCAGCAAAAAAATATACTGTAATCTGACATTAATGTGTTCAGAATAAAGATTGGAGGTAAGTTTTTGTTGCGAAAAATCCTAAAAGTGCGGGTGGAGAAAAACGCCGGACCCCAATCAAAACCACATAATGGCGGTCCGGGTTTCAATAAAGGGCTTAGTACAAAACAATGGCTGGAGCTGGGCTGGACCTATAAGCGATAAGAGATATGGGTCCAGTGGGTTTTGTAGGAAAAAATAGTTTTATGGGAGTTTTAGATAGAGCTTCTAGATGGGATGCGTGGGTAAGAAAGATTACATAATCATTTAGAAACCTTTTCTAACTCGTATCAAAGATGTGTAACGATTAAATATATTCCTACTTTATTTTGATACTTTGCAATGTATTACAACGCAGTACGTAGGGGATGTTTTTGATGTGTGTATGTTTAACATAACGATACCTACTTCAGGGCTGGGATTCTACACGGTAATAACAATATCGTATTTGACGTGGTTCCACATTGTCAACGTTATGATAACTCTTATGTCATTTACAATAATGACGTCTGTGACATAAACGATTCTAAAACACATCAAACGCGATATCGTTATAACGCAGTAGAATAGAAACTCAGGGCCTCTATTCAACCTCGTTTATGTCACAGTTGCAATTATTGTAAATTACATAGTTATCAAAACGTTGACAATATGGAAACACGTTAAAGACCATATCGTTGTTACCGTGTAGAATCCAAGCCCTTATAAAATGTCATTTACAATAATCTGCCGTGCTAAAACAAAAGGCGGTATCTCGGTCTAAACTTCTGTGGCAAATGCAACCTTATCACTTACGGAAGAGGGTTGAATCTGCTTTGGCTGTTGAATTTGACATACCGCCTTTTGGCTTATAAGGGCAGTAATGCGATTGTGACAAACGATTCTAAAACACGTCAAACGCGATATCGTTGTAACGCAGTAGAAAGAGGCCCTGCTCTGTGGGCCTTATATGATCCCGCGTTTATTGCTGTAGGTAAATGTAGATAAAACACCCGTCACTGTCGCACTTACATACTTGTCAGAAAGTGAAGGATGTTTTTCTACGTGACGGCACGCTCGCCTAGTAGATGGTGACCCTGCCTTCGAAGCTAGCGTATCTTGGTTCAAATCCCGGTAAGGGCACATATTTGTGTGAAGAGGACGAGTATTTAAGTATATATTTCTCTATATATGAGTAAGTTTATTATTGTCTTAGTACCCATAGAAAAAGCCTAGAGCTTAATTTGGGACTAGGACAATTTGTGTAATATTGTCCTGTGATATTATTTTTTTATTTATTTATCCACAGCGATAAACGGGACTATATTAGTCCCTAGGATATTATGGGCTGGACGATTACGCTTTAGAAAAAAAAAAGTATTACCCAGCAAAATAAAGTTGCGTCGCACACTCGTCCTACCGTTTTGGTCCTGCAAAATCTGCGACGTCATTAAAAAATCATGGCATTTTTATACCAATTGTATGTATTTATAATAGTAGTTTACTATTTCTCTTTTGCCTTGGAGCCTTAACACTGACTTAGAAAATTTAAACTCGTATTTCTCATTTCTAGAAATTGCATTTTATGATAATGATCTGTCAAATTGACCAAGGAAGACTGCGATCTGATGGAACCGAGCCAAAATCGTGTGTCGCTTGCCTAAGTAGGTATAGTTCTAGTAATAAATACAAGAGGCATAGTTTGTGCCACAAAATGGTACAAAAAAAAAGAAAATCAGCGTTATAGTTCGAATGGTCTTAACATAGATACTGTCTTGTAGATAAAGTAAAAATGGAAAACTTTTGACCATCTATTTTGCCTCAATTATTTTCCACACAAATTCAATCAGTTCAAACTTGTAAATTCTACGTTTACCACAGCAACCATTTCGACAATTTTGCTGTCAATGAGTATATATAATAATTTATTATACGACGCTGAGTGATTAAGTAGGCAAAGAGCCCATTCTAAAATTTATACGATAACTGGGAATTTCATGGATTACAAATTCTATAGCAAGCTTAAAACCATAACAATATTATGTTCTTAAACACAGTTTGGCGGATAATTATCAAGTTACGTTGTATATTTTTAAGGGAAAAAATTAAAAACTTCATCACAAGTACTTCCACAAAAAACACGGTTTTTAGGTACATTCATTTCATGAAGTTTCCGAATTCACATTATCATTCGAACCGTTTTAAAAAAAAGAAATTCCAATTTGAAGTCAGCGCGCTCGCTCCTCAATTAGGCTTGGACAGCGAACCAAAGAACTTCCCAATAAACCAGTCAATCTGGTCACAATCGGACCTACTGTAATTTCCTCCAGGAAAAAAGGAAACAAAGAGTGTTTCAGACAAAGCACGGACGAAGGCAATGTTAATTAGGTAGCGTGATAAATTGAATTGGAGTCCATTGTCAGTGTGCAATGTAAAGGTTTAGACGGATTTTTTTGTGGATGCTGTATGAATATACAGCCAAATACTTGTCAGTATAGGGAATTTGGAAACTGTATGAGTCAAGGTAATGTTCTTATACTTAGAAACCTAGACATCTAACCAACTTCGCAAAACTATTTTGGAAAAGGGGAAAAATCATAGATACATACATACATACATAAAGTCACGCCTTTATACCAACAACTCTAAAAAACTTGTTGATAATTCTGTAACCACATTTTGCACAATCAGGCTAAGATGTTTACCAGTGTATTAGTGACAGGTTGCAAGCCCATCGCCTAACAATACTACAAGCCCTTATTCCCTTAGTCGCCTCTTACGACATCCACGGGAAGACATGGAGTGGTATGTACTATTCTAACCCGGCAACCACACGGAAACGCATTCTGCGTCTGGCTGTCTTTTTGTCTGTCAGTATATCCACTAAGCCCTCGAACGAAGCGAAACAAAAAAAACCTTTGGCATAAATTTATCTACACTAATAATGATTAAGAAGTAACATTGCGTGTTTGTTTGTATGTTGGGGGTTGCACTATTGCAGTTCTAAAGAATAAGTAATATGTTTTAAAATTGCTATCTTTTTAAAACATATTTATATAATAGGAAGTTACATTGTCCCTGACTTGTACAAAGCTATTTTTAGTTTGTTTAAACCGAAGCGAGCGGGTCGCTTGTTAAGATTAATAAGCAAAAAGAAAATTAAATTTCTACTTATCCTTAAGAGTTGTTTTTTTTTATTTACTGAGGCGTTGAGATTGTTTTAATGGAACTTATTTAGTTAAACGTTTACTAATTGGCTTTAAATCTTTTGCAATATTATTAAAAATTAAGCTTCATTGAAAATTATTTTCTGCGGAACGGTACTGTAACTGAAATTGTTTTATGATATTACTTTTAATCTCTTCGATGGCTTCCTTGTTTCGCGAGGGACAAGGACAAGGGTATAGGAGGTTATTTACTTCTTTTCCATTCTTTCACGGAATACTTAACTTCGTATTGATATCGTCTTCGTTTATAACTGTTGATCTAACGTTGACTACTTTGGAAATGAAGTATAATTTGAAACGCCATTTTTTATATTTATCATTAATAAAAATAAGATCTACGCTTTACACCTAAAAGGTATAATTACAAGTTAACGTAAGACATAATGATAATAAATACCTGAGAAAGCTCCACTTTAGCTATCAAAAGTGACAACCCTATTCCGTAGGTACTAGGTTTATTGACCTTACGAATATTACCAACTAAATATTTTATTTAACGACCAAAACCTCAGTCACAGTGATACGCCAGAATTTTGTTGACAAACGAACCCTTTCATAGAAAAATACTTAAAACACACTAGATACCCTTAACTTAAGGTTTATACTTCAACAAATGAATAAGGCTACTTAAGTCTTTTTACTCTTTGTGACTAATAGTGCCTTTAAGTGCTTGTAAATTCAGCAACTCGAAAGCTTTAGTGCTTGGCTTGACAGTGCTGTCATCTATATATATAAAAATCAATTGCTGTTCGTTTGTCTCGCTAAAACTCGAGAACGGCTGGGCCAATTTGGCTGATTTTGGTTTTAAAATGTTTGTCATAGACCAGGGAAGGTTTAAAAGGGGCGAAAATAATTGAAAAATCCACCGGGAAAGTCAGAAATTTGCAGTGGGGCGAAGTCGCTGGCGGGCCGCTAGTTTATAATACAATTAATGGACTAGACTACTTAATGGGAAAATGCAAATAATTATTTTGAAAAATGTCATGGGTAAGGTGAGAAATAAGCCAATCAGAATTTTCGAAAAATCTGCGTGTTGTGTCGTTTTGACTCCTTCACTCAGCTTTGATTGAGTGGGAACGTACCCTGACTTCTCAGACGAAATATGTCCTCCATGCCATTTAAAATAATGGTCGTGAAAAAATAGTGAAATAAAACCCACATGAATTGTGTTAAGCTCATCCTTAACTTCATGCTCAGCGAGGCCCGGCCTCAGGCGCCACACTGCGATAGCAACACCGACTGCGATAGCCCAGGAATAGCAACACTGATGAATGAATGTAAGAGAATTATCGAGAGGAAAAGAATGCCATAAAATAAGTTTATCTACACACATATCCTCCTCCATGTAGTCCTCTATTACTCGTTTAAAACCCGTAGAAAATGACTAGCATTATTACAACCAATTTTACTATGAGAACTTTCTTGTCTGTGGTAGAAGGTAAAATCTGTACTGTAATATTATTACCTACAGTACAGAGTTTAGTAAGGTTATGAGTTTAAATTTGGAACAGTTGTCAAATTTAAATAAATAAATTGTACCCTACAATTTAATTTAACGCTAAGCAAAGGTTTGAGGTACACTCAGCTCCATCCAAATTAAATGTTTACACAATAAACACCTGATACAAAACATTATCTGTTTGCTCTGCGTGTTCAACCCCTAACCGCAGACCTCTGAATTATTCCCCCTCCGTTAATTTAAGTAAAATACTGAGCAAAAAGGGAACAACGCTCCCCATTAGCGCCTGACATGCAAAAAGTGGCGGCGTAGCTAAATTAGTCCAATCTTTTACCGGAGTCCGTCACGGTAAATACATACTATTACTAACTGGGAGACACACGGCTTGAAACGATTGGGAACAGCGAGAAAGTTTAGAGGATTGTGAAGCGATGCTTAAATTGCAAAGCTGTCAAAAATAATCTATACAAATTTAGCTCCGGGCGATAACGTTTTTCACCCCCTAAGCCTAATCCGATATCCATGATTTTTAAACATTTTGTAGTTTCATAAAAAATACTAGTTTCGTACGTTTCCGTAGGAACTTTTTTTTTAATTTGTTTATGGAAAGGAACACGTGCATCTACAACATATTATTCAAAAATCAGAAAAATCGGACAACGTTTCAGGGGAGAAAAACGTTATTGCATTTTGTATGGATTTTTTTAGCTTTACTGTCTTCTTAAGTTACTATGTTTTCTGAATGGATATTTAGTTGACTAGCCAACAAACTGTTACCGCAGTTTGGCGAAGTGTTTTGTAAAACAAAAGTGTAGGTATTTTATTTATTCAGGAACTAAATAAAAAAAGTAAAGAACTCCATTAGGCATTAGGTCCGCCATTTGTACTTATTTCTGTGCATAAAGGTAAAAAATGTGTAACTAAAAATTTGCTAGGTTATAAAAATAAATTAAAGTTTGTTTTCTTAAGAATAGGTAATCAAATGGAAAAAGACGTTTACCACCATGGCATCAGGTCTTAAAAAGAAACACGTAAAAGTGACTTTGTACTGAAATTATAAAATATAACTTCTATTTTAATGTGTGTAGAGCACAGTAGTTGGTACTTAAAGAGATTTTAAATTATAATAGAAGCAGCCTAGTTTTACTTATATTTTACAGATTTTTCTGATTTTGATTTAATAAAAAAATGTTTAACATGCTATGTAGTAATTGTACGCCGTGAGGGCATTTTTATACGTCAAAAATGTACCAGAGCTTCCCAAGAAGAGACCACTGCTGAGAAGAAGGCCCGCAAAGAACTCAGTAGTCTTTCATTCTTTAATTATTACTTTACAAGATAAAACAATGAATGTAAAATGAAAATATCATACGTAATTGAGCAGGAAAGCTTGTCATAATTCAAAATTATCACAAGAGTAAATAAATAGAAATCAAACGTAATAATACTTTCCTATGACGGTGCAAGAAAATTGAATTAAATAAATAGATAAATATCAGGGGACAATGTCACACAAATTGACCTAGTCCCAAACTAAGCTCTCAAATTAGGCTTGTATGTACTATGGGTACTAGACAACGATAAACTTACTTGTATTGAGAAATAAATGCCTACTTACTCGTAAATACGTAGAAAACATCCAATAAAGTTAAGTTCAAATGTCTATGGGTCTCAGATTCCATTTACCATCAGGTGGCCTGAGTGCTCGTGTGCCTTCTCCTTAAAATAAAAAGTTATCTGTGTCATACACAGATTTAGGTTAGCGTCTTTCCTGTGGACACGCCGGAAGTTAACGTTTTTAAGGCCTAGTTTTCTGGTTAAGCCCGCATAAACGACGTCAGGGCTGCTTTAGACCTATCATATAAAAACATAACTTATGTATACAGGCTTTGAACTTTTGACAATTGAAAGATAACTTTCGTTTTTAAGAGCGTGTACGACCCATCTAGTACCCATAGTACAAGCGTAGAGCAGCTTAGTTTGGTACAAGGTCAGTTCGTGTGACATTGTCTGGTGGTTTATTTAAATTTTGACACATAACCTTTAATCGTTTGTTCTACATTTTCTTTTTTTAAACCACCATTACTCTAACATGTTTAAGTTGCTCGGTATTGCGAGCAACTCACACAGCGCAGGACACACTGCTGCTTGGTATTCCAAGCAGCAGTGTGTCCCACGCTAAAACGGCAACAATTACAGAGAAGGTTTACAAATGATTCCGCAGCCGGAACCGGGCCGGGCCGACCCGGACCGGCTCGACCCGGACAGGGTAACCGGCTTTTTGCAGCTTTAATCTAGTTTGCACAGCACAACACTAATAGCTTTGGGATTAGAGTAATGAGTTGAGAAAAGTTGGTTATTTGAAGTTTCAACTCAAGATATATTGATAGGCAGAGGTTAGATTTGGAAATCCTTGGGGAAGATCTATATCCAGTCTGTGGAAGCCACGCTGATACGAGTATTATGATGGAGAGATTTGTCTAAAGACGACAGGTGTATATGTATTTCTCTATATAAGTCAGTTTATCGTAGTACCCATAGTACAAGCCTAGAGCTTAGTTTGGGACAAGGTCAATTTGTGTGATTGTCCTGTGATTTATTTATTATTTATATATTATAACCCATGCTTTTTAGGATAATCTTAAACATTATTTACAATTAGGTTAGACTTATAAAATAAAGAAGCTCATGCGGCGGGAAATTGCTTTTGATGAAATGAAAATTCTGCGTAATAATTCGTTGAAAGATGTTTCCATAAAATAATTGGAAGTAAAGCTAGTAAGGCTAGGTACTCGACTACCCCCCCGATTGTGCTGCCATCTTGCCGTGGTGGGGGGGCTTGCGTGTCTCTATGATCCCCGTGGCTATACCGGACAGGGCTACCCATACCGGAAAGGCTCGGGGTGAGGGGCCAGACTAAGAGCGGCACGTCCCTATCCCATTCCCACCTTCCCGATTTCCCGTTCCTTCCCAACTCCCATCCTTCCCACTTCCACCGAATCAGTGGCGGGATATCCACTTTTCAGGGCCAGCGCGGGCCCGGGGAACTAAATACTCCCCAAAAGAGCGCCCCCTGTAAGCGGTAGGTGCGCGGCGCCTGCAGGGAGACTGTGGTAGGAAGACCGCAAACGGCCGTTGTGTGCGGCCTTAAACAACACAAAAATGCAGTCTGCGAAAAATTTATTACCCCAGGAGTCTTCGGACGCGGGCTGCCCCTCGTATTCTGGGGGGGGCAACAGCTGCATCGTGGGCCGGCATTCTGCCGGCTCTCGTGAACACAACCTAGGCAACGGACATATGGACACTGAGAAGGACACGGAAAGATTTATGACAATGGCTCGTCAAAAGGAAACCGAGTATTTTGAGGAGGAGTTTGATGTCTCTGACTGCTCTCTGCCGTCAGTGCATCTGCCTTGCGGAAGTTCGCGTAAGAAGACAGAGGCAGGCTCCGCTAACAAGGCAAACGCAAGCGGAAACTCCAGTTCCAGCACTGATCTGGAAACCGACGATCGGCGCTCGATTGAACTGGTTGACGTGGGACTTCAGACCAATAAAAGGTCACATGAAGGGGAAGAGGAGGAGACAAGGCCTCCGAAATATAATACAGCCCGTCGCGGTAAGACCAAGGGGCCATATGCAGGGGTGGCTGCAGCCAGGGCCAAGCTTCTCGAACTGGAGCCCAACCAAAGTAGAGAGGTAGCTGATGCCGCGGCCAACTACAGAAAGGAGGTAGCTGATGCCGCGGCAACTTATAAGTTGAAATTCCCCGAGCTCCGCTCTAAGGAGAACAATGGGGGGAAAACGCGGAGGAAAGCAGTGGATGGAGCCAAGCCACGATCGCGATCGCGGTCGCGTTCGCGCGCGTGCTCTCCCCGACAACCGGACGATGTGGAAGGTCGGGCTTTCACCGAACCTATCCTGGCCGCCCGCCTGGCGGCAATGGACATACTGGAAGACGCCCGACGTTCCAATAATTTGAAGGGAGATGTGTGGGGCCGAATAAACCGGGCCTGTGACCGGATCAGAAAGGCGATGAATGACATCGAGGCCGCCAGAACAGAGAGCGAGGAGATCCGTATCCTTTAAGCGGATAACAAAAGGATGCGGGAGCAACTCGCTCTTTGTGAATATGAGGTGAAGGCGCTCCGCACAGCGTTTTCCGAGCGAGAGACCCAGGCTCCTCCGCCCCAGCAACTTGGTGCCGCGGACTTGGCGGAGGCGCTACAGGAGATAAAACGCGACCTGTTTCTCTCCTTGGGCAATATGGTAAATGCCCGATTAGAGGAGGTGAACAGGCGCCTACCAGCGGAGCCCATCCTCCGCCCCCCGCTTGCCCACGAGAGGCGAGCCGCCGCTGCCGGCCCAGGTTAGGGCCCCTGCCCCGGAGCCGGAGGCCAGGGCCAGGCTCGGCGATGGCCGGCCAAAGGTGAAACCGGCCAAGAAGGCGGCGGCCCCAACTCCTGCCCCTCCTAGCCGCCCACAGAAGCCCGCCAAGGCGCCCAAAGCCGCCCCGGCCCCGAGAGCCACCCGGCCCTC
This sequence comes from Acleris holmiana, assembly GCA_949316455.1. Lineage (NCBI taxonomy): Eukaryota > Metazoa > Arthropoda > Insecta > Lepidoptera > Tortricidae > Acleris > Acleris holmiana. Next base: position 16,886,877 of record OX438770.1, read on the forward strand.
GGAGGGTGGACCCGGCCCATCGGGCCAAGCACCACCTCCGCCCGCGAACGTGTCGTGGTCGGAGGTGGTAAAGAGAAAGGGCAAGGGGAAAAAAAAGGCTAAAGCCTCCCCCCCTCCCCCGAGCAGGAACTCCCATGAAGGGAGAAAGGCGGCGGCCGCGCGCCCGGCCAAGCTAGCCGTCCCAAAGACGGCGGCGGTGGTGGTGACCTTAAAGAAGGACGCCACCACCACCCTCCAGGCCACAATGGCTAGAGCCATCAACGGCCTTAGCCTCAAAGAAGTTGGCCTGGACCACGTAAAGGTCAGGACCTCTATGACTGGGTCCCGGGTCATAGAGGTCCCCGGGGAGGACGGCTCAGCTAGGGCAGATGCCCTGGCCGCCAGGCTGCAGGCCCTGGTGGGCGACGTCGCTGACGTCAGCCGACCCGTCAAAATGGCCGGCGTACAAATTGCCGGCCTCGACGAGTCGGCGACAAAGGAGTCAGTGGCGCAGGCCGTGGCAGCCGTAGGGGGCTGCCAGGCGGCCCAGGTGCGGGTGGGGGCTGTGCGCGCCCTGTACGACGGCACTGGGTCGGTCTTAATCCAGTGCCCCGTGACGGCTGCGCTGGCCCTAAAGAGGGCGGGTAGGATCCTGGTGGGCTGGGCCTCCGCCAGGGTCTCTACGGTGGGGCCGACGCCGATGCGATGTTTTAAGTGCTTCGGTGTCGGCCATACGCGGGAGCTGTGCCCCTCGCAGCACGACCGGACCGGATGCTGCTTCCGGTGCTCCAGGAAGGGGCACTCAATGAAGGAGTGCTGGGAGAAGCCCTGGTGCGCTGTCTGCGCCCAGGCCAAACTCCCGGCCGATCACCACCTCGGGGGGAGGAGTTGTTTCCCCCCGGAAACCAAAGGCCGGGACGCTAGACCCCAGCGTCCCCGCCCAACGGCACCGGTGACCAATGAGAATGCCCCCCCGACGAATGTCGCCGACCGGGCCGCAGAGGGAACCAGCATGGATTTCTAAATGCCAGCACACCGGCATTTAGAGTTCCTGCAAGCCAACATCAACCACTCCGCCAGAGCACAGGATCTGCTCATGCAGACCATGGCGGAGTGGTCGATAGACGTGGCGGTGGTCGTGGAACCCTACTTTGTTCCGCCCCTACCCAATTGGGTAGGGTCAACGGACGGTAGGGTTGCCGTAGTGGTTCCGGCGGTCGGCGACGGCCCCCCCCTGGTGGGCCTCGAGACCGGCCTGGGGTTCGCAGCGGCCAAATGGGGGAACGACACCGCCCTATTGGCGGTGTACTTCTCCCCCAACAGGCCGCTGGCCGACTTCGAGGTCTACCTGGGGGTCCTTGGGGGGTGTTGAGGAGGGTGGCCCCGCGCCAAACAATTGTCCTGGGGGACCTCAACGCGAAGAGTGCTGCGTGGGGTTCCCCCGTAACGGACGCGCGCGGGGCGGCGTTGGGGGATTGGGTGGCGGCATCGGGCCTGGTCGTCCTAAACCAGGGCTGCGCCAACACGTGCGTGCGGCGGCAGGGGGGGTCCATCGTGGACATAACGTTCGCGACCCCTGCCATTGCCGCACGCCTCACTGACTGGCGCGTCCTGGAGGACGTGGAGACCCTTTCAGACCACCTGTACATCAGGTTGAGGGTCTCCAGAGAGGGGCAGCCGTCTCAGGGAGGCAGGTGGGGGGAGTTCCCAAGGTGGTCTCTGTCCCATCTGGACAGGGCCATGGCGGATGAGGCGGCGATGGTGGAGGCCTGGTGTGCCGCCTCACCCGCCGCCTTGGGAGTGGAGGAGAGGGCGCGCCGGTTGCGCTCCGCACTGCAGGCTGTGTGTGGAGCGTCCATGCCCCGGGCGCGGCGCCTCTTCTCCCGGAGGAGGGTGTACTGGTGGTCCGCTGAAATTTCGGCCATGCGGACCACCAGTAACTGTGCCCGCCGCGCCTACCAGCACTGTAGGCGCAGGCGGCACATGGCGGAGGAGGAAGAGGGGCTCTACAGGGCCCTCAAAGTCACCAAGGGGGCCTTCCAGCTGGGCATTGCCAAGGCCAAGGACGATGCGCATGCCTCGTTCTTGGCCACGCTGGACCGGGATCCGTGGGGGCGGCCGTATAGGGTGGTGCGCAACAAAATGCGTACCGCCCCCCCCCATGGACTCCCTAGAGCCACCCCTCCTCAGGAGGGTCATCGAAGGGCTGTTTCCGCCAGCCCCCTCGATAACTCCCCCGGTGATGACCGAGCCACCGGGGGACTTGGAGGACCCAACCGTACTCGTCATCGCACCGGTAAGCGATGACGAGTTCGAGAGGGCGGTGGACCGGCTCCGGGGCTGCAAGAAAGCCCCGGGGCCCGACGGAGTACCAGGCCAGGTACTCCACATCGCCCTAAAACACCTCGGGAGCCGACTCAGGCAGATAATGGACGACTGCCTGAGGGAGGGACGGTTCCCGAGAGTGTGGAAGGAGGGGAGGCTCTGCCTCCTGCGGAAGGAGGGTCGACCCCCGGACAGTCCGTCCGCGTATCGCCCCATCGTGCTGCTGGATGAGGCCGGGAAGATCTTCGAGAGAATCCTGGCCTCCCGGATCCAGTGGCACCTAGGGACCGCCGGCCCGGACTTATCGGAGCGACAGTTCGGGTTTCGTGAGGGGCGGTCCACGCTCGACGCGTTGAAGTCCCTCAGGGACTTCTGCGAGTACGCGTCGAGCAGAGGGGAGGGTGTAGTGGCGGTGTCGCTCGACATCGCCAACGCCTTTGGCACCCTCCCCTATGGGGTGATAAGGGAGGCACTTCGCTATCATGAGGTGCCTCCCTACCTGCGGCGGGTCGTGGAGCACTACCTCACCGAGAGGGTAGTGCTCTACGAGCGGGCGGACGGTCGGCGGGGGTCGACGGGGGTGGCCTGTGGTGTACCCCAGGGTTCCGTGCTCGGTCCACTCTTATGGAACCTGGGGTACGATTGGGCCATCAGGGGGGTTGTGCTCCCACGGACGGCCACTATCTGCTATGCAGATGACACCATGGTGGCCGTGCGTGGGACCGAGTTGAGAGAGGTGCTGAGCTGGGCGGAAACGGCGGCCAAGCTGATGATATACCGGATCAGTCGGCTCGGCCTGAAGGTGGCCCTCCCGAAGACTGAGGCTATAGTCTTCGGGGGGCGGGGGAGGGGGTGGACGCTGCCAGCGGGCGCGGCGCTCACACTGGGGGGGGGAATCGGTCCAGCTAAAGCCCCATATAAAATACTTGTGGCTTGTCTTGGACCGAAAGTGGGATTTCGGGGAGCATTTCTCCCAACTAGCTCCCCGAATTGTGGGCGCCGCGTCGGCGCTGGGTCGGCTTCTGCCGAACGTGGGTGGGCCTGGCTCCTTGTGCCGTCGGTTGTACGCTGGCGTCACGAGGAGCATGGCTCTGTACGGGGCCCCCATATGGGCGGACAAGCTGTCCGCCCGTAACAGGGCCCTGCTATGAAGGCCGCAGCGGGTGGTGGCCCTCCGTATTGTGAGGGCCTACGTTACGGTGGCCCACGCCGCGGCTTGCCTCCTCGCCTGCACCCCGCCGTGGGAGTTGGATGCGGAGGTGCAGGCTGAGACCTACGCAGTTAGGTCCAGGGCCCGGGCGAGAGGTGAACGCCCGGACCCTGAGGAGGTAGAGGGGACGCGCCGGATGACGGAGCGTCGACTGCGGGACAGGTGGAAAGCGCACCTGGAGGAAGCTCCCTATGGAACTCGGACCATAGGGGCGATCCTCCCGTCCTTTGACACCTGGTTGGGGAGGGCGGTCGGCGCTACGTCGTACCGGCTTGTGCAGGTACTGACCGGACACGGGTGCTTCGGTCACTACCTGCACAAAATTGGGAGGGAGCCCGGCCCGCAATGCCATCACTGCGGCGATCCGGACGACACGGCTGAGCACACCCTCGCGGTGTGCGACCGTTGGAGTGCGGAGCGCCGCAGTATGACACTGGCTATCGGGCAGTGGGACCTCTCCCTGCACAGCGTTGTGTCTGCAATGCTGTGCAGCGACAGGTCCTGGAGGGCTGTGGCCTCCTTCTGCGAGTGTGTCATCTCGCAGAAGGGGGCCGCGGAGCGTGAGCGCGAAGAGTCCCCTCTCGCGCATCCGCTCCGGCGCAGACGGCGGGGATTGAGGCGCAGGCGTTTTGCCGCCCGCCTCAATCCTTAGTGGCTGCGGGCGGGGGATGGGAGTCCCCTTCCCGCCGTAGGTGATAGCCACTTGGCGGTCTGGGAGGGTGGCTACGCGTGCTCGGCCTCCCTCTCCTTTGGCGCGGGTAGCCCCAGCGGTGCTTGGCTGGGGCTGCCGGAAGGCGTCGTGGGCAGTGCTTCGGCGGTACCACGGCGCCTTGCCTAACCGGCATGAGGGTACGCCAGGGTGGTTTTTAGTGGGTAGCACTCCTCCCCCCTCTCGCTCTGAGAGGGGGGCGCATAGGGGTGAGTACCACATACCCCCCCGCCACTCCCATGGCGGGGGAAATGCGTAACGCATTTTCCACCCTGTCAAAAAAAAAAAAAAAAAAAAAAAGGTACTCGACTACGAAGCTAGCGGTCCCTGGTTTGATTCCCGGTGTGGTCAAATATTTGACTGATTGCTGGTATTTGTTCCCGCGTCTTAGGTGTTGTTTTCTATGTACAAGTAAAAAACGAAATCAAAATAATCTTTATTCACCAACAAGCAAATTAAAAAAGTCGTAAAAACTTCATTGAACAATATTAAAGAAAATTGCTGGTGAAAAGGTGCAGAACTCAGCTATGAAGCTGTTTTTCTGTTCTCACCTGGATGCAGTATTAGTAGACGGCTGTCCAAACCAACGAATTAACTATACCTATTCTTTAAAATTTGTGCTCTATTTTACATTTATATACACAAAAATGTGGCAAAGTGAAAAAAAAAACAAGTAAGTGTGCATGTTACAGTGTGTATTTATCCATATAAGTATGTTTATCGTTGCCTAGTAATACAAATCTAGAGCTTACGTTGGGACTGGGTCATTTTGTGTGAGTTTGTTCTTTGACATTATTTTGTTCTTTGACAATTACTTGGATCCAGAACTATCAATGTGAGCATTTTTTTTTGTAAAATGAATATCCATTAAAAGCGTGTTCACGATACTTTGCCTCGTTAAAAATATCAAAATTAAACGCACGAACATTTCACAGAAAATCAGCATCCGCTTACAATCATTCAAAACCAACTCAAGGCTCCAAATGGTGTCAGTTTTGTATGAGATAGATTGACGTCGGCACTGAACGTAATAAATGATTCATTCACGCGGTCCCCCTCGCTCGTTCATTCGTTCATTATCCAATAAACGTCACGTCCGTTGGGAACTGAAACCGTTCCCATACGTAGTAGTTACGATCACCAAAAGTTTTCGCGAGGGGTTTGAAAATGTATGAGAGCTAATTGACTGGGTTAACTCATCATTGGCGGGGTCGAAATCTGTGAGAGGTAATTGGTGAAATGGGAATTGAATACTAAGTAACTGAAATGCACAGCAAGCGCTGATTTATTTTATAGCTAGTTGTTTCCCGCAAATCCATCCGAGTAGAAGTCGTTTACCGCTATTCCCCCAGGAACCGTCCAATTTTTCGGGTACCCTGTGTCCTTCCCCGGGACTCAAACTATCTCTATACCGATCTAAATCGGTTTATCCTACAGATAGAGTGCAGAAACATACAGATAGAGTTACTTTCCCATTTATTATATTAGTATGGATTAAAATTACTGTATGAAATTAATTTATTCAAGTATGTATTTTAAATGATAAAATACAATATTTTTAAATGTACAATAAATACGAGTACTTTGTTTTTTATTTGTCATGCTTGATTGATGACTTCTTTAAGATCATTGTGCATAATATAAAAAAAGACATTCAAAGTAAAATTTTATTGAAAATAATTTCATAGCATTACGTGAAAAATATTATGTATTAATAATAAAATATAACCTCTATGTTAAATCCCAAAAATCGATTTGCGATCAATAAGACACATCATGCTCATCTAATTTCCAATGACTACTAAATAAAATCTACTCAATTTTGGTTTCCTAGTTACTTTGCACTTGTAGAGTTTAATTAATTAATTTCCTTTTCGAACATTACCATAGCGTGCTCCATGTAATTTAGTCTTGCCTACCTTATAAAATAAAGCCAAGCCCCTGACATATCATTGCACAATTAACATAAGTAGGTAGGTATATAAATATATTTAAAATTATCCTGTTATCCGCTACTCCATTAGCATAGAAGTCAATCTATTCTTTCAGGATACGATTACCCTATATTCTTCCTTGGAATTGAAGTCATGTCCATACTAAATAAAAAAAAAAGTTACAGTTTAACTGAAAAGCGTGACAAACAAAACACTATCAAACGGAATCCCTTTCGCATTTATAATTATCTAAACATGCTCGGAAAGAACCGGTTTCCGATTGAAACACAAGGATGAAAGGTCCCTCATTATACTCCTAGGAGTAACAAAACCATAATATATGAGATCACTTTCCGTCCATGACAAATTTTATTCAAAAATGATCTCTATTGCCGGTAAAATCAAATTGACCGTGAAAATAAACCCATACACCCAATTTAATACAAGGTGGCGCGGTGCGGCGGCGAGTCATTGTGAAGTCTCAATACTGTCTTGTAGTTATCAAAAGGAGATTTTCTCTCAATTCGTCAAGAGCATTATATACGCCTCGGCGGAAATGGGATTGCCTAACTCGTATTTTAGCAGGCCTCGCTATTACTCGTTCTGCTATCCACCTCGTCAGGCAATCCCTAATTTCCGCGCCTAGGTATTAATGTACTATAGTATGAATGATATAAAATACCAAAGTCATCTCACGGTGCATTTGCATGGGAAAATTGATTTTCCGTTAACAGTACGATCGTCTCGTTCTCTTACACGGGTAAGGACCAAATAGTTGGACCATAGTTAAGCGTAGTTAACCATACAAACAACAAAAGTGAAAAAAGTTCCGTTGTGACACGAAATGTATGCCTACAAATGTATGGCTAATTTTCGTGTCACAACGGAAAAGTTTTATAGAAAATTTATTGAGTGAGTTAGTGTGGCCAACTTTTTGGTCCTTACCCACACTAAATTAAAATTAGAGTAAGAAAAATAATTCTGGCAAGCAATTAATTGCCCGCGTAAGTGCTCGTCTAAATTACGCTTCGAAATTAGAAAATGACGGTTCCAAATTGAACTCGTTATCTAATCTTTGTCTGTCTTAATATTTATTTTACCACGATTTTCGACATCAACTCTGACAAGCTGAGCTGAACACTCAGAAAAAGAAAAATGGCGTCAGAACATTCCCGCAAACCATATCCCTAATATCATTTCATACAGTTCAATTTTCTTAAGTGCATTACCAGAATTATTATACGTTCCACGAATGGGATCATAATTCTGGACCCCGACCGATATGTATCCCAAAGGATAGTTTATGCGTTTGGATTTGCTACGGTTTCGCTTTTCTGAAAAGGTTTCAGTGTAAATGAATGGATGTTTTCAATATTTATGCGTTGTCTTGGGTTGAGTTGGAAGGTTTATGTCTCGTGAAACAAAGAAGAAATAATGAAACATTACTGACAAGTCACCCTGTGTGGTTGCTGGGTTAGAATAGTGCCACTCCACGTCTTCCCGTGTGTTTGAGACTGTGAACATGGCCTTTATACTCTGTATTTGTTTGTGGCAATACTATCATAATCTCACCTTTCACTTTTCACTCATGTTACCTGTCACTAATACTAGTAAACAACTTAGTCTAATTGTGCAAAATGTGGTTACAGAATTATGAACAAGTCTTTTTAGAGTTGTTGGTATTTCTGTAGCTCAGCCTACCCCACTCTGGGAATGAAGGCGTCATGTTATGTATGTATGTACAGACAACTGTATTGTCATGATGAAGTTTAACTTGACCTGAGTTATTTATATTAAGTGTGTGTAAACCAGCGTAGTAGATATGAATGGCTTAGCGTAATACTGCCCTGCTAACACAAAAGACAGTATCTCAGACAAAACTCCTGTAGCAAATGCAACCTTATTACTAACATCATAGGATTGAGTTTGCTTTGGCCATTGAATTTGAGATACTGCTTGTTGGCTTAGGAGGGCAGAATACCATACCATACCATATTGCATGTTATCGTATCGCAAACTTTACGATAGTTCTTATTTACTTTACAGTAATGGCCAAGTTACAACAATACTGTAACTGGTCAAACAATATGCTCAATATTGTTCAAAATAGTAGAATAAATAGTAGATAATTTTAAATGGACAAAAATAATAAGGATGTGTATTTTGATTTAATAATAATAATAATATCACAGGACAATGTCACACAAATTGACCTAGTCCCAAACTAAGCTCTAGGCTTGTACTATGGGTACTAGACAACGATAAACATACTTATATAAAGAAATATATACTTAAATACATAGAAAACAATTGTGCTCATCACACAAATATCTGCCCTTACTGGGATTTGAACCCAGGACCCCTAGCTTCGAAGGCAGGGTCACTACCAACGAGGCTAGCGTGTCGTCAATTTGAAACCTAACCTCTTTTAAAAATGTGACATCGCAGCTCACACTTTACTTAATCTAGATACTATCTAGGATTCGAGTATTGCGTTTATGTAATTTGCATATCTACTTACTAAACAGTACAATGGTTTTTTTTGTGCCATTACGATTTAAAAAATCGAACGTTTCCTGAATTACATATTATTATAACATTGATTATTGCTTGAGCACGATGTTTTTGTTAACTTTATTTCAACTCACTGTTACTTTTATTAGTTACATAGTATAAGTACTAGCTGTTGCCCAAAATAAAACATAACCTATGTTATTCAGTGAAAATACCTATGTAGTTATGAAAGATTTCTAAAAAATGGTCCAGTAGTTTTTGAGTTTGTTGATAACAAACAAAAATACAAAAAAAATATCTTTGTTATATTAGCGTAGATTAGCGTAGATCTATTAGTACTATATGTATACTATACTAGCCTAGTACTATAATTATGTAGGTATAGAAACAGTAACCCTCAAGTGAACCTATAGTATAAATAGGAAATTTGATTAAGTAACACTCACCGCCAGATTTCCAAAGGCGTTAAGAAACGCTCATTTTCAGCCAGTTCCAATTCACAAAAGAAATCAAGCCGAATAAATAATTTAAAACACGTATTTCAGTAACAGAACCTCGACAATACGCGAATAATTCACTGTATTCCGTCGAAATCGACAATAAATTCGGTTGGAAAGACCAAATCGCTCAATCACGGGTAACCATGGCAGCCGGTCAACAGAAATAACTCGTAGGAAGATAAATCGATTGGTTTCTACGACTTTTCACTTCTCAAAACCCAAGCTTCGCCAAGTTAAAAATGGCGGTGGTGTTTCAAAAAGGTCCTTACTGCTCTGAAGATAGAGCGAATGCTTTAAAACCACGTAGGTCAAGAACGTAACAAGTCGATTTGCCAAAACTGAATCAAGTACCAAGATTAGTCATTTGGGATTATCGGGAGTCGCTCGTACGCGTATAGCGGCTTTATCAATAGAGAATAAGGACGTATTTAGTGTGAACTTTATTCCTTCGGTATACCAGACGGCGTGGAGTAAATGTACTGTATTCTCGAATAATTTATTGGGGGTGGGGGCTGTCATAAGCAAAGATTTTTTTGCTTTTTTATTAAGTCTTGCTTCTCGGGGAGGTCAAGCGAATTCGTGGGCTTAGGAAAATACAACCTATCTCGAATTATTATTTTTGTTATGAAAAGGGAAACGTTAAATTAATAAATTGGTTGAGGTCAAATTTTAATGTTTAGCGAATTTCTTCTTTTTTACGTCATTAAAAATAAATGATAATAAAACAAATAAATAAAAAGGTTCAAAATCTATTGTTTCGGTATAAAACGAGCGGCCTTAAAAGTGGGTAAATAAAAGCACTAGAGGAAAAGGTAATAAAAAGGAACAAATACTGCATATCGATCAATAAAATAGTTGAAAACTGGGCGAGCGTCGCTCTCGATATTTCATTTTATAGTTCGATAAACAACGCTGTAAAAGCTCGAATCGAACAGTGAAACAACAAAACGACCGATTTTATCTATACTCGGCAATTCCACTAATGCGTCATGTAGGCATAAAAACGAATATAGGTACAAATGTTGTTTTATAATATCTGATCAGTGTGTGTTGGCAGTGATGACATATGTATCTGAGACGAGGTCGCTTACAGTGGGCGTCATAAGAAGGCTCAAGGTCACTCAAAGGGCGATGGAAAGAGCTATGCTGGTGTCTTCTTGCGAGAACGAATCAGAGGAGATCCGCAGGAGAACCAAAATAACTGACATAGCTTATCGAATTGCAAACCTTAAGTGGCAGTGGGCGAGGCACATTGCTCGTAGAACCGATGGCCGTTGGAGCGGAAAGGTTCTAGAGTGGCGACCGTGAACCGGGAGACGAAGTGTCGGCTGACCTTCCACAAGGTGGACTGACGATCTGATAGACGTTTCGGGAAACCGCTGGATGACAGCAGCAGAAGACCGATCTTTGTGGGGAAGGCCTTTGTCCAGCAGTGGATGTCTTGCGGCTGATAATGATGAATATCTTTTAAAAGTGTTTCATTACTGGGGTGTGATTATCTTAAGTAAATCACTTATCAACTCGACGCAGCTTGACCGGCGAGTTGAAATAGTCCTGTCAGAGCACACAAATCACATTATAGCGCGTGCATTCTCAATTTGGCACGTTTTCTGAGACGAGAGGTACGACTAAGTGCAACTTATAATGATAGGAAAAGTAGCGGAAAAGCGCGGTGTCTGCTGAAGAAGGAAATCTTGGTTCAGGAATGTCAGCGAATGGAATGGAGTCACAGGCGCTACAGAGCTGTTCCATCTTCCAAAAGAGGAGGATTAAAATGCAGAGTTGAAGGCACCAGAAGAAGATGAATTCTCAATTATGAAGCTTTATACAACAAAGAGCTCGACACCCCTCTCACTGCAAGGTATTCATTTATTAGGATTCCGTAGTCAAACTAGGAACCCTTATGGTTTCGCCATGTCCGTCCATCCGTCCGCAGCCTAGCTCAGAGACTCTTAGTACTAGAAAGCTGTAATTTGGCATGAATATGCATATCAATCACGCCAACAAATTTACGTTCATTTCATCTACGAGTAAAAGTAATAATATATAGAAACGCGTTTCTCTCTTAGGGGTCCTTTCTACGGATAGATTCAGAAACGAAACGTACTTGAGCTAGCAACAATCTTAAACATTTCCATTTGCATTAATATTTTTTTTTTCAGATTAAACAAAATGTCGAATTCAATAATAAACAAGGCAATCGACTCTTTATTATTAATTCAGTTAGTCCGTTGTAGACTTTGCGTGGCTCAAAATTAGACTTTTAATAATTTACCGTACTTTCCCGAGCTCAGAGGCGATGATAATTTAGTTTTCATGCCACACTTAAAGTTAAGTAAAGTTACGAGTTACTTCGCGATGTAGAACTACAATACTAATGTAGGTCAACAGGTATTTAATTTAACTTTCACACGTGTTTTTATATAAAAGTGGTAAACATTTATTCGTACATTTTATTGATGACTTTTACAGCAATAAATTGTAATTATTCCATATCTTTTAGACGTCAAACCGATTCGTGAATATGCGATATTCTAAACCTCTTACAGCAAAATTAACAAAGCAGTTGCCGGTTCCAGGTCGATTAATCAAAATAAAATATTATTAACAAAAAAGTAGGTCATACATTCGTTGAAAACCGAATTTACCTTTCTTGTTGTGCATTAAAATTTGTAGAAGTAAAGAATTTCAACTGTAAAATCACGTAAATCAGCGAAATCAGCAAAATTTCGTATACGGCCTCCTAATTTCTAAATTAAGTTCTAATAATTAGGTATTCTACAATGTAAAATTACCAATATGCATGCTAAATGCTTATTTATATATAAACATGTTTATGAAACATATTAAAAGGCTTTTTAGGTCTCATTTATTTAAATAACACCTAGCGATAATTCAAACTCTAAGCTTAATCTACATAAGGCCATCCGTTAAGGGTCTACGAGGGAATAAAAAACGCGCCAATGAAAACCCTTACTCTCTCTTTTTTGGGCAGTCGGATGAAAGGTCAGTGAACCTTGTTATTACATAAACTCGGCGTTTCGGACGACTTGCATCATCCATGCAAGAACGGACAGCGTCTTAAATGATGAGTGCAAAGCACAAAAGTTTAGGAAAGTACAAGTTTTGTGTTTCAACCAGCAGCTTGGTTCGAGCCAGGCATTTTTACATACATACATAACATCACGTCAGATAGGGATAGTCAGAGCTACAGAAATACCAACAACTCCAAAAAGACTTCTTTATAACCATATTTTTCACAATCAGGCTATTAGTGTATTAGTGACAGGTTGCAAGCCCATCGCCTAACAGTACTACAAGCCCTTATTACCTTTAGTCGCCTCTTATGACATCACGGGAGTGGGACTACTCTAACCCGGAAACCACACGAGTACGGGCATTTCGAATATGCCATTATTGTAGATTTGTTCTGTAATACCAATTGAATTTTAAATGTAGTGGTGTTTGGACTTTGTGCAGGGTCCTTCCAGATCGCTACCACCATTCTTATCCATAAACCCGCCAAGCAGCAGTATTGGCATTGTTGTATTCCAGGCAACCAGTGAAATTACTAGCATAGAGGATTTCCATCTTAGCCCTCAGAGTTGGCCACGCTTTATAAGTCTTACGGCCGTATTTATAAATTGATCTCGACTGTAATGCCCATCTCATCTCTCAGTAAACGTCAAACTGTAGAAACCTGTCAAAAATCAAAACCAAATCAATCAAAATCAGAATGTTTATTCAGTAGATAGGCCATCATAGGGCTCTTTTACACGTCGGTAATAATGAAGTGAATCTACTAGCTCTTCGGGAAAGACCATCATTGCGGAGAAGAAGCCTAAGAAACTTCAGCATGTCATTTTTTCAATCATAAATACAATTATACTTAAAAGTAAGTTACATTACAAGTACTTCACTACATAGTATAAAACAAAGTCGCTTTTTCTGTCCCTATATCCCTATGTATGCTTAAATCTTTAAAACTACGCAACGGATTTTGATGTGGTTTTTTTTTAATAGATAGAGTGATTAAAGAAAAAGGTTTATATGCATAATACTTTAATCCGGAGCGAAGCGGGGGCGGGTCGCTAGTACTTAATAAAATAATAAATAATAATTATTATAGCTAGAACAAATACAATCGTTACAAATGTAAGGCTAACAACATTAAACTAAAAATAATGAGTCTAGGAGAATAGCACGACGTCATTTTTAACGCGTCTTATGACGGATATCTCAACCAAGTTCAGTTTATTAATACGGCCCATAGAATTGCAAGCTTGAGATTGTAGTCTTGAGAATTTAAATGTCTATGGGTGCCGGATCTCACTTACCATCACGTGGCCTGAGTGGTCGTGTGCCTGCATCTTGCTATAAAAAAACTCCTGATATATAGTGACCGTTCTTTTCAGAGCTGGGAAGTTACCATGACGTGCCTAAGCAACTCAATTTAGGATGTGCACAAAGAACAGAGCTAGAGCAGTTATATAGCTCTGTCACCGTGAAAAATTGCTAAGAATCAACATGATGAAACTAGCTTTCTTTAGAAAAAATCGCGTCTGAATCGGTGCATGAAATTTGGGAGCTACGATTCTGGAAACAGACACACAAATACACCGATACACAAACACTTAATTTTATGTCGGAGGTTGAAAATGGTATCAAGAAATGTGAAATGGATTTTTACTACGCTCAAGATGAATATAAAATTAGAAGTATTTGATTAAAAACGTGACTAGCGTACAACATCAATTCCGAGCATAAAATAATTTATTTACTTTCGCTCTAAAGCAGCTTCGACGAGTATTGGGGGTCTGTAAGAGTTGTTAAGGGGTCCTGCTGAAGTATTAAACTAAATAAGAAGGTTACGTTAGGGTTCAGCTGATAGCAAGCGCTGTGGTGCCGGCTGCAGCACATTTTTGACCTCACACTACAGCGCAAGGTTTCTCAATTCGCTACTTTAATGTAAATATTTAAAATTAAATAGTATTCAAACGGCTAAACTTAATGCTATAAACATTCTCAACCAGTCAAACTTTAGATGAAACAGAAAGTAAAAAGTAGTTAGTGCAATAAAATGACAATGATTTACCTGTAACTAAATCTGAAAATAATATTTATGATTAAAGTGGCTCACAAAAATAATGACGATATCTAATGATCGACAAGGAAACTAAAGCGAGCGACATGAAAAGTAAAACTTACGATGCTGTTCATTAAAACTATGTTTATTAGGAGCTTGTTGTATTCGTAAAGGTCAAAGCGTTCCAGAGTTTTGCTACTTTAACAGCAAAAGTGTAAAAAACCTGGTACAGTCAAGGACTTTAATTGCTATGCCACTATGGAACCTTGTCATAATGACAGCATCAAACCACATGAAAGAAAGCTAAAATTAATGATTAACACTGTCATTATGACAGGGTTCCATAGTGGTATAACAATTAAAGTCCTTGACTGTATGAGAAAGACTGGTGCAAAGTTGGCGACTCCGCGACGGACGGAGCGACCGTGAATCTTTGAGACGAACTTGAAGTTGATTTTGAGATAAGAAAGGGTTAGGGGATCGTTGGATACTTAAAACAGCAGAGATTGTGTATGAAGAAAGTGAATTAATGTTCTATAATTTTACCTTATCGTCGATGAAACTGCAATACCGCGTAACTAACAAATTGAATAAGTTGCAAAATACTTCTTATCAAGTAAGTCAATAAGGCACTTTTTGCAACTTATTGATTTTGTTAGTTACGCGGTATTACAGTTTCATCGACGTTATTAGTTTTATTCTGTCAAAATGTGTGATTACCTATGTTTGTTGTGTTGCAGTTTTTATTTCAATAAATGTTGTGTGTGAGTTTGAGTTTTTAACGGTTTTAAAGGTTTGCATTTTTCTTTGATGAAATTGTATACTGATAAATTCCATGGTAAAAATATAAATGTTAAAGGTTTCAGTCAGAGTACATTTTTATGATGCGCTACGCGCGGCTATCCCAATCATACGTTATGAAAAGCACATCTAGAAATCACGCGCGTGGCAATTGCAACAGCTTGCAAATCAGAACGGCACAAAACCTCTCGTAATCGACATGTGCTTAATATCGACGCAATTCTCTTGCTTTAGAAGTCTGTTACAGGGGCTTTTTCCTACGCGGTAAAATCTGATTGTTTTTAACTCGTAAGCCATTACCGTCAAGTAAATAAGAACTATGATAACGTTAACAACGTGTTAACATTTTAAAAGTAATATAGTTTACTAAGTAGAATGGAACCCCAGAAAATGTGTCTTCATTATTATTAACACACTGTGTATGTGTCACTAATACACTGGGAAACATCTTGGCCTGATTGTGCAAAATGTGGTTACAGAATTATCAACAAGTCTTTTTAGAGTTGTTGGTATTTCTGTAGCTCTGCCTACTCCACTCTGGGAATGAAGGCGTGAGGTTATGTATGTGTATGTATTATTATTAACGTGAAAGTGAATTAGTTGGTTTGTTCCTCTTTAACGCAGCAACGGAGAAAGCGATCGATATGAGCTTTTGCACAGAGATATCTAGAGGATCTTAAAGAAACTGACCACACTTTTAACACTAAAATCCTGAGTCTTAAAGTAGACGCATATACAGTACTGGGGGGTTACCATGACATGTCTAAACAATAGCCTCGTAAGACCCGGTGTGCTATAGAAAGTACATAATTCAGGCAATTCAATTTAAACCTTATTTCAAGTCTCATAAAGTTCATTTTTATTTGTTTCAAAATTGAAAATGACATTTAAGTGCAAAGGTAATTGAACTTTATTTCCTAGCTGGTAGATTCAAATTCCTACTCACAAAAATCTACCTGATTGTAGTATGGTGGGCCTCAAGAGGATAGGGAACATGCATTTTTTTTTCTTAGGCTTTCTGGAATATGCTATGAAAGAGAGAAATAACTGTATACGCAAAATGTTTGTCGTGTAATTTTTTCATAAGATATTAAGGTTTAAAAAGTCATAGTTCAGACCCCCTGCAAAAACACTCCATACAAAATCGACGACAGGAATAACGTCACAGGCTGTTGTTCCATGTTTAAAATATAAGGACCTTACAAATAAATTTGCATTTATTACGTAAGTTTTGATTCTATATAATATCTTAATAAACGGGTCAAAACTTAGTGTACTGCGTTTTATATGCTTTTTTACATTTTCTCATAAATCGTGTCAATGAAACTCAATTCTGATTTTCATGCATGTTCTCTATTCAGTTTAGAATGAGTGTTAGGGACAGAGCTATAGCGGTTACACGGCTCTGTCTCTTTCTTTCACCGTAAACTGAATTGCTTAACCATGTCATGGACCCTTTTATGGTCGGAAATCGCTTAAACGAGTATATAAAGCCTGACAATGAACAATATCAGATCCAATCGAAATGATCGATCACTCGCTGCTACTCACGAAACTAGCACGCTATGGCTTTGGGGGAAATTTCTTTAATACAATCGCCTCATTCTTGTGTGATCGAAAACAGAGTACGTCTGTCCTTGGCGCGAAGTCGAACCTCGAGCCCGTTGGTGGTTGTGCAGTCCCGCAGGGATCAGTAATGGGCAATAGCCTTTTTTTGATGTTGGTAAACGACATTACAACTGCATGTTCTGACCCCGAATACATTATGTTTGCCGATGACACATGTATAATAATTAACGAAAATGACATTGAAAGTTTAATAATCAAGGCCAATAAGATAATGCACCAAATTGCCCAATGGTTCTCATCAAATGGCATGCTTTTAAATATAGACAAGACAAACATAATGCATTTTCAGCTACGTAGAACTAACATCTCGCCGTTCAATATTGTTATAAACAACATTCACCTCCCGCAAGTGGAGCAGGTTAAATACCTAGGTTTTACTATAGATTCAGGCCTGACGTGGTCTCCCCACATCGACGCGGCTTGCGATAAGTTGTCTTCGGCGTGCTTTGCCCTATCCAGGCTAGCGCCCACTCTAACAACTGAAAACCTTAGAACAGCCTATTACGGCTACTTTCACTCAATCCTTACCCAGGGTGTCGATCTCTGGGGAATGGCCGCGGACTGCAATAGACTATTTAGGTTACAAAAGCGGGCTCTGCGCTTGATTTCCAGAAAACCCTATGATCACCCTGCGCAGGCACTGTTTAGGGAGCACAAAATCCTTACACTGCCATGTGTATATATACTGACAGCTTGCAAATACGTAAGGTCGAATATTGGGCAATACACAACCCGCGCACAGAGCCACGGCCGGGCCACCCGCGGCGGGCAGCTGCTGCTGGTGCCGCGCCGCAGACTCGCCAAGGCTCGGAAGTCTCTCGGTGTCATTGGTCCAAAGATATATAACACTCTTCCGAAAGATATCACTGAATGCGCAAGTGACGCAATATTTATAAAAAAGTTAAAGATATTATTAACCGAATTAGCTTGCTATACCATTAGTGAATTTATGTTGAGGGATCGTTGACCCAATATATAAATTAGGTAGCAATAGAACAAAAAAAAAAACATGACTGTAAAAAATAGCAGATAGGTAATTACTTAGATGCTTTCGGACATTATATGGACATATTGTATATAAATATTGTAATGATTGTAATAATGTAAAATAAGTTGTTCTTATACTATGTACTTAATGGATACATCTGAATTAAATACAAAATAAACTAAAGAGTATATATATAATATATTAATAATAAAATATGTTATATAGCAAAAATGACTTGTAAAATAATGTTATTTTATCAATAAATGTCTCATTCTCTCTCATTCTCATTCAAGCTACATGTCATGTCTTACACCTATTCACTGCAACCACCCGAGTTCACGCGGCTGTTTCCTATAGAATTCGACAGCAAACGAACGGGCGTAACGTTTCCTTCGACCGATTGCGTTTCATAGCATTGGCAACGTTTGATTGCACGATATCTGGAACTGCTGGGGCGGCTTAGCGCTTGAATGATAGCAAACGTTCAGTTCTGCGAATACCTTTGGTCTGCCTTTACATTCGCCTTCCTCTATCCAAAACGTTATCCGCATATTTACACAATAGGTGTTAACAATTAATAATTATGAAAACCGGGCAAGAGCATGTCGGACCACGCTCAGTGTAGGGTTCCGAAGCCGTTAAGTACTAGACTACTACAAACATAAAAATCAACAAGTTAACTAATTTTCTATTTCAAGTCAATTGGTGCCGTTTTAGATAATTTTATTAGGTATAAAAACTTTAATCGCCTGTACCTCAAGAACCAATGATGTCTACTTAGTCGTCATAATTTTCCTTTAAAATTCATTATAATATGCTCTTTCATATATTTTTTTAAGATTTTAGTATTTGTAGTTGTTACGGGGGGGGGGACACATGACTCTAACAAAAAAATAGCGCTTTAAATGTTAATATTTAATTTTCATAAACGGACCACTTATTCGAAAAATGATTTGTGAAAACAATTTACGACTAAGTAGACATCATTGTTTCTTGAGATACAGGTAATAAAATTTTAAAACCTACTAAAATCATCTAAGACGGCACGAAATAACATTAAATAGAAAATTAGTTGTTACTTGTTGTTTTTTTATGTTTGTAGTACTTAACGGTATCGGAGCCCTACACTGAGCATGGTCCGACATGCTTTTACTTAGTCTAGGCAAGTTCTTCTAGGTCTCTCCATAACTTTTTACTTCTATTTTTCCTTCAATTATCATCTTAACGTACTCGTAACTACTCGTCGTATCGTAACAGGTGACCAGACATCTTCTCTCGTCTATTTGCTATTATCTGCATTAGATTTCTCTTTAAGACTTGTAACTACCAAAAAAGAAACAAGCGGCTTAAATTCCTTACGATGAAATGAAAATTCTGTGTAATTACGTTCGTTGAAAAGTCTTTCGATAAAATAATATACTCCATCCAAGACTCATTACACAAATATTTGCCCTACGTTTTGCCCCAGTTCAATTTTTTTTTAAACATAAGACAGCCTACATTGCTACAGCTAAATCAATTAAAGCTAGTATCACTGTGACAGACTCACCAATAAACAAAGAACTCGAAGTACTTTTAATTGAAAAATAAAACAATGTTCATTTACAGGCGCTAAATTTATTGAGAGTCGCGTCTGGAGACGACAGTTGGTAAGAAAACAAAACCTAACATTAATTTCGTCCAGACTTCGATCGATTTCGTCTACGACGTTTCTAATGGCTGTTGTTATATTATGAAACGTTTTAACTAAGTAAAATTTTACAACTTGGTAACTTGAACTGTGTATATTATTTCGTCTTTAAAAAATGAGAGCTTTATTTTCAATGGAGATATATTGTGTTATTCTAACTAACAAGTAAACTGGCTAAGGGATGAAAAATAATAAGTTATTAAACGCTCGCTGTACGTCTGTAAACATCGCTTAGTTTCTCCAGCTGCTATTATAACTCGGAACACTTGTTCTTGTAGTAAATTGTATTGTTTGAAATGTCATAGTTAATGTGCAGGTTAATGGCCGTTTTTAATGCGACTGAGCTCGGGCGTCGCCGGCAAACAATGCCGGCTTGAACGTGAGCACTTGTACCAAATTACGAAGCGAAAATGTTAAGTAAGATGCAAACGCAAACACCAGTTTAACTGTCACTGTTATTAAATCTACGATGCATGCGTTAAAAAGATAAAAGTTGGTTATTCAGTAAGTAGGCCGTATGGACACTTTTACACGTCAAAACTCTACTAGCGCTTCAAAGAGGCCACTGCTCAGAAGAAGCGCCACAAGAAACTCAACAGTCAGTCAATTTTTAAAAATATTGCTTATGACAATGATAGAACTTAACCTAGCATTATATAAATCAATTCATAAAATTTAAATATATATATATCATGCGTAGTTAAGCAGGAAAAAGTGTCGAAACTTCTTATAAACAAATAAAATAATAATAATAAATTAAATAAAGTATCGATACGTTCTTCTACAGAAACCGTGTGCCCTAGACTAGATAGGTACTAAGCTGTTACGTTGGGTATCTTAGGCCAAGCATTTTTGTCTGTTAGATACTCCTCGACCCTATAGTAAGCTTTAGAAATTAATGACTTTTTCAAGTAATTTTTAAGTGCTGAAAATGGTAACTTTAAAACTGCGTCGGGTAATTTATTATAGAAAAGAATGCATTGCGTTATTGCGCGTTTCCAATCAAATGACAGCGACTATTTACTCCTAATAAAAATATATCTCTTCTTGATATGTTCCTGATTCGTCATATTCCAAATTGGTCATCTTCCAAACTCGTCAATTTGCTAACTGGTCATATTCCTAACTCTTCATATTCCAGATTCGTCATCTTCCAAACTCTTGATTGTACAGTCAAATTAAATCGCGAACACGTGCTTACAGGAATAATAAGTATTACTTAAGACCTACATACATACATATCTTCACGCCTGTCTCCCAATGGGGTAGGCAGAGACTATGGAACGCCAGGTGCACCGATCCAAACATACAACCTTCGCTTCCTCCACATTCATCAATCTCTTCATGCACGTACGTCGGTTTCGGGAGCTTTTGATTCGGCCCTTATTCAGTACCTCGCGAATCTGATCACTGTACTTCCGTCTAGGACGTCCCCTACTGACATCTCCACTCACTCTCGCTCACCATATCTCTTTCGTAACTCTTCTTTCATCCATCCTTTCTAAATGACCAAACCATCTTAGCATACCCTTTTCGATTTTACTCACTACATCTTCTTTCAATCCACATTTTTCTCGGATCTGGCTATTTCTTACTCTATCTATCATCCTAACCCCACACATACTTCTTAGAGCTCTCATTTCAACTGCATTGATCCTGCTTTCATTCTTCTTCTGCCATACCCAAGATTCACTATCATACATCAATGTTGGTGTCAATACTCCCTGAATAATAGCAAGGCGAGCTTTGCTCGAGATATGACTTTATACTTAGGACTTTAGGACAGATTGTACTTAGTAGTTATACTTTGTACTACCGCTATTAGACAATAATTTACTTAAGGCGGAGTCCAAAAGAATTGAAAATACCACAGAGCATTTCTATAATAAATTTGCGCAGGTTGTACAGTCAAGTTCAAAAGTATGTATACACTTTAGTACCTTGTCACTTTAATCGCTTGGATAAATTCATATGGCAGTTTAAACATGACGTTAAATAGACAAGGTACTAAAGTGTATACATACTTTTGAACTTGACTGTACATGGTATGACGGGTTTGGAAGATGACGAATCGGGAATATTCCCGGGGATATTACTGGTCATATGACCAGTTAGGAAATTGACGAATTTGGAAGATGACTAATTTGAAATATGACGAATCAGGAACAAATTATCTTCTTGGCCTGATTGTGCAAAATGTGTTTACAGAATTATTATAGGCAATTATTTTAAGAGTTGTTGGTGTTTTTGTAGCTCTGCCTACCCCACCCTGAGAATAAAGGCGTGATGTTATGTATGTAAAAATATATTTAACTTAAGGGGCACATTATGATAAAGTCGGTAGTGTTTCGCAATCTGAATCTCAATAATAAAAACGCCTGTTTGTTCTTTGGGTAAACTAGGTCATAATCCCTTGAGACTTTAACAGTTAGATCGTGTTTTCACGTAAATACACGATGTTAAACAAAAAAATAGCACCTTATGCTTAAAACGATAAGGTTGCAATTACACTGTCACTAAAATAGACCAGATATTGGGTCTTACGCAGTTAAAACCATGATTTTATCTCGCATCTAACTTTTGTAAAAAAAATCATCGTAATTTTCACCCCACACTCGTTGCATGCAATTCTGAACCCTTCGTGTAATTCCCAATTCGTCTACTTGGTCCCCGTTCGTCCATTTGATTACACCTCTTGTAAAAATTGTTGACAATTGTGTCATATAGCCGTATTGTGTGGGAATTCGCGATATAGTTTACGTGCAGCGCGGGTAATGGCCGTTTTTAATGCGGCTCGGCTCGAACGACGCCGGGTAAACAATGCCAGCTTGAACGTGAGCGCTTGTACCAAATTGCGGAACGGACCGGTGGTGTAAGATGCAAGCGCAAAAACAACGTGTTTTTTCGAATGAACGATTCGAAAATACCGGTTTAGAACTACTTTTAAACATGTTTAAATTTAACTAGAATCTCACTTTGAAACTGTTCTAGTATCTTATGATGTAGGTACTAGATGTAACGGCCTACCAAAAAACCGTACAATTGTTTTGGACAATAATTTCAAGTAAAAAAAAAAGATAAATAAAAGGAAAAACAGCAAAGCCTCTTTCTGTTTATCGTGCAACGTATCATTGTATGCTCAGCAATTACAATTTAAATACTTTTCAATATTATGTTTCTGGGGAAAAGTTTACTGAATTTCAATCCAGTGAAACGCTTTAAAAGTATGTCAGTTTTCAGCAGCCCATTCCTTACGAATACACCCTGTTTATGTTTAACCTAATATGAGTGGTAATTAACCTTTTCAACTCTGTGTCAAATACAAACATGTCACTCTCTCACGTAAGCTGCCTTCATAGACAATAAGGGCCTCTATTCTACTGCGTTATAACGATATCGCGTTTGACGTGTTTTAGAATCGTTTGTCACAGTCGCCATTATTGTAATTGGCATAAGAGTTATCAAAACGTTGACAATACGGAAACACGTCAAAGACGATATCATTATAACCGTGTTAGCCCTGGGCACACGGGTAATATAACTATATCGTCTTTGACGTATTTCCGTATTGTTAATGTATTGATAGCTCTTATGTCATTGATAGTAATGGCGGCTGAGTTAAGAACGATGTTAAAACACGTCAAACACGATATCGTTTTAACGCAGTAGAATAGAGGCCCCGGGCTGGGTAGAGTCGGTCTTTTGACCGTGCTCAAAGGCGCCTCAGTTTGCGTGCCTCGCGTAAATTGGACGTGTATCCGAGCGTGTCGCAGGCAGAACGACAAGTTGTAACTTGTCTGTTGGCGAGGCGCGTACAAATTTGATAAACTTGCTGAGCCGTTTCACCACCTAGGCAATTTATTCTTATTTTTGTTAATAATTCGGTGAAGTATGATAAACGCAGCCGCGGCTGTCATCGTGTCCCACGCCAGTTTGAAATGTCCCCGCGCATGTTTATGTGCAACAATTTGGCTCAAGAGCAGCTCACCGCGCGGGGCGAGCATGCCTCAGGCTGAGCCACTCAGATTCGTACCCAGCTTAACACGAACGAAATCATTTAAAAAAAAGCTAGTTCCATCGTGGAAGATTTTAGCTGTGTGAGATGACAATCGATTGAAAGTCAGGGGGGGTCACATAACATCACGCCTTTATTCCCAGAGTGGGGTAGGCAGAGCAACAGAATACCAACAACTCTAAATTTGTTGATAATTCTGTAACCACATTTTGCATAGTCAGGCTAAGATGTTTACCAGTGTATTAGTGACAGGTTGCAAGCCCATCGCCTAACAGTACTACAAGCCTTTATTCCCTTAGTCGCCTCTCAGGACATCCACGGGAAGACATGGAGTGGCACTATTCTAACCCGGCAACCACACGGGGGGACGAAATATAACTTCAAAATCAATTTGTGCAGCGATTTATACTACAAGCGGGCCCAACTTTTGGATTTGGTATCACAACGCCTTTATCATATAAAATCCAAAAGGTGGGTCGTAGATTAAATCGCCGTAAAAACTGCTTTTAAAATTAGTCATTCTCCGTAGATGAGCTTCAAAAATTACCTCCCAGTGGCAGGTTTTTTCCGCTGTCCGCTTCTTCCCAGCACCGCGATATTCTCCGGCTATACGTCTATTGTGAGCCTCCACACTCGTGTCAACCGACGAGATTGCGAGTATTGCTTCCTGCTGATAGCGCTCTCCGATAGATAATCACTGCGACTTGAAACTGTCTGGGATACCCTTTATTGGAACGGAAGAGCTTGGTCAGAGATGCGATAGCTTTCCAATGTTATTACTAGTTCTTTATTATTGTTACATATCATATTTTGACGACACGTTGGCCTAGTTGGGAGTGACCCTGCTTCCGAAGCCAGCGGTCCTGGGTTCAAATCCCGGTAAGGGCAGATATTTGTGTGATGAGCACGAGTATTTGTTTCTGAGTCTTGAGTGTTTTCTATGTATATAAGTATGTATTTCTCTATATAAGTATGTTTATCGTTGTCTAGTACCCATAGTACAAGTCTAGAGCTTAGTTTGGGACTAGCTCAATTTGTGTAAAATTGTCCCCCGATATTTTTTTATTTATTTATTTAAAAAGGGGTGAATATGGACTGACTGGCGAATACGACACAATCTAAAATAAGACATAACTTGTTACAAATAACAACAAGTATTATAGAATTTTTTTCAGTCTTATAATTAGTACCATAATAATGCTTTATTTACCTTTAGGTTGTGTCCTTATTCACCTCTTAGACCCTCGTTCAACAGTATTGTACTAACACAAAAATATACATACTTAATAAATCTCCGTTTGTACCCTTTAGGAACCCTTAAAAATGAAGCCGAAGTCGTGATCAAAAGCTAGAACAGAATAAAATAAAGACTGACTTGCGAGCAATTTGCGAAATTACTTAGATAACGAGGCTGAAAGCCTAGGCGTGTGTTGGTACTGAAGTGAATAAGTCGTTATTTGAAGTATTCGTCATCACAGGCAAAAAATAGATTGGAAAAATTGAGGGTCCTCTTCGGAGTGAAATTGGCAATATCATCCTATTTTTGCTGTTTAATGTGAAGGTTTTAAGTGTGATTTTGAACTTATATTTAACAAAACATTTATAAAAAACTAGCCAAGTGCGAGTCGTACTCACAAAGGTTCCGATCAAACTTATAGGTGAAAAATCTTTTTTGTTATGTATGTACATATAACTACAAATTTACAGTTCGGACTTATCCCTTTATTTGTTCAAAGACATTGCTTCAAAGCAAATTTTATGGTTCTAAGTCAACGGGAAATGCATAAAACTTATAAAAATTCTCCTTTTGTGCCGGACATTACTCGAGAGTAATGCGAAAGCGATGTATTAGTGTAGTTCAGTGTATTAACTACATCACAATTTGTGTGTAATTGAGTTTAAGTTTTGATAGCCATCTATTTTTACCCCTAAGGTCTTGATTTTAATAGGTGGGTTTTATATATTTCACCTAACAAGTTATATTATATAAAGCAAGCTTAATAGTACGAATCATCTCAGGTTAAGATGTTAAAGTCTTTTAAGTTAGCTTAATCAGAGAGGCTGTTCGAGAATTTAAATCTTTAATATAGCAAAAGCATTTCCACCAAAGATGCACAAAGAGGGAATGAGGGAATTTTCTTTTATAAAACAATAGAAGCTCGTCTCA
The DNA here is from genome assembly GCA_949316455.1 of Acleris holmiana. Classification (NCBI taxonomy): domain Eukaryota; kingdom Metazoa; phylum Arthropoda; class Insecta; order Lepidoptera; family Tortricidae; genus Acleris; species Acleris holmiana. The sequence continues at coordinate 16,912,424 of OX438770.1, forward strand.
CCTAGACTCATCTCGTCTTGTGTCGCCTCACCTCGCCTCGTTGGTGGAAAAACAGCTTTATCCGGGCAACTGTGGGTGATTCTCTCAACACAGCGCTGCGTCGATCTCAAAGGTGAAGTTTTATCCGGCAAGTTTAAGAAGTCCCGTCGAAGCGTACAAAAAACGTTTTAGCGCGTGCCTTCTTAATTAGGGAGCTTTATACGATAACGAACTCGACTCACCTGCCTGCTGCCTAATTGAGAAGGCACGCGGTAAAATGTGTTGCGTACGCTCCGACGGGACTACTCAAACTTGCCGGATAACGTTCACCTTTGCGTTCTACGCAGCGCTTTGTTAAGAGAATCACCCCCTGGACACAACAGGGTTTGATAAATAAAATTCGACTTAGTATTTTTTTACTAATGTAAAGTTTTTCTTGTGGAATAAAGATTTAAAGAAAAATACTTCCATACATAATATGGTGTAACCACACCATAGCCGGGTTGGAATAGTGCAGCTCCTTGCCTTCCCGTGGATGTCGTAAGAGGCGACTAAGGGAATAAGGGCTTCTAGTACTCTGTTAGGCGATGAGCTTGCAACCCTATTACTAATACACTGGTAAACTTCTTAGCTTGCATGAGCAAAATATGGTTACAAAATTATGAACAAGTCTTTTTAGAGTTTTTGGTATTTCTGTAGCTCTGCATACCCTACTCTGGGAATGAAGGCGTGATCTTATAATATACAAACCTCTGTTCTACTTTGTTTAGACCCATCTTAGTTTCAAAACCGTTTTTTTTTAATATACGGTCAATTGAAGAAGTGCTTCCAAAGTAATATCAATATGGTAAAAATAGAGTGAAATGGAGACAGGTGAAAGCATTACCTTCTTCCATGGACAGACAGGTTAAAATGAAGGTGAATTTCACATTCAGCGAGCCATATCTGCACAGATGAATAAGCAATAAGGTAGCTTCCAAAATAGGCTTTATATAAGCCGCTGGCTGCTCGATGACCTATTTTTTAGGCCTTTTGTATGACAAAGTAACCTGAAAATAACGTTGGTAGAGATTCAGGGTTCTATGGTGTTTCTGTTGGTTTAGTTTTGTATGCTGTGTAAAAATGGGGCAAACGAGTCATAATATTAATGTTGTTGAAAAAACTCGCACGTACAACGTACGACGTCCTTTAGACGAATAATATTATTTCATAATTTTTATATTCACATGTTAAACTCTTCTCCACTTTCACCACTTTCATTTCTTCTCATGGCATGTCCACACCGCGACAATCATTACAATAATTTAAAACCGGGCAAGAGCATTTGGAATTTTAGCTGCAGTGGGATACTTGACTCTAACAAAAATTAGTGCTTCAAAGCTTAATATTTCATAAACGGAATCCCTAATCGAAAAATTATTGTGGCAAACCCGCAATATTTTTGAAAGACCTATGCATCGACACCTTACATTATGGGGTAGACGAGAAAAAAAATACATCCCTAAAAATTATGTTTAGATTATTTTACCACTTTATTGGCATCGCTTATATGTACTAGTATACATGCCAAATTACAGCTTTCTAGTACTAAGAGTCTCTAAGCTGCGGACGGACGGACGGACATGGTGAAACTATAAGGGTTCCTAGTTTGACTACGTAACCCTAATAACAGATAGTAAGACAATGATATAACCAAAAGCAAAATGAAATAACAACATTGAAACAAAAGCTACTACTGCGCTGCTACCAAAATAGTTTCTGAAATAACTTCTCAACTGAAGATTGCATTATAGAGACTAAAGGAACGAAGTAAAGTAACTGATTCGAGTTGAGATCTTATCAAGGTGCCTTAAGTAGGAACTATCCCAAGTTTTAAGAATAACTTAGACCAAGTTAAGTTTAATAATTAAGTTAACACTTAAGATGGCCATTAGAGTTTAAAGCTGGCAATTTAAACTGAGTGCACATTTAAAGTTTTGATTTCTTTAGAACGTTGGTCTAAGATGGTTTTAAAATTGTATAAGTCTTTGAACTTGATTTGACTTGGTACACTTAGGGTGGTAGGTTAGGTTGGTTTTATTTTAAAATCAAGCGATATAAAAGCGTTCAGGCAATATAAAACCAATTCAATATTTTAAATATTCTCAATAGGTAGTGGTGGTAGGACCCTGTGCAGGGTCCGGATCGCTACCACCATAATAATAATAATAATAATAATATCACAGGACAATGTCACACAAATTGACCTAGTCCCAAACTAAGCTCTAGGCTTGTACTACGGGTACTAGCCAACGATACACGTACTTATGTACAGAAATATATACTTAAATACATAGAAAACATCCAAGACTCAGGAGCAAATACTCGTGCTCATCACACAAATATCTGCCCTTACCGGGATACCATACCATACCACCATACCATTACCATATTTTCCTTTAACCAACCGCCAAGCAACAGTGTTTGCATTGTTGTGTTCCGGTGTGGGGATAAGTCCACAAGGTTGGCAACATATTTGAGGTCTTGGGATTGCAGTCTTAAGATTAGTCTTTAGAATTCAAATGTCTATGAGTCTCAGATTCCACTTACCATCAGGTGGCTTGAGTGCTCATGTGCCTTCTCCGTATCATAAAAAAAATATTCTATGGTTTAATTTTCTTTAAATAAAAAAAAGGTTTAATAAGGTTAAAAATCTGTTATGTCATGATAATCGCCGCTTTTATGCAATAGTGCCACAAATAAAATGAGTCATTGTTGCATTTTAATTTGGAGCGCAATTTACTTAAAGTTTTAAATCAAATTGTATTTGTGGCACTATTGCATAAAAGCAGCAATATGTATGGAAAGTAACTAAAAAAAATCATTGGTCTTAATTTCCCGATTTCTTTAGCGCCATCTATTGACGTCATATTCTTCATACAAAAAACTTCATTGCACAAAAATATAAATTTGAATACAAAAGGTGAACGTAATAGTATTCTTTACTATTTGACCTTTGGGTTAATCAGTTTTTTTTTGTAGGCGGTGCAATATTATGCGAACGATAGCATTAAGAGAAAAAAAAAAGTGAAAAAGACGACGGTTATAATGCATTACATTGTTCTACGAGCATTTCCTCTGCATAATAATTCATTGATTCGGAGGATTAAACATACGCATGATATTTTAATTGAAATATTTCATTAAGCATCAATGGTGTTTTATGAATACAGACTTGAAGCGGATTTAATGTTTCCATTGATGACGTGAGCCGTTAATTTTTTCAAAAGAAATGTATCGAAATAAATCGTGGAAATATACATTCAATTCCTCTTTTGATCAAAACTGTGCGTAAATATGGGAGAAGACAAGTGTATTAATTATTCACAGATTGCTTCCTGAGTGTATTTATATGTTGAGTATCTTTACTTAATTTTATGTTACTTGTGAATGTATAAACAGAGTAAACTAAAAGTTTTAATTCATTTCAACGAAGTTTAAATTTTACTCTTTTACTAAAAAGAGATCACGTTCTTTGACCTATATTCATACTAATGGCGGTAACGTTTTTGGTTATGACCTAGGTAGGTTATAGCCTAGAGCGTCACTGGTCTAGTGGCTTAGGGCGTCGACTCGTAATCGAAAGGTACAGAGTTCGAACCCGCGTAGTCATGTACCAATGAGTTTTCTAACTTAAGTACAGTACCCGATACTCTCATTGTAAAGGAAACAAAATCGTAAGGAAACCTGCACATTCGAACAGCTGAGAGTAGGTATGTAAGGAGGTAACACAAAAGATCCTAAAGGGGTCGAAGTATATGCGAAAGGGCCCATCTGTAAGATAGAATAAGATGAAAGATAAGATGTATGTATGTGGCTATGTCTAGTTTTTTGTTCTCTTGTAGAGAGTCTCTCTAATCTCCATCTTACCTTAATGCGTTATGGTGATCTTTACTAGTCAATCAAATAACTAAAAATCGGCGACTCGTTTCAATAAGGTAGCACTAGTGATGAGACACGTTTTTCAAGAGTCTTTTCAGATAAGATAAAGTGACAAATTAATACCCGAAAAAGTTGAAAACTACGTTCATTACTCAGACTGCATCCAAAAGGTAATCAAAAGCTAGAAATAGTATTACCAAAAAATCCAGGATCTCTTACAATACAAATTTTAATAACTAATTACGAAAAAAGGAAGTTAAAATCAAAGAAAACACAAACAAAATTAAGCTGTTACATTACTGAAGAATGCTTTATTTAAATAAATATCAGGGGACAAACTCACACGAATTGACCTAGTCCCAAACAAAGCTCTAGGCTTGTACTATGGTACTTGGCAACGATAAACATACTTATTATAGAGAAATACATACTTAAATATATTGAAAATATCCAAGACTCAGGAACAAATATATGTATATTATATAAATGTCGAAGTCGAAAGTTAATTTTCTTACACCAATTGGATTTTTTCAAATAGAAGACGTAGGATAACTTCTAAGAAGTTAGAACAAATATTAATTGTCTATAACGAATGTCTATGTTCATATATTAAATGATTGAAAATATTTTTTTAATTAGTTTCTTTTGTTCGACTTGTACAGAAAACATTGTTACATCACTAGTCTGTCAGAAACGTCAAATGCTACCTAAATGCCACGAGTCGCTGATGTTTACAAATAACCAAATAGAAACTAACATAGTTGGTCCACAGAATATGAAAGCTTTTTTATGCATGAAGGTACACAAGGACCTAGTAGGCGATCTGATAGTAAATGGAATCTGAGACCCAGACACTGCAATCCGGACACCTCAAATGCGTTGTCAAACCTGATGACTAAGTACGAATGCCTCTATGCTAGTAATTTCACCGGTTGTCTTATCCCCACACCCGAACACAACAATACGAATATTGCTGCTTGGTGGTAGGTTAATGCATGAGAATATGGTGATAGCGATCCGGACGGACCCTGCACAGGGCCCTACCACCACTTAACTCTGAAATTAAAGTCAGAAAACTAAGCAAATAAAAACATAAACATAAATTTAGTGGTGGTAGGACCCTGTGCAGGGTCCGTCCGGATCACTACCACTATCTTACCCATTAACCACCCGCTAAGCAACAGTGTTCGCATTGTTGTGCTCCGATGTGAAATTACTAGCATAGAGGCATTCCATGTAAGTCCTCTGGGTTGGCAACGCAATGGCAATTTGGGGTCTTAGGATTACAGTCTTGAGAATTCAAATGTCTATGGGTCTTCGTCTCCACTTACCATCAAGTGGCCTTAGTGCTCACGTGCCTTATCCGTATCATATTTTTTTTAAAACTTGGTTGATTAAAGTCTAAGTACCAGCCCCAATTCTGAATAAATAGTCACTGCTCCCGTAATACCTTATTCTACCTCCTTTCAAATTACCAATGTTAAAACTATTGTTACTGTGGCCTAGATGTTAACTGCCTGTATTCAGCCTTTGCAGGCACAGCTCTGAAACTTGACTGCATTTACATTTCGCAGAACGTGCACATCAGGCTGCATAACGTCTTGAAATTAAGGTCAAGCGAAGACTGTTTAAGTCATAAACTTGGCGTGTGTTATATAGGCGGAAAAAAAACACGCAACATGAAGGCCTTGCTTGAATTTTTTTTTTTTTTTTTTTTTTTTTTTTTATGTTAAGCAGAAGGCACACGAGCACTCAGGCCACCTGATGGTAAGTGAAATCTGAGACCCATAGACATTTGAATTCTCAAGATTATAATCCTAAGACCTCAAATGCGCTGCCAACCCTGAGGACTAAGATGGAATGCCTCTACGCTAGTAATTTCACCGGTTGTCTTATCCCCACACCGGAACACAACTATACGGTAAATAGCTTGTTTAGGTTAAAGGTTTGTTTATTTTCTGAATAAAAATATGCTGCGACAGGTTTAAAAAGTAACGTCTTATTTGAAGTGGAAGGACCTTTTGCAGGTTTTACATACATAACATCACGCCTTAATTCCCAGAGTGGGGTAGGCAGAGCTACACAGAAATACCAAACACTCTAAAGATACTTTCTGATAATAATGTAATCACGTTTTACAGATTACATCATCATTTTAGTGTTCGCATTGTTGTGTTCCGGTGTGGGGATAAGACAACCGGTGAAATTACTAGCATAGAGGCATTCCATCTTAGTCCTCAGGGTTGGCAGCGCACGCGTCTTAGGATTATAATCTTGAGAATTCAAATGTCTATGGGTCTCAGATTTCACTTACCATCAGGTGGCCTGAGTGCTCGTGTGCCTTCTCCTTAACATAAAAAAAAAAAAAAAAAAAAAAAAAAAAACAAAAAAAAAGTAGAATAAACCCATGTTTTTCCTTAACATTAAGTCGCAGTGTTCACGTTGTATTCCAATCTGGTGATAAGACAACCGCTGCAAAGACTAGCATACAGGCATTCCATGTAGTACTCAGGGTTGGCATCAAATTTTCAGTCTTAGGATTTCATTCCTAAAAATATATAGTCTTGAGAATGTAATTATCTATAAGTCTCAAATCTATGCCACTTACCATCAGGTGGTCTGTGTGCTTAATTGCCTTCTCTTTGTCATAAAAAGTTCCTTAAATAACTATGTTATGTAAAGAAAAAGTATCTTTAAGAATTAACTTTTAGACCTGTGGCACATACAGGGTGAGAAGTTGAGATGGGTCAGAAAGGGCATCTACTAAACCCTTGACGCCTCGTGAAAATGACGTTAGGAGACCCTAATTTAATCCTTAACTTTTTAAGTTGTGCCAATCGACAAGATTATAGATTTTTGTAAACAAACTATCCCAATTAATATAATACTATGGATTAAAAGACCAAGGTACTAGTGCAGTAAATACGTTTTTACCTACTACCATGTGAAATTAATAACTAAATACAACTTGTAGACTTCATTCCATTAAATTTAATTATTGCCTACAGTGACTGTGGATTATTTTCTAAGTGCGTTTAAAAATTTACGTAAGCAGATTATAGTATAAACAGTTTATACCGATCTATATCCAAAACCCACTTAGAGTCTTTCTAAAGCATGACAGCCAAAGGAAATTATATTTTTAATAGAAACTCGGCCTAAATTTGTGTGCGAATTTGTTTCCCCTTAAACGTCCGCAGCCGTTGGAATTGGAAACTGTTCCGGAACAGTTCTGTTCCCGAAACAAGTTATGTTTGGAACAACAATTTAGTTGAAATAGGCCGTTGATTTTATTTTTGCTAGTAGTAGGTACATTGGTTAAGTATAGTAATGATCAAGTATTTTTTATTAACTAATTCGTTAATTCATTTAAAACGAAATTATAAGCCCGTGTAGCTCATACAATTATGTTTTACAATGTACGGTTGTAATAATAAAATAATAGTTATATTGTAATAAATGTATCCAGCCATCAAAAAAACAAAATAAACAATTTAGACGCTTATTTCTACCAATTTTTAATGTAAATATTAGCTAGAGCACTCATTAAAAGAAAACTATTTCTTTCTAACCGAAAAAACTACTGGCTTTAAATAAATTGCAAGCTAACTTTTAAAACAAAAATCATATGCACTTTAAAACGCAGCGGAGTTTTCAAATTTCGAACTCAACCGCCCATATTTTTTTAAAGTTAGCCAGTACGCCCCTTGAACTTAGTCTAGGAAAAGTTGTAAGTATTCCAATTCAAGAACCAGTATTAGGTACAGTTCTTGCATTTTACGAATGCAGAATGATTTCCTAAATTATACCTTAATCCACGGAAACAAGGATGCAGAGGAGAGTTTCTTAGATGTAAATATTGTACTGGCAGAAAACTTCAACCATTCGGCACATACCTGGCTGCAGATTATTAGATTTCATTGAGAAGTTTTCAAATATTCCGGAAGAATGAATGAATGTAACCGGTGCCAAGTTTCATTTGTTGGCTTACCTGTAAAAATAAAAAAGTTATGTAAGATATTACGATTTTCTTAGATTTGCATTATAACGATTTGGTTATGCCAAATTTGGTCTATAGAGTAAAGACAAACCTCGGAAAAGAAACGTTTGCAATTTGGATATATTATATTACTTCGTACATTTTCATTCATTCATTCGGTAAAAGGCTTTACAACCTAACAAAACGTGTTAACTTACAATAAACAAACAGCAAACATACCCACGAAAGCATTAATAAAAGGCGGAAATCGAATTCCGTCCAGTCGATTCCCTCTTCAAAGCACGTCAACCCTTCCTGCGTGATTAACGCCCTCGAATCACTCACTGTCATTCGACATTAACCGTTCGTTTGCGGCCTATTTGTTCATTCGCTCACTCATTCACTCATTCATTCATTTGTTCATTTAGTTGCGTCGTTAGTACACGTCGCCGCACATTTTTCCGACACAACGTGATTTTTTTACTCCCCAAGTTAATTTATTTAAGAGGATAAATGTGTTAAGATGAATGTCCCGAGGTTAAAACGAGTGTTTCACTTTGTTAACACGTAAAACAGTTATTATGGCTGTTTTTAATGTTTTTTCCCGGATGACGATGTAATTTAAACCATGAATTTACGACTTAAGCCATTATTACTCTTAAATTGGAAACGTTATCTCGTGAACGTTTTATTTCATCGATAAGTAAATTAAGTAATATCTTATCATACTCAAATTTTACACCGCTTAGATGCATTTTAACAATAATGTAATAACACAGAAAACAGGTAACGACATAAAAAAACGTGTCACACCAAATGTTTGCTGACGTTACAGGTTGACTGATACAGTAGGTGGCCCCACTGCTGGTTGCCAACCGGTCCCGGGTTCAAATGACCGTAAGGGCAGATATTTGTGTTATAACCGTCAGTATTTTCTCCCGAGTCTTGGATATTTTAATGTGTATCGTTGTGTAGTACCCATATTACAAGCCCAGCGCATAGTTCGGGACTAGGTTACAATTTGGGAGCATTTCGTTTCACCAAAAAGTGTTTTCCACACTGATTCATTTCCTGTGAAACTGTAAATATTTCAGGATTCATTTCAGAACCGTTGTGTAGAACCCTTAGGTTAGGTTAGTTTTATGAAAATCCTGAAGTATTTACAATTTCGGAAAAAAGTAGTTTGGTGAAATGTTATGTTTGGGAAATAAATCAGTTTGAAAAACACTTTTTGGTAAAACGAAGATATCACCGAATACTTAAATGATAAGGCCACGCATTTTGTTATTGATTCTTGGATGTTTTCTATGAACTAAAGTAAGTTTTAACGAATAATATATACAAGCCTTGAGTTTAGGACGAAGTAAATTTGCGTAATATGCTTCCTTGATTTTCTCCTAAACGTGTATTATCTCCTAAATGATTATGTTGGATGTAATCTTTAGCTGTAGAGGTAAAGCTAGATCTAGATTTAAGATTAATCTTGATATATTTTCTACTTGCAACTGGCCCTTTATTTATGATTTTACATCACTAAGCTTTAAGCACCAATTTCACCATACGGTGTTAAACACTTAACAGACGATTAGAGCGTTAACAGTTGTCAAAATTTATGAACTAACAGTCGATTAAAATTGTATAAATTTAACATTGTGTGGTAAAAATGGTACTTAATAATAAGCTACATTAAAATTGTTCTCTACGGCCAATGCCGTACAATTCCCACAATTCCCGAGTATGACAAACGAAGACACCAGCTCTGTGGTATCTCATGACGTCAATGAGCCTCTTCTATATTTCTTTGAAGAGGCTTATAGTGCTTGAACTCTACGGATCATGGCTCTTGACGGGAATTATACCTTCGGAGAGACTACTATATTTACTTTTAATATTTATTTGTAAATGCTTACAAATACGATAAATACGTAAGCGCAGTATTTGTAAAGTGCTGAGAGACAGCGTTTGCTAGAATGATCGACTAAATGTATGTACGTGCCGATTGTTTCTCCGAAAGGAACAACGAATCGGTACGCGCATTTCATCGATTCTAGCGAACGCTCAAGTAAATGCTTAAGTCAATCAGGGGGGTTATTATGACATAGCTATGGAGTTCAGGTGAGCGTAAAGGACAGAGATATAGGAGCTTTATAGCTCTGTCCTTTTGTCATTTCATAATAACCCCCCAGGGATTCTCTAAGAATCTGAACCTGCAAACGCTCCTAACGTTTTTCTTTCCTGTCGCTCAAAATATAAGGGATGACATTCTCGTGCGTTTCGATAAACCACGTCGACTGTCATCCCATACATTTTGAGCGATAGAAAAGAAAAACGTTAGGAGCGTTTGCATCTCGGCTAGGGCCCGTGGTTAGACAAGTTGCTTGCGATAATCGTAAGCGATTATATTTCAATTGAAAAATAATATGGAATCAACGTAAGCCACCGACATAGTACCACGTGACTATCTCGGTGGCTTTCGTCAATTGCATACATGCATACATTTTTCTATCGAAACATAAGCGCTTACGATTGCCGAATGCAACTTGTCTAGTCCCACTGATCGATGTGAACTTTGGTAGAGAGGAGACGGTTTAGACTTTACCAACTGTTCATTCTTGAGATGCCAATTTCAAGAGTCTGAATTGGCATCGCTGGAGTGACTTACGAGTGCCTAGTTATACGTCTGGATGTTTGTATAACCATCGTAACGATTCTCCCTCGTCGTAAAGTCATTAATGACCGTCATTTATCGACAAATTAGCTCCCCTTCGTTTGCTGAACACACACTTCTCCACTTTGATGGTACTCGGAGAACCCCGTGTATTAGGGTTCCGCATGAAATATTAAATTTGGTTCATTTGGATGTTACTCCAAAAGGATAAATATTTGAATTCTGCTTTATTTTCGAACTGTGAATATGCTTCATGTTTGGTCATTAACGATTCTTCGGTTCATTGCATGTTCTACGTTAAAGCATTTTTTCTTTGGCATTGTAAAGGTTTTTATCATTAAATTCAGATTTTATTTCAAAAAAGCCAAAAGCCGTTTGATACTCGAGTGGTCATTAAAAAGGGTCCCTGGAGGAAGAACACACACTCGGTACCCAAAGTAAGGATCCTCTTGTAAGAAAATGACTTTCAAAGTTAACAACTCAATTATTTATATGGTTGACTGCGTTATTTAAGGACCGTTTTTATATTTAGAAAGCCATAATGAGCTTTGTGAGGTAGCGACTTTTTTTAAGAGCTTAAGTCACTAACAATTTTTCACTAGGTAATTATGAAAAATAACTTTTTTGATCTGACAGGCCGATTTTATTCAAAACAAAGGCCTAATTCATACTAATTACGTAAATAAATGTTCAAACAATATATAAATTTTTGAAGCAGTTGAGAAAATCACTGTGCCTGCCTCGGCAGAAACTGAAATGTATGGACTCGTACGCTAGAGGGCCATTACTACCTTTCAGCCCTCTATACGCATCGTCTTTTAATCGCGTACTTTCTACCCTCGGCAACAATGTACTATTTCACCCCTTCTTTACAAAAAAGGTTTAGGTCTTATTAAATTAGTCCGATCTATAGGGAACGCTCAATGCCATAACAAGCTCCTATATTACAAAAGTTTTTTTTTGTAAATATGGGAGCTTTATGGCATTGAGAAGGCAAATGATTACACAGGTATAGTTATTTCAAATGCACAATAGACTTAAGATAACAATCTCAAGACTGAAAATGCATTGACAACTCTCAAGACTTAGATGAAATGCCTAAATGCTTAGTCATTCACCAGTTGTATTACCGCACTGGAGTACAAGAATGCGAATACTGCTGTTTGTGGTTATGATAAAGGTGGTAATATCCGAAAAAACCACGCACAAGGTTAATTATAGTTATTATGTAATCAAATGAATTAATTCACTGATCAACTTAATACAGAATCTGGATCACGATCATAGTATTTGATCACCGATCGCGATGTGTAGAAGGCTCCAGTAGCAAAAAGCCAGGAACAACCAAAACCCTTCCACAACAAACGGCCAACCTCTCCTAACGTGTTCAGTTCTCGCTACACGTGGGTTAAGTCCTTAATCAGGGCTCGGGATCCCTGGATCGGCAAGTAAACACCTGGAAAACAGGCCAAGGGCAGCTTTGGGGGGCTCAAAGCAGAAGCGGTAGCGATAACCCGAAAATATTTTTCTTATCATCCTTGCGCAGAAGTATTTTAGTCAGACAGCCGTAAATTTTTCATCGATCGATTCAATCGATAAAAGAAAGATGAAACAAATAAATAAATCTCGCATTAATAACATACATACCTACATAACATCACGCCTCCATTCCCAGAGTTGGGGTAGGCAGAGCTACAGAAATACCAACAACTCTAAAAAAACTATAATTCTGTAACCACATTTTTCACAAGTAGGCTAAGTTGTTTACCAGACTTGTACCACAGTGTATTAGTGACAGGTTGCAAGCCCGTCGCCTAACAGTACTACAAGCCCTTATTCCCTTAGTCGCCTCTTACGACATCCACGGGAAGACATGGAGTGGCACTACTCTAACCCAGCAACCACGTTACACAGGGTAAATATTTGTAATATTAGTAAAATTAAGGTTTTTTTTAAAGCATCTTGCAAACGGAATGATGGTTAGTGGAGTTTGAAGCTCACGCCTATTTGCAATTTCAATATTGCGTAAGTTGACAAGTATTTCCCCCAAATTGGAAGTCAGTGGGAATAATACGACTTGGCGATAAGTTTTTCGGAAAGATGGTTTTTTTTTATGTTAATGAGAAGGCACCCGAGCACTCAGGCCACCTGATGGTAAGTGGAATCTGAGACCCATAGACATTTGAATTCTCAAGACTATAATCCTAAGATCTCAAATGCGTTGCCAACCCTGAGGACTAAGATGGAATGCCTCTATGCTAGTAATTTCACCGGTTGTCTTATCCCCACACCGGAACACAACAATGCGAACACTGTTGCTTGGCGGGTGGACGATGTGGCAACCCAGATTAACCCTAAACAAGATCAGAAGGAAATACTAATTAAATATGTTAAGTAAAAGGTGCCCCCACGCCTAAATGTTGTTGTGGCCTGCAGGGTCCATAATGATCCTACAACTATTAAGTTAGTTTATGTACCGCCTGTATACACATTATGGAAAGCAATAAACGATTGAGTATTGAGACCCACAAAACTAACTTTTCAATCATGTTCTCGTCATCAGAAATATATTGCTAGAGTACGCTCGGCGCAATTAGCACTTAAGGTGCCTAGAGATCATGTAAAGATGCGTAACATTAAGGTAGTGATTTTAAAATCTCGACAAAATGGATGGTACGCTGATTGCGTCGACAGCTTACGTCAACTCTATACATTTAGAGTAGACAGAAACCAAAACGTCAGCAGGGTTTGCATCTCACGTGTGTTTTTTTGTAAAAACTGGATCGCATGTGAATAAATACGATCACGGAATCACAGATAAGGCACGTCCGAACTTCCAGGTTTGTGAAGCTAAAAATTTCCATTCAAAATGCGATAACGTTTCTCTTCCCTTAAATCTAGTCTGATTTTTAGTTTAAACACGTTGTAGATATTGTTTTTCTTTTGCACACAGTTAACACAGTTATTGCTTGGAGCTAAATTGGTATGGATTTGACGGCTACGCGATTTTACCGTCAGTTTATAACGTGCGAGGAAAAATGCACCAACAGGAGAGCTGCGCTAAGCGAGGCTAGGAATTCTATTGGTTGATTTTTGCTCGCTCACCGCTCCGCTACCTCGCACAGCTCTGGTGGAAACGAAGCCATAAGACTGTTATATTAGGAACAGCGCTTTTTGTACACGTTCATACACACATGAAAAATGCATATTAGTGGTGGTAGGACCCTGTGCTGGGTCCGTCCGGATTGCTACCACCATCTTATCCGTTAACCACCCGCCAAGCAACAGGGTTTGCATTGTTGTGTTCCAGTGTGGGGATAAGACAACCGGTGAAATTACTAGCATAGAGGCACCCCATCTTAGTCCTCAGGATTGGCATTTAAGGTCTTAGCATTATAGTCTTGAGAATTCAAATGTCTATGGGTCTCAGATTCCACTTACCATCAGGTGGCCTGAGAGCCCGTGAAAATAAAATAATAATAATAATAATAATCACAGGACAATCTCACACCAATTGACCTAGTCCCAAACTAAGCTCTAGGCTTGTACTAAGGGTACTAGACAACGATAAACATACGTATATAGAGAAATAAATACTTAATTAAATAGGAAACATCCAAGACTCAGGAACAAATACTCGTGCTCATCACACAAATATCTGCCCTTACCGGGATTTGAACCCAGGACACCTAGCTTCGAAGGCAGGGTCACTCCCAACTAGGATAGCGTGTCGTCTAAATGAAGCTAGAATAACTCCATCGCTTCTAACTTGTACCACTGCTTAGGTATGTACTCACTCAGTATGTGCGTAACCTTATGAATATTAAACCCGACCATAGTATCTCTGCGATTTTCAGCTTAGATGCGACGAAATTTTGATCGCCTTTATCCATATTATGGTCGGAACACGCTATCTAAGGCGGATATCCTTTCTGGTTGAGCGAGATTATGTAATATACTGCTTTTATACGCGAATTTGTGCACGTTATCATCAATAAAAGCTACATATCTTGTTATAGATTGATGATGATGATGTATTTTTAATCTAGGGGCTAGACAAGATGCATCTGATGGTCGTTACCGTTTATGTTTCGATAGACAAAAGACGTAAGCCACCGAGGTATTCACGTGGTACATCGGTCATATTTTCACTGTCACTTGCGCTGACAATGAGCCGGTTAACGATTGAGTTTGTATTCAATTGCAACTTGTCTAGCCCGTCTGGATTGTAACATGAATAATTCCTAAAATGGCGAACAATGTAGGAATAATTTTAAAGCTTTTCTTCTCAGCAGTGGTCTCGTCTTGGGAAGCGCTGGTAGGTTTTTGCTGTGGAAAAGTGGCCCGTGCGGCACTTACTCATACTAAGTAAACATATTTTATCCTTTGTTGTATTTAGACAGAATAGTTCGTGGATTATCTTATATTTTCATTCAGCATCAGATAAGCTAATTGTAAACCGGGCCAAAGCATGTTATACCATGTTTACTCGTATTTAACATAGGGTTCCGTCGCCGATATAACAAATATCATAAAAAGCTCATTTTCCATTTAAAGATATTTGGTCTATCTTAGATGATAACTAAGAACAAATAGGTATATATTGTTTGTTGTAATATTTTACCTTTTGAATTCGTTATAAACCCTCTAATTTAAGTTAAGTTATATACATCAATTGCATTCAACTAACCTTATATTAAATCTTGAGCAGTCATTAGAAGATTACTACGCACAATATTGAAAACCCTTTCAGCCCCATTGAAATCAAGATAACACTTAATTCTAAACATCTCATCCTTTAAATTTAACACTTTGAAACAAACTTGTTCGAATTTGTACCTTCACTACCTTCCTATAGTTCCAAACTAATATCCTTTCAAAACACATCAACAGACCCAGTTAGAACATTTAAACGTATCGCCATTCAGCTTTGTATCACTTTCAATGAACCCAAAACTAAATACAACTTCCAACCTGCATACTAAAAATTAAATACCATTGATAAATTCTGTCTTCTTTCTATACGAAAAAGGTTGGAGATGCTTTGGAAATTCTGTGAGATTTACGCCGTTTCGTCTCCTACAATGGACGTTAGGGTCTTTTAATAGAATGCTCGACCTTCTGTGGTCAGTTTACAAAATGAGACGATTGGGACCGGGCTTTTTGAGTTCAAATTACCGTTTCATTACGGCATGAGGGGGATACTGAATATCCACTAAGGGTCACTTGGTACAAGGGGAGATGCCATTCGGTCTATAGCTAAACCGTGAAATAAGGAATTGAGTTGACAGGAAAGCGTTAATGGTTTTCTATTCAAGTTTAGAATGAACTTGACGCTTTTAATCCTTATTTTTTACTAATTGATTTATTTATTTATTTAGGTTAACAAATAGTAATACAATCTAGGCTTATGATTAAGCAGTAAACAGTGCAACAAGTTATGCTATTGTGCCACCTACACCGTTAACCACATATTACTAAAGAAAACATAAGTTATTAGATGTCGTACTTCTAATTATAATATGGTGGGATATCGTAAGTTCATAAATTAAAAGTTAAAACTAGAATTAAAATTAAAAACTAGTACTTACATTCGAAAGCACGCCAACATCCATACATCCATCGCGACCAATATATAAAAATAAAATAAATAAATAAATATCAGAGGACAATGTCACACAAATTGAATTGTACCAAACTAAGCTCTAGGCGTGTAACTACTATGGGTACTAGACAACAATAAACATACTTATATAGTGAAATACATACTTAAATACATAGAAAACATCCAAGACTCAGGAACAAAATATCGCGCTCATCACACAAATATCTGCCCTTACCGGGATTTGAACCCAGGACCGCTGGCTTCGGAGGCAGGGTCACTCCTAACTACGCCAACGTGTCGTCAATATGTATGTGTATGTATGTACATACTGATTTTATTTGTAAGCGACAAAAAGGTGTATACATAAATATTTTTGTTATCTTGGGAACGTATAAATATCTATATATTTAAATTAACAGACGAGTTCCTAATTAAAGTTTAAACTAGATGTGACATTGTTTCAGTATTTTCAAAACATCTTTTTTAAATTTTCCAATGCATGTAGACATTATATCAACTGACGTAAAGTATTTCTTGTATGTATCAACTAGTCGATAAAGTGATGACCGTTTACCGGCATTAGTACGACAGGTGGTAACAGCAAAAACGCGACATTGCTTACTAATGTATTGCGAAAGTGATTTTATTGGTTCCATCAAAATCTGAACAGATATATGTGAGGAACGGATTGTTTTCAGCCCAGAGACGATAGGGTACTTTTTATCCCGGGAAATTAAACAGTCCTTGAGTAACTCAATGGACAAGTTCAAAGTAAAATCCAAGCGACATTGTAGTGTGTTTATTTACACGAACCCATGCAAGCCCTATTTGACCCTCGTGACTTGTTCCCCAGTAATAGGTAGGAACTTGAATTTTTAAATTAAATCTTTTTAACTTAAAAAATAATAGGAAAAATAGCGAATTAAATCACACTGTTGTTTATTTTCAAAAATTATTGTTATACTTATTAGTTGCTTTTCTTTGCTCAAATCCAACGAACCGAACGGAGATGTTATGTTATTTAACTTTTATGTCGTCTAATAAAATAGTTATTATACAATAATAATCAACCGTTCTTAGTAGGTTACTGAAATAGTGTTCCGAAAAACACCACTACCCAATTTTCCGAACATTGACGCAATCGCGCAACAACACAAAATCAAAAACGCAAGATTACCAGAACTGTTTTTATATTTCAAATTAAAAACACTAGGAATTAAAACAGCATTTATCCATGTCAATTGTCAGCCAACAGGTTTATCATTGAAAATAAAACATTGGAACATTTCTGTTTTCCCTTTTTTGCATATCTGTTACATAAAATCACACCGATTCTACATCCCCTAAACTCGAAACTGACGTTGTCGACAATGATGGACGTTCCAAATCCACTTCAAAATTATTCCCGCCATTTCTATTCATTCGAGATGCGAAACAAGAAGCCCCAGGCAAAACATAAAGGACCCTTCTAGCTTTGAACGTAAGGATGCTTTTCCCTCAGAAACCCCTGCCATTATCCCTTCAGAGTCCCTTTGGGGAGATTTTCATTTCATTTTATTAAAAACTGCTCGAAATAAAGCGCCGGGCTAGTCGACGTCTGCAATAAAGGAGAAACTTGTAATGTTCGTGACATAAAAAGAATTTCAGAATGTCTGTGTTACGTCAACGGGTCGTCTAAGCTTCGCGCTCATACCCTTTAGGTGATTTATGGAATAATCTAGACGCTGGAACTCAAATTATAACGGATCATTATTCACTATTTACTAACGAAAATATGTTTAAGTAAATTCGCTTCGTCTTTCTTTTAACGCAGTTCATTGACTAACAGTAGGGCTAGAAAAGGTGCATTCGACAATCGTCAGCGATTATGCTTTCGATGGACAAATGTATGGAATTGACGTAAGCCACCGAGATAGTATCACGTAATTTACTTCAATTGTATAAATTTTTCAATCGAAACATAATCGCTAACGATTGTCGAATGTAACTTGTCTAACCCCACTGATCGATGTGAACTTTGGTAGAGGGGAAACGGATTACACTTTACCAACCGATTTCTCGAGATTTTTTTTGGTAGTCACAAGATTAACATCATGGTTTCAGCAGAAAATTGCGTTCGGTTAAACGAAATTCAACAATACAATCGATGAAGTGAAATTCGATATGATGAAATTATAGGTTACCCTCTCACCCACTTCTTACTTCATTTAGCGTACATTGCCGCAACCGTGTCACATCATTTTGAGTAGCGGAGCGCGCCTAATTTGAACACCTATACTTTTACGTGTATATTCAATTACTTATTTGCATAATATTCTGTAACAGTTACGTTTTATGCAGGGAAAACTATCCAAATTACAAATTCAGTACGAGTAGCAAGGAATTTCGTCATATTCACAAAAGAACGTTCACTGTTAGACATAGCCTTCCCCAACGATATCCATGACGGTCGGTTTTGTGCAGTATGTGATTCTCTTAAGCGCGTCACTTTTGGGATACGTTCGCCTATGTGCATTATCTATATTATTGCACACACGTCTTGTAAAGCATTGCATGTACTGTAACCAAAAATCATAGTGTGTACGTGGTTCGCAAGGGTCTCTATCGTTTGACCGAATTACATATGCAATAATTTCACTTGCACGAATTTCATATGACATAATTTTATATGCCATAACCATAATGTGCCATAATATTCATTTGCCATAAAGGCATTTTTTCTGAAACCGTGAACTATTTAGAATTGTAATAAAACAAACCTAACCTAACCTATTGGGCTCTATACGATGGCATGTTAAAATTACCTGACAGGTTTACGAATTCAGAAAAAACGCCTTTATGGCAAATGAAATTATGG
Organism: Acleris holmiana; assembly: GCA_949316455.1. NCBI lineage: Eukaryota > Metazoa > Arthropoda > Insecta > Lepidoptera > Tortricidae > Acleris > Acleris holmiana. The sequence goes on from OX438770.1 coordinate 16,931,433, forward strand.
TATGTGATATTAGGGAAAATGAAGGTTATTGTCAGTGACCACTATGGCAAACGAAATTAGTGCAAATGAAATTATGAAAAATGAACGGATACCGGTTCGCAAACCTGCTGCGAGCGGTACGCGAGCGGCTTGCATTGAGCCGACGTTTACAACGTACTCATTTCTGAACCCGTAACGTTGCACGTAACTGTAACCGTTACTGTTACCAAAAATATAGTGTGTACGTAGTTCGCAAGCCTGCAACGAACGCTACACGAGCGACTCGCAGCGAGCCGACGATATCAAACCTCGTTACTGTATCTGTTTGGTTACAGTTACAGCTCGAAAAATGAGTACGCTCGGCGAAAGTGTTCCGGCGACGTCGTGAGCTTTAATAATAATAATAATAATAATCATTTATTCATAAAACAGTATGCTTACAAGTTTCTTAGGTAATAGAGTTTATATCATTTCACAATACATTTTTCGACCACCGCTGCCAAACTAGGTAGTAACCTGTATTTCAGCAGACAGCGCTCTTCCCCAGGGAGTTCATATGAGAGATATATCGAGTAGTAAGCTAAGTTAGTAGTAATATGAAAAATGACAATTTCCATAAATTAAAAACTAGAACGGATAAAAGACAAAAGCGAAAAATAATAACAATAATAATTGTATATTATATGGTGTGTGTGTGTGTGTGTGTGTGTGTGTGTGTGTGTGCGTGTGCGATTATTCTGGGATTTTACGAAATTCCTCCGTTTCCTTGTATTTAAGGTTTAGCAGCCACAGACTGATTACATTTTTGCTTTAACTGTAACATGCGTACACACTAGAACCTCGTTACTGTATCACGCATGTTACGGTTACGGCTCGCTTATGAGTACCCGGCTTAATTGTTTATGTGCAGTAAAGAGTTTACATACATACATTATACATACTTTTTAACTCGATGCAGCTATTATACGGCGAGTTTAAATAGTCCGTCAGAGAAGACAAAACACATTTTAGCTCGTTCATTCTCAATTTGGCAACTTTATACGACGTAAAGCTCGACCCACTTCTTTCCACATGGTTTTTTTTGTGAACGGCAGAGGTGAACGTTTATCCGGTAAGTTTAAGTAGTCCCGTCGGAGCGTGCAAAACACATTTTAGCGCGTGCATTTTCAATTAGGCACCTAACCTCGGTCGCCCAGCGGAGTTTTACGTTCATCTTTGCGTTCGACGCAGCACCGTATAAAGAGAATCACCCCCCTGTGCGCTTGCATGCAGTGACTATTCGCAAGAAACTCTTTTCAAGATGCAAACGCTCCTAACGTTTTTCTTTTCTATCGCTCAAAATGTATGTGATGACATTCTCGTGCGTTTCGATAAACCACGTGGTCGACTGTCATCCCATACATTTTTAGCGATAGAAAAGAAAAACGTTAGGAGCGTTTGCATCTTGGCTAGGGCCCCTGAAAAACTTCTTACTGACTCATTAATCTCATTATATCTTGGCCCTTTTTGATGATTAACTTTTGAACCTTTTCTCTGTAGTTTGACGAATTAATAAGGAGACGAGTTTAAATATAACGTCAAAACGACAAGGTACAAAAGTGATAAGATAAATTATGATGTTAAACACTTCGTGTGTGACACGAAAGCCTTCTTAATTGCGAACGGCACATTGCGTAGACGTAGATACATTATATTCACCCTTACTGTACTTACAAGCGTCTTCATTCGTGAAATACTCTTACATATTTCGAAAGAAAGACAGTGTCAGCGAGGAAATTAACCTCTTTAACTTGACCCATTTAGCCACGGCAGTAGATACCTATTAATAAATAAAGATCAGGGGATCTCACACAAATTGATTTTTAGTAATAGACAGTGTAATAATAGTCAGTAACAGATATTTTCTTTTGTTTTTTTTATTGATATACCAACTAATAGACGCCGGGACAAAATTCTCTTAAAAACTTTTCCAGGGTAACCTATATAAACTTAGATACTTGTCAAAGTAATTTTCAACTAAAACATTTTAATTTAAATAGTATCTCATAAATGCAAGGCTTAATTTTACTTTATAAAAATAATATCCCATTTTGAAGTGAGGTCTTATTCGCTTGTAACCGGTTATGTAGTAGGTTATTATTAAACGAAGGTTTTTTTACTTCGTTTTAATGTGTTTAGGTATTTATTAATTTTCTGTAACACCCACACGTAAATTATGCATTAAAAACTGAAAATTGCATCAAAATCCGTTGCGTGGTTTAAAAAGATTAAGCGGATATACAGACAGACGCGGCAAGTTTGTATTATGTAATAAAGTTTACCTTGTTACTTACTTTTAACATTATAATTTAAAATATACCTTCTGCTAGTGTTTCTGACGGCGCTTCTTCTTTGCAATGATGGTGCTCATCAAAGAGCTGGTAAATACACCCCACGTATTTAACAGCTCTGATGCGGCCAACTTAACAAATTATGTAATTTCCTTTCATTTCAGCGTATTCAATACGTCCCGTACCACTTCTTCATTTTTCATTAATTGACGATACAGTGTAAGTAACGTCTATTCGATTAAGTAGAGTGCCATGAAAAATAATATACTAGACAACGATAAACATACTTAGATCTATATTTATTAGTTGAATCCATATTTTGGCAACCAATATAATGAGCACCAAAATTATTTTCGAGACCTAAAAATAGTAAACGATCACCAAATTAGGTTGTTAGGTTTTGGTGATCATTTACTATTAGCGGCATTTGTTGGCGTTATATTTTAATATTTCTGGTGATCCGTTAAACATAAGCCCATATTTCCTTTGGCTACTACATCACGCGTGACCTGTTGGACCGATTAAACTAATTCTTTCTTTGTTGTGTTTGTTATTGTCAGGAAAACGTTGTAATGAAAGAAAAAAATATAAAATCCAACCGGAAAAATCAGAAGAAGCGGAGCGAAACCGCTGGCGGGTCGCTAGTAGAGAAATAAATACGAGTTATCCAAGACTCGGGAACATAGTTATCTATACTAATCACACTAATATTTGTCGTTATCGAGAATAGAAACTGAGACCGCTGGTTTTGTAGACAGGGTCACTATCAACTATGCTAACCTTGTACGTCGTAAGTTACTACGAGTTGAAAGATCAGGGGCCCTAGCCAAGGGTAACCTATCGCAACCTCGAAAAGTTTTTGACCGAATTTCATTTGACCGAAAACATTTCGTTTTTTATCGTTTCTCCGATGGCACGATTCGTCATTTTTTTATTTCACCATTTGACTTTAAGTAAATGGTTCGTTAGTCCAAGCAACTTTTCTCCTTGTAGTCACGTACCCTATGTATTGTTACGTATTTTATTTCAAAGCCCATTTTTCATTACACCAATGCTACAACTAGCCTGTGGATCGTTTTGTATTTTGTTTCTTAACCTATTTTTCACTTCATCAATGTTACATATAGATTTTGCTACGTTACGTCAAATATTCATTTCGGCCAAAAAATCTTGCTTGTAATTAGTTTCAACTATCTACAAAATGCAACGAGCAAGACGAGTCAGGGCAGAACCGACTCAGATAGGTTAGGTTAGAAGGCCAAGGCGGGGGCTTTGCTCCCGCCTTGGCTTTCGAGGTTATTTTTTTTCTGCCCCGAAAAACTTGCTTAAGTATAATTTATCCAGACAATGCAAAGATCGAGCCGTAATATTGGGCAAAGGATACTAAGGTAAAATCAGAAATAGGAAAAAGACAAATAGACAAAGCATTACATTGGACAACTGTTGATACGCCGAAACCAGTAATGAGGTATAGATAATTTGTCAAATCGTTAAAAAACCAAAACAAGTAATGAATAAATAAAACTATTCGAAATGATCATTCGGCCAAACGTAAAAAAACCCAAACCATAATTGACGAAAAGTATTTGTCGAACCAAAATTCGGTCAAACATTTTTCGAAGTTGTGATAGGTAACCCTAGCCAAGATGCGTTCGCTAACTAGCACTTCTTTTCCTTGTTTTTTTAAACCAATCGCGTCAGATCACGTGAGTTTTTGTATGACGTGATCTTTCAGGGATGCGATTGGTTTAAAAACCAAACGAATAGAAACGCCAGTTAGCGAACGCATCTTGGCTCCGGCCTCAGCTTATAACTGTCGGCGAAATGAAGGATGGAGTGAGCGACGATGTTTCCCAGTATACATATTCTAGATATACACAACGTACAAATTTTGTCAGATGTTTAAATTTACCCGTAACGAAGCTTATGTATACTCATTATTTTCTACCTTTTCCTTGGGAAGAAATGACGGCTATTTTGTAACGAAATTGCTCGCCTCAGTTTTATGTTTCATTTCAAACTTAATAAGGCATTTGGTTTCTTGGCATATCGAGTTTACTTCAGTTATGTAGATATGAGGACGTAAAGTGAGATGCATATTTTATGTTATGATAAAAATATTTAAGAGTAGGTTTTGCTCCGGGTCAGTAGTCTTGTGCAAAGTAGGTTTTTAAATTAATGTTACGATTTCTCTTAAAAATAACGCTGAGTCGACTAAACTGTCATTTCACAAACATATACTATGCCATCGTCTAAACAAGGAATTCAAAAACTCCAAGCATTTTCCTTTTCAACAACATAAAAGCCAAGAAAGCCCAATGCATTTGAGTTTCGCTCAAAGGCCTCATTTTCCAAATACAGCAAGTATTCCGGTCCTTAGCGGTGAGGAGCAAAAAGGACATCTAGAGAGCTTAGGGTGCCTCATAGTGAATCCAACCACATATGGAGGAAATCCGCTTTGACCTCTGGTAGCCTGGTAGCAAAAACGCTTAATAGGCATTTCCAGGGGCTCTTCTAACATATTTTAAGTATAGAACAATTCCCGTTTTGCTGTTACCTTTAGTAACTTCAGGTTAAAATTTGTCACGTTTTAAGTGAAAGATCTCGAATTTGAATCTAAAGTCGAACGAAATCTATAAGTTGTTTGAATAGTAGGAACTTATGCAACTACACGGTAACCCATAGTACTATTATATATACACGCTAAAAACCATGATTGTTTCAAGATACCCTAAACATTAATAGGTCAGGTAAGACTTGTAACTACCAAAAAAAAATCTCATGCGGTGAGAAATGCCTTAAGCGAGTTTTTGAGCGTACAGATTCAGCACATCCCGCGGCAATATGTGCCGAATAAAAACAAGCAAGCAATATAATACAAGAACAAAACAAGACGTAGGTAACTAAATTACAATGGAAACGTCGAGTTTCGGCACAGGACTCTAAATGGAACTTTGGAACTCGTAATGTCGAGTGCGTACCGTAAAATGGTTTTTGTGGCTCCGACGTGTCGACAAATTGGAAGCAAAATGGAGTGAAATTAGTCTTGAATAATTTAAGGGCATGTTATATGGTACTGCTTCGCTTTAGCCTTCTGTTTGCAAAATGGGGTATGCATGTATAAATCAGGGATACAAAAGTAAACTCGTAAGATCCTATACCCTAAATATTTTAGTAACATTGTAATTGCAATAGACATATTGATTCTTCGGCCCTTTTAGAAAAAAAACTTTAAAATTAGCCGTGTCTCTTCCCGTTCAAAACCCTCATTCCATGCCAGCTTATATAGGACTAAATATGCCAAGAATTCATACTTTTTGCTTTAAAGTTACGGCCGGATTGTTTGATTTATATTATATTAGCTTTATTTACAGCGTTAAAAAAAATATTTCGAGATATTTTTTTACACTTATATCTATTTCTTGCTGACTGATTGTTAATTCAAAGTAACAAAAACATAAAGAGATATGATTAGTAGTTGTGAAACATACTAAACAGAAACACCAACAACTTCAAAATGACTCATTTGTAGTTCTGTGACCATACTTTGCACAATCTGGGCCATAAATGGAGTACCTAATGTATTAGTGACAGATTGCAAGCCCACCGCCTAACAGTACTACCCACCCGCTACCACACGGGGTACATAACTGTATGTGTCTTAATACTAAATAATAATAAGAACATTGTTATTAGTTGAATCAATAAGGTGCCTTTTACATTTGACATTATGTCATCGGGCGAGAAATTAGGGAGGCGAGTGCGTAGCTATCGCCGCTTGGCGTCACCGTAGTGTGCGTGTCTACTGTTTATCCTATCATAATACCAAGAGCGGCTAACTGCATAGTAATAGTATAAGCATTTTAAATTTTATGTGACTATCAATAGAGTATATATTGCTATAACTACTACATTGAAGTTAGCTGTTTTTTTATTATTATGGCAGTTAACGTCAACGTTACCACTACAAGTACAGCCCTTCCGCTTTCGTGAGATAAAACAACTGTAAGTAAAAGTTGAAAAATTTAATTAAATTTACCACTATTTAAAAGAAAAAAATATTACAACACTCAGCATTTTAATGACTATAAAACAAATCAAAATTGAAACGGCATTATGTCGCAGCGGAAACAAATCTAAGGCGGTCTATCTGGCGCGTTATTTTTCACGCCCGCGCAACCTTTGTTGTGCGTGACCGGAATGGCGCTCAGATCGACGCCATTTTAGATGCGTCACAGTGAAAATAATCTTTATTTTTCTTTTAATTTTTATTCCAAGGAGACGCACGAACAAGTGGGATCTGAGACCCATACAAAGGTTAAGATAGTGGCAGCGTTCCTGAAGTAGATAAAACTTAAACTATAATGATCAAATAGATACTAAACGTCACAGATCCTTTAAAGCACTTCCACTACCACAGGCCACTTAAACTAAAAGCTCCCCGGCAGCATTTTAGCTACTCATGTTCAAAGGCACAAAGTCAAAATAGGAATTATATTTTGACCAAGCTCTTTCAACGAAAATGCGACTAAAGTTACAAGACACGCACTATATTGTCATTAACAACCGCCTTGTCATTAATTATACCGTACTGACAGGCAACTTAAACCCGCTGGTTGATAATTTGTCGACAAGAACACGATTAAGTTGTTTTTGTGAATAATAGCTATGCTCGAACATTTGTTTTTTAAAAAAAATATTTAACTCGTTCACGAACACAGCACCATTCTCAAAATTGCGTGATATGGTACAAATTATTTTCATACAATATTTTCTACGGCCTTGGACAAACTGTCACATTTAACAATGTGTCAAACATTGTGCCAGCGTATGACGGAAAATTTGTATGTAATTTCGTACATAAAAATCTTATCGAAAGTGGCAGCTCGTCCACGGCCGTTACGTCCACAGCCGTTATGTCTCACAACACGCGTCGTTCCCCTTTTAGGGTAGTGCATGAGGTTGAGGTTGCTCTAAAGCTTTGTTGTTTTGGCACTAGCGGCTTGTGTTAAAGCCTAAAACGGCACAGGTGTCCGTGCTTCCTATAAATGCTATGGGGAATAGCCGGCCGTGGACGGAGTTCCGATTTTGGTGTAATTAAAAACACTGGCCACAGCCGTAGTGCCATAACACGAGGGTTTTAATTACGTCTCTCGACGTACTGTCCGTGAACGTGTTAACTTGACCAAAACCTCGATTGCACAAACTTTTTGACAAGCCTTCAATAAAGTATCATATTATGAAATATCAAAACGTGATGAGTTTCAAGCAGTGGAAGAGACAGAGATATATGACACTTATAGTTCTTTAACAGACTGGAATCTAATAGCTAACAGTTGTACTACTAACAGGGAGATTTATATGAGTGGAATTTTGATTCTATCATTGCGGAAATAAAGTTCAATATGTTTTGCTCTTAAAAAAACATTTACAATTTTGAAACAAATATAAATGAACTTTATACTCATTAAAATATAGTTTAAACTAATTTGTCTTGATTATGTACCTCCTACGATGTAAAATGACAGCTTTGAAAACATGTCGATCATGACTTAAATCGACAAACGAAAGGGTTTGACAATAAAGACTGCTCGTAATACTGATGGGTGGAATGGGTAGGCAGAGACCACTTCTTAACAAATAACACTGACAAAAAAAAAAACAAAAAAATAATAATATAATATTAAAATATTTTTAATAATCCTGACATATTTCTTTCGCTTCTCCCACATTCATACATCGAGTCATGCATGCACGTATGTTTCGGGTAGGTAAGCCCTGCTTTATGTTTGTATATACCATGTCCATTATTAGTTTTGCATTGATCATTTTTTACGTCGGTTGGTAACCAGTGATTAGTTGTTTAATTAAATATGTTGCTCTTATGTTCTTACTTTTGTATTCTGCTATAATAATCACTATTAATGACGATATTAATAATTATTATTTCATATTATTTGTCAGTACCATTACATTGATTAATAAATAAACTGAACCAAACTTGCTACAAGGCTCTTTACAGATTTATCCGTCTTTATAGATATGGATGACAATAATTTATGGCACGGAGACCTAGTCGGGAGGACCTTTGGTGGCAAATCGTTGTTCTAGAATCCATGGAGTCACTATTTCCTAATTATTATACACATACTACTTGGATTTTGACTTATTTCAAAATTAATTAATTATTAAACCGCTGAACCTTGATATAAAATTTGGTTTGGAGGATATCTCCCAATGTGAAAGCGCAACAAGCAAACAAACGTAAGCAAAGACTTTAGTAGTTTCGCAGTTTTATTTGAAATATGATGATACTGAAGATCAAAATCAAGTTGATAATAATTAGGAACTAGCGACTCCATAGATTTTTGAACCACGATTTGCCACCAAAAATCCTAACCCTAAAGATGACAAACGAGCTCTGGAGGGTTATTATGACATAACTATGCAGTTCTGTTTACGCTCAGAGAAAAGGACAGCTATATAACTGCCATAGCTCTGTTCTTTACGCTCACCGTAAAATGAACTGCATAGCTAGCTCATAATAACCCTTCTGACCATAATGGTTGTAAATATTTAGGCTACAATGCCTGATTTGCCAATGCCTTGTCAATCCTGAATCCAATCTAAAGTTGTTTATCTGTGGCATTATTTTTCACGCTTTAGCTTGCGTGACCGGAATGACAGGGGAGATCGACGCCATTGTAGATGCGTTATGAATATTCTGTTACATAATTATGGTCTAAATCATAGACATGACTTTTATACCTTCAAGCTTACACTCATTTAAAAAAACGGGCAAGAGCATGTCGGACCATGCTCAGTGTAGGGTTCCAAAGCCGTTAAGCACTACAAACATAAAAACCGGGCAAGAGCATGTTGGACCATGCTCAGTGTAGGGTTCCGAAGCCGTTAAGTACTACAAACAAAACTAATTTTCTATTTAAAGTCATTTGGTGCCGTCTTAGATGACTTTAGTAGGTATAAACACTTCAATCGCCTGTATCTCAAGAACCAATGTCTACTTAATCGTGATAGTTTTCCTTTAAAATTCGTTATATGCTCTTTCATTTAAGATATTTGACAGTTTTTTAGTATTTGTAGTTTTGGCTGTAAGATGGGAGGACACTAGACTCAAACGAAAATTTGCGCTTTAAAGCTTAATATTTCATAAACAGATCCCTTAATCGAAAAATGGTCCGCAATATTTTTGAAAGAGCTATCCAACGACACCCCACATTAAGGGGTAGACGAAAAAAAAAACAACCCCACATTACGTGAAGGGGCGGTACGCTAAAAAAAAACATGATTTTACTTTACCGCTTTATTGGCGTAAGTAACATGTATATTCATGCTAAATTACAGCTTTCTAGTACTAAGAGTCTCTGCGCTAGGCTGCAGACGTACAGACGGGCATGGCGAAACTATGAGGGTTCCTAGTTTGATTACGAAACCCTAAAAAGCAATTCCCGCATCTATTACTTCCTACTGTACTCTATCGATATTTACTAGCACGAGGCAGCGGAGTGAAGCGGTTGGAGCAGCCTTTGTCTTCTTGTTTAACCTTCTGACGCGTTTCCAGTAATAATACAAGTTTCCTCTCTTTAACAAAACGTCGCAACCTTTTCGGTGAAAATGTCGTTTTGTTCTTTTGACGATGAAGATTTCGCGAATGTTTTGTCCGGAAAATGGTAAGTGTCTGAAAAAGGTGGATTGTCATGTGTTCACTTGGATTTAGTTTTATACTTTATCTTTTGCTAGTTTAACGTTACCGAAATAATTTTTGTTTTTACTGAGCATTTACACATTTTAAATTTCTTGCCATGTTGTTTTATTTATTGATTTGGTTGTAAGCGTGTTAAAATTCGAAGCCGAGTTTTTCGAACCAATATTGTCAATGCGTATTGTAAATGCGGGCTTGGCGGATTTAAAAAAAAAATTGGAATAACGATAGCTTAATATCCTAAATTAACACATAGGATATCTTTCATCCTAAATACTACCCGAGAGTTGGTCAACGCTCGTAGTTGCGAAAATCACGGGAAATCCTTTTCTAACATTTTCGTAAAATTTGAAGGTTAAAATAATGCCATTTGGACAATTGCATGTAATTGAGCTGTATTTTAGTATAAGGCTGCGTATCCACTTGCAACATACGTAACGCTAAATTAGCGATTTCCAAAACTCCACAAACATAAAAAAACGTTTATACTTAAAACACAATAAATGTTACAATAACTGTGGTTGATGCCTCTTTGTAAGTAATTAAGTTACCTGTTTGGAGAGACACCGCTCTTCATGAATCAAGACAAATACATCGTACTGCTAGATCAAAACAGCATCAACTCAAAATAAAACTGTATTTTAAAATCAACTTTAATACCAGTGTGTTTGGACTTGAAACAAATCTAACAGTTTTTTTGAGTGGATACTGTTTTGATCTAGCAGTGCTACATATTTAAAAAACTCCTATACCCGTATATATATTTATATCCGTCGATTTTAAAAAATGAGTTAAAATTTCAAGACAATAAAAACAACGCGTCCTAGGAAAAGAAGAAAAATAATGAAACTAAATGCATCTGTACGTGGGCGTTTTCCAAAAAAAGTGTACATCGTTGAAGACAAAATTAGGAAAATGTAACTTTTTCCTTCTCGTCACGAAAATTAACGTATCTAAATGTATGGCTAATTTTCGTGACGAAATGAAAAAAAGTTAAATTTTCTTAACTTTGTCCTTAACGATGTACACTTTTATTGAAAAACGCTTACTTGAAAGTGTACATTTTGTATAAAACCTTATGCAGTCACTATCACACTCTCAAACATACACACAAAAACACACGTACACGCATATACATGTGTGATAGTGTGTATATGACTGTATAAGGTTTTATACAAAATTTAAAGGATTGACGTAGGTGAGATCATCAGATGACAGATCGCTCATCGGCTTAAGGCAACTCCATATGTTTCAATTATATAAAAAACAAAAACGAGAAAAAAAAACACCAATAAGAAAGTTTAAGTTTTCTAGCCTACAGCGAATTTTTTTCCTGCACCTTCTCTACTACCTCGCATAGCTCTGGTGGACACGCAGCCTAAGGGTACAGCCGTAGGGGACCAGGGCTGCATTAATCTTAGCAGTTCGGTCACGATCGCACCCCCGCAGAGGGTATTGATTTGTAGACATTAATAAGTAAAATAGTTGATGGCGAGGGAGGTCGTTTGGATAAATAATGTAGTGAAATAGAAACTAGTGGCCGGTTTGAGAATCTAAGAAATATCGATGTAAATAACTACAGGATGATTGCGACTTTGGGTTTTATTTTTCCAAAAGTCTTTTTTTTTCACTTATTAATTTTTTTGATTAATGGCAAACGCGATTATTGTCTATTTGTCATTCGTTTTACAAGCTTACAAAAAAACTTTTATCATATTTTTAGAAAGAAGAACACGACGTTTCTTTCGCACAGGTAAAAATAAGTAGACTAAAAAAACGAAAATGTACTTACAATTAAGAATAATACTTGATTGATTTAGCAAAAACAATAAACCTAAGTAAGTTTGGAACTATAATAAGATTAATCGTTTTAATAATGTTTTAACTTTACTTCATATAATACAATTACTTTTGAAATGAGCCAATAAAGCTTAACTATAAATTAACAATTCAATCTGCTACGCCGTTGGATGAGTTGAAAATAAGTTAAATATTTACGAATCCGCATTATAAAATACACTTCAATATTAAAATCGTTAACAAACGTGAATTAACGATTTCGCTTTTATAGTCACATTTTAAATCGGTACTTGGTTATTTCAAGCGAGAATTGTGATTTAGTGAACACAATATTCCGTTATAAGTCATTACAATGAAAGAAGCGAAGTGAATTCAAGCAAATAAATACATGCACTAAAAGCATTTAAACAAGCTTCTTCAAAAACCTCTACTTTTAAAGACAATTCAGCATGCAATTTCAATTTGAAGCACTATCCGCACTTCGCATGTACATGGTGTTTATGAACTTGAAGATTTATTTCTTCTTTTGTTCAGTGTAACAACTAATGAAGCACTATTTATTTAGGTGTATGGATAAGTCAAAGCAATCGCAAACAAATTCACCTTTCATTTTACAATTGCTATGATGATCGTGAAAATAAAGTGACTAGCATGTTTAATGCGAGTAAAGAGTCTTCTTGTTAAAAAGCACAAGTAAATTTATCGTATAAATGTTTTTAAAACAAAAAAGATTTATTCGAAAATGCACAGCATCCTGTACCTAAAACAATTACGTGAATGTGAAACATACATGACTTGCACTACACTCGTTTCTATGGTAACGTCGCACATGTCTCACGAGCCAACAAATATCCTAACTTAAGGCGGCACGCTCTAAATCACATCTTGAATCAAGACGCAGACAATATATCACGGCGACAGCGAGCGCACTGCAACGGTGCCCGCGAGACAGTTTAAGTTGCTAGAGCCCCCGTTATTGCGGTGTAAGTTATGATTACAGACATTAGTACTGTGAGTGGTGGTAGTCATGTTTCTTATCAAGGTTTGTTTGGAACATTTGGGGGCAAAGAATCTTTTTTGGGTTCGGGAAAGCGGGCACTGGATGTATTTATAATATTTTGAATAATATTCTAAATATAAGCATGTTAATAGTGACATTGTCAGCAAAAGATCACTTATAACTATTAATTCCGTGCAGTTTTCTCAGTACAGGGGGGTTATTATGACATAACTATGCAGGCTAGACAAGTTGCATTCGACAATCGTTAGCGATTATGTTCCGATACACAAATGTATTGAATTGACGTAAGCCACCGAGATAGTCACGTGGTACTATTTCGGTGGCTTATGTCTGTTCCATATACTTTTCAATCGAAATATAGTCGCTAACGATTGTCGAATGCAACTCGTCTAGTCCTACAGTTCTGTTTACGCTCAGAGAAAAGGACAGAGCTATATAGCTTCCATAGCTCTGTCTTTTACGCTCACCGTAAAAAGAACTGCATAGCTCAGTCATAATAATCTCCCAGTACTTCCATTAAAAACAATTGATAAGTGCGTGAAAATTATCGATTTTTTAGTAGGTTAAAAATATGCTCAACAGTTTTTTCACATGTGACTAGATAATCATCTGCCTAACAACCAATTTACAAGGCAAAGTAGCTTCGGTATCATACATGCGTACGTGTGTATGAGCACTAATGCGAGGGTCTCTGAGTACCGTAGTGTGTGTTCAGCAAACGAAGGGGAGCTAATTTTCCGATAAATGCCGGTCATTAATGACTTTGCGATAAGGGAAAATCATCATCCTGTAGCTGAAATCTTCAGTTAAACCTTTACCAAAATGATCTCTATGTAGTATAAAACAAAGTAAAAAAAACACTGTCTGTCTATATATCTGCTAACTCCTAACCCACGCAACTCATTTTGATGCGGATTTTCACCATGAGTTAGATAATTTGTCACGGAAGGATTTTATGTATAGTAAATTCAGGTTTATGTACGGGTGTTACAGTTGTCAAAGCCATCAGAGGCTAACTACGTAGGACCCTCAAAAAAAGTGAGCGGATTAGAAGAAATACCGATGGTTGAGATGATTGAATGAAAGGGTTGGAAAGGCTGAGAACGATGAGTGAGTAAGCGAGAGGTGTGGAGTGAGAGAGAAAGAGTGCAACTACAAGGAACGTGAGTTATAGGACGTGTGCGTGGCGCTATTTTTTTTAATATTTAAGTCATTTTGTGGTATAAACGAGAAACTAAAGTCTGATAACGACTGTGCGGTGTTCATATAAAAACCCAGAAGCTACATGTGTAAATAAATGATAGTCAATTGACATTTAATTTAACGCGATTACTGTGACGCCTTCAACTAATATTATTATTATGTAATAACATAGAATTATTATGTACCGAAGTGAGTTTTATATTCAGCTGTAATAGTAACAGACTGTTGCTCATTGTTCATAATAAATGTATCAACATTTTGTCAGCTGTCACAGCTTTAACAAAAGCACGATATCTGTCGTGATGAATATGTAACAAGAAAACAACATTATGCTGTAAAAGTTTCACAATTCAATTGTGTATTTCTTTGACAGTCTGAATCAAATAAAAAAGCTCTTTTAAGAAAATATATAAGTTCTCTTTGTCATCCATAGACCTTGAATAAACTAAAAGAAAAAGTAAGTTTGTAACTAAGGTTTGTGGATAGAATTAACTATGTTTTTGTTAAGCAGTAAATAAGTTAACTTAGTGATCAAAGATTAAAAACTCAATGTATTTCATTGATGCAATATCAAATGTACATATTAATATGCGAGCTTTATACATAAGCAAACATGTAAATAATTTTAACTCTTTTTTTTTACACTGTACGAAATGAACAATGGCAATTTACAAAATGTATCAAATCGCGACACTTGAAAGTTGTAAGTTGTAACTAAAAACGTAGTTACTCATTTATTTACCACACCCTGTATGATACTTATACTTTATAGCATTCTCTGCAAACATAAAATCGGTGTAAACTCCAGTTCTGCTGATATTTATATTTACACAGTACTTTAGTCATATAACTTACAAAACTAAACAACCATCCGACTTTAATAAAACTACATGAGATCTGCCTTCTTTTGCAAACAGAATCATATACAGCAGTACTCTTTTAAAGCTTTTTAATGTGAAGTTGGTGTTTTAAAGTTATTTATATGGATGACTTGATATTTCTTTTAGGGGTTCCTTCGTTTCGTCAAAAAAAAATTGGTCAAATGTTTCATTACCCAAATTTTCATTTGCTAACCCGCTTTGTTTTCTGTAACCTTAAATATTTCAGGATTTTATGAAAGCTGACCTAACCTAACGTAACCTAACCTACAGTAACTACGCAAAAATACTATATTTCAGAGGTCCCTACGAAGTGCTCCAATTTTTCCAGTTTTAAATTCAATCAACAATCGCACCTTGCGCCATTTGCATGAATTTAAACAAAAGATAAATTCTGAAAAATTTATATAACATTGGTTTGGCAAATGAAAATTTTTGGAAATGATACATTTGGCCAAAAATATTTTGGCCAAACGGCAGGCTCCCTTCTTTTAGGTTTTTGTGGTAAAACTGTCTCAGTCTGATCGGTCTGTATTGCAAAACTAAAATTTTGCAAACATAATTATATTATACATATCTTATACTGCACGCAATACCTCTCATGCGCGTCCCATACCTACGTACAGTACGCAGCGTTTCTTGTGGGTTGACACAGAATTCCAATCGCATTCCACTGTCATATAGTATAAAATGCTCCATGGATTGATTCGAATTTGACTATAGTTTTAGAACATGATAATATATTCACTTAACCAAATCAGCAGTGTTTTGTTTCGCAATTAACATTTTAACTCTTTCAACGCACGAAAATAATATATGATTTGTTCTCCCTACCAACATTTAATTGTTTTTTAGGAATGGTAAAATTTGCAGACACTGTGCCTATCTTAATTCACAATTTTAAACATCAATTATGTTTATAATATCAACATCATCATCTTAGTCCTCAGGGTTGGCAACGCATTTGCAGTCTTAGGATTGCAGTCTTGTGAATGTGAGTGTCTATGGGTCACAGTTTCCACTTACCATCAGATGGCCTGTGTGCTCGTTTGCCTTTCCAATGACATAAAAAAAAATATACGAATATCTCTTTCATCATGTTCATACATTTTCCTTCATAGGTACGGTCGAACATATACGAGTACGTAGCGACGAGTACATTTTAGTCCCTTGTCGTAGCTGTTTATAAACTACATTCAAACCACTTAATGCATTATTGCGACAAGGTACTAAAATGAACAGCTACTTATGAGTCCGAGCGTGTACGGTTACGAGCGTAAATTTAAGACCCATTTAAAAAATGTACTTAGAGATACCAAGTCATTTGTAACTTAAAGGAAACTCAACCTTACTGCTGTAGAATGTGAGATTGACTCTGGACCTAAGGTGGGTCACAAATTTAAGTCCGTGATAAAAAGAATAAATTTATTTAAAGAAAACACATTTAAAAAATTACATATTAATTAGAACTAACTTATAAAATAAAACCCTCCATTGAACCCACTTGCGGCATCGTGCCGAGGACGCTCGCAGCTTTACCCCGTTGCACTGCAATGCTCAGTCGTTGAGCAAAAAAGGATCCTTGCCGGTGGTCGCCAGAGACGCCGATTAACTTGACTGACACTTCTTTTTTTTTTTTTTCGTGTCAGACGACCACGGCCCAAAAGTTTCCAGTGCAAGTGCAGCAAATATGTAATTTGGCTTTAAAAAAGCGTATTTGCGGCACTTGATGGAAGTGATTGTACATCATTTAATATCTCGCCTGTAAGTTTCCTTACCTAAACCATCACATTTAAGCATCAAAGCCAACCATGACCACCAAAACATTCATAAATGCGAACGCTGTAAAAACTTTGCTCAGAAATGAGAAGGAAAAAAACTGAATTCATTCACTTCTATTATATTAATATTTTGGCCAGAATCGAAGCAACTTTGTCAGTCGATCGCAAACAAACTCTGGCGTGGCTCCAGCGTGGAACTTCAAGTTCAATAATAATAACTTACGAAGCGTTATGGGCTATTTTGATAACAGTTCTGTAAGCGTTCTTTTCTATTTATGGTTTATTTGTTTTGCAAGAGTTGGTAGATCAGTTAATGATAAAGACTAGAAATATTTATTTATTTTTATTATTATTTTTCGACGACACGTTGGCCTAGTTGGGAGTGACCCTGCCTCCGAAGCCAGCGGTCCGGTCATTTGTGTGATCAGCTTGAGTATTTTTTCCTGAGTCTTGGATGTTTTCAATGTATTTATTACTCTATCTGAGTATGTTTATCGTTGTCTAGTACCCACAGTGCAAGCCTAGAGCTTAGTTTGGGACTAGGTCAAGGTGTGACATTCTCCCGTGATATTTAATTATTTGATTTTTGTCGCTAACTAAGGAATAAGGGAAAGGGACTAGCATGGAAAAGGCAAATGTGGAATTATGCCATGAAACCAATTTTTTCTCAAGATTACGAATGTATTCAAGATGGCTGGTCATTTCGTTAGTTTTTCCTCCGATCCGAATACAAAATATATCAATCGTTACTTGTTACAAATAAGAACAAGTATTCAATAAATGAAAATAACGTTACGTTCTATTGGAAGTAAGTTCAGTCTTATACCGAGTAACATATGCTTCATTGTAGGTTGTACCTATCCCTGTTCACCTCGTTTTACTTAGTAACGTTTTCGTTATGTGCGCGGCGAGAGAAGGGCTTTAAAAAAAAAAATACATAGCGAAGGTCAACGCACACGTCACTGATGGTAAGTAGGATCTGTGACCATATATATTTCCACTCTCAAGACTACAATCTTAAGACTGCTAAACCCTGAGGACTAAGATGGAATGCCTCTGCTAGTAATTTCACCGGTTGTCTTATCCCCACACCGAAACACAACACTACCCAGTGCCCAGAGCATAGAATGCTAGAGAGAGGACAAGTCGCCGGCGGCCGCGTCGCAGTTGTTGCAATGCGCATACTCTGCCAGTAGTTCACCCTCCGTTTAACGAGTGTGCACGCGTGCTGGGCCACTATTCTACTGCGTTATAACGATATCACGTTTGACGTGTTTTTGAATCGTTTATGCCACAGTCGCCATTACTGTAAATGACATAAGAGTTATCAAAACGTTGACAATACGGAAACACGTCAAAAACGATACCGTTATTACCGTGTAGAATTCCAGCCCTGATCACAGACAAAATTACGATTCTTCCAAAAATGTCATGGATATGATGCCTGTGTATTGTGCAATGACAGCGTGGGTATACGAGTGTGTGTTCTTTAGATGTGTGCGTGTTTTGTCTTGTCAATTACTTGTACTTTGTGTGGGTAACTGAACTTGCGACAGACGTGCTCAATAGAAATCGGCTGGCATGACCGATCTTCTTATATTTTTTCATCTGTGGTTCACTGCTTGGCGTTAGGTTAATGTTAAATATTTTGGTAGTGATCAGAATGCACCCTGCACAAGGATCTACTACCACTATTGCTATATCATAACCACGAGAGTAAATAGGTGAGGGCGTTGATGGGAGAAAATGACACATTTCCTCTGTTAAAATATATTGACGACACGCTAGCCTAGTTGGTAGTGACCCTGCCTTCGAAGCTCCTGGGTCCAAATACCAGTTAGGGCAGATATTTCTGTGATGAGCTCAAGTAATTTGTTCCTGAGTCTTGGATTTTTCATATGTATTTAAGTATATATTTCTCTACATAAGTAAGTTTATAGTTGTCTAGTACCCTAGTAGAAGGAGCATAGTTTGGGACTAGGTCAATTTGTGTGACATTTATTTATTTATGTAATCATTATTGCACAAAATAACACACTTAATATACAAAAGGCGAACTTAATGCCGTAAGGCATTCTCTACCACTTGACCTTTGGGCAAAGCAGAGATTGTAATAGCGGTGCAACATATGGTCTAACTAATACACATATAATTACAAATCAATAAGCTATAATAATATAAATACATACATTGCGCTAAAAAAAATATATAATATAAAACAATCATAATATCAAGATAATGATGCATTGTCCTGTGAAAAAAAAATACATCTCACTTCAGCTTTATCATCTAGTTTGCATACCCAATATCAAATTGACTCCCAGAACTCACACAACAAATATATTTTCCCAAATTTTCAGTTATAATAAGAAACAAATTACTGAAATATAAATTGACAGATAAGGTCGTAAGCAGGTTGCGTTGTCACGCGTCAAATTACGAAGTTGCTCGCCCTGATTCGAACCCTAGTATATTATGTTAGTCACGCATCGCGTTCGCCAATAAACGTATTTGTGCGGTCGGTCTAACGGGCCTATTGCTGGCTGGAAAAATACTGGTTTCGTCACTTGTTTTTTTATGCGGCAATGCAAGCCAATGAAAATGCTGAATCTTGCTTTGCCGAATGAAGAATAGCAAAAACCTGACTGCATGTTTTGATAATGTCGTCTATATATGTTACCCTTTATACATGTTTGTGTAGCTTTATTGTTTTTGTTTGAATGTAAGTACCCAGTGAAACTCACGACGACATTAAGACAAATCTAATGACACCTCGCTTGTTGAAATCGGCCCATCCATCCAGCCGCTGCGAGGGAACATAGAGTCGGACATACATACAGGTCAAACACATAATCCTCCTTTTGGGCTTTGCTGCATTAGGTTAAAAGAGATATTTCCACATTCGAACTTTATTCAAATGCAATAAGATGAGAAAGTGGATACATCTCTGACTGTACTAAAATCTAAAGCTAAATTAATCAACTCCTTTCTCTGATACAGTTTTTTTAAATATATAAAATAATCTAGACTCAAGCAAGTCATTCCAAATTGGATTAGTCCTAGCAATGACGCAATGTATCCTTCCTATCCGGTTTCTAAAGCCTATCTTTTAAAACTACAACCGTATATTTAATGCATTCTTCATTATAAATTACCACAACTGCATGTCTAAATTTCGATATTCGCAAACTCAGTCTTCAATACCTATTAAATTATTTCCCAATGCTTTAGAATCAACAACAAATGAAACAGGCAAAAACTGAATAATTACTTACTTAAAAAAAAAACGAAACTCTCAGTGTGCCACTCTTGCTCGCACTGTACCAGTTTATTATTTATTTATTTTATCAGGGAATAATCTCACACAAATTGATCTAGTCCCAAACTAAGCTCTAGACTTGTTCTATAACTAGGGCTAAACGTAATTATAATAGAGAAATATTATATTTAAGTATACAACAAAACATCCATGATTCAATAACAAACACTCGCGCTCATCACACAAATATTTTCCCATACTGGGAATCGAATCCTGTACCGCTAGCTTCGTAGGCCGTTTATCTACCAACTAGGGTAAACGTGTCGTCAACATGTCACGTAAACAACGACATCTTATTTGCAAAATAAATCAGAGGAAATCCTCATACATTGACCTAGTCCTTAACTAAGCTCATTGCTTGTACTATGGGTACTAGACCATGATATAAATCCTTAAAGAAATAGACGACATCCGAGTCTAATATACAAATATTTGCCCGTAGAACCTAACCCAGAACCAACCAACGAGGCTAAATGCGTCGTCAAACCTAACTGCTCGTTTTATTAGGTATAAGGTTGTGGTTAACTCCACCCAAGAAGCCCATTTAAAATCGTATAAAACTACATGTAGCGGCAGAACTTGCACGGGTTCATGTCTAATTGATTCTACTTAGACTGGAGATACGGTACCTTATCAATTTACCTAACGAAGTAATTCGCCAGGTTGGCAAGCTGGCGCGGAGCCAAACAGCGCTGTAACTTCCTCAAAATTATAAGGTGACCTACTTTAGTCCGCTACAGAATTTGAGCTTATCGATTGTCAAAGTTGCGCCTGGCCGCAAATTATATCGGGAATGGTGCTTAGCTTGTTTTGAAACGTGGCTACGTTGAAAATTTACGAAACAAAACCAAGTAAAATCAATAATCGTGAAGAAGTCAATGACATTATGTTAATTTATGTTCTATTAGCTGTTTCCCGCCACGCCATCAGAGTAGATGTCGTTTATTACTATTCCTTGAGGAACTGTCCGATTTTTCGGGATTAAAAGTACCTATGTCGTTCCCATGGAACCAAATTTCCTCTAAAAAGGTTCAGCGGTTTATCCGTGAAAGCGTAACAAACAGACAGAGCTTCTTTCACATTAATAATATAAGTATAGATGTATATAGATGTACTCGTATTCAGATAAAAGTCTTCTGTAACTAACCGACTGACTAAATTACAGAGTTAATATTCTACTGGGTTTAAACGATATTGCCTTTGACGTTTTTGGTATTGTTTTAACACGGCAGCCATTATTATAAAGTTAGTAAGTTTTATCAAAATGTTGACAATACGGAAACACGTCAACAGCAATGTTATTTTAACCAGTAGAATAGAGACCCTGACTGACTTTGAAGTCACTAGACCATTTCTTGGGTCCCTTGAGGTGCGCTAAAAAAAGATTTTCCAAAACATCAGCCCCTAAGCAGGGAACTAATTCTGTGCGTATGAAGTCACGGGCGATTTCATTCAAGTAAAGAGTGCGCGACCAATCAAACTGCAACAGCATAGCAGCGTCACCATGCAGATTGTTCGATCAATTTGATTGGTCAATTCCGCTCCTCTCCGTTTGAGAGGAAACGCGGGGTATATTTCCTAATCCAGATGCGGGCTCGCACGTAAATTGAAGCCGCGATTCGCATTTGATTGTTCCAAAAAAATGTACTTCCCTTTATTTTAGCCTACTTTGTATCGTATGTGTCTCCTGCCCCCTATTTCACAAAAATGACAATGACACATGATAGGTGACTATTCGGTTTACATTGCAAAGTTAACACACTCATACATCACTAGGTTACATATAAGCTGCGTTATATACACTGAACACTCACCTGTCACCTGTTATTGTCAGGATGGTAAAATACGAGGCTGGTGTCCATGGGCGAACTACCAGCCCGTTTGTCTTTTCTTGCATATAAAGGTTTTGGCGTGTGTAGGGCTTCGTAGTTAACAGATGAAAAGGAAACCTTAATTTATGTTGTGACTCCGGCTGTCTGTTTGTCAGCACTTCAACAGCATGTTTCTGCAGCTCGATGACATAGTATGTATGTATGTGTCTTAGCATTTTATTAATTAAAACAAAAATTAGAGTGTAAAAAGGCATTATCCCGGATCTCGTTCAAATATGATTGAGAAAAAAAGTATGGGGTATTTTTCTTTGTAACCTCTTGGGTTGATGTTCACCAAAGAAGTGGCAAAATTATAGTACCTTAGTCCTCATGCTGCAGCTGCGAGGGTAGACAGGGTTGTGCACATTCTAACTGGTCCAAAATTTCAAGCAAAATGCAAATTTTCTTCGTCTTACAAGAGAAAAAAAGGGAATTAGACATCCTTTGAAAAAGTAGATATTTACTCCTGCAGCATCAGGAACAAGGAAATAGTCTTTATTTCAACCACACAAAATTAAAATTCACAAACCAATTTTCGCTGTGGTTTATGCAGACTCTACTCGGTCAAAAGGGGTCAAGGGTTAAAAAAAAGCATGTGACACTTCTAAGACTAAGTTTAATTTAACAACAAAACACATTTCAAATACATCAAGCCGTTTTATCTTCACGTCACAATTAAACAGACATGAACCCATGTACATACATACATAGATCAAAAATATTGTATCCCATTTCCAAGCATCTTATTTCCGATAATAATATTACCCCATGTTGCTTAAACAAAAGCTATTCTCTTAATAATACTTTCTAGCCAAGAAAACAAAACAGCAGAGTAATTCCCATTCAGCTATCCTTTACAGTTAACAAATTGTCATAACTAATTCTGTGTTTGTATTATTCTGGCATCACGCCAATCTGTTGACCTGGTCCGACCCAGTTCGGATTCAAATTGTAGAAAATGTACGAAGCAACAGGGATAGCTAATGCTAAGCTATGTTCTGTTTTAAAGAACGTTCGAAACAGAAGAGTCTTGTTTAAATTTATAGAATGATACCTAATTCATGGTTACTGCTTTTGTCATAAAACTCAAGATACCTGACAGCTGGGCAAAGATTTATCTCCCTTGTTTCTGCACTTACAGCAGCACTCAGAGTCAGCTAATGATGTTTAAGTTCTTCCTTAGTGACGATTTCTCATACACATGTTTGAAAATGGAACGTGATTTTTCCCTAAAATGTCACTACGTAAGGCGGTAAGTCTTCGATCAGTCTTGAATCAGAATCAGAATCAGAATCAGAATAATCTTTATTCAAGTAGGTTTACAAATAATAAACTCTCTTGATCGAGGGCATAAAGCTAATCTTGCCAGTGTCTTAATTTGTGCCAGTTATTATGTGTGAGACCCATCAGATAGACACTTTAGCCTTTATTTTTCGACCTTAGCGTTTGCTTGGGTTACGTTAGCTAATTTGACGTCCTAAATAATACCGACAATCTGACAAATTAATAAATGCTTTAGTTTCTGCTTCAAAAGGATACGTTTCAATGACTAACAACGTAATTGAATACTAGTAAGCAACAGCATGAACCAAATCTATTCAAAATGTACCTTGAATACTCTTATGCTAGCTTCCCCACTTTTTTTTTTAATAATTTGTTACTAAGGCGTCATTCCATAAAACTAATAAGCTGTAACTGTATGACTTAAAGGAAATTGAAAGAGCTATGTTTGGAAATTCTCTGCGAGATCAATTCTAAATTGTGGACATCCGCAAAAGAGCCAAAGTTACCAACATAGCTCAGTAAATTGCAAATCTTAAATAGTGGGTAGGGCACATTGGTCATAGAACTGGGCCTCTATCCAACTACCTTATAACGATATCGCGTTTGACGTGTTTTAGAATCGTTTCTGTCATAGTTGCCATTATTGCAAATGACATAAGAGTTATCAAAGTGTTGACAATACGGAAACACTTTAAAGGCGATATTGTTTTTACCGTGTAGAATTTCGGCCCAGATGGTGGTTATAGCGGTAAGGTTTTAAAATGGCGATTGGAAAGCGAAGTGTAAGCAGGGGCCCTAGCCAAGATGCAAACGCTCCTAACGTTTTTCTTTTCTATCGCTCAAAATGTATGGGATGACATTCTCGTGCGTTTGGATAAACCACGTGGTCGACTGTCATCCCATACATTTTGAACGATAGAAAAGAAAAACGTTAGGAGCGTTTGCATCTTGGCTAGAGCCCATGACCTCCTACATGGACCGAAGATCGCTGGAAACTAATGAGGTTCTCAAAATCTACCATAGAGATTCTTGGGGTAAGTAGGCCTATTATGTTCAGCAGCTGTAGACGTCTTTCATGCGCAACAGTGGTGAGGATGATGATGATAAACTTAATTAACTACATCTAATGTGATCAGTTATTGATGAGCATTTCCTTCGCAAAATAAGACATTAACTATGTGATTATTCAATACATCTTTACTACTCTGTCATTGCGTAGGGAATGCTTAATAACTGGTATTTCGCCTCACCATCATTTCATATGAAAGACGTCTACTGCTAGACATAATAGGCCTACTCCGAAAGTCTTTACGTGATGACGAACTGGTACCGCATGCATTGAATAACCAAACAGCATCGTATTTTTATTGTATCTATGGAATGGAGAAGGCAAACGTGCACACAGACCACCTCATTTATGGCATCGAGCCCATAGACACCTTTAATCTCAAGAATGTAAACATACCATGACAATCTCGAGACTGAAAATGCGGCACACCGGCCACCTTTTGGTAAGTGGGATCTGAGACCCGTAGATATTTTCACTCTTAAGACTACAAACTTAAGACTGCAATCCAAAGACTGCAAAGGCGTTGCCAACCCTGAGGACTTAGACCTTAGAAAAATGCTGTTTGGCAGTAAGTTAAAGGGTAAGATGGTGGTAGCGATCCGGACGGACCCTGCACAAGGTCTTTCCACCACTGAAACAAAAACACCTATTCTTTACTTACTACATCTGTAAGGGCTTTAAATTAACACGCCGCTTTTTTTTTCTATGACTTAGAATTTAGATTTGATTCTGCGTTCAAATTATGCCCATTTCAATAAGCGGTTTTACTAAAGCAGTTTGTTAAACTTCATGAGCATGAAATTAAATTGCTAAAAGCTTTCTCAAGAAATTTAAATTGAAATTGTAACCATTTGAATAGATTTCTTCCTTCCATATTTGCCTTGTCGTGTCGTGTACTACATGAGTCGGAAATGCTCTCATGTAAATTGGGAGTAATAACATTGCTAAGGCAGTTCTGCATAATTGAGAGTAGTTCGCAATTATAGAAGGTAACATGTGTATACATAGGTTAATTACAAAATGTAGAAATGAATTGGTAATAACGCAGTTATGAATTGTGATAATACTCGTATTAATGAAATTTGGAAAGGATTTAATACAGATTGTAAAACCGGTTTTATTCAATACCTTTATTTAAATTAACAAATTGTTACCGCTGAAAAATACCTATATTCAAATTAGAGGTATTATTGTCATTTCGCTTTTGTTCTTATCGCTATGTATACGGTGTTTACAGTATTAAATACCTGTATTCAATACCGCTATTCATTGCACCTGATCAGTAAGATTTAAATTAGACTGTAATTAATTGTAATTTCAGACTTGTCTAAGGCGTGTCTGAGTTTTTTGTAATAACTCCGAAATCATTTAGAGAAACAAATAAACGAGTAGGTATACTGACACTGACAGGTTTACTGGTTATGGTTTTTAGGAGTAAAGTATCAAAAAGAGGTATTGTTCTCAATTGGCTAACCGATAATATACATAAATACCGGTATTCATTATACCGCTAATCAAGAGGCAAGACTCTGCCCTAATTATCTGCGCAGTCGTTTACTTTGAATCGCCGGCGCCGGTGCGCACTGTGTTTCGATTTCCGATAATGCGGGTAGACACACTTAACAAGAAGATACTGTTTACACAGTGTTTAGTTAGGACGTACTGCGAGTGCGGGGGGTCCGCGGGTATGTGCGGGGATAACTACTTAACAGACAAAAATAGCGAGCGTCCATTCACTTTACTTCGCACTAGTAGTTATCACTTAACAGGGTGACCGTTAACATGTTGATTTTTCACTTTACACCTGTAGTTCTTACCTGCACTTGCTACTTCACAGAGTGTAAACAAGCCTTAACAAGAAATGAGGCCGTGGAATGTGAAGTGACCTCAAAGTACCCCCATCTAAAAATAATTATTTATGTACTAAAACTACAGATCTAAAAAGGTATCAGATAGTACAACAAAAACTTGAAGTACTTTTTTGGGAAATGTATTAAGTACGTTTTGTAAAAAGTCTTCGAACAAAAGTTGTTGTTTATGATATAAAAAAATTAACCCTAAAATGTTGTTCGTATTTTAAAAATAACCCTGTATACACTACTACCTTACTTAAATACAAAGAAAACATCGAAGACTCAGGAACAAATACTCGTGCTCATCACACAAATATTATTATTATCTGCCCTTACCTGGATTTGAACCAGGGACCACTAGCTTCGAAGACAGAGTCACTAAACTAGGCCAAAGTGTCGTCATGTATTTCCGGACCTTTGTGACGTAGGGCCCTGAAGAGACGAGACACGGCATGGTGTGTGTGTGTTAACACTTAATTGAACAAAATACAAAAAAAAACAATAATGTACAACGGCGATCTTATCCCTTTGAGGGATCTCGTCCAGCGAACCTTTTTGGATGATTGAGAAAAATAAGAAAAACCGGCGAGTGCGAGTCAGACTCGCGCACACAGGGTTCTGTACATACCATTATCATTACACCAAGGTGTCTGTATTAAGATTGAGCAAAAAACGGCATAAAAATCACGTTTGCTGCATGGGAGGCCCCCTTAAATATTAATTTAATTATTTTTTCTTAAAGTGAATATACAACTAAATATTCTGTGAATATTTCAAGAATCTACCTGTTGCCGGTATAAATATCAAGCAAAAAACGACAAATAAATCACATTGGTTGTATGGGACCCCTTAAATATTTATTTTATTTTGTTATTAGTATTTGTTGTTATAGCGGCAACAGAAATACATAATTTGTGAAAATTTCAACTGTCTAGCTATCGCGGTTATTTTATACAGCCTGGAGAAAGACAGACGGACGGACAAACTGCGAAGTCTTAGTAATAGGGTCCGGTTTTACCCTTTGGGTTCGGATCACTAAAAAGGGACTTGCCTTTTGCATGCCGAAATAAGAAAGTGACTTGCCTAACTCACTTAAGGCGATAATAATTCGATAGTTTTCTAAAAGCATAAGGCAAACAAGCACACAGGCCACCTGATGGTGAAATCTGTTCTGACCAATAGACATTTGCATTAACAAGACTACAATCTAAGACTGCAATCCTAAGCCTGCCAATGCGTTGACAACCCTGACCACTAAGATGGAATGCTTCCCCACACCGGAACAAAAAAGTGGCGGTAGGTTAAAGATGGTGGATACTAAAAGGTTAAAAGCTCATAAAATTCACTTAACACTGGCAACCTATTACTAGCCGCTGTGCTAACATACAATTTAAAACCCAATTACACGCCATCAGTCTTCATATTCTCCGAATTACCAAATTTGTGAAAGTAACCTTATCCTATGGCGTCATAAATTCGTCGAAATGTTCGTTTCGTGACGCTATTACACGTAATCGCTTGGCCGCCTGTTCCTTATATCAGTCTAAAACAGCACAAGTACAGTCAATTAGCGACTTACTTACGTCCTTTTAAAGTTACTAGAAATCACGCAGTTTTGAATGGGCGTAAGTGCTATAAATGTTAATTTTGTTATGTCGTTGTATCGCGGTGAAAGAATTACTTACACGAATGTAACTCGAAAGTGATTAGATTGCTACCGCTTTAGTGGATATTGAATGGGAGCTTCGTTTTTTGGTTAAAAGGTTTTTTTATGATAAAGTGATGGCACACGAGCACTCAGGCCACTTGATGGTAAGAGGAGTCTGAGACACATAGACATTTGAATTCTCAAGACTATAATCTTAAGACTGCAATCTTAAGACCTCAAATGCGTCGCCAACCCTAAGGACTAAGATGGAATGCCTCTATGCTAGTAATTTCACCGGTTGTCTTATCCCTACAACGGAACACAACAATGCGAACTCTGTTGCTTGGCGGTAGGTTAATGGATAAGATGGTGGCAGCGATCCGGACGGATCCTGCACAGAGTCTTACCACCACTAAAGGGTCGTGCTGTACGTTGCATCCAAACTTCGTGTATCAA
Organism: Acleris holmiana; assembly: GCA_949316455.1. Taxonomy (NCBI): domain Eukaryota; kingdom Metazoa; phylum Arthropoda; class Insecta; order Lepidoptera; family Tortricidae; genus Acleris; species Acleris holmiana. The sequence continues at coordinate 16,959,648 of OX438770.1, forward strand.
GGTTTAGCTAATAAACGAAATCACTAAAGTTGACTCAAATAAATTGTACGCCAAATATGCAGTAAAAAAAAGAAAAAAATATCGTTTTTGAAATTTTGTTACTGTTTACAATATAAAATGGATGCTGCGTGGCGGTAGATTAAACGATAAGATGGTGGTAGCGAACCGGACGACCTTGCAACTTTACTACCAGTACTTAAGTTTACCCCTTTATCTTACAATAAGCTCTTTCGGATACAATTCAATCTCTTCACGAACTTTTGTGCAATTACTTCTCTTTTACACGCTACAAGATCAAATGCGCAAGGTTTTCTCACGATGTTTCCTTTACCGTAATAAATAGTAATGCACCAAATTTAGAAAAACTCATAGGTGACCGAAGGGTTTCGAACTTGGTACCTTATGATCACGAGTCGACCCCTAAGCCACTAGGCCACCGACGCTCTTCCCACTAAAGTTAAAACTAACTCCTAGTTCCACGAGCTCCAAGAGTTAAGACAAAGGCACAATATAACACATTACTGAGTAATTAATCACTCTAAGCAATCATTGCTCTAAGCTCGGGTAGTTGCAGTAAATCAACTATAATAATAAATGGGTCGCAGCGGGAGAGAAGCGAGCGGAGTAGCCTTACATAATAATTATGGGTCATACACAGATTCAGGTTACCGTCATTCCTGTGGACACACCGCAAGTTGACGTATTTAAGGCCTAATTTTTTGGCTAAGCCCATTACCGCAAAAACACCGTCACGACTGCTTTAGACCTATCATATAAAAGCAGAACTTATATGCACACAAGCTCTTAACTATTGACCACAGGAGAGACAACTTTTGTTTTTAAGAGTGTGTATGACCCTTATGTATAGCACACAAACTATTCTAATTCTAAACGTAAGTACATTGGTATTGAAAATAATGTATGAGAGCTACTAAAAGGTTAAAAGAAATCAATAAAGCGGACTTGGCACCTTACAGCCCTTAGCGGGTAGTAGGACCTTGTGCAGGGTCCATCCGGATCGCTACCACCATCATATGCATTAACCTACCGCCAAATAGCAGTATTCGCATTGTTGTGTTCCGGTTCGGGGATAAGACAGCCGGTGATATAAACTAGCATAGAGGCATTTCATCTTAGTCCTCAGGGTTAGCAACGCATTTGAGGTCTTATGATTGCAGTGAATGCGAATATCTATGGGTCAAAGTTTCCACTTATCATCAGGGGGGTTATCATGAAGGAAAGGACAGAGCTATATAACTGTCATAGCTCTGTCCTTTTCTCTGAGCGTAAACAGAACTGGATTGTTATGTGATAACCGCCCAAATGGCCTATGTGCTCGTTTGCCTTCTCAATGCCATAAAAAAAAAACAATGCAATGCAAGTGACACGTGTCAACCAGTTTATTTGTAGTAGTAAAAAATAGAAAGCTTATCTTCACACGCTTCATAATATTTCCTCTGAAGTTAAACCATTACTTAATAACATGGTAACTACGACAATAACTGATACGGAGAGTCAGACAAACTGCAGTGTTAGCAAAAGACCTATGTCTACTTGAGCTGAGATTCTACTATGTAAAAACGATATTGCCTTTGACGTGTTTCCGGATTGACAACGTTTTGATAACTCTTATTTACTTGACAGTTAAAAACACTACCAAAACACAAACTCAATATCATTTTAACCTATTAGAATAGTATTCCTGCATTTTTACCTTAGAAAACCTATTTAAAATTGAAGAGAAACATCCCAAGAAAACCAAGACATCTCCGCTCCTTGCTGCACTGTATATCAGTACATCCAAACCCCGCTAATGTGTTTGGTTTAGCAGATCTAGTTACAACTATGCAGGCACATTACAGGCACTTCGTGTTATCTACGACTACCAAGAGAGTATATACGTAGTGCGGTTGGTTCAGTGGAAATGTAACTATGGAGATTTATAGACGGTTTACGAACTTCTAGTTAGATTGAACAAACGAAAAAAGAACATTACAACGTAACTAAATGTTTTGGTTATTTTTCAAAACGAATATTAATGTTCTTCCGTGTGGTGGCCGGATTAGAATAGTGCCACTCCATTGTCTTCCCATTGATATCTTAAGAGGCGACTAAGGGAATAAAGGCTTGAAGTACTGTTAGGCGATGGGCTTGCAACCTGTCACTAATACACTGGTAAACATCATAGCCTGGTTGTGCAAAATGTGGTTACAGAATCAGGATGTCTTTTTAGAGTGGTTGGTATTTCTGTAGCTCTGCCTAGCCCACTCTGGGAATGAAGGCGTGATGTTATGTATGTATGTGTAATATTATTATTTTTTTCTTCACACTGTGGACAGAAACTAACTTTCTTTTTTGAAGAGCCTGAGTTAGTGTCACACTGCTGGGTCCGTCCATCCATAGAAATCTCTGACCAGTCGCTTCGAAATGCATCTAAGTCGTCCGGCCACCTTCGCCATGGTCTTCAATTATGGTGCCGGTAACCGTCCGTCACCCACTCTGATACAATGTATATGCCCACCTTTTAGGGTGCATGCGTCAATCCAACTTTAACCTGGCTATAGCATAGCATATATTGTATGTACCTGGCATAGGTACAATATATTACATGAGCACATTTTGTCCCCCTGGATCATGACAATTATTTTGTCATAAAAGCCGAGAGTCCTTTATAAAGTACTTTGCCCTTGTGTCCTGAACCTTCCGCCGCTGGATTTAAGGTCTAAAATTATTGTTACCGTTTTAAGCTAGAACAAAGTTGATTTTAGTTGTAAATATTATGTACTTTATAAAGTACACTCGGTTTTTTCGGATGAGTTTATTTGCGTAGTGTTAATTAATGTGTGTTTGTTAATTATGTTTCAGTAAGATGTAAGCATGTAGTTTTGGTATTTATTTTGTCACTTACTACCTATAAGTATTTGTTTAACAGGATTGTTTTTATTTTTTCATTTTCCTTTATTAAGTATATTTATTTATTCGTATAGCGTACCGTCCGTCTGTCACAAACGGAGCTGGCTGAAAATCAGCGCTGTAGGTGTTGAACACCTCAGCATTATGCTGAGCCAGTGTCCGATTCTCTGCCGCGAAGACACACTCAATACTCTTTTATTGCTCTTTTCTGTTTTTACTTTTTTCTGTGTGTCTTATGTGTGTAGTGAATAAATGTATTTTTCTTTTCTTTTTTTTTTTAGTGTCAGGACTTGAAGTGAGCGTCCATTTCGTTCTTTATAAAGGATGCGAGGATCCAGGAGGTTATATTTTAGGGCATATTTTTAACTAAATTAGGTTTTTATGTATTCGAAATGGTATTTATAGAAGTACACTAGATTGTTAATCAAGTTGATTAATAAACTTTGCTCAAAAATCAGCTATTAACTCTGTTATTGATAATTGAAATGTAATACAGCATTAATTTTGCTCTAACACATAAAGACCCGGTGTCCTTTAAAAGTTAGATCAATAGGTACTTTCTGGGTGAGCCTTGACTGGTCACGAGAAAATCCATCTAATAAAAAAGTACATGTTATGCTAAAGATAAATTATAAGACAACAGTCTTTTACTAATGGTCGAATGAAATCTAACCATTTATTGCATATCTACCAGCTTACATAATCATACGAATATGAATCTAGCAGTGAGTAAATAAAGCTCAATTACCGTTGCTCTTAAAAGCCATTTTCAATTTTGAAACCAATTGAAATGAACTTTACACATGTTATAATAAAGTTGAAATTAAATTGCTCTGATTATGTATGTATCTCCTATGGAACACCGGGTCTCACGAAGTTATAAGGGCACAGCAATATGAGAGGGTAAGCTTAACAAAAAGTGGTTTCCTAGTGATCTACGGCTATTACATTTTGCAGTTATTACAATACAATCAAGAAATCAACTAAGATAAAAATAAAAATTGGACTTGCGCGCATTTAGTATAAAGAAAATATAGGCACAGGAGTCATTTCATTTGATTCGATACTAATATAAAAAATCTGAAAGTAAGTCGGCCTGTCTGTTACCGTGAACCGATTTCGATGGAATTTTGCATGGAGATAGCTTGAGTCCTGGAAAAAGACATAGTATAATTTTAACCAGGAAAAATTGGTTAATCCCGTGGGAATAGCCATAGCGTTCAGGATGCTGTTCGGGCTGCCTCAATGATGGTTTCCGAGGTACGAACGGACGGTTTCCACGCAATCATGAGGAAGCGATACGCGTCGCTGCTCGTTCACAGATTTTAAATTGTTATGTTGTTTTGCGTATCACTACCCCAATAATAAGCCGCTGTATTTACTAACTCTATGAATGTATTGTCCAAAATAAATCTATTTTATATGATTTGATAAGCGACAAACGCAAACGGAATCGCGGGCAACAGCTGTTATCAAATAAATATTTTTAGTATCATGATGTTTACTTTACACACGCTAATATGTCCTATTTTAAGTACAAAAAGTAAGTAGTAAGTGTGTTAGTGGTGGTAGGACCCTGTGCAGGGTCCGTCCGGATCGCTACCACCATCTTATCCATTAACCATCCGCCAAGCAACAGTGTTCGCATTGTTGTGTTCCGGTGTGGGGATAAGACAACCGGTGAAATTACTAGCATAGAGGCATTCCATCTTAGTCCTCAGGGTTGGCAGCGCATTTGAGGTCTTAGGATTATAATCTTGAGAATTCAAATGTCTATGGGTCTCAGATTTCACTTACCATCAGGTGGGCCTGAGTGCTCGTGTGCCTTCTCCTTAACATAAAAAAAAAAATAAAAAAAAAAAAAAATGTAATATCAAAGTATTTTCCCATTCAGAAAGCAAGTTCCTTCTTATCTTCAGTAGTTTTTTCGATTGCTCAGACGGAACGGTGCCAAAATTATTAACGCACCGACCAACTTCTGTATCATCGATCAAAAACTTTCAACCCAAATTAGGTTTTTCTGGGCATGTGTCATTCATCATTGTGTCCTTTTTTGCTGTTAAGGCGCCAGCATCGCTTGATCACCTTGAATATTTGATTCATATCTACAAGGTCAAGGTGAAACTATTCGGACTAATTCAAGCAAATGTGAAAATTATGCAAATTACAGTTTTTTTCAATTCACAAAAACGCGCCCATTACTTTAGAGCCGTCTTATCCGTTTTAGGGTTCTGTACCCAAAGTGTCAACAGGACTATTAACCTCGTAAGGCCCAACGGCCTAAAGTTAGGACATTTGGCAAAGTGACTTTAAACTTTAGTTGACTTACACAAGGTTCTTTTTTGAAGTAGCAAAATTTTACGTGGGCCTCACGAGGTTAATACTAAGCCTACGCAACCCGTTAGTCTGTCTTTCTTCGGGCTGTATCTCATGAACCGTAATAGCTAGACAGTTTAAATTTTCACACGGTGTGTATAACAACGACAATAAAAAAAAGTTTTGTTTACAAAATTAGGGAATAAGTAACTTATCCCTTGTCTTCAATAGTTTTTTTATAGATTGCTGACAGAACGGTGCTAATTGTAAACGCAATCAACTTCTGTACCATCGATCAAAAAAAATCAACGCCAATTAGGTTTTTCTGGGTTTGTCACTCATAATTGTATCGTTTCAAGACCTTAAAGACCTTAAAGTTTTCTTTCATCTTGATTACTGAATATTAATAGATGAAAATTCTCAAATGTAATCTCTAATTCTAATATGGCTAGTGTATTTAAATGTTTGTAATTAAAAGGTTTTTTTGTTAAAATAGTTTTAAATATTAAACATATTATAGACCATATTAAGACCAAAATATTTCATGGCACACATTGTTGAATGCCTACGCCAGAGATATTATATTTAAAAAAAAAGGCATTACCTTAAAATTGAATATACTTACATGTAAAACTCAGTTTAACCTACCTAGATACGGTCAAGGAACTTTAATTGATGTCACTATGGAACCCTGTCACAAAGTCAGCGTTAATCATTAATTTTAGCTTTCTTTAATGTAGTTTGAAGCTGTCATTCAGACAACTTAATAAATTATGGGGTTCCTCATAATTAAAAATGAAATTCGTTTTTTTTTTCGTCAAACCCATACGTGTGGGAAATCTGTGAATAGGTCTTCAAAAATGATATTGAGGTTTATTTTATAATGTATTTTTTTTCTAAGCTGAATAGTTTATGCGAGAGACACTTCCAAAGTGGTAAAATGTGTCCCCCCTGTAACTTCTAAAATAAGAGAATGATAAAAGTAAAAACAAAATATGATGTACATTACCATGCAAACTTCTACCGAAAATTGGTTTGAACGAGATATAGTAGTAGTTTTTTTTAATCCATCATAAATCGTCTTGCTGCTACGGAACCCTTCATGGGCGAGTCCGACTCGCACTTGGCCGCTTTTTTCAATACTGAAATACTACCGCGGTATTTTAAAGAATACGGTGGTGGTTGAGATACGGACGGGTGCTGCACAACAGTAAATTCCTACCATCACTTAAATAATGCGAGCCCATTATACATGGTGGGAACGAGTAACCCGCCAAATTTTAACCATCGATTCTAGAGCCTATTTGGAGTATATAATGTGGTAACATGTAGTCCTATAATGCATAATTTCCGAGTTTTTTTTTTTAAACACAATTACATAGTTCATTTAATTTAAACTTTGTCACCTCTAACCTAAAGCATAATTTACTAAGAAATTGATTAAATTAATTAATGTTCTACGTCGATGATTTTGCTACTTACAACATGAATCTATCTAGTAAATAATGCTTTAGGTTAAGGTGACAGAGTTCAAATTCAATTAAGTATGGAAATGATTTTTAAATAATAATAATTTCGGAAATTATGCTTTATTGGACTTCATGTTATACCACATTATATACTCCAAATAGGCTCTAGAATCGATGGTTAAAATTTGGCGGGTTACTCGTTCCCACCCTGTAGTGTATCTTGAGTGTATTATGACCCAACTGCCGAAAGAGGAGGGAAATCTTTTCGACCTGTATGTAATTGTGTATGTATGTTTCTGTATTCCCTTGTAAAGATTGAACGGGTGACCCGATTTCGACCATCGAGATGTCAGATTCGTCTTAGCGTGGCGAGTTTAAAAAAAAGGGAAATTGGCGAAATAAAATATACACATAACTAACATTATATTGACGATATCATCACAGCAGTTGACTTTATAGGGTTCTGTAGTCAACAAGGAACTCTTATAGTTACGCCATGTCTGTCTGTCCGTCTGTCCGTTCTGTCCGCGTTTAACTCAGACACTCTTGGTACTACAAAGCTGTCATTTGCCATAGTTATACATCGAAGTTTCGCCATCAAAGCTGTGAGATAAAATCTTTGGTAAGTCAAGTTGCTTTTTACATTACATCTGAGGTATTATAGGTTTTTTTTTATGTTAAGGAGAAGGCACACGAGTACTCAGGCCACCTGATGGTAAGTGGAATCTGAGACCCATAGACATTTGAATTTTCAAGACATCAAATGCGTCGCCAACCCTGAGGACCAAAATGGAATGCCTCTATGCTAGTAATTTCACCGGTTGTCTTATCCCCACGCCAGAACACAACAATGCGAACACTGTTGCTTGGCGGGCGGTTAATGGATAAGATGGTGGTAGCGATCCGGACGGACCCTGCACGGGGTCCTACCACCACTAAAAACCTCCTTAATATTATTTTTCATTAAATATCACAATTATCAACCTTTAGATTTGTTGATTTAGAATATATTGAACTCTCTTACTTCTAAAAATGATCTAAGAGCACCAAATATCTTTAAAGCGAAAATTCGTTCAAACTAAGTAGTTATTTTTTGTATTTATAGTAACGGCTTCGGAATTCAACACTGAGCATGGTCCTACATGCTCTTGACTGATTTTAAAGAGAGGTTAATTAACTGCAGCTTCTTACCATTTTTCCACAAAATAGATAAGAAGCCAAATTCTATCTAAATAATGTTATCTAGAATAAACAATGCTTAACTTATTTCATGTGTGTGACGGGGTAGTAATAACAGATTTTGTTTAGAAATATGCCTAAGTATTGATTGATTGTTGGGTTTTTGTGTCACTTCTCAACAGTGGTCTCTTGGGAAACGCTGGTAGATTTTTGACTATTTATCTTCACATTCATAAGCAATACTAAATTGTCTACGATGAATACAATTTTAGTACGTAAATCTGGCTCATATAAAATGCAATTGACTTCAAACGTAACAAAAGTAACTCAATAATACTTTGACTTTGACTTTGAAAAGAGTAACAGCACAATACCAGTTTTCAATTGTCGCACAAAGGAACGCGTTTGTGCATTTGTCTGGCGTCTATCGGAGCAGTCGGCAGCATAATAGATGCAATTGCTATTCAATGTTGTCGTTAATTTATAAATGCGGCGTTGGTTACGTTGATACAATTTAATTTAAGTCTTTAATTATGTTTTTTATGCGTTTCTAGTTACTTGCAAATACCTATAAAAACGAGTTAAAAGTACACATTATCAAATAACGTGAGAAATTAAGTATCTGAATTTTCCCTTGTATTTGATTCTCAGAAACCAAGTAAAAATAACTCAAGTGCTTATAATAATTTTATCCGTGGAGTGGCGTTTTCTTAATATCTTTAGTTTTACCCATAAATCATTTTGTTCATAACCTAGTTGATTGATTATTGTTACCGTCAATGCGGCATTATGTATCAAAATAGTTTTCAAAAATATCGAAATTTATTTTACATACACACAACACGCAAGTTTCCTTTAAACTTCGAGGCTAAGACCACTTAAGTCTCAACAGACCCTCGCATCCTTTGTTCAACTATCACGTGATTAAGCATGACAAAGTGGGAACTGTATACATTATCCATACTGACCCATTTTCGCCGGGTTCCCAAACACCGCACCGAAGCACACAAACAGCACAAAAAACGTCTTGCACTCCATTTTAACTTTTCAAATTCAAAGTGAACTTTGAAAATTGTAAACTTTGTTGTTGAACCGTATCACATTTTCACTTTGTTGTACCCGTTACGAGTGCTACGGCGTAGCGCGGCGCGCGTCCGTCCGGCTCTACCAACCCCAGACGACTGAGCTCGCCCGTGCTACGGTATTCAACGACTTGATATTATTGATTCTTTTAATGTTATTTTTGGAGTTTTTAGACGTTATGTGGTGTGCACTTTATTTATTGACGGTGTTTTGTTTTCAATGCAATCTGTATTGTAATTTTTTTAAAGTAAGATAAGTCGTAATAAAACGGTTTTTATTTTATATGGTAAAGTTTATACGAGCATATTTACTATTAATGCCCTTATGAATGCATATACTTATGGAAAGTATAAAAGCAAGGCATGCATATGCATGGTTTTTAATGAATAACCGACGTTCATAAATGGGTATTTTCCAAAAAAAGTGTACATCGTTAAAGACAAAATTAAGAAAATTTAACTTTGTCCTCAACGATGTACACTTTTTTTGGAAAACGCCCAAATAAGTTATAAATATGTGTTCATCATGTATTTATGAAATTTTAGTACACTTTTTCCTTAATTGTAGTCCAAAGATAAGAAGTAACAATATAAACTACATTAAGATTTTATACAGACTGTGTGGATTAGACGTCCTCATACTAAATACAAAAGTTTGTGTGTTAGTTTGTCCTTCACGTTGTAACGGCTGGACAGATTTGGATGAAATTTGAAATGATAAATAGCTGACACCTTGGATTAAACACATAAGCATTCATCATTTCGAAGAATAAAAATTCTAGCGGGAAAAACGATAATCGAAATCTACGTGGACGAACTCGCGGGCAGAAGGTAGTGATTCGATAAAACTGTAATCCATACATTGTATAGGCTGTTTGAGTACGTGTGTCTAACACTTTAATTTATTTAAAAAGATAATTAGTCACACTTTCCTTTAAAAATATGTATCTACGAAACGTTTTTCAAGAAAACTGTCGCCATTATTTTCTTAACAATAAAAAGAGAAAACGTTTTACACGGGCGACCAGAGAGATACAAAATAAGAAAAATGTCAAAGAGTAATTGCGATCGGAGTCTGCGACCTTTTTGTTTTTATATAATTGTTAGTTATGTTTTTGCTTCAGTTTTTATTTTTAACTTAGAAAATATCAACTGCAATGAACTTATTTAATTTTAATTACTGTCAATTGATTTTGATAAGCTTGTTGGTGAACGCGTTAGTTTAGTTTTGCTGTAATTTCAATTTGATTTTACTTCCGAATAAAATGTAATAAATTCAAATTTTATAATTCAAATTTTATTTAGCAAGAAAAAGTCACAGTATAAATTGCACAGCGTGTCAAATTATAAGTTATTACATTGAGATCGTCAGTAATTAAAATTAGAAATAAAAACCCAGTTTAATGTTTTTTTGGCTGATAACGTTACTTTGGCTGAATCGATTTTTAGCAATAAACGTCGTCATATACTTTTTCAATAATGACTATTGTTTCATATTGGTTTCGGATAAAAAGAATCAACCTTTTTATCAAGGAAACAATCTAGTATTTAAATCTCCCTAGTCCCCAACTAAGCTCTAGACTCGTACTGTGGCTATTAGACGGACGACACGGTGGCCTAGTTGGGAGTGACCCTGCCTCCGAAGCTAGCGGTCCTGGGTTCAAAACCCGGTAAGGGCAGATATTTGTTTGATGAGAGCGAATATTTGTTCCTGAGTCTTGGATGAATTCTATCTATTTAAGTATGTTTTTCTCTATATAAGTATGTTTATGAAAATGAAAATGAAAATGAAAATGAAAAATATTTAATCAATCTCACACACAGCACCACCACCAACTTAAACTTATATCATGTTTGACATATTAATAGAAATATTGGGTGCGGTAGTGTGACATCGATATGGGTGTTCACTCAGCATTGTGTCGCGGCACTTGTTAGTGCTGCAACGCTGATATTCTGTGAAACCCAGATCGAGTGCGACAGCAACCGAGGTGTAACGCCTTCCCATAGAATATTTGACTGCTAGGTATAATTGTTTTCCTTATTTGGTAACACAAGTAGGTAAGTGAATTGTGTGAACGTCTGTACAGATAGAACCAAATTTATCGTTGTCTAGTACCCATAGTACAAGCCTAGAGCTTAGCTTGTCCTCTGATATTTATTTATTATTATTTATTAGATAAAGATAAACATACTCACTTAGATTTATCTCTGAATCTTGGATACCTATGCAGAAATACAAATTTAAATACATCAATATTCAAGATTCTGAAACAAATACAAAGATCTTCCTCTACCGCAAATCGAACCCAAGTTTTATTAGTCCTAACTAACTGGGCTAACAGCGTCTTCAACCTTTATACTTGTAATGTTAAGGACCAAATAGGGTATACACGTCAAATACGATATCGTTATAACGCAGTTGAATAGAGGCCCTGTTTCCATATTGTCAACGTTTTTATAACTCCTATGTCATTTACAATAATGGCGACTGTGACATAAACGATTCTAAAACACGTCAAACGCGATATCGTCATAACGCAGTAGAATAGAGGCACTGAGCGTTTTCCAAAAAAAGTGTACATCATTTCGCCACTAAAATAAGCCATACATTTACATACGTTAATTATCGTGACGACATGGAAAAGTCAAATTTTCTTAATTTTTGTCCTTAACCTACCCTTTTCGATCTTTGTCTTTGTTTCGGTGTTTGTTGTTTGTTCTCGGATCTCGCTATTTCTTTCTCTGTCTATCATGCTTACTCCACAAATACTTTTCAGAGTTGTCTCATTGTAACAGCATGAATACTGCTTTCAGTATTCACAAACATCTGCATTATCGCGACTAGGGCTTAATTTGAATTACTAATAGCAATATACTATCCAGGTCAGAGCTCTAATAATATTCCGATATTCATTATACAGTGGAATAAGCTTTGATATAATTAATTATATACATATACTAGTTGAGCTTAACGAGCTTTGACGATATTAGTAATTGCCGCAGCTTTCCTTACGTTACGAAATTCTTGTTTGCCTAATAAAGTACCTAAAATTAAAATACTACCCTAAATCAACTCGAAAAGAGTTCTGTCAGGTTGCTTCTCCCGGCCGGTCATGAGTCATATTATTAGTTTTTAAAATATTAAAGCCTTTAAGATATGATATGTTTGTATTAATAAATAAATAAATTAATTAATATCAGGGGACAATCTCACACAAATTGAACTAGTCCCAAACTAAGCTCTAGGCTTGTACTATGGGTACTAGACAACGATAAACATACTTATATAGAGAAATAAATACTTAAATACATAGAAAACATCCAAGACCCAGGAACAAATATTCGCGCTCATCACACAAATATCTGCCCTACCGGGATTTGAACCCAGGACTTAATTATTAATGTGTAATTCACACCAAGAAATAAACCTGGCCTGCGCTTGTAACGAAGCAACAGGAAATGGTTGTGTTGTTGTAGTGTTGCCACACAAAGAAACGTTGGTCTTTTTATTGATTTTTTTTTATTGTCGCTGATGATTGTGTCACTACCTTTTATATTTAAGTTTGTTTGTAAGTCAGGGTCCCTCTGAAAACCAGCGCCGCGGCTTACTGCGGACAATGCTGAGTAGGGGCCCTTTTTCAACGCCATGTTAAATGTGTTAGTTGTCATTTGTTTTAAGAATATTTTTTGTGAGCGTTGAATAGAAAAAACTATTCTATTCTAAAAAAACCGAGCAAGAGCATGTCAGACCATGCCCAGTGTAGAGGTCCAAAGGTTCAAAGCCACACCAACAAGCACAAAAAGCTATCTCGAAAATCAACAAGTGTGAAGGAATTTTATATTGCTGGGTGCTGCTTTCAACCTAAAAGTTATTCATAAAATGTAAATATTTTTATGATACCTCGCTCGAAGTTATAATGTAAAAACTACCTTTCACACGCCAGCCTTTTACCACATGTATTGAATCAGAATCAGAATCAGAATAATCTTTATTCAAGTAGGTTTACAAATAATAAACTCTTTTGAAACGTCATAGTAGCGACTTAGCCTAAATTGACTGCAGGTTCAAATCGCGACCGATCAGAGAAGAACCTGTAAGAAACTGTCGGATGTCTTTTTTTTTTTCGACGTTCGCAACCTTTTTTGTCGTAAGGACTAAACATTTTATTACAAGCAATTCAGTCCCAAGCATTGTTATCATTTATATAGTCTTTAATACTATAATATTCTTTAGAAATTAGTTTACGCTTAATGTAACTCTTAAATTTATTTACTGATAGTTCAGTAACATTACTTGGGAGCTTATTATAGAACCTAATACAATTACCCATAAAAGAGTTTTTATTTTATGGAGCGGCGTGAAGGGCACTGCGAGCTTATATTTATTTCTGGTATTAACATTATGTATGTCACAGTTCTTTCTAAATTTAGCGATGTTTTTATGAACATACATAATGTTTTCATAAATGTATTGACTGTGCATGGTCAATATATTAATTTCTTTAAACTTATCTCTAAGCGAGTCTCTCTGGCCCATCTTGTAGACAGCACGAATAGCCCTCTTCTGCAGAACAAAGATGCTATTTACATCAGCAGCACTACCCCACAGTAAAATACCATATGACATAATACTATGGAAATAACTAAAATAAACTAATCGAGCGGTATCTAAGTCTATTAATTGCCGAATCTTATTAACTTCTTTTTTCTTCTTTTTTCTTTGGGAGAGCGTCCCAAAACCTTCTCCTGTCAGTTCCTTTTTCTTCCTCTAAATTTTACACAAATTCTTTTACCATCAAGGCGATAAGGTTATGGAATGCTTTGCCTGTGGAGGTACGACGTGCTAAGTCTGTTGCCATTTTTAAAAGCAAGCTAAAGGATCATTTTCTGTCACTTCCGTAGTTTTTCTATTATCTCCCTTACTTTTTTCTTTGTTCTATCTCATGCTTCGTCTGTTGTCATTGTTTGGCTGTTTTGGAGGATGTATGTATGTATATATTATATAGATGTATAATTATATGTATTTAGTATGTATTTATTCAATTATTTACTTTATGTATTTATATTTAGTATATTTATAAATAGTTCTAATTTCAAAATTGAAATAATTTAATTGTTTTTTTGTAGTTATTTAGTTTGAGTTCTAAACGAATTAGTTTACACCCCCTGCCATGAATTTGTGTCCTCAGTTATTTCTCTTACAAGGTTGTCTGGAAGAGATCGCTATTTAGCGGTAAGACCGCCTGTTGTATACCTATGATTTAAATGTACTGTTCCATGTTCTGCTTTAACTTTTTTTAATTTTTGGTGTTCAATAAAGAGTATTTGTATTGTATTGTATTGTATTGTAACTGCAAAAACTGCAGAACTGAGTCTACCCGCCAATCCAGCAAGATGAGGACCCCATTGGAGCTTGGAGTCTAACGTTATACCAAGAAACACTGTATCATTAACTAGGTCTATTGATGTCATCATGTCATATATTGACGACACGTTAGCCTAGTTGGGAGTGACCCTGCCTCCGAAGCCAGCGGTCCTGGGTTCAAATCCCGGTAAGGGCAGATATTTGTGTGATGAGCACGAGTATTTGTTCCCGAGTCTTGGATGTTTTATATGTATTTAAGTATTTATTTCTCTATCTAAGTATGTTTATCGTTGTCTAGTACCCATAGTACAAGCTTAGAGCTTAGTTTGGGACTAGGTCAATTTGTGTGAGATTGTCCCGTGATATTTATTATTTATTTATTTATTTATTGGGTTTTCTATCGCTTGACCCAATTTCATATGCAATAATTTTATTTGGCCGAATTTCATATGACATAGTTTTATATACTATAACGGTAATGTGCCATAGTATTAATTTGCCGAGATGTTTTTTTTTTGAAACCGTGAACTATTCAGAGTTTAATAAAACAAACCTAACCTTACGTATTAGGCTCTATGCGATGGCATGTAAAATTAACTGAAAGGTTTACAAATTCAGAAAAAATACCTTTATGGCAAATTTAATTATGGTATGTGATATTAGGGAAAATTAAGGTTATAGCCAGTAAAGATTATGGCAAATGAAATTATGAAAAATTAAGGGATACGCATTATATTGCATTCACTACATATACGTGCTTACGAGAACATATAGGTTAAAGATATTATCCCTCGTTCTTCGGCAGTCGGTTAAATAAATTGCTTTTCCTTATTGGCAATATAACAATGACCTAATTTTATTTGCAACATTGCTGAACAAAATATAGATGTAACTTATACGAAACTTTTACTCATTAAAATCATTAATTAGATCACTTCAAACAAATTCGAACGAGAGCTTCCAAGAAACTTATTTTAATTTGCTTCTAATTCCATTGAGACTTTTTAGATCTTTACAAAATTAGATGTCACGATTTACACGTAAAGTATTTTTGTTGCGGTAACTTTTTAAAATACTTAAAAGGAATTCTTAGCTCAGTTCAAGACTAATCTTAAAAGCTAATGGACTGATAAAGAAATGCACCCAGTTAAATATAATAATTTTTTAACGTTGACAAATAACATAGTCATAGATAAAAAAATGAGTTGCAATTATTTTTTTAATGATAAGGAGAAGGCACACGTGCACTTAGGTCACCTGATGGAAAGTGGCATCTGAGACCCATAGACATTTTCAATCTCAAGACCATAATCTTAAGGCTGCAGTCCAAGGAACTCAAATGCGCTGCCAACCCTGAGGACTAGGATGGAATGCCTCTATGCTAGTAATTTCAACGGTGGTCTTATCCCGCACCAGAACACAACAATGCAAACTGTTGTTTGGCGGTAGGTTGATGATTATCCGTTGTCCGGACGGACCCCGCATAGGGTCTTACCACCACTAAAACATGTTATTTATGCATTATTTCACAATAAAAATAAATACTACCGAATTGATTTTAGTGGTGGTAGGACCCTGTGCAGGGTCTCTTATTAACTAAACAATACTAAGCCGCTTCGTTAAAATGAATAAATCACTCTTGATGATTAATAATTTTTTTACTTCTTTTGTCGTCGGTCGGATAAAAAAGCAAGAAAGCTCATTAAAGCACAGTCTTCATTTAATTAACCGTAGACGAGCGAAGCTTAATGGAAGCAATACAACTAAGAACTTCGTCGCCTCGGCTTTGTAAGTTTTTTAGGTTTTATACGGGATGTTTAAATCTTAACATAAAATCTGTGGTAGCGGTAAAAAGGGAGATATCGTGTTGTATGTGTATGTGTGTGTGTGTGTGTTTTCAATTAGTCTAGTTGATAGCAGTGCCTTTGATGCTAGCGGTCCGGGGCGAGAATTAAATGTGTTTCTTAGTTTTGGGTGTTTTCTATGTATATATATATATAAATACATATATATAAGTGTTTATATATCATATAACTATGTTTATCAATGCCTAGTACCCATAGTACAAGCTTTGAACTTAGTTTGGGAGTTAGTTCAATGTGTGTGAGATTATTCCCCGTTATTTATATATTTGCCCCGTGTGGTTGCCGGGTTAGAATAGTGCCACTCCATGTCTTCCCGTGGATGTCGTAAGAGAGTCACCATTATTGTAAATGACATAAGAGTTATCTAAACGTTGACAATACGGAAACACGTCAAAGACGATATCGTTATTACCGTGTAGAATCCCAGCCCAGGTCAAGTACACCTTTTTAGGGTTCCGTAGTCCAACTAGGAACCCTTATAGTTTCGCCATGTCCGTCCGTCCGCAGCCTAGCTCAGACACTCTTAGTACTAGAAAGCTGTAAATTGACATGAATATACATATTAGTCACGCCAACAAAGTGTACAATAAATGTAAAACAAATATTTTTAAACATTTTCCAGGCATAGGCTCTATACTGAACCCATAGGTTTACTTATAATTTCAACCTTAGTAACTAAGGGTTAACTTAGGGTTTAAATCTAATTGAATTTACTTGAAATGGTACTTGCTCTGAAATGAATTCCCAATATGTAAATAATTTGGGTATGTATAGCATTCTACGTTCAACCATCTAAATTGGTGCGGTCTGGAAAAGGGTTACATAAAAGCTTGTAAAAAAATCAAAAATCAGAATCCTCTTATGTATCTATGAATGTCCCGCTAGCGGTCCCGGGTTCAAATCCCGGTAAGGGCAGATATTTGTCTGATGAACACGAGTATTTGTTTTCTAAGTAGGTATTTAAGTATGTTTTTCTCGTATATAAGCCTAGAGCTTAGTTTGGGACTAGGTCAATTTGTGTGACATTGTCTCGTGATATTTATCTATTTATTTATGTAAACACTTTATTATACAAAAGAAAAACCAAAACAATACAATGATTTAAAAAAAAGTCTATAAAGGTGAACTTATCCCTTTAAGGGATCTCTTCCTTTATTTAGAACATTTAAAAACTATACTACAATAAAACCTATGTAAATTATTACATTCAAATACCTACATAAATAGTTACAACGATATATATTTATACATCAACCAACATCTTATCGCTATTAACTTAACCAAATGTCTAGCTTGCAACTTTCGGCTTAATAACATCATACAACTTACATAATCCGTAGCTTCCTCTGAGGCCTTTGGTGGCCCTTTGATCATCCCGCTAAAGATTAGTACTGGATGTTATGATATTAATTCGCTTTGGTTTTATTTTCTTTCACTAAGCAGGTTAATTATCACTAGAATTGACTTAGAGACTTCAGAAGAATGATGAAGATGTATTACGGAGTTAGGTTGACTTTCCTTGGACCTCAAGACCAGAGGGCTTATTTTCTAACGCACTCGCAATCACGATCGTTTTCATTTTGAAAATCGAACGCTCGTCTGCATACAATATGAAAACAATTGCTCCACTTTGAAGCCGGTTGCGATTGCGAGTGCGTTAGACAATAGCCCCTCAGATTTAAGGCCTTTAAATATGCTCTATTAATAAAAAAAATATTATTAAAATCGATAGACAAAAAAATGGCCGAAAGTCGAGTAACCAAAGTAAAAACAGACGAGTTGAGAATCTCCTAATTTTTAGGATGCCGTAGTGAACAAGGTGTCCTTATAAGATAATATAAGTTAAGATACATTTATTTAACAAAAGTAAATATTTGTGCAAGTACATGCAAACAAAAAAAAACAATGAAAAATAAAACTAAATGTATATACATTATGTTAAAGAAGCGCCTCTCAGCATTGCGTCGCGGCAAGAAGCGACGCTGGTTATCAGAGAAAACCTGATTAAAACTAAAGAAACCAGTGACACCCGTCTTTCTTCATGTTCATCCGTCTGTCTCGGTTTACTCAGAGACTCTTGGTACTACAAAGCTGTAATTTGACAAAGTGATACATTTAACACACGCCAACAAAGTTTTAAAGTGAAATCTTGAAAACAAAAAAATTTTTGGGTACATGTAGGCAAAGCGAAGTTAAAATATTTCTTTACCTTATAACATTAAGCGTGTTATTATTAAATAACTTTTAAACAATCATAATGGACGTCTTATTATTATTATTAATAATATTATGAGCCCATAATGTCCCACTGCTGGGCAAAGGCCTCTCTCCCTCTCTTCCATTGTATCCGATCTTGAGTGGATTCCCTCCAGCTCTTCCCATGATCCAAACTCATCATTTCAGCTCTTCCTGGGGCAGCCATGTCTTCTCTAAGCATTTCCTGGGAGCCAGTCTGTGGCTATCCTGGCCCAACCATAAACGTGTTTATTGATGCAGGTGACTAAAGTGTTTATACTCGTTACCTATTAAAAATAATCTAATACCGTTCAATTAAAAAAAAAAAACATATCTGTTGTTTCCTAAGTAAGTTTTTTGTTTGTAGTAAATGCTGTGGGACCCTACACTAAACATGTTCCAATATGCTCTTGCCCGTTATTTTGAGACAGTTTAAAATAATACGCTTAACACTAAAATGGTAATGGGAATAGTGTAGCTATAGGTATTTAAAAAAAGCGACATAAAAGTAATTAAATGTCAACCGTTTTACTTTGTCTTCCAATGCTGCACTGCGCATAGTGCATAATTGAAAAGCCATAGAAGTATTTCTTTTAAAAAATACTTTCTAAACTAAGACAGAGTTCATAACAATTACGCTGGAATAGTTACGAAGAAGTCACTTTAATTTCCCAGGCTTCTTTCCATGTATTTCTTTCCTCTATGAGCACCAGAAGTGACGTCCTAGTTTTTATTCCCTGTTATAATGAATCACGACTTCGTGATATTAGATTTTCAGAGAAACGCAAATAGTCTGTTCAACATTACGTCTCAGGAGTTCATTTGACTCGATAAAACCAAAAAGCATTACTTTTGAAGTGTTACCGTATTATCATCGTTAAAGGTCATATTTACATTATAATTAATTATTTAAAAATATTCGCCCAATTGACATGCATGATTAAGGAGTCAAAAGTCAAAAGAGGTGAAAAATTGATGCTGATGTTGAAGTTATCATAATTAATTTAATAAAAATAAATATCAGGAGACAATCTGACACAAATTGACCTAGTCCCAAACTAAGCTCTAGGCTTGTACTATGGGTACTAGACAACGACGTACTTAAATAGATAAATACATACTTAAATATACAGGGCGTCCCAAACTTATGGGACATGAAGGGGAAGTACCTTAAATATCGTAGATAGTGTATTTTGCTGAAAGAAGGCTAATATGTTATTTTTAAATGTTAGTAATTCTGCATTCATAGATTTTCTAAAAATTACTTGTTGTGTCTGGGAATCGAACCGACTTAAATATCAAAAAAAAACATCCTACTTTTATGATGCCAATCGAAAGAATAGCTAAAAAATAATAACTCTGCTTAAGTAACATTGTATTTTAAAAGAAAGGAACAACGTAAAATTAATCATTTTAATCAAATTAATCAATTAATTATTTTATCATTTTATCTACACGTGCACTTATAATAAGGAAAACTATGCTAGTATTTTCCCCTTCATGTCCCATAAGTTTGGGACGCCCTGTATATAGAAAACATCCAAGACTCAGGAACAAATATTCGCGTTCATCACACAACTATCTGCTCTTACCGGGATTAAGCCCAGTACCACTGGCTTCGAATGCAGGGTCATTCCCAACTAAAACTACAGATTTACGTTATTTTGGTTACTTATGTTTACTACTGATAATTTTACCTATTTTTTATTTTACATTTTTTATTTATTTATTTTTACTGGTTAATATCTAAACATCTGCTAAATAAGAGCACATTGTGGGTAAATTTCCGTTATTTTGACGTCATCGGCATCAAAAGTGTGACCCATGTTTAACAGTGATGGCAGCTGAGTTAAAATAATACGATAACATTACAAAAGCGATATCGTTTTACGGGGTAGAATAGAGCCTCTGGTTTTTAGTGTACATAGTACTCAGTTGTGGTAGGACCCTGTGCAGGGTTCGTCCCGATCGCTATTACCATCTTATCCATTAACTACCCGCCAAGCAACAGTGTTCGCATTGTTGTGTTCCAGTGTGGGGATAAGACAACTGGTGAAATTACTAGCATAGAGGCATTCCTTAGTCCTCAGGGTTGGCAACGCATTTGAGGTCTTAGGATTATAGTCTTGAGAATTCAAATGTCTATGGGTCTCAAATTCCACTTATCATCACGTGGACTGAGTGTTCGTGTGCCATCTCCTTAACATAAAAAAAGGTTTCAAACGGGATCCCCTTGAAATATCGAAACTCATTTCATCGAATTTGTCGTTTCACCGAATTTCATTTCATTGAAAGCTACTTTCTTGTATCCGTGACCACCAAAACAGTGACAGGCATTTCCACGTGTTTAAAAAATATTTTTTAAACACGTGGGAATGCCTGCCACACCACCGTTTCAAACGTTATAGTGGCGGTAGGACCATATGAAAAGTCCCTCCGGATCACTGCCATAATCTTATCCTATCCTATTGCCAAGCAGTCTTCACATTGTTGTGTGAGGATAAAACAAATAGTGGAATTACTAACATAGACGCATTGCATCCAAGTCCTCAGTGTTGTCAACGTGTTCGCAACCTTAAAATTATATTAATAAACAGGTTTCCCGTCAAATTAAGCATCCGTAATTAAATTACTTATTCTATGACTTAAGAGAATTGTCAGGCTAAAAATTTACATACTAAATACGATAACGTTTCTCTTGGCTTAAACCTAGTACAATTTTAGAATGTTATATTTTACGTATATATTATGCAAAACCAGGTACGTCTGTGCGATTTCCTTTTGAAAGAAAATAACAAAATACAACATTTGACAGCTAAAATTGACAGCAACGCGTTTTAAGCGTCGCCTCACAATTGTTTAACGTTTACTTTGACGAGTCTTGAAATGCACATCTCAGCCAAGATCAGGTTATTACCATGGCCTTAAAGATTGCAGTCTTGCGATAGTTGTCTTGAAAACATTCCATCAAGACGCCCGTGAGCTCGTTTGTCTTCTCCGTTTTGTAAAAAGTCAATAAAAATCTAACTTTATTTATTTAAGCTAAACACAAATAATGGGGCAAATAGCTCAGTAGGTTAGTCCATACAGAAGTTTTAAAAGATATGAGAAAGATAGATACCGTACCGGCGTTCAACTTTTTATAGATATTTTACGGACTAAGGTAACAGCAATTCATCCTCTAAGAGTTTAATAAAGTGTTTATTTAAAGTTCTTTAGTTTATCCATCTGTATAAAGTTATTTATATAATTTAAAAAGACGACATTTAAAAGAACATGCTAGAATAGTACTAATATTTTTTACCCTAATGCAATTCTCAATAAGAAATAATACTTAGTGATAATGGTAGCAACTAGCAGTTACGGATGTGACATAAATTACATAATTCAGTTGTTTAAGCGGGATGAAAACTACGCCGAGCGTCCAGTGGCGCCCTCCTTACTTGTATTGTGTTTTCTAATAAACTAAAGAATTATCTTAAAATCAAAGAGCGCTTTACTGTTGTACCAATGAATACGCAATAATAGCGTACATGACACAGTTTAATAACCTTTAACCTTCGTGTAGTTAACTTAACGGAAAATGGTGACCACATCTTTCCGTTAAGTTGCTCACTCATAGTTCAATTGTTGTTAAATTATCTAGTCTACAAACACATGGTGGAAAGGATTCAGAGGACGTTTGTCAAACACCTAAATTTCAAAAGCAAGTACACCGCTACTGAGGACTCGTGTGGGTTGCATAAATTAATGAGTCTCGATAGTAGGCGTGACTTGTCAGACATGATGTTATTATATGACATTTGTAATGGCTTGGTGGATTGTTCCACCCTACTTGAAACAATACTTAGGCTTTATACACCCTCAACGCTGACAAGGCATGGTAGAGAAATTCTGTTTCAGATTCCACTTACAAATACTAAATATGCTCACTGTTCGGTATGCCGCCGACTGCCTCGTATCTATAATAAAAAGTTCGCAAACTTAGACATTTTTTATCTTTCCCGCTGTAGTTTTAAAAATAAATTAATGGAATGTCTTCTTTAGTAAATAGTCTGCATCATTTTTTTTTTTATCTTAATATCTTTAAATATTTTCATTCTTTTGATTCTAGTATATTATTTCCACTTTCTCTCATAAGCATAATAGATAGATAAAAACACGCAAACACTAACTCACACACACACACACACACACACTAACAAGCACAACGCAGAACATGGGAAGTTAGCCACACTCTTGTTTCTATAATGTATGTCCCCCCCCTAAATTTCTCCTTGATCAGTTATTATATGTATAAGACAATCCCGTAATTGGCCTATGTATAAGCTTTCTGTATCATACCTATATTTTATCAATATTGTGCTGTGGGTATAAGTATTGAATAAATAAAAAAATAAAAAAATATGTCATATTCTCTATATATTGAGCATTGATTAGTACGAAAGTAAAGCACACTTTGATTTTAAACTAATATTTTAGTTTATTAGAAAACACAATAGAAGTAATGAGTGCGCCTCTGGACGCTCGGCACCCTCTTAAGTATGTATTATTTCTAAATAGTCTTTGATTTAGAAACCACTGATTATCCGTTAGCAAAAAATATACCGACGCAGAAAAAATAGCAAAGTAGGCAATGTCTTACGACATTTTCATTATAAAGTGTATGTATAATGTACCCTAGTTAAGGAAAGTTAAAAAAAATTGTTAACTAGGGTACACTTTATTGTAAAAATGCCCCTTATCTTTTTCATTTTATTGTATACCTACATTGTTCTAACAGGGGATTGTATCATTACTCGTAATTTACATATAAAGTTCAAAATACATAATAGTTCATAATACCCAAATTTTTGAAACCGTAAACTTTTCAGCATTTTTAAAAGGCCGTTGAATAGAACATTAGGTTAGGTTAGATTTGCTGAAAACAATCCTGAAAAGTTGACGGTTTCAGAAAAATAACCATTATAATATTGTAATCGTTATGTATTATGAACCATTACCTATTTTGAACTTTACGTATTATTATGATACGTACCCTCCTAACAGAGCTGTATTACAGTTTTTTTTAATTTATTTATCTTACACATTTTAAATGGAACAATTAAATAGCGTTCGTAGTGGTACTCGTAAACATGGACCCTTTAAGGGCTATAGCAATATTATGTATGTATGCATTAATACAGTTAAACAAAGGCGAACTTATCTTATGGAATAAGTCATGATCTCTCACAGGACTAGAGCAAGAGAGGACAAAGCAATGGATAGACAAATAGGGAACATGCATGATACGAGTATATAGAGATTTAAAAAAAACGCATTACATTTAGTTAAGACCCGTTTATTAAGATCCAAACTTGTTAAAATTTTAACACTTTTTTAAAGTCTAGTTTGTTTTTTTCGACATCTTCATTTTATTAATGTTATATTTAAATTCAATGAAACAGTAATTTCTGAAATAAATGTAAGTTTCTTTATAAGGTCTGTATAATGTAAACATGGAACAACAGCTGGACCTCTATTCAGTGGTGCTAGACAAGTTGCACTCAAGAATAGTTAGCGTAATCACGTTGTTTCGATTGATAAATGTATGGAATTGACGTAAGCTATCGAGATAGTAACGTGACACTTACATCAATTCCATATATTGCTAACGATTGTTGAATGCAACTTGTCTAGCACCACAGGGCGTTAAAACGATATCGTATTTGACACGTTTAACAATCGTTTATGTCACAGTCACCATTATTGTAAATGACATAAGAGTTATCAAAACGTTGACAATACGGAAATAAGTTGTGGGTCTCTAATCAAAATGCGTGAAATGAAATAACGCGAACTCCACATATAAAATAAAACTATATTATTGTAACAATTTCAAGCAAGCGATGCGTAAGCGTAAGCGCGAAGCGGTGAGGCAAAACGGCACAGGTGCGGCGTCGAAGGCGATCGGGTGCGCTCTGCTGCTCCGTACAGCGCTCTGGGGACAGGTCCGCGCCCCCCGCGGCCCGCTGTCGCCTGGACGGGTTTTGGTGTAGTGATGTGCGCACCGGCTAGTGATGCGCCACATCACCCCCTCGGGAGAACTAAGGTCCATCTGAAGAATAGAAATCAGGGAATTTAACGATTCGTCCGGAACGTGTCCTTTTGATAGGGACGTTCTGCTTGGCGGTGAGAGTAGGGTCAGCAGCATGCTGACATGTGTGTTGTTGGTCCGACAACATAAATGCTGGCTTTACTCTATCAATAGAGACGGTCACGGGTCCTCTATTTGATTCTATTGTGACAGTCTTATCGGTTCTCGAGAGTACTTTGTGGGGACCAGTATACGGTTTTTCTAAGGAACGGCGAACGGCATCCTTGCGAAGAAAAACATATTGTGCTGTTTTGAGATCCTCGTGTACAAAAATTGGTTTTGAGGTGTGGTGAGATGCTGGCTGCGGTTTAATACGGGTAATGTGCTCTCTAAGCCGTGACACGAAGTCAGGCGGCTGCAGCGTGTTGTCGTGTGGGTGTGTATGACTTTGGAAGAACTCACCCGGAATCCGCAGTGGCTCACCATATACCAACTCCGCAGCCGAGCACCTCAGGTCGGCCTTCCAAGCCGTCCGCAGTCCCAGCAGTACGACGGGGAGCACGTCAGTCCAGCTCTTCGCGTCGTGGGCCATGATGGCGGCCTTGAGGGTGCGGTGAAAACGCTCCACCATACCGTTGGCAGCAGGATGGTACGCCGTTGTGTGGCGCAGATGCACGCCACAGAGGCGCGTCAACGCCTGAAAAAGTTGTGAGTTAAATTGGCGTCCTTGGTCTGTTGTGATTATTTTCGGGCAACCAAACCTCGAGACCCATGTCTCACACAGCGCCTTTGCAACTGATTCCGCAGTTATGTCGTGAAGTGGCAGCACCTCAGGCCAGCGTGTGAATCTGTCTACAGCTGTAAGACAGTATCTGAAGTCATGTGAAGGTGGAAGAGGCCCGATCAGGTCGATGTGCACGTGACTGAACCTCTCACTGGTTAGCGGGAACTGGCTGAGTGGAGAAGAAGTGTGACGTTGTACCTTGGATGTTTGGCACGCGTTGCAGGCTTGGGTCCAGGCACGGCAATCTTTCCGTACGTTGGGCCAAATATACCTCTAGGATGGCTTAGACTGTGTATGGCATCAAAAATCTGTCGTCGTAACTCACGCGGTACATACGGTCTCGGCCTGGATTGAGATACGTCGCAGAACAATGTGATGAGGGCGCCTGGAACTTGAACTTCCTTAAGAACAATAGAGGAGTTATTAGGGCCCAGTGGCTCTCGCATCTCAGGATCTGACTTCTGCATACTAGCCAATGTCTCCAGGTCTGGCGGCTTTGAAATGGCCTCGATACGGGAAAGGGCATCTGCTGTGACGTTATCCTTGCCAGATATGTGTTTGATGTCGGTGGTAAATTGTGAGATAAAGTCGAGATGATTTAGCTGGCGAGGTGAACAGAGGCGGTCTCTCTGCTGGAAAGCGAGCGTGATAGGTTTATGGTCGGTGTAAATCACGAAGTGCCTGCCTTCAACCATAAACCTGAAATGCTTAACGCTCTCGTATACCGCGAGTAACTCTCTGTCATAAGCACTGTAACGACATTGTGCCTTGTTCATCTTCTTAGAGAAAAATGCGAGTGGCTGCCATTCCTCGTCGACGAGTTGCTGTAGCACCACGCCCAAGGCCGAGTTTGAGGCATCGGTCACGAGAGCGAGTGGTGCTTTCATCACAGGGTGAGAAAGAAGAGTACAACGAACGATACTTGCTTTGCAGTCGGCGAAAGCTTGAAGAAGTTCAGGAGTCCAGCTGATAGGTTGCGAACCTTTGACTTTCGGTCCAGCTAGTAGGTCGTGAAGTGGTGCTTGTTCCTCTGCAGCGTGTGGTATGAAACGCCTGTAGAAGTTTAATATGCCCAGGAACCTACGTAGGCCGCTTACGGTTTTCGGAGGAGGAAAATCTCGGATGACTTCGATTTTGGTATCAAGAGGTCGCGTACCTTGCTCCGATATGTGGAAACCCAAAAATATCACCTCGCGCTGACCGAACGCGCACTTTCCTTCATTGATGAGCAGGCCGTACTCCGCCAGACGCTTGAAAACTCGCTCCAAGTGCTCCAGGTGTTCGCTGTTGTTTCTGGAATACACCAAAATATCATCGATATAAGAATAGCAGCAGTCCATGTCGCGAAGCACTTCGTCGAGGAAGCGCTGGAATGTCTGCGCCGCGTTCCTTAAACCAAATGACATGAATGGAAACTCGTACAGCCCGAACGGTGTGGTTATCGCTGTCTTGCCAATATCTTCATTGAAAACAGGAATCTGGTTATATGCTTTAACCAAGTCGATTTTGGAAAAAATGCTGCAGCCCGCCAATCTGTGCGCGTAGTCTTCAATATGTCTAATTGGGTACCTGTCCGGGACAGTGCGCGCGTTGAGGGCGCGGTAGTCCCCGCAAGGTCTCCAGCCGTCCTTCTTCGGAGCGAGATGTAGTGCAGAAGCCCAGGGTGAATCCGAACGACGAGCGGTGCCGTCCCTGACCATCTCCTCGAACTGCTCCTTAGCCACCTTCAGCCTGTCAGGAGCCAGGCGACGCGGTCTGGAAAATACTGGGGGTCCTGGTGAGGTACGAATAAAATGAACAGTATTATGCTTCACCTGACGCGTGATGCCAGATGGTTTGGTAAGTTGCGAGTATTTAGAAAGTAGCGCGTGGTACTCGCTGTCACCGGAAATCGTCTTGATGCTGGAAACCTCGCACTTCACTCGTGTCGCTGCTGCAGAGAGAGTGGTAAGGTTGTCTAACAGCCGGCCGTTCTTACAATCCACGAGCAAGCCGTAATGTGCGATGAAATCCGCTCCGAT
Organism: Acleris holmiana; assembly: GCA_949316455.1. Taxonomy (NCBI): domain Eukaryota; kingdom Metazoa; phylum Arthropoda; class Insecta; order Lepidoptera; family Tortricidae; genus Acleris; species Acleris holmiana. The sequence continues at coordinate 16,986,956 of OX438770.1, forward strand.
GATCGGTTTGTCGAAATTAGCCACCACGAAGTTCCACACGAAGTCTCGCCGAAGGCCTAGCTCCAGGTGCAGCGTAACGGTTCCATATGTCCGAATGGGAGTGCCATTAGCAGCGGTGAGGGTGTACTCAGTCGGTTTGCCATCTGGCCAGCTCCCACGTGGCACCACGCAGAGGTCGGAACCGGTATCGATAAGGAACTGCATTTTAGACCTTTTGTCAGTTATGAAGAGGCGGCTCGTGGCGTGGCAATCAGTCGCCGCATCTACTGAGAGCCACTCGCTTTTCCCGCCGAGTAGTTGCAGGGGGTAGTGCATTTCTTCGCCTTTTCACCAAAAACAGAATGATACCAGCACGTACCTGCAGTTCTACTTCGGCTTCGACCCCTGCTCCTTGATCTCCCATTGCTGCCTTGACGGGAACGGAACGCTGATCGTCCTCGGCCTTGGTGTATGGACAGTTGCGAGATTTGCTTGGCCATCTCGCTCTGCACACGTGTCAGGTCATCGATGCGTTTCAACAGGCTGCCAAAGTCGGACGTCGCGGTCGCGGCCGCAACGTGTAATGGCGGCGACGGTGACGTGGCCTCGCAAATTCTGTCGGCGAGATCTGCTAGCTCCTCTAAACTGGCTGAAACCTGGGAAATTAATATAGGTTGAACATGCGTGGGTAACCTCTTCATCCACATGGTTTTCATAAATTCGTCGTTAACTCCGCCGTCAGCCAAATGTTGTAAATGGTGTAGAAATTGCGAGGGTTTTGATCCCCCAGTTCCTCGTTAGAAAGCACCTGGGTAATCTGTTGCTGACGAGAAACACACAGGTATTTAGTTAATTCTGCCTTAAGTTTTAAATACTTGTCTGTTGCTGGAGGATTTTTAATAATAGTTTTAATTTCTCTGGCGTACCTGTGATCCAATTGCGCAACAACGCAATAAAATTTCGTTGCGTCGTCCTTAATACCTGACACGTGGAACTGCGCCTCCGCCTGTCCAAACCAAACTTCTGGGTCGTCCGGCCAAAATGGCGGCAACCGCATGGCCACGCGATTAACGGTCACTGCGGCGCCCTCCTGTGCATCTGCAAAATCATCGCCCGCTCGGGGCGGCGCCGGCATCGCGCCCGCGCCGCTGCTATTCCCGCTAGCCATAACTATAACGCGATGAACACTTCCCGCTGTTCGTTTACACTCTCGGGGTCACCAATATGTGGGTCTCTAATCAAAATGCGTGAAATGAAATAACGCGAACTCCACATATAAAATAAAACTATATTATTGTAACAATTTCAAGCAAGCGATGCGTAAGCGTAAGCGCGAAGCGGTGAGGCAAAACGGCACAGGTGCGGCGTCGAAGGCGATCGGGTGCGCTCTGCTGCTCCGTACAGCGCTCTGGGGACAGGTCCGCGCCCCCCGCGGCCCGCTGTCGCCTGGACGGGTTTTGGTGTAGTGATGTGCGCACCGGCTAGTGATGCGCCACAAAGTCAAAAACGATATCGTTATAATCGTGTAGAATTCGGCCTCTGTTCAAGACTAATCTTAAAAGCTAATGGACTGATAAAGAAATGCACCCAGTAAAGTATAATAATATTTTAACGTTGACAAGTAACATACTATAGTCACGAATAAAAATCGAGTTGCAAATATATTTTTTATGATAAGGAGAAGGCACACGAGCACTTAGGCCACCTGGTGGTAAGTGGCATCTGAGACCCAGCGTATACAGTTATTTTTTTCTCTTTGATACCACTTTGAGAGAGCGTAAGATAACAAATTATACATGTTCCCTGTTAACAAAATAACGAATTAATATTTCATAAATCCGAGTAACTATACATATAAATAATGTTAACGTGTTATGTGGACTGGAACGTGAGAGCCGTAGGCGGTGACCAGCGAGCGGCAAAGCATCAAGATGGTAGATGCAAAGTAAAGTTTTACTGAAATAATATCACAAATAAGTATTTTAATAAAACAAACTACACATCAAAAAGTTCGTGCAACCCTTAAGAGTGAGATAATTATCTTTAGTCAATCTTCCCACACAAACATCGTTTAAAACGCCGCGTCGGGGAAATTTTCGAGATGTAATATCTCGCGGCGTACAATTTGCAACCCTGATAATAATTTTTAAAGTTTACGTGAATCCAAAGATACCTTGCAGTTTATAATCAGTCAAGTTTAGAATAAATAAATTCTCAAACATCTTGATACATATATACAGTGTAATTTTTTAATAGGTGCACATATTTTAATATTTGCTTCGCTATTGTTAATCAATAACTCATGTTGTGGTATTTGTACTCTAGCTTAAAAAATATTAGAGATATTGCCGATTCAATGATTCCACTAACTTAACGATATTCATGGACCCTCTAATGCAGGGGTGCGAGGAGAGGGGAACGTTGTTAAGTAAGTTAATAAATGACATTTCAAATTTAGAATATCAGTAGGTGAGGGGCTTGTTGTCTGACGAGCTGTACATGAAATTAAAAATTTCGAATATCAATACAGTGTATCGCATACCTGGTCTACAGCTTGACAACCCATATCATCATATCTAGTGTGACTTTGTGTCCACACGAGAAGGTAAAAAAAGAGATAATTTGCAACAAAAAAAAATATTTTTTTAACTCGTTTTATTGTCGTAATACGTTATATTAACGATACAAAATCATATGTTCAAATTTGTGCACTGATAAAAAAATACCCTGTATAAAATAATATTAAAAGCAATAACAAGCTTTGCAATCAATGTGATAATATGCCAAACAAAAAAGGGTATCAAGAGATATCCAAACTTGTATCGCAGTCGAGGGAGGGAGATAATGTTTCACAACTGTCACCCGACTGCAATACAAAGGTACTGTAAAGGGACTATAGTTTTTACTGACTGGATTTGTGTATTCTTTGTAAGATTTCGAAAAAAAATACCGGCAAACACAATCGCGACCTCAAACCTGTCCATTTTTAATGAGTTCACTACGTTGAAATCGTAGTGAAGTTCGATGAAATTAAATTAGTAATGTATATGGGTCCATGCACACTCTTAAAAACAAAAGTTGTCTCTCCTGTGGTCAATAGTTAAGAGCTTGTGTGCATATAAGTTATGTTTTTATATAACTAATAAGTCTAAAGCAGTCCTGACGGTGTTTTTGCGGGAATGGGCTTAGCCAGAAAATTAGGTTCCACAAGACATTTTTAAAGCTACCTGCCAATTTTTTTTTCATGACAACTTTTTGTGTAATCACACAAAGTTACTTTCTCCATACTAAGTGAACCCTAGTTTCCTTTTCATCTAGTATGGAAAAACAAACTTTGTGAAATTAAAAATAGTCGTGAAAAAATGTTTGCCAAGTAGTTTTAAAAACATCCTAAGTTTATAATGATTCTATCGATGTAAAAAACGACTGAAATAATCTTGAAATAATGCTTGAACTTAACGGTTTTTCGTAACATGGACATAAGGAAAAGTTACAATAATTCCGATAAAAATGATCAATAACTCCGAAAGTACTAAAAATTGATGAACATACGTGGGGGTTAAACCGATAACTTATGAGCTGCCCTAACACTTACTTCCGGCTTAACGTCGATTTTTGGGACATCTTATATTTGAGTGACAAATACTGATTTTAATTAGTTATTACTCCTAGCACCTACGAACTCATCGTCTTTATTATTTTTAATTACGTTAAAGCAACTTTAATTAAAATTCTGAATACTAAGGATTTAGCGTTTACTACGTCGCCGGCTGCTTAATAAAGCGGAACGTTGTGTGGAATTTTTAATTTAAGTCTAACTGGACCTAGCATCTTCAAGTCGGGTAAGAAAACTAGATTATTAATTTAATTTTAGATTAGTTTTATGTTGATTTTATATTATTTTAAAGGGGCTTATGCAAATTTTGTGCAATTATCCCTCCGACACACTCAGCGGTCCGAAAGTTTTACTTAAGTGAGACAAATTCATTGGTAAATTCAACAGCTTTAATTTTGAAGCTACTATGGAACCTTGTCACAGGAGGCCAATTACTTATTTATATTGTTAATTCCGAGTAAATCTGTCTGTTTTGTTTCTCTTTACTAATCACGGGACTATGGAAGACTATAGAAGACACATTGGCCTAGTTGGGAGTGACCCTGCCTCCGAAGCCAGCGGTCCTGGGTTTAAATCCCGGTAAGGGCAGACATTTGTGTGATGAGCGCGAATATTTGTTCGTGAGTCTTGTATGTTTTCTATATAAATTTAAGCATGTATTTCTCTATTTAAGTATGTTTATCGTTGTCTAGTACCCATACCCAAGCCTAGAGCTTAGTTTGGGACTAGGTCAATTTGTGTGATATTGTCCCGTGATATTTATTTATTTATTTATCTTTGGAAGGCATACAAGGAACCCGAACCAACACGCAGATAGAGGTCCTTTAGCCAACTTTGACTTAGGCCTACAATGCATCCGGTGACATATGTCCGAACCATTTAAACCTTATTTATCAATAATAAAATAATTCAAAGGCAGCGGCATCTGTTATATCTACCGCGTGTGGCCTGTAATAGGAGCAATAAATTGAGGCATCGTTTCTACTCTATAAACGCAGCAACGCTTGTTCTACAACTTTAAAAAAATATGTAATTTATTATTTGGGTTTTTTTTGAACAAACTAAATAGCATTTTCAATGTACTTCATCCAATAGTCTAGTTGACATCTACTGTCAGCCCACAAACTTCGTAGTTTTCACAATATATTGCTTGCTTGGAAAATCTAAATTCATTAAAATTAAGTTAACAATAAGTTATTTCCAAAAGTTGTAGAATCAATGTTGTTACGTTTGTGGAGTGGAAACGATCCCTCAATTTATTGCTCCTATTACAGGCCACACCCGGTATAATAGTTCATTTCTGCTGAAATGTTGCCCACACATACTATACTTTTACCATAACTATATAACACAATAAATACATATACATTATTTTTTAACACGTATAAAAAAGTCATGCATTCTAGGGTTAGTAAAGCGATGGGACACCAACCGGCAATTGTCAATTATATTGTCGGCAATTGTCCCTGGGATCACACTATAGTATAATTATTGTCGCATCGTGGGACCATCAAATTCAAAAAGCTTTTTATTTTTGCTATATGGACAGGCAAAGTGCATTAGGAGCTATTTTAAAAAAGCGGCCAAGTGCGAGTCGAACTTGCCCATGAAGGGTTCCGTAGCAGCAAGACGATTTATGACGTATTAAAAGAAAACTAGTACTAAGTCTCGTTCAAACCAATTTTAGGTGAAGGTTTGCATGGTAATGTACCTACATCATATTTTTTTTTTTAGTTTTATCATTCTCTTATTTTAGAAGTTACAGGGGTGGGGGGGACATACATTTTACCACTTTGGAAGTGTCTCTCGCGCAAACTATGAAGTTTAAAACAAAAAAATATTACAAACCGCAATATATTTTTGAACACCTATCCATAGATGCCCCACACGTATGGGTTTAATGAAAATTTTTTTTCGGGTTTCAGTTCTAAGTATGGGGAACACTAAAATTTATTGTTTTTTTTCTATTTTTGTGTGAAAATCTTAATGCGGTTCACAGAATACATCTCTTACCAAGTTTCAACAGTATAGTTGTTTTAGTTTCAGACGGTTTACATTCATCTGGCATAACTTTTTTTGGCATAATCATCACTTGGCATAATCATCATTAAATTTGGCATACAGTTTTTTTTTTTCAGAAACCGTATACTTTTCATGATTGTTATAAAATAAAACTTACCTAACCCAATGGGCTCCATGCAATGCTATTTTAAATAATCCTGAAAAGTATACGGTTTCTGAAAAAAAAGACTGTATGCCAATTGATGATTATGCCAAGTGATGATTATGCCAAAAAAAGTTATGCCAGATCAGACAGACAGACATGACGAATCCATAAGGGTTCCGTGTTTTGCCATTTAGTTACGGAACCCTAAAAAGGGAACTTTTAAGGCGGTGTTTTAGATATTTAGTAATATTGCGTATAACGTCAAGTATAAAGCATTAAAATTATCAATGTTTCTTGTTTCTTCATTAGAACCATCTCAACGTCATTTCGTAAACTATAGAAGTACATTTGTGCTCCTACAAAAAACCACTGGTTAGTGTAGGACTATTTAAGAAGGATAAGAACTTTGATATTAGGAATTTGACATATACAGAGTCGCCTATTATTTTTTCTTCTTTTTTGTCAGATTGTAGGCGTTATGGTTATTGAGATGTATGAGGCCTCTTAAACTTATAACACACCTCTTTTTTAGTCGCGGATTAAAAAATAAAAGACCATAGACAAATGATAATGCAAATATCATGTTGGGTTTGTCCGTTGTTGTTGGGTGGGTACTGCGATGAACGTTGTAGTTTTCCGCGACACGACATCGTCTCGTAATATGATGTCGCAACGTCGTACGACATCACCTCGTACCATGCAAAGCAAAAGGCACGTTTAAGTTACTGAAGAAAAAAAATTGATCAAATTGAATTTAAGTAAAGTTTTTGTAAGGCCCTGTATGCAATAGAATAATCAGACTTCATTCGGATTACATTGTAATAAAATTCAAATTTATTTGTTAAAACTTTAAAGTGGCATTATGGAGCAAAATTAGGTGAACTTTATTTCTTGGCTGGTAGATGCAACGTTCCAGTTACAAAAGTATTAATAGCCTTAACTTTAAAAAAACTTATTTAAAAGAACGAGCCTAAGATTTCCATAAAACAAAGTGTAGGAGAGTTAATTAAAAGTTAAATTCATAATATATAATTAATATTTGTGTATATATTAATTGTATTGAATGGAAGAGCTTAGATTTAGACTGTAGTATAGTAGTTAGATTATTATAATATCCATTGTATCGTTTAGGAATAGGCGTTACACATCGGTTTTTAAATCGGGCTTTAAATAATTTTAATTTTCAAATTCGGTGCGGTTGTCAACTTGGTTCCTAGATGGCTAGCAGAAGTGGTCCACGGCTTGTACGTCGCTCCGATATCCCTCTATATTTCGTCTGAAAAAACAGAAACTGAGCGACAAGTGAGATAATGCATGTGCTAGCCGTTCTATTTTAAAGGGCGGTTTTCAAAAAAAGTGTACATCGTTGAGGACCTAAATTAAGAAACTTTAACTTTTCCATTTCGTCACAAAAATTAACGTATCTAAATGTATGGCTAATTTTCGTGACGAAATGCAAAAAAATAATTGTTGTGTAAAACACGATGTTTTTGAGAAACACCCTAAAACGCCCGTGGACTCGACAGAAGAACGTGGAGCTAACCCCATGTCCTCCTGTTTAGTCCACAAGTGAAAATACTCTTTTATCGAACAATTGTCCTCGCGGGTGATATCCATGGACTTATTCATCTAATAAGTTCATAGGAGTATCTATATATAACTTGACATTGGCGAAATACACCTGGGCCTCTATTCAGGTGCGTGAAAACGATATCGTGTTTGACACGTTTAAGAATCGTTTATGTCACAGCCGCCATTATTTTAAATGACATAAGAGTTATCAAAACGTTGACAATACGGAAACAGGACAAAAACGATATCGCTATAACGCAGTTGAATAGAGGCCCTGGGCCTCTTTCTACTGTGTTGTAACAATATCGCGTTTGACGTGTTTTATAATCGTTTATGTCACAGTCGCTATTATTGTAAATGACATAAGAGTATCAAAACGTTGACAATACGGAAACACGTCAAAGCCGATATCGTTATTACCGTGTAAAATCCCAGCCCTGTTAAGGTGTATTTCGCCAATTTTTTTTTTGGTGGCACAGGTCTAATCTAACCTAACCTTCGTAACCCATGCTTAAGATAATATGAAAATAATAAGGTTTCAGGAGAATTTATCTTTCTATGAAATTAAATTTCTGCGAAGTAATATATTCTATGAAATGAGTGTCGGTGAAACAAAGGGGCGAATAGGTATTGGGTTCGTAGGTGAAGATAGTCATGGCAGAAACCGCGGCTGCACCCCTGTAGAACGTATCCCAATCAGCCAAGTGCGAGTAGGGCTCGCGCACGAAGGGTCCCGTTCCATTATCTTTACAACACTAGACACTATATTTCAACTTTTATTTAAAAAAAACGGCAAAAATATCACGATTGAATTTATTTTATATAAATTTAATTATTTATTTTTGAAGTGAATATACGACTCAATATGCCGTAAATATTTCAAGCACGAAGCTGCGGGCGGTTGTCAAAAAAAGGGTAAGGATAAAAATTAAGAAACTTTAACTTTTCTATTTCGTCACAAAAATTAGTCGTTCATTTAGATACGTTAATTTTTGGGACGAAATGCAAAAGCTACAATTTCTTAGCTTTTGTCAAAAAACGGCAAATAAATCACGTTTGTTCTATGGGTCCCCTCTTTAATATTTATTTGACTTTATTATTTATGTTTAAAGTGAGTATATAACTAGATATTCTGTAAAAAAAAATTGTCTACCCGCCGCGCGCGACTGCCGTTATTAATATCGAGGAAAAAACGGCAAACAAATCGCGTTTGTGGTATGGGAGCCCCACTTAATTATTATTTAATTCTGATTTTAGTATTTGTTGTTAAATTATAACTCCAGTGCACTATTTAAAGAGCTGGTAGCTCGGCACATTCACGATTGTCCTGGTATTTGTACATGTTTACACGTATGCAAATATTATGCCAAATAAATGCTAGTTACAACTTTTGCATTCCGACCGCGCTACCTTCCTTGACTTATAAATACAACCCTCTACTTAAGAACTTTTCAGTACTCCATAGGCTAAGAGAACGGTGACATTTTAATGTACATTGCGCAGCTGATATTAATCCTAATGATGTATGAACTTGTTAACTATAATATACAATATATAACTATTTGTTACCAGTCATTATCACTATTTTCAGACCGGTAAGAGCGGGTACAACCATTTAAAAAAGTTATTAATATCAATTTAATACAAATCACATGACAATAGGTGCAGATAGAGAATTATGTACACAGTAAATAACAATACACGTCAGATAATTGTAGAAGAGACTTATTATTTAATAGAGTAACAGAAGAACGAAATTGAGTCATTAAATATTTAATATTACGAACCTTCTTTTTATGGCTTAGAGAAAGCGAATGAGCACACAGACCACCTGATGGTAAGACCGCAAATGACCAACCCTGAGGACCAAGATGGAATGCCTCTATCTGGTAATCACCGGTTGTCTCCCCACACCGAACACAACAATGTGAATACTCGTAGGTAGTTTTAATGATAAGAGAGCCCTTTTTTCAAAAAAAGGGCGCTCTTATCGTTAAGGACAAAAATTAATAAAATTTTACTTTATCATTTCGTCACGAAAATTAGCCGTACATTTAGATACGTTAATTTTAGTGACGAAATGGAAAAAATTAAAGTTTCTTAATTTTTTTAGGTACTTAACGATGTACACTTTTTTTGAAAACTGCCCAAGAATAAAAATGATACTTCAGAATCATGCTCGCGCTCTTAACCTATAAAATGTCAAGTTCAGTTAGCAAACCGCTGTATGTTTTGTATGCTTTTAACAGTAAGTAGCATAAGTAGGTATTAAGCCGAGACATGGCGTGTCAAGTCGTCTTTTGACTTTATTTATATTACAGCTTCCTCTCGTGGCTCGTGTGTTGTCATTTAAATCATACATATTTTTTTATTACAGTTACTCAAAGAGGGGTGTTATAATTATAAGCTTAACGTTTGTATCTTTTTAGGGTTCCGTAGTCAAACTAGGAACGCTTATAGTTTGATCTGAGTGTGTAAGAGGGTAATTGTACAAAACATCCTAAAGGGGACAAAGTGAATCCGATAGGGGCCCATCTTGTCTATGAGACTAGATAACGATAAACATACTTAAATACATAGAAAACGTCCAAGAACGTTAAGTCTTGGACCATTTTAGGGGCCCTAGCTAAGATGCAAACGCTCGGTAAGGTTTTACTTTTCTATCACTCAAAATGTATGGAATGAAAGTTGGCCATGTCGTTTATCGTAACGCACGATCAAGAATGTCATCCGATATATTTGGATTGATAGAAAAGATAAACGGCTCCAGGGTTTTTTATCTATTTAATAGTTATAATAGCCAGCCAATGGTAAAATAAAGTGAGGCTCAAACTAAGAGACAAAATTTTGGGACCACATAATACACATGGTTTATAATCTCAATTTTACGCAGAGGGCAATCAGCGATCTGCGTGTCCAATACAACAACGCCTTCAGGGTGCTGTTGGGGCTGCCGTGGCGCTGCAGTGCGTCGGGAATGTTCGCGGAGGCGCACACGGACGGCTTCGCCGCAATAATGCGCAAACGGTCCGCCTCTCTCCTGGCGAGGCTCCGCGCTAGCTCCAACAGGATCCTGAGCGTGTTCAGGGACCGCTGGGACTCCGCGCTGCTGCGCCGGTGGACGCAGTTGCATGTTTTTGCACCAGCAGTGTGACAAATAGTCCCTTTAATTTTAATTTAGATTTTAGTTTTAATTTTTAAAGTAATTTTGTTTTTGTTTTAATTTTAATTTAGATTTTATTTTGTACTGAATAGTTATATGGATTGACATCTGAAATAAATGATTTGATTTGATTTGATTTGATTTGATAATTGGATTTAGGTTAGCGTCTTTCCTGTGGACACGCCGGGGGTTAAAGTTTTTAAAGCCTAGCTTTCTGGCTAAGCCTATTCCCGCATAAACAGCGTCAGGACTGCTTTAGACCTATCATATAAAAGCGGCCAACTGCGAGTCGGACTCGCCCATGAAGGGTTCCGTAGCAGCAAGTAACATAATATAAAAGTTCGTTGTAGCTTTGATCAATGTTTATGTGACGTATTAAAAAAAACTACTTACTAGATCTCGTTCAAACCAATTTTCGGTGGAAGTTTGCATGGTTAATGTACATCATATATTTTTTTTAGTTCTATCATTCTCTTATTTTAGAAGTTACAGGGGGGGACACACATTTCAACACTTTGAAAGTGTCTCTCGCGCAAACTGTTCAGTTTAGAAAAAAATGATGTTAGTAACCTCAAAATCATTTTTGAAGACCTATCCATAAATACCCCACACGTATGGGTTTGATGAAAAAAAATAATTGAGTTTTGAGTTTCAGTTCTAAGTTTGGGGAACCCCCAAAATTTATGTTTTTTTTTCTATTTTTGTGTGAAAATCTTAATGCAGTTCACATAATACATCTACTTACTAAGTTTCAACAGTGTAGTTCTTATAGTTTCGGAAAAAAGTGACTGTGACATACGGACGGACAGACAGACAGACATGACGAATCTATAAGGGGTTCCGTTTTTTGCCATTTGGCTACGGAACCCTAAAAACAAAACTTATATGCACACAAGCTTTTAACTATTGACCACATTAAAGACAACTTTTGTTTTTAAGAGTGTGTATGACCCAATTGCTTTTGCAACCAGTCACAAGATAAATATTGTAACCAAGAAATAAAGTAGGCACGTCGGGTTAATAGATCTTTGTACTTCGTTGAGCCAACGGTCACTGAAATATCCTATGCCTTATACATTTTCCATTGGCATTATCCTGGCATCTGGGACACGTTATATTGCAGTCAACTGTGGGGATTAAACGGCTAAAACAGGCCAAATTTACCTATTCCCAAACTAAGCTCTAGACTAGCGTTCTAAGCTAAGATATATTTAACTAGACAAATAAATATCCAGTCAACTTAGAAACAAATAGTCGTGTCGATACAGGTATTGGCCCATACCGGGAATCAAACCCGGAACCGCTAGCTTGCCGCTAGGTAACGCGTCGTTTGATAGAGTAGAAGACAAATAAGCACAAATTTACCCGATGATAAGTGGAATCTAAGACCCATAGACATTGGCAATCTCAAGGTCGCATTACTAAACGGATCTCGGCTGAGATGGCTCTCAAGACGCGTCAAAGTAAACGTCAACTCAATCTAACATTCTTACATCTCTTGAGACTTCCATAGCTTAGACATAGGCATTGCCAACGCCTAAGACTTAAATGGGGAATACCTTTAAATTCCGAAATATTTTTGTCCTAATATTAATTTGTCCTAATTCTTATTTATTCGATAACTTTGATATGCTGGGATATTTTAGATTACATTCATAATTTAATTGTTATACGTAGGTAAGGTAAAGTTTGATTTATAAATTGGTCGTAGTCGGATGCGCAAGCACACCGGAGGCCCTCGCCAGCAACGACGTGGAGCAAAAATCGCGGGGTTATTAGTGGGTATTACTGTCACTCTCGATGGGTCAGTCCCACATAATCGTATGCATAAAAGCATTTCCCCAGTGTAAAAAGAAGGTTTTGATTTATAAGCAATAGCAAAAATTTAGTCTGTATGTCATATTCGGAATTATGAATATTAGGAATTGTGATCAATTTTCAAGGGAATAAGGGCTAGGCGATGGGTTTGCAACCTGTCACTAATACACTGGTAAATATTTTAGCTTGATTGTGCAAAATGTGCTTACAGAATTATCAACAAGTCATTTTAGAGTTTTTGGTAATTTTGAAACTCTGCCTACCCCACTCTGGGAATTAAGGCGTGATGTTTATTTATTATTTATTGATAAAAGCGTTTACATGACCTTACAGTATAACCAATGCGTCATTAAACTTAGACTACTTAACTATTAAATATAAATATCACAATAATAGAAAATAAACAAATTATAATGGAACTGTTGATGACCTAGCATCCGTCGCCTCACAGAATCTCAAGCATTCTCTACACACTGCCGCCCATCGCCACGCAAACAAGTCGCACTCAGGTGCCGATGCCAGGAGCGCATTTAGCTGTGAGAGAGCGCGGGGCAGCGGCGAGTTCCTGCACGACACGGTGCGCGCCGGCGGCACGGCCAACAGCTCGCGCCGTCGCGGTCTGAGGGCTATCCTCTGGACATCCGGGACAAACAGTCGCAAGAGACGCTCTACTATTTCGGGGCAGTCCGACTCACCACGCAAGGCTCGACATGCCGTGACCATAAGTTGGTAATTCCTCTGACCTCCAAGGAGTTGTACCCAAGGGAGCCGAGAAGATACTTCGTTGGGTACAGATGCGGGTAGAATCCGAATATTTTTTTATAGAGAAACCTTAAAAAAGCTTTTTGTACCTTCTCAAGAAGCAAGACGTACGCCGATTCGTAAGGATTCCATACGATCGACGAAGTCTCCAGCTTACTCCTTACTAAGGCATTATACACAATTTTTATGGCCACCGGGTCATGAAAGTTACGGAGGTTTCGGATTACGAAACCCAGTCTTCGGAAGCAACTCATGGCAAGAGAAGAAATATGCTCGTGAAAGGTGAGCCGCATGTCAAACACTACGCCCAAATCCTTGACGGAGAAGACACGATTTATCGGCGCAGGCCCTAGCATATATTGAGCATATATGGGGGTACGAGAGCGGGTAAATGTACACACACAACACTTGGCGGGATTAAAATGCAGTTTGTTCTCCCTGCTCCACCGAAACACCATGTCGATGTCCCCTTGTAACGTCTCGCAATCAGCTCTTTGCTCTACTCCATATATCAACTTCAGGTCATCAGCATACAAGAGACACTGAGCTGATCGAAGAACCGATTTGAGATCGTTGACCATGATGTTATGTTATGTATGTGTGTGTATGATCGATTTTGAATGATGACTTTGGAATTACGTGCATTTAAAGTACAAAGTTCACCGGTTGTTTTACCACCTACGAGTCTGGAACACGACAATGCGACATGCTGCTCGGCTGTTGTTATATTGGCCGTGCACTTAGGCCCTTTCGCGTCGGGCTTGAACGTTCATAACGCAGTGGCCTCATAACTGAGCCTGCGTAATGCGGATCACGCATCACGACAAGGCAGGCTGCCACAGCTTTCAGGAACAGCTGGGTGAGTCATCTTTAACACTCAAACCAACCTTTTATTTCATAAGCCGTACTTTTACGGTGAGCGTATAGGACAGAGCTAAAGCAGTTATATAGATCTGGGGGGTTATTGTAACATAGCTATGCAGTTGTTTAAGCTGAAAGAATAGGACAGAGCTATATTACTGCTATAGCTTTGTCATTTACGCTCGCCGTAAAATGAATTGCATAGGCATGTCATAGTAACCACTCTGTCCTTTTCGTTGAGCGTACACCGAACTGCATAGCTATGTCATAATAACACCCTCAGGGGCTTGATTCCGCTTCGTCTTAATTTACTCCTATTGCCATCGTTTTTTCTCATTCCACCGCCATTATTTTGAAGATACATACATACATAACATCACGCCTTCATTCCCAGAGTGGGGTAGGCAGAGCTACAGAAACACCAACAACTCTAAAACAACTTGTTAATAATTCTGTAACCACATTTTGCACAATCAGGCCAAGAAGTTTACCAGTGTATTAGTGACAGGTTGCAAGCCCATCGCCTAACAGTACTACAAACTGGCTCGGGTGGCCGTTTATTGTCCGAACGCATTAAGAGTGTAAATTATAATGTTCGTTCAATGTTTATTATCATTATATATTAGCTGAGTCAGATGGTTAAAGTTGTATTATAATGCCAGTGAGGGTCGTAGTCAAACATTCAAGCAAAACCAACGGCCCACGGCAAGCGTGTAAATACAATAGCTGGATTTTTAGCGAGGATTTTAAGCAAACAATCAAGCAAACAGAAAGCTAAACTTAATGATTAACGCTGTCATTATGACAGGGTTCTATAGTGCCAAAACAATTAAAGTCTACTAGACTATAAAAATATAAATACATTTAAATGTGTACATAAATAGACACATAAACATATGTTTAAACATCAACAATGCTTAAACTTTCTTAAAACTACTTACTATATTTTTGAATTTTTACAAATTTCGTTTACGAAAACATCTCGAGTTCACATTTTATTAATAACAAATAAACAAGAGCCATAAGTTCAAAGTGAAGATGAAAAAAATACTTACCCCGTTTAGGGTACTGTTGGAAACGCAACTTTAAATAGCTATGTGCATCGTAAAACTATTTTTTATGAAGCAACCACTTCTCAATCTGTGGCACGGAGCCGACATCTCACTAAGGTAGCATAATGTAATATCGCTTATGTTGGTACGTGATGCATAAACCCACTTTTATATTCGGAAGGGCGTCATGTAAAAGCGTTTTAGTGAAGTGCTAAAATTTTATGTTGGCAGCATGACGGCCTGGATTGAGTTACGCTGGGATAATTTAGATTTTAGATTTATCTTGGGGGTTTTATTCGTTCGGAGTTATTTAGATGCAATTTTAAGTACTGTTATCTATAGATTGAAAATGCACGCCCCTAGTCCTCATGTAATGTGTATAAAGGTTCAACTTCCAAAGACTATTAGAGACGAAGAGAAGAATAATTTACTTAATAGAAAAGTTACTAAATATATTTACAATAAAATGTTTAAATGTATTTACTCAAGTTTATTTTGAAAGTCAATAATTAATTCTATAGTATAGTAAATCGTTAAGATATAGCTCAGAGAAAAAAAAATATACTTTATATAATAAATATATTTTACATGCTCATTATTTTGTATACCTATATATAATAATTTAAGCCTTTGTAAATTACCTAAATGTTAATTTTAGTGCCCTATAGGGTTTCATAGCTGAACATATATAATGTACCATCTTGTATTTACCTATGAAAGTATTTTATAAAGATACTGATTACTGAATAAAACTTGTGACCATAAAAACGTGGATGGAAAAAGAATTACGGATTCTAAAAACTACCAAATATTTATTCATACTAAACTTATATCGTATATTATTGGCCATCGCCAGTAACTGGCCACTTTGCAATAATAAGTATAAAGGAATTTATACGCTAATATTTCTGCGATAAAAATAGAATACCTAAATCCAGAAATATTACTTTGAGCACTGTTAAACTTTCTTTACTAACAGCGTCAGTAAAGGTGACAAACTTAAGTAAAGGATCTGTTAAATGTAGTAGTAACACATATGTATAGACCGTTCGACATTCTATATTTGAATTCTGACGTAAATGCCATATTATTTTTGTGCACAACTACATACAACAGGGCTGGAATTCTACAAGGTAAATAACCCAGACCCAGGCCCAGGGCCTCTATTTAAATTTTAGAATCGTTTATGTCACAGTCGCCATTATTGTAAATGACATAAGAGTTATCAAAACGTTGACAATACGGAAACAGGTCAAAAACGATATCGTTATAACGCAGTTGAATAGAGACCCAGGTCTTTTACAATTGGTGGCTAGTAACTAAATGTCATTTTCTTAACTGGCCAGTTATTAACGATGTATCCTATAACAAATGCAATGATGCGTTTATCTATCGCTCGGTACAATTAAATATAGTGGCCTATCATTTTGTCGAATTTCGAATCGCTTCATTGATCAAATCATTCCATCAAATTTAATTTCATCGAACGCTTTTAATAGCTAAAACTATTATGTTTTCAGGAAAAAATAGGTATTAATCACGTAGGTTAGGTTAAGTTAGACTTGTGACAACCAAAAAAAATACTTATGCGGGGAGACATGTCTTTCAATTAAATGAAAATTTTGCACAATGATATGTTCTATGATATAAAAGGTAACCTCAGTAAACAGTCACGCAATGTCAGCTCAAAAAAAAAAGTACGAGTATAGGTATAGATAGTTTGGGCAATTTTTATTCCACATATTCTTTTTATTACAGGAAGACAGAGGAATTCAATGCAACTAAATCAACTGAACCTAATAAAAAAACCGCATTCAAATTGGTTCATCCATTTAAGAGCTACGGTGCCACAGACAGACACACATACACACATAAATACACACACATACACATACTCGTACACATCAAACTTATGACACCCCTCTTTTTGCGTCGGGGGTTAAAAAGTAAGCCTTTCCGAGACTCCGATCCGAATATTGCGCTTTTTCTAAAAGAATACTTAATAAATAACTAGTTACATACATCAACAAAGTACATACATTCATAATATCACTTCTCCATCCACAGAGTGGGGTAGGCAGAGCTACAGAAATACCAACCACTCTAAAATTACTTGTTAATTAAATTAATTACTTTATAATTCTGTAACTACATTTTGCACAGTCATCAAAATAAATACCGGTAAAATGGGCTGAATAGAGATTTGCGGGGTGAATATGAATACAGCCTTAAACTACAGCATTAATCTAGGTACTTATTATAAGACTGAGATTTGAACGTTATTTTCCAATACACTAGTCAATTTAATATTGGTTCTTATTAGTAACGAGTTACTACTTTTTTTGGTTGTTTTTCTATTCACCCTGCGAATCTCTATTCATCCCATCTTACGGTAACAAAATAAACAAACAGATTTTCATTGGTACTGGTGATACTTTATTCACTCTCAATGTTCATGTCACCGCACTTCGCTTTTTAATTAAACTTGTACCATAATAATTAAGTAATTAATTAACTGACGCTTTTATTGTAAATGTTAACTTTGCAAGTAATTAATTTTACAATGAAGAACTGCCGCAGTTATACCGGCGTGCTTATGGACCAGAATAAGTTGAACCGTGAACGAGGAAAAACTATGTGTCGGTGCGTCTCTTAATCTTGGTTCAAACAGGTGCGAGCAAAAAGTAGGCATGTGAGTAATTTTCCAAAGGCCGTGCCATGTCATCTCAAAACTACAAAGAGCCACATACATGATGTCATTTGATGATGCCCTTGTTGTCGGAGTGCGTGATGGAGGGCAGGGCATACAACCTAAACCGCCTCAGTTTTTGTTTCGGAAATGTTGTCTATAGAATATTTAATAAATAAATCACAGGACATTGTCACACAAATTGACCTAGTCCCAAAGTAAGCTCTAGGCTGTACTATGGGTACTAGATAACGATAAACTTACTTATTTATAGAAATATATATTTCAATACATAGAAAACATCTAAGACTCAGGAACAAATAATACTCGTGCTCATCACACAAATATCTGCCCTTACCGGGATTTGAAACCAGGACCCCTAGCTTCGAAGGCAGGGTCACTACCAACTAGGCTAGCGTGTCGTCAAATTGCTAAACTATTGCTAATTTGTTAAGCTATAACCCCAAAACAACATTGCTGTCTCTTTCTGCATTGCAGTGATGGGTTGCGAGTAAAAATTTGCACTATTAAGTTGTTTATACGTGTATATGTTAAAACTGGGATCCCTTTGTCACACATAAACTTATTGTATCGAACTTTGACTAATAACTTCATCATTATCATAAAAATTGGAAAGCATAACGCTTAATTCTAACGTTAATTACCCATAATGTTGTAAATTTGAGATCTATAACGTTTAAGACGGTGCTGAGCGTCCAGTGGCGCCCTCATTGTGTTTTCTAATAAACTAAAGTATTATCTTAAAATCAAAGAGTGCTTTACTGTTGTACCAATGAATACGCAATAATAGCGTACATGACACAGTTTAATAACCTTTAACCTTCGTGTAGTTAACTTAACGGAAAAAGGTGGCCACTTCTTTCCGTTAAGTTGCTCACTCATAGTTCAATTGTTGCTAAGTTATGTCATAGTCTCTATAAATTGTGTATTAATTTGTACAACAGTAAAGCGCTCTTTAATTTTAAGATAATACTTTAGTTTATTATAAAACACAATAAAAGTCATGAGGGTGCCACTGGACGCTTAGCGCCCTCTTAAAGGCATATTATCAAATTATTCATAAATATTTGATGGCATATTATTCTAAATTCATAATTTATTTTATTCATACCATTGAATTGACTAAAGTTCCAGTGAAGTGGGTGAGCGTAGCGAGCGAACAACAGAACTCTGGTCAATGCAAAACCGACTCTGTACCTTTGGTTCCAAAGACTAAGGCGGGAGCGTAGCGTGGCAAAGGTTAGGAATTATTACCTTCAACAATAAGAAATGTGATACAATACGATATTAAAAGTTATGAATATCATTTCAATGACTTTCTACCTTCAGTATATCTCGTGTTATAGTCGTTTACCGTAGTTCTTCGATGAACAATCTACTATTACCTAGCGATCCATTGTCTAGCAATTTGTGTCGGTAATCAAGCTATAAATTACGTAGTACCCAGAAACAACAAAAGTGATAGAGTATGCGTATTTTGAACTGCTTTTTCAAAAGCGCTATCACAAATTTTCAGCGTTTTAATCATTACCACATTATTCGGCATATTAAAAGGGACGCAAAACACATTGAAATGAATTGCTATTTAGTAAGAATTCCACAGTAAAAACTGTAGTGTGCTTGAAAGGAAACAGACTGATAATATAGCGATCACGGATATTCTGCATTTTTTAGGGTTACGTAGTCAAACTAGAAACCCTTATATTTTCACCATGTCCGTCCATCCGTCCGTCCGCAGCCTAGCGCAGAGACTCTCAGTACTAGAAAGCTGTAATTTGGCATGAATATACATATTAGTCACGTCAACAAAGTGGTACAATAAAATGTAAATTATTTTTTTTAGAGTATCTCCCCTACACGTAACGTGGAGATGTGTTTTTTTTTCTCGTCTGCCCCATAGTGTGGGCTGTTGTTGGATAGGGTTTCAAAAATATTACGGGTCCGGGAAAATATTTTTTTGATCGAGGGATTTGTTTATGAAATATTTACCTTTAAAACGCAATTTTTGTTAGAGCCAACTGTACTAAAAATCTTTAATGAAAGCGCGTATAACGAATTTAAAAGGAAAACTATCACGAAGTAGACATCATTGGTTCTTGAGATACAGGCGATTATAGTGTTTATACCTACTAAAATCATCTAAGACGGCACCAAGTGACTTTAAGTAGAAAATTAGTTAGTACTTGTTGTTGATGTCTGTAGTACTTAACGGCTTCGGAACCCTACACTGCGCATGGTCCGACATGCTATTGCCGGGTTTTATAAATATTTCTTGAGGATATTGTTATAAGTCTTCAAGAAAAGAGCGTACTCTCAGTTAAAACGCCGGCAACGTACCTGTAACTCCTCTGGTGCTGCAGGTGTCTATGGTTGACAATATTCGCTTACCATCAGGCGATCTGTATGCTCGTTTGCCTCCTATTCCATAAAAAAAAAGTGCAAAATCCTCAAGTACTTGGTAAAATCTTCTCATTGGCTCCGAATACATTATAAATCAAGGAGGGCAATAAAAAGAGACATGGCTTTTCTGAGAAACTATATTGTTCGCAAAGGCACAATGCTTAGATTTATCTTCACTTCATTCGTAGGTAAATAGGACTTTCACATTTTTCACGTAAGCAAAAAGGTAGGACTCCGAAACAAGGAATCGTTATTTCGTATAAATTATGGTCGCTTTTTCTTTGAAGCCACCAAACGTGTTGTGATATGGATATGATATAACAAAGGTCAACTGGTAGATGGGCGTTTTCCAAAAAAAGTGTACATCGTTAAAGACAAAATTAAGAAAATATAACTTTTCCATTTCGTCACGAAAATTAACTATCTAAATGTATGGCTAATTTTCGTGACGAAATGGAAAAGTTATATTTTCTTAATTTTGTCTTTAACGATGTACACTTTTTTTGGAAAACGCCCAGACGCCCATTACGCATTAATCTTACCTTTTGTAGGTACTCGAATTCGTATTTTTGTGCAATACTGTGAAACACACATATTTAATTGTAACGCATATATATATTACAAGTAGTTGTAGATATTATGAAAAACTATGTCTGTATGGCTCCGCTTTTGTGTTTTTTTTACCCGACTACGGCGAATCAAACGAAGGATTATTCAATATATTTTTTTTTCTTGGAAAATAAAACGTACAGACCTAGTTTTTTATAATATCTACAACATATTTAAAAATCGTGAAATCGGAAATCGTTTAAGGGGAGAAAAGGGCGATTTCGAAGTACCTATAGTTAAGGAGGGTTAGGTGTCCGCGTGGTTTCTGGGTTAGAATAGTGCCACTCCATGTCTTCCCGTGGATGTCGTAAGAGGCGACTAAGGGAATAAAGGCTTATAGTATTATTAGGCGATGGGCTTGCAACCTGTCACTATTACACTAGTAAACATATCAGCCTACTTGTGCAAAATGTAGCTCTGTCTACCCCACTCTGGGAATGAAGGCGTGATGTTATGTTTGTTTGTATGTATAGTTAAGGAGAAAAATTAACAACGTTAGTGGTATATTTATATACTGCCCTCATAAGCCAACAGGCGGTATTTCAAATTAAATAAGCATGGCAGATTCAAACCTCACCTGTTAGTAATATGGTTGAACTTGTTACAGGGGTTTTGTCTGAGATGCCACTATTTCTCTTCGTAACTATAGGTACTTTTTTTGGAAATCGCCCAAAAACGTTATCGAATTTTGTTACTCAACCCCTTTTTGGTTGCACGCTTTTAATTTGTACTTAGCTATATTAATTTGGCTTCGGATTGTTAACCGCAGACCGCGGCAAGCCGCAGTATACTCATGTTTATTATCTGGCATGCCTAAATACCAGAGGGCTTTATATTTATTAATTAAATTATTAACCATTTGGCTACAGAGTTGCTAGAACTATGATTGTTGAAGTGATTGTTTTGTCATAGGTTGCATGTAAAGAAAAGAATACCCTTTTGGGTAAACGTACTTTAAAAGGAAAAACCGGGAAAGTGCATGTCGGACCATGCTCAGTGTAGGGTTCCGAAGCCATTAAGTACTACAAACATGAAAAAAAACAACAAACTATCTTAGACGATTTTAGTAGGTATAAACTTTAATCGCCTGTATCTCAAGAATTAATGATGTCTAGTCGTGATTGTTTTCCTTGTAAATTCGTAATAAGCGGTTTCATTAAAGATATTTATCAGATGTTTAGTATTTAATTTTGTAGTTTTGGCTGTAGGGGGAGGGGACAACACTAGACTCTAACAAAAATTAGCGCTTTAAAGCTTAATATTAGACTATACGAGTCCGGCAACCGCCCTTCCGAGGCTTGTGTAGTGTTTTTCTCCAAAAATACAAGGAAATATAACAAAATTGTTCATTAACCCACTTCTAAAAAGGAGAAGGTTATACGTTCCATTGTATGTTTTTTTTTTATGTTTGTTCACCGATTACTCCGTCAATTGTGGACCGATTTTGAAAACTCATGGTTGATAGAGTATACTTTCGAGGTGGTCCCATTGTCACTAAATCTGAATCTGACGAGGGAATCATTGAGAAATTGAGGGAACACCTCAAATATTGTAGGCAAACCTGTAGCGATTTTAGTATTTTTAGTAACAAGTCTGGCATTTGCATTCAGAAAGTATCACTTGGTGAAGTGGAACTGATGAGGAAGACCACAGGTTGCCACCGGAACTCATCAACGGTACCTATTTGAAGGGTGGCGATAAAATATCTTGATTAAGATAGTTGAGCGACTACAATGAAGAATATTTACTTGTTGAAATATGACTATGACTTTCCCGCGGCGTTACTTGCGGCGCGCTTGAAATAATTTTAAGTTTTATATCATCTAAGAAGTGGGACTACGTAACAGCGTATTATGATCACTACAAACTATAAGATAAATAAAAATTGCCTTCAAATACACAAACAATAACTTCTTTTAAAAATGTAGGTAGGTACCTAACTAATAGGTTAGCCCAACTGAAGTCAGCGACCAGAATATTTTCAACAAAAAAAGACGACATCAGTTGGACTAGCCTATTAGTTATGATATAAAACTTAAAATTATGTACCTACATTTTTAAAAGTAGTTATTTTTTGTGTATTTGAAGGCAGTTTTTTGTTTTTTACATTTTAAGCACAGTAGGTACTAAAATTAACATCAAACAAAAACATTGCATACGACATTGAGTATATAAAACTGAAAGATATCAATAAAAAACCACATAACTAATATCTAATATAAAAAGTTAAAGTTAAGCAATTAATTTTGTTTAAGAACGCAATATAAAAAAAAAAACACTTTAATGTAAACCTTTTTAGCCTATCACATTTTAAAATTTAAATATCATGGAATAATTTTAATTGTACGAGTGTTAGGCTGTTTGGCATTAGTAATCCTAGTCCAAAAATCATTATAAAAAGTACAAAAAACGGGACGGTAATTTTATTATATTGCATACATTTATCGTGGCCGCTGCCATTTGTATATAATAACTTCTTTTATTTAATTAGCCGAGGCCTGGAGCGCAGAATTGCTGTTTTAATAACAGTAAGGTTAACATTTCCGAGAATGTAGGAGAAAATGTCTATTATATCATCAAGATAGGTTTCGAACATTGGTATTTCTAAGCGCTGATATTGGTGTGATGAGCGCGAATATTTGTTCCTGAGTCTTGGATGTTTTCTATGTATTTCTTTCATGTGTACTTACATATTATTACATGGGTGACGAAAAACAACGAATTTTCAATAACAAATAAGTACCTCTATATCGAAGAAGTACCTTAAGCATAGAAATATCTTATATATTTCATACGAATTTTTCATGCCCAAATTGATATCAGATTTGAACCGTTTGATCTCCCTTTTGATCAATATTTGACGATCTTCAAACGGTTCTACCTTTCTGTGAATTTGATATATCGAAAGTATTATCACGTTTCATATTTTCTATATTCTCCGGAATTAGAACTGACGACACGTGTAAGTAAAATGATATGAGTTGTTTATTAATATCTTCGCTTTCTCATTTGAAGGATACGCTTTGGCTGTCAACACTTATTGGTCGTACAAGGGCGATAAATATGAATAAACGTGTGTATAGTTAATGAATAGACGTGTAAGAAATTATTCAACTTGTCCATTTTTGTGTTAATGTCAATATATTCAAATTATATATGTATATAAGAGAGCTTGTTTTTATATTTTTGTATATTTTTTGTGTAATAAGTACTAACTTTGTTATATTTAGGTTATCTTTTATTTAGTTTAGTGTTAAGATTGCTATACCCTAATAGGGTCCATGTTTAGAACTATATTTTAATGTAAGACCTCTGTAAATACCATGGATGCAATAAATTGAATATGAATATGAATATGGAAGAAATAACAAATAAAAGGTTAATAATGAGATTATTTGCCAGTACTTAGACGATAAGGCTGCTAATACATTAGACATTAAGCATACCGATATAAATCGAAAAAAGGTCGATGGGAAATTTTCTATCATCGTTCACAAATGCCATGAAAACTGCGGTCTCTGAATCGAGTCACTCGGTATTGAGTAAGGGAGCGATCCTACCGACCGCGTAAAATGCGTCGACGTTGCGTAAACAAAAGAATGGGATATACTAATTACATGGCGTCAATTTTGACAGACCGTAATTTACGCAACGTTAAGCTCCGGTGTGGTCGTACCCTAAAGTGTTATGGATAATAGTCCAAATGCTAGCTAAATATTTTTTTACCTCTTTAATGAAAAGTGTAGGTAATATTTCTGAGAAAAAAATACATAAAAAACCTTCAAGCCTAAAAAAGTACGCGTTCTCATCATTCAAATATTTTCCCATACCAAGAATCGAATCCAGAACCACTTCGTAAGTAGAGTCAGAACCAAGTAGGCCCGTCGCCAATGAGATTTTGCCTAGTAGTAGTATATGTATGTTGATATGTTGTGAAATTACTAGCATAGAGGCATTCCATCTTAGTCCTCAGGGTTGGCAGCGCATTTGAGGTCTTAGGATAACAGTCTTGAGAATACAAATGTCTATGGGTCTTAGATTCCACTTACCATCAGGTAGCCTGAGTACTCGTGTGCCTTCTCCTTATTATAAAACAAATAATTAAAAAAAGATGGCGTATATTGGGTATGTATGTAATGAATCTTTGTCTCTTTGTAGAGGCTGAACGGATAAGACGATTTCGACCAACTAGATATTAGTAGAATCATCTTACGATTAAGTTAAAAACTGGTTTACAACAATAAATATATTTTATAATTTAAACGAATTCTTTAGCTACATTGAATCCTTAAATAAAATGAAATTGTTGTATTTTAGTCTTAAGAAAATGTTGTATGCTCGCAATGGGCAACTGCTAATACTAATGTAGTTTACCATCTTTGCACATAGTTTACAACTAATAAATACTTACTTACTAGAACTCAGCCTCGTGGGAGTCATTGGGTACTAAAGTACTCATTTAAAAAATGCCGTATCAAAAAATGTCGGGGTTTTCCAAGCTTGGATAGCGGACTGGTTTTTTTCCTTATTTTAAACTTTAATGTCCGTTCCCAATATTTAAATAATAAGTTTAATGAGTTCGGCATAAAGTTGGTTCATGCATCATTGTTATTTCTAGCTATCTATCTGAATGATAAGTATAATTTTATTGCTAAGCAATGGTCAATAGTAGCTTAGATTTTAAGATATGTTGTAGTAAATAAAGTAATATTTGCATGCCTATATCTATGGTTAAACATGTGAACCTTTCATAAACTGAAACACCCTTTTGTTGTACCATGTTTATAGCAAATAAATGATTATGAATTGAAGCGTGGTTAGAAAAGTTTACCTTATTTTATAGTTTAATTTTCGTTCCCAATTTGACATTAGTTTAGCCACACACGTACAAAATATGTCTCATTTAAATCATATCAGGTTTGAATACTAGGAACAGACATGCCGAATGAATTGCGATTCTCAGAGAAATTCCATTTTAACTTTCAACCCAACGCTCTCCCAGGTGCTTTCTATTAAGATGACATTGAGGGTTACCCTGAACCGAAATTCACTTTCCGATCCTCTTGAGCTATGATCCCATACATGGTGCAATAAATCAAGCGAGGCAGAGCAGCCTGTAATCGTATCAACGCCGTGCACCGAACGGTTTCCGGACGACGCCATTTCTGATTTATTCGCGTGATTTCCGGTCGGGTTTAGCCTTTACTGTTGGATTTATTGGTTGGTTTATGGTTTGTCACGCGTTTTTAGAGGATCTACCTGAAAGCCTAGACGTTGCGTTGTGGCGATTGATTAAAATTAAAAACAAGTTTTTGATTTAAATAGTTTATGCATCCTTACAATTGATAAAATGAAACTTGTTACAATTTCAGTTTTTAATATGTTGAAGAAGGCAAAATATTGACTTATTTTACATTTATCAAGATTAAACCTTCACACATACTGGGTGATTTTGGGGTCGTGATCCGGAATGGCCAAAAGTGAATAAGCCAAAAAAAATCGGCTGTTCCTTACATTAACGGTGAATTAATTGAGAGCTAATGTATGGAACAGCTGGTTTTTTTTTGGCGAATTCGTGGTTGGTCCCATCGGAAAGGTTGTTCAGTATGACCATCTTATTCACTTTTGGCCATTCCGGATCATGACCCCAAAATCACCCAGCATAGCACGCATGTTATGTCCATATGAATTTACAGTAAATTACCAAGTACATTACAAAATAATAATGAAAATAGCTTTGTAAACACACTTAAACATTGAATGATAGAGAAAAGATATTATTCAACAACTGAATACTTATGTGATAAGTGAAATATTAATAGATATAGTAAATAATAAACAACTGTATTCTTAGTAAATAAGCGCTCTCACTAGTTTATAAGTGCCCTACTTACAAGGTCCATAATCTCCTATTTTTAAGTTAATCTAAGCACCACCTACTACCTAGGTTAATGACGTTTCAAACTCGCGCCAAGACCTGCTTTTAAAATCAAAATGCCATGTTTTGTCGCAAAAAACTGCACGAATTGTACCACAAAAGTTTCGAGTACCAACTTATTTTTTTATTTACTAGAGTTTGTCTGTGACTTCGTACGCGTTGAATAAATTTTCCGCTAGCCCCCTTTTATCGCCTCAGGGGATGAATTTTCAAAAAAACATTCCAATTACTCCCCAAGGATATCCAAAGAATAGTCCCTGCAAATATTGAGTCCCTGGGTCCAGAGGTCTTGTTTCTCCATTCAAACTTTGGACCCCCATTTTGCCCCCAAGGGGGATAAATTTCCAAAAATCCTTTCTCAGTGCACCCCTAGACCTCATAAGGCCTTGCGAAATTTCGAATCTGTAGACCCACCAATTTTGCCTGTGCGTTGAATTGTCACTCATTTAGTCAATTTATTCTTTTCTGTATTTAGATTGAAAGAGTAAACTAAGTATTTATTTATTTACACAGTTAAGATATAAAAAATATTCCTATAAAATTATGAATCTATATGCAATACGAGGACAAGGTGTATACAGCACCATAATTCAACAATGTTATCACTACCGCTTAAACTCACTAAGTAGTATTACTCCTATAAGGTATACTACTATATATACGGAATTTTAATCATAACCAAAACAAAGCGGTCCTAAAGGACTCTGTCTAGACGTTAGTGCTAAAGTTTTGGACATTACGTATCTTTCTAACTTGGGAGAAAATAATTTGCAAGTAATAGTGATAAAACTTTCTCTTCGCAAAAACCTAACCCCAAACTCATTACTTTCGCAAACAAATAACAACTTCAATAGACAACACTCATCTTTCAAATATTTTATTTTTTATAATAAATGCTACCTTTTCTATACCGCAAGATTCATACATAACCTAATTTTCCTACCCTTTAGTACATTCATAATAACAAATACAATAAACAACACTAGTATCTTTCAAGTGTAGATTTAAACGGACTTCTTAATAATTGTTCCATTTTTAAAACCGCGCGTTTCACACATAACCTCAAACTAACACACTTAATGGCGCCATTTTTCCCGCCCTAACGGTTTCAAATTGAATCTCTCCTCTCTGCCGGTGTTTCTTCCGACCGCTTACTCAATTAGCTGGTGTAACGAACTAGAAGAGTTGCGGTGCAAAGGGGAGTGGCAGTTTGAATTAGTGGCAACGAAGCTCTAGTTACTTTTTTTTTCAAGGACGGGACTGCAATGATATATTTTTTTTCATGGCTATGGAAGTTCTGTTCACCTTGCAGTCTATTTATTTGTGTTTCTAAGTAAACTTCTAGTCTACCTTACTTTAACATAATGGTAAGTCTTCATCGTGGGTCTTGATTCGTGTTAAGGATACAATTTGTTTGATGAGAAAAACACCTTTAGCCTGAGTCTTTGTTATTACCTTTTTATTTCTTTGCGTATTTTATTATAAATACTCTTTGGTGCAATACATGGCCACACTGGGATTTGAGATCCGATCCAAAAATAAGACATTTATATAATTTTAATCCCATCTATGAGTTTCATTAGATTTTGTCATTGCGCATGGGGCGCTATTCCATTTTGTTTGAAATTACTTCTTATACTCGTAGTTACTTAACGTCGCTCTTACTGTTAAACGAATAAGAGCTACATTATTACGTCAATACGATGACAATCTTACAATTCATTTAATTCTGTTATCCTGACTTGGATAGTTTTACTAATTCTCTACAAGCCTTTCGCAATAAAATACTAAAGTCAATCCCTTGGTCTCATTCGTTTGTGTACAAGTAAAAGTACATTAAGTTTAGGTTAGGCAAACATTTTTACCAGAATGCGCAAAATGTAGTTATAGAATAATCTACAAGGTTTCTCTTTGAGTTGTTGATAACTATAGGTTTAAATAACCATTAGGATTATTAAACATGTACAATCTATTATAAACACTTATATCAGTGTTCATCGTGCTACGGCCGCGTCTGCTCATGATTAGGTGCTCCGGACGGGGCCGAAACATGTCAAGTGATATTCGATTATTTACGTAAATAACCCGCTGTGATCTTTTTAATATGTCTTGAGTCTCAAGGAAGCTTTTTGTTTAAAATGTCCCGTGTAAATGATTCACTTTTTGTTGATGTTATAGTTCAGTGTATTTTTCGCAGCCTCTTCTGGCTCGCAAGGTCTTAATTTTTGCATGTCACTTTAAAATATATATATGTAGGATGAGTGAATAGGAACGCAGTAAGACGTATGAATGGACACTAGAGTGAAAAAGATGACTGTATCGATATTACGAACGAGTGTGAAAGAGAGGAACGAGCGGACTTGGTTAAGTTTCATATTTTAGACGTTAGGGGTCGAGGTTCCGGGCTTAAGACGAAAAGACGTGTATAGTCTTTATTATTTCTAGCAAGCCGATCTTCTACACAAAGGCCATTGTTTGTGTACAATACTATTATCTTTCTTTGTGTCCGTAACCGCAAGCCGATTACATACAAAAAAGTTAGAACTACATTGTATGTCCATAGGATTATCAACCCTGACCTCTTAGTCAGTAGGTTTAAAATGTAAAGTGTCAGGATACAGATATGTCTTTATTATTTGAATCGGTCTTATTCCCTACACAATATTACAATCTTCTGTCGCCAGGGTTGTACTCGCGTTGTTTAAAATATTACTTCAAATAAAACTATGAATAACTCGATATTTTGGAGCAAAACGTGTTAATGTCACCTTTTAGGACTTTCGATCAACCTGCATTTTAACCATATCTCGGAAATTGCAGCACTAGGTATAGTCTTTATTATTTCTAGCGAGCCGATCTTCTACACAAAGGCCATTGTTTGTGTACAATATATTATATTATATTATCTTTCTTATACTATGATAAGCAGTAAGATAAAGATGTAACATTCATTTGTAATGTTTGTTATGTATGATGTGTTTGAAATTTAAAATAAATATTGAGCAAAATAACCTTTAATAACAACTGGGAATATACACTCAGACCCTTTAAAAGTTCACATTGATAAAAAAGGTTTTCCCTTCACGAACATTAATACACAATCTACTGACTCCCTTAAAGATACAACTAAACAAGTAACCAAAAATCTCGATGCAGATAGCAAGGCACTCAATAAGATCAAACGAAGGCGTCCTAAAGAAAAACGATATAAAAAAAGTATCTTCAAAGAATATACTATAATAAAGCCAATACCCAAAGGAAATCCCTCGTAATAACTGGAAGGGCAACCAGCGCCGTTATATGAAGATCGAGATAAGAGACGGTATGACCGATCACTTTGATCTGCAGAGTGGACTTGTAAAATCCGGACCCTTTGGAAAATCAACCTTTGGGAAAATGGGTCTATTAAAATCGAAAAAGTAAACATCAGTATTGATGAAGTGATGGCGTTTGGTAGAAAATCAATCATTGGTTTATAAAAAGGATTACGTTACCGTCGGTCATCTGTCAAGACCTTTTTCTCTCTAGAAGGTAAAGATGTCAAGTTTAATTTAACATCTAAATGATAAGTCTAAGTCAAAGGTTTTTGTAAATGTAAAAAGTGAAGCTTCAAAATAAAAGACAGTCAAAGTTAAAACTTTCAAAAGATGATAATTTATCCTATCCCACCAATGTTATAAAATGTAAAATAATGGTGATAATTGTGTTACAATCAAGGGTTCTTATCCTTTTTTCTCGTATGTAGAATGCCTTTACGCATACCGACCACCTGATGGGACTTACCAACCACCTGATGGGACTTACCAACCACCTGATGGGACTTACCAACCACCTGATGGGACTTACCAACCACCTGGTGGGACTTACCAACTAAAAGTGGCTGGAATACACACTAAAAATCCAGAAATTCTCCCGCCACACCATTTTTGACGAGGTCCGCAACTGCTCCTTGCGCATTCGACTACTTTCCTCACCGGCAGACCCGCTTAGCGCGAACTCCGACATTAAAAGAGGGAAATGCACTTCTACTAGCGCGTTATTAACATTCCCCGTAATCAAACCCGCAAATCTGTAGCAAATGTACGTCAGGGTTGTCACTATGTACTAGGAATACATAAAAACAATGTTATTTAAAGCATCAAATTTATATTGTAAATATCTTATTTACCTCGACATTATTTTGAACTAAACCATGTTCTTGTATAATTACGTCCATATCCATAAATGTAATAAATAAAAAGTACCATCGTGATTTATATACAAGCTGTGATCCATCTGAACCTTCTTTTCTATTGTATATGGTCAATTGATGTTTCCACTTCATATACTATACTAGAGCCTGCCCGCTACACATATGAGATAGCTGGCTTGTTTCTCTTTTAAATAAGAATGAACTAAATACCGACACATCTTTTTAAATAATTATTTTAACTTTATGTGGGATTTATTTGAATATGCGGTTGTTTAGCCCGTGTGGTTGCCGGGTTAGAATAGTGCCACTCCATGTCTTCCCGTGGATGTCGTAAGAGGCGACTAAGGGAATAAAGGCTTGTAGTACTGTTAGGCGATGGGCTTGCAACCTGTCACTTCTTGGCCTGATTGTGAAAAATGTGGTTACAGAATTATTAACAAGCTGTTTTAGAGTTGTTGGTGTTTCTGTAGCTCTGCCTACCCCATTCTGGGAATGAAGGCGTGATGTTATGTATATATGTTATTTGAATATCAGTTTCTAAGTGACAAAAAAATATGACTTTGGCAAATTAACTTTTTTATCACTCTGTACTTTTTGTATTTTAGGCCAGGGCTTGTGCAGGTAAATAAGTAAGTAAATCTTTATTTTCTTGGTGGCTTCGACTAGCTAAATGTTTGACGACGTTGCCTTTCTTTGATTGTATAAATATTTACTGCACATACAATACAAAAAAATTTTTGTTCTTTTTTTTCCAGTATACCAATATTCTCAAGTACTAAAGATTTCATATGAATATTTGAATAAATTACAGAAAATATGTGATTTCATTAACAAAATGACAGACATATTAAAACGCATTTGACATTGATAACATTGACATATTACTTTTTTTTTTGATAGAAAATTAAACAAGCTTATACCTAAAGAGGGTCAGTAAGGTTATCAATACTTATCATTAAATTGTACTTGTTAATCATACGTACAATAAAGTAAGTAAATTATTCATCGTAATCGCTAACCCTAACATCAAACTGTCAAATGCTACGGTTTTGCTACATCGGTTGCTAAGTATGCTTATTAACAGTGTTCGGAATTTTCACGGCAAAACAAAAGACTGTCGCAAACTTACTAGGGTAAGAAATAATTTTTCATCGATATCGAGAATTACTATGGAATATTTTATAATTTAAAACAATATGCAAAAAAAAACAGTAATTCACAGATTATTCAGTGTAAAAGTTTTTATTTAAGCCTTAACGACATCTTGTTTTTAATGAAAATATTGAATAACCCGTCCTTTTGCCTTTGCCGAATTTGAGTAGTAAAGAGGTGAAATATAGCGACTATACCACCTCATTGACAATAACAGACACTTAAAATGAAAAAACTCTATATTGAGACATTAAACGTCACTTCATTGATATGACAGTGCTCAAATACGAACTGTCTAGATATTATTTGTAAAACGCTTGAAAACGGACGCGTTTGTTACGTAATATTTTAGTAGTGTACTTTTTCAGTAAAGTAAAAATGAGTAAAGTGCAAGATTGGCTCAAAACGTGTCTAACCAAATACCCTGAATTTGTACATAATGAAGTGACATCTACTATATACTGCTCTACGTGCGATATTAATCTAAAAATAAAAAAATGCAATATTCAATCTCATCTAAAAAGCGATCGCCACAACAACCGTTCTGGAGGACCACATTCCAAATATCAAATTTATTACGATTTATTTATTTTTCTGAGTTCCTGCAACATACCCTGGTCAACGGTTAACAACACTAACTTTCGAAATTTCTTTAATAAATACTTATGCTGCGACTGCACAAAAGCATCTCTACCGGACGAATCTTTATTGAGGAAAGTTTATTTAAATGTTGTATACAAAAACACCATTCAAAGTATAAGGGAAATAAATATGAAAAATTACTTGTGGGTATCTGTCGACGAAACACTAGATTTTATGGGAAAATGTGTGACAAACGTGGTGATCAGATCTTTGCAAAAACAATTTTCTCAACAATTTTCTCTCTTGGGGTCTAAGGTTTTAGATAAAGTCAATGGAGAAGCAGTAGCTAAGTTAATAAAAAACCAATTTCAATTTTTGTTTCAAGAATCTTTTCAAAATAACGTAAATAATGTTCTTCTACTTTGCACTGATAGTGCCGCTTATATACTGAAAGCTGGTCGTATTTTAAAAACAACATTTCCACGCATGAAACACATAACATGTTTAGCACATGGTCTGCATCGAGTGACGGAAGAGGTGCGAGATAACTTTAAAAATGTAGACATGTTGATCTCTAATGACGGGAGTGACGTCACGGACAGTGATACGCCAGTATATGCTCTCGCAATCTTCTTTAATCCATATCTTAGTACAGTTAAAGTTTGCCTTAAAGGTGTTATTATTGTGTGCCTAAGCGTCTAATAAAGGTGTGCGAGTGTTCGCAGCCCCCAGCGTACTCGTGATCGTGTGTTTATAGTAGTATAATAGACCCTGTATCTGCTTTTGTTTTTGTTTTTTTTTTTTTGTACGTGTGTGGGTAGGTGATATACTTTTACATCATCATAGTCAGTTTAAGGTTTATAGTTATTTACTCTTTATTACTCTATTAAAGACTGAACAGTGAACAATAGAAATCTAAATTAGGTTGAACTTAAATATAACTTATTTGAAACGGAATAATAAATTATTTAATCGATTGATATTGATCTGCGCCTCAGCACCATCTAGCGTTAAAAAGGATGGCTGATAAATGCGTAGCTTGTAGAAAGTTCCTGCCTACAGCAGATGTCGCCAAGATCGTCGCCGCATGTACCATTTGCCCTAGCAGGTACCACAAAATCTGTGTAGCTATATCGGATAAAGTACATGTCGCTAAGGACTGGGTTTGTCCAGAGTGTAAGGCTAAACAAAGGAAAACCGATAACAGTAGTACTCCAGTCAAGGGCGTCAGCGGATCTTCTGCTACGTCCGAGCATCCCACCAGCCCGCCCCGTCCGGGAAAGGAGACTGAGGTCTGTGCGCTGCGCCGCGAGCTGGCAGAATATATGGCCGAGCAGCGCGAGTTCCGTGCGGAGATCCGCGCCTCTTTGCAGCGCATGGGGGAGCGAATCGACGATATCGAACAGAGACTGGATGCGGTCGAGAAGAGGGAAGTGGAGGTGTCGCCCCGGAGCGGTGAGGTCGAGGATCTGCAGCACTCGGTCGCCCGCCTCCAAATGGAGCTTAACGACCGCGACCAGGATTCGTTGCTTTCCGACCTGGACGTGGGTCATCTCCCGGAGGAGAGCGGGGAAAATGTCATCCACACAGTCACCGTTCTCGCCGCAAAGCTGGGGGTATCTATCGAACCGCGGGATATTGTATTTGCCGAGCGTGTGGGCGCGCCCGACTCGGCCGGGGCCAGTGCCGGCAAAGCGGGTGGGCGACCTCGCCGAGTCGTCGTTCGGTTGGCTCGCCGGGAGCTGCGGGATGAGATGCTGCGCGCGGCGCGGGTGCGACGCGGCTTCACCTCTGCCGACGTCGGCCAGGCGGGCCCGCCGCGTCGCGTATACGTCAACGAGCGGCTGACGCGGGCGAACCGCCAGCTTTTCCACCGAGTCCGGGAAGAGTGCCGACAGCGTCAGTGGAGGTTTTCGTGGACCAAGAGGGGCCGTGTCTATGCACGGCAGAGCGATGGAGGGCAGGCATTCTGCTTTCGCTCAGATGCCGACCTGCAACGTGTTTTTGGAGGAAGTGTTTAGGACTGTACAAAATAATATAAGCTGTTTGATATATATTTTTTACTACATGTATTTATTAATAATAGTATCCGTTAATATTTTTATAAAATTCGTTATTGGGACAAAACAAGTCAATCTACCGCATATGTGCAATTTGTATGAAATTTGCTCATATTCCATTTTACTTTTCATATTTTGTTTTACTCCGATTTTCTAATTTATTATTTTCAATTTTGTACAATGGTTAAAACACTATTAACGATTGGTTTGTACAATGCAGGTTCTCTCGGCTCTAACAAAAGGCCGAAGCACTGTGACAGCTTTATTAGACGTTACAGATAATATTCTCTGCTCTCAAGACAAAGGAATGTGTACCATTTTAGTTTTACTAGATTTTTCTCGCGCCTTCGATTTAATAAATATTGACATGTTATTATCTAAATTGAGCTATTATGGGTTTGATAGCGAAGCCTTGCGTTGGTTTAATAGTTACCTAAGTGATCGCTATCAGTATGTAAAGTTAACACATAGTGACGGTTCGATACAGGTATCTGATAAGGTGGCTGTTACCAGAGGAGTTCCTCAAGGTTCGATCCTCGGGCCGATCCTGTTTGTGTTATATTCAGCTGATATAATAAAGCATATAATTCACTGTAGGTATCACATATATGCGGATGATATGCAGGTGTATATATCATGTAAACCATCTGAAGTGGATAATGCTATTATAAAACTTAATGAGGATCTGTTGAGAATAGCTACTTGGGCTACAAGTAATTGCCTGATACTAAATCCTATTAAAACCAAATATTTGATATTAGGCAGTAAACAACAGCTGGCTGCCGTTAAACCAACAGTAGCTGTCTTGCTTATGAATGAACCCATTGAGCATGTTTATGAGGCACGCAATCTTGGACTTATTATGGATTCTGAGTTACGTTATGAGAAGCACATTTCCAACTTAGTTAGGGGTTGTTTCTATAAGCTTAAAGTTCTTTACAAGGCCCGACCTTTTATACATGAAAATTTGCGAGTGAAGCTGACAGAGTCCCTAATTCTTTCAAAACTGAATTACATGGACGCAGTTTTTGGTCCACGTCTACTTAGCAAAACAAAACGGCTCATACAACGGATCCAAAATGCCTGTACTCGCTTCTGCTTCAATGTTCCGCTGAGGGCCCATGTTACCCCATTTCTTAACAATCACTCCATTCTTAAGATGCAACACCGCCGTAAGCTTCATCTGGCCTGTATTCTTTTCGGAGTACTTAAACACAAAGCTCCAATGTATCTTTTCACAAAGTTGTTACATGCGTCTTGCAATGGATCGCGCGGTACTCGACAATGCGCTATACAGCTGTTAACGCCTCGTCATGCCTCGGGCGCCTTTCGAGGTAGTTTCCGCTATACAGCAACTAAATGCTGGAACAACATCCCGCCACCGATTAGGAACCTGCAAAGTTTACATAGTTTTAAATGTAATTTAAAAAAATATTTGCTTGATCACCAATATAATCAGGAACCATTAAAGCATGACACTAGCGGAATATGATCGATATCTATGTAAGTACATACCTGAATGTTATGTCCCACGAGCTTTGCATTGTATGTTGTAATACGTTTTTATCTCGTTTGCTATAAATATTTGACTCTAATTCTTATTGTTTTGTACTTGTTATTTTGTCTCAGCAGTGTTGATTAATAATATAATACTTAATTGTACCGTTTTCTGCAACGTAGCGATTACTCTCTCTTTGGTTTTGTGTTGTGCTGTTAGTTATTATCTTCGTAGTTGCACAGACAGATCATACGGCTCATAGTTGTTGTTAGTCATATTAATTAGTATTAGTATTGATGACATGTTGTGCGCTTAGGCATCGCCACCCGCCACAGATTAGATATTAAATTGGATCACCATAGACAGGGTAATGTTACAGTCATACTTTTTTATGTTCTTTGTTTTTTTTCTTTTTGTTCCATTATTTGTTTTTTTATATTCTGATACTATTATAGGTTTTATTTTTTATTATTATCTGTTGTTTACTTATTTTAAATGTTTTTTTGTGTCACTTTCCGTGCTGTCACCGAGCGGTCCTAACGGAAGATCAGCGCTGGTATAACCGCCAGCACATGCTGAGTTAGGACCGTTTCACAACAACTGTTCTTTTTCTGTTTCTTTCTTTTCTTTCTTTCTTTAATGTAAAAAAGATTTTCTTGAAATCTCCTGAACGTGTACGAATTTTTAAGGAAAAATACCCTTCCATTCCTTTACCACCTGAGCCCATAATCACCAGGTGGGGTACTTGGATAAATGCAGCGGTCTATTATGCTCAATACTATGAGCAAATACGAGACATCGTCTCCATACTTGCTAATGAATCGTTAGCCATAAGAACAGCAAAAAATGTTTCCGAAAGAGAAAACTACCACAAGAACTACATTTCATTCGGGACTACTACGAAGTTATAGCCTCTGCAATAAAACTATTGGAATGTTCGACTTTGTCCCTTACGGAATCTTTCCTAATATTGGACACAGTTCGTTGCTACTTAAATTGGAGCGAACTTTTACCGGTGATGCGGAAATTTGAAGCTGTTTTAGACCGAAATCCTGATTACGACAATTTACGAGAAATAGCAGAAAAACTTACTAAACCTGAACAACAAACCGCCTACAATGAATTTTACAAATTTGCCCCTTTGACGTCGAGTAAAGTGGAACGATCATTCAGTGTACATAAATGGCTTTATAGTGATAAACGGAACCGTTTACTCCCAGAGAACGTCGAAAAATTAATGACTATCTACTCTTATCACTATCAGAAACCAAATAAAATGGCATGTGCTGCTGTGTGTACTGATGTGGGTTTTGAAGAAGAAATTGAATCTGTTTCGATATAACTTTACACAAACCTAATGTATTTTATAATATATTTATATTTATTTGGTGGACCATTATTTATTTTACTATCGATATCGATGAAAAATTATTTCTTACCCTAGTAAATTTGCGACAGTCTTTTGTTTTGCCGTGAAAATTCCGAACACTGCTTATTAAATATCAACTTTTCTATCGATGTCGACACATTTGAACATATTTTTAAATCGGTGACGATAAAAAAGTATTGTGACTACACGCTAAGTATCTGTTTGATGACACGCTAGCCTCGTTGGTAGTGCCCCTGTCTGCGAAGCTGGAGGTCCTGGGTTCAAATCCAGGTAAGGGCAAATATTTGTGTGACGAGCATGAGTATTTGTTCCCGAGTCTTGGATGTTTTCTATATATTTAAGTATGTATTTCTCTATATAAGTATGTTTATCGTTGTCTATTACCCATAGTAGAGCTTAGTTTGGGACTAGGTCAATTTGTGTAAGATTGTCCCGTGATATTATTATGACTTTAATTTTTATGCCGCTATGGAACCTTGTCATAATGAGAGCGTTAATCATTAATTTTAGCTTTCTTTCTGTGGTTTGATGCTGACAGGGTTCCATAGTGGCATAACAATTAAAGTCCTTGACTGTACTACAATTTTACTTAGGAAAAAACCTCCAACCTACACAGTTTAGAAGTTAAAAAAAGGCACAAATGCGCAGAGGCAATAATTCATCGAAAGCCGTATTGGCCTGAGGCCAGGCTCTGAGAAAATGTAAATTCAATTCCCGAGCTACTTGTACCGCGTTGATGTACTGTGTGTGCACTTGGCGTCGCTCGCCGTTGACATTAAACAGTATTTGTTGAGAATTATTCAAGCAGCATTAAATTAAGGTATTTTTCGATTTGCATTTGAATTTGGTGTATTTATCCATAGGTCACTGGTTTGAATCCGGTTCGAAGGACCAAATTTTTGTAGTGGTTATTAGGTTTTTAGCACTGGTTGGAATATGATTTTAATAAAGCAAAATTCACTGAATCTTTAACGTCACTGTTTATTTTCACCTTTATACGTTTTCACATACTAGCGGAGCGACACCGGCTATGACGCCATGTTAATGGGAAGAAGAGCGAGATAGCTTGTGTCTGAGCGTGACAAATGATTCCGTTTCGTTCCATTTAAAAGGATATTTAGCAGTACTTAACACGGAGCATATCCATATTTACGTGTATTAATTAATACACGTTAATAACTACGACGATAAACTTAAAAGGATTGATTCTGAAGTAAAAATAAGTGAAGCGAAAAATACAATTCATAGGATTATTTGTAATACCACACTAACAATACATTACGTCTCTAACTTCTGTAGATATTTCATACCTATAAAAAAAAGTTTTCATTTTTACCCGACTGCCAAGAAGGGTTATGTTTGACTTTTTCTTAGTCATGACTGAAATAAGTTTAACATTTTTAAATTTACCGTTTCATCTAACAAATTAGTATCGCTATCACACAAATAGGACGAAAAGATCTCATGGGTTTGAATACTGCTTGTAAATGATGAACACAATTTAAAATACAGAAGTACTCCACAAATAAAATCCTCGTAGATTTATGCTCATAGTCCAAAGGTCGAACACGAATAATAGTAGTAAATGTATATAGATTATTCAAATGCGTTCCGAAACTCGCATCAGCTCGACGTCGGAATTGGCAGCCTTTGATGTTTTGATTTCAGAACGAGTCGAACAACTATTGCGCAGATTATGCTGATAGTTATGTAAATAAAGTTAGCTGAACAGACTAACGCGTATGTTGTACTGAGATAGCAAATTATAAACTAAAACAGTTGAATTTACATTGCTATGGTTGGTTCTGTTGTTAAGATTTGAATTAGGAAGTAAAAGAAACATAAGATGCGTTATCATTGATTTTGTTAAATAATTTATTTACCATCCTGAGCTAAAACTCTGACTTCAACTCAGAGATGTTTAGAACTGAAACGCCTAGCTTTGAGCCTGGCAGTGCATCAAATTGCATTTTCTATAATACAATTTTTAATAAGAAATAAATTGGGATACCGCAAGGCTCAATGTTAGGTCCTTTCTTATTTTGTAATTATATTAATGACTTATGGTTTACGAACTAAATACATTTTCAAGTTAATTATCAGCGGTTCGATAATATTTTGGCATGTTACCCAATTAACTTTTCCACTTGGATATGCCAATATTTTTTGCTCTGTTTATGCACTTTTATAATAATTATTAAATATTTCAACCGAATCCTTATATATCCTCCTCCTCTTTATATAAACTCCTTCTTGCACAAAACAAAGTAAAATACAAACAGAAACATAAAACGTTCCAGTTAACCTTCGAGCGATTAAGAAATAAATAAAAACAAAAGATGGCTAAACGTACAACACTAAAAGAGGCAGCATATAAAGGTAAAAATTGTATTTAAAACACTTAAACGTATACATAATATTGAATATGATAAATAATCGAATAAAAATTTAGAAACATAGACACGTAGAAAGGACATACAGCCTCAGATCAAGAACAAGAGTCAAGCCAGAATTTATGAGCTTAGATTTAATTAAAGCAACAGATTTAGACTGCCTAATATCATTTAGTCCCCCGTGTGGTTCCCGGGTTAGAATAGTGCCACTCCGTGTCTTCCCGTGGATGTCGTATGAGGCTACTAAGGGAATAAAGGCTTCTAGTACTGTTAGGCGATGGGCTTGCAACCTGTCACTAATATACTGGTAAACTTTTTGGCCTGATTGTGCAAAATGTGGTTATAAAATTATATACTAGTATTTTTAGAGATTTGCTGATATTTTTATAGTTCTGCGTACCCCACTCTGGTAATGAAGGCGTGATGTTATGTATGTATATAAT
The DNA here is from genome assembly GCA_949316455.1 of Acleris holmiana. NCBI lineage: Eukaryota > Metazoa > Arthropoda > Insecta > Lepidoptera > Tortricidae > Acleris > Acleris holmiana. The sequence goes on from OX438770.1 coordinate 17,027,313, forward strand.
ATCATTTAGTAGTCTATTCCATCACCAATCAGAATGTGCCGAGAAGGATTTAGAATAATTTATGCAAGTGTTATCACTGTATAAATAACTTAATTTCAAGCAACAGACAAAGCCAATCAAAACTTACTTTGAATACCATTACAGTTGCAAATAGCATTCATGGTTGATTCTTATTTACTTTTCGAACACGAAGACGGTCCGGGATGAGAAAATAATAGTACAGTCATCAGTAGTATTTATAATATTTTTAGACATTGGGCTTAAAAAAATTCGGACATGCTTCTAGTCGAAGTGTCGTAGTGTTACATATTTTGGAGGAAAATCTTGGATGACATTATTATTGTTGGTGACTGTACATGTACACTCACTTTCTATGGAAGTTGTACACTAAGTGACCCGTTTTTATTGCTTTTGACTATATTCAATTGGTTAAATTGGCGGTAGCTTAGTGTGGAGAGAAGCTGGTAGATATCGCTGAAACCTACTCGTAAGTACCACGTGATACGAAGAGTCGCGGGTCTACCAGTGACACGATTGGTTTAAGAATAAAACGAATAGAAACGCTAGTTAGTGAACGCATCTTGGGTAGGACCTTAGGGGTCCTAGTCAAGGTCCATAACGCTAAGATGGCGATGTTTCAAAAATCGTCAAAATGTTGATTGCCGTGGGCTGATGACAGATCATTCGACCGCTTATGTCAACTCCATACATTTCGAGAACCCTTGAATACTGCAAGGTTCAATATCGTTGTTCTACAAAAGCAGTTGGGTTTTAAGAGTTTGTTTTTTTTATTTTGATATCGCTCTGTCCTATCACTAAGTTCCACCCTCAGGGCTCGTTTGATTCGAAGGGTCGCCGATAAGCTGATCTTTGATCAAAGCACCCGATCTACACCGAATATCACCGCGTACAACTCCAATACGAGCAATATTCGTAGTCACCGGTAAATGCAGCTTAAGAAAAGCGTTGCAATAATATTAGATCCTTTTCTATTCCTATTCCAGGGGCATTCAAAAATGATTTTGGGTTGCACCAGCTAGCGAAAACACTGCTTTGTATCAATCGTTTTAGTATTAACAAACGAGTTTAAATAATACTTGCCCCAAAGAATGAATCAGAATCTTAGCTGTCTACATTGAAACGTTTTGACAACACGTTTTTCTAGGCAACTTGATTTAACTCGTATTTTTAGTAGGTATCGTAAAGATGTATAAATATACGATGGTAAAATAACACTTTTCCTTTAGCGACGTGTTGTCAACATCTTAGGGTTGTATTCAAAGTAACCTACCCATTTGTATATTTTTTTTACAATGTAATTTGAATTGTAACAATTATTTTAAACTTTAACAATGTAATCATTTTAAAAATTACGTTCTAATGATAATTTTACCAATTAATAAATGAATTATACCTAATACCAGTATTGACATTTGGTGATGTCATTTGTACAAACATTGAATTCAGCCACAACATTAATATAACTCACTGAGAGATTTTCTCTTGGAGGCAACAAGTCGTATCTCCCAACAACTACCATTGTGAATTTAATCTAGTTCCTCAACTTTATAACTGAATTAGGAGCGCATTGTGTTTCGATTTGCGACGTTCATGTATTTAACGAGAGATATATACCCAAGACTTGGTTCCTCTTTGACAAGACAATGAAATTCGCGCGCTGTGTTTTGATTCTGCACCGTCGAGTCGACTCTGCAATTAACGTTAGTATTCTCAAACCAACATAAAACCTACGTACGTACTGTCTCAAAGTTAATTTATTTTACTCAACCCTACTATGCTTTATTATGTTGATGAAACGAGTTGTCTTAGAATAATTTTCCAGACTCTTTCTGAATATAATATTACCACACCATAAAAACCACTAACAATTTACAGAATCACACAATAACCTGATAAATTGGAATGACAATATTTATTGACTGGAGATATATTACTTATACTTATAAGGTACTATTTATTTCGGAAAATCACTCACAGTGGTGGAAGGACCATGTGTGGGGTCCATTCGGATCCTACCCATGAACCTGCCGCCAAGTTGCAGATTTTGCATTTTTTTTTACAAATGGTAAAAAATGCTAGGCGTATTTTTTCGAATTAAATCGGAGAAATGCTGCAAACTAAAACAGACGTGCAAGCATGACTATGTTATATGAATGTGGAAGAAGCAAAAGAGATTGGTCAGGATCGTAGCAGGTGGAAAGAAGTGGTCTCTGCCTTCCCCTCTGGGAAACAGGCATCATTTTATGTATGTATGTTTACAAATGTTTATGGGCTGAAGAGTCCACTTACCATCAGGTGGGATGTGTACTCGTAGCTATCTCAATGCCATAAAAAAATGGGGGAATAGTTATAAGCTGCGTGGAATGAGTTGTGCGCATAAACTATTGTGTATTGTACCTTAATATTTTTCAAGGGCTTTCTGACTTTTGGCTGAATGCCAATTTTGAAACAAAAAGCAGTTTGGCAAATGGAAAAGGTACATTTGGCCAAAAGGCCGGATCTTCTTGTTAAGGCTAAAAGTCTGCGTTTATATTGAAATAAAATATAAAGCCTGTCCTTATTCCGGATATACGAGTGGCTACCAGACCTGTGATAAATTGAATTAATTAACCTGTCTCAGGCCTTCCGCGTTGATCTGATGAAACACGGCAGGACCATAAGGATCAACATCAGTGCCGGCTTGCATATAAGTTATTTTGACTTACACTGTTAAAATAAACATTACATTCCCCTTTATTACATTTTAAATCAATCCTAGTGAACTTATGTGGTCAAATTAGTGATATAAATTGGATCTGCACATCGTCGGTCACGATCAGATTGTGACGCCTCGTAACTAACATTTTTTGGTAAGTAAAATGAGATTTGGATGCAGAAAGTTTCAAATAGTATATGCGGTGTTATGGCGTAAATCCTGCATAATAATTCATTTAAACGGCAAAGAACGACTTGAAGTAACAATCATTTAATTATTATTTTTTTAGGGGCGGTAGGACCCTGTGCAGGGTCCACCCGGATCGCTACCACCATCTTATCCAATAACCACCTGCCAAGCAGCAGTGATCGCATTGTTATGTTCCGGTGTGGGGATAAGACAACCGGTGAAATTACTAGCATAGAGGCATTCCATCTTAGTCCTCAGGGTTGGCAACGCATTTGAGGTGTTAGGATTATAGTCTTGAGAATTCAAATGTGTATGGGTCTCAGATTCCACTTACCATCAGGTGGCCTGAGTGCTCGTGTGCCTTCTCCTTAACATAAAAAAAATAAAAAAAAATCGACTGGTGTAATCTTGTAAGACTCCTAGTGCCAGTAGTGACAACTCGTAATATTGCGTACCACCAACAACAACAGCAACACACAACTTTGTTTAAGTGGGGACTCGTAAGTTTTCAAAACAGTTTTCGTCTCATCTGAAAAGTTTGCCAGTTTGCACATACGAGGGGTCACATCTAGATCATCCGACTCATCATCATTAAATTTAAGAGCCAGGCTCTTGTCGGTGGAGTAATTGCCGCTGTTCTCTATCCTGTGCCAGCCTTTTCACCTCCTGATACGACACGACATTCGCCTTCTGTCTTATTTGGTTAAAGTATGCGAGCCTAGGTCTTCCTCTTTTTCTTATAACATCTAAACATACAAGAAAACATAACCCAATCATTCTTAACAATAGTACAATAGAACAAGTAAACAAATTTAAATATTTAGGAATTTTAATTACCAATGACTCCAGATGCATCATCCGACTTCCTGCTTTAGTTAATAATTTAGTCTCAAAAAGTCACGTATAATTTAGAGATTGTGATATAATAATTTCCAAGTCTAAAGTTCCATCTTGACTTTATTTTATGTCATAACTTTTGTGATCCTAATTTCACTTACCATGACGTTCGTGATTTGCTCATCGTGTACCTAAATTTTACTTACTTTTCAGTTTATACATATATAAGTATATTTTTATCTTCTTTACCTTTATTATAAAGTTGCAACAGCAAGTACTTTGCCCAGCACTACAATAGTGGAAGCACTTAATAGAAACACGCCTGCAAATCCGCCTTACAAAAATAACAGTGCTTCACGCTCCCAGCAGAGTGGTCCTCCAGGCGACAATTTGTCTCTAGATGATAACGAAGACTCTACGAACGAGGGATGGAAGGATGCACCAACAAGAAATAAACAGAGACGCCTAACATCAATACGCTGTACTGGAGGCCCAAATGTCACTACTCTTAGGGCGGTCGAGATACGGAAGCACATCCACCTGTGTCTTATAAACTTGGAGTTCCTGTCGCTTATTACGACAGGTGTTTGTCTGCGGATGTCTGGCCTGACAATGCTAGGGTGAAAATGTGGTTTTTTCGAAAGCAATCGATGCAAACTAAAAAATCTTGATGAACCAAGTAATGAACCCTATATCAATATCGCATATCAAAATGTCAGGGGTCTCAACACCAAGTTGAATTTTTTTTAGGCAAAGTATCCTCGCTCATGAATGTGATATTGTTGTCACCACTGAATCATGGTTGTCGTCATCAGTCGAGAACTCCGAACTAATAGGAGATGCTTGGAGTGTCTTACGCCGTGATCGCACTGCTGGCCGACAGGGAGGCGGTGTGCTGGTGGCCGCGAGGCCAAGTATTAATCTACGACACAGACGGGATTTCGAAACTACAGACGGGGAAGATCTGTGGACATCCTTCGTGGTTGATGATACCATTTTTTATTTATGTGCTGTGTACATCCCACCCAACTCCTCCGAGAGTGTGTATATGCGTTTTTTTCAAAAAGTAGAATCATTTATTGACACTCTCGGCGTTGTTATAATTGTCGGGGACTTAAACCTGAATCCTAAGTATACTTCTTCTGTCATATTAAGTTACTATTGTTATTTTACGACAGTGTGTGAATTGATAGAGATGAATGAGGTATTAAATGCGCATGGAGGAGTGCTAGATGTGGTGTTGGTGCGAGAACGCGCCCGTGGTGCCCTGGTCAGTGAGGTTACGGAGGGTAGCCTAGTTCCACATCCCGACGCTTATCACTCCCCCCCTGGAAATCTCCATCCCGCTCACAGATGCCGTAAGTCATTCCGCGAAAATTGAACCTAGTAATATAGATTCAAAGTTTGATTGGAATTTTTCCAAGGGTAATTACGACCTTTTTTACCAACTGATCACCGACGCGTCCTAGAATGACATCTTTGAAGCCAGTAATGTAAATGTCGCCGTAGATCTCTTTTATAACATAATTTATGGTATTTTTGACACGTGCATGCCTAGGAAGAGAAGGTCTTATAAGCCTAGCAGATGTTATCCGGTTTGGTTTACAGCGGATCTTATTAGGGGTCTTACACGGAAAGCTTTTCTTCATCGTGAGTGGAAACGCTCTGGTAACAGTGATGTTTATACAACATTTTCTAAGCTCAGGGCAGATATTAAACTGAAAACATCAAGAGCTTACGATGACTACATGAGCTGTATTCAGACCAAAATTATAAGTAATCCTCGATCTTTTTGGCAACATATAAGCAGTTTAAAATCCAAAGGCGGGTTCGAGAATCGGGTGGCATACAATGGGGAGCTACATGAAGGCATAGAGGCTGCTCAGGCTTTCGCAGACTTTTTCTCCAGCGTCTTTCTTCCCTGCGTACCTTCCTCGACCATACAAGGATTGTTCAGGAAGACACGACATGTACTGCAAACTATGTTCATATCGACACGATTCCAAAGTCGAGTGATGGAGCTTGTGTTGAAAATTATCGTCCCATAGCCATTCTGTCTTCGATTGCCAAGTTGTTTGAATCAATCATCAACAAAATTGTAGCCTCTCAAATAAAACCAAATCTCTGTGACTCGCAACATGGTTTTAGGCCGAGGCGATCAGTTGAAACAAATCTGTTGACCCTGGTTGATTCCATTTCTGAGCATTTGGACAAAGGAATACAAGTTGACGTGTTGTACTTTGACTTTAAAAAAGCGTTTGATTGCGTGGATAATGACATACTTTTAAGTAAGTTATGTAATATCGGCTTCTCACCCAAACTGTTCCGGTTCTTTGCCAGTTATTTACGTGACAGGCAGCAGTACGTTCAGCACGGATCCTTTGTTTCAAATTCCTACCGCACCCGTTCTGGAGTCAGTCAGGGTTCAATTCTAGGCCCGTTTCTATTCGGCATTATGATAAACGACTTGGCTTCTGTCCCTAGATATGCCAGGTGCCTCCTCTATGCTGACAACTTGAAGCTCGTTTATGGCGTGCAACAACCCTCTGATTGCGAATCGCTTCAAGAGGACATCAATCGGGTCTATCAATGGAGCATTGATAATAAACTTCATTTCAACGCCAAAAAGTGTTCCGTGATGTCTTTTAGCCGTGCTCATGGTTTTCATTCGGCAAAATACCTGCTGGGAACGGAACCTATTGTACGCGTCGACTCTATCAGGGACTTAGGTGTCATTTTCGATACACACCTCAACTTTCATATCCATATGAAGACTCTAGCTTCCGACTGCTACCGGCGGTTGGGATTTGTTATCCGCAATGCCCGTGAGTTTAACAATCTCCATGCCATTAAGCTTGTTTATACCGCTCTAGTCAGGAGCAAACTTGAGGCAGCTTCTATCGTGTGGAACCCCCACGAGGTCACTTACGCCTTGCTTCTGGAGAAGATCCAAAAGGCGTTTTTGCGATTTTTATATAAAAAAACTTAGTTTAGTTTAGTTTAGTTTAGTTTATTTATTTATCAATGTAATGTTACAATATAGATTGCATTGCATGTCAAAAAATACGAAATTACATTGATATCGTCAACAAAACATTAATACAAAATGATAAAATAATATTAAAATAATACAATAATATAATAACACTCAAATAATCAAAAACAACAATGATAAACAAGTAATAAATGGTCAGTTTCCGATGTCAATACACAAAACTAATAAAGGTCAAATATCAATAATAATTTTACAATTTAAGTTGCATATATTCGTCGACAGAGTATAATGGATTATCCAATAAAAGGTTTCTTAGCTGATGTTTGAATGCTTCGTCAGATGTGACATTTTTAAGTTTAGCGGGTAGACGCTCATAGAACGTGGGACCGATGACACGCGGGTTCTTAGCCGCAAGTGCCATGCGACGGGGAACTGTTCTCAAACGCCCGGTGTGGCGGAGCTCCTTGCCAGGAACATTGACTCGTGCAAAGGATGAAATATTGTTTCTGACGAACATTATTGTTTGAAATAAGTAAACCGAGTAGTGCGTCAATATGCGGTACGTTACGAAAAGGCCCCTGCAAGAGTGCCTAGGTTTCACCCCGGCTAACGTGCGTAAGGCACGCTTTTGCATAATAAGTATCCTGTTGGCATCCGTGGAGTTTCCCCATAGGAGCGTACCGTACGACATCAGGGAGTGAAAATGAGCAAAGTACACCTGTTTTAATGCATCATTTGCAATAAGCCTTCCCAGTTTACGTAACGCAAAGACTGCACCACTCAGTCTGTTACACAATTTGTCGACATGGCACTTCCAGTTAAGATTAGAGTCAAGTGTGAAGCCCAGGAACCTACACTCATTGCATATCGGCATCGGACCGTTTGCTACGCACGGAGGAAGGGATACACTTCGGCCTGAGAAAACCATGGTGTTGGATTTCGACAAGTTCAAGACCAAACCGTTTGCCGAAAACCACGCCTGCAACTGTTGGCACGCGCCATTAATATTCTCCCCAAGCTGCTCGTACGTGCGCGCACTAACCACGACAGTCGTGTCGTCCGCAAAGAGCACCGAAAGGCCAGCTGTAATGGCTGTCGGAAGGTCATTTACGTAAATCAAGAACAGTGTGTTCCCTAATGCCGATCCTTGAGGGATCCCAAGACCCACACTTCCGCTTGTAGACTGCATTCTTTTGCCGTTTGCGGACAACTTAACTGCCTGTTGACGGCCGGACAGGAACGACGTGAGTAGACGGTGGCTGACATCACTGATGCCGTAGTGATGCAACTTGTCCAGAAGCATTCCATGATCGATCACATCAAAGGCCTTACGGTTACTATCCGTTTCTTTACCCAACAAAGTTTTTACTTGGCTCCTTGGGTTTTAATTCCCTGGTGGTGAGGCGTAATTATGGGCTCTTGACCGCTGTCTGTCGAATAATGCGTGGAGATTCGGACTGCCCGGAACTGGTAACGCAACTGGTTCGCCTACTTGTGCCCTCAGTGTCTCAATCCAAGTTTAACTTTCGGCCGCGCAACCGCAACCTGTTGGCAGTTCCGAGGGCGCGCACTGTATCGTACAGGAATTCACCACTTGTTCGCGCCCTACAATATCTGAATGCGCTTCTCGCCTCAGCACCTGACTGCGATATTTTTTGCAAGTAGTTGGAATATTATATGTGGTGAATGTATGAGGTTCTGTGAGGCGATGGATGACAGTCCGTCTTCAGTTAATTGTTCATAATGCTATCGTTATTATCTGTTGTGCAACATGTTATAGTTAATATTTGTGTTTCGTTGCAATTTATGAAATTCACAGTGCCTTAGTACCAAACTGTAATACTGTGAAAATGTTTAATTTAAATAAAAAAATTAAAATAATACCTTATATAAAACAAGCCCTTATATAAAATAAGCTTGCAACCTGTCGCTATAATACACTGGTAAACATCTGAGCCTGTTTGTGCAAAATAAATATGGTATGGTATGGTGGGATTAAAGGCGTGATATTATGTATGTATGTATGTATGTATTTTTAATGCATTAGGGTTTTTTAATCACTTTTTTCTTTCGTCCATGGATGGTGCAATTAGTGCCGAAGCGGTGAAGTCTTAGAGTCAACTCAGCGGGTATTTATAACTGTGTATGTAAACTCTTTATTGCAAAAACAGAAGACAACAAAGTAAAAAACGACACAGAAAAACAACAGGTATGTACAAAGGCGAACCTATCCCTTCAAGGGATTTAAGATCTAAGGAGGGATAAGTTTGTATCTTCATTCGACGATAACTTGAGTAGGTATTGTTGATTTGATTTTTATGAAATTTACTAGTAGAGTAGTTTGAACGTGTGCAGAATTAGTCTGGGGGTTCGGGGTTAGGGGGGAATACCGTGATAGCTAGACAGTTGAAATTTTCACAGATGATGTATTTCTAAAGACTAAAAACAGAATAAAATTAATATTTAAGAGGTTCCCATACAACAAACGTGTTTTTTTTTGCTTTTTTAAAGATAATATTACGGAAAACCCTTCGATGCGCGAGTCCAACTCGATTTTTTTTTGTTTTTATTTAGCACTAAGTTATAGTTTATAATTTAATACTTTTATTATTTTTTATAGCCTGCCACATGCCAAGGTTGGGCAAAGGTCTCTGCGTTGTTAACAATGGCTATCCGTCCCTCATGTGGTTTATGCTTCGGTTGAGTGAGAATTGGTATGATAACTGAGCTGCGCCAATTGGGTTTTGGTGCGTCATCCGTAGTTTCCCAGTAAGTTTCCAAGAACCAACTGTTCTCAGAGTCAATGGGCGGTTTGTCAGTAGCAGTTGTTGTTTCAGGCAGCGCAGCAGTAGTCGTCCAATATTCAACTAAAAAAAACCGAGATTAGTTATAACAGAGCTGCAATCGGTCCATAGTTCTGTACGGATGCGAGTCTTGGACTATTAAAGAAAACCTCAGGAAACGTATCGAAGCTTTTGGAATGTGGGCATACAGGCGTATGTTGCGAATAAGTTGGACGCATATAGTCACAAACGATGAGGTTCTGCGGCGAGCTGACCAGAAACGAAAACATTTGCCTGTCATAAGGGCAAAAAACTGCATATCTCGGTCACGTGCTTAGGCACGATAGATGACCTTTTGCAACTTATAATGATGGGCAAGGTTTCCGGTAAACGGCGAGTTGGTCGGAGAAAGATGTCGTGGCTCCGCAACATCCTGTGCAGGGTCCGACCGGATCGCTACCACCATCTTATCCATTAACCACCCGCCAAGCAACAGTGTTCGCATTGTTGTATTCCGGTGTGGGGATAAGACAACCGGTAAAATTACTAGCATAGAGGCATTCCATCTTAGTAATCAGGGTCAACGCATTTGAGGTCTTAAGATTGTAGTCTTAAGAATTCAAATGTCTATGGGTCTCAGATTCCATTTACCATCAGGTGGCCTGAGTGCTAGTGTGCTTTCTCTTTAACATAAAAAAAACATCCGAGAATGGACCGGAATAGAGAGTGCATCCAAATTGTTTCGACTCGCTAAGGACAGGCAACGATTCAAGAAGTTGGTAGCTGACCTTCACTAGTTGGAGAGGCACTTAATGAAGAAGAAGAATTGGCCGAACAACTTACCGCGGAATCGCCCTGGTCCTACATGTTTGTGGCGTTTGATATTGAGACTCTTGGACCCTAGCGGCCAGGCGCGAGGGAACTCTTTAGGAAGATTTCTTTGCGCCTTCGCATTTCATGAGACCAGAGATCCTAGCCAAGATGCGTACGCTAACTAGCGTATCTATTACAATACAAATATCATTAAAGGCTAGTAAGTTAAATAGAGGTAGAAAAAAAATCATAAACTATGTTTGTTGTGTAGTCTACATACAATTTTATGTAATGACTACATAGTGAGTCAAAAGTGGACGTTTCGCTATATAGCGATCTCTGTCAGACAGCAGTAAAAAAAATAGAATGATGAAAATTAGCAGCAAAGTAGGCAGGTGGTGCAAACATAAATAGAAGATTGTTCAACAACACTAAAGCCATTATGACATGAGATATTTATCCACCCAAGCAAAGCGAGGGTGGGTGAACTTCGAGTGTCATTATGGCATTTTAGTCTCGAGTTAAACATTTTACTTTTCACTTTGATTGCGAAAAAACAAAGTAGATTGTTTATCATAAAGGACACAAACGAAAACCTTTTTCGAAACGAAGACCTCGGTGGTGAAGGTTATTTGCCCAGCCCCAGAATACCCTCTACCTGCTCCACCGCATACTCCGACGGTAAGGGCAACATCGTCAAATGGCAATGTGTATCTGGCTGTTGTTCTCCAAGCCCAACTTGGACTTATAAGGCAATTAAAAGAAAAAAGTACTTTAGTCCCTAGGGAATGAAATGTTACCTTAGTCTCTAGGGGTTAAAAAATCAATCTGTAGGTATAAGTAAAAAAAGTCTTAGATAAAAAAGAATATAACTGCATAAACCGAATGAAGAGTTTCACATAATAATAATAATAATACGATAATCGCTACTAAAAATAATGTTTATTCAACTTTTCAGAATCTTAAAATATCAATACTTACTGGTTGTGTCAATTTTAGGTTCTGGTGTTTTATGCCTTTTCTTTAATTGCCATCTTGATATTGGGATACATTTTTCGCCTTCACAGGGATTTATTGCTGAAAAAAAATTGTTATTATTTTGAGGTCATAAATTTTTATTTTGATTTTAAAAGCCACTACGGTTTAAATGAGTGGTACAAAATATAAATTATTTCTTACCAGTTGTCCCTAGTGGTAACAAATAGGAATGATTCCTTCCCAATTGGCATCAGTAGTAACTAATGGTATTTATTGATGCCATAACATTATATATTGGTAACCTTTTGCTACTTTACCTTTTTTTAATTCCTTTGAAAAAATACTTGGATTTTTTTCAATAACTTCTTTTGTATGTCTCCACTTATCACTGTGATGATTCTGAAACGGTAACATATTATTATTCATTATATTCCTAATATTAAAAATGCCAAAGTTTGGATGTTTGTTTATCAATCTTGCCAGAACGACTGAGCAGATCTGGATGAAATTTGTCACAGAGGTAGATTAAGATCTACCTAAATAGACTATATTCTGGAAAAACACGTACGTTACTTTTTGCCTATTACCTTTTAATCACCCTTTACCCCGATAAAAACAACTGTTCTCACATTGTCAACGCGGGCAAAGACGTGAGCAGATGCTAGTACTTTATTAAAACACGTATATTTAATGTTTCGGTATAAAACTTTACTAATCATTGAAAGACCTCCAATCTTCCAAAAAGTTATTTTGGTAACGTATTTTATGACAGGACAAGTTAGATTGACTCGAGATTTTTTATAAAACTTTTGTCGAATTTTATGTCCGAAGTCAAACTGTTACGCACTTTTTCTCAGAAACTATCAAAGGTTAGTTTTATACAAGTATGATAATTTATACTGCGCACTCAGATCAATTATAAAATAAGTCAATATTTTTTTAGGGTAACTCCTGAATATACTCGTACATATAAAGCGAAAGCATTAATTTTTAATCCTCAACATCTTGAGCCACGTTGGTTGGACATATTGAAATCTCTAACCCTGGGTTCCTATACTTAAAATGTCTCGTTAAAATGTAACGTCATGTTAAAATTTGACATATTTTGTACGTATGAAATGTAAAATTTTAACGAGAAGTCACATTTTAACCAGATGTTTTGAATGTAGGAACCCATAAAAGTGCCACTTGGATATTTTTTCAATCACTTGCATGCGGCCACTCTGTATGGTTATTGACTGACAAGTATAGAGGCAACAATCGTTTGCCGGTCGACCATCTGGAAGCGTGTGGTGAATTTGGCCGTGAGGTCGGACTATCCTAAACAAGGAAAATGTCAGTGGTAAACCTTAAGAGATACTGAGAATCTGTGATGAATTCGATAAACGACGAACTGATAGGTCAATATCGGTTGAACCCGCTCCTTTCATGGTTTTTGATGAGATTTGTCGGAACCATCTTGCAGAATTTTGTAAATGTCCAAATTGATTCCTTTTTCCAGAATAGTGCGTGGACGTGGCCAATTAAACGACACCCCATATTATTTTTTGTAATGCGGTTATTCAAAAATGACTTCAGCTTCGAGAGCAGAAAGTTCACATTAAGGCATTGTCCTTTATCCTTGAACTTGTTAGATATGAAAGGGTTAAACTTTATAGTTACTTTGTAAATAGTTGTCATGATAAGCCATGTTATTTTTCTTTTTAATTTGCTTTGTTTCAAATGTGTCACTTTCTGTCTCTTTACCCAGACCAGCGCTGGCTTTACGGCTAGCTGACTTGGGACCGTTTCGCCTCATTTTCTCTATCTTTTTATTTTTGTATCTACGTACCTAATGTAATTTTGTATTGTTGCGGAAAAATGTCTCTTTATTTTTATCATTTCATATAACTAGAAAGATTTAAATTCACTTACTTCATAGTAATCCGCATAAACTACGCCAACCACGCACATACTCACAACCCACAATAATTTAGCTCCTTCCATAGCGACGTCTGGTATTCTATAGGCTATTATTAATAACTGCAGTCAATTATAAAATCGATTTTTGTAATAACAAAAAATATTTACAACTAAATCAAAGTCAGAAGAATGCCTTGTTAAACTTTGACAGAGGCATTGTTCCTTCTGAGATCGTATTGACAAAAACATGGTTGGTAAGAGGAGTACCTACATCTTTTGTTTTAGAAAGTAGAAGCTATTGCTAGTGACTAATCGTTCTTAGGTACGAGTAGACTCGAGTGTACGCGCTCTCTCGGCATTAAATGGAGTATCTTTGTTAGTTGAAAATCTGAGACAAATTTATCTAGTCTCAAACTAAGCTCTAGGCTTGTACTGTGGGTCCTAGGCAACGATAAACTTTTAATAGAGAAACACATAATTAAATGAGTAGAAAACGGTAACTCATCACTTCATCGAATGTATCGTTTCATCAAACGCTATTTTCTGCTGAAAACAATGTTTTCAGGGTACCTATCTTAAACATTAATTACGTAGGTTAGGTTAGGTTAGATGTTTAAGATACCCTAAAAACATTATGGTTTCAGCAGAAAATAGCGTTCGATGAAATAATATATTCGGTGGAACAATAGACATCCGTAGGAAACATCGAAGATTTAGAAATAAAATACTTGTGTTCTGCACAAAAATATTGCTACCGGAGCTTCATAGGATAGGAAAAAAAAAAGAAAAAATGTCAGGGGACAATCTCACACAAATTGACCTAGGCCCAAACTAATCTCTAGGCTTGTACTATGGGTACTAGACAACGATAAACATATTTATATAGTGAAATACATACTTAATTACGTAGAAAATATCCAAGACTCTGGAACAAATATTCGCGCTCATCACACAAATATTTGCCCTTACCGGGATTTGAACCCAGGACTGCTGGCTTCAGAGACAGTGTCACTCCAAACTAGGCCAACGTGTCGTCAAAGACTAGTACTAAGAGCCTCTGAGCTAGGCGGTGGATGGGCGGACGGACGGATATAGCGAAACTTTAAGGATTCCAAGGTTCACTACGGAACCCTAAAATCGATCGTCGATTAAGTATAGCAAAATAAAAATGCTCTGCGAACTTGGCGCGCACTTATTGCAGAGTTAGTTACCTTCTCTTTTAGCCAAGCTGCAACATTTCCAAAACATGCGACCAAATTAAAAATACACACACTAAAATGCTAAAATATGCTATGACAGAACAACATTAACCCGCCGGATATTCGTCGATGAATTGAAAAACGACTTTTTAAGAGAATCAGCTAACAGGCCGTAGTACTTAATTAAATTAAACTGTAAGGAGACCTCTATTTACAGGTTAATTTAACTATTAATACAAATACTTTAAAAGAAAAAACAAACGATATTTATCTTTTAATCAAGAATAAATTTCGTTTTTTTTATCAGTTTTTGTCTTGTCTTGAAAGTATTCCAAAGTACCCCAAAACTTCACGTGGACGATTCTATCATTTAAAATTTTCCAAATAAATAAAATGCTTGTTAACATAGTTCCCAAAAAAAAACAAAAAGTCCAAAATAAACAAATGTTACTTTGGCCCCGGAGTGCAACCTTCCAAATTAAAAAGCGATATCTCAAATTCGTACACTTTATTCTTTGATTTTGGTTAATTAATAAAAAAAAACATTTTTGTTCTTTTAATAATTTTATTGTAAATGATCATTGGTCATCAACCAAAGAATGAACAAGCGAGAGCACCACATCGTAACGCTATTAACAATTACCGGCAATGCGATCCATACAGTTCATTGATCTGGGGGGTTATCATGAGCTAGCTTTGCAGTTCTGTTTACGCTCAGAAAAAAGGACAGAGCTATATAACCGCCATAGCTCTGTCCTTTACGCTGACCGTAAAATGAACTGCGAAGCTAGCTCATGATAACCCCCCTGCTTCCTTATTTTATAACCACGTGTAAATATTTTTTGTTTCTTTAACAATACAGCCATCAGCGCGACACCTCCTTCGACATTCGCCTCGACGGCGCAGTCGTCGCGATGGAACGAGCTAAAGTATATTTTTCTGTGTTATTGTGTGTCCTGGGCATTAATGTAGAACATATCGACACGTTAGGCTTAACTGTGAGTATTTTATTGATGTTGAAAAGTACAACTTACATACATTTGGCAAGGCGTCGTAAGAAAATAAATAAAAGTGACTCAAACATTTTTACATACCGATAAGTACCCTTCATTACTTCTTTTTACTTAAATTTATAACATCTATTATAAAATGTTTCTCTAAGTAATGGCTTTTTAAATGTCACCGTGACAGTTTAATGACGTCAAAGATATCTATCTATATCTACATAATACGACCGGCACAATAGTATAGAGTATATGTATTCTGGGGGTTACCTATGGAACTACCGTACCGATTTTTACAATTCTTTCACTGCTATAATTTTACATTATTCCTGACCAGAAAAGTCTATTTTTTATTTCCGGAGCGAAGCTGGGCGGGTCGCTAGATTTTCACATTCTTTTTTTGTCCAAATCTCTTAATGAAATCAACGGCACCAAATTAAATTATTACACACAACAAACACATAACATCACGCCTTTATTCCTAGAGTGAGGTAGGCAAAGCTATAGAAATACTAACAAATCTAAAAAGACTTGTTTATTATTAAATAACCACAAAAAACTATATATAACGTTTAATGGTTACACCATAGCAATATTAGTTCAAAGTACTATTTTAAATATTAATAGTTGGTTGATTATCTCAGTGAACATTTCAAAATTATTATTTTTGTAACTTGCTGTTCTTTTTTTTTTTTATTAACGGCGGCCCACTGAGACATTCTGCAGTGATTTCGCCAATCTCAAGTTACCCATTGTATTGTATTTTATGTTTCAGCGTCTTTCTGGCCCGTATGTCATGTGAATTAAAATATTTAACAAAATACCTTACGAAATTAAAAACATTGAGCCCAGTAAATTGGTTAAAAATAGAAGCCATATTATTATGGGTATCATACACACTCTTAAAAACAAAAGTTGTCTCTCCTGTGGTCAATAGTTAAGAGCTTGTGTGCATATAAGTTATGTTTTTATATGATAGGTCTAAAGCAGAACTGACGGCGTTTTTGCGGGAATGGGCTTAGCCAGAAAATTAGGCTTAACTACCACTACCTACTATTCGTTGCAAGAGTTTTTCGATGGCAACGACAAACAACAAATTATTAATTAATGTTAAGAGACATTATTAGAGATTATAGTTACCATATTTTATTTTTGTTATAAATGTTTTTTTAAAATGCCATTTTGTAGTTCCTATTTAATGTTACATTTTATATTATTCTGTTCTATTTATATTTCTAGTTTTAAGTTCCTATAATACCCTTTTGCGGTGCCCTTGCAGGGTTCTTAAATATTACCCATTGCATTAGTTTTTACGTTTCAGCATCCTTTAAAAATGTATTTGGAATATAAACTATATATGGACGCCCGAAACAGATTGAGAATGCTGAGTAAAACAGGTAAAGCCCGCAATACTTGCAATAAAGACAATTTTCTATATTACGTTTTCGAATCGCTTTTACTATTCGAAACTAACTAGCATTTTTATTCGTTTTGTTTTTAAACGAATCGCTTCACTGTTCGATCACGTGATACAAAAAGTTATGTGACGCGATTGGTTAAAAAACAAAACGAATAGAAACCCTTATTAGAGTACGCATCTTGGCTAGGGCCTCTTAACCTATCCGTAATACAAACCCTTACAACATTCATACGTTTTATACAATATTTTACGTAAAATTCACCTTACTACAGTTTTTTATCTCATGAAAGCCGGGTGGGCTATATTTGTAGTTGTAATGCTAATAGATACGCACACTACCGGAACTTTTAGCGACGACAGTTATGCACTCAGAAACAACGTGCACGTGCACACACATACAAGTATGGCCCAACCGCTTTCGTGATATAATGCAACTGTACTCCATGACGAAACGAAAGTCAAGGCCAATATCTTCTTGCTATCAAAATAAGCTACACCATGTGCTTCTGTTTCCTCGACAAGAAAAAATTCTTTTACCGATCAATTGTCCTCGCGTGTGATATCCGTGGACTTATTTATTTCTCTAATCTTCTTTTTAGTGTGTCGACGGCGCATTAGATCTATCTGACCTGCGGTATTTCTCTAATAAGCCCATGGGAGTGTCTATAAACAACTCCACTTTGGCAAAATACACCTTAACAGTAGTGAAACCCATTTATAAAAATTAGAATAAGAATTAGTACTAAATACAGACACGAGGCGCTGATACCAATCGCCAAACGCGTTTTTTCGACAGCTATACGGTAACGATACTTACTCGATATAAAGTTAACGTTCATGTTGGGGGTACATAGTACTAACAGTTTCTTAACAGCATAAAACACACAGTCTTCTGGGAGTCCAAGGATCATAGCGATAGCTAGCCAAACGCGAACTCTAAGAAGTTGTGAGTATTGCAAACATGTATATAGCGTGAAAATTTCATACGGGCATATATTTTAACAACAGTTAATATAGACCGCAATGAACGTAAAAACTTGTGTCACACCAACATTAGTTGTATTTTTAATCGTCGCGGTTCACTCGGTTCAAGGAGATCGAGGAGTATTGAAACAGAGACGAGTTGAAACAACAACGGTTGGCTACAACGCTGTTTAGTCCGCTTTTTCCGCGCGGCGTTGATACCATCTCGATAACGGTAATAGATTCCGCAAAATCGACGTTTTTTCAACTCAACTCTTTTTCAAGATCCCTCGGTCTCCCCTACATATTATTAAAATAATCATTGTATTTAAATTAAGACAACTCAAACAAATCCAAATATCACAGACAATTGCAATATAAGAACTCCATTTTCTTTTCCAGTTTCTACCTTTTTGATCATACCAACTCGACTATCAATGTACCTTCTTATAATGTTTTACCTTCTCGTGTGGACACAAAGTCACACTAGAAATGATGAGATGGGTTGTCAAGCTACACACTGCATGCGATGCTGTATGCGATACACTGTATTGATATTTGAAATTTGAAATTTCATTTATTAACTTACTTAACAACACTCCCCTCTCCTCGCACCTCTGCATTAGAGGCTCCATGAATATCGTTAAGTTAGTGGAGTCATTGAATCGGCAATATCTCTAATATTTTTTAAGCTAGAGTAAAAATAACACAACATGTCATGTGTTATTGATTAACAATAGCGAAGCAAATATTAAAATTTGTTCACCAATTAAAAAATTACCCTGTATAGGTCAGCTTGAAAACAGTTTTTTTCCGCAGGCGTCTATTTGATCTATAGATTAATTTTATGAAACAAAGAAAGGGCAATTAGATCTGAGATACTCCTCTGATATTTATTTATTATTATTTCCATACATTTGTATCATTTCCCCATATTGTTTGAGAAAAAAACATTATACAGGCCTCGACAGAAAAGGGGATCACCTGACTCGTATAAGGCTCGACCACCTCGTCAGGCAATCCCCTACTTTACGGGCCTGTACAACAATGCATTATTTTCCAGACCCAACGACTACCATTATGACCACTGAAAGTTCTTTATATTTCGAAACTGGATGGAAAACTACGGGTAAGATATATCTTGGTGATTTCTATCCTCGAATCGGATTCTTGCACTAAAGGTTCCGTACTGCCAGGCCAGGCGCACTCCACGCTATGGCCTAGAAAATGTGTGGCCTGGCATGCGCGGCTAATCAGTGTGTGTGTACGCTTACAAAGTAATTCGAGTTTTTATTTGAGTAGGTACCTATTCCTATTCAAAAAGCGAAAAGGTACTGCATAGCATACGGATGCTTAAATGACACTTTAGTGTTTGTAAAGTACATTTTTGTTGATTTTAATTGTAATGTGTGTTTGCATACCAAAAGTAAGCGTTCTTTTTTGTTAGAGATATTAACGATGCATTTTACATCGCCACCGCCGATAACGCCATCAACAATGAGGCAAACAATGCTGCCAACAATGCCGCTAACAATGCCGCCAACAGTGCCGCCAACAGTGCCGCCAACAGTGCCGTCAACAACACTACCAATAACGAGGCAAATAATGCTGCCAACAATTCCGCCAGCAATGCGACCAACAATACCACCGACAATGCCGCCAAAAATTCCCAGAGAAAGGCTTCTCGTCGAGGTTTGTCTTTAAACATCCTTATAAATTTATTGTATTATTTCTGTTTTCAGACAAATAAAGCATGTACATACATACTACAATTGACAATAGAATCGAATTATATATTTTTTCAACTGCTCAAAACTAGTCAACCTCATCGGATAAAGTAGAACATATCATTTTATTTACCAAAACGGATTCACAGTGTTACAGGGCCGTGTCATCCATTCACAATGTCTTTTATCTATCTATATTTGCGTTATACCTCCTTAACATTCTATTCGTTACACTATCAACGTTTTACATAATTGATTAATTTCTAAGTTCTAAATTAAGTTTAGTTGACAACAAAATAATAATCAAATTGTAATGAACTATTTTCACAAGTGTGTCTCCAGACCTTCAAATAGCGGTATTTTACGATACCACTTGCAAGCCCTTATTCCCTTAGTCGCCTCTTACGACTTCTACGGGAAGACATGGAGTGGCACTTGACTATTCTAACCCTGCACACGACAACTAAACTTCATATTGATATATATAATAAATAACAATATTTTCTATAGCGATATAATAACGATTTACCTTATAATATAGTTGCAATTAATTAAGCTGGTTTGATCCGCGTTGGTCCTCATTGCCACTCATATAATCATTTGGAAAGTATGGATAAAAGAAGATTGGCGAAAGAGAAATACAGCACCAGTCGGAAGGGGCCGCCCAAGGCGTACATTTTTTAAATCAACTCGGAGAAATACTGGAAAAGCGCCGAATCTTAAGCACCCGAAACCAACGTGCATACGCGACTCGATTTATGAATGTGGATGAGATTAGTCAGGATCGTAGCAGGTGGAAAGAAGTGTTCTCTGCCTATCCCTTTGGGAAAGAGGTGTGAACTAATGTATGTCTGTATGTAAGAGAGATTTAAGGCATTAAAAGTACAAACTGAGAACAGCGCGCAGTTCATTGCGTTATTGTATCGTTATTATACTTTTGTCACGATATTGATTTCGTTGTGATGTGGCATAAGGTTCACTAATGTTTCACCAAAAAACGTTTCACAAACTGATTCATTTCACAAATATATCGTTTGGCAAACTGCATTATTTTCAGAGACTGTGAAACATTTATTGGTAACTAACCTAACTTAACCTGTCCTGAAATAAATCTGAAATATATACAGTTTCGGAAAAAAAAGAAGTTTGCCAAATGATATGTTTGCGAAATGAATCAGTTTGTGAAACATTTTTTGGTGAAATGACAAGATACGGTGGCAAAAAGTAATGAAAAAAAATCGATGTATTTAAACAAAAAAATAGCACTAACGAAATGAAGCTTTATGATTACGACGTTAATCGTTTCCAGATCGATTCAGACTTTTTGTCACCAATAATTTAAAAAAAAGTTATAGTTATATTAGCTCTATTGTGGTAAGAATGCTTACACGTATTAAATCACGCCGTTTCCCAGAGGGGTAGGCAGAGACCACTTCAACCTGCTACGATCCTGACAAATCTCTTTCGCTTCTTTCACATTCATACATCGTGTCATGCATGCACGTCGGTTTTGGGTACTTAAGATTCGGCCCTTTTCCAGTATTTCTCCGATTTTATTCAAACAGTACGCCTAGGGCAGCCCCTTCTGACGCTTCCACTTTCACCCATCTTTCGTCAATCTTCTTTCATCCTCTTCCAAATGACCAAACTATAGAAGCATGCCCGTTTAAGTCTTTGTCAATTGAACCTGCAAAAGATGTAAACGAAACCAATCGAACTTTTAAAGATTAAGTGAGGTCTTTGCGATGGTTAGATATTTTTTTCATATTAAGTTCAAGATGATATAACTATTCATTAAAAGTTATTTGTAGCCCGTGTGGTTGCCGGGTTAGAATAGTGCCACTCCATGTCTTCCCGTGGATGTCGTAAGAGGCGACTAAGAGAATAAAGGCTTGTAGTACTGTTAGGCGATGGGCTTGCAACCTGTCACTAATAAACTAGTAAACTTCTTGGCCTGATTGTGCAAAATGTGGTTACAGAATTATTGACAAGCTGTTTTAGAGTTGTTGGTGTTTCTGTAGCTCTGCCTACCCCACTCTGGGAATGAAGGCGTGATGTTATGTATGTATGTAATGAAAACACGCGTGGTGAATACTTAAGGTTATGAGTCGTAATTTGTTTGTACATATTTTGCAAGTTCAATTAACAGAGACTTTAAGTATACCCACTCACGTGCATTGTGCAACCACAGTTGCAAATTAGCCCTTAATTTGCTCAGGAAAAAAATACACGAGCACTCCAGTGGATACTTGACGACGCAATCCACCTATTTGGTAGTGGTAGCCTTCGAAGCTAGCGGTCCCGGGCTCGATTCCCATTCATGGTAACAATTAGTACCTACGTTGAAGCGCGAATATTTGTTTCTGTGTCTTGGGTGTTTTCTATGTATATGCCAAAATCGGTTTAGGACACTACTAATAGGGAAAATTAAAACGGTATCAATACGTACTCGCTTAAACGCTGGATAAGTAACTTAACTTAGTATTTAAGTTAGTTTTTATAAGTAGGTATAACACAAAAAAAGTTTAACTTGTGAGCACACTACTCGCCAGCAAACTGCCCAGGGACCCTAGCCAAGATGCAAACGCTACTAACGTTTTTCTTTTCTATCGCTCAAAATGTATGGGATGACAGTCGACCTCGTGGTTTATCGTTCGTTTATCGTGGTTGATACTCGTTAACATACAGTCCGTGAGCTCTTAGAAGAACCTTCGGGTTTCGGGGGAAATCGGAAAGA
The DNA here is from genome assembly GCA_949316455.1 of Acleris holmiana. Lineage (NCBI taxonomy): Eukaryota > Metazoa > Arthropoda > Insecta > Lepidoptera > Tortricidae > Acleris > Acleris holmiana. The sequence continues at coordinate 17,049,576 of OX438770.1, forward strand.
TTCGTGTAGTAGAAAATGACAATTGTCTTTTTGACTTAGTAGCAATCCATCACGCGAAGAGTGCACTCGTTGTTCTTTCATTGATTTATATAGAGCAGATAAAACCACCACTTACTTATTTATTTAGTTTGTTATTTTACGGACATTGTTTTCCATGGGGAGTCAAATTAAACAGGGTATTTCTGTAAATAGCCAATCACGGGAAATAGTTTATAAAGTATATAAATATTTTTTAAAAGAAGCTGAAAGTTTCAAGAAAAGTGTTGATTGTAAATATTTTAAGAAGGTTCAAGACCGAGTTATAGAAGCAACCGGGATTTCGAAAAGTACATTAAAAAGAATATTAAACGAAGCAGACCAAAACAAATCATTTGACACACCCAAGAGAAGTAGACCTAAAAAGGAATTTTCTTTGAATCTAGACAGTTTTGATTACGATGTAATCAGAAGAATGGTTTATGAATCTCATTCAAAATTCAAAGAGCTGCCAAATCTGAAAAATTTGCGACTCAAATTAATAGAAGCAATCAATTTCAAGGGATCTACATTCACATTAAGAAAAATTCTACAGAAAATGGGTTTTCGGTACTGCAAAACGAAAGATAACAGAAAAACATTAATGGAAAAACATGATGTGCGACTAAAAAGGATAAATTACTTGGACAATATAAAAAAATATAGAAATGAAGGAAGAGAAATAGTATATATGGATGAATCATACATACACACTTCTCACATCAAAGGAAAAAGTTGGTCAGATTCTAGTAACGCAGGAATTAAAAAACCTATTTCCAAAGGCCAACGTCTTATAATAGCACATGCCGGTAGTGAAAATGGCTTTATACCTGGTGCGTTGCTTATGTACAAATCTACAGATACAACTGGTGATTATCATAAAGAAATGAACAATGAAAATTACGAAAAATGGCTGGAAAACCAACTTATACCAAAATTTACCACCAAATTCAGTTTTAGTAGTTGACAACGCCCCATATCATAACAAATACATAGAAAAGCCTCCAAACTCTAATACCCGAAAACAAGACATGTTAAATTGGTTAACAACACGTGACATTCCCGTTAATCCGAACTTAACAAAACCACGAATTTATGACATTATCCTGAAACATAAACACGAACATATGGAATACTCAATAGATAAAATACTTGCTGGACAGGGTCATTCTGTTCTCTGTTTACCTCCATATCACCCAGACTTTAACCCTATTGAAAATATATGGTCCCAGTTAAAGCAATACGTAGCCCAACGCAACGTTAACATGAATATGACAACGGTAAGGAATCTGTTGCAAGAGAAGGTAAATATGATTGGTTCAGATGAGTGGAAAAAGTTTGCCAGCACGCAATGAAGTGTGAAGAAGAGTTTCGAAAATACGAAAATGTTATAGACGACTACAGTGATCGAATTATAATTAATACAAATGACTCTGATATTGACTAGGATCAAGTACCTATAGTAGGCCCATATCCCCAATTAAATTAATTACACAACTGATACTCTATCATCTTATGTGTTTGTTGTTTTTGTACGATAATAATCAGAGGCTTTTTAAAATTCTGAAATAAACAAATTCGTTTTGTATTATAAGCCATCTGATCCAGAATAGAATACAATGAGCTGATTATGAGTTATTTTTTCTAATTTCGATTTTTCCTCTTCTTAGCCACGCACGTCAGTGTTCACCAAGCATTTTAATTGGCTGCATCAAACCAATACATTTTGAAAGAAAGAAAAAAGAAAAAATATTTAACAGCGGCAATTTTTTTGACAGCGGTTAATCTCTAATCGTCTGTTAAACTGTTGGTGAACATACCTCTCATCATGGTGTCATGGTGATCAATCCCAGCAGCACGATATCAGGCCTATTCGCTACAATATTCCTGCCCGTGATGATAGGTTGATCTCAATAGGTCATGTCACGTGTAAATTATGTGCATATTTAACACGGTACCACACGGTACAAAAGAAGAGTGAACACAAAAGATCGTATAGAAGAGCAAGTTGCTGGTGAATATCCTAGCTACGAGGTTATATCTTTTCATGTATCTGCACGCCGTTAGCAATATCCCTGAGTAATTTCCGGGGCGGCGGCACTGCCGACGTGTGTATATTATTTATTGTTAAGTAGGGTCTATAATATAATTTAATTTAATGTGAATTAGCAGAGCCTGCTAGCGAACATACACTTTTTAATGTTCTAACCGCCTCCAGACATGTCTTTTCCGTTATTACGTTTTTTTTTAATATATATATATATAAATGTAGTTTCTAACCCCCTTACTTATGAACGTGAAATAAGCTTGGAATAGTTTATGCCATGCTTTGTCACTTTCTGTCAGATGCAAATATCACAATTACAGATAAGGACAAAGCATGGCATAAACTATTCCAAGCTTATTCCACGTTCATAAGTAAGGGGGTAAGAATCCAAAGGTGGGTATAACAGCTCTATATAGTTCCAAACAAAAGTAGTGTGTGAGAGCGGGGTGTTCTTTATTTAAATTAACGAAGGAAGAATTCGAAAATGCTGATTTTGTTTTATTTGTAACATGACGAAAAGTCATATTGTATTAAAATTAAAAAAGATAAATAAGCGTAATATTATTACAGTAAGGTTTATTTTGTACTGATGGTTATTCTTTGCATAACTTTTTACGGTAACTTCGAAAAGTTTTGCAAGTTGATTACAGAACAGAACCGCATATCACTATCGCGTGTCATCGTCAATACCCGAAGTATGCTTCTAAAATCCGAAGGTTCTTTTAGGAGCTCACGGACTGTACGTATATAGAGCAACCAATACTTAAATATAATGTTACCGGCCAAACCGGATTTTAGGCCAAAACAGTTCATCTTTTATGCGATAGGATAAACCGGTATAGATTTGGGTAATTTTTCCGTCCTATAGCCGATAGAAGAAAGAACTTTGAACATAGGCTGAACTGGATAAGCCTAATATGAATAAGTACGCTTCAGGATGAACTGGTTTGGTCTAGTTTAAACAAATTTTTCTTGGTCAAAAATGTTCATTTTAATCAAAAATAATTTAGGTGGTAAGTAGATGTTAAAAAATATCGCTATACTGGGGCCCTAGCCAAGATGCAAACGCTACTAACGTTTTTCTTTTCTATCGCTCAAAATGTATGGGATGACAGTCGACCTCGTGGTTTATCGAAACGCACGAGAATGTGCGTACTAACCTAACCTAACGTTATTCTTTTCTATCGCTTGAAATGTATGGAATGACATTCTCGTGCGTTTCGATAAACCACGAGGTCGACTGTCATTAATAAAGTATGTGCTTTCGCTTTTCGCTAAAACTGTTTTTTAATTGTAATAAAAAACGAATCATACCTAACTTAATAATTCTATAGCTGTTTAAATTCCGTAAGATCAGGCTATAAGGATTTTAGACGTAAAGATAACAGACCAAACATTATTAATACTATGTGCAGGCTCCGCCCGGATCGCTACCACCATCTTATCCATTAACCACCCACCAAGCAACAGTGTTCGCATTTTTGTGTTCTGGTGTGGGGATAAGACAATCGGTGAAAATACTAGCATAGAGGCATTCCATCGTAGTCCTCAGGGTTTGCAACGCATTTGAGGTCTTAGGATTATAATAGTCTTGAGAATTCAAATATCTATGGGTCTCAGATTCCATTTACCAACACGCGGCCTGAGTGTTTGTGTGCCTTAAAAATAAAAAAATGTAAAGACATTGTATAAAACCTTGTTTTCTGTTGACATAGTGTATGTTTTACGTTACAGAAAAATATAAGAAATTTTTGGTCAGACATTAAAAGCACTCTATCACAGACAATCAAAGCGAGGAGGCATTCAAGAGGTAAGGTATGGAGAAGAGAAATAATCCGCAGAAAACCAGGTAACGCTAAACCAAGTCAATACGTATCCAGTTTGATGTGTTTTAGAATCATTAATGTCACAGTCGCAATTATTGTAAATGACCAAACATAGAAGTTATTGTGGCAAAAACGTCAATTTACTAGGGACTTCCTTCCAATATTCAATTTATCGATAACTGTTTCAAATAATTATTTCAAAGTGAAATTTCAATGTAAATACGAGTATTAACTCGTAAGGTCACCGGATAAAATAGAAATGCTGATCGATAGACCCGACATCGATGTTATTATAATGGTAGGTAGTATTTAATTTAAATAATTAAAGGGCACACTTTTTAAGGATTTTAAAAATCTAATAAAAATCAATTTTAATGCATTTTTTTTTTTATTTAAGTACGTGTTTCTTACACAAAAGATTATTTTAATGCTATTCAATTGATTTCCATACAAAGTAAACTGAAACCAAGAGTGCCATGCTACAAAGGCCTATTTAGGTAAATAGTATGACATTGCACAATATACGTTATCCTATAGTTATAACTGTCATAAGAATGTATAAATTATCGATAAATAAATATATCGTTAGGAAGTCCCTAGGACAATTTTATTTGTGCCACAAAAACTTCTGTGTCTGTAAATGACAACAGTTATCAAAACGTTGACAATACGGAAACACGTCAAAGACGATATCGTTATTTGATTATAAAGTTAATTAGTTAGTTAATTGTCATGTTATTTTTAGGGTTCAGGCCAAAGGGTAAAAACGGGACCTCATTACTAAGACTCCGCTTTACGTCTGTCTGTCTCTCACGAAGTAGTTGAATGTTTAACAGATTATGTAGGGATTCCTCTGTTGCCGCTATAACATCAAATATTAAAAACATAATAAAATTAATATTTAAGTGGAGCTCCCATACAACAAGCGTGATTTTTCGCTATTTTTGCTCGATATCAATAACGGCAACAGGAGAGAGGGAGAAGGGTTATTATGAGCTAGCTATGCAGTTCATTTTACGGTGAGCGTAAAGGACAGAGCTATGACAGTTATATAGCTCTGTCATTCTCTCTGAGCGTAAACAGAACTGCATTGCTATGTCATGATAACCCCCCAGATACCCGCTTGCAATATTCACTGAATGTTAAGTTGTATATTCCACCCTGCACCCTGTTTATTAACCTGCTTAATATATATATAAAAGGAGGAACGGACTAACTCACCGGCGCACCGGCGCGGCCGGCGATGTATATCAACGCACTGCCCAAACCGCTGGACCTAGAGACTTGAAATTTGGATGGAGTATTCCTAGGGTACCATAGGGGTGGTAGGACCTTGTGCAGGGTCCATCCGGATCCTAACCAACCGCCAAGCAGCAGTGTTCGCATTGTTGTATTCCGGTGTGGGGATAAGACAACCGGTAAAATCACTAGCATAGAGGCATTTCATCTTAGTCGTCAGGGTTGGCAAGCATTTGAGGTCCTAGGATTGCAGTCTTAAGATTATAAGTCTTGAGAATTCAATTGTCTATGGGTCTTATATTCCACTTGCCATCAGGTGGCCTGAGTGCTCGTGTGCCTTCTCCTTACCATAAAAAAAAGAAGAACTTAGAATAGATTTTCCGAAAATCAACCCCTAAAGGGAAGAAATAGGGAGAGAAGCGGGAAATTTATTCTACGCCTACGAAGATAAAAAAAGATGAAAGATTACAGTTGTTTATTCAGTAAGTAGGCGCACGGGCACTTTTACACGTCAAAATTCTACTAACACTTTAAAGAGATGATCACTGCTGAGAAGAACCACAAAAAACTCAACAGTCAGTATTTTTTTTTAAATATTGCTTATGACAATGTTAGAACTTAACCTAGCATTATACAAGGACGGAACGAGTAACCCGCCAAATTTTAACCATTGATTCTAGAGCCTATTTGGAGTATATAATGTAGTGTAACATGAAGTCCAATAAAGCATAATTAATGAGATTTTCATTTTATTAAAAACAATTCCATAGTTAATTTAATTTGAACTTTGTCACCTATACCTAAATCATTATTTACTAAGAAATTTATTAAATTAATTTATGCTGTATGTTGATGATATTGCTACTTACAACATTAATCTTTTTAGTAAAAAATGCTTTAGGTTAAGGTGTCAGAGTTCAAATTAAATTAACTATGGAGTTGTTATTTCAATTATAAAAATCTCGGAAATTATGCTTTATTGGACTTCATGTTACACCACATTATATACTCCAAATAGGCTCTAGAATCGATGGTTAAAATTTGGTGGGTTACTCGTTCCCACCTTGTATAAAACAATTAATAAAATTTAAAAATCATCATGCGTAGTTAAGCAGGAAGTCACGGGCGTCCTCTATAATATATGATATAAAATGTAAGTTTTTTTTTCAGTTAAAAAATGGATGACATCAACTGCAGCACCGAGATGGTTCTTCGACTATACGCCGGAATTCCCTGACACATTGGCGAGCACGGGGAAACCGATCGTTATCCCGGTCCTCATACCACCATTTTATAGGGTGAAAAACAACCGGATCTCCATTAGTGATATGAATGAGATACTAATCAACCAAGTGGGCTATTAGAAGCCTTGGAATAGTAACGCTTAACCTTCTAAGGCCTCTCGTACAAAAAAATGAATATAATACGTTCATTAGAAAATAGACATATTGATAGATATATTGCAAAGAAAATAAAATAGGTTTTCCTTTTTTTATGAGGGACAATCAAACTAGAAAATTGACTCTATTGTATTTGTAATAGGTTCATATTCCATTGGCAAATTTCGTTGTATGGTGGGTCTTAGGAATATAAATACCAAGTCCAGGGACAAATGTGTAGCAACTCAATACAAAGACTTTAAGACTAAAGGTGGCTTCCCAGAGATTTGCTATGCATCTATGCAAGGATGTGAAAGCTACCAGTTTGCAAATGACATAACAGAAATGTTGCCAGTTTAATGGGGCCATTTTTTTTAATTTACTCTCGACTTCGGCTCCGGACACGTCTTAGCACTACGTAGCCCATGTTACTCAGGGATTGTGTAGTGTTATATAATGGTGAAATATTTTTTGAAATCGGTCCAATATTTAAGTTTATTCGTTACAAACTCTTTATTAGTGTAGGTTACTTACTTGGATAATTTAATGCAAAAATATGAATAAGATAATGATGAGGCAGGAGTATAGGTGCGGCATGCTCATAGTCATCAATGCAATTATAATTTGAGATTTTAACACTCACTTTGACTGTACAATGACAAGCCAAGGATGCTTACAGGAATAATGAGTATAACTTAGGACTTTAGGACAGATTACATACTTGTACACTTTGTACACTTTGCTGTACAAAGTGTACAAAGTGTGTTGTGTGTTGTACCACAAACAAAATGTTTTTTGTTAAAATATTTTTTAAGATTTAGACTAAACTTAATATTAAAAGCAAACAAAAGCATTGTAGAAAATAAATTATTAAAAAAATATACTTCACATAGCTAACTTTCTACAACACTCTACAACAGTTATTTTTTTATCTTCAAAATCCTGTACCATTTACTCTTTCTTTTGTAAATTTATTATATTATAATAATAATGCGTGAAAATAATAATGTTCTGTTAGATGCCTACTAGAGTTTTTTTTTTACTGAATTGTAATTTATTTTGTTGTATGTTTTTATGGAAATAAATGGCTTTATTATTATTATTATTACATTCCATTTCATCTTAAAGCATATTGTTATCAAAATTAAAGAGGCGGATAAATCGTAAAAAATAAAAATGAATGTGGTTTCAAACAAAAATGATTTAAGGTAGGAAGTGAATTAGCAAATTATTACTGCCAAAAATGGATTTTTCCTACAAACGTTTTACATGACAATCTCTAATTTAGCTGATAGTTTACTCTAAGTTTAAATGATTCGAATGTTTCAGTAAGTATCTTGTTTTTACTACACCAAAATGTAGCAATTTCTTATTTTTATTAAATGTAATTAATATATAGATAAATAAATATCAGGGGACAATCTCACACACATTGATCTAGTCCCTAACTAAGCTCTAGGCTTTTAGTATGGGTACTAGACAACGATAAAGATACTTATATAGAGAAATACATACTTAAATACATAGAAAACATCCAAGACTGAGGAACAAATATTCGCGCTCATCACACAAATATCTGCCCTTACCGGGATTTGAACCCAGGACCGCTGGCTTCGGAGGCAGGGTCACTCCCAACTAGGCCACCGTGTTGTCAAATGTCAAAGAGTTGTTGAATAAATTGTACAATTAACAAACTCATAACTTATTATAATTATATATAAATAGGTACGTAATTGCCAATTTATGCAATTAGGTCTTGTTTAAACTTCTTTTTCCCGATATTTGAGACTATGTTGAACCCCACGAGGTGGGGCCTCCTCTTTTCTGCTCTAAGGGACAAAATGTAACGTATGAACCTACCTGACTTAATTTCTTATTTAAGTTTGTATAGGATTTTTTTTATTATAGGGTTAGCAGACAATATTTGTAAAAAACAATGCAATAAGTTTAACTTTCTTTTAACTATTTCCCCGTGTGGTTACCGGGTTAGATTAGTTCCGCTCCATGTCTTCACGTGGATGTCGTAAGAGGTGACGTAGGGAATAAGGGCTTGTAGTACTATAGGGCGATGGGCTTGCAACCTGTCACTAATACTAATAATAAACAAGTCTTTTTAGAGTTGCTAGTATTTTTAAGCTCTGTCTACCACACTTTAGGAATTAAGGCGTATTCTTTTAACCTAGGAATAAACGTGCATTATTTGTCAAGTGATATAATATGAAAATAAAGTTGTTCAAGTGTACAGTATGAGCATTTTAAATCAAATGTGGTTACTAATACATAGCAGATGAAGCTTGATGATGAAATGTTTTTTTTAGTTAAGTTAATATTTAAAGAGAGCTAGTTTTAAGAGGATTGGAAAGCAATGCTTAAATCGCGTAGCTGTTAAAAATAACAGATACAAATATTGCCTCAAGCAAAAAAAAATTCTCGCCCCTAAATCTACTTAATCAAATTTCCACAACTTTAAAATTATATTATATTTGCACTCATCGGGGATCGAACCCAGGATCGCTAGCTTCGTAGGCAGGGTCACTAGCAACTAGGGGATCTCATTGAATCAGCGACACTTATTTCACGAATTTAATTTAACCAACAGCCAATTTCTCCCGAAAGGTTTTTGTTTTTAGGTTATTTGGGTTTGGTTAGACCTGTGACCACCTAAAAGTAATAACTAATAACTCCCGTGGGCCGAACATGCTGCCACGGGAACTAGTGTCAAATATTTATATAAAATTATTAAAATGACAGCCACATGGAATTTAAGTTGCTTAGTAATAAAAAACTCAAGTCACACAAAACACACTTTTATTTTAAATAATAATTCTTTACTCTTACGTTGGAATATGGAATAGATGAATTAAAGTCCCGAGCCTATGTCAAAATCTTGTACCGTGGCAGCGTGTAAGGCCCACTGTATGTGGAAGTGTCCGTCGATGGAATGAAGATTCGGCGAAGTAAAACATTCAATGAAATGAGTGTCAGCGATTCAAGGGTCCACCAATACTAACAGCGTCGTTGGAGGTCTTTACTTAATTAGACACGGCGTAAGTCACTTGCACTAGAAAGAAAGAAAGAAAGAAATACAGTTATTCACTAACCATAAGACACTCATCTAATATATAAAATTCTCGTGTTACAATGTTCGTTCCCATACTCCTCCGAAACGGCTCGACCGATTCTTATGAAATTTTGAGTGCATATCGGGTAGGTCTGAGAATCGGCCAACATCTATTTTTAGTACACTAAGTGACATAAAAGAAAAAAAAATTGCAGCGGGCGAAGCCGCTGGTAGGTTGCTAGTATACGTATAAAAGGACTCACCCTGGGTTCCATTATTCAAAACGTCTAGTTACAACGTGACGTCTCGTTAAAATTTGACACATTTTGTAAGTAGCAAATGTCAAATTTTAACGAGACGTCACATTTTAACTATGTTTAGAATAAAAGGAACCCAGGGTTAAAGATTAAAAAAAATTAAGGCTACTTCTTATATCCTGCGTTTTTTTGAATCTCCACCATGCTGGTAACAGACGTCCTGGCGGTCGTCCTGGTCTTAGGTGGTGTGATGACCGGTATTACTACCGGGTTACCCGACGGCACCAATAGAGTCGGGCTATCAGGTTTAGTTTCGAAAAACCAATTTACCGTCGTCGTCGGTTTTTCTGTTTTGGACCGGGAACCTGAAAAATGAATACCAGTCAAGTGCGAGTCGGGCTCGAGTATCGATCTATGAAGCATTAGGATGAGGAACCATATTTACTGCAATCATTTAGGGGGCGATTTTTGAATTTAGAGGGCTCGAAAGCTTCAATCGCAAGTGTGCAAACATGGTTAAACCGTGTTTTTGAAATATGAGCAACAGAAAATTTAAAAACGAGTGGTAGTGGCGTTTTCAATTCTACTTCTTCTTCTTTTATATTAATGGCGGTCCACCGTGATATTCCGCAGTGATTTCGCCAATGTCCAGTGAGTAGAGTAAATCAGTAAAGATAATAAATCAAAAGTAAAAGCCGGACATTTTTCAATCGGCCATCTTCCCTCCGCGAAGGTTACCGGAACAATCTTTTCAATTCTATCATTAGAAATATGTTTTGACATCTGACGAGCAAACACAAACCACAGATGTTTAATTTTGAGACAAACTTCAAATACCTATCATAGACAATGAACCTTGGCGAAAAAAACGTTTCATTTAAAAAAAATATACTAAAAGTTTTTGGTAAACAGTATTAAAAAAACTGAAAGTGCACATAAATAATAATATTATCCGCATAATAACAATTTGTAGTTAGGTCGTATGTTTATATTTAAAGCATGATTGTAAAAAAACCGGTAATCGTCGAATGCGTACAAGGAAACACGTGAATATATTAAGTCAATCACTAGCTTTCGAGTGAGGACTTTAAAAAATACGGTATAATGTGTCCAATAGGAAATTAAAGGTTTATCGCAACATAGACATAAGGAAAAGTTACAATAATTCCGATTAAAATGATCAACAGTACTAAAAATCGCTGAACACACATGGGGGTTAAATCAATAGCTTATGAGCTGCCCTATCACCCATTTTCGGCTTATCGTCGTTTTTTGGGACACCCTGTATATTCTACTTAACCTAAAAAGCTTCATGTGACACTTCAAGTGTCTATCATAATAGCAAAAAAATAATTCTGTAAATATTTTTTTTATTTACAAAAATCTGCAGCTCGATAACTTCAGCCACTCTAGAGAAAACTTGTTTGGTCAGGCAGGCGGACAACTGAGTCTTCTTGTAATGGTTCCGTTTTGTCATTAATGTCATTATTATATACGGAACCCTACAAATGTGAATTGTACGCTAGTTATTTGATACAAATTGAATTTTGTATCCCGTGTATTTACTGCCCAAATAAAAAAAACATACATAAATATATTTGCGCGTTTTTTGTTTGCATTGGAAAATAGGCAATCAAACTATATCTATTGCATTCATTTTGTCCGTCACCCAGTACGAGGTTATTCAGGACGCACTTTGTGAGTGAGCTATTTTAAATTATTTAGTAAAAATTAATGAAATCGAATTAAATAAAAACAATAAATACTCAGATAACATAGAAGTTCCAAAAACAACTGTTTGTGCTCATCAAATAAAATTTGCCTTTTCCGGGGCTACCAACTAGTCTAGACGCGTCGTCAAAGTAATTCTAAAACTGTTAAATAGACTGATTTACTGTAGCTGTTTTTTAATGCTTGAAAAATACAACCGAAACTGATATCTGAGACACAAGACCACTCTCAAGACTACAAATGTAAATGTGCTCCCAACCTCAAGAACTAACACTGAAAGCTATTCATTTCACGTGTTTTCAAATCCCCAAACTGAAACAGAGATGGTAAATTAAGGTATTAGGTTATTACTAGAGGGTTTTTACCTCTATTTTTGCTCGACCTTGTTCTGAGAGGCTTTCTTAGAGCGTCCTTAATTGCTCGCCAGACATTGTTGAGAGAATTCTGAAATGTGAACTATCGATGAACAATATTAGAAAAAAGAGTGTCTATCAGTTCATCGAAACACCTTTCATCGAATTCCATTTCATCAGACTCTATTTTCTGTTATGAATGTTTAAGATACCCTGATATCATTATGGTTTCAGCAGAAAATAGAGTTCGATGAAATGAAATTCGATGAGATGATACAATCGAAATTGACGAGTTACCTAGAAAACGTTATGGATGCAGGTGGGGGTGGCACCAATTTCATTTAACATGTTGATGAAAAATAAATGGTATACCCTCGTTCTAAATAATTTAATTTGATATAACATTCATCTACCATAACTTACGATGCCATATTTTTAGGAGAGCTGCCATTTGTAAAAATAATAAATAAAATTAAATTCAGGGGACAATCTCACACAAATTTACGTAGTCCCAAACTAAGGCCCCAGCTTAAGCATGTGTGCTAGACAACGATAAACTTACTTATATGTATAGAAAAATACATACTTAAATACATTGAAAACACCCAAGACTCGAGAACATAATTACTCGTGCTTGAAAATAAAAGAAAATTAAAACTATTATGATAAAAATCAAAATAAAAAAATTAAAATGAGAACCGAAATCTACTCAAATATAAAATTCAAAGAGACAAAGCTAATTGTGTAGAAATACATTTCTAAATATTAATAAAAGTAAGAAAATGGAACGACTAGAATGTGATAGGACGTGGAGACATGTTGGCCTCGTTGGGAGTGACCCTGCCTCCGAAGCCAGCGGTCCCGGGTTCGGGTCCCGTCGGAGCGTACAAAACAAATTTTAGCGCGTGCCTTCTCAATTAGGCAGCAGGCACTGAGTCAAGTTCAGTGTCGTATAAAGCTGCCTAATTGAGAAGGCAAGCGCTAAAATGTGTTTTCTACGCTCCGAAGGGACTTCTTAAACTTGCCAGATAAAACTTCATCTTTAAGATTGACGCAGCGCTGTGTTGAGAGAATCACCCCCAAGATAACTGGTGAAATGACTAGCATAGAGGGATTCCATCTTCCATCTCAGGGTTGGCAACGCATTAGGATTGCAGTCTTGAGAGTGTCATAGCTTACAACCTGAAGACGGTAATCCTTATTCTTTTAAATTTGTTTTTACATTCGAGAAATATGCATAATCTGGAAAAACTTTTCCAATAGCGCAATAATTGTCCCTGGAAAAAGTAATAAAAAATAATATACTAATAATATTAATATCACGGACAATGTCGCACAAATTGACCAAGTCCCAAACTAAGCTCTAGGCTTGTGCTATGGGTACTAGACAACGATAAACATACTTATATAGAGAAATATATACTTAAATACATAGAAAACATCCAAGACTCAGGAACAAATACTCGTGCTCATCACACAAATATCGGCCCTTACCGGGATTTGAACCCAGGACCCCTAGCTTCGAAGGGAAGGTCACTCCCAACTAGGCTAGCGTGTCGTCTATCGTCGTAAGTTTTTAATATTTCCACATTTCACCGAAAAATGTACCCTTCATTCCCAGAGTGGGGTAGGCAGAGCTGGAATACCAACCACTCTAAACTTGTTGATCACATGAAACTTGTGTAATCACATCTAAAAAACATTTTTTAATTAATCATTAGGTGATACCAGCAATTGGCGTTGCAATGCCAGCCTCTGAAATGAGATAAATCTCTAAGCAATTATACCGTCACAATATTTTCCAAAAAAACTGGTGAGCGTGGTAAAAAACCGGGCAAGACTGCCCTGCTAACACAAATGGCAGTATCTCAGACAAAACTCGTGTAGCAAATGCAACCTTATTACTAACCGGATAGGATTAAGTCAGCTTTGGCTATTGAATCTGAGATACTGCATTTTGGCTTAGGAGGGCAGAAGAGCATGTCGGACCATGCTCACTATTATCAGTGTAGGGTTCCGAAGCCGTTAAGTACTACAAACATAAAAATCAACAAGTAAAAACTTATTTTTGATTAATCCATTTACCACCCGCCATGCAACAGTGTTCACATTGTTGTGTTCCGGTGTGGGGATAAGACAACCGGTAAAATTACTAGCAAAGAGGCATTCCATCTTAGTTTTCACGGTTTGCATCGCATTTGAGGTCTTAGGATTAAAGCCTTGAGAATTCAAATGTCTATGGGTCTGGAACCCTAAAAACGGAAAATTGTACAGTGATACTTAGCTATCCATCTAGCCCCACGATGAAGAGTTGTATCTATGTTGAAAAAAACCAGCCGCAGGGAGTAAATCAAACTGAAGTTAGCCTCTCTGAGTTGCATAAATATATTTAAATGGGATAGCCCATTCAATAGTGTAAGATAAATCAAACAACGGGAATATATCATTCGACACTGCCTAACTAAACAATATCTACCGTTTCCGATCGATTTCTGTATTGTTATGTTTTAGAGAATTTCGTATCCAAAACGTAAATCACCTTTTTGCTCTCATGTCACGGTCCATCTGTATGTCATGAATGTCTAGCTCTTGACCGGAATAAGTTATAGAATATATAAAGTTAGCCTCCATTTTTAAACCCTTTTCAGTCATTCTCTAAAGCTCATTAAAGATTGAACAAAATATTTATATAACGATAGTGTGACTGTTAAGTTTTGAGGGCTATCTCAAAAAATAAATTTATAGCAAATGCAAAGAGAAGGGACACGAGAACTCAAGCCACCTGAGGGTAAGTGGAATCTAAGACCCATAGACATTAGAATTCTCAAGACTTTATAGTCTTAAGACCTCAAATGCGTTACCAACCCTGAGGACTAAGATGGAATGCCTCTATGCTAGTAATTTTACCAGTTGTCTTATCCCCACACTGTAACTACGAGTATATTATAAAGTAACCACATCATTCTTATTTAACAATGGCAAACCAGCCCGCCCACCGAGTTAGGCGACTAATATCAATATTGAAAATAACTAGGTATAAAAATGTCAACATCTTATATAAAGTCGAAAAATAACAAAGACTAGAATTATTTTTGTCGATGTATAAAAATGTCGACATATAACAATGACCATCTGATTTTTGTTGATGTATAAAAATGACGAAAGTGGGCAGTAGGAGCTCTGCGGCAGCTGAGCTCCGTCGACGCTCTTATTTCAAATCGATTAGACAGTGTCGACGGAGCCCCGCTGACGCGGAGCTCCTATTTCTGGGTGAGTAACTAACATAACCTAAACCTACCTAGCCCCTGTTCCACCAATCCCCCCTCGTCTTAATTCCTTTTCGACATTATTATACTTCGTCATTGTTTTACTTCGTCGTTATTATTACTCGACATTTTTATACTTCGACTTTTTTAAGTTTGGAAAATCGGCATTATTATACCTCGTCATTTTTCAACATAGACATTAGTCGAATAAACCATCCGCTAGCCCACGCGGTATTCCGTAGTGTTGTCGTTTATGTCAAGCGAGTAGAGTAACTCATTGTCAGAAAACGATGAATCAAACAAATAAATCAAAAGTAAAAGCCAACCATCTTTTAATTGGCCATTTTCCCTCCCCAAAGGTTTCCGGGAGACCCAAATAACCATAATATACTGTATTCAAATCAAACAACAAATACTGAAAACACCGAAACATGAAAGCTATCACCATGTTTTGATTCCTGATTTAAAATATTATCTACTGGTTAGGGGTCTAAGCTTGTTACTTTTTTTGTTTCGTTTTTTATTTAATTTACAATTGCGGTAAATACATGAAGTAAGAGGCAGAATAGGAAGATGAAAACGACCGAAAACAGTACGTTTTAGAACAAAGTGGGAAAAGCCCAGGATCTACGCTACGTCTAATTTAGAACTCGGTTAATATCCTCTCAGACGGCTGACAAAGTATTTTGTTTTTTTTTTTAAATAAACAAACTTTCTAAAAGGTAATGCGTACAATTCTATAATAGTAACAAATTAAATAACTACAGAACCCTTTTCAAAATAAGAGACCCTGAAATGAAAATTTAAATGTGTGTGGAAGAGAAATACTTGCAAACTACTGACTTAGTGTATTAACATAGTAAGATTAATAAAGATGGCAATGTTCAAATAACTTTACTGTTTTCATGAAGGTCTCGTCTCTAGTCACGTTATCGAAGATTGGCCTGATCCACTTCTTTTGAGGCCTTTTCTGGAAAAACAACTTCATCAGCAAGATTTTCTGATTATGAAGAGACCCTAGTTCTGTAACATTTTTTTCTTTCTGATTGCTGTTCACATATAGTCCTTCTTTTAAAAGCTTACCAGAATTTTCAGGTTCCTGCTCCAATATCTGATCTCTGTTTGCCAAATTATTGTACTTCCACTTTGACATTGAAATCCCCTAAATTAATAAAAATGGGAGGTACAGACCATTATTAGTACTAATGGCTTATTAGAAAACCAAACTCTTTCTAATTAAGCGTCTTTCTATTATTGCTAAGGTAAGTACGTGACTTAACGTGACTTTGGACATGCCATGGGTTCCGTTGCCGGGATGCGGACATGTTTGGAGGGCGCTTAGTTCCCGATAATACCCAAGAACGATTCATCTCTTACTCAAACACCCAATATTTTATTAAACAACACAAACACCATGTTATAAATAGAGCAAAAGTTCATTTTCTAACTACGGTGCATCATAGCTTGCATGTGTGCGTGCTTCTAACGTACACACTGCGAACCACAACAAGCAAACTCAACAGGACGGACCGAGCTGGTTCCAATCAGGGCCGCGGCGTCATCGCGTTTGGTTGCGTGCGTTTTGGGAATCGAGCGATTCGCACTGACGCATAATAAAATTAGTGCCACGTAAATGACACTTTTTTATGTTAAGGAGAAGGCACACTAGCACTTAGGCCACCTGATGGTAAGTGGAATCTGTGACCCATAGATATTTGAAATTTGAATTATCGAGACTATAATCCTAAGACCTCAAATGCGTTACCAACCCTGAGGACTAAGATGGAATGCCTCTATGCTAGTAATTTCACCGTAATTTTGTCTTATCCCCACACCGGAACACAACAATGCAAACACTGTTTCTTGGCGGGTGGTTAATGTATAAGATGGTGGTAGCGATCCTGGACGGACCCTGCACAGTCCTACCACCACTGACTCTAGCACCCGAGCGCTAGTAGATAACAGGGGGGTTATTATAACAGTTTTTAGTAATCGTTGTTATAACGGGTTTCCTACTTGTGCAAAATGTGGTTTCAGAATTATGTATCAACAAGTCTTTTTAGAGTTGTTGGTGTTTCTGCTGCTCTGCCTAGCCCACTCTGAGAATGAAGGGGTGTTGTTATGTATGTGGGACGTTTTTAACAAAATGTATGTAGTTAAGTGCTTTAATTAAAACAATACTTAATTGATTCCTTTGTGTAATGAAAGTTATCCATATAGTTTGTATGCCTAACTTTCGTTACAAAAAGGATGCTATCGTGATTTTGTTTTCATCAAGCCTTTAACAATGTAGTTTTTTTTTAAATGCCCCTTTTATGTATCAGACCGCTGAAGAATGTTAAAAATAACTTTGGTACACTTTACTAGTTCTATATAAAGTACATTAAGAACGTTATTAATTAAGGTAACTCTTACAAACAAACGGCGAGGTTGCCAGGTTAGAATAGTGCCACTCCATGTCTTCCCGTGGATGTCGTGAGAGGCGACTAAGGGAATAAGGGCTTGTAGTACTATTAGGCGATGGGCTTGCAACCTGTCACTAATACACTGGTATCTTAGCCTGACTGACTATGCAAAATGTGGTTACAGAATTATCAACAAGTTTATAGTTGTTGGTATTCTGTTGCTATGCCTTCCCCACTCTGGGAATAAAGGCGTGACGTTATGTATGTACAAACAAGTCTTTTTGGAGTTGTTGGTATTTCTGTAGCTTTGCCTCTGGGAATGAAGGCTTTATGTTATTTGTGTATGTAACTCGTACTGGTTCTTAGCATTTTGAGTGCTACGTAGGTGCTAACTATATTAATTTACATTCCCTAATTAGTTTTATTTTTTTTGCGTTTTCTCTAAAACAACCTTTTGCATGCTGTGGTTGTCTAATAATTAGTGTAGCATTCAGATTGCAACCTAGCACATGGCTTATTATTTACCACTAAGCAATGCTGTATCAGCACCATGGAACTCTGTCCCACTATAGAACGGTGTCACAGTGACAGTATAAATTGATGTGTTTGACACTTCTTACGACTTTAATCATATCGTCACTGTGACACAGTTCTATGGTGGTCAGGGTTCCATTCCGCTGATAGTACACGATGACAATCCTAAATAGATAAATACTCACAGTCAATGCGTCGAAATATTCTGCATAAATTATACCAATCGCACAGACAATCCAAAATACTTGAACTCCTTTCATGGCCGCGTTTTTTTTTTTTTCAAGTAGGTCGAGAGGCAGTGTCAACCTTCACAGGCTCTGTGGAAACGGATTGTTTAAATATGATATTTTTTAACACACCTGCCTCATAATGGTGCCATTATTACACCGTTTTAGGGTAGCTATGTATCTTTCTGTATCGTAATTGCTCTCAAACAGATTCCGACGCTTTTTTTAGTAGACTGTGTCTCAAAAGGACAAAACCGGAACCCTTATTGGATCACTCGCATGTCTGCCTGTCAAGCCAATTTACTCCGAAATTAAATTCAAATTCAAAATGGAATAGTTTATGGAATTACAAAAATGTGATGCCATTTATCACTTAATATTTTTTATCGTCTAATAAATAATGACGACTTGGCTATGGTTTTGATGTAGATTAAGTTGAAATGTACACATCAGTAAGTCGGTGACCTAATGGCATGTGCGCTTGTTTGCCTTATATATGCCATAAAAAATGCTGCCTGAAACTTGGCAGGATTTAACAGCTTATAGCTTACCTGTATCTTTTTTGGTAATAATTTTCACTAACTATTAGTATTTAAATTTAAATTTTAGCAACACACAATGGTTAAAAGTTCTACTAAAACTTTAAACGATACGTAGTTTCTCACAACGATAGCACACACAAAGTTAAACAAAAATATCCTAATGGTTTTTTATAAAAAACGATGGATTACAATGAAATCTTATTTCCTAAAATATCGTTATAAAAATGTACGTCCGTCTAGATCGTAGAAATTACTGTGATGTTTCCTTAACCCATATATACTGCGCGTGCTTAGTCACAACATAAAACATTGTTTAAATACAGTGTTCAAACAAAGGGAATGTTTTTAAAATATCGAGGCATAAGCAAAAACAATGAGGCTTCTAGTAAAATGGTCAAGCACCTTAGATAAACCGAGATCTCACTGTTAAAAATAATAAGTTCGTTTTTTTTTAACAATTTTAACTACCCTACAAAAGTCTTTGTCAATCGAACTTGCAAAAGATGTAAATAAAACCAAACGAACCATTTCACCATGATTACTCGACTTTGCAATGACTTATCACTAGATCATTATTTTTAACTTGCTTGGTGAAAATTTGAGGTTGTGTGTCAAGCAGTACTAATTTGTAACATCTTTTGCAAGTTTAATTGACATAGAACTATAGAATGTATACAACGTATTTAATGTGTCATTCGTGTATGTGTATTATATAATGTGTGTGTATGCATGTTTAATACCTTCAAGCAGCAGTGTTCCCATTAGTCCGGTGTAGGGATAAGACAACCGGTGAAATGATTATAATAAAGACATTTTATCTTGGTCTCCAGAGTTGGCAATGCATTTGTAGACTAACGATTGCTGTCTTGAGATTCTAAGATCCCACTTACCATCAGGTGACCGTGCTTAATGGCTTTTTCATGCCGTAATAAAGTCGTCTACGTTGTTTCGACGACGTAGATTTTTTAACGGCCGGCTGTCAGCCTATTTCTTGCGATGATTAATCGTGTCTAATTGTGTCATCGTGTCTGCTAGGATCCCAAGCGACTATTTTAATTCACTTTTGTTCTCAACGTGGGTCTTCTTATCCGTCGTCGTGGTAAGTTATTATCTTATAATACCAGCTTTTACACTACTTACTTTATATAAAACTGGTATAGTAGGTTAGTTAGTTAAGTTAGTTTGGGTTTTAGTTGTAATTCCTGGTTAGAGACGGAAAACCAGCAGTGTTGCTGAGTCTCATATTCATTTTACCGCACTTACTATGTACTTAACTATTTTTATAAAACATACTTTTATATCTTGTGTAACCTATTGTATGTACTGTTTTGTGTTGGTAAATAAAATAATAATTTATTTATTTATTTGTTAATAAACATATAGATACATACAGAGAGGAAAAATCCTTAAGGTAATCATATTTTTCTAAGTTTAATAACGGGTAACTCATCACTGCATCGAATGTATTATCTCATCGAATTTAATTTCACCGATGTAATGTTTTCAGGGTATCTTAAACATGAATTACATAGGTTAGGTTAGGTTACATGTTTAAGATACCCTGAAAACATTGTGGTTTCAGCAGAAAATTGCGTTCGATGAAATTATACATTCGATGAAATGATAGACACCCTTAATAACGGCATTCACATATTTTTTCTTAAATGCTACCTGAGCCGGCAATCGAACTTATTTTATTATTAACATAGAATATAAAGGATGCTTAGGTATTTTTAGCTAAGGTATTCACAAATTATAACATCTTACATTTCAATAAATTATCTGATAAGTTACTCAAAGCGCGGCCCTTCGTGATGGATACCTATGTGCCTATGCTCATAACAATTGGTATCTCTAGCTTTAACTCTGTTACAGTCTCATAGACTCATTTGACTTTATGTAAGTTAAATTTAGCAATATATCAGTGAATTTATTAAGATGTATGAATATTATTATTTGTGAATATTTTAGGACTTCAGGTAACGATTTGTGACAGCGTCGTACAGATTGTGTTTTGCTGTACTTACGTACAGTCAAGGAGTTTAATTGTTGTGACACTATGGAATCCTGTAGAGTCGGTGCCAATTAAAATGGACAAAGATGTCAATAAAATCAAACGAACCAATTTTAATTACCCTCCATGATCACGTACTTTTGAATATCATAGTTATATAGTTTGTACTTTCTTATTAAATTGCTATGGCTTATACATTTAAAAAAAAAAGAAGCATGATGAATTTGTCAAACACAACTAGTTTGCGTAACATCGACTACATTATTATGTATAATCTCGTAAGACCCGTTGTGCTATAATATCATGAGCATAAAGTTCATTTTATTTTTTTTCAAAATTGATAATGGGCGTTTTCCAAAAAAAGTACCTATAGTTAAGGACAAAAATTTACAACGCAAATTTTTCCATTCTATCACGAAATTTAGTCATATTTTTATATACTGCCGTCACAAGCCAACAGGCGGTATTTCAAATTAAATAAGCATAGCAGATTAAACGTCACATGTTACATGAGTGAGAACTTGCTACATGAGTTTTATGTAAGATGCCACTTTTTCTCTTGAAATAAAAATACCTAGTTAATTTTCGTGACGTAATGGAAAAATTACCATTGTTAATTTTTGGCCCTATCTATAAGTTTTTTTTTCGGAAAACGCCCAAATGGCATTTCAGAGCAACGGTAATTGAACTTTATACCTTTGGTGTTAGATTCAAATTCCTAATGGTGGGCCACACGAGTATAATTATGTATAGGTACTTAATGTAAACATTAGTTTTCAATTGTTCACTAAACACTGTTATTCGTGAAGAACGTAACTGGGCGTTTTCCAAAAAAAGTGTACATCGTTAAAGACAAAAGTTAAGAAAATTTTACTTTTCCATTTCGTCACGAAAATGAACGTATGTAAATGTATGGCTAATTTTCGTGATGAAATGGAAAAAGTTAAATTTTCTTAACTTTTGTCCTTAACGATGTACACTTTTTTTGGGAAACGCCCAACTATGAAGTGAAATGAGTTAATTAAATAAGTTGTTTCGTTTCTTTCCATTTATATGCTAATAATAATGCTGTAATGATTTTAACAGACCTGTTATTACCCTGGCAACGGTCATTACAGAACTGTTATCATGTTTTTGTTTCGCAATGGGTAACATTCTTATACCTTCCATAATATCAATATTAGTGTAAATTCAATCTACATAAATGATATAACCAACGTTTGTAAACAACGCGTCTTTATTTGGTCAACTAATATCACAACTCCACACTGTTTCGGGGTGCTTACTAACTAATCATTTATTTGAGACATACAAGACCAAACTGCATTAATATTTAGTAGGTAGTATTAATATTTTAAAACCTGTGGACCTAACAAGCTGCGATGGCACAAGATTTTGACGGCTCGACTTTAATTCATCTCTTCCATATTCCAACGTAAGAATAAAGTGTTAAGGTTTAAAATAAAAGCTTGTTTTGAGTGACTTGAGTCCTTTTATTACTAGGAACTTAAACCCCGGGTGGCCCTAATTTAATTATTATATTTGACCCTAGTTCCCATGGCAGCATGTTTAGGCCCACTGTGCTATTTCTAATTGTACTGTTTCTCTGTAATATTTTTGTTTGGTGTACAAAAACGTGTTTTGTATTGTATTACAAACATATCACGCCTTCATTCCCAGAATGGGGTAAGCAGAGCTACGAAAAAACCAACTACTCTAAAAAGACTTGTATGTAATATTTGTGGTTGACTGGTAGAGAATGCCTTCAGGCATTAAGTCCGCCATTTGTACTTTTTACATTTATTTGTATTGTGCAAAGAAGATTAAATAAATAATACTTTAACCAAATTTGCACAGTCAGGCCAATAAGTTTAATAGTGTATTAGTGATACGTTGCAAGCCCACCGTCTAAAAGTACTACAAGCCTTTATTCCCTTAGTTGGAACTTACGAAATCCACGGGATGACATGGAGTGGCACTATTCTAACCCGGCAACCACACGGGGAATTTTGAAATTATGGAATTTTGTTGTACTGTTAAATCTGGTTCATGCCAAAATACGCTGTTACGGAGATGTCTAATTGCGACTGTCAATATTTCCTCAGAAACCGATGCACGCGCACGCTTTACAGGCTCGTTGCGTGGAACTATTGGTAAAGCTTCGTGGGTCTACATTTCTTTAGTTATGCACGCGCTGAGGATTTTATGCATGCTAACTGCGTGGATCCATTGTTGCACTCTCTTCAGCAGCATACAGTCGAACTACTATAGTGAGTATAAATTCCGACTTTATTTTCAGAATATCTAAATCGCTATATGTTAGTAAGGCAAGGCTAACAAAATGTAAACTGAAGCGAGAAGAAACACTTTATCGAAAAGTTAAAAAAATGTGGGTTCAAAGATAATTTTCTTTACAAAACTAGCTGGCCTATTAATGTCGTGTTTATCGCTGTGGATCAGATAATTGTCTCTTTCTGACGAGTATGTAAGTGCATTAAAATGTTGATTAAGATCTTTGTAATGGTGGTATTATAAGTCTAGATTGCTAATACTTTTTCATCTACTAATCTCCCACCAGGCAACATTTTCCGCATTGTTTGGTTTTAGTCTGGTAAAATGACTATCTGGTCGAAGTCCTCAGGGTTGGCCCAACTTTTGGAGTCCTAGTATTGCAGTCTTGAGATTGTATGTATGACTTAATTTACCATCTGGTGCCTTGTGTGCTCGTTTGCCTTCTTCACGCCATACTAAACTTTTATATTATGTTGTTTTATGTCGTGGAGAAATTAATAGACTATGGCAAACGGTAGCTGACGGTGACTCGACGAGCGGTCTAATTGTAAAGTGTTGACCATTTCCTTAAGCAAGATTTTCGAGGTAGATGCTTGTATGAAGAGTCAGATTTAAAAATCAGTATACACAGCTATAAACGAAACTATAAAAGTATTAAGCCCGGAGAAGGCAAATTTGCCACAGTCAGGCCAAGTTACGACATTTTGCCTGGTCATTGTATCGTGACAAGCGGTTTGAGTCAGGCCGCGTGTCGCAGACGTCCTGCCATCTGCTGACTCAGCTGCTGGCGGCGCACTGGGAGATTAAACATCTTATTTATTATCAAGTTCGAACAAGGTCATACTCGTATGTCCCTTCTTCTTTTGTCTTCTCCGAGTTTGACGTTGCAGTGCTTCACCGTAACCTGGCCCTCTATTCTACTGCGTCATAACGATATCGTTTTGATAACTCTTATGTCATTTGCAATAATGGCGATTGTGACATAAACGATTCTAAAACACGTCAAACGCGAAATCGTTATAACGCAGTAGAATAGAGGCCCTGTAAACGCACCTTGCAGCCAACGCTATCTAGAACATGACTTTGTGGCTTTTGCCATTCTCTTAAATTAAATAGGTATGGTTAAGATCTTTGTAGTCATAGTGACGCTATGATCAGTCTGGATTGCTACCACCTTTTCATCCACTAACCTACCACCAGGCAAGTGTTCGCATTAATTTTCTCCTCTTAAACGTTGTCCGATTATTACGATTTTTTAATATGTTGTAAATACTATGAAAAACAAAGTCTGTACGTTTTCTTTTCGAAGAAAAATAATTATTTGAAAAAAAAACAGTTAAAAAAAACGGGCAAGAGCATATCGGACCATGCTCAGGGTTCCGAAGCAGTCAAGTACTGCAAACGTAAAAATCAACAAGTAATAACTAATTTTCTATTTAAAGTCATTTGGTGCCGTCGTAGATGATTTTAGTAGGTATAAACACTTTAATCGCCTGTATCTCAAGAACCAATGATGTCTACTTAGTCGTGATAGTTTTCCCTATAAATTCGTTAAATGCGCATTCATTTAAGATCTTATTCAGATTTTTAGTATTTGTAGTTTTGGCTGTAGGGGGCGGCTTAATATTTCATAAATGGATCCCTTATACAAAAATTGTATTCACAAACCAACTATATTTGTGAAAGACCTAACGACATCCCGCTTAAGGGGTAGACGAGAATAAAAAAATACATCCCCACGTTACGTGTAGGAGAAGTAGTTTTTTTTTTTTTCAAAATTTTATTTTACTTCTCACGGACGGATGGACATGGCGAAACTATAAGGGTTCCTAATTTGACTATGGAAACCTAAAAACGGAAACGTACAAACCTAATCGGTCTTGATTTAGGGGGTGAAAAACGTTATCACTCGGAGCTGAATTTGATCGTAGCTTCATAGTCCTCTTAAGTGTTAAAAAATACAAAATAAGGAATATCACAAGGACCGAGTTAAAGAAATAGTTTGCTCTCATTGTGTAGCCAGCTTTACTTCCGCTAACCGCTCAGGAGGTGACTCTCGGTTTTATAGCACTCTCGAGAATGAATGAAAGAGCGCTTTTCAAATGAACGAATGAAAAGTAGGCAATAAGTGTTTTGCTTTTTTCCCATAAACGAAACTCCTTTGCAACGTGACCTTGCAGGTTTGAGGCGGGGGCACTTTTATTACAAATTCTATACGAGTGGGAAACTGCACGTCACTGATAAACATTGTGTTGTGGAAATTTGAAGGCTTGTTTTTGTGTTGTATTATTAATTGCTTTTTCATCTTTAGATACAGGGGTCAAATGGCGTATGCGGTTTTTAGGGTTTTTTTGTTAGAAAGCATGTCGTTAATTATATAATAAATAAAACTGCATTCTTAACATAAATAAATACAAAGATAGAGTAATATTCATAAACAGTGATCTTATATTATAAAGCGAAAAGGAAAAAGCTCGCTAAGGGAGAGATAACTGGTGCACTCTACACAACAGCTTTACTCAGTCAATTATAAAAAAATAAATTCAGTTTCAGTTTCCTTATTTGCAATCAATTATATGTACCATCGAAGACACTTAACTGTACATTTACAATCAAACATAAACCTTATCGCAACCTAATGAAGTCTATGGGTGGTCATTTAACAGTGTCTTCGTTTGTACACAGATGGAAAATAGTTTGTAATTTATTAAAATATAAATGTACATATCAACACATTACATAGAATTCTAAACTAACAAATACAACAATATAAAATTAAATTATGGCTACATTCTGGAATTAAATTTAAATTGTCTTTAAGTACATAAGTAAAACTACATGCCATATCAAATTCACTCATATTATAATTATGTTTCCGATCGTAGTGCAAAACGCCAAGAAAATAAAATGAAGCACAAATTTTAAACTCAGAATTGTAAAGTCCCGTGAAAATAGAAACAAGCTCAGTGGCTCGGGCACGAACATTTAATATTAAAAATAATAATAATATCACAGGACAATCTCACACAAATTGACCTAGTCCCAAACTAAGCTCTAGGCTTGTACTATGGGTACTAGACAACGATAAACTTACTTACATAGAGAAATATATACTTAAATACATGGAAAACATCCAAGACTCAGGAACAAATTCTTGTGCTCATCACACAAATATCTGCCCTTACCGGGATTTGAACCCAGGACCCCTAGCTCCGAAGGTCACTACCAACGAGGCTAGCGTGTCGTCATCATACGTCACATTCTCAAATCGCCTTTGAGTAAATATTTTAAAAGCGTATACTTCTGCCGTCCTCAAACTAAAAAGCCGTTAAATGCAAGAGGGTCATTTTGCGTTATGGCCAAAAAACGTTTGAAACTATGTCTCTACAAACTGGTGCACGATATCGATGTATTTTTTTTATATTATAAGTAATGAGGATTGCTTTATATTTTTATATGAATTTGATATTTTGTTACTTATTTTTTATAGGTGAAATCTTCAATTTTCCTTTTTAGCTATGGACCCGTTGAATTTAATGTAATACTTTACATAGCTTAATGACGGTTGAAGTATGTTTAGCGGCCTTCTAGCTCAGTAATTTAGGATATCCGCGTTACATTTTACAAATATAACAAAAGTTATATAGAAAACATAACTAAAAGGCGGTTACATGACATAGCCACTTTTTATCTATGCATGTCTAGTTAAAACTATGCAAACAAACATGACTAGAAAACGGCCACGCGACTTTAACTGCCTTCTAATTAAGAAAAGGTAAATTAGGTGGAATCTGACATATAGTTTTAATATTCAATGCTTGAGAAAAAGGCAGTTAATTGCAGAACAAATAACAATAACTGCTTTTTTGTTATGGATTGCAATCAACATATGTTTTTATATCCAATGACTTGGGGAAGTTACTGCCACAATGTTATTTGGATCCCTTAGAGGAGTGTGAAACTACATAATGCAAGCAAAAGAAAGTTGTGCTCCCTGCGTAATACGTAATAACTGCAAAATTACTGTTTTATTAAATAGAGGGGTGTCCCAGAATTTAACGCAAATATTATTTATATATTAGAAAACCTCTTCCATACCGGTCAAGATTTTTGTTTTAACTTTCTAATAATATTTATTAACTTAATAGTTATAATGGTTCTCATGATACTGGTAAATAACCTTGCCTTGATGTTTTAAGCCAAGGAGTACCACCCTTGCCTCCGTTGGCTAAAAACATGTGTAATTTATAATTCTAATACTTGAGAACTGTAAAGCTGGAAATTTAAATGCAGTCCTAAAAAAGCTCATAACTCACTAGGTAGGTACATTTACTTGTCAAAAATACACTACAACACAACCGACATATTATAATTAGGTACAAAAAGAGCAAAATTAGAACATATTTAGAAATGTTGCACTGCACTGTGAAGTCAAATAGGACTCAGCTTATGTTCTGGCTGCAGCACATGCTCAGTGCAGCAGCCGAAGCAGCAGCGCTGGTTTTCAGCCGAACCCATATATAAATAAATACAGCCTATACAATAATACGAAGGAACTTCAATAAGCTCTCGGTATTGATATTTTTCACCCTTTTTTTTTTTAAACGGCCGCTAAGTATCATTCATTAAAATTTGAAAAAGTGATATTCAAATATTCGTTGGTTTGATTTTCTGCAATTACGTAATAAACTTGATTACAGGAGTAATTTGCAATGTTAATTAAATTAAATACAAATATCAGGGGACGGATGGATTATGTTTATGTTTATAAATGTCACAAGTCTGCTCATTCACTATCTACAATTCAAAAGTGGTCAAGTGAATTTAAACGTGGGAGGGAAAGCAACGATGACGACCCTAGACCTGCTGGGCCTGTTGAAGTTACTTCACAGGAAAATGTATAAAAAAGTGGAGAAAATTATATTGGAGAATGGTCGAGTGAAGGTAAAATCGGTAGCTCAAACAACCAATTCTTATTAATTAATATGTATTTCTACTGTACAACGATATCGTCCTTGATCATCTTAACATTGTCATAAGTTAGTGTGAAATGGGTGCCGCGAATGCTGACAACGCTTCAGAAAGATATTCCTGTTGCTTGTTGATCTGACTTTAACTGAGCTATGCAATGAAAATCCTGATGAGGTACTCCAAAAAATTGGTACTGGAGATGGGTTCATCATTACGACCGAAAGAGCAAACAAAAGTCCATGCAGTGGCACATTAAAGGACCACCTCATCTCAAGAAGTTCAAGGTCATCTCTTCAGCTGGCAAGCTCTTTGCCAGAATATTCAGGGATTTTGAAGGAATATTACTGATCGATTAAAGAGATAAAGCGTGTAAATATCACAGGACAGTACTACGCTAATATTTAACAGCAGTTAAAGAAAGTAATCAAAGAGAATATGGGGTAAATTACCCAGGAATGTTCTGCTTCTGCCCGACAACGCCCTTGTGCATACTGCTCATATTGTCGAGGCTGTTGCTTTTGAATCTGGGTTCTAAACTATTATTCACCCACCGTATAGTCCAAACTTGGCCCCCAGCAACTTCTTTTTGGTTCCTAAACTTAAAAAAAATCTGGGATGAAATCGATTTTCTGACGATGACCGTTGAATATGTCGTGGATATATTATTTGAAACTAGGTCTGAACGTTTATAATATACTACATAGTATAAAACAAAGTCGCTTGACGCTGTCTGTCCCTATTTATGCCTTTAAAAATACGTAACGGATTTTGATACGTTTTTTTTGAATACATAGAGTAATTCAAGAGGAAGGTTTATATGTATAATAATTTAACCCGGAGCGAAGCGAGGGCGGGTCGCTAGTACTTAATATTGCAATAAACGACCCAAACCAGGATTTCCTGAGTGCCTTGGATAGGTACGAAATTGAATCGATTGAATTTGATCACTTAGAAAAAAAGCAAGCTGTAACATTATTTTTACCCATATTAAGTAGAACTACAACATCCATATTAAGTATAACTAACAGTTACACGATTTCGAAATTTTGTTTAACTGCGCCAACTTTTGACAACATGCCACCTTGGTCGAAAAATAATATTTTTCCTGTACGAAAAGTCAAAAGTTGTTGAATGAAAAACGAGAAATGTAGTGATGGCTTAAAAAGTATGAATTTATTCTGAATACGTCAACATTTTGGAATAATAGTTTAATGCAATTTACTTACGTTTCTACGTCATTGAGAATTAAATATCAAATTTTAGAATTACGAATTATAGGAAGTTTTAGAGCCAAGGGAGGCAAAGGTAACATTTTTTATCACATTCAAACCTTAATACCTGTAAACTAATTAACAGAAAATAAAATTAAAACTAACTAACGTATTAGAAACTTAAAACTATAGGTATGTAATAATATTTACGTCAATATCTGGGACACCCTGTATGTTATAAACTTTGAGTTTAACAGCGAAGTTTTACTATAAAGAAAATAAAGAGACTAAATTCGCTACAATACGGTTTTTGGATTATTTCTAAATACCCAATATTTACTGAGATACAATACTTGGAACTCGCAGACATTTTCAAACGAGACTCTTGCGCGGGGGTCGCCTTGCCGCCTTCTAGTTAGGCAATATCGTGTAGCTGTGATTTAATTAAGCAGGGATGTATTTTTATTACTATTATTGCTAGCTTATAAAGCCGTGACGGCATTTATGGTATGTATTTTGATATAATTTAATTTAATTTACAATACAATAAGGTGGCTATTGGACTTTAACCGCTTTTTTCTTAAGTATACACGGATTGACCGCCTTTTAATCTGTGACCTCTTTGCAGGTGAGTATTGTGTTTGTAAGCTATAAGGCGGCAAAACTCCAAAAGCCGCTGTTAAGTCGTTGAAAATCAAATAGCCGCTTTTAAGTCTTGTACAGTATTACGTAAAATTGGCGGCTATTAACTTTTAATCACCTTTAAGTTAAGCAAGTGTTAAATAACTGCCTTTTTAGTAGCAATAGCCCAATAAATCGTCATTTAGCCGCTAGAGCGAAGGCTGTATCTCGGTGGTTTTTAAAGATATCGGCACCAAACCTAGATAGATCGATAGCTAATAATTAGCTTAATCGCGCTGTATAGATAACTCAAAAAGGTCGTATGATCCTTTAGTCGCCTTTTAGTTTAAGGACGGCAGACTTATACATGTATCGGTTGCATGAGCCCTTTAAATAAACTTTCAGTTTCTTGCACTATTTATGTATGTAAACCTTCATAACGTTATGAAAAATGGGTGAGGATGAAAAAGTTAGACCATAGTTAATCACAGTTAACCATACAAACAACGAAGACGGAAAAAGTTCAGTTTTGCGACGACAAGTATCCTCACAATTGTATGACTAATTTTCGTCGTACAACGAAAAAGTTTCATAGAAAATTTAATTCCGTGAGTTAGCGTGGTCAACTTTTTGGTCTTTACCCAAATATCGTTATCATAACGCTATATTTCGATATTTTTTCATAACGTTACACTTACATTAACAAGAATTGTTAATTTAATTATTAATAATGCCCGCGTGGTTGCCGGGTTAGAATAGTGCCACCCCATGTCCTCCCGTGGATGTCGTATGAGGCGACTAAGGGAATAAAGGCATGTAGTATTGTTAGGCGATGGGCTTGCAACCTGTCACTAATACACTGGTAAATATCTTAGCCTGATTGTGCAAATAGTGGCTACAGAATTGTCAACAAGCTTGGAGTTGTTGGTATTCTGTAACTCTGCTTACCCCATTCTGGGAATGAAGGCGTGATGTTATGTGTATGTATGTATGTTAATTATTAATACAATAACAGAACCAGAGAAACATTATAATAACTTTACGAATTGAGCGCTGTTGCCAATTTATACTTCGCATGCCCTAATTCAAAGAGTCGTACCCCTGGGCAGTAATGAAGGACACCGCGGTAATGTACAAACCAGCGAAATTAAGTACAGTAAAAGAGGTGACGTATAACGACATTATATCGTTACAGGAAATATCCTAATTATACATTTATATGAAGTTAATATCGTTATGATAAATACCGCTATGATTCCGAGTTTTATAACGTTATAATAACGTATAGAACGAGAATAACTATAAAATTATAACGATATTGTAAAATAGCGCTATTTAAAAATTATGTAATTCACCTTTTTTACTCTGAGATTGTGCTATTTGTGTTTTGTGAGATTGAGTTTGTGCTAGTAAATGTAATAGTAAGTAATATTTAAAAACGGACACGAGAGCGCTGTTCCAACAGCTATGTAAATTTTATAACGATACGCTAACGTTACTTACTAATACTTATTCGATAAAAGAAAGAGGTCCTTGCCCGATGTACTGCTATAATAATTATTTACATACATATTCGGATATTTGACGACACGGTGGCCTGGTTGGGAGTGACCCTGCCTCCGAAGCGGTCCTAGGTTCAAATCCCGGTAAGGGCAGATATTTGTGTGTTGTGCGCAAATACTTGTTCCTGAATCTTGGATGTTTTCTATGTATTTAAGTATGTATTTCTCTATTTAAGTATGTTTATCGTTGTCTTGTACCCATAGTAGAAGCCTAGAGCTTAGTTTAGGACTAGATCAATGTGTGTGAGATTGTCCCCTGATATTTATTTTATACATAACATCACGCCTTCATTCCCAGAGTGGGGTAGTCAGAGCTAATAAAATACTAACAACTCACGACTTGTTCATAATTCTGTTACTACATTTTCAAAATCAGGTCACGAAGATAATTAGTGTATTGGTGACATAATTATTTAATAATGGCCATGTTTAATAGTGTTGCTCCTATTGCTCTTATAGCCTTGGAGCGAGCCAATACCCTCAAATATTCGTAAATTGAGCATCGCCGGGGGCTTGCAACGCTTACTCCAGTGCATAGTCCAAACCGCAACACAGTAAATAACTTTTAAACAGTACATAATACAGGGCATGCACATTTTAAGAATACAATGGATATTTCTGTTTAGTCAAAATACTAAAGGCTCAGTGGAGCTAGACAAGTTGCATTCGACAATCGTTAGCGATTATGTTTCGATTGACAAATGTATGGAATTGACGTAAGCCACCGACATAGTCACGTGGTACTTACGTCAATTCCATATATTTTTCAATCGAAACATTATCGCTAGCGAGTTTCGAATGCAACTTGTCTAGCCCCACAGTTTATTTGGTCGATGGTCCGCATGCTTTTCGTGATACATTGCATCGCTGCAACAGCTCCTGGCTCAATAATGGTATAACAAATCGTCAATGGATTGCTAATAGATTGACCAATGAAACTGAGACTTAAAACTATAAATGGGAACTTAATTCTCGCGAAGGGTCTCGCGTTTCTATAGCCTTTTAACTGTTCCACTACATCCAAACATCGTCCTTCAAGTTATTAACTACAATTACTATCATCTTTATTCAATTAAGGCTCTAATTAAAATGAATGTATAACCGAAATGAAATATTGTTGTTTTTTTCCACACGCTACTGTTCGCTGCCTGTCGACTGTGCGTGTGGGTTTGGCTGTAACACCGCACCTCGGAACTAAAGTTCGACCAGACGTGCATGGCATGCAGCATGCCTCTTTGATCCGCTTTTGTTCACACTAGTTACTGCAACATTGGCAGGTATATAAATAGTTACATGAGTATCTTTATGAGACATTTTGGGTAATATTACAATGGGAAACATGCATATTTTTTTATCTAGCGCTCACTGGAAAGTGGTATGAAAGAGAGGAATATCTGTATACGCAAAATAATTGCCCAGTATTTTTTTCATAAGGTATGTAGCTTTAAAAAGTTACTGTTCAGACCCTTTGCAAAAATACTCTATACAAAATCGACGATAGGAATAACGTCACAGCTATTGTTCCATGTTTAAAATATAAGGACCTTATAAAGAAATTTGCATTAATTTCGTCAATTACTATGTTTAAGCCACTATCTTTGAATTAAATAAAATGAGGATCCCGAAAAAAACAACCTAAACATTAAAAGAAGTTTTAAATTTTTAACAAGCTTTGATTCTATATAAAATCTTACAGGTCAAAACTTAGTGTATTAAGGTTTATATGTTATTTTTTACATTTTCTCCTGAATCGTATCAATGAAACTCAAGTCTAATTTTCATGCATGTTCTCTATTAAGTAATGTACAGTCCAGGCATTTGAGGAGGAGAGGATATTTGACTGAGTTCAATACGTGCAATTTTAAGGCTGCACACGCGTTGCCGAATTGCAGAAACCTTCATTCTGTTAGTAGGCCCTGAAGGTGCTTTGGTGGCCCTGAAGGTGACCATTGTAGATAAGCAGCGCCGGAACAAATCTCATCAGTCAGTTTTTTTTTTAAATTCTCCTGTTGCAAAACCAGTGAATATGCTTACCAGTGAATATGCTTTAGCCAGCATATTCACTGGTAAGATGACGATCACGTCGGGCCCACCAATGTAGGGAGAGATGTTAAAAGAGAGATTTCTCTCCAAGCGGGTGTTATGCCTGGGGACCAAGGTCCATGGGAATGAAGTTGGAGTTGTATACAGGATGTCCCAAAAATCGACGTCAAGCCGGAAATAGGTAATAGGGCAGCTCGTAAGCTATCGATTTAACCCCCATGTATGTTTAGCGATTTTTAGTACTTTCGAAAATATTTATCATTTTAATCGAAATTTTTGTAATTTTTCCTTATGTTACGAAAACCATTATTTCAAAAATGTTCAATTACACTAAAAATAGTCACGAAAAAACTTTAAGAACATCCTAATATTAAAATTGAAGATTCCATCGATGTAAGAAACCACTGAAACATATTGAAATAATACATGAACTTAAGGGTTTTCCGTAGCATGGACATAAGGAAAAATTACAAAAATAAAACTATTAAAATTATCAATATCTCTGAAAGTACTAAACATCGCTGAAAATACATAGGGGTTAAATCGTTAGCTTATGAGCTGCCCTATAACCTACGTCGATTTTTGGGCAGCTGACTGGGAAAACTATGTTAGCGTGATGTAGCGTAAATCCGTTGGTTTAGTTGCACTGTCTGACGCTGGTGGTGCTAAAACCTAAAATAAGGCATTACTTGTTACAAATAAGAACAAGTATTAAACTGACTGACCAACGTTAAGAGGTATAATGTGACATGTTACACAGCGAGCATTCATGCAGTCAGTACGTAGTGGTACAGGGAAGCCAGTGAGCAATTACGTACTGACTGCAGGATTCCTCGCTGTGTAACATGTTCACATTACGTTACGTTCTATTGTAAAATACGTCAGTGCGTCATTTTAGGTTGTCCCTATTCACCCCGTTTTGCGGTACATGATCACGGAGATGTTACTAGTCCAGTTACAAAAGAAAAATAATACATCCACAAACGATGTAGAAAGTTGCCACGGTCAATACTATATCATTTAAACATCAAGCAATCCTCACAAACACTCCTTAATAACCAGTGGAATAGTATTACCAAAATCGATTCCCCAATCAAACCCAACCCTTAAATAAACAGTCCCAACTCGCAGGTAAATTTAATCTGATTACCGCATGAAATCTCTGTCCCGGCTAAACTTGGAGTCGGTCTGACAATAACATAGGAAGGCTTTTAAGCCCCTGAATATTTTATGATTGTTCGCCGCTCGTCCCCCTTTGTTCAGGCTGACGGACAAGGGGGGGTGTAAACTGGTATTTATGGAGTTGACAGCTTAAAATGTTTGCGGTACTGTTCCTTGGCTACCGTTTTGTGCACGCCTTCATTGCAGTTTAGTGCCTCTACTGTACTTTGATGTTAACTTTATTGTTCTCTGATATAAATCTATTTATGTATTAATCCATGGTAAACCACATGGCTTTACAAATTTATAGAAAAACGCTAACAACACATTACAGGTTTTCACATTTAGCAATTTTTATGGTTCCGTGCTCAAATGGAAAAAACGGGACTCTATTACTAAGACTCCGCTGGCCGTCCGTCCGTCTGTCTGTCTGTCTGTCCGTCTGTCACTGTATCCCATGAACCGCGATAGTTAGACAGTTGAAATTTTTACAAATGATGTTTTTCTGTAGCCGCTATAACAATAAATACTAAAAATCAGAATAAAATTAATATTTAAGGGGACTCATTTAACAAAAGTGTGCAAAACACGTTTTGCTCTTTTTTGCTTGATTTTGATGACGGCAACAGGTAGACGCTTAAAATATTCACAGAATATTTAGTTATATTATATTCACTCTAAAATAAAATAAATAAAAAAAACAAATATTTAAGGGGGGCTCCCATAGAAAAGACATGATATTTTGAAAAATTAAAAATTAAAATTAAGATTAAAAATTAAAAAATGATTTGTTGCCTTAAAAAACAGAAAACAGATATACATACATACAAACAGATAAAAAAATCAAATAAAAACACAAACAAGAGAAGAGGAGAAGCTACAATTATCTACACAAGGACTTTATTAACAAAACATTAAAGATTAAACTATACAAACACAAAGGCAAATGGCTCGGGCTCAGCGTTCAGCTGTGATTGCTCACAGCGCTGATTTTCAGCCCGCACCGACTCACTGGGCTAACATTTATAAGGATTTGTAGTAGGTAGGGATAACTAAATGATTTAAATACAGATAATTAGAAAAGAGAATACAAAGGAAAGTGTCAATTTGTTGTACGAGTATAGTCCAATAGTGATAGGAACAATGCACGTTTTGCCGTTTTTATAGATAAATGGTACGGAACCCTTCGTGCGCGAGTAAACAGTACATTTTTATTAAAAACTGTATTTGTCTTTGAATACTATTCTGAACTTTCATGAAGATCCGATCAACAAATACTCAAATTATCGTCGAAGAAACTTACGCATCTATCTCATTTCACTCACTTTGTTTGATTGATTAAAAACTTTACAAACACGTATTTCGTAAGCTTAATAAAATGAAATTTTAAATCTTAAGCGGACTGGGTTGATGCTTAAAAAAAACATATTTTTTTTTAAGTCAATTCACTTGTGTAACATTACTAATATTACAAAAGTTTGTGAGTTAGTTTGTTACTTATTCAAGCTGCGACCTGGATTAACACATAGGCTACTTTTCATTACAGATAAAAATCAAATTGCCCAGAGGATTAACGATTATCTAAATCCACGCCGACGAATTCGCAGGCACATCCATTGCTTCTTTACCTAATTATAGACCTCAAATGCGTTGTCAACCCCGAGGACTAAGATGGATTGCCTCTATTTCCCGGTTCTATCACCAGTTGTCTTATCCGCACACCGGAACACAACAATGCGAACACTGTTGTTTGGCGGTAGGTGAATGGATACGATAATGGTAGCAAACCAGACGGACCCTGCACAGGGTCCTACCACCACTAAAACAAATGAAAAAAAATTCTTTGAAACTAAACAAATCAATCCAGATTATAAACTGCAATGTTCAAGAGATTATAACATGTAATAAACTCGATTTTTTTTAAATTATTGTGAGAATACTCGTATCGTTTAATCCTGATGACATTAAAATATTATGGTGTCTAAGGACAACGATGACAGACCCACTTGAAACCCACCGAATTTAGTTTTCCAAAAAAAAGTACCTACAGTTAAGGACAAAAATTAACAATGATATTTTTTCCATTACGTCATGAAAATTAGTCATATATATACTGCCCTCATAAGCCAACAGGCCGTATTTCAAATTAAATAACCATAGCAGATTCAAACCTCACCTGTTAGTAATATGGTCGAACTTGCTACAGGAGTTTTGTCTGAGATGCCACTATTTCTCTAGCAGTAATAGTTAATTTTCGTAACGTAGTTAATGAAAAAATAACCGTTGTTAGTTTTTACACATACATACATAAAGTCACGCCTTTATTCACAGAGTGGGGTAGGCAGAGCTATAGAATTACCATCAACTCTAAAAAACTTGTTGATAATTCTGTAACCACATTTTGCACAATCAGGCTAAGATACCAGTGTATGTGTGTGTACCAGTGTGTTGTTAATTTTTGTCCTTAACTATAGGTACTTTTTTTGGAAAACGCCCCCGACAACCAGATGATGACAGTGCGTAAAAGGTTACAGACCTGTCTTAAGAATGAATATTAAAAAAAACTTATTTGTTTAAACAAATGTACATAGCAGAGCGCAGCGTACCCTTGGCAAAGATAGCAGGATATTTATCCCTAGCACCTGCTACCGATTTATTTTCATATCAAAATTGTATTTGACGTGACGGAGAAATAAGACATGCTGCACACTTGCAATTGTAGAATAAAATGGTATCCCAATTTCTTAAGAAAATACGGCTTCTTAAAACTGGATTCACCCTTGTACTATGTATTTTGTATGATCAGGTCAAATCTTGCAAGGAAGATTTAAACGACTTTCTGGGAACCGATTGAGCTGAAATTCGGTGTATGTACGTAACCTCGATGACAATACAATAATAGGGCACCATCGAGCTGGTCTGATAATGGAGTTGAAGGTGGCGACAGGATCT
Source organism: Acleris holmiana (assembly GCA_949316455.1). Classification (NCBI taxonomy): domain Eukaryota; kingdom Metazoa; phylum Arthropoda; class Insecta; order Lepidoptera; family Tortricidae; genus Acleris; species Acleris holmiana. Next base: position 17,087,285 of record OX438770.1, read on the forward strand.
TTGGACTCATTACGTTAGTCTTCATAAGCAATAAATGACTTTGCTAAAAACAGTACAGTCGGCAACAAAATATTGTCTCAAAACAGAAATTCTTGACAAAAATTTGGAGCTGTTATTTAACTATTCTTTGTAATTCAGTTACTTTTAGATTACATAAATCTTCCAATTGGCTGAAATACGGAATACATGTAAAAACTCGATATGGTTTAAACAAAAAACACGTGACATGTTTGAAAGCTTTTATTAATTGAGTTGAGTTCGTTAGCATTTAAAAATCGAATCAATACTTAGGACCGAAATACACAAATAGTTTATGAAGTAAAAGTATACTCAAGGTACGTAAAGCCATTTTAAACACATCGGCAAATATCTTCAACAGCTTATCATGCTGTCAAAGGGTTGTTTCGATATTCTCAAGCAACTAATAATTAGTAATTAAGTATACATAAATACATACATAAATCACGCCTGTTTCCCAGAGGGGTAGGCAGAGACCACTTGTTTCCACCTGCTATGATCCTGACAAAGCTTTTTCGCTTCTTCCACATTCATACATCGAGTCATGCATGCACGTCGGTTTCGGGTACCTAAGATTCGGCCCTTTTCCAGTATTTTCCCGATTTGATTCAAAAAAGTACTACTTCGACTTTAGCACTGTATATTTCTTTCGTCAATCTTTTTTCATCCATCCTTTCCAAATGACCGAACCATCGAAGCATGCCCTTTTCAATTTTAGTCACTACTTCTTTCAGACCACACTTCTCTCTGATGTTTTCATTCCTTACTCTATCACATAGTTTCACACCACACATACTACGTAATTAAGTTTATTTATCATAATGATACTTACACTAGGCGCAGCCTGTATCGCGGGACCAATTATTTGAGTTCAAAATAACACATGAACGCCTTTAATGTAAACTACAAAATTAAAAGAAGCCGTTTAAGATTTAAAACTGGATTTTTTTGCCATGTTTTATATTACTTTAAGCTACACAACGCAAATGAAAATCGCAAGTTTGCGTGTTCCCTAAATATGGGGAGGTCATACATCACCTGTTGACAGTCCCTGTTGACGCGACAGGGGAATAAATCGCGCATTGTGTTACTGTATAGTAATCTTATTGTAGGGGAAATTTAAAAAATTGCCCCCGCACTTTTTTGCCCCCTGATGCTGGGTAACTCGGCGTGCATTTTTCAATGAGAAAAACCGCGCAAGAGCGTGTTGGACCATGCTCAGTGTAGGGTTCCAAAGTGTTACTACAAACACAAAACAAGTATACATTAATTTTCTATTTGTTATTTAGTGCAATTTTAGGTGATTTTTAGTAGTATAAACACTTTACCCGCCTGTTTGTCAGGAACCCATTAAGTCTACTAAGTCGTGATAGTTTTCCATTTTTGAGATTTTCATAGGGTGATCGCACCAGTGTTGGACACTTTAAGCTGACAGGCACCAATAATGGACACTACTCTTAATTCAAAGATCATAAGGTTATAAATTGATTGTTGCAAAACAAAAGAATAACCTTTATTGTCTGTAAAATAAGAGTCAAGTGTCCATCATTGGACCTTGTCCATTACTGGTTCGATCACCCTAGTTTATATGTCTTTACCAAACACGGGACTATGGGAGTCCCAGACTTTTGGAAGGCGACCATGGAGCAGAAGTCAACACGCAGAGGGCCTTTACAACTTTTTTTTTTTACTGTGATAAAATAAATAATAATTGAATTTTAACAGTGTTTGCCCGCTTTGGACTAGTGGTCGGAATGACGTCATTTTGTTTGTAACCTTGTTTTGTTTTTAGGGTTCCGTATCCAAAGGGTAAAACGGGACCCTATTACTAAGACTCCGCTGTCCGTCCGTCCGTCCGTCTGTCACTAGGCTGTATATCATGAACCGTGATAGTTAAACGGTTGAAATTTAAACAGATTATGTATTTCTGTTGCCGCTATAACAACAAATACTAAAAAACAAAATAAAAAAATATTTAAGGGGGCTCCGATACAGACATGATTTTTTTCCGTTTTTATAGATAATGGTACGGAACCCTTCGTGCGCGAGTCCGACTCGCACTTGGCTGGTTTTTTAATTCAGCCACTAGCTGCGATGTAGAAGATTATGTGGCGTATAAACTCTGTAGCCATGAGCAAAAATTTGTTTATTTATTTTTTACGGAAAAAAAAAATACTCTTGATTTGATAATCCTCTAAAGGAAACAGTTTTCGCCGGCAAAAAAGCTTCACTAAGTAACCCAAAACTTCAATGGGAACCCAATACAAACGAAACAGGAATAGTTCGCTAAGCTTTTAAGCTTAAAGTATTCGGATGCAAAACACGAGCTTTCAGGCATAGACAAAGGCAAATAGCGGATTGCGTGCTGCATACTAAGGCTTTCATGGTACAATAGACAACTTCTTTTTTTTCTGACTGGACAGACTGTGGAATAGCCAGAAAGCAACGCGTTTAGCTATTGCTTTTGGGTAAAGTTTGTGTACGCGTTTTGGCTGTGTAGATTGTTGTTGTTGTGTTTTCTATGTATTTAAGTATATATTTCTCTATATAAGTAAGTTTATCGTTGTCTAGTACCCATAGCACAAGCCTATTTAGGGCTTAATTTGGGACTAGGTCAATTTGTGTGACATTGTCCCGTGATATTATTATTATTATTATTATTTGCTTTGAACGTAGGTAATTAAGGGTAAAGTATCACAAGGTTCAATTAAAGTCCCAACTGTTTTAGGGTTCCGTAGTTAAACTAGGAACCCTTATAGTTTCGCCATGTCCGTCCGTCCGCAACCAAGAAATTTTAGGGTACCTCCCCTACACTTAACGTTGAGATGTATTTTTTTCACGTCTATCCCATAGTGTGGGATGTCGTTGGATAGGTCTTCTCAAAATATTACGGGTTTGTGAAAACAGTTTTTCGACTAAGTAATCCGTTTATGAAATAGTAAGCTTTAAAGCGCAAATATTTGTTAGACTCAAGTGTCCCCCCCTAAAATCTGAATAAAATCTTAAATGAAAGAGCATATAACGAATTATAAAGGAAAACTATCACGACTCGTTGTTTCTTGAGATACAGGCGTGTTTATACCTACTAAAATCATCTAAGACGGCACCAATTCAATTTAAATAGAAAATTAGTTATTACTTGTTGATTTTTATGTTTGTAGTACTTAACGGCTTCGAAACTCACACTGAGCATGCTCCGACGAAGTAAGAAGGGGATAACTTACGAGAGTATTACGAGTAAAAGACCGACGCCTAAGTTTTAAGTATGTCGCCATGAAAATATGGAACGATATTCCGCCACCTATACGGGATCACTGTGTTGGTCATGCTTCTGTGTCTGCCCTTAAGAAACATGTTGTTTCCTTACAGTGTGGCGGCATCACTGATCACCTTATATAAAATAATTTTTTGGTTGCCTTGGGGATTTCGTTGTTGCTGTGGTGTATCTCTTTGTAAGGACTTTTTGTTAGTGTTAATTTATGTAATTGTCTGACTGCCTTCCGCATGTAATCAATGTGGTATCGGTGGGTCCAGCTGTACATCAGCGCTGTGGCTACATGCTGCAGCATTATTGCTGAGCTGGTCGCCCTTTTAGTGTCTTCAGATAAAAATAGTTGTATAAGTTGTTTGCACTTTGTTTGTTATTATTATAGACACTAAATAAACGTTTTTGTTCTTCTTCTTCCTAAGGCAGAGGGCTTTTAATGACTCGAATTTATTATCCCCTTACTTCCCGTGATACACAATGTTTTTCATCACATTTGCTAGGAAACAAAAAATCAAAAAGACTATTAAAGAAAACAACAATCAAAAAATTAATTGCACTCGATTCGCTGAAAGAGTTTGTCAACAATTCAACATGTCAACTCAACTTTTTTCAATATAGTCTTCCACAGATAATGCTAAGAACTGCCATTAGTTTTTAAATTTGACAGGTCATACTGCCAGAATGTACCGGTTATTAATACACAATTTAATAAAAATATTTGCATAAGTCTCTGAAATAATAGTAAAATATAAAGTTAAATGTACCGTAGAAGTTTTATATACAGTAAAATTGGTTTGTAGCCAAGTTTAAAATGACGTACGATAGTTCTTTATTTTAAAACTAAACCCATATCTCCCTTGAGAGGTAAATAGGCTATAACTGCTCTTCACGCCTGTGTGTTATAACACACTTTAAGAGCATGTGTGATGAAAATACTTCTCTGTGGTCGATTGAAGCTGTAAAAAATCAAGCAGGGTATAAGTTTAACCTTGTATTGTGTATATGTGTGTCTATGGTATTGTGGCTCCTAAACAGATGAACCGATTTGAATGCGGTTTTTTAAAAGAAAGCTAGTTTACCGGCATGTTTCTAAGCTAGGCTTAATGAAAATCAGTTGGGCCGTTTAAAAGATATTTAGATCTTAAAGAAGGTGCCGCCATTTTATTTGGTATTAAATAGTTACGGTTTTACAAGCTTTTTATTAACTTGTGTTTGTATGCATGTATGTTCGAGTCAAATCTTGCAATCTTCCAACACTTCCTGGGGACTGATTGAGCTGAAATTTGGCGTGTAGTACTGCTAGGCGATGGGCTTGCAACACGCTTAATAACTAATACAATAAAGTGGCGACTGGGCACCTTATGGTCGTTTAAAGTCCAGAAGCACCTCTCCACCTGTAGCCCCTGTAGCAACTGTTGCCTCTCTGCTGCTATGTACTGTGCAAAATGTGCTTACAGAATTATCAACAACTTTAGAGTTGTTGGTATTCTGTAGCTCTGCCTAGCCCACTTTGGGATTGAAGGCGTGATGTTATGTATGTATATGTTCAATGGGAATAAAGTAAATTTTTCTTTATTTCAAATTTAAATAGGCATTATAAAGCAAACGTATTTAAACTTTATTCTTTTACTGCTAGAGACAAATTTCCATCCACAAAAGTCTTTCTGTTTGTAGTACGGTGGGTCTTACGCGATAAAATCATACTTTTTAAAAATGTAATTACTAGTCTATTCCTGTCCATCAATCTATTTACAATCTCAATAACGTCTATTGTTGTATGTCACCATCCCAGCAATATTCAATACACACAACGGATTTGTTCACGATCTTTACTCGATATTTCATGCGGCTCCAAGAAACGATTGACACCGTGTTTTCAGATGACTGATCCGGAAAATGCGAGGAGTCGAATAAATCGACTGACAATTTCATATATTTCACTCCACCTATTTATTTTTTATTTTTTTATGTTAAGGAGAAGGCACGCGAGTACTCAGGCCACCTGATGGTAAGTGGAATCTGAGACCCATAGACATTTGAATTCTCAAGACTATAACTACACTATCTATTCAGAAAAGGCTCTCAAAAGAAAGATCAAAGTCAATTGTTCTTTTTTTAAGTTTTTTGTCCTAGCTAAGTTTACTTTTCTATACTAGTTTGAGTATACAATTTGTTTTGTGCCTTTTAAAACTTGTTTCTCATCGTAAGAAAGCAGTACAGCGCTATGAAGAGAAAATTTGTTTTATTTATTTACCTACTTTATTTTTCTATTATTTCTTTACGTTCTAATTAGTTATTTCAATTGCTTTACTTTTATCATGACATCACTTGTATTTTATTGTTTTAAATTTAAAGTAATTTCTTAATGCTTTTATATTTTCATTTGTAAATCTGACGAGCAACAAATAATCTAATCTAATCTAATCTAATCTATAATGGAAAAACATGCGCAACTTGAACTTCGGACCAAATCATACAAGTTTTTTTGCTACTTATTAATCGAAAAATGTCCGGCTTTTACTTTTGATTTAACTATTTACTAATTAATACTCTCAATCACTTGATATTGGTGAAATCACTACGAAACCGCCATAAATAAAAAAATAAGAATTATGCTAATGATATAAATTTATATACTTAAGTAATATATTAACAAGAACAACACTTCCCTGTGCTCTAAATGCCCTAGCATCAATCAATGCACTCTTAAGCATAGAATCACACAACACAAACACAGCCTGTTGCTTGATGGTAGGCTAAAGGATAAGATCTTTTTTTTGATGATAAGTAGAACGCACACAAGCACTCAGGCCACCTGATGGTAAGTGGAATCAGAGACCCATAGACATTTGAATTCTCAAGACTATAATCCTAAGACCTCAAAAGCGTTGCTTACCCTGAGGGCTAAGATGGAATGCCTCTATGCTAGTAATTTCACCGATTTTCTTATCCCCACACCGGAACACAACAATGCGAAAAGTGTGGCTTGTCAGGTGGTTAATGGATAAGATGGTGGTAGGAATCCGGACGGACCTCCTACCACCACTAAATATATTCATTTATACTCGTTTTAGAGGCGCTATTTGTCTACGTATCTACCTACATAATACTCGTAGGTATACATAGATGACTCACTTTAGATGTACTCAGTGGGGCTAGACAAGTTGTGATCGACAATCGTTAGCGATTATGTTTCGATTAAAAAATGTATTGAATTGACGTATGCTACCGAGATAGTAGTACCACGTGACTATTTCAGTGGCTTACGTCAATTCCATACATTTGTCTATTTAAACATTATCGCAAGCAATTGTTGAATGAAACTTGTCTAGTAAAATTGATCTATATCAACAAAATCCTAAAGATCTAAAAAATATAATAATGTATATCATAATATATAAAGTTTAAAAATATCGTTATTATTTGTGTGATGAGCACGAGTATTTGTATCTGAGTCTTGGATGTTTTCCTATGTATTTAAGTATTTATGTCTCTATCTAAGTATGTTTATCGTTGTCTAGTACCCATAGTACAAGCCTAGAGCTTAGTTTGGGACTAGGTCAATCTGTGTGACATTGTCCCGTGATATTTATTTATTTATTTTATTTTTATAATTTTAAACTCAAAGATCTTACCTACACTGAATGTTATTTATTATGTCTTGTCGAAGAATTTAAATTATGAGCTTAGGTATTATCGATGATTCCATGGTTTACCGACAAGTGCTTATATTTTGTGGGTTAACAATCCAACTGTTACGATTTGTTGAAAACAACTACAAAAGCTATTCGATCACATAAACTGAATGTATAAATATTATAGCTGATCATTTTTCTTCTATTTCTATAACATTCGCGCAGGCTTTATGAGTATAAAGCCCGCATGCCCGTAAATTTTAAGCCTAGGTTAACCACAGGTTAACAGGTTAATTTGTTAAAGTTTACAGTTCTTATATGAATCTGACATTATTGAATAATTTAACCTGGAGATAACCTGGGGTTACATTTAGGTGCAAACGAGCCTTAGGGAATAAATAATATCGATGTGACTAAAACAAAGTAGTATCGATTTTAATTCAATTGAATACTTATATGTTATGAAAATATTTACAAATATTGGGTGATTTTGGGGTCATGATCCGGAATGGCCAAAAGTGAATAAGATGTTCATACTGAACAACCTTTCCAATGGGACCTACCACGAAATCGCCCAAAAAAAACCAACCAAAAAAAACAAAATAAAACGTATGATATTGAGCGATAAGATATATTTCTATTTTTTAAGAATGTTTAAAAATGGTCCAGTCATTTACGAGGTTATTCGTTACAAACATACAAAAATAAAAATCTTTCCACTTTATAATATTAGTGTAGTTAAAGTGTAGATTAGTAAAGATAGGTTGTTTTTATAATAATTAATAATTTGTAGAAAAAATATATAAATAGTCGTTTCCTGGCAACAGATCATTTTATATGTACAATAATTGCGTAAATGTGGTTACAGAATTATCAACAAGTCTTTTTAGAGTTGTTGGTATTTTTGTAGCTCTGCCTACCCCATTCTGGGAATGAATGCGTGATGCTATGTATGTATGAAGTGATGTGATGGTGTGGTCATGTTTTGCGCATGGACGACAGTAGACTGCCGAAGGCGGTGTTTTACTCCGAACTCTCGTGCGGGAAACGCAGGCAGGGCGGACAGTATCTGCGGTACAAGGACGTCTTAAAGCGCAACCTCGCAGCTGTAGACATCGCTAGTGATAGATGGGAGGAACTTGCCAGTCACAGACCGGAATGGCGTCGGAACGTTCACACAAAGTTGAATGCATTCGAACAAAAGCGTCTTGAAGACCTTGATGCAAAGCGCCATGTACGGAAGACTCAAACTAAACCCTCCTATAACTACACCTATAACTCGGCCGGCCAACACTTTTGTGCACCCTGTAACCGCACTTTCAAAGCAAAATTTGGTTTTGCCAGCCACATTAGAGCACATCACCCGGACTAGACCTATTGCAGGATTCGCCGTTACCGGACTCGGTATGGAGGACATGATGATGATGTAATTGCATAAACCTATACCCATTTCAATAAACACATGTATACGTGTAATCGCCGTGATGACGAATAGATGCCGCATTAGGCGCAGGCGCTTGACATGCTAATGCGCAATCAGCTGATCGCGTGCGATAGCCTTGAGATGTGGGGCCATAACAATAGCGAGGGATCCAAGCTTTGTGGTGCGTACGATGGAAGGCAGAAAAAAGTAACCCCCGTGCATTGATATCCGAGTAACCTTCTCTCTATCCTATGAGGTCAAACGAATATGGCTTTTGACATGTTATAGTATTGTTTATAACTCGGCCGCCCCTATTTCACGTTGTAAAACCAATATTGACGACACGTTGGCTTAGTTGGGAGTGACCCTGCCTCTGAAGCCAGCGGTCCTGGGTTCAAATCCCGGTAAGGGCAGATATTTGTGCGATGAGCGCGAATATTTGTATTTAAGTAAGTATTTCTCTATACAAGTATGTTTATCGTTGTCTAGTACCCATAGTACAAGCCTAGAGCTTAGTTTGGGACTAGATCAATTTGTGTGAGACTGTCCCCTGATATTTATTTATTTTATTTTATTTAATATTGTTTTTGACATGTTATTATATTGTTTTTAACTCGGCCGCCATTACTTTCAAGTAATAAGCCGTCATAAAGTTAACAAAATGATAACAAGTCAAAAGAAATATGGTTTAACCCTGTAAAATAGAGGCCCTGACTGTAAGTGATGTGTGAAACTTCACTTTTTGTCCAAGTTTTTGATGTAATTTAAATCTCGCGAGTTTTTATTTGGTTCACCAAAACCCTACGAAGTCAAACAATCTTACGGTATGAACGACCTACATCAATCTCGGCCCTTACATTAAAGTACCGTTGAATATAATGTTATAACCAGCTGTTTCTCGCGACTCCGTGCGCGTAGACGTCGTTTATCGCTAAACATCCAATTGTTCGAGATAAATAGTACCCTATGTCCTTCCCCGGGACTCAAACTATGTTTGTGCTAAACTTCATCCAGATCCGTTCTGCCGTTCTGGCGTGGTTGAATAACAAACATCCATCCATCAATTTACAATATTAGTATAGTCAAGAGCAATGAAAACGGGTCACTTAGTACATAATTTCCATAGGAAGTGACCCGTTTTTTTGATTCTGAGTGTCACCAATGCAACTTAAAATTCACTGGTTTTTTTATATGAATGTGGACTGTAGTTTTTTGATGAGAAGCAGCACAACCTTTTGCCAAATACGAGTTTATGAAAATTCCCACCCACCTCGCGAGTAGCACGGCGTATGGCTTCAGGGGTTTGGACTGTTTGGAGCTACGAGCTCGACAAAACAGTACAGCATGGCTGTCCTTAAAGAACGGAGACCATTACGAAGGTTTAGTCTTCCGGAAACTGACACGAAGCATATACGATAGCGGAACGTCCGCGCGGTAGCCTCTCCAGCGCATTGCAGCGCCAAAGCCAGCGACAGACGCCGTCAAAGATGGGATAAGTGGGAAAGATAGATCGAACACTGAGTGTAGGATAAACATTATTGAATCCCGCCAGTTCTGTGGCCGCCAGCTGTCGATCACCGAACCGGATATCCTAATCCGGTTACCACTCGTCATGAGCGGACGCGTGCAGGACTCCCTAATACCCGTGATTGCACCGGCTTCCCGACGCTTCCGAGATCATCGCACCGTCACTAATCGTATTTGGATGCTCAGCTTGTTACCAAGAAGCTGAAAGAAGCTTTCTGTTTCAGACTGAGACCTGAGACTTGCTCAAAGGGACAAGGGTCATTTTTCGAGCGATTAATTGCCACTTCTTTTAAGGAAAGAAAGTTATTAAGTTACCTAATCAATATTTTAATCACTTATACCAAGACCGGTAGTATTAGTCGTAACCAGGGGGCGAAACTTTGGTGCCGATGACAGGCGTATGACGTTAAACTACATACAGAGTGTTTCTATCTAGATTTTACATCATCACTAATGACAGCTTATTGGCCTCTTTAGTTTACCGATATTGACACTTGAGATGAGACGGCCGGTACTTAACACAATGTTCTGTCATTGTCATATTAAAAAGAAGATTGTTGGAGACAACAACAAGTTTACGTGTAATTTATTATCTTTTTATTTGTAAATTGTATTGTTGTAGATGGTAAATTTTCGTGGATGGTTTTTTAATTTGGGATTTCCAGGAGTTTTGTACAATTAATTATTTTTAAAGTCTTTACCATCAGAAGAGATTGATAGATGTTGAAAGGTTGACTTTGAACAATATTTGCTCCAAATGCCATTATAGAGATTCGACAGTTATATTGTCCTGAATGTACGTGTTAAATGTATATTTGTAGATAAGAAAGAAGATAGAATGTTTGCGTTTGAATTTTAAGCGTTCTGCAAACTTCGAAATCCAACACTTTAATGTTTTTTTATAAACTTGTGGACAGAATATTTTTCGTTAGAATTACATTGCCCAATAAAATATTTTGTCTTTATATTTTTTTTTAATATTTACATTATCATTGTAGCATTATTAAGAATCAGTGGGTGTCGCAATATTATTTATATATAAAAGCATCCTATGAATTTGCGTCGTAATGACGTCATGTTTTACCTAGTATTACGACGTCCAATTTTTGGACTTCACTTATCCAGTGATGACGGTAATGGGACTTTTGGGACAAAAATATTAGTGCCATTTGTACCATGGGACTCATGGGACGAAAACGTCTCAGTTGTCACATGGAACCAATCAAAGGGTTTAGTAGGATAGATGTGAAAATAGAATAGTTCCTAAGAGGAGTGTGATTAATACATATATTTAAGCTGAGTGTCTTTGACCCGCTAATGTCAATGGCTCTCGTGATGATAACTTGAAAGTAAAAACAACTTTATCCTAAGCACACAGCCCTCGGCTGATAAAATAAGAAGTTACCATTTAATACTGAAATTACAATCCACATATTTGTTTAGGGAGCAAAGCCCATCAAAATTGAATGCAGCATTGTATTTTAATTAGGCATATTGGGATTAATGCCGATTTGTTTGCACGAGGCTTATAATAACAGAATGAGGCGTTTATTGTATTTTGATTTGGAAAGTTATTATTATGATTGCCTATTAGAGCTATTTAATAAGTAACTGAGAGTAGGTAGGATTGAAAACGGATTTTCGCCGAACCTGTCAAAATTATCTGAGCTTCGCTTTTTTCAATGGGTTACGGAACCCTAAAACTGCATCGCAATATAGATGACTGAACCACTGAACTTTTGTCTGTTTGTCTGCGTCTCTTGACATTTTAGTATCATGTTGCAACTATTAATACACTGAATTCAAACCAATCTCAGTTTAGTACGTTAACTTGACCATGCACAAACGTGTAATTTTTCATCACGTGGGTAACGGGTATTATAATTAGCTTTTATTTGATATATGGCTAATGTATATACTTAGTTAGAAGTGATTTGTAATGTATTTAAAAAAGTCTTGTTTCTTAGAAAATAAAAATAAAAATTATTTTCATTAAAAACACTAGTGGCCACATGATAGGCACCCTGGCAAAAATGAAATTCCTCACTTATAATCATTCATAAAAATTGAATTTCGATTTAAAACACATGAACGTAGTAATCGTGCAGCGGGATCTTAGACTATTTTTAAGGTTATCGAAAGGTTAGGTATACCCAAGCATCGGTGTTTGCATTGTTGTGTTCCGGTGTTGGGTTAAAACAACTGGTGAACATAGGGACATTTCATCTTAGAACTCAGGGATGGCAACGTAATCTTGAGACAGTCTTGAGATTGTCATCTGTTCATATGCTAATAAGTCGGATAATTCAAATGCCTTTCCCGGTTCAGAATGGCCCGTGTGCTTAAGTGCCTTCTCCGTGACAAAAAATAATGTTAAATATTACAAACCAAATATTTAAAATCTCGTCTCGCACATTCTTGACAATCTAGACCATTTGCTCTCAAGATGCGAAGATGGAAGATAATCGTAACAGGAGTTATGCCGTCAACTTTAATTTGCAGCAATTTAATCCTTCGACGCTGCAGTTTGCTCACTTGCTTGTGACCCTGTGTAAACTTACAAAGCCAGCGGCCTTAAAGTTTGTTTTTCTTTATAATGTGTTATGCTTTACATAAAAATACATTAACAAATTTTCATCAACAAAAAGTATATTCACTTGAAACCTAATGATCACTAAGTAGCCATAATCGAAAAAGTCAAAAAATATTTTAAAATAACCGCGTAGATTAAGCGCCTTGCATCTTAAAGCTACTCAACCTTACCTTAACCTGTGAAGGTGAGACTGGCCTTATTTATAAATAGGTACATGATTTATAAATTTGCAATAATACTTAATGAATATTATACAAAATGATGTTATGAGAAATAAGCGACTTTGTAATATCATTTTGACCGTCATGTGCTACAAAAAAATATACATTCTGAATATAAGCCGGACGTTTTTTATTCGTTTCGTAGGTATAATAACATTATGCAAAATGTTTTCAGACTGATTGAAGCGCACCTTTATAATGGTTATGCATGCCTAGTACCCATACTAGCCCAGACGTTAGTTTGGGACCGGGTCAATACTATACTTGAGATTGTCCCTTGAAAGCACCTTAACCTAAGAAATCTGTTGACTAAAAAACTCCAATAAAATGCTTGACCGTCCCCAGGCAGTATTTGCTGACCCTCGTCGTGTTTGTCAACTATAATGCAATAAAGGAACATTGTCCGGGCAGGATCCAGTCAGCATTTGTTTAGGCCCGTCTTATGGATACTGTCTGTTTGCACGGGGAATGAACTCGGGAACTGCCATGTAGTAACTTTATTACCGCGCTAGCGACCCGATCGCTTCGCTTCGGTTTAAACAATTTAAAATATAGCCTTTATTAGTCAGGAGTATATCTTTTCAATCACACCACTTTATCGCTTTTTAGTGGCGTTGGCGACTAAGGAAATAAGGGTTTATATTACTGTAAGGCGATGGGCTTGCAACCTGTCACTAATACACTAGTAAACTTCTTAGCCTGTTTGTGCAAAATGTGGTTACACGATTATAAGCAAGTTTTTTTAGAGTTGTTGGTATTCCTGTAGCTCTGGCTACCCCACTCTGGGAATAAAGGCGTGATGTTATGTATGTAGGGTTCCGTTTCGCCATGTTCGTCTGTTCGTCTTCTGGACTCTTGGGTTCCATTGCTACATTCCACTGATGGGTCTAGCAGCATTTTCAAGTTTCATATCTCCACTGCATATTTTCAAAATCAAATTTAACAGAGTTGACGAAGCTCCTATTTCCGGGTGGTTTGGCGTTTTTGGCCTGCTGAATAATTAACATAACCTAACCTACCTCATAATGATACTCATTATCATGCAGTGGTTATATGAGTACTTGAAAATCCTGCTGCTGAGTCTTGTTTGAGATACTGGCATTTGTGTTCGCATGGCAGATTAGTGTAACCTAGCAGTGGAATTACTGGCAGTCTCGAAGTAAGATGGGTACTACAAAGATTTAATATGGCATATTTTTACATTTTAATTACGCCGTAAATATTGGCTTTAATAGCACGCATGCCGATTGGCAATTTTCCATTCAAAATTGTAAGGTTAACATGATGACTCCATACCAAAACGGTACAAAAAGAACCCTCACGTTAAGAAAGGTATCTATCTGTCTGTATTTGTCCTCATAAGGTTATAAATGTGCGGTGTGTTTTAAAATTCTTAATCAGAATTGAATGCACAAATCACATAACCTTTATTAAACCATATTAGGACCAAAGCTGTGTAAACAGAACCACACAGCTTCCACAAATAATCCATTGACAGGCTACAGAGAAACCCTCTCAGGGGAGGTCGGTGGCTGCGATCAGTTTGTCACGTCACACTCCTAACTCCTGACAATCGTGGGGATATACAGGGTGTCCCAAAAATCAACGTTAAGCCGGAAATAGGTGATAGGGCAGCTCATAAGCTATCGATTTAACCCCCATGTATGTCAGCGATTTTTCGTAGTGTTGGAGTTATTGATCATTTTAATCGGAATTATTGTAATTTTTCCTTATGTCCATGTTTCGAAAAACCCTTAAGTTCATGTATTATGTCATATTTTTTTCAGTGGATTCTTAAATTGATAAAATAATTATGAACAAAGGATGTTTTTAAAGCTACTTGCCAATATTTTTTTATGTCATCTTTTTGTGTAATCACACAAAGTTACTTTCTCCATACTAAGTGAGCCCTAGTTCCCATTTCATCTAGTATGGAGAAACAAACTTGGTGAAATTACACACAAAAATCACTTGAAAAAGAAATTGGCAAGTAGCTTTAAAAACATCCTAAGTTCATAATTATTCTACCGATGTAGGTACCCATTGAAAAAATATTGAAATAATACATGAAATTAAGGATTTTTCGAAACATGGACATAAGGAAAAATTACAATAATTCCGATTAATGATCAATAACTCCGAAACTACGACAAATCGCTGAACATACATGGGGGTTAAATCGATAGCTTATGAGCTGCCCTATCACCTATTTCCGGCTTAAAGTTGATTTTAGGGACACCCTGTACAATGGTGACCACATAATTAGATTTTTGCGTTTATACCATACAATTGCCTACAAATATCCTTGTGAGACCCGGTGTGCTATAGAATGTACATAATCAAGGCAATTAAGTTTCAACTTTATTCCAATAATTATAATGTTTATTTTCATTTATTTCAAAATTTAAAATAGCGTTTGTAACCAAAGATAACTGGACTTTATTTTCTTGATGGTAGAATCAAATTACCACTCACAAATATATTCTTGTTTGTAGTATGTTAGGCGTCACGTATATAATACAATACAAAACAATACTCTCTTTGTCCACCACAGAGAGTTACTATTTAAACAAATAATAACAATTGTATGTAACATGGTAAATAACAGGCCGTCTTATCGCTACATAGCGATCTCTTCCAGACAACCTTAATAACAGAACCGACGTCCAACATGAGGCTAATTGACTTCGAGCGTCAATCAAATAGTGCTTGACTAATTTTATAGCTCGTTAACATTTACTATAGATTTTTAACTAAGGTTTAAACTAATGTACCTACAGTAAGCTAATATTGAAAAAGGACCTGTATTTAGAGATTAAAATATAAATCACATAATTACATAATTTCGCCTATGTTTGTTTGTTTGCTTTCATACTTAACGGCTACAGAGACAATCCTCTATAAGCATGATTGATTTAGAACACATTTAAAAAAGTTTCCGTTACTTAATTATGCGGCCACCGCTGTATTTGAGATGTCTTCATTTCTAATATTCATAGGAATTTAAATAAAAAAGTACCCAAAAAGATCCTATACTTTGCCACTTTCTATCCCTCGGGAAGTTCCTTTAAGTAGTTGTTTTTACTTGAAAACAAAATTGAAATAGTCTAATACAAATGGACCCTCAGGGAGCCCCAATGGTTTGGATATTTCGGTACTCTAACCTAAATATCACAATCTGACATTGTTGTTGGCATTTTTCTTTTATTTTCCCATCCATTTATTTTATCCACTCAATCATGGGGATGTCTAATCACACAAGTCCATTTTCTGTATCTAATGCTCCAAAGCGAAAGTAAATAAGTACAAAGTAAGAGAGAAAAAGGAAATAATAAATATCATTCAAAGGTAAAAGCATTTTTATGTTGTGTACATGATAGTCATAGAAATCTAAAGCTCGTGTACAGATTAAACAGTTGAAGATCGTTCACTAGTATCACAATAGAATAAAACGAAAGTAGGTAGAATACTTTCATTTTATTGAAGCATACGAGTAATTCTTTGTTCACCCTTTATTATAAATACAAACCGGTTGATATATATTAATATTACAGTGTTTTTAGGTATTATTGAAACTGCCATTAGCTGGTAGTGACTATACTAAATATGATTGCAATTTTTTTTTATGTCATTGAGAATGCAAACGAGCACACAGGCCACTTGATGGTAAGAAACTGTGATCCATAGACATTCGCATTCACAAGACTGCAAGCCAAAGACTGCAAATGCGTTGCCAACTCTAAAGACTACGATGGAATGCCTCTACGCTAGTTATTTCACCAGCTGTCTTATCCCCAAGCCGGAACACAAGAATGCGATCACTGCTGTTTGGTTTATAGGGAATTTGGGGTTTGGAGGCAATTGCCTTATTTAACCATTACATATTAACGAGATTGGCTTTCATGTTAGACGTCTCACTACTTGGGAGGTGTCAAGCAATTTAATTAGCCCAAGGGTTTTGGGTGTACGGCTAAGCATTTGGAATATAATCGTGTGATCTTCACCTTTATCTCCTTTAATAGCTTTTATTTAACTTACACTGTTCGTATGTAAGTAAGTAGATACATAGATAGATAGATAGATAGATAAATAGATAGATAGATAGATAGATAGATAGAAAGATAGATAGATAGATAGATGGATAGATAGATAAATAGATAGATATGTAGATAAAAACTTTATTCAGCATAAACACAAACACGGGCTATTCATTTATTTATTTATTTTCATGGGACAATGTCACATAAATTGACCTAGTCCCAAACTAAGCTCTAGGCTTGTGCTATGGGTACTAGACAACGATAAACTTACTTATATGTATAGAGAAATATATACTTAAATACATAGAAAACATCCAAGACTCAGAAACCAATACTCGTGCTCATCACACAAATATCTGCCCTTACCGGGATTTGAACCCTTGATTTATAATAATGCGCAAGTAATAAGTAAGTAAGTTGTCTGCTTCAAAATTTGCAAGTCAATTTTGAACCCCGCTAATGAAATGGGCTGAAATTTGAACCACATATGCAAACCTGACGACAAACAAAGAGTTTACCTATTGATGGAATTGGAAGCTGACACGATCTCTGCTATACTTAACGTAGATCCACCGTGCTGTGACTCATTATTTTAGTCTTGGTAAGCAAATAATGACTGCAAAAAAACGGTACTGTCGGCAGCAAAATCTCGTTCCAAAGAAACAGAACAGAGCGATCTTCAACGAGGTGTTGCAAATTTGTGATTTTACGCGGACAATTGCGAGCAGAATTTAGCACATCATCTATATAGGTAGGGAAGACCGAGGAGAGTTGTATCAGAGGTGAGTTGTGCCGATTTCTCTGCACCTATGACAGTTAGCTAACTGACAAATTAACGCTAACCGTAGAGTGTCGAAAGAGCAACGAATTTGCGAAGTTTTCAGCTCGATAAACTATCGTAGGTTCAGAGAAATTGGCTTTGTCTTTGGTATTTCCTACATATAAAACTCTTCCGTGACTAACTGCCGGACTGACAACCTAAACCGCTGGACCTAGGTGCAGTCAGCTGCAGAAGTAGCTACGCAACCGACGAGCTCAAAATGATCTGCACTCGACTCTATTGTCAAGAGAATACGTGTCATTTTGAGCATGTTATTCTGTTTAGCTACTTTTGATGCTAACCTAAGGGTGCAAGAAGAAAGGATTTCTCGAGAATCAGCCCCCAGCGGGAAGAACGTCGCGGGCGTTCTTTTGTTGCATATAACGCAAGTAAAAGCAAGAAGTAAGCAATATATACGAGTATTGGCACGCAAACACGCAATATCGTGGAAGCTAATCTACTTTTAATTTGCCACGCGGCTAGGGTGCGATTTCAAAATGTTCACCAGCAATTTGAGGTAGGTGAAAGTTTTCGCCCGCATCCTACCTTTTCCATTGGTATTTTTAATGTGTTTAAAACAATTCTGACATTCTAATTTTTTTTTTTTTTTTTTTTTTTTTTTAAATTAAACATTTTCACAGTATTACAGTTTGGTACTAAGGCACTGTGAATTTCATACATTGCAACGAAACACAAATATTAACTATAACATGTTGCACAACAGATAATAACAATAGCATTATGAACAATTAACTGAAGACGGACTGTCATCCATCGCCTCACAGAACCTCATACATTCACCACATATAATATTCCAACTACTTGCAAAAATATCGCAGTCAGGTGCTGAGGCGAGAAGCGCATTCAGATATTGTAGGGCGCGAACAAGTGGTGAATTCCTGTACGATACAGTGCGCGCCCTCGGAACTACCAACAGGTTGCGGTTGCGCGGCCGAAAGTTAAACTTGGATTGAGACACTGAGGGCACAAGTAGGCGAACCAGTTGCGTTACCAGTTCCGGGCAGTCCGAATCTCCACGCATTATTCGACAGACAGCGGTCAAGAGCCCATAATTACGCCTCACCACCAGGGAATTAAAACCCAAGGAGCCAAGTACAAACTTTGTTGGGTAAAGAAACGGATAGTAACCGTAAGTTTTTTTATATAAAAATCGCAAAAACGCCTTTTGGATCTTCTCCAGAAGCAAGGCGTAAGTGACCTCGTGGGGGTTCCACACGATAGAAGCTGCCTCAAGTTTGCTCCTGACTAGAGCGGTATAAACAAGCTTAATGGCATGGAGATTGTTAAACTCACGGGCATTGCGGATAACAAATCCCAACCGCCGGTAGCAGTCGGAAGCTAGAGTCTTCATATGGATATGAAAGTTGAGGTGTGTATCGAAAATGACACCTAAGTCCCTGATAGAGTCGACGCGTACAATAGGTTCCGTTCCCAGCAGGTATTTTGCCGAATGAAAACCATGAGCACGGCTAAAAGACATCACGGAACACTTTTTGGCCTTGAAATGAAGTTTATTATCAATGCTCCATTGATAGACCCGATTGATGTCCTCTTGAAGCGATTCGCAATCAGAGGGTTGTTGCACGCCATAAACGAGCTTCAAGTCGTCAGCATAGAGGAGGCACCTGGCATATCTAGGGACAGAAGCCAAGTCGTTTATCATAATGCCGAATAGAAACGGGCCTAGAATTGAACCCTGACTGACTCCAGAACGGGTGCGGTAGGAATTTGAAACAAAGGATCCGTGCTGAACGTACTGCTGCCTGTCACGTAAATAACTGGCAAAGAACCGGAGCAGTTTGGGTGAGAAGCCGATATTACATAACTTACTTAAAAGTATGTCATTATCCACGCAATCAAACGCTTTTTTAAAGTCAAAGTACAACACGTCAACTTGTATTCCTTTGTCCAAATGCTCAGAAATGGAATCAACCAGGGTCAACAGATTTGTTTCAACTGATCGCCTCGGCCTAAAACCATGTTGCGAGTCACAGAGATTTGGTTTTATTTGAGAGGCTACAATTTTGTTGATGATTGATTCAAACAACTTGGCAATCGAAGACAGAATGGCTATGGGACGATAA
Source organism: Acleris holmiana (assembly GCA_949316455.1). NCBI lineage: Eukaryota > Metazoa > Arthropoda > Insecta > Lepidoptera > Tortricidae > Acleris > Acleris holmiana. The sequence goes on from OX438770.1 coordinate 17,106,935, forward strand.
TTTTCAACACAAGCTCCATCACTCGACTTTGGAATGAGGCGCACCCGTGTGACCTTCCACGGATTAGGATACACCCCAGTACTTAGAGCTAAGTTAAAAATATGGGACAATGGCAGTACTAGCCAATCCTTACAACCCTTTAAGATATATGCAGGAATACCATCAGGACCCAACGAGCTTTGGGGCTTTAAACCAGCTATGCCAACTTCTACATCCTGAGGGGAAATCGTGTCGATATGAACATAGTTTGCAGTACATGTCGTGTCTTCCTGAACAATCCTTGTATGGTCGAGGAGGGGTACGCAGGGAAGAAAGACGCTGGAGAAAAAGTCTGCGAAAGCCTGAGCAGCCTCTATGCCTTCATGTAGCTCCCCATTGTATGCCACCCGATTCTCGAACCCGCCTTTGGATTTTAAACTGCTTATATGTTGCCAAAAAGATCGAGGATTACTTATAATTTTGGTCTGAATACAGCTAATGTAGTCATCGTAAGCTCTTGATGTTTTCAGTTTAATATCTGCCCTGAGCTTAGAAAATGTTGTATAAACATCACTGTTACCAGAGCGTTTCCACTCACGATGAAGAAAAGCTTTCCGTGTAAGACCCCTAATAAGATCCGCTGTAAACCAAACCGGATAACATCTGCTAGGCTTATAAGACCTTCTCTTCCTAGGCATGCACGTGTCAAAAATACCATAAATTATGTTATAAAAAAGATCTACGGCGACATTTACATTACTGGCTTCAAAGATGTCATTCCAGGACGCGTCGGTGATCAGTTGGTAAAAAAGGTCGTAATTACCCTTGGAAAAATTCCAATCAAACTTTGAATCTATATTACTAGGTTCAATTTTCGCGGAATGACTTACGGCATCTGTGAGCGGGATGGAGATTTCCAGGGGGGGGTGATAAGCGTCGGGATGTGGAACTAGGCTACCCTCCGTAACCTCACTGACCAGGGCACCACGGGCGCGTTCTCGCACCAACACCACATCTAGCACTCCTCCATGCGCATTTAATACCTCATTCATCTCTATCAATTCACACACTGTCGTAAAATAACAATAGTAACTTAATATGACAGAAGAAGTATACTTAGGATTCAGGTTTAAGTCCCCGACAATTATAACAACGCCGAGAGTGTCAATAAATGATTCTACTTTTTGAAAAAAATGCATATACACACTCTAGGAGGAGTTGGGTGGGATGTACACAGCACATAAATAAAAAATGGTATCATCAACCACGAAGGATGTCCACAGATCTTCCCCGTCTGTAGTTTCGAAATCCCGTCTGTGTCGTAGATTAATACCTGGCCTCGCGGCCACCAGCACACCGCCTCCCTGTCGGCCAGCAGTGCGATCACGGCGTAAGACACTCCAAGCATCTCCTACTAGTTCGGAGTTCTCGACTGATGACGACAACCATGATTCAGTGGCGACAACAATATCACATTCATGAGCGAGGATACTTTGCCTAAAAAAATTCAACTTGGTGTTGAGACCCCTGACATTTTGATATGCGATATTGATATAGGGTTCATTACTTGGTTCATCAAGATTTTTTAGTTTGCATCGATTGCTTTCGAAAAAACCACATTTTCACCCTAGCATTGTCAGGCCAGACATCCGCAGACAAACACCTGTCGTAATAAGCGACAGGAACTCCAAGTTTATAAGACTTGTATTCGCCTCTGGACTTGAGCTCCTCCACTGTACACGATCCCTGCTCACAAAGCCCCTGCAAGTATTCCTGGACTTCTTCAGCATTAGACACCATGTTCCACAGGTGGATGTGCTTCCGTATCTCGACCGCCCTAAGAGTAGTGACATTTGGGCCTCCAGTACAGCGTATTGATGTTAGGCGTCTCTGTTTATTTCTTGTTGGTGCATCCTTCCATCCCTCGTTCGTAGAGTCTTCGTTATCATCTAGAGACAAATTGTCGCCTGGAGGACCACTCTGCTGGGAGCGTGAAGCACTGTTATTTTTGTAAGGCGGATTTGCAGGCGTGTTTCTATTAAGTGCTTCCACTATTGTAGTGCTGGGCAAAGTACTTGCTGTTGCAACTGGAGTAACTGGACCTACGTCTTTGCTGCTCTTCTTGGCACGGTTGCGTTTCGAGCCACGCGACTTACCTACCCCACTAGTGTTCTCAGCTTCGGTACCAGGCATTGATAGTACTGTTGAGGAGGCTGGCGTAGGGGCTGGTGCGCTACGAGACTCCAAAGACTGCTCCAAGGTCTCAAGTTGGGTGCTGATTATTTCAACCCTACTCATGCACGTAGTAAGAGCAGACTGGTATCGCCCCATGGTAGAAACTGCGTCCGCCAACTGTTCAGTCAAGCAGGTCATTTGCTCACGAAGTAGCAGGAATTCCATGGTAGTAGGCATCGACATAGACACATCAGCCTCTGGCGATCGTCGGGGGGCAGGCTGTGGCGTGGTAAGAGGGCCAATAGTGGAAGGCTTTCTGAGTGCTACATTTTTGATAATAGCGGGGGTACCTACAGGGGTATCACAATTCCGGCCTCCTTTTTTGGCAGCACAGGTACATTCCGGACAAGCCCATGAAGCTTTTTCGGCCTCTGAAAGGATTTTATTATTGCATGCATAATGGTATAACTTCCCGCACGTCTCTACCATGCATTGCAAATATTCTGCGCCCACTGACAAGTCCAATCGGCAAGCGCTGCATGTCATACTATCGTCCAGTACGGATGCCATTTTGAAAAGGATGGTCATTGCAGTCTTAGCCGGTATCTGGTTTTTCTAGTTACCTACTTTACCAATGGTTGAGATAGGAAAAGGAAATAAGAAAATATCTAAATAGCATAGACGAGATAAGTGTAACCTTAAACCGCTGATTCTTAATCGTACGACTAATTATTTCACGCATAACGCTTCTTTCTGCCGTTCGAACAAGAGACAAGCTTAATATTTCATAAACGGATTACTTAATCTGAAAACTGTGTTCACTAACCCGTAATGTTTTTGAAAGACGTATCCAACGACACCGCACACTATAAGGTAGACGAGAAAAAAAAATACATCCACGTTACGTACAGGGGAGGCACCATATTTTTTTTTTTTCATTTTTATGAACCACTTTGCTGGCGTGACTAATATGCATATTCATACCAAATTACAGTTTTCTAGTACGATGAGTCTCTGCGCTAGGCTGCGGACGGACGGACATGGCGAAATTATAAGGGTTCCTAGTTCGACTACGGAACCCTAACAACGTTTATTCAACAAACAAAATAAATACATAGTAGAAAAGATACAATGAAATAAAAAAACTAGTTCGAATGCCCCATGTTCAGCGCGTGAATAATCTTCGGAAATAAAACGCTGTGACCCGTGACAGGGGAAACAATGAATTGTAGTGCCACTTGAAGCTATCTTTGCGCTATATTTCTGTATTAAGAAATTGCACAAATGTATTTCGTTGGGAGCATTCTTAAAGCTAGATCTGTTCTGCGGTAGAGGAAGGAAACAATTCTATTAGACATATGGTCATTGGTCGTGATTGTGAGTTTAAAGGTTTGACATGCATAACACGAGTATCAACTAAGTAATACATACATACAAGAAGTCACGGCTTCATTTGGGAATGAAGGCGTCACTCTGGGGAGTGGGGCAGGCAGAGCTACAGAATTACCAACAACCCTAAAAAACTTGTTGTTAATTCTGTAACTACATTTTGCACAATCAGGCTAAGATGTTTACCAGTGTATTAGTGACAGGTTGCAAGCCCATCGCCAAATACAAGCCCTTATTCCCTTAGCCGCCTCTTACGACACCCACGGAAAGACATGGAGTGGCACTATTCTAACCCGGCAACCACATGGGAAAGTAATATAAAATACTAGTAAACTTCTTGGCCTGATTGTGCAAAATGTGGTTACAGAATTATCAACAAGTCTTTTTAGAGTTGTTGGTATTTCTGTAGCTCTGCCTACCCCACTCTGGGAATGAAGGCGTGATGTTATGTATGTATGGCACTATTCTAACCCGGCAACCACATGGAAATACTATTTTTAATTTGTTTTTGTTGTATAAAATGACGAAGTTAAAAAATAATGAGACAAGCTACTCTGGCTGAGTGTACTTTATTTGTGAAATCATCATCTGCATTTAAACCAAAAACCAAACTAACGAGTCCCAATTGGGTGGGTCTAAGTTAATTATAGCGGATATCCTGTTGCTACCTTCCGTCTCCACCATCTGGGTAAAAAAAATTGGCTTTTGCCAATTTACGTATTGTTTGTAAATCGGCCGCCATTACAGTCAAGTAAATAAGAAACACTACGATAACATTATTATCAAAGGCTTGAAGTTGAATTTGAGGTTCAGCTCCAATGATATTAGGGACGATTAAAAAAAAATGTACATAGTTTAGGGCTTTGATTAAAACAAAACTTAATTGATACCTTTGTGTAACGAAAGTTACTTTCGTTATACAAACGACGCTATCGTGATTTTGTTTTCATTAAGCCTATAACTATTTTTTTTTTTAAAACGACCCTTTACATAGTATTGTTATGTTACGTTCCTAGTAAATTGCATTAGAAAATAGACAAACTACAAAATATTAAATTTTTTCACTACGAGCATCTATCCACTGTCTTGAAAACCGGGCAAGAGCATGTCGGACCATGCTCAGTGTAGGGTTCCAAAGCCGTTAAGTACTACAAACATAAAAATCAACAAGTAACTAATGTTCCATTTAAAGTCAATCGGTGCCGTCTTATATGATTTTAGTAGGTATAAACATTTTAATCGTCTGTATCTCAAGAACCAGTGATGTCTACTTAGTCGTGACAGTTTTCCTTTTAAAGTTCTTTATAATGTTCTTTCATTTAGGACATTTTTCAGATTTTTATTATTTCTAGTTTTGGCTGTAGGGGGGGACACTTGAGTCTAACAAAAAATAGCGCTTTAAAGCTTAATATTTCATAAACGGATTACTTAATCGAAATACTGTTTTCACAAACCCATAATATTTTTGAAATACCTATCCAACGACACCCCATACTATAGGGTGAAGAGAAAAAAAAAACATCCCCACGTTACGTGTAGGGGAGATACCCTAAAAAAATTTTTTTTTTACATTTTATTATATTGTATTACTTTGTTAGCGTAACAAATATGCATATTCATGCCAATTTACAGCTTTCAAGTACTAAGAGTCTCTGAGCAAGGCTGCGGACGGACGGACGGATATGACGAAACTATAAGGGTTCCTAGTTTGACTACGGAACCCTAAAAATGAGTCCAGTGCCGAAACATTCAAGCACCGATTAAAAAACCTTTTGTTGGAGGCATTTTACTCTGTAAGTTAATTTATTTTTCGACTTAAAATACCTATACTTTTGAGATTGTTATATCATTACCATTTTCACATTTAACTTTGACTTGTTTTATTATTAACTTATACTAATTATTTTTCTCGTTTGCATAATTTATATTTGTTTTGTGTTTTTGACGATCATAATATGAATTCTTTAAAATTGACATATGCAGGAGCAATACAACTGTAACTTGTATTATGTTTTTTTTTTTATGTTAAGGAGAAGGCACACGAGCATTCAGACCGCCTGATGGTAAGTGGAATCTGAGACCCATAGACATTTGAATTCTCAAGACTATAACCCCTAATAACCTACCCTACCTTGCCCTTGCCCTTGCCTACTCGATGCACAACCTTTCACTTTTCTCAATCCCTCAAGGGTTAGCTGGTAGAGATCCCTTAAAGGGATAAGTTCGCCTTTGTACATTATTTTCTGGTATCTTCATTGTATTTTTTCTGTTTTATTTTGTACAATAAAGTGTTTACATACATACATACATAACCTAAGACCTCAAATGCGTTGCCAACCCATAGACATTTGAATTCTCAAGACTATAACCCCTAATAACCTACCCTACCTTGCCCTTGCCCTTGCCTACTCGATGCACAACCTTTCACTTTTCTCAATCCCTCAAGGGTTAGCTGGTAGAGATCCCTTAAAGGGATAAGTTCGCCTTTGTACATTATTTTCTGGTATCTTCATTGTATTTTTTCTGTTTTATTTTGTACAATAAAGTGTTTACATACATACATACATAACCTAAGACCTCAAATGCGTTGCCAACCCCAGACCTCAGACTAAGATGGAATGCCTCCATGCTACCCACACCGGAACACAACAATGCGAACACTGTTGCTTGGCGGGGAATCCGGGTCTAATGTATGATGGACTGATACGGAAAACTCGAGAGTTAGAATAGCTATCGTCGACTCGTTTGGCGTTCACAGAGCGAGAGTGGTTAATTGGCTCTTTTATGAATCTTCAACAAGGGCGAGGCAGTAACATGTCTACAAATGTTTATAATATGTAACTAGTTTCCGTCCGCGACCTTTTCAACGTAGAATTCCATTATCTCCATTCCAAATTTCATCTAAATCCGTCCAGTCCTTGCAACGAAAGAGGAACAAACATCCATACATACAAACTTTCACGTTTATAATATTAGTTAGGATATCATTGTCCAGCTCTTAGATATCATAATATTAACGCAGTGGTTAAAATTTGACTTGCAAGCTATGAACGGAAATGACAGACACATGAACATACATACATACATAACATTACGACTTCATTCACAGAGTGGGCTAGGCAAAGCTACAGAAATACCAACAATTCTAAAAAGACTTGTTAATAATTGTGTAACCACATTTTGCACAAGTAGGCTAAATTGTTTACCAGTGTATTAGTGACAGGTTGCAAGCCCATCGCCTAACAGTACTACAAGCCCTTATTCCCTTAGTCGCCTCTTACGAAATCTACGGAAAGACATGGAGTGGCACTACGAGTATTGTAACCCGGCTACCACACGGGGTACCACATGAACGAAACGAGTTAATTTAAAGTTTGTAAAAATTCAAACTAGCCATCTCTATACTCTTCCACAACTCAGGAAGTCCGAACAGCATTCGATAATACGTCGCAATCAATTTTATCATTAAAATCACTATAAAAATATAGAAGCCGTAAAGCAAATTAAATTCAATATTTATTGCCAATCTCCCCGACGTTGAGCCGAGTCGTAAAAACCCACTAAAATCACTGGCGATCATATTTATTTCCCGGACGATCGCTATGTACAATCCGCTTTAATTGAAAAACAAATCAGTTGGACAACATGGTCATTTTAATCGCTGCCATCTTTAGTAAGTTTATCTGTAACTAGCTGTTGCCTGTGACTTTTCCCGCGAGTCGCTTTTAGTTATTTTCTCGGAATTTATCAAATTTTCTGGGGTAGAATGTATATCTTGTCCTTTCGAAGGACTCAAGCTATCTCCTTACCAAATTTATTTAAATCAGTTCAGCGGTTTAGCCGTGAAACCGTTACAAACAGAGAGACAGACAGAGTTAATTTCACATTTATAAGGGTAAGGCAGCGAATTTGACCAATGTGACATGGAACTAACATAAAAAAATACGTGACGTTACCATTAACCGTAAGATAAGTTGTTATTAAGCTTATTACCTACCTAATACGTAAGTCCAACTGAAGTCCGCGACCACAATATTTTCAACAAAAAAGCCGACTTCAGTTGGACTAAGGTATTAAGGTAAGGTACCTACAATTTTAAAAGAAGTTATTTTGGGTAAACTTTCTTATTCTTAAATATAATTTGTGTTATGAGGGCAAGTATTTCTTGTCTTGGATTATATTATTTCATAATATTTTTTTCTCTCACATTATGTTAGTCAGAGGATGGATGCTAGTGGCTTTGGAGCGGTTCATCCAGAAGTGGATGAATATCATTTGAAATAGTGATGATGACGTGTATAATTATTAACGCATTTACTGCCAGGAGGCGTGGCCTAGGAACAAACTTGTATGACAGTGAACGCATATATGCGTCGGTGGCAGTGAATGCGTTAAGTACCCATAGTGCGAGCGTAGAGCTTAGTTTGGGACTACGCCAATTTGTGTGAGTTTGTCCTCTAATGTGCATTATTCACCCTCTTTTTGTTAAAGGCAAAATAGCTGAAGTGTGCTTAAAGTTTGCTTTGTCCTTATCTTTCAATGTGACATTTGAATTCGACAGAAAGTGACAAATAAATTTGGAAGATCATATACCCTGGATTAACGCATAGGCTACTTATAATCCTGGAAAATTTCCTGGAGCAAATAACGGTAATCGATGTGTATGTGGACGAAGTCGCGTGCAACAGCAAGTACACTTTTATAATTTACAGCTGCCCTGGCCTTTCAAGCTGAAGCTCGTCGTCCAAGAATAGAAATGTACGAGATCATGCTGAACCCCTCCTCCATCGAAGACCGCGAGGAACCGTTCCTCAAGCGGATCAGCGAAGTGCCTAAGTCCGACTCCGGCACAGCACAGATAGCCAGGCACCTGGTCGACCAGATTGACCTGCTCTTGGCTGGACAGAGTGGACAGGTAGGACATCAATCTCTCCTACTATATTATGTTGACATGATTAGCCTAGTTCGTAGTTACCCTGCCTGCAAAAGTGCAAAGCTAGCACTCCCGGGTTCGATTCCCAGTAAAGCTTGGCTACTCGCGTAGTCAAAAACTTTAACTCACTTAGTGACATAATTCACTTAACTGACTCACGTACTTACTTTGTGACTCATTTACATTTTACGTGTTTAGTGTCTCACTCACTTAAACCTACTTACTAAAGTTTTCACTCAATTACTTACAAATTTACGAATGTACTTACTTGCTGATTCGCTCATCCGGGCTCCCTTTTAAATTATTGTATCTAAATTTGATTGCAAAAATTATTATCCATATCATTGTATGCTTATAAGTGTCGGTAGTCTTAAAAAAAACGTAAAGTTTAATAATTCTAACGTATACATAATATAGATTATAATTTTCTAAAGTTATTTATTTTGATATCTATAACGTTCAAAGGAAATATTTTAATCAAATCAAGTCTCAATTGTTTTTATTCGTAGTTACCATTCATTACCTGAACTCCTAGTGAAGTAAGCGAGCGCAGCTAGTTATTCAACATTCTGACTAACATTTAGGTGAAAAACGTTAAAGGCGTGTGGCAGACAATATAGACTCTTAGCTCATTAGCTTACGAACTGACTCACGTAATTACTGACTCAATGACTCACGTAATTACTACCTCACTCACTCACTTACAGGCCCAGTACCACGAGCAGAGCTCAGGTGACCACAGCAGAGAGCCATTCGTTGATAACACGAGGAGTTCAATAGTCCTGGTGCCGGCGGACGGTGACTCCGTTTATAAAATGTATGACATGTGCATTTTTTTAGAGCTACCATCTATCGAATTCTAGAAAGCAGAACCCTTAAACCCTCTCTCTGTCCATTGTCTTCTGTCTATAATTATGTCTGTCCAAATACTATTTCTCTGAAAATGCATTTAAAAAAGGTAATAAAATGTAGACTATTGAGGGAAAGTCCCCATTTCATTGCAAAAACAACAGGAGATAAAATAGGTACACAATTTTAATAACATGTTGCATGAACAATAAAGTAGTTCTATCACTGTTTAAAAAATACATCGCATAGAAAACTTAATATTACACCTACCCTATTTCACCATCCTTATATTGACAGGTGACAGGTGTACGTGCCGCAGCTGATACAAAAAGCAGTGATATATCAGCGTGTTAACTTTGCAATGTATACTGAACTGTCACCTGTCACGTGCCATTGTCAAGATGGTGAAATAGGAGGCTGGTATATGTATAGAACAATGAGTCACAGTTTTATTTAATAAACATAAATCCTGAGGATGCAAGACTCGCTTCCACTTAATCGTTTAATTGCATATTAATAAATTTTCACTACTCTGAAAAAACGTCGTACCTCATATTTCGTGATGTGCGATTTTAAACTTATTTTTATTCACGTTTAAGTTTAAAATCGTACATCACGAAATATGAAGTACGAGGTTTTTTAAACTAGTGACGAAATGTTTCGTTTGTTTTTCTAGAGTTAGAGAATTAAAGCCAAAACTGGCAGAAAATCATGAACCCGTTCTTCCTTGGGTTATATCTCAACAAAAAGGTTTGGTTCTTTCAAGTACCTAATTATGATAGTAAACTGTAAGTAATAAATATCATTCACCTAAAGTCTGTGTCAATTGAACGAGAAAAACATGTAAACAAATTAGTACTGTTTGACACATAATTATAACTTCAAATATTCATCAAGCGTGTTATTAAAATAGTTATTTTGTCTAAAACTTAATATTAAAATAATGATCTAGTGTATAAATCAATACAAAGACCCCACTTGATCTAAAATAACGTGATTATCGAGCAATCATGGTGAATTGCTTCGTTTGGTTTTATTTACATCGTTTCCAAGTTCAATTGACACTAACTTTAACAAAAGACAACCGTCAAATTGAAAAAAAACGCATTACAACTATCGATAGTGACTTTATAACTTAAGACGTGGTCTTAAAACACTATAAAGTACGTTCTAAATACAGAGTCATTGGTTATTGCATACATTCCCGTTAAGAGGTTATAGTAGAACTCATTTGGAGCAAGTTAGGTCATGTAGTAGAACCCTGGCCGAAAATTATTAGATTCTGAGATATTGATCAATTAAAATTGAATTTTGGGTAATTTTCCCTTATTTTCATGTCACGAAATATTCTTAGGGTCTGGGGCTCTAGCTAAGATGCAAACGCTCCTAACGTTTTTCTTTTCTGTCGCTCAAAATGTATGTGATGACATTCTCGTGCGTTTCGATAAACCACGTGGTCGACTGTCATCCCATACATTTTGAGCGATAGAAAAGAAAAACGTTAGGAGCGTTTGCATCTTGGCTAGGGCCCCTGTTCCACAATCGTCAAGTAAATTTATCTGTCAATTAAAGACAGCCCTCTCTCTTTGTCTGTTTTCAAGTATAAGAATGGGAAAAGGCTAATTTGACAGAAATGCTGGCGATTGTGAAACAGGCGGTAAATGTAATGTTTTATTTCAGAAGATTTTCTGTAGTATCTCACATCATTAGAATAATAACAAATAAGCGATGTGTTTAAACCTATTTGCCTTTAACTATTAACTTTTAAAGTAATCACTTAAAGTTTGTTTCTCCATACTAAGTGATCCTAGTGCTGGTTTTTCGTTTACCGCACTCTAAAAATGTAGGCGTGAATGTATGTATGTAAGTAAGTTATGTTTTAGCACTGCTGAGGTGAAAAGTGGTACGTGCAACACGAGACCAAAGTTATTGGCATCTCGTGTCTTTGAATCCCTCGGTGCACTTAGGATTCAAACTTAGAATCACTCGCTACGCACGTGATTCAATTCGACAACCCTTCGCATGCTCGGGTTTTAAAATCAACACGTTTTAACGAATTTTACTCTCCTGTTGCACAAATAACTATTTATTTTGATTAATTAAATATGGAGATAAGTCGAAGGTGTGTATGTATGTAACAGGGTAATTTTTAATAGGTGCACAAATTTTAATATTTGCTTCGCTATTGTTAATCAATAACACATGTGGTGTTATTTTTACTCTAGCTTAAAAAATATTAGAAAGAAAGAAAGAAGAAAGAAATCAATTTATTTTGCAAACAATTAACAAACCTAAAGAAACTACAATACTATACAATATTAGAGGTATTGACGATTCAATGATCCCACTAACTTAACGATATTCATAGACCCTCTAATGCAGGGGTGCGAGGGGAGTGTTGTTAAGCAAGTTAATAAATGAAATTTCAAATTTGGAATATCATTACAGTGCATACCTACAGCTTGACAACCCATGTCATCATTTCTAGTGTGTTTGTGTCCACACGAGAAGGTAAAAAAGAAATTTGCAACCAAAAAAAATAAAAATTAACTCGTTTTATTGTCGTAATATATTATATTAATGATACAAAATCATAGGTTAAAATTTGTGCACTGATAAAAAAATACCCTGTATAACTCTTTATTGCACTAAACACAGATATTCAAACACAATATTTACATAATATGAACAAAGGCGAACTTATCCCTTTAAGGGACAAGTTTAATTACCCAGGTTTCAATTTCAGGTGATCACGAGAAAACGCGCAGAGACAAAAGACAGAAGAGAGGATCCCGATCCCCACAGTGGGACGTCATAATTGGAGATAAACACAGAACCCGTGGTTTTGAATAACACGTAGACTATTTAATAAACATTGATAATTAATATGTTTCTCTCGCATACCTTCTCGGTGTACCTAATATTATTACTGCGAGTTCGGCTTCCATTACAAATATTGGTAGTCGATAATGTTCATCGATCTTGGGGGTTATGACATAGCTTTGCAGGTCATTTTACGACAAGGGTAAAGGACAGAGAGAAGCTGTAAAATGAACTGCATAGATATTTCATCTAAAAAAAGCCAGTCAAGTGCGAGTCGCACTCGCGCACCGAGGGTTGCGTGCAAACTTGACTTTGCCGTTGAAGAACAGGTGCGTCTTGTAGTTTGATGAACGGTGGAGGTTTAGAAGTAATGACGAAGTCCACGATGATTTTTTACAAACTTTTAATGCATATTTAAAAATTAGTTACACGAGTGCGGGTGTCTTAACCGAGGGCAGGTAAGAATGTGTGGAGGGGTCGCCGCTACGTCATCCGCGGTCCATCGCTGCGTGTGCATGTGTGTGTGTGTGTCACACATAGGCCGTGCGTTAACAGCCGTTGAAAAACTGTTGTCCCCATACATCGCGATTAGTTTACCAACTGCATAAAAGTGTGCAATGGCAAAATGTTTTTTTTGTGATGTAAGTAAAAATTTACTGTTTTCGGATTTTTTCCTTTGTCTGTGCTATAAAACGTTGCTTCGTACTATATTTCAAGATTCTGAGTTCACAGGAAGTACCCTGTAGGTTTTGATTCCCTTGCGAGTGTCGAACTTTTGCGACATAAACGGCTGTATCTTTTGAATGCGTTGGCTTAGAAGTTTGATTTTTTAACAGCTTAAAGTGACCGTAGACCTGAGTATTTGATATAATTTACAGCTTGATACCTCCACGCGTTCCTAAGAAAAAGGGTCTCGACAGACAGCCAGACGGACGGACGGACGGATGACAAAATGATCCTATAAGGGTTCCGTTTGTACCTTTCGAGGTACGGAACCCTAAAAAGGATAGCGTCACTGTTGAGTCGGGTGCACGGCAGCAGCAACAGCCTTCTGAGGGTGTGGGCCGAGCGACTGGACTGCCCGCTTACCAGTTACTGGGTGTAAGTTGCCATCCGGAGGAGGGTTCCGTACCTAAAGGGAGCTCAACGGGATCTTATTAATATGCCAACGCTGTCCGTCGTAACTTAAAAGAAGATAGCGCGTTGATTTTTTTCGTTCTTTTTTTATGTTAAGGAAGGCACACGAGTACTCATGTCATCTGATGGTAAGTGGAATCAGAGATCCATAGACTCAAGACTCAAGACCTCAAATGCGTTGCCAACCTAGACTACTATGATGGAATTCAAATTCTTAATTTTTTAGAAACGTATATAAATGATACAAAGGACGATGTCGCACGGTAAGCAAGACATTGCCTGTGTTGGGTGACACCGCTAATGAATGCCTCTATGCTAGTAATTTCACCGGTTGTCTTATCCCCACACCGGAGTACAACAATGCGACCACTGTTGCTCACTTTTTTTATTTAATTACGGCTGATTCACAAATAAATAGTAATGAAACACAAAAGAAAGGACATACAAGAAACGTTTTCAACTTTTTTTTTGTTGTTTCGTAAAAACGGTAAAACAAAGCGTCAATTTGGCTTTATTATATTGCAAACCCTAACGGAAAACATCAAGTACTAAAAATACTCAAATGGGCGTTTTCAAAAAAGTGTACATTGTTATGGACAAAAATGAAGAAAATTTAACATTTCCATTTCGTCAAAAAAATTGCTATAGGTACATTTAGATACGTTAATGTTCGTGACGAACTAGGCTGGGATTCTACACGGTAATAACGATATCGTCTTTAACCTGATGTCATGTTTTGATAACTCTTCGTCATGACGACTGTGACATAAACGATGCTAAAACTCGTCAAACACGATATCGTTATAACGCAGAAGAATAGAAGCCCTGCAAAAGTTAAAGTTTCATAATTTTTGTCCTTAACGATGTACACTTTTTTAAAAACCGCCCAATTGTTTGTTGGATTTAAATGTGAATATAACGATAATAAGTGTGCGGTATGAAACCCTCGGTGCTCTTTCACATGATTTAGTTAAAACTTCGAAACCTAACTTAAGCTTAAATACGACACTGCAATAGAGAACGCTCACTATCTCCATTTCACGTTCTTTGCGCGTAAGTAGATAAATCCATCCCTTTTTTCAATCAGAGCCCGGGGAGGAGTGTAATGGCGTCTAAAAGGTTTCAATGAATTCAATAGTTTAATCATGAATGCAACTTAAGCGCCAGCTTAACAAGCTACGCCGTAGCACTCGAAAGAATCAGCGTTACTCGTAGCAGCTACGAATCGCTACAGGTTCCTAGGATGCGCGAGAGTCAAATTTTACTGTTTGATAACCTCGCCGTTAATAATCGCCTTTCCTGCGTAAAAAATAATTCCTAAATTATAAATCTCGCCGAGGAAAAATAAATAATACTGAAATTCAGTTACGCGGTGATCTCGTCTACGGGTGCACTCACTCGTCTTTCATATCATGAGCGTGAATTTTTTTATGTGAAAAATAAATATACATTATAGTTACGTTTTTTTTACATTGGTGCCAAACAATGTCGTCCTGTTAATTAATTAATTGTGTGTTTTTTGTGTTTGTATGTGAGTCCGAAAGTTTCGTAGACATCTGTGATCCGACTTACATACACAATTGAGAAATTAGTACCTACTCAGATATATAGAACACAACCAAGATTTATAAGTTTCTTTATTATACCAGGGGAGTTAATAATGACAAAGCTATGTGGATCGTTTCCAAAAATATTGTACATAGTTAAGGGCTTAATGAAAAAAAAATCACGATCGCATCCTTTGTGTAACGAAAGTCATACAAACTAATTATGGGTAACCTTCGTTACACAAGGGAATCAATTAACTTTTGTTTTTATTAAAGCCCTTAACTATGTACAACTTTTTGAAAACGTCCCATGTCGTTATAACAAAACCCCCCGTGTATAATAAAAGACAAAACTATACAACTGCCATAGCTCTGTAGGTACTTTACGATCGTCGCAAAATCAACTGCATAGCTATGTCATAATAACCCACATGTAAACAAGAAATTCAGGGGTCGACAACTGTATTTCGTTAACTTACTTTTTATTATTAGAACCCGTGTGGTTGCCGGGTTAGAATAGTGCCACTCCATGTCTTCCCGTGGATGTCGTAAGAGGCGACTAAGGGAATAAGGGCTTGTAGTATTGTTAGGCGATGGGCTTGCAACCTATCACTAATACACTAGTAAACTTTTTGGCCTGATTGTACAAAATGTGGATTTCTGTAGCTCTGCCTACCCCACTCTGGTAATGAATCTTGATGTTATGTATGTATTTATGTGTTTTTATTACTCTGGTCACAGCCAACCGAATCGTTCTACTACTCATTTAGCAAATTTCTACACAATACTTAGAGGTCACACATGCAGTCTTACTGAACCTTTGTCATATAAGTGCACTTTGAGTCTATACTCTCTGGCATAATTATTTTTAGTCATAATTATCACAAGTTATAACGTATTTTTTTAAGAAGCTGTTTTTATTTACTTTTTTTATAAATCAAACCTAACCTAACCTTGTCTACATGATAGATATTTAAGAAGTTCTGAAAGGACAACGGTTTCAGGAATATAACAAATTATGACAATCAAAAATTATGTCAACAATGACATAATAATGTGCATGCATCTCGCCTCACTTAGCAGCACTTCAACTATCAATAAATTGCAGTTATTATAACAACGAAACCCTAAAAAATGATTGCGCCACAAAACGTAGCTCTAATTGTGTTCGCGTGAAACCAAAAAAATCCCGGAGTAAATCCCGTGGACTAATGACGGTCGCTCGACAGTCCCGTCACGTCCGGGCAAATGAACAGTCCCAGGACTGGCGGGTAATTTGCAGCTTTTTGCGGGACTGGCAGCCTGTACCTGAATAACGCGCAATAAAACAGCTGTACAGATATTAGTTAAAAGATTAAAGATTATTGAGTAAGTAGGCTGGGCACTTTAACACGTCAAAAATCTAGAAGAGACCACTGCTGAGGAAATGCGCCGGAAGAAACTTTTTTATTACGTTTCCGCAGTCAAACTAGTGACCCTTATAGTTTCGCCATGTCCGTCTGTCTGTCTGTCCCTGGTTTAACTAAAAGATTCTTGATGTTGAACCGCAATTTGGCATTGTTTTATACATTTAAAGTATTACTGTGCGGCGACAAAGTTGTATTGTAAAATATTGTAAAAAAATAGTATAGCAAAGGTATTATTTTATGCAACAGCCAAAACTACAACTATTTTTTTATTGATAAATATCTTAAATGAAAGCGCTATGTAACGAAAAAGGAAAACTATCACAAATAAGTAGACTTCATTGGTATCTGAGATACAGGCGACTAAAGTATTTTTTTATTATTACCTACTAAAAATTGAAAATTAGTTCATACCGTTGTTTGAACCCTACACGATGGTCCAATATGCGCTTTCTGGTTTTTATAATTAACTTTATCGATAAATGTTTTGAGGATTTTATAGATGACCGCTTTGTAATCATTTCTTTTACTAATAATGATTATATTCAACTAAATATCAAATAATGAATTCGTATATTGATGAAAAATTGTTAATAGTATCAACATGTAACCAAGAGGTGTTTAGTTCGTTTGTTTGTATTAATCGGGTTCGAATATGCATTTTTATAAAATTCTGTTGTATAGTCTGTTTTTAGGGCTTACGATAAATAATTCAAGAACCCCCCAATCAGAAAAATATTTCCTATGCGATTTTCTTTTATGAAATTATACTTATGATTTATTTGTAGCTTCCAGAATTTCAGATAAAACCCACAATGTCTTCGCGAAACGGAGTTATGGACACAAAGCCTAGCCAGTACATTATTCCCGGAATAAAGCTAGAACCCCGCGGTCGAAACACGTACCTGATCCCGGGATCAGTATTCATTTAATATTAGTGTTGTGCCTAATTTCGATACCAGATTACCGTTACCGTTTTCTGTGTTTTCGTGAAACGTCTGGTAAAAAATATTGATGAATTTCAATGTATTTCTAAATTTGCGAATATTAACCAATGATGTGACTATATCACTACATAGTATAAAACAAAGTCGCTTTTTCTGTCCCTATGTATGCTTAAATCTTTAAAACTACGCAACGGATTTTGATGCGGTTTTTTTTTAATAGATAGAGTAATTGAAGAGGAAGGTTTAAAGGCGAGGGCGGGTCGCTAGTTTACAATAAAGAAATCGGTTTTTCGTTAAATTTATGTTTTCTCGTGTATTTTCTTAGATCATCCCAAAATTTGGTAATAATTTAGGCAATTTCGGGGGCTTAGTCAAAATACTTAACGCCAAGATTGCGATCGAGCTTACAGACAGACACACTGATGACAGATTACGTCGAAAGCTGTTACAATTCTATACATTTCGAGTTGATCGAAAACAGAAACGTGAGCAGCATTTGCATCTTCCCCAGGCCAAAATGTAAACGCATGTCTGCATAAAAAACGATATCTGCAATTTTATGATGGCCGCCTTACCTCGTACTACTTATTTGAAGAATATGGTTACCAAAATAAACCGGTATCAATGTTTATAAAATACGTAACCATAACCATCGTTTAGCACAGCACTACAAACCTTATAGGATTATCATTTCATCAAATATTCTATCAGTAATACGTAGGCAAAGTGAAAAAAAGGGCCAAGCCCTTTGTGGTTGCAAGTAACGCGTATGGTTACAGTTGATGTATTATTCTTTTATTCAGTTTTATGAAAGAAAAAATACCAAAAAAAAAATAGAGGTTTTTGTACAAATATGTTTTACGTTTCAGTGTATTACGTACGCTTTATTTAAGCGATTGACGCATGGTATAATAATATATTTAGCCAAGTATTATTTCCCGAAAAAGTGGTCACGTGATGGGACATGTGCTACATCATATCCGGCTGCCAAAAGTTTTCAAACTTTGAAATCGGGGTCATACAAAAATACTAGGGATAAATTCACTTTTGTACATTATTTTCTTGTATCTTGATTATATTGTTTCTGTTTTATTTTGTACAATAAAGTGTTTACATACATACATACATACATACATACATACACACATACATACTAGCTCAAAGTTATAAAATTATATACTTACCAGCGGCCCGCCCCGGGTGTAGTTTGTAATTTTCTTTCTAGTAGGTTAAAGTTAATCCTAATTATGATCAAATCAAAAATCAAACAAATCAATCAATCATGTTAATAGCAAATAAATGATTCTTATTATTATTAAAATATGAAATTGTCATCATAATTATAAACTTGAAATAGATTAGAAACACAATGTTACATTCTCGTGCGTTTGGATAAACCACGTGATCGACTGTCATCCCATGCATTTTGAGCGATAGAAAAGAAAAACGTTAGGAGCGTTTGCATCTTGGCTAGGGCCCCAGGACTAACAGGCGTATACGTTTTTTGTCGATTTCGTTAAATGTAAGCTAAAAGTTGGTCATCTTGGCTTCCACCCCAGGCCTATTGTTTATTTACCTAGATTGTTTAGGTAAGCAAAGATGGATTTTCCTGCAATGATATAAAACACGTTAATGACTCAACATTCACTGTTTATTAAACTTATTGTTTAAGTAGGTACTTACGGTGAATACTGAAAACGTTCTAATGCGAAGTATAGATTTAACTTTTTTCTTTCTGAGATAATCAGATTTGAATACAAATTCAAATGCGTTGTTATGCAATAAATGTTTGAACATAACGCTTCTCTTTAGCTGCAGTCGGGTAAAAACGGATAAATATTGAACCAATTTAATCTGATTTTTGAAAACATAATTTATAGTGTCAGCGCTTTGAAACAACGGGAATCCCATACAAATTTTCAACCCATTTTTATACCCTTAAGGGTTGAATTTCCATAAACGGTAAACTTATATTTTTTTAATTCGTAAGTACCAGGAGCTCATATAAGCCTTAATACCTAATTTCATGTTCGTAGCTTTAAAACTAACGGACTTGTATACAATGGTTCATCCCCTATTTCACCCCTTTAGGGGTTAATTTTCGAAAAATCCTTCTTATTACTTGATTACGTCAAAAAACATACGTACTGTTAAAATTTAATTTTTCTAGCTTCAGTAGTTTCAGCTGGGCGTTTATGAGTGAAGCACAATCCGGTTCTCTCTTTATTAATAGTACAGACAACAGATAAATAATAATAAATAGTAGGGTAGATTTTACACCCATTAGTTATTTAATTCCTAAAAAACCCAATTGATACAATTCTGATTTTTATAATTGCCTGTTTTAAACAACACTTTAAAATAATATGAGACCATCATTTAGAAAATATCTTCTTCCTGTGGGCTCAACATTCGGGAACTAGTGTCAAATACGTCAACCGGGAGCTTGTGCAAATATTATTATGAAAACATAAAATGACAGCCACCCGGGGTTTAAGTTGCTTAGTAGTAAAAGGACTCAATTAACAAAAAACACTTTTATTTTAAACCTTAACGCTTTATTCTTACGTTGGAATATGGAATATAAGAATTCCCGAAAATCCTATAAAAGTCCCATGTCAAAATCTTGTCCCGTGGCAGTGTGTGTGCCCACGGAATGTTTATGTGTAAATATAATTAATAAGTGTAAATATCACTCGGACAGAGCCAGGGCGGGTCATTACAAATTTAAATGTTTAAATGTCAGCTGAATTCTTTGCGTCGCTTTTTTCCAATGGCGGTCTACTCTCCGGAAGCCCTGGTACCTACTCAGATATGTGAAAGTGCCTATTGACAGGGCTATTACTTACAAACTGACGTATAAACCTTTTTTTATTTTCAATAACAAAAAGCGATATTTTATACAATTACTAGTATTAGTACTAGGAGGGGCACTTTTATTTTACACTATCGCCGAGTTTTCGCCGAGGAATATACCTACATGTATACATGAAATAATTCAAATATATTTGTAAAAAGAATTCGGCAATTTGAGAACCTCCTGTTTTCGAATAGAACTTATAGCAATTACATGTTCACGCACAATTAACTACGACCCACCGCCCCCGGCGACGCAACCGCCTTTTGTTAAGTTGGCTGTATGGGTTTTTTTTTGGTTCCTTCGATTATTTGTATACAAATGATTATCATTAAAAAAATCGCATCGGACGGGAGTGCGATTTCATACGTTTTTTACTCCTAGGATGAAAATGAGGCACTTCACGTACTTTTTTTTTCTGAGTTTGTTTGAAAATTAGTGTCTTTTTTCGTAGATGCGAGAAAATATAACATACAACTGTTATATAATGTTGGGCTCGGTCCCAAAATTGCGTTAAAAAAAAAACGTTACCGCCGTTTAATAGCGTTCTAAAAGAGTTCAATATCACTTAAAATATCAGTTACTTACATTAAAAGTAGAAATAAAATAGTACAAAACTCCAATAGACCATAGATTGAAAATATGAATTTTGACAGTTATTTTTTAGTTATTATTGACAGTTATGTGATTTAAGCATCGCTTCATAATCGTCCACTGTTGAAAATAAAAATTTACTAGTAAATGTAAAAAAAGTTGAAAATCAAATCAAATAAACATCTCCAATAGTCAACGGACTGTTTTTAAAATATTTATAATTAATGAAACCTGTT
This sequence comes from Acleris holmiana, assembly GCA_949316455.1. Taxonomy (NCBI): domain Eukaryota; kingdom Metazoa; phylum Arthropoda; class Insecta; order Lepidoptera; family Tortricidae; genus Acleris; species Acleris holmiana. Next base: position 17,127,807 of record OX438770.1, read on the forward strand.
TTCTCATTCATTAAGTATATTATCATAAATTAACTTTTTACAGAACTATAATTAAATGATGTTGAACTTTTGGACATGGACTTTTTTATCTTAAGAATAGCAGGGTATTTTTCATAAATAAACATGTATATTGTTACCGTTCTACTGGGAATGTGGTGGGACCACAGACGCAGGTAATTAAATGATACAAAGTAATACAGTTAAAACCAGTTTATTTCCACGGCTCTTGAAACATTACAGACTTTAACATTAGGGTGTGGGGGCGTTAGATGAGCGAGATAACTTTTGCCTTTGAAATAATTAAAGAAGTAAAGGGCGCCACTAAATTATCGGAGGTAGACCGATTAATAACGTAAGGTAAATCAATTTGGACATCACCAGAACTCTGCCAGGGGTAGCGTTGACTCAGAAGCGGAGTCAATCCTCGGGCAGCAACAGCTCCGGTGAACTTCGCTGATGTTTGGCTGGGCCTCCGCCAGTCGGATCAGCAACCAGCAGCAAACAAAGATTTCAACCGTAGGAAGTGGTTGAAGGCCAAAACAGTCAATAGCTCAGCTCCAGCATATGACAGGAGTTGAAAAGGAAGAGACAAAATAAGTAGGTAAATAAAAAAAAAAACCCCACTTGGGAATAGAGGCCTCGCCTAAGCGGGTGACTAAGCCGGGACAAAAGGGCCTCGTGTCAACCTTATGGGGTTTCTTCACGTGTGCTTATATGCAACGCTTGCTTGTAAGTTTTTCGTTCCGTGAGAAATTTCCTCACGGAGTAGCCGCAATGGTAATGAATTTGGAATTTTGATGAGATCCTTTATTTGGATCAATAAAACTTATCCGAATAGGCAGAGAGAATTATCGAAAGTGAATTGTCACGCCGGCGTGGTTGCCAGACGTAAGCAAAGAAAATAACAAAATCCATGATTCCGGTAACCTTCGGGGAGGGAAGATGGCCGATTGAAAAATGCCCGGCTTTTACTTTTGATTTATTCTGTTTACTGATTTACTCTATTCACTTGACATTGGCGAACTCACTGTGTGGACCGTCATTTAATAAAAAAGAAGAAGAAGAACAAAATCCATGGAAGGATATCAGCGTCCGATATTTATCAATTTTGGAAATTAGTTTCTTACCAATTTTAAAAGTATAATAGAAATACCCGTTGAATTTTTAAAACACTCCTTACTGGAAAATAAAGTAAAATGTCCTAGGCAATTATGACACCTAGCAACGCTTAACGAAATTACCTTTTAAATTTTAATAAAGCGAAATGGCAAAGGAATACGTAACATTCAGCCACTAATATTGATAATCGATACAATGTCGATTAAAATATATAATGTTTTGATAGGGGGTAGGGGGGTTAGAAATAAATACGTAACAATATCGACATCTCATTGATATCGATATCAAATCCCTAGGACGTGCCCTGAGTTAACAGACGTATGATAATAAAGTGAAAAAGGAAAGACGACCCTGTAATCATGCAAATGTAATAGCAAAGTAATTCTTATTCGAGATCCAGAGCGTTTCGAATAACACGATGACATGGCGGAGGGCATCGGCGCGGGCGACGCGATTTCATTACCGTAACGAACTGAGACACGGGCGGACACTGGTGTTATTCCATAACTTTAAAATCGTTTATGTTATTCTTTATGGGTCTTTACAGAGTGGCATAGTCATCGTTTGGTCTAGAATATAATGTATTCATTTGTACACGGGTATAGGAAACAGATCTTACAATAAATTACCATCCATGTTCGCCCAAAGTCGTTCAAATATTTAAGTAGGTAAGAAATCGTAGTTAACTAAATATCACTAACACCTGTATACAAACTATGCGTGCAATGTTTCATGTATGTAACTTAAAAATATAACTAACAAACCAAAAAAAAGATCTACATATATAGTTATATCTATATTTTGTATTTGCATCATTCATGTCATGTAGCTGTCGATCATATAGTAACATTTCTCAATTAAAGAACAAATTAAGTCTTTTTAAATTGTGTTAAATCAATAAATGTCTTACGTATTGTTATCGAAATCGAATTACGGATTTCAAAGTAGGGCCCCAGTACTCTTACCATGAGCTACAGTTACGATACTCGCTAGAGATTCTACTGCTCTGTTCCTCTCACTCTACTACAATACTGTGAGAGATAGAGCATTCGACTCACTAGCGAGTATCGTAACTGTAGCTCATGGTAAGGGTACAGGGGCCCTAGCCAAGATGCAAACGCTCCTAACGTTTTTCTTTTCAATCGTTCAAAATGTATGGGATGTCAGTCGACCACGTGGTTTATCGAAACGCACGAGAATGTCATCCCATACATTCTGAGCGATAGAAAAGAAAAACAATAGGAGCGTTTGCATCTTGGCTAGGGCCCCTGGTTATCCTGCCTTACCAGTGTGTTTGTGTATTCGACATCGAGCTCAGTAGAGGGAGAGAATAACCACGCGCCATAGTTGGTCCATTCCAGGCGTTTACTTGCTCCAGTCCGCCTGGGTTCACACGTGATGTCCGACAGGAACGCTAGGGTTATACTCGTTTTAAATTAATAATAAAAAATACAGATCATGTCTTACAATTTAACCTAATTCCAGTAGCTCTAGGCTTGTATTATGGGTACTAGACAAGGATAAACATAAGTACTCGTGCATGGGGGAGTTAATTAATTCTTCTTCTTCTTAATGTGCTTTTCCAACTAGCGAAGGTTGGCAGTCAGCTCCGAAACAGATGGGCAGCCCTCGTGACACCAGTCCACTGGAGATTCCTCTGCCATGATTTTTTACGGCGGCCCACATGTCTTTCATGTCATGAGTTAATTGAGTTTTTTAGTTGTGGTAGGACCCTGTACAGAGTCCGTCCGGATCGCTACCACCATCTTATCCATTAACCACCCGCCAAGCAACAGTGTTCGCATTGTTGTGTTCCGGTGTGGGGATAAGACAACTGGTGAAATTACTAGCATAGAGGCATTCCATCTTAGTCCTCAGGGTTGGCAACGCATTTGAGGTCTTAGGATTATAGTCTTGAGAATTCAAATGTCTATGGGTCTCAGATTCCACTTACCATCAGGTGGCCTGAGTGCTCGGGTGCCTTCACATAAACATTAAAAAAATGACATGGCGAAATAGAAAGGACTCCTAACAACTTTAATACAGCTATTTCAGATAAATATTGTTTTCTGGATAACTTTTTTTGTTAGTTCAGATAAAAAGAGTTCGTATTAGTTTGTCATAGTTCAATTAAACAGCACAGAACGAAGCTTTTCTTTGTCCCGTTCTAATCATCACTACAAATCGTTAATGTAGGGATACTAGCGGTCCTTTTGCCTAGATATCTGATTGTTTGTTTACGTATTGATTTGCTTTGTCCATTTGTTCATGCTAGCTTTATTTACCGTTCTATGTGCGATGTAATTATTGTATTTACACTGGATAAACATTGGAGATGTTTATTTCATTTGATTTTCAACTTTGTACAAGTTTTTATCAAATTTAGTTTCTTTTATTACATTTACTAGTGAATTTGTATTTTCAACAGTGGACGATTATGAAGCGATGCTTAAATCGCGTAACTGTCAAAAATAATCGATAACGTTTCTCACCCCCTAAGTGCCAATTTCACCAAACGATGTTAGCCACTTAACAGACGATTAGGGCGTTGACAGTTGACAAAATGTATGAACTAACAGTCGATTAACATTGATTTTTAACATCGTATGGTGAAATTGGTTCTAATTCTAATCCGATTTCCACGACTATTAAATATTTTGTAGTTTTCATGAAAAACTAGGTCTGTTACGTTTCTGTTTTTTTTAGTAAATATTTTCTTGGAAACAATCGGACAACGTTTAAGGGGAGAAAAACGTTTTCGCATTTTTTATTGTTTTTTTTTGGTTCACTGTCCTCTTATTTCGTCTATTAATGAAGTGGTAAGGTTTAAAATAAAAGTGTGTTGTGTGTGATTTGAGTCGTTTTATTAATAAGCAACTTAAACCCCGGGTGGCTATTAATTAATATTTGACACTAGTTCCCGTGGCAGCATGTTAGGCCTACAGTTTAAGAAAAACCTTCCCACATGTTTAAATTGTTTAATTTCCTTGTACAAAATATTTTATAGAATCTCGGAGTTCCCGCTGAATAATTTTTCACATAATTATTACAATTTTTATTTTTTATTTTTATAATTTAATATTGTTATAACGTAGCATAGTATAGTAGTTAATATAGTATGTTTGAGAAACTGTATAGTTCTCCTCATGTTGTACGCCAATTGGCATAACGTAGTGTTCACCATATTTTCAAAACACTTCAAATTGTCAAAAGATACGCTTTTGTTTTTAAAGCATACTTATATTATGCTAGTATTTAAAAGCAAAATTAGTTAAGAATTGCATTAATCTACAATTATTTAGTATATCAACCCCCGACTCCACAAAACTTTACAAGTGTACAATTTGACAAAGTTGTAAGGTTTTCCATAAAAAAGGTTGGGAATATTGTCGACTTGTACACTTGTAAAGTTTTGTGGGATAGGGCAGGCCCCTATCCCTATAATTCCAATATTTATACTCGTAGACCTAGGAGTGGTTATACCTGCAAGTTATCCGTTCAAATAGAAACTTAGTCAGTGAGCTGCTAGATAATTCCATCCTATTGACAGTTCTCTGAATACAATCTACATCAGTTAGTGCATTAATTGGCGCAAATCCTGGGTATATGTATATGTATGTATAGGTACTCCATGTGTGCGATGTGTACGTAAGCTGAAATAGATATGATGGGGCTCTAACGAACTGAAATGTCATGATGGGGCCACAAAACGAGAGAGACGACTTTAAAGTACAGTATTATAAAATCTAGTTTTTGGCAATAAGAATCTTGATGAAGTATTTCTAATCTACAAAAAAACCGGCTCCTAGTTATACTGGTTAGGTTGGGTGTCTATAATTTCATCGAAACACCTTTCATCGAATATATCATTTCATCGAAATTAATTTCATCGAATTTCATTTCACCGAACAATGAAATGAAATTCAATGAAATGATACATTCGATGAAGGGAAGTAACTTTTGTTTTTATTTCCCGATTTGTATGTATATTTTTTCTTTTATCTATCAGCCGATTGAATTAATCTTTATATCTTTCTTTCACTGGAGAAATACTCACCGCAGTCGCTCGTGCTTAAATAAATATATATCCGGAGATAATCATCAAATTGGCCTAGTAGGGTAGCAGATTATGATTTATATAGTTACATCTATACACACGGTAAATACATACTTAAATGCAGAGAAAACCAAGATTTTAAAACAAATACTCGTCACACAATTTTTTACCCTAATTACTGGATGTAGAACCTACGACCGCTTCTTAGGCTAAACATCGCATCGTCAACATGTAAGTTCCACTTCGACTTTACCCAACTTCACTTCGACTTCGACTTTGCCCTCGTCCGCTGCACTCCTGGCCCCATCCTGGGTCCGTCCCCGTATCAATTAGGCCGGTTGGTAAATAAAGCCGGCCCTGATTGCACGCCCTTTGTTTCCCACGTCTCTTTCTATTGTTTTATCCTATTTTATTTTTCAACTTATCCGGCTGGAGGAATTGGATAACGCAAGGGCTGGTTTGAAATTTGAATGAGGTTAGACGGCTGGTTTATCCAAGGTTTTATTTAACTTTACATAGATGTCAGAATGATATACTCGTAATGGACGTTTTCTATGTATTTAAGTATTTATTTCTCTATTTACGAGTAAGTATGTTTATCGTTGTCTAGTACCCATAGTACAAGCCTAGAGCTTAGTTTGGGACTAGGGCAATCAGTGTGAGATTGTCCCCTGATGCAAGTTAATTTTGACCCAGGACTTTGTAATGGGATCACATTCGGAATGCATAGTGATGTTGAAATCGGAAGGTAGCAGCAGGATATCGCTTTAGATGATGTAATTTGATGTAGAAAAAAATGAAAAAATCAGCAGACCTATTGATCAACAGAACAGCTGGAGGATTTTCTACGCTGGAGGGGCATAGGTATAAGAATAACAAAACAACTGGATGGTTTGCAATACTTTTGCAGTCTTAAGATTACTTACTTGAGATTTAAATTGTTTTAAGGCTCAGATCCTATAGTATTATTATTACCTTCACACAAAAACAAAAATGTGTGTAATGAAAATATATTGCAGATTGCAGTGTACAGGGCCTCTATTCAGGTGCGTTAAAACGATATCGTGTTTGACACGTTTAAGAATCGTTTATGTCACAGTCGTCATTATTGTAAATGACACACGTGTTATCAAAACAATGACAACACGGAAACACGTCAAATACAATATAGTTATTAACGTGTGTCACGACTGTGACATAAACAATTCTTAAATACGTTAAAAGCAATATCGTTTTAACCTAGTAGAATACAAGCTCACAACGGTCACTTTTTCGAGGATACAAAGTTTCAAGATGGCCGCGTTTCAAATGTCACCATGTTGTTTAAATGTATACGTGCCTGTGCTTAATAGTTAAATTCTGGAAACGGTTCATTGATACCAATAATATAATACAAGAGCGTAATAAAGTCGGTCCGAGAAGCGATACCGATGGAATTATTCCGCGTTCGTTTGTATCGCCTCCCGGACAACGGACGTGGTCAATTTGCAGGATTTATTAATACTTTTAAGGATTGTAATATTATTATTTTTATTTAATTTGCCTTGTTCTCTATAATTTAACTTAACGTCATCAAGCGTAAGCGTCTTCAGTATTTACAAAGTGCGCACATATACAATCAGATCTTTAATTAAATAGTCGGCAAATATTACAAACAGGGGGATTGTGAATTTCTAGGATACAATTGGTTTACTCTGTTTATTTTATACCTACTAGGAAGACAGAAATTAATTATATGTAGAGACAGTGGGGTGAAAAGTAGTGTTTCTGTGTGTGATGTGGGAGTGTGTAAGTGTATGTGCATGGATGTGTGAGTGCGTAATATCAACCAAAGAATAAATTCTGGCATCTTACAAGTTAGGCAATGGACTTTAGCATATTTTCAGTGTAGCCCTTGCACACACACACACAAACGTCCGCATTTTGAATTTTAGTAGCATATCTTGAGGGATATTAATAATATACTTAATACATTTCTCAATGTCTTCTTATTTAACGAGCCAAAACGTTACCTTCACAAAATCAATTTCCAATACTTGATAAACCAACTTGTTTAAAGTTAGTTTCCGTTTGACGCGATACCGTCTTGACTTCCGCTTCCGCCAGCCGGGCTACTTCCGGCAAAATGGCGGCGCTTTAATGTAAGGAAGCTGGCTGTCATTGTTGGAGTGAAATGAGTTAGAAATTATTAAGAGAGTGTAGTTTCCAGGGGTGGATTCGGGGTCAAAGGGGAGAGGTGTGGCCAAATTTTGAAAATACCTATGTTCGTTGATATTATAATAAGTTATTCCGACCCCACAGAAGCTCTAAGATATCACATCAAAGATATTTTCATGTGTTAACAATCGTTGTTTTTTTTGTTAACTATTTTAAGTTACCATCGGTGTTTACAGTAAACCCGTTATTATTAAGTTATATTATAAATGTGAAAGTAGCTCTGTATATCTATCTGTCTGTAACTGAAACGATTCTGATGAAATTTGGTATGGAGATAGTTTGTGTCCCGGGAGAGGACATAGTGTACTTTTATCCCGAAATATTAAACATGTCCCGAGAGAATAGCGATAAATGAATTCTACTCGGACACAGTTGTGAGCAACAGCTATAAATGAATAAATGGACAATAAATAAATTATATTGTATTTTAGTCGGGTTTTTATCTATATATATAATATGTACTCGTATATATAAATGAACCCCTATTTCCCTTGGCGTGACCAAGGGAAATAGGCATCACGCGTGAAAGGCTAGACCAATGTCGCTAATTCCTTTTGTTCATGTTTGATATTGTCAGGAGAAAGTTCTTTCGTTCATTCGTTCGTTCGTTTATTGTTCTTATGAAAGAAAAAAATAAGTAACTTGCGCGAAATTAGAAAATAGTTAATAATGCATCTGTTTTAAACGATATTTGCAGCGCATTCTGTCAATTGCGCCAACTGTCAAACGACTGACAAATATGTTTTTGGAATATTTTGTTTTTTATTCATTATACCCATTTGAGTCAGCTAGTATATAAATATGGGTCTCTAGTCATCACTTCATCGAATGTATCATTTTATTTTATTTCATTCCTTGAACGCTTTTTTCTGCTGAAACCATAATATTTTCAGGGTACCTTAAACATTAATAACGTACGTTAGGTTAGGTTACATATTTATGATACCCTGAAAACATTATAGTTTCAGCAGAAAATATGAAATTCGATGAAATGAAATTGGATGAAATTATACATTCGATGAAAGGTGTTTCGATGAAATGATAGACACCCATAAATATGTGGTCCCAGTCCATTTAACCCTAAAAGGTTAGTTTAGGTTAGAACTGCGACCACCAAAAAAAGTAACTCATGCGGCCTTAATCACTAATGCCACGACAACCCTACCTGAGACTACTACAACGACTACAACTAGGTTAGCGAGTGATCGGATCACGTGATCAGCAGGCGGAGATCCCGCGCTGTAATCAGTTAATCTGGCGATAGGAAGCACTCAGGCGCTTCGGTTATGTCGCTGCAGTGTCTTTGGAAGAACAAATGTACCGTAGATGCGAAAAATTGTTTATGTAAAACAGCTAAATCTAAAACATGAGTATGTTTAAAATTTCAATCACACTCGTTTCAATAAAGATATTTTTCTGTTAAAAAAAATATATTTTGGGACAAGCTTTTGCTGCCGACTGTTCCTTTTTTTGCAAAGTCGCTGCTTACCAAGCTAATGAGTCTCACCACGATGGGTCTACTTTAAGTATAGCGGAGATCCTGTCGCCACCTTCCGACTCCACCATCAGATCAGATGTTAGATATCATAATATTGCATTGTCATTGTAGTTCATTTCATTAACGGGAAGTGGTTCAAAATTGACTTGCAAGATTTGAAACGAACAACTTACAAACATTTTTACTTTTGACGTGTTTCCGTATTGTCAACGTTTGTTAACTCTTTTTTACTAATCAATCAGTAATGGCGGCCGAATGAAAATCAATACGTCGAACTCAATATACATGGTGTCTCTTACCATGGGGCTTCAAATGTTAGGTATCCATTCTACTAATCAAATGCTATATCTTTTGTTCTACGACTTTGTAAATAATAATTTATAGTAAGTTATACGTGATCAAATTTTCAAACTTTACTAGTAAAGTCAGTGACAAATTTATTTTGTATGAAAAAGAAAAAAAAAATACCTCATTTTTTAAAGTCGTAGAACAAAAGCAGTTCTGTTTGAGGACTAGAATCGATCCCTACATTTAAAGCCCCATGGTCAGAAACACCTTGTAATTTCAAGGCCTCTATTGTACTAGGTAAAAACAGTTTGTATCAGACTGTTAGAACTTATTTTGTGTTTATTTATTTTATTTTACGTTTAATCGGATTGTAATGATAAAGAAGCACTTTTTTAGAATGATCGCTGAAATTACAAGTGTTAAAGAATTTCATCTTAGCCCATAGAATTTGCAACAAAATAGCAATGTCGCCATAGCAAATGACCATGGTCCTGCGAGCCGGATCGGAACACCTAATACTACCCTGTTTTTAATTAATATTTCGTCACCGTAACCTCTCTACAAAATAGGTATATCTTCTATTATACCGTGCATTTTCGTTGCCGCGCACAAAGTTTAATCCCACATTAAGATATAAGTTGGTTCCAATAATTCCGAAGCACATGCACGTAGGAGCTCACTTTGTACGAAGTTTGCAGCGCAACAGGAATTTTAGAGAGGAGGGAATACCTACTGAACAATGTTTTGGGATCTACGGAGCGTTATTGACATGAGAGATATTTTATTGAGATTTTTCTGAGACGTGTACACTAAAAGACAGGAATTTATTTGTACTTCATAATACTTAGCAGAAGTGAGTCTTGAACAAAGACCGATCCACGTGTTCGATATTAAAAAATAATAATTACAAAAGACAATTTTCCCCATGGAATAGTTCCTTAGGGAAAAGCGGAAAACAATTTCTACTTGGACGAAATCGTGGGTGGGTTTCTAGTACACACAATACCTTAATAAACATATATTTAATTACACAATAAACCTTCATAAACATATTTTGAAAGAAAAAAACATACAAAACTCAAATATAGACTAAAACCTACTATTCTTATTCACAAATTACATACTCGATACTTGAAAAGAAAGAATTCTATTCGTGATAACGACCTGCTAACTTCGAGTAAAAAATGTCGTCGCATAAAAAACCCTTTCTCCGTTTATCTAAATGTCCTCTATTCGACAGATGAATGCCCTGAAAGGAACCCAATTTCAACTATCCGATTTAGCTGAGTGTCACCGTTTTAACACTAGATGGCGCAACTTAGTCGCTAAGTTACGTTAGGTCAAAGTAGGTCATCTCCGGCCGTTTAAGAGTGTCTGTTGCCTATTGCTTGGGCGCTAGGGTTGCGTCGACGCGCGTCGCTCAATACGCACGCAACCAAACGGCCTGTGTAAACCGGCTCCGTCCGTCATGTTGAGTTTACTTGTGGTGGCTTGTGGCGTGCACGGTTAAGGCACACACACATGCAAGTCGTGCGATATACCAGTGGTTAGGTGCATGCACCTGCACGCAAAATGCATATCCAATCATTGTAAATGAACATGGGCATTGATTTGAATGGATTTTTCACCACTTAATGATTGCAATTGACGGTTACTTCATTACCTATCGTCGATCCAATGAATTAAATGGGAATTTTAATCATCTAAAATGATGGATGTGTTTGGATTTGTGGCGTATTTTACAGTATTTGTAAATATTATGGGTATTTTAAGATAGAGCTTGGGGTCTTAAGACCTTAAGCCTGTAGAGTTAACATCTTGCAAACAACTGTTATTCCATCCCCACAAATTAGAGTAGCCTCGGGATGAGGCACGCACGGCTCAAATTTGTACGCTCTCACGCGATAGTGGGCGAGCAGCTGGCGAGCGGCGCGCGGCGAGCCGCCGAGAGTCGGTCTTTTGACCGTGCTCAAAGGCACCTCGGTGTGCGTGCCTCGCGTAATGTGGACGTGTATATCCGAGCGTACTGCGGACAGAACGACAAGTTTTAACTTGTCTGTGGGCGAGGTGCGTACAAATTTGATAAAGTTGCTCAGCCGTTCCATCACCGAGGCGATTTCCTCTTCTTTTTGTTAATAATTCGGTGACTTATGATAAACGCAGCCGGGGTTGTCATCGTGTCCAATGCAATTAAAATGTCGCGGCGAACACGGTGCCTTACCCGCGCATGTTTATGTGCAACAATTTGGCTCGCGAGCAGCTCGCCGCGCGGAGCGAGCATGCCTCAGGCTGAGCCGCTCAGATTCGTACCCAGCTTAAGATGGGATTTTCAGAAAAGGGGTTAAAATTGGGGGAGTAGCGGGGAACTAATCCTACGCGTACAAAGTCGCGGGCGTCCTGTAGTCAAATTAAATATAATTGCGGCGGCATTTCTAGACCGCTTGTAAGTATTAGGGTCATACACACTTAAAAACAAAAGTTGTCTCTCCTGTGGTCAATAGTTAAAAGCTTGTGTGAAAATAAGTTATGTTTTCATATGATAGGTCTAAAGCAGTCCTGACGGCGTTTTTGCGGGATTGGGCTTAGCCAGAAAATTTGGCCTTAAAAACGTTAACTTTCGGTGTGCCCACAGGAAAGACGGTAACCTAAATCTGTGTATGACCTATTTAGGAAGTTTCAAGTGACGAGCCTACTCTTTCCTTAAAGGTCGGCAATGAATTTGCAATTAGGTACCGTTCTCGTATTGGTATTCAAAGGCAGAAGTTATTACTTTCCATCGGTAACGGGCTGATTTGCCTCCTGAAGCACAAAATATAATATACTTAATAGGAAGAAATAAAGAAACTGAAATAATAATGGGTACATCCGCCAAAATAACAAATATTCTGAAAAAAATCCCGCTATCTATTACAGTTCAAGCGGACAGCTATATTAATAGGGTCCGATTAAGCTCCCTTCGGGTACGGAACCCTAAAACCGTCTGACTAAAGTTAGGTCTTCTATTTACTTATAAAATGTCAACTAGACTTCAAATAGATCCCATTATTCTTTTCCATTTTCTCTAATAATAGCTTCAAAAACTTCACCCGAATAACTTAATATAAACGAAGAACCGACCATTAATCAAAGAAGAAAGGCAATCAAAAGTTACAAAAAAACAAAAACAATTCCAGCACAAAAGGGTCTGGCTTCAACGTCGCCAGAGACAATGGATTGGAACTGATAATCTCCCCCGGACCCTTCTCTTATCTTTTTCATTTTCGAAAAACTGTTGACCAAACATAAATAGAGGTTGAAATGGGTTTCATCCTACGAAAGATTGATAACTTCTCTCAAACACCCGCTGGGTGCGATTCCAGACCTAGTCCACTTACGTTTTTTTTTTCCTAATTTCCTTTGCATACACTTACACTGCGAATCCAACTTTAATCAAGTAAACATAGAGATGATTTTAGGCGGTGCTTGCTTCGTTCATGCGTGCTTATAGGCAGTATCGGAAAATTGGTCCCATTTTAAAAGAATGATGGGACATTTTTTCCTGAAACGATCCGCGATTTCTTCCCATTTTACCGTTGTCTGGGTTGTTAGAATGCAATCGTTGGGTTTTAAGGGTCGTATATTTGTATGATGGCGTAACCGTTTTGTATGAGGTTATAGCGGTAAATATGATGTTGGACACGTTTCAAAATTATCGGATTCGATAGTGTACTCGTAGCTACATTGTGTAAAAAGTAACAACTTTATATAAGTACTAAAATGTTTGATGTTTTTCATAAAAATAGCAGTATGTATGTATGTACCTATGTAAACTCTTTATTGGACAAACAAAAGATAACAAAGTAAAAAAACCGGGCAAGAGCATGTCGGACCATGCGCAGTGTAGGGTTCCGAAGCCGTTAAGTACTACAAACATAAAAATCAACAAGAAAATGAAATCAAATCAAATTTTATTTGTGAAACGTAGGTAGTAAGGATGGTACAGTCTTAAAATTATTTATCACTATGTTTAGCCATTAGGCATACAAATGTTCTATGAAATAAGCATGCAACATGCATTGCTTAAACCATGCTATTAAAACTAAATATTGTCCTAGTTATAATTAAAGCAGGTACTCGTGTATAAAATAAAATGCCTTTTCCGTTAAAAAAATAAAAAGACAACTTTTAAATTGTGGTATGCCACATTCTCTTATACATTCCGGTAACTTATTAAAAGTAAAAACTAATTTTCTATTTAGAGTCATTTGGTGCCGATGATGTTAGTAGGTATAAACACTTTGATCGCCTGTATCTCAAGAACCAATGATGTCTTCTTAGTCGTTAAATGCGCTTTCATTTCAGTTTTTTTTTTCTGATTTTTAGTATTTGTAGTTTTAGCTGTAGTGGGGAAGACACTTGACTATTACAAAAATTAGCACTTTAAAGCTTAATATTTCATAAACGGATCCCTGATCGAAAAATTGTGTTGACAAACCCACAATATTTTTGAAAGACCTATCCAACGACACCCTACACTATAGTAGACGAGAAAAAAAAATACATCCCCACGTTAAGTGTAGGGGAGATACCATTTTTTTTAATTTGTGCCAATTTAAAGCTTTCTAGTACTAAGAGTCTCGGCGCTAGGCTGTGGATGGACGGACGGACGGACGGACATGGCGAAACTATAAGGGTTCCTAGTTTGACTACAGAACCCTAAAAACGAAACAGAAACACAATATACAGCAGTAGCAGTTTACGTATAAGGAATTGACTTAAGTAAATGTATCCTTATTGTTATTATTTTGTCGTTTGATATAATCAGATGCGCATTTTCATTCAAATAGTAAAAAAACCAAGCAGGTTACAGGCAGTGACAGAAACAGTCAGTTTTATCTTTTTCTTTACCTGGAACTTTAAGAGCAGGTTTTAAGAGATTATTATACCACCTCCTGATAAATAATTAGTCAAAAGCAAGCTTTAAAAACTGGACTGCCACAATACATAACACTTTTTAAACCGCCATTTTATTCTGACTGAGCGAAATAAGCTTTAAAAGTTGAGTGAATCGGCATTTCTATGTAAATTCTATATTGCACAAAAGAAAATAATGAACTTATCATTTTAAGGGATATCTTTCAGTTAACATTTGTTTATTTGTATGTTTATCTATTTAGGCGGACAGGCCCTCTATTCTACTGCGTTATAACGATAACGCGTTTGACGTGTTTTAGAAGCATTTAAGACTCGGCCGCCAATAGGTACTGTGAATGACATAAGAGTCATCAAAACGTTGAAAATATGGAAACACTTCAAAAGGCTCATATGGACGTGCATAATCGATTAAGCACCTGGCACCCAGTGACACTTTAGACGCAATTTTTAATTAATATTCGACCTTTTGTGACCACCGCAACCAGTGAGACACTGTATAGAGATATTAAACCGTTAATATTCAAATATCAAAATAAATACTGCGTTCCAAATTTGAAAGATAAATATGCCACTCGTACCAAAGTCTACTCAAGGTTGTGCCGCGAGATGTCGCCACGTCGTCAACATAAACCTCACGCAGCGGAACTAAATCCGTACAATATCCGCGAAGCATCCAGTCTTGATTCCCGGCGCAAGAAGCGAAGTAATATTTCACCTTGCGCCAAGAACATTTACCTCGAGAAATGCATTTTATTCCGACACGTATGTACGAAGGGTTTCCAAGTGATTTAACCGCTCCGCACTGGCACAGTAAACGGGTTCAACACAGTAAGAACGTTGAATAAAATGGCAACATTGACCTGGAATGATTAGGGAAATGAAAATTGATTGTAAGAAGTAGGCCTCAATGGCAAAAAGTATGTCTGTCAAGTTGGGCTCAACAGAAAGTTTCCATCAATGTGAGAAATACACTCAGCAACAAAGCATCTTAACGTCGCAGCTGCCATTGGCTTCTTGAGTTTTTTTTATTTTTTACGTTATCGTTATTGAACCTGTATTGCATTGACGTAAGCTGCCGGACGTTTACGTTAGCGTTAGCATCTTGTCTAAGGCCACAAACATCATTGTATATGTATTGGTAAAATATCAACAGAGTTAGGATTTTTTGCTAGTTAGAATGCATAATGCATTCCAGAGCTAGGGGGTACCATATCATGGCTTTGCAATTTAGTTAACGGGGAGAGAAATATACAGAGCGATGTAACTGCTACAGCTCTGTCCCTTACACTCATTCTAAACTGAATTGTTTAGGCATGTCATGTTAACCTCCCTGGAGTGTCAAGTGGTGATGGCAGTGACTGAATAATACTGTTCCAATAATGTGTACTGCGCGAACGGCTCTCTGAATTTATAATGTTCGACGCGAGTTCCGGTCTGTTTCGTTCAGTGTGCCGCCTGAAAAATAAACACACCAATTTTCTTTGTGGGTTGTCATTTTCTAGTTCAAGCCGGTGGAAACCAGTTTAATCCAGTTATCAATTTTGTCTCTGTATGTATGAACGTTTCTCATTTAAGTTGCGAGAAACTATATTTACCTAACAGTTTTTTTACGTTTAATCATTTCAAACACTTGTCTACTTTTATAAAGTTTATTATTCAACATAACTCAATCTTTATGTTAAGGAAGGGGCAAACATTTTAGGAAGTTCAGCGATTCTTAATGTCATGATAGAGACCACCAAAGGGTTTTAAATAACGTTTATCAGACCGGGGTCTATTATGATCGCCTTTTCGCAGTGGATAAACGTGAATAAAGCATTCGTTACTCTCGCACTAACATGCTGGTCAGGTGATAGAAACACGACCATAATAAACAAGAACAAAGCTATATACGCCACCGCTTTCAGAGTGCCACAGTTAATACAAATTCGAACGATACAAATATCCCACACAACATCCCACTTAATAAATCTTGTCTTTACACAGCGTGTCCAAAGTTAATTCTCTAATACAGGCTGTTGTTTTTCATGTTTGCGACCAAAGTCCGCGGCTTTTCTTTTCAAGGCGTCTCTCCGGTTAAGTCCGGCTTCGCTTGGGACGTCACGATCGGCTTACGAATATCGTACGGACAATAAATGTATTGGCTTTATTACGAGTACATATTATACTGAGACATATATATATAAGCATAATATTAACCGCAGCCTGTTCAGCTGTTGGTTACTATTATTATTTTAGTTTATACGAGATAAAAACTGTAAAGAAAAAATTTAGGTCATGTTTAACATGAGGACATAATTTGTATTTTTATCATATACTTCTCAACACCAACCTTATTTTTAACCCCCGACGCAAAAAAGAGGGGTGTTATAAGTTTGATGTGTAAGTGTGTGTGTGTGTGTGTGTGTGTGTCTGTCTGTGGCACCGTGGTTTTTAAAGGGATGAAACGATTTGGATGCGGGTTTTTTATTTGAATACAGCCGTTTTTGAGATATTGAACTGTTAGTGGGTAAAAAGCCCCACCTACTTTCAGAGCCGATATCTCTTAAACGGCCCAACCAATTTTCATGAAATCTTGTGAAAAACCATCCCGATCAAAGCAGTTTTATTAAAAAAAATCTGCGTCCAAATCCGATCATCCTTTTGAGAGCTACAATGCCACAAACAGACACTCAGATGGAAAAGTTTAAAAAGCGTGCAATATATAAATATATAAATAGTATAAATATAAAGTAGTATTTGTCCGAAAATTCATAATTTAGAAAATATTCTTGTTCTGAACCCATTACATTTTCAAAATACTGAAAGAAATACAATCAGGAAAGTTAAACAGTTTAAAAAAAAAAACAAGTTATTCTATCTTAAGAAATTTTCGACAAAAGAACCAGTCGGAACCTGATATTCTACCTTGTGACATGTAACCCACCATACCATCTCGTTTCTCTAGTTTTAAACAACTTTTAAACGATGTGTGACTGATTTATAGGCAAATAGATTTATAGTAAAAAATCTTTAACTGTCAAACCGTTACCACATATTTCGCAAATAACAGTAAAGACGTTTCATGCCAAATAAACTACATATAAAAGCAGCATTACGTTGACTGCACAATATATATTTCAAACGGTTTTGCCAGTGCCTCAAACGTGCTCGTAAGCGGGGGTTATTTCCAAGTTATTCGTCAAAGAGCTATTTTAAATGGTGCTCGAATGGCTTCCAAGTGATTTAACGCGCACGCCACATTTCCTTTTCTGTACACGGCTTGCGGAGAAAAAATACTTTGCGGTTCCGTGAGTAAGTAATATTGTTGTGTACAGTATACGGCACTTCAGAGGGGATGCGATACAAAAACAGAAAGTTCAATGTAACCAAGACTTTGAAAAGGATAAACAAACATGGCATGGCATGGCAATCTTATCCATTAACCAACCCGCCAAGCAACAGTGCTCGCATTGTGTTCCGGTGTGGGGATAAGACAACCGGTGAAATTACAAGCATAACGGCTTTCCATCTTGGTCCTCAGGGTTGGCAACTCATTTGAGGTGTTATGATTAAAGTCTTGAGAATTCAAATGTCTATGGGTCTCAGATTCCACTTACCATCAGGTGGCCTGAGTGCTCGTGTGCCTTCTTTAACATAAAAAAGCCAGGTGCGCGTAAGTTCACATAAATTTTCCACCCCTATTATCGGAAGTCTCTATTCATAATTAGTCTATTTGACTAACGATCATGAAATATTATAATTCATAATGTAAGTAAACATTAATAATGTCTCTCATACTACTATTTACTTGCATATGTTTTTTAAACTGTTACATTATTGTTGTTATTCACAAAATTGAACATAACCAGGGAGCGAAACTTTGGTGCCGATGACGTCATCATGAAGCAAATTCACATATACGATGCTTTTGTATAAAAACAATGTTGCGACTCCCACTGATTCTTAATAATGATATAATGATAACGTAAATATTTAAAAAATTACAAAGACAAAATATTATATTGGGTAATGTAATTGTAACGAAAAATATTCTACAAAAACTATACGAATGCAGAACGCTTAAAATTCAAACGCAAACATTCAGGACACTATAACTGTCAAATCTCTATAACCGCACCTGGAGCAAATATTGTTCAAAGTCAACCTTTCTTCATCTAAATCAATATCTTCTGATGGTAAAGACTTTAAAAATAATTAATTGTACAAAACTACTGGAAATCCCAAATTAAAAAACCATCCAATTTACAAATAATAAAATACAAATAAACTTGTTATTGTCTCCAACAACCTTCTTTTTAATATGACAATGACAGAAAATTATGTTAAGTACCGGCCGTCTTATCTCGAGTGTCAATATCGGGAAACTAAAGAGGCCAATAAGTTGTTATTAGTGATGATGTAAAATCTATGTAAAAACACTCTGTATGTAGCTTGACGTCATACGCCTGTCATCGGCACCAAAGTTTCGCTTTCTGAACATAATAAACATTAATTTAGTGGAGTGATGTGAACAGTTGACAGTATATGTCCATGTTGCAGCGAGCGTAGTATAGATAGGTACCAAATTCAGTTGGGGCAATCACATAGATATAGTATGCAATAAACTTCGAGCAATTATTGTAAAATTGTTTAGTTTAAAGAATATAGTAAATAGGAAAATATTGCATACTTTATACCACTCGCTAGCCGAGTCAGTAATTAGTTACGGCTTAAGTGCATACGGGCTTGCATTTAAAACTTACCTTGATAGAATATATAACGTCCAGATTAGAATTATTAAAAATGTGTTGGTAGATAAAAATACTAAAAGCAATTGCAAACAAAACTATAAATTACTGTATAAAAAGTTAAAGATCATACCTTCATGAAAAAGTTAAATATTTAATATCTATAGAAAACTGTGGCCATGACAGGTTTAAAACACGTAGAAAATCGTCCTCAGGGTTGGCAACGCATTTGAGGTCTTAGGATTATAAAGTCTTGAGAATTCAAAAGTCTATGGGTCTACCTTGAGGACTTTAGGGTAAGCACAAAAAGACGATATGTGGAATATAACACTAATAATTACTATGGCAAAAGAACTCGCAAGCAAATGATACCTACCTAAGATTTTTAACCAACTGAGCCTAGATATGGAAGAATATAGTAGAGATTTTTAAAAAAAGATTAAAAATAATACTGTTAGATAATATAGATACATAATAATAAAATATAGGTATATTAATGTTAAACATTTATACATGTTGCATGTTTGGTTGCCTACTGCAACTCAGGAAGGTCCTCAGAGCAATCAAACGTGATGTCACAATAATATACTCGTAGGTCATTGCCTTCGTGGAATGAAGTGGGTTGCATGCGTTTTTGCTGTATATACTTACATAATAAATTCATAGTACTTGTGCTTATTCTTGTAACCAATTTGGATCCAAGTTGATTAGTAACTTAACTTAGTGCTTAATTGATGAGCGCACTATTCGCCATCAAACTGACCCTAGTTTGGCGAAATTTTTTGTATACCTACCACCTAAGTTGTTTTTGAAATAAATAAATAAACAAAATCATCTTGCTATAAACGAGAAAACATAATTATAAAAAATAACAATACCAATTTTATTAAAAACAGAATTATCTGTACAAATATAATCTGAGTTATGCCAATATGGTTCAACATTTTCTGAATACAGTTTATTATGAACTCCCATAGTAGTAGTAAAAAATTATGAACAGCAAAATTATGAGTTTTGAAAAATTCGGAATAGTGATGAATCGGAATACAAATCGCTGGTAGGATTTTTTTTATGAGAGCCAACATGAATCTATCTACCACATATATTCCTATGTTAACATTATTGCCTCAGATATTATAAGTTCTGGGTGTTTCCAAACGTCCCGCGTCTTGTGCAGAATCTTGTCAGACATCTTACGTCTTTTGATCTCTGTTCACTATTAAATTGCCCAAGTTTCTGAGAACACCTGCTATATATGGAAGTAACGTGTATCTTAGAGGTGGGAAACTTAACAAGAATACGTATTATACAGGGCGTCCCACGGCTATGCAACATGGAGGGAAAGTAGGCTTGAATATTGTAGACAGAACTGTTAAAATTCGTGGCCTTCCTTTTATATCTGACACTGTGTTATTTAGCAAAAAATAATCCTAATGATGAAGCCTTTCGGTCGGTATGATAAAGCTACAGGGTATTTTATGTTCTCGTGTAACGGGTTCGATTCCCGGTTCAACCATGTAATTATTAAAAAATCTATGAATGCATTTTAAATTGTTTTTTAAATTATAATAATGTCTTCTTTCAGTAAAATGTTCCATCTATAATATTCAAGGTACTTTTCCTCCATATGACATAGCCGTGGGACGCCCTGTATTTAATGGTACAGTAGGAATTTGAAAGGTGTTTTATCAATTAGCAGTTGTATGCAGCAAACTGGGAATATGGAATGGGAAATTAAGCGACCACCGGGTCGGTTTTTAAACCTAGTCGGTAACTAAACACATTAAAAATCCGACATTAACTGATTTCTACAAGTTCGTATTTTGTACAAAATAAGTAAAAAAAAAAATATTCAAAGTTGTACAGTTGTTGTGAAACGGTTCCAAGTTAGCATGTGCCGGCTGTGAAGCCAGCGCTGGTCCGTTAAAACCGCTCGGTGATAATTAATTTTCATTATTACTTACTAATTATCAAGTAAATTCCAAAATTGACTCCCTGGCCTGGAATAGATAAACCTGGACAGATTTGTAACTGGCAGGAAGCTCCACTGAGGAGTTATAGTTTAGAAGAAAGAAAAAGAAAAAGAGATCAAGTGAGATATCTCCCGCACACGTTGCAATGAGTCTTTTCTCGAATTCAATATGTTTTATGCCAGAAACCTTCTCTGTTTTCTCTTTAAGTAAGAACTGCATTGCAATTCGTAGGTTGACTAGTACCAGTCAATTTAAGTATTTATACATAGCGTAAAGAATAGATTTAACTAAAATAAATGAATTAGTTTTCGAGAGCATAGAGGACAAACAAACATACGAACGTTGATTTTATACCTTAAAAACTAAAATATGAACAAGCTTAAAATCAACGATAAATAAATAAAATAAATAACGACAGAGTACCAATTCATACTAAGCTAATCCCAAACTAACCTCAAGGCGTATCAGCGCACGATCACAACACGTATAAATAGATGATTACTTAAACAAAAATCCAAAACTCACAAACACTTATAAGCTCACACAAATACTAACTTTTACCGGGTTTTGAACCTGGGGCCGCTTGCTTTGTAGGTAGGATGAAATGCAATTTTAAGTTGAACGGCGCGTGAAATTCAATTCTGTCCAACATGTTAGGTTGACTGGAAGACGTTGAAGACGTTGAGTTTGTCGACACGTTCCTTATGACCTAAAGTCAGTCGACAGAAAAAAAAAGGATTCTACATGTTATTTTTTACACAGAAGTAGATAAAACAAAAGCAATTCATTTACCCTTAGCGCAATGCAAGAGGAAAAAATAATCGAAAACTACATACTTTTATTTTAATTGTGTACCTATTGAATTTTTGATGAAAACTTAAAACAACTACCGGTAAAATCCTTTTTTTTTGTTATTAACAATCCCAATAAATAATCAAATAGAAGAGGTACAGGAATTTAAGCCTTTCATTTATTTCTTCTTGTACTTACTCCATTGCACTTTTAATTTGTATCTTTAAGCTCAGATACGTACATTTTGCGCGTATCACGAATCTTCAGAACAAACACAAAATCTTTTAAAGCGATTATGTCGGTATTCTAAATGCCTCGTACGTTTCCCAGGAATAATTTAATGAAACATTGTAAAACGTGCTCTGAGGGGATTACAAGCGTTTAGTGAAATTAGGTGAATTTACACCGTTAATTTGGGTTTGCGGTTTTCAAGTAATATATTTATAACCCATCTACAATTTATATTTGGTTTAGCACTGCGAGATGAGCATTAACTATAGGTATGTAGATATTTTCGTTTTATGACCACCCAGCCGCATTGAGCCTCATTGCGAAGTGGACCTGCCTCTATTTACAGTCTCGCTCTAGTCGTCCCGAGATCCTTATATATGACACCGGAGATTGCTCGGTGAACAACGTTTTGAAGCTAAGGAAAGTGACCGTGAGTGACGTCGCTTATGTTTTTTGTCCCTTTCTTTAGCGTGGTCTTGAGTTTTTGAGAAAGGGACAAAAACATAAGCAACCTCATTCAAGGTCACTTTTCTTTACTTCAACACATTGTTTGTGCAATATCCAGTGTCATTATAAGCTTCTTGGCTCGTCCTGAACTCTGGAATCAGCTAACACTTTTCACAGCTCAACTCTTCCCGTCTCCACTCGCCTCCAACTCAGGGGCAAGGCTTAGTAACAATACTTTACAATACAATACAAATACTCTTTATTGAACACCAAAAAAAAACAGATCACGGAACGGTACATTTAAATCATAGGTATACAACAGGCGGTCTTACCGCTAAATAAATAGCGATCTCTTCCAGACAACCTTGTTAATAACCTTATTAATGTACGTAAAATTAAGGCTTGTAGTAATCCATTGACGATTTGTTATAACATTATTGAGCCAGGAGCTATTGCAGCGATGCAATGTATCACGAAAACCATGCGGCACTGGGGCGGCGTTGTGGATTGGAAATACTTTATCCCAATTCAACTTAGGTCATTATAGTCCTGTGTTCCTACGGGATATTCGCCACCTGAATAATACAATTACGCTTATTTATCCCGTAATTCCGCTGCGCTTCCGTTGTGTGGCCCGGAAGTTCCCGCCGGAAGCCAACCGCTTCCTTTACACGAATACCCTTGTTTTCGCATTATCCAGCTATTATAAACAAGCGAGTGACTTTGAACTGTGTTCACAAGTAAGTTTGGGCCAGTTTTGTGTGTATTTGCGGTTGCGTACGCGTTTTTGTTTAGTTTCGTTAGCGAAAAATATGAGGCTATAATCTTGATACAGTGTTGCGGCTTTGAGAGCTTAGTTTAATGGCGAAACACAAAAAAACACAGTTCATTACGCGACACATTCTCATTTCAAAAATGTTGAAAAACTATAATAAATTACAAAAAAATGTGATTGTGTTGTGTCTAACTTTGTTTTGATCTATAATATCTTTCTTCTAAATTGGGATTATTATCTAAATAAATTGCTTCTAATATGGATAACAAAAGATTTATACTAAAAAAGCAATCGTAATTTCGCAATTTCGTCGAAATAACATTTTTTCCCATAATGGCCTGTAGAAATTTCATAATTTTATGTCATGATTTACGAGTATAAGTGCTAAACAGTAGAAGTTAGTTACCAAGGAAGTTTTGTGCCTTCAAATCATACAAGTAGAGCCGAATAGAGGTAAAGGACTTACTTGGTCGACTATACATCAAAATTATTGACGACACGTTGGTCTAGTTGGGAGTCGGGACCCTGCCTCCGAAGCCAGCGGTCCCGGGTTCAAATCCCGGTAAGGGCAGATATTTGTGTGATGAGCATGAGTATTTGTTCCTGAGTCTTGGATGTTTTATATGTATTTAAGTATTTATTTCTCTATCTAAGTATGTTTATCGTTGTCTAGTACTCATAGTACAAGCCTAGAGCTTAGTTTGGGACTAGGTCAATTTGTGTGACATTGTCACCTGATATTTATTCGTCCCCTGATATTTATTTATAACATGAATAAAATCTTTTATCGAATTAAAAAAAAAAACTTCGATGCGTCCTTTTTTTCTGGTACCCAGCTACCCCACAATTTGATTCCCCCTCCCCTCCCACCCCGTTTCCCCCCTGTAACGAATAAACCAGATTTTTCCGCGATCCGAATAACTCTTGGATTTATGGGTCCCACAGGCCACGCGCTGAATTTCAATTCAAACCCTGATTAATTTTTTTCATTGCAATGTAGAACTTAAAATTGTTAGGAGTAGAATTTATAGTCCCATGGTAGTAGTGTTTATTTCTGTATTCTTCTGGTGTTACTTTAAGAAATTGAGGATGAAATTAATCTAGCAAATTAAACGTGAGCACCCTTTAGTTTTCACTCAACTATAAGCAATGCTAGTAGAAATGTGTTTGTGTAGTTGGTGTGAAGAATGCAGGATATTTTAGTAAAAAAAAACCGGAGGAAAAAAAAGCGCGAGTCGGACTTGCACACCGATAATTCCGTACAAACTAATAAAAAAAAATAGAAATTTAAATAACCCCCGACTAAACAGTCTGTAAAAAACCTCTAAAAAGACTTTTCTTATAGACTATTTAGTCGGCGGTTTTTTAAATTTCTATTAAATCCCAAAAAAACACTCTTTTTAATCTTTTCCATCTGAGTGTATGTTTGTGGCATCGTAACTCCCAAACGGATAAACGGATTCGGACGCAGGTTTGTTTTCAAATAAAGCTACATAATCAGAATAGTTTTTAGCAAGATTTCATGATAAATTGGTAGGGCTGTTTAAGAGATATCTGCTCTGAAAGTAGGTGTCGCCGTTGTTTTGAGGGCTTTTAAGCCCCTAAAAGCTCAATATCTCGAAAAAAGCTGAACCGATTTTTATAAAACATGTCTAAAAACCACCACTAGAAAACCAGCTTTCATTAAAAAAAAACCGCAACCAAATCGGTTCATCCATTTAAGAGCTACGGTGTCACAGACAGACACACACACACACACACACACACACACACACACACACACATACACACACGCACACTTACACGTCAAACTTGTAACACCCCTCTTTTTGCGTCGGGGGTTAAAAATGTAAAATTGTGTTGAGGAACAAACTGGACTTTTCCGTTGAAAAAGTGTTGTATCCATACATAGACATAGGTCGCAATTAGTTTACCAACTGAAAATAAGTTTGCTTTTTTTGTGATGGACCAGTAAATTAACGATTTTCGGATTTTTTCCTTCACTTGTGCTATAAGGCCTACCTTCTTGCCAAATTTCAGGATTCTAGGTCTGTGGGAAGTACACTATAAGTTTTGATTCCCTTGAGCACTCTCAAGGGAATCAAAATTTATAGGGTCACACAACACACATTTCTTGCGGCATAAACGGCTGTATCTTTTTGTTATGTTATTAGAAGCTTTAAAGGAATGTGGACTCGATACCTCCACGCGTTTCCAAGATAAATGGTCTTGACAGACAGACGTATGGACGCATAACATAGTGATTCTATAAGGGTTCCGTTTTTACATCTAAGGTACGGAAACCTAGAAATGATTTGAAAAGTTATAAGTAAGAAACCATAGAACTCTCTTGGAAAATATGCTAGTTCTAATTAAGTATACTCATAGGCAAATTAACTGCATCAACTTTTAAACGCGACGAATTGAGAAACTTCTTTTAGTCAGTTAAAAAGTAGGTACAAGTTTCAGAGACAAATATAAATTTAACTTTTCCCATTGTTGTTAATAAACTTATAGGGAGACTTGCATAAGTTTCATTATCTTTATGATAAAAACTAATTTCAAACTAACCTAGACCCAACAGTTATTATGTGTGTTTTTAGAGTTCCGTACCTCAAAAGAAAAAAACGGAACCCCTATAGGAAGTCTTTGTCGTCCGTCTGTCTATGTGTCTGTCTGTCAGTCCCGAGCTGCGTTGAGATGTCAAGTCGAAATTAACATCATAATATTATGTCTGCGGTCTCTTAAAGCTATAAATAAATCAAGCTTACTTATCCGCACAATCCAAAGACAGCCATTTGAGCCTCATTTTCTAGCACTTCGCAGAGGAATCAAAACCTATAGGGTACTTCCCATAGACCTAGAATCATGAAATTTGGCAAGGTCTTACAGTACAGATAAAGGGAAAACTCCGAAAACTGTAAATTTGTAGTTATATCACAACGAAAGGAAACAATCTTAACCTACAAGTTTGAACGGAACCCTCAGTTTCATTTTGCTTACCGGTTAACAACGTCCCTAGTATCATTTATAAATAATGAATTCGATGGTTGAAAGGAAAAACGCTTCAAGCGACAAAATGTGTGATATTGAGTTATAGGGATATTTGGAATCAACAGATTTTACTAATTCATGGTAATCACTTTATTGTAATTTCTCAAAAAACGTCGCTGGAAGCGTTTTGCCTTTCAACTGTCGAATTTAAATTTGAATTTGATTTTGAGTGCGCAAGTCCGATAGGCACATGGCTGTTTTTTTAATTAAAAAAATTCACAGCGCCAACGACCACTAAAATTCCAAATGAACTGTTTTTATCCAGTAAACGTCCACGTTTTGTCCGCTGTACCTTTATTTTACACGCAATAAAAACGCACCCTCTATCTCTGCTTTAACTTTTAACGTCGACCGAGTTTATCTTGCCTACATTATTAAGCCATCATAAGCCACGCACTCAAGCCGCGTCCACACAGCTTCATTAAAATGTCCCGGCACGCTTGTGTGGAGGGCCCCTAGCGTCCTGCAGTACTTGACACTCGGCTACATTCAAAATAGGAACCAGAACGTAGCCATTTTAACGATCTTTCAGTTGCTGTCCTCTTTTCACTCATGAAAGGCATGAGAGATGGGCATAGTAATTTATGAGCGAGAGCCCTCAATACGAGTTCTGCTTTGCAGTTTGGTGAAACAGTTGGGTGCGTTTTTTTATAGTATCTAGAGACTTTGAGTAACGAGTTCAGTTTTAATTGCATTACTTGACCCGTAAGTTTGTGGATTATGGCTATATTTTTTAATAATTCTTTTTGACGCCTTTTTAAGCACAAACAATACATCAAATGAATGTTTAATGGTCGCTCTATTGTGTTCCAGTTGGAAGTGCGTTTGCAGTCTTAGGGTCTTGAGATTGCACAACATTGGATTCAGTGTCCATTTATCATGGTGGTATGTGCGCTCGTTTGCATTATCCATCATATTATTAATAAAAGTATTAGGAGACGTTTTCATGGATCAAAAATAGGTGCTAAATATTATTGTATGTGACTTGAACAAAAATGTCGTTATTAATAATCGTGGAGTGACCGTAGAGAAGCTAGTTATGATGTGTCCTTATCTGTCATTATGACAGATAAAATAAAGCACGGCTTATCTACTCCTTCACATTAAAGCGCATGAAATCCGCCATTTTGATTGTATTACACGCACGCCGTCAAGACGAATGTAATGATGTATTATTTATCAAAATCGGTGGAGCTACATACAGATGAAAAACATAACCTCCTTTTGGGCTTCGCCGCGGTCAGGTATGAAGAGCACAAATATTTAAGTTTTTATTTAGGTACTGCAACACTGCTTTAGTCACATTTCTGTGCCGCTTAAACAAATCCAGAAGAGCCCAATGAAATACAATTAAATCTAATTTTACAAATCAATATACACCGACACCGGGTGTCAATTGCGAGCAAAATTGTAACGTGTACATTTTTGGACGTCCCCCAGTGTCATTATATCCCTCTTGTCGCGAGTGGGGGCACTTTATCCCCACTTGTTTTTATCGCGTCGCTGGAACTCTCGTTAAATTTAAAACACGCTTTTTGTCATCGTTTTAACAAGTTGGGAGTTCATATGCTGGTCGTATTCCCAGGTGACATGGAAGAGGGTTAACTGTGAATTCCGACTGTGCGGCAACGGGATAGAGTATATTTCGCAAAGATTTTGTTTTCTAAATTAATGGCATGAGTACTATAAGTAGAAAGCTTGTGGTAACATTTCAATTTTGCCCCTTTGTCAAAAATATCTAATACTTATTCTTGAAATTAAGTCTATTAGGTTTTTCTCGCGACTTTCGTCTGCATCCCTTATCGCATTTATTTAAGAAAGTAACACATTTTATGTTCTAAGTTATGGCAGACATGAAACTTCAAATTTAATAAAAGCAGGCAAAAGCATGTCGGACCATGCTCAGTGTAGGGTTCCAAAGCCGTTACGACAACCATAAAAATCAACAAGTAATAACTATTTTTCTATTGAAAGCCAATTGGTGCCGTCTTAGATGATTTTAGTAGGTACAAACACTTTAATCGCCTGTATCTCAAGAACCAATGATGTCTACTTAGTAGTGATAGTTTTCCTATATAACATACATACTATCACGCGTATTCTCAGAGTGGGGTAGGCAGTGCTATCAAAATACCTACAACTACAAAAAGAGTTGTTGGTAATTCTGTAACCACATTTTGCACAAACATGCTAAGATGTTTACCAGTGTATTAGTGACAGGTTGCAAGCCCATCGCCTAACAGTACTAGAAGCCCTCATTCCCTTAGTCGCCTCTTACGACATCCCCCGGGAAGACATGGAGTGGCATTATTCTAACCCGGTAACCACACGGGCACGGGATTTCCTATATAATTCCTTATATATTCCACCTTACGCAAAGTGCGTTAACTAGGTTCAAATTACACTAGAGTTATTTAAGGAGGGCAGGGTAGCGATCCGGGCGGACCCTGCACAAGGTCTTACCACAACTAATTATCATTTGTAATTGTCCTTTTTAACAATTAAATTAAACTGAACCAACGGTTGATAAAAATCCTAAATGAGCTCAGTATTTTTATAGAGAAAACCGCTGTGGAAGCGCCGCAGTCTGTTTTTTTGTCTAGTCGTTTTTACCATAAAGACACCATCGTACTCAGAGACATTTCAGAGACAATTACGTTGCTTTTTCAAACACGATGTATAATTAATCATCACCAAGGAACGGCTTAGTCTATATAGGCCGTTAAACTAGCAGGAAATAAATAAATAAATAACAGGACAATGTCACACAAATTGGCCTAGACCCAAACAAAGCTCTAGGCTTGTACTATGGGACATTTTAAGTAACCATACATACATACATACATAACATCACGCCTTCATTCCCAGAGTGGGGTAGGCAGAGCTACAGAAATACCAACAACTCTAAAAATACTTGTTGATAATTCTGTAACTACATTTTGCACAATTAGGGCAAGAAGTTTACTAGTGTATTAGTGACAGGTTGCAAGCCCATCGCCTAACAATACTACAAGCCCTTATTCCCTGAGTCGCCTCTTACGACATCCACGGGAAGACATGGAGTGGCACTATTCTAACCCGGCAACCACACGGGCCCTATTTAAGTAACCACTGTAATATATTTGCACGCTTGCATGCAAGCTTGATACATGAAACATAATGTACCTACTGTAATATCCCTATAGGTACTGTGTCTATGCAAATAAATATTTTCTAATTTCTGATTTCTGATTTCAAATAAAGTACTATTATGGTGTAAATAATCTGTAAGGTGCCAACACAAAGACATTTCCCCACACTAAATTTTCATTTTCTTTGTATTACATTTACCGTCTTACGTGTAGGCAACAGATTCAACTTTATTCTCGTAGAATTAGAAGTAAAAAATACGATCAAAGTGGCGACCGAAATTTGGAAAGTTTAAACTTACAAAATTCTGTAGCCTACTTAGGCCTTCTTTTTTATGGCTTCTAGAAGGCAAAAGAGCACACAGGCCACCTGATGGTAAGTGGAAACTGTGACCCATAGACATTTGCATTCACAAGACTGCAATCTTAAGACTGCAAATGCGTTGCCAACCCTGAGGACTAAGATGGAATGCCTCTATGCTAGTTATGTTAGTTCTTACTGGGGGTAACGCCATATTGCTTTGGACGTTCTATCGTATTACATTTATTATAGATTTTATCTACAGTTATGGCGGCAGAGTTAAAAAAACAATACCAAAACATGACGAAAACAATATGGTTTTACTACCTAGAATAGAGCATTTGGAGAAAATCAAATTTAATTCCGTTTACATACACATTTATTTATAGATATCAGTTTGACACGATCTTGTAAGAAAAAGCCATTTCAATTGATTATTTTTTAAAAATACATTTTGATTAGGGCTATTACTTGACCTGACCTGATTCCTCCGAGTGGAGCCCTGATCGTCTTGGAAAGTTCTTGTATAGGTAAATCACTCGGGGGTGGCGGGCTTTATGTGTAGTGGTAAACGAAACACCACTATAAATCTGTTAAAATGCACGCACACTCGGTAATGTTTGCTATTGATCTCTTAAGAGACTGTTTACGAAATTTGGTCGATTTCGCTGATTTTCGTGATTTTACTGTTGAAATACACTTCTACAAATTTTAATGCGCAACACAAAAGGTGATTTCGATTTTCAACGAAGGTATAAAATCCTTTTATGTTTTTGTTATTTTATTTTGATTAATCGACCTAAAACCGGGGACTGTTTTGTGAATTTTGCTGTAAGAGGATTAGAATATCGCATTCACGGATCGTTGTGACGTCTAAAAGATATGAAAAAATTACAACTGATTGCTGTAAAAGTCGTCTAAAATGTATGAATTACTTTTTACCACCTTTATAAAATCTAGTTGTATAAAAAAAATCTTGGTAAAATTTTATAGCAAATGGAAAAAATGGTATTAAATTTCGGCTACTTAAAAGTAACGTTCATAAAATTACAACAACAGTAATAAACTTCAGTACAAAATTAATCCATTACCTTAAAAAACATCCAAAAAAATAAATAGCAGTATTATGCTGTTTTAAAACAACTTATTAAATTCTCAACAAAAATAAAAAAGTAACTCATTTATTCGATCATAACTGAAATAATATTTCATTATGTGCATTAAAAACTTATAAAAAAGCAATGGCCTCTTAAAGTTTAAAATAAAAATGATCTACACATAATGATTTGATCTAGTTCCTAACTGCATTATAGCTACTATATGTATAGCGAATTAATTTATTATCTTACTTAAATTTAATATGTCTTTGGGTAGAAAATTAATACAAACAATTTAATAAACCAAGCTCCAATGCTTAAACTGGTTAAGAATTTTTATTCTATTCAAATATAAACGTAAACTCCTTAAAATGTAAATGGATTAAACATCGGGCTTTTAAAGATATGCAAAAATACACTAATTTCTTCCAAAACAAAGCAAAAGCCGTTATAATTTTAATAACAAAATAGAATTTGAATACCAAACGAAGCGCGCAACAAAAGAATATGCAAAGAATTATCAAAATAACATTGCGGGAGCACGGTCTAGACAGATAACTTGGCGTTTAAACGGCATTTATAAAAATACTAGCGACCCGCCCTCGCTTCGCTCCAGATTAAAGTATTATACATATAAACCTTCCTCTTCAGTCACTCTATCTATTAAAAAAACCGCATCAAAATCCGTTGCGTAGTTTGAAAGATTTAAGCATACATAGGGATATAGGGACAGAAAAAGCGACTTCACTACATAGTATAAAAACAAAGTCGCTTTTTCTGTCCCTATATCTCTATGTATGTTTAAATCTTTAAAACTACGCAACGGATTTTGATGCGGTTTTTTTTAATAGATAGAGTGATTGAAAAGGAAGGTTTATATGTATAATACTTTAATCCGGAGCGAAGCGAGGGCGGTTTGCTAGTTGTTTTATACTATGTAGTGATTATGATATAAATGAAAGTTGACTTTATACCCGACTACACAGAAGGAGGATTTTTTTTATGATAAGGAGAAGGCACCTGATGGTCAGTGAAATCAGAGACCCATACACATTTGAATTCTATAGACTATAATCCTAAGACTTTAAATGTGTTGCCAATCTTGAGGACTAAGATGGAATGCCTCTATGCGAACACTGTTGCTTGTCTATGTTTTTCGAGTGTATTCTTTGGCACGCTCTGCAGCCTAAACGATTAGATGGATTTTAAATAATAAGGTATCGGCCGATTTAAGGGAATAAGGGCTTGTAGTACTGTTAGGCGATGGGCTTGCAACCTGTCACTAATACACTAGTAAACTTCTTGGCCTGATTGTGCAAAATGTGGTTACAGAATTATTAACAAGCTGTTTTAGAGTTGTTGGTGTTTCTGTAGCTCTGCCTACCCCACTCTGGGAATGAGGGCGTGATGTTATGTATGCATGTATGTGTATCGGTCGATTTTTCTTGGCAGTGGGAGTGACATGGGCTGTAATTTATTTTAATCTACTTTGATTAAATGAGATAAAGTAGAGAGACAATGGTTCTTTATATCATTTACATACATACACATATATAACATCACGCGTTCATTCCCAGAGTGGGGTAGGCAGAGCTACAGAAATAGCAACAACTCTAAAAAGACTTATTGATAATTCTGTAACCACATTTTGCACAAACAGGCTAAGATGTTTACCAGCAGTGTTCCAGTGACAGGTTGCAAGCCCATCGCCTAAGAGTACTACAAGCCCTAATTCCCTTAGTCGCCTCTTACGACATCCACGGGAAGACATGAAGTTGCACTAGTCTAACAGCGCAGCGCTGCTGCGTCGATCTTATAGATGAAGTTTTATACGGCAAGTTTAAGAAGTCCTGTCGGAGCGTACAAAACACATTTTAGCGCGTGCCTTCTCAATTAGGCAGCAGGCAGTAACACCTATAAGATCGACGCAGCGCTGTGTAGAGAGAATCACCCCCCAGGAGGTTATCATTATATCAACGAACTTATCGAAAAATACAGGCGGGGTTTAAAAGCTTGATACTTGTATGATTACTGTTTTTATTCAGATATTATTTTTATGTGAATGCATAAACAAGTGAGGTGAGCGCCATAGCAGCTTTTTACGGAAATTTGCCAGAATATGCAGAAACTAATAAAAAAAGAGTAACAACTACATTACTAGCCTTTTATTAATTTATTTATGGCAAAAACAACTTACGTGGTAGGTATACAAAATATTTCGCCAAACTAGATAATAATGATGAATGAATAAAAAAAGGCTAATGACTTGGCTTTATTAAAAAAACACTTTTGAAATAAAACATCTTCGGCCGAGACCCTATGCGAGTCATTAGCCATATTTTGTTTTGGGTTTGGTACATTTGCTAGCCAAATAAATTGACTACATAAAAATTGCTGATTTGATGAATGACCACATACTTTAGTGACAATACTTAGCGTTTGACTAACATTTAGTTTATGGAAAAAAAAAAATTGTTTAGTTACCAAGTGGATGTTTGCTGAAATGAAATTTTGCGATACCTAAAATGGTGCTTTTTCTTTTTTAAATCCAGAAGTAATTAGATAGATTTTAGAACAAGCGCTTATTTGTTTAAAATAAAATGACTGCTTTTAATGCAATTATATAAACAATTGGTATTGTATGTAAATAACTTAATTATGTAGCTATTGCATGAACTTCTTCCTTTACGCCACAAAGATAATTTAAATTTGAATTCGATTTAGTCTTTAACTAGGCTCTAGTATTTTACTTATGTGTAGCAGAAAACAAATACCGTAAAAGGGGGTGAATAGGGACACAACCTAAAATAAAACATAACTAACTTGTTACATATTAGAACGATTATTAAATGAAAATAACGTTAGGAAATAATTTCAGTCTTATAATTAGTAACATATATTTCATTTTAGGTTGTGTCCATATTCACTCCCTTTTACGTTACTTAAATATACCTATCAAACATCCAATTAATGGATGTGCTCATTACACAAATATTTGCCTAAGTTAGGCATTGAACCCAGAAACGCTAGCTTCTTAGGTAAAGGTAACCACTAAGCTAATTAATAACTGTTAACTGGGCGTTTTTTCAAAAAAAAGTGTGCATCGTGAAGGACAAAAATTAAGTAAAAACATTTCCATTTCGTCACAAAAATTAGCCATACTGTTAATATTTTTTTGTGACGAAATGGAAAAGTTAGAGTTTCTTAATTTTTGTCCTTAACGATGTAATTTTTTTTGGAAACCGCCCAACTACTTAATTATACCCACTTCTCTGTACAAAATTTAACCTCCAACGAAACTTTCAACCTGACTTTTCAATTACCCAGACTTTGGAACGCACGAAAGCTTCAAATTCAGGCCGAGTCGGGAGTTAGTGTCAAAGTTCAATTACTGCGATTACGGGGCGGCTGATGGATTGACAGGTGTCAATCAGGCTCCGCTAGGATTTTTCACTGACAGCTGGGAATGGAAACCATGTTTGTTTAGGGTTCCGTAGTCAAACTAGGAACCCTTATAGTTTCGCCATGTCCGTCCGTCCGTCTACAGCCTAGCTCAGTGACTCTTAGCACTAGAAAACTGTAATTTGGCACTAATATATATATTAGTTACATCAACAAAGTAGTAAAAAAAAACTTAAAATAAAAATGTACACGTAGTGTGGGGATGTTTTTTTTTTTCGTCTACCCCTTAGTGTAAGGTGTTGTTGGGTAGGTATATCAAAAATATTATGGGTTTGTAAAACACTTTTTCGATTTAGGGATCCGTTTATGAAATATTAAGTTTTAAAGCGCTAATTTTTGCCAGAGTCAAGTATCGTCGTTGTCCCCCACCCCAACAGCCAAAATTACAATGTTCTTGAGATACAGGCGATTAAAGCGTTTATACCTACTAAAATCATCACTAAAAGCACCAAATGACTTTAAATAGAAAATTAATTATTACTTGTCGATTTTTGTGTTTATTTATAGTACTTAACGGCTTCGAAACCCTACACTGAGCAAAGTCCTACATGCTCTTGCCCGGTTTTATGCTATAACGGCGCCTTTCCACTCGAAACTCCCCCCCCCCCCCCTTGAGTTTTCAGTGACCGTACTTACCAGCGCTGTCCCTCTCAGTCTCTTACAATACTGTGAGGGACAGAGCATTCGAGTCATTAGCAAGTTCGTTCACTGTTAATTCGTGGTAAGGGTCCAGAGCGCAACGGTGAAAACTACAAACGATACTAGAGATAATAAGCCTTTGTTATTTATATATCAGGGGACAATCTCACACAAACTAATCTAGTCCGTTGTCGTTGTTAATGTATTCACCGTCTTCCATCCTAACAACGCGGTCTTAGCGAACCTTGGGAAAGGTCTATGTCCAGCAGTAAACGTCTTTTGTTTGACATTATTTATTCGTCATCCTTAGCAATACGAAGAATGCCGATTTTTACTGATAAGTTAGACTAGCATTTTTTCTTCTTAAGTGCGTTGAAAAAATACTTATTGAAGTTTTGGTCGTTTTACATGTATTTAAGTTTATATTTGTCGATATAAAATAATAAATAAATATCACAGGGCAATGTTACACAAATTGACCTAGTCTCAAACTAAGCTCTAGGCTTGTACTATGGGTACAAGACAACGATAAACATACTAATATAGAGATATACATACATAAAAGACTCTGGAACTAATATTCGCGCTCATCACACAAATATCTGCCCTTTACCGGGATTTGAACCCAGGACATCTAGCTTCGAAGGCAGGGTCACTACCAACTAGGCCAGCGTGTCGTCCAAAGTCCAGTCCAGTAAGTTTATCGTTGCCTACTACAAGCTAAGAGCTTAGTTTGGCACTAGGTCAATTTGTGTGATATTGTTCCGTGATGTTTATTTATTTTATATGTAGGTACTCCATGGGAATATTTAAAACTTTTAATTATTAACTATTTATTAGAAAATATGCCGTTATAAGTTATAAAACACTAGCTGGTTAAGGCGAATCCGTCCGCGTAGAAGTCGTTTATCGCTTTCCCCTCTGGAAACGTTAATTTTTTTATGTAAAAAGTGCCCTGTGCCTCGGGAACCCAACTACCTCCAAACCAAATTTCATCTAAATCGGTTCAGTTGATCCAGAGATTACCCCCTAAAACCCCGCAAACTCACAAACTTTATAATATTACTAGCTGTTGCCCGCGACTTAGTCCTTCGTCGCGAAAAATAAAACACAGCCGTGTCATAACATAACACGCACAACGAACGTGGCTTTCTATTGTTAAAAGAGATTTCAAATCCGTTCAGGAGATCCAGAGATTAAAGAAAAGAAAGAAGAAAAATAAATACATTTATTCACTGAACACAAATAGACACATATAAAGTAAAAACAGTAAACAAAAAAAGAAAACGAAAGAACCGGACACTGGCTCAGCATGATGCTGAGGTGCTAGGCACCTGCAGCGCTGATTTTCAGACAGCACCGAGTGTGACAGACGGACGGAACGTTGTACAAACTAGTAAATAAATAAAAAATAAATAAATATCAGGGGACAATGTCACACAAGTTGACCTAGTTCCAAACTAAGCCCTAGGCTTGTACTATGGGTACTAGACATCGATAAACATACTTATACAGTGTGTTACTGGCATGAGGGCTTCTGCTTTAACTAACGATAATATGTTGTTTAAGTAACTATTTGCAGGTATAATTAAGTCGAAGTTAACTAACGAAACGCTACAATTTAACTTCTTAGATTTCAACCGTATCATCAACGTACGGGAGCTATGTGTAAGTATCGTAATCAATATCGTTATTACTTGGTACAGGACATACATTGGTACAGGGGCAGAACATAGAGTTATTAATACTCCATGAATTTGTCAGATTTGAGAAAGTAAAATGACAGAAAATAAGCGTTGTCAAATACCCTTCTAATCTGTGGTTGTCAAACTTGAACGAAAGTCATTCCTCTCGTAATAATTTAATGTTTAATAACTAGTGAGTTTAACTAATGGCTTACGACGCTCGTGAAATGTGCGACATGATTTTGTTGTACGGCGAAACACACGGCAACGCAGCAGAAGCGTTGAGGTTATATCGTGAAAGATAGCCGAACAGGCGACATCCTCACAATCCCAGATTCATATTAGAATCCGTGCAACGAGTTCAGACGTCAAATTGGGCTGCTATGGTCACTTTTAAACAAGTCTTAGTTTGGTCACGTGACTTTATTAATTAACTTTAACGCACAGTGTACATTGCTTGCAATTTATTTTTTGTTAGATAACAAGCGTGTACTGCTTTATCTTGTTTTAATTAAAATAAACATGTAGGTACATTAATAAGTTGCCCATTGTTACTCTATATCAAGGAAAGCCCTCATGCCGGTAACACACTGTATAGAGAAATAAATACTTAAATACATAGAAAATATCCAAGACTCAGGAACAAATATTCGCGCTCATCACACAAATATCTGCCCTTACCGGGATTTAAACCCAGGACCGCTGGCTTCGGAGGCAGGGTCACTCCCAACTAAGCCACCTAAATTAAATGTAATTACTTATGTGATTACCCCGTACAACCTCACTAACTGACTAACTTTACCTCTTTACAATATTAGTATAGATAATAATATTCTGTAAAACAACCGGCTATGTGGTTCAGAAGATAGACCGCTGGTTTGGTCCAACTCGCATGACCATCGGTTTCCCGCGATCTTCAGCAAATTCTCGGTCAACCTTGTGCGAGGCCTACCAACTTTTCGCTTTCCAGTCCATGATCGATACTCTAGAACAGGCGTTGCCAAACTACGGCCCGCGAGCCCTTCTAATCCGGCCCGCGGAAAGAGAACGGGCGCTACAGCGGGCTGGACCGTGCCGTTTTGTAAGTAATCACACACACACATATATATATATCACTGGGATTTATTTAAAAGTTACAAATAAGAAAAAAACAATAATATTTTTTCAACTGTATTCACTTTCAACGGACCACCAAACCACCAGGACCTGATTTTATAAATCTACATACAAGTATCATAATCTTAACCTTCTTAGGCGTTATCTAGGTACTGAAGACTAACAATACTAAAGTATTACCGGGTAATAATTACCCGTATGACCAGCAATGAAACAAAAGTCTTGGCCCGCACGAATTTAAATTAAGTGCAGTGTGGCCCTTGAGTTAAAAAGTTTGAAAACCCCTGCACTAGAACTTAGCCGCTCTAACGATGTCATTTGATGAAAAACATACGCCGTGTGTAATGCATCTAGTGATTGAAGTGAATTTTGTTTTTTTTTTTTATGGCATTGAGAAGGCAAACGAGCACACAGGCCACCTGATGGTAAGTGGAAACTGTGACCCATAGACATTCGCATTCACAAGACTGCAATCTTAAGACTGCAAATGCATTGCCAACTCTGAGGACTAACATGGAATGCCTCTATGCTAGTTATTTAGGAGGAGTACGATCACCTGGGTCATTGGTCTCAATGGGCGTACCACAGGGCTCAATATTGGGTCCATTTTTATTCCTCATCTACATAAATGACTTACCTTACCTTATAAAGGACAACCATGATATAGTCTTGTTTGCTGATGATACGTCACTTGTGTTCAAAGTTAAACGACAACAGCAGTTTAATGTCAATGTAAACAATGCTATATCAAAAGTAGTCGATTGGTTTAGTGTTAATAATTTATTACTGAATGAGAAAAAGACGAAATGTATAAAGTTCATGACTACTAATGTGAAAAATAGTCAAACTACTGTAACTATTAAAAATGACAAACTAGACCTAGTTAATGATACAGTGTTTCTTGGTATAACGTTAGACTCCAAGCTCCAATGGGGTCCTCATCTTGCTGGATTGGCGGGTAGACTCAGTTCTGCAGTTTTTGCAGTTATTAAGATTCGGCAATTAATAGACTTAGATACCGCTCGATTAGTTTATTTTAGTTACTTCCATAGTATTATGTCATATGGTATTTTACTGTGGGGTAGTGCTGCTGATGTAAATAGCATCTTTGTTCTGCAGAAGAGGGCTATTCGTGCTGTCTACAAGATGGGCCAGAGAGACTCGCTTAGAGATAAGTTTAAAGAAATTAACATATTGACCATGCACAGTCAATACATTTATGAAAACATTATGTATGTTCATAAAAACATCGCTAAATTTAGAAAGAACTGTGACATACATAATGTTAATACCAGAAATAAATATAAGCTTGCAGTGCCCTTCACGCGGCTCCATAAAATAAAAAACTCTTTTATGGGTAATTGTATTAGGTTCTATAATAAGCTCCCAAGTAATGTTACTGAACTATCAGTAAATAAATTTAAGAGTTACGTTAAGCGTAAACTAATTTCTAAAGCATATTATAGTATTAAAGACTATATTAATGATAACAATGCTTGGGACTGAATTGCTTGTAATAAAATGTTTAGTCCTTACGACAAAAGGTTGCGAACGTCGAAAAAAAAAGACATCCGACAGAGTTTCTTACAGGTTCTTCTCTGATCGGTCGCGATTTGAACCTGCAGTCAATTTAGGCTAAGTCGCTACTATGACGTTTCAAAAGAGTTTATTATTTGTAAACCTACTTGAATAAAGATTATTCTGATTCTGATTCTGATTTCACCGGCTACACAAAAACACACACACAAAACAAAAAAAAACACACAAACACACAAAAACACTACTACTACTTGAATACACTAAAACTTTTTTTTTACCCTTTATAATTGAAAACCGCAAAACCCTTTATTAAGTGATACATTTACATAACCAATAGCGGTTCATCCGCTGCTATCCTAACTTCCTATACCTTAAATCCAGCGATTACATCGCAAGTTCCCTTTCCGTTCGGTTGCGAGCAATTTATTATTATTTGGCTTCAAAATTAATTTCAACGGCGCAGCCTCAGTCATTATTTGCATAATCTTTTTGATTCCCTAAATAATAGCGTGAGTCGTGATTTTAATATCACAACCCGCTTCGCAGCGAAGTGCCGTATAATAGCCGTAATTACTGAAGTTGTACGACCTTTTGGAGCCGGGTGGCGTCAGGGTACATACTGCGGTTTAGAATTTGCTGTATTTAATTTTGTGTTCGCTAATGATTCGTTATTTGTAAATCTGCGCAAATACTGAGCTGTGGAAAGCAGATAGAATTATACAGCAGTTTTGGGTATTTGCTTTTGGATTTTGTTGTATAACCTCTCTCCCGACAAGGTTTATTCAAGTGTTAATTACACAAAGATTTTTCTTTGTTAGTAAGAGTGATCAATACTAATAAAATAAATAACAATGACTAAATTTATTTGCGCTCTCCTGTAAAGTTTGATCAAAAGCCCTTAATAGGTTTTGATATGGGGCAGCCGTGTTTTCTCGGGTAAATTCGTATTCGTCTTTCTGTCTCTGTAAGAATTAATTAATTAGCCTAACATAGTATCCCACTGCTGGGCAAAGGCCTCCTCCCTTGATTTCCAAACCTCTTTCTCTGTGGCAATCTTAATAAAGCTGAATGAAAAAGAAAGATATTCGATATTTCTAACCCAAAACGAATAGCATTTTTATTCAGTACATGTTTATGTTAACTGACAGCATCACTGTTAACTCACCGCTAGTAAGAATTATTATAATGTGATAAGATTCGTAAATGGTTAGTTAACTCGTGTTGCTGGTGATACAGTCACCAGATTAACCCTTTTATTTAAATTTTAAATGCAAATCCCATAGCAATGCAATTCAATGCATACAATCAACTGAAATATTATTAAAGTATTATATAAAAGCGATATTCAGTAGTAGCTCATATAGCTCCAAAGTTTAATCTAAAAATGGATTCTCGCAAAGCTTTCAGAAGGCTGATGGGGAATGCATAAAAGATTATCTGTTGCCCAGAGATCGGTCGCTCTGGCCTGGGCGGAAAATTATTGAATATAAAATGTACGTAAATGTTTTACAACAATACATAACGAATAGATATTGAACTGGCTTCGTTGTATTTATTTAGCACTAACTACCCGTCCAGTGGACTAAACCTATCCACCTGCATCGAGGGGTGAAACAAGGGGATGTAATCTCCCCTGTTATACACAAATGCACTGGAGGATATGTTTAAGATGCTGGTCTGGAAAGGACGTGGCATTAACATAAACGGCGAATATATCTCACACTTGCGATTTGCAGACGACGTCGTTATTATGGTCCAAACGTTGCAGGATCTACACCATATGTTGAGCGTCCCAGCTGATTCTTCCCAGCGCATCGGTCTCCGCATGAACTTGGACAAAACCAAGATTATGTTCAATGAGCATGTCATGCGGGGACCGATTGTAGTAGTGTGGTGCTCTTGAGGTTGTTCGAAAATATGTTTACCTGGGGTAAACTCTGCAGTTAGGGAAAAACAACTTCGAGAAAGAGGCCAACAGAAGAATACAGCTGGGTTGGGCAGCATATGGGAAATTGCGTCGAGTCTTCACGTCGACTATGCCACAGAGCCTGAAGACAAAAGTCTTCAATCAGTGCGTCCTACCTGTCATGACATTCGGAGCCGAAACGTGGACACTTACGATAGAGCTGGTTCACAAATTTAAAGTCGCTCAACGATCTATGGCGAGGGCTACGTTGGGAGTTTCTCTGAAGGATCGGATCCGGAATGAGGTGATCCGACAGAGAACTAAGGTTATCGATTGCAGCATTACCGCTGCAAAGTTAAACCTTTTTTGCACCGTCGTATTGTTACCTCCTTGTTCCGGTACGTGATGTTATTCTTTGGTCGCTTGTCATAAAATTTTTAAGTTCAAAAACTTTCGAATTTTTCCTGACGTTCTCCGCTCGCTTGTTCTCGGTCATTATGAATTCGGAGCTGACATGTTGATAATCACATAAAGATTATTTTTTTGAAGAAAAGTTTTGATCAGTGAAGGCTCTCTAGTGTATCGCCTGCAAGACGCCTCAGTCTTCAACCTTTTTTTGGCCAACTTTGAGCCTTGTATTGCCTCACGAAGGCACCGCAGTACCGGTTTATTCCCCGGGTAAGTTACGCTTCGTCTGTGTTCGTTTTCCCAAGATTCCGTTCCCCTCGTTTGGTTCTCGTAGATTTATTAGTCCATTCTTTCTAGTTCCTACCGCCTACCCCATTTGGCACCAGTGCTATTACGCACCAACCAGACTCCAGTCCTTCCACCTACCCTAACCGGCACCACGGCGTGGAGAGGTTGACTCCGCACCACCACCGCTCAGCCCGCACCAGACTACACCCGGCGCGCGTGCATTTTTCCTTTTTAATTTTTATTATCTGTATAAGTTGTTTTAACCGGTAGTCTCTGTACACAAACGTCACCCCAGAAACCGTGAGTATACCATTGTCACATTTCGTAGTGTTGCTTTAGCGACGTCTCTAGAGTAGCATTCCAGTATTTGTTGACTGGTATTTTAGTCACCATCTCACACCCTTCATTCAACCCAGTAACCCCCTAAATTCAAAAAAGGCCCGCGCGCCTGATCGAACAGCATTTATAATGTTCTTTTTCGGTTTGTAATTTGGTCATCGATAGTTGTATTTGTGAACACATAACCGGCTCGCTTTCCTCTTTTACGGTGTGTGTATTTCTCATTTGTGTATTTCGACTTAGGATTTAATTAAAATAAATCTTTGTCTTTAAAACGTTGTTCGGCATTTTTAATTCCACAAATTCTACGTA
Source organism: Acleris holmiana (assembly GCA_949316455.1). Taxonomy (NCBI): domain Eukaryota; kingdom Metazoa; phylum Arthropoda; class Insecta; order Lepidoptera; family Tortricidae; genus Acleris; species Acleris holmiana. Next base: position 17,170,122 of record OX438770.1, read on the forward strand.
TTGAGCACCGGTATACTCCGTGTGTTCGGTAGTACGATCATTTAAAAGCTTTTTTTTAAATAGTCGTGCTACACGACATAGCCTATCGAATTAGCAGCTTGAAGTGGCAGTGTGCCGGTCATTTGTGCCGCAGAACTGATAATCACTGGAGTTATCGTATTCTTGAGTGGAGATCGCGAATCGGCAAACGTAATGTAGGACGCCCTCAGACTAGGTGGAGCGACGATCATCGCAAGGTGGCTGGCAAGAGCTGGATGAGAGTGCCCACGAATCGTGCTTGTTGGCGTGCCATGGGAGAGGCCTATGTCCAGCAGTGGACTAATATGGGCTGATGATGATGATGAGCTACCCGTCAGTTAGTCAGTTATTTTTGCATGAACCCATTATCCCGTATATTTGAAAGCCCTCACTCGAAGGCTAGGATTTAATATTATTAACGTCTTTCGTTTTACGCAGAAAGTCGATGATTACCGGTTTTTTTAATCATTTTTTTTAATATAAATAAACGTACAACCTAATTAGAAGTTAATTATAATTATGGCGAAAATATTATAATATATGTGCACTTTCAGTGAAAACTAATAAATGAAACGTTAAGGCCGCGTTATTTGTCTACGATAGGTATTTGAAGTTTGTTTGAAAATAAAGCATAATTATGTGGTTTGAGTTTGTTTGTCAGATGTCAAAACAATTTTTATATGAATTGAACTGGCTTTCCGGTATCCATCGGGGAGGGAAGATGGCCGATTGAAAAATGCCCGGCTTTTACTTTTGATTTATTTACTGATTTACTCTATTCACTTGGCATTGGCGAAATCACTGTGTGGACCGCTATTTAATAAAAAAGAAGAAGAAGAAGAAGAAGAATTGAAAAATAACGGTTTATTTCGTTAGTGTTTTTTTTATATAATTATGTACTTATATTGGTTTTCTCCATAACGTTATGCTCGTGGCAGTTTTGGCCCCTCCGAACAATGCAGATAATGGGTATTGTTTGTCAGGTACAAAGCTAAGTGGACTCCTCTCTAAAAAGAATTTATACTATACGTTACTTTTGGTTTGCGCACATTGCTTTAATGTCGTAATCACTGCTAAGGCCCGACGATCGCATCGATATTTCATTCCTTTGTTTACTCAAAACCATTTCCTCGTCAATTCAAACACACACGCAGCTTAATAATCTGTAGGCCTATTATGGTCATGTTTATCGATGTGGTTTAACGTGGATAAAACATCTGTCACTTTCCGACCAGTATGTAAGTGCGAGAGTGACGGATGCTATATCGACCGCGACAAAGGCGAGCATATTATGGGCTCAGAGGGGGTGATTCTCTCAACACAGCGCTGCGTCGGTCTCAAAGGTGAAGTTTTATCCGGCAAGTTTAAGAAGTCCCGTCGCAGCGTACAAAACACATATTAGTGTGTGCCTTTTCAATTAGGCAGCAGGCAGGTAAGTCGAGTTGAGTGTCGTATAAAGTTGCCTAATTAAGAAGGTACGTGCTAAAATGTGTTTTGTACGCTCCGACGGGACTTCTTAAACTTGCCGGATCTTCTTCTTTCATCTTTGAGATCGACGCAGCGCTGTGTTGAGAGAATTACCCCCCTGGAGTTCTCTATTTCCCAAATCAAAGCTTGACCAATTTATCGGCTTGGGGCAGCTCGGATTTATTGGTTTGAGTATGTAAAGGATAATCATCCTTTACATTCTACCGTCGAATAAGATGGCTTTTAACTGCCGAGTACCGTAAAATAGAGTGACTTTAGAAATACTAGGCTAATTTGATAGTTTTTTAAATATTGATTCATGTGTCTATTTCAGTTCTTTCTCGACATCACTTTTATATGATTTATATGCGCGACTAAAATATCAGTAGTTCGAGTATTTTCAGACAAATTGATATGCCTCTGGGGTAACTTTGACATTGTGCCTATTTCATGTTCCATTTACACGAACTAAATACGCTGGAAACTCTTTTATTACTAGAGTGTGTTGTAAATATAATAACTGTTTCTGTAACGTTGATTTGTTTAGCTTGTCACTTTCTAAATTTAAGTCATCCCTTAGAGTAAGTAAGTAGCGCTTTCTAGTTAAGTACATGTTTGAAATGTTATTTCCTGTTGCTGTTTATTACTTCTCCTGTTGTACCCATGCTTCATCTATTTTAAATATGACTCTGTAACTTGTGGTAACTTTGCTGGTTGATGTTAAATTCATCTTTTTTTAGCTGTAAGTTATATTGTACCGTTTGTGCCCAAATAAAACATTAAAACATTGTGATACAAACTGGGATAAAAAAGTAGGCCACATTCTAAGAATTGAGTTATAAAGCTACGTTTTTATTTCTTCTAAGCCAACTACCGTTGTCTAGCTCTAACTGCCTTACGTTACTCTAAATGAGTAGTCGCCAATGCAATAATTTTAATAATTTATATTTAGCTACATACATAACATCACGCCTTCATTCCCAGAATGGGGTAGGCAGAGCTACAGAAATACCAACAACTCTAAAAAGCCAAGAAATCTAAGACCTCAAATGCGTTGCCAACCCTGAGGACTAAGATGGAATGCCTCTATGCTAGTAATTTCACCGGTTGTCTTATCCCCACACCGGAACACAACAATGCGAACACTGTTGCTTGGCGGGTGGTTAATGGATAAGATGGTGGTAGCGATCCGGACGGACCCTGCACAGGTTGCAAGCCCATCGCCTAACAGTACCTACTACAAGCCTTTATTCCCTTAGTCGCATATTACGAAATCCACGGGAAGACATGGAGTCTACCCCGGCAACCACAGGGGGTTATTTTACTATTAAATGCAGGAGTGACAGAAGATTTATTTCATCCCCATTTCACGGTTCAGCTCGTAGCATTGCTAATACGTCCTACCCACCCTTAATTAATCTCTTCATCGACTTCACCGTTACACCGTTATATGCTGATCCCGATAATCGTATCATTTGTTCGAGGAAACAGATTAAAAACACTGGTTCGGACACTCAATAAAGGCAAATAAATATGTTTACCCTGTAAGAAACACCACGTCACACGATTAAGACCTAACGTAATAGCGGTCGCCTTCAACAAAAACTTTTTAATCAAGACTGGCAAACCTGAATATCTTTTTAGAAAACTTACTTCGAGACATCAGTTTAAGGCAGACCGCATTAGGAAGATATCATGAGATCGATGCAGCGCTGTGTTGAGAGAATTACCCCCTGGAGTTTTATTATCAAATCAAAGCTTGACCAATTTATCGGCTTGGGGCAGCTCGGTTTTATTGGTTTGAGTATGTAAAGGATAATTATCCTTTACATTCTACCGTCGAATAAGATGGCTTTTAACTGCCAAGTACCGTAAAATGGGGTGACTTTAGAAATACTAGGCTAATCTGATAGTTTTTTAAATATTGATTCATAGAATAGAATAGAATAGAATAGAAAAACGTTTATTCGACAAACACATCAAAGCAAGGGTTACATATTTAGTAGAAGAAATACAGTGATATAATAAAACTAGTTCTTATATTCTAACAAGCGGCACTAACAGAATAAAATAAAAAAGTGACAGTTTTAAAAAAAAAAAAATAACAAATTTTAATGATGATGATGTGTGCCGAAATGGTCTCCACTCAGCGAAATGGTTGGCATGAGGATGTCAACCTTGCTGATTTTCAGGGGAGCCAGGCGGCGGGTTGCTTGGGACAGCGTACTGTGACTTACATAGGACAAATACATTACAAGGGATTCAATATAGACGATACATACATACATACACAATATAGCTATAATACTGAGACTCCAAAGAAAGTAAATAAACATAAAGAGGAACTATCATGTACAAAATGTGATGAATGAAGGGAAATAAATGAGATATAGAGAGCCACTTAAATAAATCATTACTGTGACGTATAAAGAAGCTGATTGCATGACTACACGCCCCAGACTTTATGCCTTTTGTTGGTTCAAGAGATGCTGTTTTAGCTTATGCTTAAAGCTACTAACAGAATTACAATTTTTGATCGGTGGTGGAAGGTTATTCCAGCATTTCGTGGCAGCGTAGCGAAAGCTGCCACGAAAGGCAGCAGTACTGTGTCTAGGGCATAATAGTCTGCAAACAATTCGTTGTCGCTGAGAGATGGCGAGCTTGTCAAATAGATAATCTGGTTTTTTGTTTTTTAAAATACCGAAAAGAAGCGTGGCGAAATGTAAAGAACGTCGAGCGCTCATATTTAACAATTTATTATTGTTAAGGTGTGGAGTAATATGTGATCGGCGAGGTATAGGGAAACAAAAACGTGCACACGCGTTTTGAATACGCTGGACTACTTTTTTAGTTCTTGCTAATATACACTCTCCATACACAGAATCTCCAAAGTTGAGCTTAGAGAGAATAAGCGAATCGCATAACTTAGCCCGAAGGTCTACACTAAGAAAATTACTTGATTCATATGTCTATTTCAGTTCTTTCTCGACATCACTTTTATATAATTTATATGACTTTCAGGTGCACGATATAATGGATGTCCAGCGAGGTATGTGCCGCTGCAGTATTAAAGAGAACACCACTGCATCGGGTTTAAACCAGTTTAAACCAGTGTTAAAACTTTGTTATTTGTTATTTGGGAGCGCGATGTAAGCGTGGTTTTTGCGGCGGACTTTAACTTGAAATATTGGATAGTTTCAGCTATTTTCAACGGTAATTTACTATGGCTTCGTTTACTATTAATATATTCAATTGGAATTTGACCGTGTCCGTTAAAAGTCGAGATATTTTTTGTAATATTTTTCGAAGAGGTTAATAAAAAATAATCAAACATTTCTTTATAACTTTTGCATCCATAATGCAGGCATACACTCGACCAAAATTATAAATATGAACCAAATTGAAAATAAATTTAATGCAACCATCACATAATGAAGGCTCTTAAAATACGAGTGAGAGCCAGAAACATCTGGAAGCCGTTAGTGCTCGCCTCAGTGAACATTCCTGACGCACTACCAGTGTTGAGGAACCCGTAGTTCTTTAAAGAAAACCGGTTGACAAACCTGAACAGACATACGAGAAAATATGTAAAATGTTTAAACCAAATTGCTTTTAGCCTAAACATTTCTAACAGCATAATACTGTAAAGGGAAGTGCACTCAATGCCGTTTGTATCCAGTGCCGGGTCTGCCGGTAAGCACAGATAATAGAAAATTTAAGGCTTTCGTTTAAATTCATGTTCGTGTTTGGGAGTCGGGCATAATTTAGCGCGTACCGAACTACGAACGTAGGGTTGGCATATAGTGGCTACTTCTGTTTTTCACTAAGGTTGGATATAAGTGTCAAACTCGATTTGGCCTAAAATTTTATATTGAATGTCAATAGAATATGTATTAAATGTCGTGTGGTTGCCGGGTTAGAATAGGGGTGGAATAACATCTATCAGCACCGATTCCCATTTTGTCTATTCATTTTGTATTTGAAAATTTCTGTTATTTATGATGATTCGTACCTAGAGGCGACTAAGGGAAAAAGGGTTGTAGTAATATTAGGCGATGGGCTTGCAACCTGTCACTAATACACTAGTAAACTTCTTGGCCTGATTGTGTAAAATGTGGTTATAGTAGAATTATAAAAAAGTATTTTTAGAGTTGTCGGTATTTCTGTAGCTCTGCCTACCCCACTCTGGGAATGAAGGCGTGATGATATGTATGTACGAAGAAATTTATTTATGGTATGGAGAAGCTCACAGACGTACCTGTTATTTTATCGAAATACCTTTCGACAAACGAATAATTTTGCAGAATTTCTGGCCGCATGAGTTAATATAAAAGGATAGGTTACCCCCACAGACATTTGCGGGCGTCAGAGTTCACCCAAGATTTCCAAAAGGAACTATGGCCCATTTAGAAGACACTGAACAGGGTCAGGTCCCAAGTTGGCCGTTGCAAGCAAAACATGGCCGGGTGGGGATTGCTCCGTGATCGCTTAACTAAATGTATCTGCGATTCAGGACCCCAAGCTATCGAGTACCTGCTATTGAGCCCCGCATGCGCACTCCTGCTTGGTGTGGTACCTGAGGGACGCGACGGCCGGAACCAACAGCAAAGATGCTGTGCACGCATTAATCATAGGTTATCAATATTTGAATTAGCCGCCGATTTCGTCGGTCGCCCGCGCTATCGACACGCGAATACAACTCCGCGCGCTTCAACCAATCACAGAGAAGCATCATGGCCGAAGCACTTTTGGGAAAGCCGTGTGGATCAGTCTCTCGTACTTTCGGGATATATTTAAGTTAATAGTGGAATATTCGGTTGATGTAATAGTTATAAGGATTTATTATTTATTGGACTAGATGTGAAAGTGTTTGTAGTGGAGATCTGGCTTCGGACACTATAAGCATGCACGGCGGCGACACACTGCGGCGAGTGGAACCGTTGGAACAAGGTTGGTGATTTCCCTTTTGATGTTCTAACATTAATGCGGCACTGGGGAACCAAGTCAACTTAACCACCCTATGCTTAATACAGTCCTCCATCTCTATTTTTCAAAAGATACACATTCATATCTAGACAGATGCGTTCGCTAACTAGCGTTTCTATTCATTTGATTTTTAAACCAATCGCGTCACTGGTAGATTACGTGACTTTTCGTATGACGTGATCTACCAGTGACGCGTTGGTTTAAAAAAAAAACGAATCGAAACGCTAGTTAGCGAACGCATCTTGGCTAGGGTCTCTGAGCCTATAGCCAAGATGCGTTTGCTTACTAGCGAATCGATTGTCACTAGTAGATCACGTGACTTTTCGTATGACGTGATGTAGCACTGACGCGATTGGTTTATTTATTTATTTATTTATTTAATCTTTATTGCACAAAAAAAGAATACACTTAATATGCAAAAGGCGAACTTAAAAAACAAAACGAAACGAAACGCTAGTTAGCGAAGGCATTCCGACTAGGGCCTCATGGCCGTTGACACCGCTGCTTATCTACCGGGCATCATGCATTTAAGGAACCTCGACTCGAGAGAAGAAGACTTCCCAAGACTTTTGCAGCATTTGGATTGCCAAGTGTAGAATCTAATGTGGAATCTCTCTAAGCTAGTTTTTTCACCGGTTGTCTTAACCATACTATAGAACACAACAATTACACTGCTTGGTGGTAGGTTAAGGGGTAAACGTAAGATGGTAGTGGCAATCATGACGGATCCTGCGCAAGTGGTAGGGACTACCACTCGCTGGATTTATTTATATATAGTAAATAAATAAATATTTGAGGACAATCCTATAGGTACCCTTACGTGAGTAAAATGAAGTAGTCCAGATTAACAAACACGCTTTTATTAAAGGTCCCACAATGTTTCGTAAGCTAGGATAGACAAGTAGATTAAAGCGAAAGCACAACAAGAGAAGTCACACGCGCACACAGGGAAAGTCACAAACACCAGAGAAAGAGTCAAAAGATAGAAGACAGGTAATTAAGCAAGTCTAGCACTATCAGCGAACTATTTGCGTACTTTATATTAGGAGCTCGAGAGGCATGCATTCGCCGTCGCGGTGGAGATCGGACTGGCGGCTGCTGCGCCGCGCGGGCGCAGGCCGCCGCGCGTACAACCGGTAACTCGCCATGCGTACCCCGCTGAGCGCAAGTTAGATTTTTACCGACTTCAGCAGGGGAGGTTAATGTGTTTAAATTGTATTTTTAATTGTTCATTTTCGTGCACCGTGGTCGCTACACTACTCCCCCGCTGAGACCGTTGCTCGCTACGGTCGATAGTAGTCGGGAAAACGCACAAGTCGGCCACTGCGTGTTTTCCTTTCTGGTACCGTGGACATCTCGGTTGCATTTTCCTTAGCCATATAAGCTGGTTTCACTCTATCTACTGAAACAGTGGAGTGTCTACCTTGGATGTCCAGCTTCATGGTTTTTGCTCCACGCTCCAAGACTTTGTATGGACCGGTGTACGGTGGCTCAAGCGATCTTCTGGCAGCCCCTTGGCGTAGGAAGACATATTCGGCCGTCATCAGATTCTTGGGCATATAGAACGTCTTTTGTGAGTGCCAACTTGCAGGTTCAGGTGTAAGCTTCGCGATGTGGTGCCGTAGTCGTGCTGCGAAGTTCGTGACATCAAGAGTGTCGTTTTTGGATGGGGCAAAGAACTCACCAGGTAGGCGTAAGGGCTCGCCGTATACTAGCTCAGCTGCTGACGCTTTGATGTCCTGTTTCCACGAACTGCGGATACCCAGAAGAATTAGTGGAAGCACCTCAACCCAGTGGATGCTCGTGTGGCACATAATTGCCGCCTTCAACTGACGATGAAGTCGTTCCACCATACCATTGCAGGCAGGGTGGTAGGCAGTAGTAGGCCGGTGCTCTGCGCCTAGGATGCGTGAAATACGCTGGAATAGTTCGCACTCGAACTGTCTGCCTCTGTCGGTGGTTATCTTCTCCGGGCAACCGAAGCGCGCGACCCAGCCGGCAATAAATGTCCGGGCGCAGGTCTCTGCAGTGATGTCGGCGATGGGGTACGCCTCAGGCCATCGTGTATAACGGTCGACGGCCGTGAGACAGTATCTGAAACCAGAAGAAAGTGGTAAGGGCCCTACGATGTCCATGTGGACATGGGAGAAGCGGTTGCTGGGGATAGGAATAGGAGTTAGTGGAGAGATGGTGTGGCGAGAAATCTTGGTTTTTTGGCAATCGTTGCATTCTCTTGCCCATGCACGGCAATCTCGTTTCACGCCTGGCCAGACAAATCTCTGTGACACTAATCTGGATGTTGTTTTTATGCCAGGGTGGCTCAGGTTGTGCATCGCATCAAATACTGATCTTCGAAATGCAAGTGTTACATATGGTCGAGGATTGGTGGTGGAGACATCACAGTACACTTCTGTGTATGAGTCTCGTAATTGATGGGTACTGTAACTGCCTCAATTCTTGATAATGCATCGGCGACCACATTTTCCTTTCCCGCGACGAAGCGAATATCTGTGCTGAACTGTGATATCAGATCCAGATAACGGAATTGCCTTGGGGAACATTTGTCACGGCGTGACGCAAAGGCATACGTCAAGGGCTTGTGATCTGTGTAAATTGACACAAATTGACCTAGTCCCAAATTAAACTCTAGGCTTGTGCTATGGGTACGAGATAACAATAAACATACTTAAATACATAGAAAATATCTAAGACTAAGAACCCGGGACCGCTTGCATCATAGACATGGTCACTACCAGCGGTTTTGGGTTCAATCCCCGGAATGGGTAAGTAACTTAATAATTTGTGAAATGAGCACGAATTTTTTTCCAAAGTGATGTATGATTTTAGGTATTTAATCTTCTATACTATAGTCTAGTTTTCAAATTACAAGCCTGAAAAAATTCTCCTTTGATATTTTTTTACTAATTATAATCTAACGAGACAGCCCTAAGTACTCAACACACATATACTGCGCTGAATGTGCTGTACAGACCCTCGCAAATTCACTCCGCTCTCCATTTATCCATAACATGAACCAGTAAATTAATTTCAAATATATTAAAACAATGTTCATGAATACTTCTTTGATTCTGATTCAAAATGGTGGCTGTTAGCAAACCTGGACTTGATTGTAGTGTTTTTAGAAGGTAAAAAGAATTATCTTACTGCAGTAAAAAGAGCACTTTCACCAACTTAATAAACTTTAAAGAAAATTAAAGAACTTTGGTGGTGCTGCACCCTAACGCCAATAGGCGCCCACGCAGCATGTGTTGCGGCACTAGTACTACAACGCTGATTTTCAGCAGATCCCTAGATTGCCAACGACGATAAACAACATCCCAAGAAAAACTTGAAACTTGCTGTCTTGTTAAATGCGCTCGCACTTCTTCACTTCGGATCCACACTCGCACAAAGGATAAAAGTGTGTCACGAAACAAAAACGATAAAACGAAAAAGAATCGGGCAACAGCATGTCGGACCATGCTCAGTGTAGAGTTCCAAAGCTGTTAAGTACTACAAACATAAAACCTAACAAGAAACAAGTAACCAATTTTCTAATTAAAATCATGTGGTGCCGTTTTAGATGATTATAGTAGATATAAATACTTTAATCGCCGTGATAGTTTTCCTTTTAAATTCGTTATATGCGCTGTCATTTAAGTATTTTTTTCGAATTTGTAGTATGTGTAGTTGTGGCTGTTGGGGACACACACACACACTATTTCATAAACGGATCTTCTAATGGAAAATTTATTGACAAACCCGTAATATTTTTGAAAAACCAATTCAACGGCACCCTACACTCTACCACAGGTAGACGGAAAAAAAAAACATCCACACTTAACGTGTAGAGGAAATAATTATGTATAGAGGATTTTATTTTAGCACTTTGTTATCGGGACGTATATGTATATATTCATGCTAAATTACAGCTTTCTAGTACTAAGAGTCTCTGCCCTAGGACTGTAGGACGTACGGGCGAACGGATGGACATGGAGGACTATAAGGGTCCCTAGTTTGACTACGAATCCCTAAAAACGAAAAAGGTCATGTTATTGTTAAGAAACAACATCACCGTTCGCGTTGCGCCTTCACTTTTGACGTAATATAATTTCGCGCAACTCTATTTCGACGTCCTACACGTAGTGCTTGCACGCTCGTATACTTCGACAAAATTGCATAATTCTCTTTCGCCGTAATTTAACTAGATGGCGCCATTTACTGAGAAATCCTCTAAGTCGTACGGTAAATAGAGGAAGTGCATCTTACAATATTCATGTTTTAATACATGTTATAGGTACTTGGTAATGCCCGTGTGGTTGCCGGGTTACAACAGGGCCACTCCATGTCTTCCCTTGGATATCGTAAGAGGCGCCTAATAAGGGAATATAGGCTTGTAGTACTGTTATGTTAGGCGATGGACTTGCAACCTGTCACTTACACTAGTAAACTTCTTGGCCTTCACATATAAATAACATCACGCCTTCATTCCCAGAGTAGAGGCAGAGCTGCAGAAATACCAACAACTCCAAAAAGACTTTTTGATAATTCTGTAACAACATTTTGCACAATCAGGGGGCCTATCATGAGGTCCTTATTTCCAGCCAGTTCTCGCCGATAACAGAATGGCATGTCAAATTCGTATTACGAGCTCATTAAACGCCATTCTGTTTTCGGATATCCGATTTTAGCCGGGCAGCGACGCTGCCTGGCGTATAAACCTATTATGAGGTCTTATTTGACGTTCTGTTTACGGCCTCAAGTGTCAAAATAATTTAAAATAAACAATTCTGAAAAAGTTGGTATTGGGTGGCTTTTTAACAATTGTTTAGATTTATAATGAATATTAAAATGAGTTTATAGATTTTAAATTAGCAAATTGGTTAATATAAGTGCAAGTGCGTGTCTTGAATTTATTATAAATTGTGATTACTGAATAATATTACGTTTAAATATGAGTACCTTATCGTAATTAATATCCATAAAGTCAACCGGTTAAAATCATACTACTTATAACTTATAATAAACAAAAACGAATGGATGCCTAAAACTGTGATGATAATAATAGTGTTATTTGTAAACGCTCTAAAACCTTGAATTTGAATTGTAACTTGTCAAAATTTTAACCGATCGCGTCGGGCGACTCGGGCGTCGGCAGTCGGCATCGCGTAAGTTGTTTGTTTCGCGCCTTCTTTACTCGCAAACTACAAGCGCCTCATAAATTTTAAATCTTTCCTTATTGTATTACCTTATCATGGCCGATGAATTGGCTATTTTCGAATTTTTGGAAAGTGATGCTAATATCGAGGCGAACCAAAAACGCAGGGCGTTGAGATCCCAAAGTGATCCGTTTGGCATGGGCGATGTCGAATTCATTAAACGATATCGTTTGTCCAAGCAATTGGTGTGCGATCTCTGCGAGGAACTTCGCCCCTACATGTCTCAGCCGATCAAGGCCACTGACCTATCAGTGGAAACCAAAGTGAGTATGGTACCTATATTGATTCTATTAAAAGGTGTTCAGTAAGAACCTTACAAGTTAATTCTTGTTTTATCTTGTACTAGCTGTTCCCGCGGGAACAGTGCAATTCAGTCCGGGATAAAGAGTACCTTATGTCCTATTCCAAAACCTAACTTATATGTGTGCCAAGTTTCATCCCAATCCATTCTGTGGTTGAATCATAATTGAGTAAAAAACATCCAAACTTTCTCTTTTATAACATTAGTTAGATAAGATTCCTCTGTTATAATTATAATACCTATTAGCCTTAACCTATAATTATTATCAAATGCATTGTATGAAATATTTTTAATGTCTGGAAATCTTGCCAAATATGTATCTTTTACCATTTAAGGGCAATTTTTTTATAATATGCTTTTTTATAGATTCTTACAGCGCTGTCGTTTTATGGAATGGGCTCCTACCAGATAGGAGATATAGCAGCCCATTCAATAGCACAATCTACAGTGTCAACTGTGATTGCTGAGGTGACAAAATGCCTGAACATGCCACAAATCACAAGAAAATATATAGTGTTCCCTCAAAGCAGTCAAGAGAGAAGGACAAATATCATAAGGCAAGTATTCTTTCTTAACTTCAGTCAAATTATATATTATACTAACCATTATACGTAGATTAGGGAGAGAGGCCTTTTCCCAGCAGTGGGACACTATGGGCTCATAATAATAATTATATATAAATCTTTACAGATATCATGAAATGTATGGTATGCCAGGTGTCTTGGGGTGCATTGATTGCAGTCAGGTAGCTATTGTGCGACCCAAAGACAATGAAGAACGTTTTTACTGCAGGAAGCAGTACCTACCATTCCCTAAATGTTCAATTGGTAAGTCGGCCATATATTTTATAGGCATTTAAAAACTACTAAAAAAGGTCCATTTGTAACATTCTTTGCACATCAGTAAAATGATCTTTAAGTTAATGTGGTCAGCAAATTAGATAAGTGATATTTGCAGGTGATTGTGTGGATAGTGTGCAATCATTATTAAAAATGTATACACCATATTTACAGGAATAACTTCCTGCTATAAAATAAATTAATAATATAGTTTTATATCCTAAAACAATTTGTACTTTAAAATTTAATTTATGAAGTAGGAACCAAATTTATAATTAATGAATTTAAGGTTTGAAATTCAAAGAGGTTTTGTCATTTTAGGTATCATGTATTTGAATATTATATTGTAATTTTCTAATTTCTATTTTTTTTTCAGATTTGTAATGCTGACTTAGCTTTTATAAGTGTTGATGCAAGCTATGGTGGGGCATCTCATGACTCTTTCATATGGGCTAATCACCCATTAAAATCCCATATGGAGGAGATCAGTAGCAGAGAAGGTGTTTGGTTTCTTGGTAAGTTAATATTCATTTCTTATATAGAATCGGATAGGAAAATTATCAAGGCTCAAATCTACAAATACCTTTTAATAATATGAAATCAAACTTCTACTAGCAATTAATTACATTTTATTTTATTATTGATTTGTGAAATAGCATCTAATTTCATTTTGTTTGCAGGGGATTCTGGATATGCCCAACGAAAATGCACCATGACGCCAATAATAAATGCCGCACCTGGCACACCAGAGGCACATTACAACTATATCCATGTGAGAGCGAGGAACACAATCGAAAGGGCAATTGGGCTTCTTAAGGCACGCTTTCGCTGCTTACTTGCTCACAGGGTGTTACATTACTCACCAGCAGTAGCAGCCACTATTGTAAACGCGTGTGTAGTATTGCACAACATTTGCAATAGGGCTAACCTTGCTGAGCAAGTACTCAACGAAAGGCAAGCCAGAAGAGAAGCTCAACGCCAGCCTAGTACCAGCTCTCACATGGATACAGAATCCAGTGGAGCTGCCTCTGCATCATCTCAGGCCCAGCAGTTAGCTGAAGGTGTGGCAGCACGAAATAACTTAATCAACCGCTTATGGAGAATGTGCCAATAATTCTGAAAAAACATTATTTTATATGTATACTATTTGCTACATTTTTACTAAACTTTTTATAAGTACAACCTTATTTATTTCATCCCGCCAACCTTTCATTTCTATCAAAGTGCGCGACATGTTAGACAGCATTTCCAGCATTGCCATCTGTGTTATGCCTCTTTGCCTCTCGTACTCTGTCCTCGCTTGACAAGATTCCACCAGATGGCGTCTCGCTGTCTGCTGCGAGTACGGAGCACCAGCACGGCGCCTGCGGGGTGCTGCTGCTGTACTAGAAGGTGTTGGTGAGGCCACAACGGGGTGCACTGGCACGCTCCCTTCCATAGGCTCGCTCACTCCCATTGGCTCGCTGACTACTATATGCTCGGTAACTCCCATGAGCTCGCACATTCTTTCAGAGTTATGCACATCAATCACTTCACGGCGAGGCGGCATCCCGAGCACCGGAGAAGGCTCCTGCTGGCTATCTTCGCTCACTGGAGTGGTAACACTTGTTGGCAAACAAAGAGAAAATAAATGAAATGTTTGCAACCGTTCCCTTAAATATACTTAGATAGAGAAATAAATACTTAAATACATAGAAAACATCCAAGACTCGGGAACAAATACTCGAGCTCATCACACAAATATCTGCCCTTATCGGGATTTGAACCCGGGACCGCCGGCTTCGGAGGCAGAGTCACTCCCAACTATGCAAACGTGTCGTCGCCGTATTAGTCATTCATTGGGTATACTTACCGTAACACGGGGTGAATAGGGACACATCCTAAAATGAAGCATGTTACTAATTATAAGACGGAAATTTTTCAAATAGAACGTAACGTTATTTTAATTTAATTATTGTTCTTTGTAATAAGTTATGCCTTATGTTTTTTTTGTATTCACCCCTTACTTCCCTATATATTCCGTTTTAAGGTACATATAGATTAGTAGGTATCTTACCTATATACAAATTGGTGAAAGGGCTCCACTCGCACGTTTGGTAAACCCGACCCGAAATCCTGCCCTAAGATATTGAGAAATTTATTCTCAATATCATTAAGATTACCGGCGGAAGAGGACCGCCGCCTGTCCGACCCTGAGAAGCCCTGATTGCAGCTACTTTTCAATTTTGCTTTATAGTCTACCCAATTACTAAAACAATTAAAATAATGTTGTCACTGTTGGAAAAAGGTAGTTCAATGCAAATAAGTAACACGGAGCGTAGCGCCGCCGCCTGCCACGACGCGCGGTTGAGCGTAAGGGGAATGAACCACCACACAATGATGTTATTATTATATAGATGATACTTGTGATTTCATTGCCATCACATATCCACTGTAAATAATCCGTCGATTCGACGGCGCCGCGAGAAGTTTTAGACAATTAAAAGCGTGATCCAACTAATCGACTACTCGCATGAGACAATTGAGATGGAATGGAAATTTAAGCAGGTATACTATTCAATGTTAGGTACAAACTTAATTGGTCCATCCAGCTTTGCGTCTCAAGTAAATTGTTCGGTTTGCCATAGGAACTTACCGTAGACCATCCCTTTCAAACTTTCGACGCACCTTCCCCTAAAGCGTTCAGGTTTTGAGCGATCGACTCCCACACCTTACTTATTGCCAAGTCTGTCACTATTTAGAACTAGTGACTGACTAAGGTCCAATTTCACTATACAACTATATAACCACTTAACAGATGATAAGACCGTTAATAGTTGTCAAAATGTATGAACTAACATTTCATTAACATTGATTAAGATTAACATTGTATGGTGAAATTGGTAGCTAGCTATCTTCCCAGGCAGTTAGTTTCTATCCTTGATGATAAAAACACAAAATCATGATTCTAATCTCGTATTAACTCATATTTTCATTGTGATAAATTGATGAAATTAGTCCAAATCTCATATATTGGTAGGTTTAATGGAATATTGTTTAGTTCTGTTTTTACATTTACATTGTGCCAAATAGATAATTTATTGGTAAATATACAATATTTTTTTACAAGCCAATTTAAAATAGGTAGATAGGTAAAATTTTAAATAAATGAACACTGAAATTTACAAATTATTTACTAACAAGTGTCTCTTCCTACATTGATTGCATTCAGGTAGGGATGGTCCAGTCAATTTATCATGAGACTATTACTGCATACAGAATGGGTACCTAATCAGCAAGTCAAATCATCTTTAATGTGAAAGTAACTTTTACTATTTAATTCATTTAAAACAATAAACAGTTAAAAGATTTTAAAACAATAAATAGTTATAAATGGTTATACATTTGGTTTTTTGTATATTTACATTATATAATATTCGTAGCTACTTTAACAGAATGCTATTATTTTAAGGTTTGATGCATTCCAATTAATGAGTTCATAGTATAAATGCTTGACCTTCACATTTTCAAATAAAACATCACATTAAAGTAATCAGTCACAAAGAAGTAATCATATTTAATAACAAACACTGAGGTCAAAAGTTATTGATATTTTAATGCAACAAAAATGTTCCCTTGTTAACAGGTACCTAACATTTGCAATAGGCCTAATCTGCTGAACAAGTTTCGGAGAAAGAGTTGCTTGTGAGTAGACACCAACCCAATCTCACATGCATTCACGGCCAGTGTAGATACCTCCATGTCCACCCAGATGCAGTAATTATAACAGCAACCTGCGGATGTCTCATTGCCAAACCTAATGAAAAAACAATAAATAAAATAAATAAATAAATGTTATGGGACAATATCACAAAAATTTACCTAGTCCGAAACTAATATTAACATTTTTGGAAAGATTGCCTTAGCACAGGGAGTAATGAGGCTATTTCTTGTGCTAAGAGTAGTCATGGATCAAGTGCCATTGCGTCATATAATTTTTAATTAGTTTAGGTGTGGTTTAGGTTTAGGTACATAGCATGAGTAAATTGTTCCTTTGAGCGCTGTCTCGCCAACAAACTGCTGTCAGTTTGGCAAGGTTAAAAAGTTAATGCAAAATGTTGTATACAAAATTTGAAAGAAATTTTTAAAAAAGCTTGTCTTTTACTATTAATAGGTCCTAGATAACAATAAACTTGATTTTATAGAAGACATTCAAGACTTAGGAACAAATACTCATGCTCATCACACAAATATTATTCAAATTCAAATAGTTTATTTCGAATAACAGTGATTCATTTCGTTAGTAACAAAGAGATTAATTATCCTTAAAAAAACTATGTTAGTGATACATTTTATCTGCCCTTACTGGGATTTAAACCTGGGACCGCTAGCTTCAAAGTCAGGGTTATTAATAACTAGTTCAATGTGTCGTCAATTTAATATTTGTTTTTTTTACTTGTGTGAACCTTAACTTTGTTTTTTCTAGGTACTATTCACTTACCTTAAAATAGTTGAAACGTTTTTAGTTATGCGATCCTCGACGGCTATCGAGTATAGTAGAGAGGTGAGTTGAGTGTCCTTTGCCGTTCGAACTCGAACTGTGTCTTCACCTATACGGCCTGGTAGGTTTATTTGGTGGTAGGAGGACTAAAAGCCTGCGCGTAAACGCTTTATGGAGTCCTCGGACGGTAATTTAACGACCTCCATGTTGCGTAAATACAAGCAACAGTCAATGGTGTCGCTCTCTTGAGCGGCGTTGGCAGGTTTCGCTAACAATGTGGACACTTTGATGTTTCTTGCTCTCGTAAGTCTCGTAATTTGATTAAATATTTTCAATTCTTTATAATATCGTGCTAGCTGTTTTTTAACAGCTCGCTGCAGAAACCACGTTATGGCGTCATAATAATACTCCTCAACCAAAACTATAATTAATTGTGCACACAAGCTAAGAGCTAAAAAAATCTAAATAAAAGTTTGTTTACATCAAGTACATCAACTAAGTAGGTAAGTAAGTGCCTTGCCCACCCCACCATGTCATGTGCGTTCGAAACATTTAATCCGTTTGTTCCGAGTTTAACAATTTTTTATTTTTTTTCATTAAATTAGTAAATAAAAACAGAATTCACTATTTTTTGAAGAGTTTTTGTTTAGTTATTAAATGTTTGTATCATTTACTTCGTATAAGTTGCAAAATAAATGTCAAATTTGCAAATCCAAAAATAAATAATATTGGTAAAAATCCGGAAGACTTTCGGAACGACACCTTGTATATTTATACTATAAAAAAGTATAAATTACCAAAGACAATAAACGGGCAGCTTGGGCTTTCATCCATTCTGTAAACAGGGTTCTGGTAATAGCTTTTTAAGCAAGGCAGTTTAAGGCCGTAAACTGAAATGTCAGAAAACATAATGTTTTACTAAAAGCTCATGATAGGCCCCCAGGTTAAGAAGTTTACTAGTGTATAAATACATCAACATATAAATTTGCCTCTCTGGGAATGAAGGCGTGATGTTATGTATGTATGTATGTATGTACGTAACATAAAAAATAGGTTTATCTAAGTGTTAAAGTTTAAAAATTATAAAAAAAAAACTAGCGACCCGCCAGCGGCTTCGCCCCACCGTTTTTTTTCTTTCATGTAACTAAGGGGTTTAAAATAAGATTTTTGCCCTATTTTCAGACGTTTAGTCACACAATATTTCATAAGAATTGGTCAAGCCTTTTCGGAGGAGTTTTGTAACAAACATTGTGACACGTACATTATTTGAACATTAAGACTTTTTCGTCATTGAAATAAGTTTACAGTGGCTTATAAGGTTACTAAAATGGCCAGAACCGGTACATCTACCTTACTCAGAGGCATTACAGAGATTAATAACTCGTTCTTTTGCACTTGTGTAAGAAAAATCGTTACCAAGGAAATACTAAATTGTTATTAAGTGACTTGAGTGCGGCCTTTTGACACCACAATATTGCATTCTTATTGGGTTTAAATACTTGTACAGTCAAGTTCAAAAGAATGTATACACTTTAGTACCTTGTCACTTTAATCGCTAGGATAATTTCATATGGCAGTTTAAACATGACGTTAAATAGACAAGGTACTAAAGTGTATACATACTTTTGAACTTGACTGTACGAACGATTGCCAAACTGGAACCCTGATCCTCTACAGAACTGTGTCACAGTGACTTTTTGTTGGACAATTCTTACGACTTGACGGGTCATGGTTTCATATTGCCGATTGTATTTACTTATTCCAAATGGCATCCCAATATTCTATTTCTAAATAAAAGCCTGTACAAAATCAAGAAAGATAACGTATTCTCTTGCACAGCAAATCTTTGCCAGTGGTAAACAAAATAAACAATACGACACACAACTTGAGCAAACCTCCTAAAAAAAGTAAAAACCTCCTAAATTCACCTGAGCAACTCGGTAACGAAATGGCGGAACGCAATAAAATCAAGAACACGGAAAAACAGGCGCAAATAAATAAAATTTACTCGCCGTGGACTTTTTTTATTAAAACCCTAAGAGCGTCATAAAAAAGGGGGGTATAGCCGAAATTTATTCATTTCGGAACATAATTTGGGGCGTATTTTAATAAAAACGCTACTTGAGTTCTTCTCCTCGTTTGAATTTTCATCTTGGCCTGATCCTTGAAGATTTGGAGTGAGTGCTGAATAAAGGACGTTAAGACTATGTTTTATGTATGAAGGGATCTATTTTATACTAACAGAAAAAGTTTAAAATACTAGAACCCTATGGTAATTGTAAATGAATCCCAAAAAATGATTAGTAAATCTGGATTACTTGTTTTCTCCTACACAAATGTACTCATTCCCAAACTAAAGTCTATGCTTGAACTATAATGAAACGGATACCGTGGATTAGCGACGTAGCAAGAGTAGCAAATACTACGTGCACCCACGTCTTCCTGACATGTTATAATTTGGGCTTTTTAGGGTTCTTTACCCAAAGGGTAAAAACGGGACCCTGTTACTAAGACTCCGCTGTCTGTCTGTCACCAGGTTGTATCTCATGAACCGTGATAGCAAGACAGTTGAAATTCTGATGATGTATGATATAAATATAGTGTCTAATCTTGTATCGATAATGGTACGGAACCCTTCGTGCGTGAGTGCAACTCACATTTGGCCCGTTATTAAACACTTAGCATGTTTATGTTGGTAGTTTAAATTAAATGAACATAAATGAGTTTATGTTATCGTTCACCGGGATTCCTGGTGTGTCTGTAACCACGGTGGTGGCTGTATTAAGATCGTAAAAAAAACGGCAATAATCACGTTTGTTGTATGGGAACCCTTAAACGAATAAACAACAACTAAATATTCTGTAATTTATTCAAGCGTCTACCTGGGCATCTATTCTAGATACTGAGTTAAAACGATATTGCGCTTGACGTGTTTTAGAATCGTTTTTGATTCGGCCGCCATTACTGAGTTACATAAATCATCAATACGTTGACAATACGGAAACGCGTCAAAGGCGACATCGTTTTTACAGTGTAGAATCTCAGCCCTGTTCCCGTTTTTAATATCGAGCATAAAACGGCAAACAAATACGTTTGTTTTATAAGAGCCCTCTTAATTATTATTTTTTAGTTTGATTGTACAATTAAATATTCTGTGAATATTTCAAGCATTTAACTGTTGCCGTTATTAGTATCGAGCAAAAAACGGCAAAAAATCACGTTTGTTGTATGGGAGCCCCGCTTAAATATTTATTTTATTCCGTTTTTAGCATTTTTTATAGCGGCAACAGAAATACATCATCTCCGAATATTTCAACTGTCTAACTAACACGGTTCATGAGTATAGCCTGGTGACAGACAGACGGACAGTGGAGTCTTAGTAATAGGATTCCATTTTTGACCTTTGGGTACGGAACCATTAAAACTTACCTAAACACATAACATAACATCACGCCTTCATTCACAGTGGGGTAGGCAGAGCTACAGAAATACCAACAACTCTAAAAAGAACTGTTGGTAATTCTGTAACCACATTTTGCACAATCAGGCCAAGAAGTTTACTAGTGTATTAGTGACAGGTTGCAAGCCCATCGCCTAACAGTACTACAAGCCCTTATTCCCTTAGTCGCCTCTTACGACATCCACGGGAAGACATAGAGTGGCGCTATTATAACCCGGCAACCACACGGGCAACTAAAAGATAGATAGATAGATAGATAAAACGTTTATTTGCGTACTACAAATCACACACACAATTGACAAAGGTAATTAAAAACAACAAAATTACATTAAAAATACACAAAAAAGTTGCCAGAAGAATGTGTGCGTTGCAGCAGTGCAAAAAGGAAATGGCTCAGCGTATAGCTTTGCTCATGATGAGCAAAACGCTGATATTCTGCAACAACCCCGAGGAACGACAGAGCTACAACAAGCAAACTCATAGGCAAAAAGAACAAGATAATAATATTTCAAACAAAAACATACTGTCATGCATTGGCGTGCTTGTGCGAAAAAACTAAATGTTACCTAATCAATATAAATTAAATTATAATGACTTCTCACTGTCAAACAACAGCATGCAATATCACCTTCCATTTCCAATGAGATTCTCCGAGCATTAAAATAAATATTAGTTGTCTGTTGCACACTGAAAGACCAATATTTTTACTTACACGATATTCCTTTTCAGATTATTACTGGAATTTATTGAATGATTCAATCAACGAAATGAATATTTTTTCGGATGGCATAATCCAATTTTCTCTTTATAAGTCGACGTCGAAATAAATAAGATGATGTCGGAAATAAGAGAGACCGCAAGTGCCGACCAATAAAATACATCTAAATAGCCGGGCAAGAGCATGTCGGACCATGCTCAGTGTAGTGTTTCGAAGCCGTTAAGTACTTACCGCAAACAAAACCCAACAAGTAACAACTAATTTTCTATTTAAAGTCATTTGGCGCCATCTTAGATGATTTTAGTAGGTATAAATAGTTTAAACGCCTGTATCTCAAGAACCAATGATGTCTACTTAGTCATGATAGTTTTCCTTTTAAATTCGTTATTTATATGCACTTTCATTTAAGTTTTTTTTTCAAATATTTAGTATATAGACGGTTCTGTGACTCAACCTCGTATATTTAATTATGTCCAGTATAAACTGACACGCACTAAGTATGTACTCGCGTACTAAGTGAGTGTTAGTTTATACTGGACAATATTCTATATACGAGGTTGAGTCACAGAACCGTCGATATGTTGTTTTGGCTGTAGGGACACTTGACTATTACAAAAATTAGCGCTTTAAAGCTTAATATTTCATAAACGGATCCCTTGATCGAAAAAATGATTTTTACAACGACACCTCACACAATGAGGTAGACGAGAAAAATAAAATACATTCTCACGTTACGTGTAGGGAATATTTTATAAATATATATTTATTTATTTTTTTAATATATTTTTTTACATTTTATTGTACGACTTAATATAGAATAGTACCACTCCATGTCTTCCCGTGGATGTCGTAAGAGGCGACTAAGGGAATAAGGGCTTGTAGTACTGTTGGGCGATGGGCTTGCAACCTGTCACTAATACACTAGTAAACTTCTAAGCCTGTTTGTGCAACATGTGGTTACAGAGTTAAACAAGTCTTTTTAGAGTTGTTGGTATTTCTGTAACTCTACCTATCCCCCTCTGGGAATAAAGGCGTGATGTTATGTATGTATGTACGACTTAGTTGGCGTGACTAATATGTATATTCATGCCAAATTACTGCTTTCTAGTAGGTACTAAGAGTCTCTGCGCTAGGCTGCGGACGGACGGACGGACATGGAGAAACTATAATTTGACTACAGAACCCTAATAAAAAGTACTTAAGCGTAAAAGTTATATATCAGTCCTTATTTAGTATTTGAAGGCTAGCCTTACTATCAATACACAATAATTGAATAATTCAATAGCAATTATAATTTTCCAAAAAAAGTGTGTTTGTTTGTTGGTTCGTCGTATAGAACAGTTTGAGGGTATAGGGATTAACCATCTCGGAGACAAAGCCGAGGACAAAAGCGACTGTTAGAAGGTACATTGTTGCCGAGGGTAGAAAGTACGCAATTGATGGACGGAGGGCCGAAATGTAGTTAAGGCCCTCTAGTGTACGAGTCCATAAAATGCATTTTCTGCCGAGACAGACATAGTTCTTTTCTCAACTACCTTGGGGAAATTAAAGCATTACCACACACAGAATAGATTATACTTAACAGTACCTACAAGTACAGTTACATAAATACTTGATAAAAACACATGTTAAACATTTCTTAATGTGAAGTATTTACGTAATTGCCAAAATAATTATATTTCATATAAAAACGGCCTGTCAAAAAAGTTGTGTGTTCTGACCCCAAAATAGACCAAAAATTCATATATCCGAGCAGTTTTGAGAAAAGTAATTTTATAATAACACCTCATATTTTACGCTTTATATTAAAATGCATAATTTTATTTTTAGGGTTCCGTACCCAAAGGGTAATACGGGACGCTATTACTAAAACTCCGCTGTCCATCCGCCCGCCCGTCTGTCTGTCCGTTTTTCACCAGGCTGTATCTCATGAACCTTGATAGTTATACAGTTGAAATTTTCAGAGGTTATGTTTTTCTGTTACCGCTATAACAACAAATACTAAAAAACAATAAAATAATTTTTAGGAGGCTCCCATACAACAAACGAAGTATTTGCTCGTTTTTGTTCGATATTGATAACGGCAACAGGTAAACACTTGAATATTTAGTTATATATTCAGTTTAAAAATAAATAATTAAATTAAAACCACAAATATTTGATGGGGGCTCTCATATAACAGAAGTGTTTTTTTGCCGTTTTTATAGATAATGTTACGGAACCCTTCGCGAGCGAGTCCGACTCGCGCTTCGCTTTTTATATTTGTTATTAGTATTGGTTGTTTTTCAATCATATAATGAACGGATTTCCATGAAATAGTGCATATATAATCAATTGAAACAAACAAAAGTGTTGATCCTGTAAATATTAGATCATGATTTCTACTCAGACATAGCTTAGTATTAAATTGATGCTTTCTTAAGGAATTTTGGTATTTAGATGATTTTGCTATCATTATAAACGCCAAGAAATTTCGAATTTGTTTCTTCGTCTGTGAGTTTAGAAGCCTAATAAACACTTACCTACTTATTTTAAATAGACACGCTTGCAAAACCTCTAAATAATATGTATTTAGAGTTTTTGCAAGTCTATTCAAGTCGAATCAATTATATGACTTAATTTGACTAAAACCGAACCAAAAGCAAGAACATATATAAAATAGACCATATTCAAGCAAGAAAAAAATGACTTTTATTTCTCTTTACTAAACATCGGTATCAACGTTCAACTTTCATGGCAAAGTACGGCTTGCAGAAAAATAAATACAAACAAATACATCTGTATTTTGAACCTATTTTATACAAACAAATAGAAAGACGCTAAAAATGTAATAAAGGTTTGAAAAATTACAAATATTTGTTCTATGGATTTTACTGTCTCCCTTTGACCTCTATTATAATAATATATGCATTTTCAATTACTAAATGACCATTCCAAACTGACTGAGTTAAGAGAAGGTAAGTCAAGTACTGGAACTTATGAACACATTTTTTATTTACACTTGCTGGTATTTCTACCTATTTACATCTTAACATCTTTGACATTATTTAGAATATAAACCTCTTGTATCCATAAGTACAATATGAATATAAGTACAGTTAGCTGCTGCATAATTAAAATTAAAAGTAACGCAGTAAATAAACGTTATTATTCATTAAATATTCGAATGTATTTCTTTTTTTCTACTCTTACCCGGTGCCATGAAAGTTGAACGTTGATACATATGTTTACTCATTCATTACTATTTCTAGTTACTTGTCCAATACCATATTTTTCTCCTTGACTGTACACCGTCTTAGATCCTATTCGATATTCAACTAAGTAAACCATCCCTGGCATAAAAATGGCTCCCCACTCCCAACAGTAATGACGTCATTTCGAACCGCAAAGATGCTGAGCAAGGCTTGATAGCCGATGGAACTCCACTAAAGGGGCTTTAATGTGAATATTATTCAGTACCCACTTACCCCATTTACCATTTTACCCCTACAGGGGGTAAGCTAGTGTTTTAGTGCGTAAAAAGTTACTTTATCAACAAGGTTTATGGTCTTCTTTCGATTGGGGTTTCTTAACTGTTTATTATGGTGATCCGTTTAATAAAATATTTTAGAATCAAAGTTACAACGGGTTATTTGTAAAAATACTTCTAAGCAACGACCAGCCAAGGTCTAAGACACGTAAATTACTAGTTTATACGCAGTGATGGGTCAAGTTAGGCTCGCCAGTGAGTTTAGTATGGCAGTAATTTCAAGCAACAATGGTGTAGCCAACGCTTAATTTAACGTAAATATTCATAAAAAAACCGGTTCAGTGCGAATCGGACTTACGTGCAGAGGGTTCCTTACCGCCTGACTTCTATTATTTGTTGTATTTTTGGGGTGTACACTAGTTATAAACACGCCAAATTTTCGCTTGCATACCTACTATGTATTACCGTTTTCTCGAAAACTAAAAACATAGAAACCCGATGTATGAATGTGTAAGAAGCAAAAGAGATTTGTCAGGATCGTAGCAGGTGGAAAGAAGTGGTCTCTGTATACCCCTCTGGGAAACAGGCGTGATTTTATGTAAGTTTAGAAACTCACAAATGAAAACAGTTTTTGTTTTTTTCTATTATTAAAAAATATATTTATTTATTTATTTATTTAATCTTTATTGCACAAAAACAAGTACAAATAGCGGACCTAATGCCTAATGGCATTCTCTACCAGTCGACCAAATAACCAATCAGAAATTTACATTATTCAGTGGGTGCACAGAAAAAGAAGACAGATAAAACTAGAAACTTAACATAATATTCTATCCATTGCTTATACTTAAATAATACAATACATATATACGTCATATACTTGTACATATAATACTCATACTAATATATTACTTATATAATACATAAATATAAAGAATTAATATACCTATAAAAACAAAAGCGAAGAATGAAACGTGCTAAGATAAGCTAAATGTCTTAAATGTTGTTGTAAGAACATTGAATATGTAGAACACCTGTATAAATCAACTCATGTTTAACAAATAAAATTATCTTTATCTTGTTCAAGAAAATGCTTCCGGAGCATTCCCTACATATATATATGTATATATATATATATGTATACATATAAGACACTAGTTGCAATTCAATTTGCAAGAGGCAGAATAAAACTTCTATTTGTTTCTCTGTAAATGTACGGTATGAACCGAACAGTAATTAAGTAAGCTAAGCTAAGGGTAGCTGCTGAGGGTTAGCTCGGATGACTAAAACGCTCGAATGCTGTAAGTACACTAACTTTATTGTTTCCACAATGTCAAAGGTAAATTATTGCAAAGTAATACATTATTGCAACATACTAATAATATTGCTAGCTGCGCAAGATCATGCGCTAAATAGAATTAATTATACATGTGTGCGTTAGCTCGTACATCTTGCCAACCCGAAAATAAGGGCAGCCTTATTATAAATGGTGCATAAATTACAATTAAAACATAATTATACGAAAGCGTTAAGTTTTAACTAAAGAAGTAGGTAGCTATTTATTACTTAATTATAATGACATGGAAACAATGCTACTGCTTATAAATTGCATTTACTTAAATATTTTATGTCTTGCCTATAATTATCAATTACACTTCATTGTCTCGTAAATAATTACTGTCAATAAACTAAATGTCTCCGGTGGGTTCAACTGTTTCACTGAAAAACTCACAAGGTATAGGGATCGACACTGAACGGGGGGCTGCGCCTTTATTTATACTTAGATTGACCATGCTCACAGATTTACACAATTCACTACACTGTCGGCACTCTGGCGGGCCGGCTCCTACGAGGGTGCGCGGCGCCGCTCTCACCGGGGCCTCCTCCCCGGGAGACGCTAGCTGTATAGGTAGCTTACCACGTCTTCTCTTTGCTCGAAGACCGGCTGCTATGATTACGATTAATATCAGTACGGCAAGCATACCATACGAGATAGAATATTGATGTATGTCGTGAACGCTCAGATCTGATGTTGACTGCTGTTTCAGGTTATTAATCTCGTTCATAACCTGGCGATATGATTGATCGTGATTTTCCGTAGTGAAGTTGTAGCTGGCTCCAGATGTCTTGATGACGCTGTTCAAAATGGATACCTCTGGGGCTTCGATAGAAGGTTGAACATTTACCTTTCGCAAGAAACTGTTATGAGAGTGGATAGTAAATGAATCAGCCTTAAGGATGCAACCTTGACCTATATTGATAAGGTCATTACCTGCTCAAGTGCTCATAGCTAGCTCACCTGTGCACAATGTGCGCATATTGCATTGATTGCAACATGAGTAAAGGTAAGAGTTCTGTTGATGTAATTTGATCCATCTATTTACACATTGTGAATGCTCGTATACACAGGGCGATGTGATTTCGCTTGTTGTGATTAAAGTTAAATTGCAAATATTTTGATGAAGATTTAAGTCATAAGTAGGTTGGTCTAAGTTACACAATATCTTTTCTTCTGATGCATGTAGGCACGCTTGAAGATCGTGTTCTGATAGAAAAATAACTGCGTCTTTATGTAAGTTAAAGGCTAAGTATGGGTAAGTAGGTATAGTCAGGTAAGAATATTTGCCGATATTCTGAGGGATGCTAATTATTTTATCAAGCTCGTGCATTTCATTGCTGACAAGTGGTACTTTAATTTCAATAATAAGATAATCTTTATAGACCTTTGCTGAAACCTTCAATAGTTTATACAAGTCTCGTATGTTTCCCATTTCTAAGGGGACCTTAAGATCGCCCTGTAGTTGTCCTGATATGAAATTAATTTGTTCTTCCAGTTGCTCGCTAGTTAACAAATGTGCATCGATACGGCCGTGACTAATATCAGTCACAGTGTCTACGAGTGCAGTTTGCATGCGTCTCAGGTTCTCGAGGATAATGCTAGCTGCTAAGCTTGATGACGTAATGTATAAGCCGTTGTTGACGTCAGACCGCACTTTATTTACGTCTGCCGCTACGCTACGAAGATTTTCGTTGATTAGGGAAAATTGTTTATTCATTATCTGTTCGTTACGTTGTATGATATTCAATTCTGCTTCAATTATGACAGTTTGATTTTTAATAAGCTTTTTGAGATGGTTTTCATTGTATGCGATTTTTTCAATATCCTTGGCATATTGATGGGCAAAGTTATCATCCAAAACTCCAAATAAATAGTTTGCTACGCTCCCGACACCATTTACTAGTCCTCTTTTCTGTCGTTTTTTGTTTGAGCTCTGTAAAAGTCTGTTGTAATGTTCTATCTCCGTTAACTCGTGTGTCAGCTGATTGGTAATTTGCTGGTATTGCGTAGTAGAGTTCTTAGTAGTATCTTTAAGATGGTTTACGTAAGCCTCTATGTTAGTAATTGCTTGCCAGTAGCTAGTCAAATTATAATAAACCACAAGCTTCCACTCATCTCGAATAATTTGTAAGTTCGATATTCTGTCGAAGTAAAGTGCTTTTGTGTCGTTAAGCGCTGAAGTGCTGGCATGCGATACCTCATGCGGCGTAGTTGGAGATATCAACATAGAAAAGAACATAAGAGCTAATGTGAGGTAACTTTTGAAAGTGTTGCGCTTTTTCTTACGTCCTCCTTTCGAGTTTACAGGTGGTGCTTGCTGGTCTGTATGCTTCGCTGAGATGTTGACATTATTGTCAGCTGTTTCGATTGGTAGTAATATAACCTTCGTTACAGGCCGTTTGCAGATATTATTTTCTGTCTTAAGAGACACAACCCTAACGCATCCATCACTTCCAGGGTGAAGGTCTACTACTCGGCCGAGGGCCCACTTGCCTGGAGGTAAATTATCATCCTTAATTAACACTATTTGAGATATTTCCAGGTTTTTGCAGGGTGTCCTCCATTTCGATCGTATTTGAAGATGCTGAAGATAGTCCGATGACCATAGTTTCCAAAATTGCTTGTTCATGGCTTGTACAAGTTGCCAACGAGCTGGTAAGTTAATATTAGCTGGGTCAGATTGAGGTCGAGATAACAAAGAGTCTCCTATTAAGAAGTGTCCGGGGGTGAGATAGCCGTCCTCAGGGTTCTCCGTTAGCGGGAACAGAGGCCGTGAATTAAGGCATGCTTCGATCTGCTGAAGTAGAGTACTGAACTCTTCATACGTAAGCTTTTGCTCGCCTAAGACTCGTTTCAGATGTCGCTTAAAGCTTTTTACGGCGGCTTCCCATAAGCCTCCTGCACTTGGCCACGCTGGAGCATTAAATGACCATTCTACGTTCATTTCGCTAATTTTACTGAAGAAGTCTTGGTTTATCGTGTCTAAAATTTTACTGTATTCGTTGTCCAATGCTCGTTTAGCTCCGATGAAGTTCGTACCGTTATCACTGTACATTCGGCCGGGAGTCCCTCTCCGAGCACAGAAACGGCGGAAAGCTGCTAAAAATGCTGGGGTGCTCAAATCAGATACTAACTCTAGGTGAACGGCCTTTGTCGCTAGGCAGACGAACACAGCCACGTAGCCCTTGTTTGTCTTCACTCCCCAACCCTTGTTCGCTTTAATATCTACGTGTCCTGTAAAGTCCACGCCAGTATGGGTGAACGGCCGGGAGGGCGTGACTCTGGGTCGTGGTAGATCAGCCATCAATTGGTGCTGTTTCTCAGTGCTGAAACGACGGCACTTAATACATTGTCGTAGCTGTTTTTTAACTGTTCTCATTCCGCTTAAAATCCAATACCCTTCTCGTAAATAAGATAGAGTGAGTCGGGGTCCGCCATGTAGGGTAGTAATGTGCGATTGACTGATAATTAACTCCGTAAAACGGCTGTGACTAGGCAATATGATTGGTTGTTTTGCTGAGCTATTTATTGTTGAATTGCTAAGGCGGCCTCCCACTCTTAAAATCCCATTTTCATCTATGTACGGGCAGAGATTAGCTAACTTGCTGTTGGTTTGGACATGACCCTTGACTTTAATATTTTCCAAGTCGCTTTCAAATTCTTCAGCTTGCACGTGCTTAGCAATAAGTTCATACGCTTTGTTTATTTCTGTTGTTGATAAGATAGCATCACGTGTGTTATGTTTATGTTGCAACGCCGCTTTGTAACGCGACACCCATGCCACTACCTTGACGGCGCGCGTAATTGAGCTGTTATTATTTAATATTTCATTTATTAATGATGTGCTTACTTGTTGCAAAGCTGAGTTTACACTAACCTTTTTCGTTTCTAATGAAGGGGGCTCATAAGCTTTGTTTTTTATGTAGCTGGGTTCGAAACTGGTTAACCATTCTGGGCCATTCCACCAAAGCGTATTATCTTTCAGTTTTGCTACTGATAATCCTCTAGTGGCACAGTCAGCGGCATTCTCCTCAGAACGAACATGGTTCCAATTTGAAGCTGGTATAGTTTCAGTTATCTCTCGAGCTCGGTTTGCGACGAACTGTTTCCATCGAAATACGTCGCCATGAAGCCAACCCAGAACTACAGTGGAATCCGTCCAGGCGTAAACTTCAAAAATATGATTGGTTAAAGAAGCAATTATAATCTTCATAAGCTGAGCTAAAAGCAAGGCACCGCACAGTTCTAGGCGCGGTAACGAAACCTTCTTCTTTAATGGCGCTAATTTAGTTTTCGCTGCGACGAGTCGTGATGTGTACACGCCCTTATGATCGTACGCTACCAGGTACACAGTGCAGGCGTAAGCTTTCTCTGACGCGTCGCTAAAACCATGTAATTGAAAGGCTTTCTGTATATTGCCTAAATATCTAGGGATCGAAAATTCGCTAACGTTTTGAAGATCGTTTCGTAGCTGGACCCATTCTCTACGAATTTGTTCCGGGATAGGGTCATCCCATCCTATACAGGAAGACCATGTGGTTTGAAACAAACATTTTGCTCGAATCGTTAGTGGTGAGAGCCAGCCTAACGGATCAAATATCTTTGATATTTCTGAAAGTAACTGGCGTTTCGTATTACAATGCTCGGCGTGCTCTATTTTGTTTGTAAACATAAATGAGTCTAACGATGGTGTCCATTTAAGACCTAATGTTTTTCGAGACTCTGAACACTTAAAGTCAAAGAGCTTGTCGAGCTGATCCGACGACAAGTCGTTTAACAGCTCGGGGTCGTTTGCTGACCATTTTCTCAAATTCATCCCTGCGCCTTTTAATATCTCTATTAGCTGATGTTGTAATTCTTTTGTAGCTTCGATAGTATTTTCACCGCTTAGTAAATCGTCCATATAAAAATGGTTTTCTAATGCTGTTGCAGCAAGAGGGAATTTTAAGGCATCATCCTTAGCTAATTGACGTAGAGTGCGCATCGCTAAGTAAGGAGCAGCTTTGGTTCCGTACGTTACAGTTGTAAGTAGGTGCTCCTGAAGTGGCTCATGCGGAGATTCTCTCCAAATAATACACTGAAGATGCTGATCGCTGTCTCTGATTAAAATTTGACGAAACATTTTCTCTATGTCCGCTGTGATAACATATTTATACTGTCTCCAATTTAGAATCAGTGTTGTCAAGTCGTGCTGCAAATTCGTGCCACATTCCATGACGTCATTAAGACTAAGCCCCGAGTTAGTTTTAGATGAGGCGTTAAATACTACTCGCATGCTAGAAGTAGTAGATTCGGGCTTTAGGACACCGTGATGTGGCATATGATAGTTAGTATGGTCACCCTGGTTTGCTAGCTTCATATGACCCAGTTGTTGATACTCTTGAATAAATTGTTTGTAGCTATCAGAATACGCTTGATTTTTTGCCATTTTATTTTCTAGCTGTATAAATTGTGCTGTTGCTTTGGCTTTAGAAGACCCTAACCTTTCTTCGTAATAAGGCTTCATTGGTAGGGCTACCTCGTACCTACCGTCCTCGCGTCTTTTTGTAGTAGCTATGTAGTGCTCTTCGCAGTATTGCTCTTCATTAGTGAGGTCCGGCTGTGTATTGGGTATTTCCTCTAGTTCCCAATACTTAGCTATTTCGTCTAAGTTGTTAACTACAACGCTGCAGTTGAAGGTCTTGACGTTCCCAGACAAGATCCAACCTAACTTAGTTTGCTGAGCTATGGGTGCGTTATGAGAACCTTTGACTAGACCATTCATTATAACGTCAGAGTAAACGCTGGCGTCTAGTAAGATATCAACTGACTTAGACACGTTGTATTCAGGATCTGCTAGTTTCATATGCTGGATGTGAGGCCATGTTTGCTTCGAAAAAGTTGCATTCGGAAGGTCACCAATTACTCGAGGAATAATGCATGCATCTGTATTGAAGTTATAATCGTTGTAAATAGATGAGCATTGTAAAGAAACTAATTGTTTGCTTTGTTTAGGCACGATTCCTACGCCAGATACAGAGGCGCTAAATTTCTGGCGTGGCAACCCTAACAGCTGCGCGGCATTCTCTGATATTAAAATAATCTGAGAGCCTTGGTCGAGTAATGCTCGTAATGTGACGTAATTGCCACCGATCGCTTTAATTTGTAATAAAACTGTTGCTAGTAAAACTTCTTCATCTTCAGCGGCAACGTGGCTTGCTGTGTGCTGTTTGTTGCTAAACGGTTTGGTTGAGGTTGGCGCTGTTGTTGCTAAAGTCGGTTTTTGGTCACTAGTAGGCACTGCCGTAGATCTCTGTGACCCGATATACGCGTCATGCAATTTTGTATGATGATCGTTATTGCATTCTTTGCATCTTTTTATTGATGTGCATTTATTACTTGCATGCTTAAATAAACAATTTACACATAGTTGAAGTTTCGCAACTGTCCTCAATTTCGTTTCCGCTGGCATGTTAATGAACCTTTGGCACCGGTATAGCTCGTGATCTAAATTGCATAGAGGACACTTACACGTGGATGTAGAAGCTGCTAAATACCTCGAAGGGTGCTTGTTGGTATAGTGGTTTGGCTTATAATTTGACTTAGTTTGATAGAATGGAGCTGGTTTAGCTAAAGCTGTGGTTTCTCTCTCTCTTTTATTTATCTCTCTCTCGTTGGTTCGAGAGCGATGAACTTACTCTCTAGAAAAGTCATGAGTTCATCCAGTTTAGGTAATTCTCTAGGAGACTTACGTGATTCCTTATAAGAGTTGTAGGTTTCACTATCTAATTTTTTCGTTAATAAGTGGACTAAAATCGGATCCCAAGTATTAGTATTCACACCTAAGTTGTGAATAGCATGAATACATTCAGTAGTGGTGTCGTAGAGACGTTTGATTTCGAATGACGTTTGTTTGCTGATGTTTGGCTGATTTAGGAACGTTTCAATTTGGGTAGTAAATAATACTTGCAGATTATTGTAGCGATGAGTGAGTATCTCCCAAGCTATATCGTAGTTTTCAGCCGAGATATCTAAATGCTGGATAAGGCGCTCTGCTTCCCCCTTTACTTTTCCTTTTAAGTGTTGCATTTTCTGCGCTTTAGATAAAAAGTTATTGTTGTGTATAGATTCGGAAAATAAGTCGAAAAATGTAGGCCAATAAGTGTATTTGCCTGTAAAAGTAGGTATTTCTAGTAAAGGGGTAGCTTGCTGAATGTGAGAAGTAGCTGACAGTTTTTGATTAAGTGCTTTTTTCGCTTGTTTAAATGACATTTCGTGCAATGTAAATGAACCTTGATACACTTCATCCTCGCCTTCAAGAATGTTGTCTATTTCGAGATGTAGCTTGTCGATAGCGTTCCATCTAGATTGGATGCTGCGTAGCTCGTCTTCTAATTCCCACTTTTCGCTGATTTCACTCACCTTGATGCTCGATACTAGTCGTTTGAATGCTCGAAAGTTAGTCCTTTGTAGGGACAGAAGCTCGTCAACCCTTGCAGTAGGCGCAGTGTCAGTAATTTCACCCGGACCAATGCCTGAGCCTGTAGCCTTTTCTACCGTATAGGGCTCGTAAGCTGCTATTTTCGCAAGTGTGTCACGATAGTACTTTTTCGTACGAGGATAAATAGTTTCTGTAAAGTATCGTTGCGATTTATCTGCTAATGTTATAAGAGTTGTATTGTTAAGTTCGAACTCTCCCCAGAGGTTATCTAAAGCGTCTAACCTTAATTTAAGATACTCCGAGGTCTTCCGATGAGCTGAATCCTTGTCGAAGTTAGCGCCAATGCGCTGAAGCTCGCTGACGATCTCTCCTTGGCGGTTGAAGAGCTCTTCATAGTTCGACATGGTAACTGGTTAAAGCAAGTAAAATATGAACGATCTTACTTGAATGCTGCTGCTAGGCGAGTCTCCTGACTCACGCTAAGAAGTGTTGGTGTTATTTTGCGAGTCTTCTGACCCACAGATGCTGCTGAACAATTCTTGTGACCCGCTATTACGCTGTTGTGAGGATGGAGACGCACGGCAATCACTCACGAATAGTCTTAACGCGCTAATTTTTCGATATACTAAGAGTGCACTGAGTCAAGTACGCGGAACCACGGAAAGATTGCTTCACTCCCGTATGATCCCACTTAGATGAAAGTTCGAAGGACCAAAATGTACGGTATGAACCGAACAGTAATTAAGTAAGCTAAGCTAAGGGTAGCTGCTGAGGGTTAGCTCGGATGACTAAAACGCTCGAATGCTGTAAGTACACTAACTTTATTGTTTCCACAATGTCAAAGGTAAATTATTGCAAAGTAATACATTATTGCAACATACTAATAATATTGCTAGCTGCGCAAGATCATGCGCTAAATAGAATTAATTGTACATGTGTGCGTTAGCTCGTACAGTAAATAAAGAATGCAATTTTATTTATCGAGTAGGTTACACACTCATATAATCCTTACAAGACTAACACAATCTTACCTGTAAATAAAGAAACGACAATAAAAGTTTATTGTTATCACCTCTCGATGCATATAGCTTAACTTAGTACGAAATTAATTAACAAACAAGATTAAAATATAATTCAATGATCTCAGCATATTTGTCTTTGACCTTTTGACAATAACAGCTTGCTTGACGCGACACGACGCGGCTCACTCACGAACTAGCAGTGCGCGCGCATATTCAAATTAAAGAGATCATTCTCTTTACATCTCCCTCCTCCGGGGTGAGAATTGCTCCAGTAATTCTCATCGTAGCCGCACATATTATTCAGCGTTATCGATCATTTATTCCACCTCCCATTCGAATAAGTTTTGTTATATGGTATAAGCTTGTATTCTTTTTTGATCTGCCTGTGTTTATTTTGTATATTGTATTCGATATTTTGTCTGTTATTTCAAATGGGCCGATTCTTAAGGTGTCCATTTTTTTCCTATTTAATTTGTTTCCGTTTTCAACATATACCAGTTCTCCTATGTTGAATTCACATTGTCTTCTGCCTTTATCAAATAATTTCTTATTATATGCATGTGATCTAATTGATCTTTCTAGTGCTTGTTGTCTATTTTTTATCCATGTTTCTGTATCTAATGGTTGTCGTAGTTCTAGTGGCAAGATGCTGGTGACTTTTCCTTCTAATAGATATACTGGTGCAAAGCCTGTCACTGTGTGCTCGGTTTCATTATACTTATCTATGCATTCTCTTGCAATTGACGTCCAGGATTTCTTCTCATTTTTTTGATTTATTTTGCACCTCATTTTGTTAACCAGTGTTTGGTTCAATCTTTCGTTGAGTCCGTTCGAAAATGGAGTATCAACCGCAGTAAATATTAGTTTTACATCATTATCTGTCAAAAAATCTTTGAATTCTTTTGAATTTAATCCTGGATACTGATCTGCTAGTAATATCTCAATGTTTTCCGTCTCCAGAACTTTTTTTACCAATTTGATGAAATCTGCAGCATTTTGCGTTTTTGATGTCAGAATGAACGCAAATCTTGTAAAATGATCAACTAACAAGTGTAGGTATCTCTTTGTTGATCTTTGTCCTCCAAAGCCACCGATGGTATCTATCGACATTATCTGAAATGGTTTTGCGGCTGGTCCCAGATGTGACATTAATCCGTATTTATCCTGGCCTCTCGATTTATTTTTTATACAGGTTTCACAATTGTTGCATATTTTTTTAATGTTTCTCGTTAAATTCTTTGCTGTATAATAAGGACTGATTTTATTTTTCATTTGGTTGATCCCTAAATGGCACCATTCGGTGTGTATTTCCTTTATTAATTTCACACTTGCTTCTTCAGATAATATAACTTTTTCTCTATTTCGATGTTTTTTGTATAGTATCCCATTTTTTTCGATTAATTTGGTTTTCTTTTCCTTTATTTTCTCGTTTTTCTGCTGATCTGCCTTAATATCATCAATTGTTATCAGATTCACCGTTTTTAAAATTTCTTCATCATTATCATTATCTTCCAATACTGGGTTTCTACTGAGACTGTCTGCTTCCGTATTATTTTTCCCCGGAATATATTTGATGTTGAAGTCATATTGTGACAAATAAAAAGTTAATTCACCAAGTTCATCATCTGTTCTAGCCTTTATGTTGAGGTTTTCTAGTGGTTTGTGATCCGAAAAAACGGTTAATTTTCTTCCTATCAGCCAATATTGCCAGTATTTGATAGCTTCCTTTATTGCTAAGCATTCAAGGTATATTGCCTTCTTTCTTTTTTGTATATCATTGAGTTTTTTTGAAAAATAGCCAACTGGTTTTTCTTTACCATTTTTTTGAATCTGTTTCAATATTGCACCTATACCATTCAACGAGGCATCCGTGTAAATTGTAATAGGCAGGTCTTTATCAAATATTTCCAGTACCGGTTGTGAGCATAATATATTTTTTATATTAGAGAAAGATTTTTCACATTCTTCTGACCATATAAACTGGGCATTTTTTCTCAATAATCTATGTAGTGGATCCAATAATATCGAACTATTTGGTATGTATTCGTGGTAAAAGTTAATCTTTCCCAGAAACTGTCTAATATTCTTTTGGGCTTTGGGTGTTGGAAAATTCTTTATTGAAATAATGTTATCTCTAAGTGGTTTTACCGTATTATTTCCTATTATATGTCCTAGGTATTTCACTGACGTTGCTGCAAATGTGCATTTTTTAAATTTTAATCTGAATCCTTCTTTTATTATTGCTTTAAGTACTTTTTCTATGTGATCTATATGTTCTTCAAACGATTGTGAAAATATTAAGATATCATCAATGTAATTTTCTGTGAAGTCTTTCAAGTTATTATTTCTTAATATATTTGATAAAATTCTCTGGAAAATGGCAGGTGATGTTTTCAATCCAAATGGTAGGCAAGTCCATTGATAATGTGCATCCTGTGTGACAAATCCTGTCTTTTGTCTGTCCTCAATACGTAGTGGTATGGACCAAAACGCAGAATTTATGTCCAGTGTGGTAAAATATTTACAGTTTCTTGCTTTAACAATCAAGTCGCTTATCAATGGAAATGGTTGTGCTTGTGGTATGACTATCTTGTTTAGTTCACGAAAATCAATACAGAGTCTTGATTTCGTATTTTCGTCTCTTTTAAATGCCAAGGTAACTGGTGCTGCAAATGGGCTGTATGATTCCTCAATCAAGTTATTTTTTAGTAAATTACCCACCTGTTTTTCTATTTCTATTTTATCTTCCAATGTGCAACGATATGGTCTTTTGCTACAGTACTTATCCACCAGTAAGTCTATCCGGGCTTCATAATCTGTTACTGTACCTACATCATATTTGTCTTTGGCGAATACAGTATTATAATTCTCTATTAAATTGTGTATTCGAGTCTTTTTGATATTGTCCAAGTGATGTAGATTTGTTATGAAGTCATTTTTACTCACATGCTCATTAAAATTGACTTGGATTTCCTCTATCTCTTCAAATGCATTCATAGTATTTATCTCCCTCTTTGTCTTTTGTACAATTTTTAAATCTTCATTTTGAGCTAATTTAATTTTTTTTATCATATCTAGTCCTATAATGAAATCTTCAAAATCCAGTTTGTCTACAATAAAAACATCAGCATATTCTTCTATATCAAAAATCTTTACTTTTATTCTTATTAAACCTTTTGTGTATGTCACACCATTGACCGTTCTTAATAATATTCTATTTGTATCCTCAGAATCATTCTGTATTCTAACTAATCTTTTGTTTATCAGAGATACTTGTGAGCCTGAATCATATGTTCCATTTATTTGAATTTTGTCTTCTAATAACATATTTATTTTTATCAATGGTGTGATTACTCGTTTTTTGTCTCTTCACTTAGATTCACTTCTATAACCGAATTACTTCCAATCCTTTTGTTATCTGTCCCTTCTTTTTTAAACCAACAAGACTGTTCTGGGTGGTATCGAGTACCCTTATTTAAATTCTGACAGGTTTTGCATGGCTTTTTCCCTAAACTGTATTTCTTGTTGTCATCTTTTTCTTCCCTTTTTTTTATGAAGTTTTTATTATGTACCAAACTTTCACATTTACTTATTTCATGAAGCAATCTTGTTGAGGTTTCACACTTTTCAGGATCAATTCTGTTTCTAATAAATTCAGGTAAGCCGGCTGCTATAAGTGTGACCAGACTTTTCCCGCCAATATTTTCATCCATATCTAATAATAACTTTTCTTTTCTTATGGCGTATTCCATCAGTGATCCTTCTTTATATTTGTAAAATATGGCATACATTCCCGAACTCCATCCTTTATCAGCAAATGTG
The DNA here is from genome assembly GCA_949316455.1 of Acleris holmiana. NCBI lineage: Eukaryota > Metazoa > Arthropoda > Insecta > Lepidoptera > Tortricidae > Acleris > Acleris holmiana. The sequence goes on from OX438770.1 coordinate 17,208,682, forward strand.
TCCACAAATATATTTTTCCACTCGGACCATCCAGCCTCGATTTTCAAAGTCTTCAATGTTGCCGAGTGCCAATCTGCACATGTTTTGTCCAAAAATAATCTTAATATTTCTATCTTTGTCGTATCTTCCTCTATTTCAAATCGTTTACATTCATTCTCGAATATTTCTATCCATTGTTTTGCATTTGAGAATTTACATACAAATTTCTCAATCATGAATCTTTCTGATATATTTTTCAAATTTAGTTGACCCTTGTTTTTCTGTGTGGATTCTACTATATCTGTTTTTTTTAATTCTTCTTTTAAATATAGGTCGTTAAACATTAAATTATTATCTTCATCAAAATAGGCTTGAATCATTTCTTCTGTACATGTAATCCATATTGTTCTTTCTTGACCTCTTTGATTTAAACTTTTTCTCACTCTTTTGTAGGTTTCTGTTTTAGTTAGGGCTATGTGACGACTCGCGTATCTATCAGTTTCAGACAGTGTATACTTTTTGCCATCTTCTGTTGTAATTGAGGTTAAGGCAATCACACTCGTCTTAATGTCAGTTTGTGATGCCTCCAGTTTAAATGCAAACTGCAATTTTTGTGCCATTATAAACAAGTATTGTCGTTTTATAAGACACTAGTTGCAATTCAATTTGCAAGAGGCAGAATAAAACTTCTATTTGTTTCTCTGTAAATAAAGAATGCAATTTTATTTATCGAGTAGGTTACACACTCATATAATCCTTACAAGACTAACACAATCTTACCTGTAAATAAAGAAACGACAATAAAAGTTTATTGTTATCACCTCTCGATGCATATAGCTTAACTTAGTACGAAATTAATTAACAAACAAGATTAAAATATAATTCAATGATCTCAGCATATTTGTCTTTGACCTTTTGACAATGACAGCTTGCTTGACGCGACACGACGCGGCTCACTCACGAACTAGCAGTGCGCGCGCATATTCAAATTAAAGAGATCATTCTCTTTACATACATATATATATACTACGGTACTATAATATATCACAGTTTAAAAGATACAGCTCTTTAAAGTTAGGACGGACGGACGGACGGACGGACAACGAAGGTATATTAATCCCACTGGCACCCTTTGGGTATGCCACCCCAAAAAATAAGTAGGTAACGGGGCAGGTCTTATAATTATAACCCAAAAAGGTTTATTTTCTTTCACCGCATATCATAAAGATTTCGTATCTAGATCTCTTATAGTGAATTAACATTCGCAAGACAGTCTGAATAGTAAATAAGGCAGATGTAAAAGATTTATTCGTTTCTGGATAGGGACGGCAATCCACTTAAAGTCAGTCTTTGCATTTTAATGCGCTTGTCTCTTCCCTGGCAGAAGGGAGCTTATTGCGCGTTTTTAAACTTTTTTCCGTTATTGTAAATCTTTTGAGAAAATTTTCTAGAGACTGCTCGCTTGTATCCTTACTAACATTCAAGGACAGGAATTTTCGTGGCTCTTTTAACCTGTCGTAGTGACTTCTCATTCAATTGACGACACGCTAGCTTATTTGGTAGTGACCCTGACGACGAAGCCGGGGTCCTGGGTTCAAATTCCGGTAAGGGCAGATATTTGTGCACGATTTATTTCTGAGTCTTGGATGTTTTCTATGTATTTAAGTATACATTTCCCTATGTAAGTAAGTTTATCCTTGTCTAGTACCGATAGTACAAGCCTAGAGCTTAGTTTGGGACAAGGTATTTTTTTCGAATTAACATATTTTAAATATAAATTCGCTTTAAGCCACGGTTACAAAAAAAATGTTACAACAAATATAAATAAAGTATCACATGTTTAACCATAACCTGCAACGAAAACCAGCATGCAAAAAAAATCTTTAATACAAGTAACTATGTGTTTTAATGTCAAATTAAATAATTGTATTTTACTGCTGGTGTCGTAACTACATTTATTATAAACTATTACCTCCAGACAATGAAATCACTTATCTTTAAATCTATTTACAGCAGTTTTTTAACGCTAGAGATCTTATTATACTTCTAAAGGGTATCTGGAAGAGATTGCTCTTTAGCGATAAGCTCTGTTTATAATTTTGTCTTCTATATTGCATTATATCGATATAATAATATGCATATTGAAAGTCGATAAACTTGGACTCACTAGCGTTGAAATGTGCCACGAAAATAATTAAACAACTATTTGTTCCGTTTGTATTCTGGCTGTAATTAAATTTTGTTTGTTGCGGTTAGTAATTAATTACTATTTATTTCGCATCTGACTTAATATTGTAACGTATTTTCGATACTTATGTAAAAAGAACTGCGCCAAGTGGATCAGAAATAAGTTTTTAAAATGATTTTTTTTTCTATTAAGCTACTAGTTTTTATAATTTGATGTATTACATTTCACTTTTTATAATTCAGCATTCAACTATCGTGTTTGTTTTCAGTAAATAACCGGTTTAAATTAAGTTTAGCATAGAGGCATTCCATCTTAGTCCTCAGGATCGGCAACGCATTTGCAGTCTTAAGATTGCAGTCTTGTGAATGCAAATGTCTATGGGTCACTGTTTCCACTTACCATCAGGTGGCATGTGTGCTCTTTTGCCAAAAAAAAAAAACAGCATGGAGATAGCGTAAGTCTCGGGGAAGGACATAGGATACTTTTTATTCCGGGAAATTGACCAGTTCCCTAGGGAATAGCGTTAAACGAATTCACGTACAGACCAAGTTAGATTGCGTTGGAATTTTGTTTACATGGGTGACAGAATTGTCATATTTTATGTCGGACTAGCTGTGATCTGTGACTCCGTCAGCGTAAAAGTCGTTTATCGTTATTCCTGCGGGACTGTCTTATTTTCCGAGATAAAGGTTTCCTATGTCCTTTGTGATCGTAATCGTATATTTGTAATCGTAAGAGATAGAGGATTCAGTTTTCATTTGGAATATGTGTTATTTATTACGGCGGATTTACGAAGAAATTCAAAAGAGGAACTTAAAAAAAGGGGGTCCGGGGTAAAACCGAATAAAAACGAGTTGGGTTCGCCTACATTTTTTATTTGGGAAGAACAATAATTTATAAAAACTAAAAAACTAACTTATCGGAAAGTAATTATTTCTATATACCTTATGCGGCGATACGGAACCTTCGGTGTGCGAGTCCGACTCACACTTGACGGGTTATTATAGTTAAAATAATGTGTTAAATGTAGCCATTTAATTGTTACTTTCATTTATATAAAACATTTTTTGTTGTTCAGTGTATACTAAATGGATTCAGAGTCAGCAAGAGAGTATATTGAATTAAATGAAAATAACAGATAATAAATTCGAAGAGGGTTCGATGGCAGCTATTCCAATAAAGTCAATGGTTAATAAACAAAACAAATTGTTCATTTACAACGTAACTCATTGATTTCATCGCGAGTCGTTTCCTTCTAAGGAATTCCAATCACCAGCGCGAAAGTATTAAGCGACCCTTCGCGACTTACCCAATGTTATGGAGAGCTAAGAGCGAGGAGATTGTTCAGGGCCTCTATTCTACTACGTTACAACGATATCGCGTTTGATGTGTTTTAGAATCGTTTAGGACTCGGTCGTCATTATTGTAAATGACATAAGAGTTATCAAAACGTTGACAATACGGAAACACGCCAAAGACGATTTCGTTCTTACCGTGTAGAATGCCAGCCCTGTTCTACTGACCAAGAAGGGTGGATGTTCTTTAAAATAAAACAGGTGGGAGCCTGTCGGACTATGCTCAGTGTAGGATTGCGAAGCTACAAACACAAAAAAAACAACAAGTACCACAGTAGCACGTATACTACTAAACGTGATCCTGCAAAAAACCGAAGCCGCAAGAAACGACCGTTGTCGTGGGAACCCTTTCTCTAATAAGAGTAATAAGTTAATTTTCTATTTAAAATCATTTGGTGCCATCTTAGACGATTTTAGTAGGTATAACCACTTTAATCGCCTGTATCCTGTAAGAACCAATTATACCTACTTAGTCGGTGATAGTTTCCCTTTTCCATTAATTATATATTAAATGAATATGACATTCACATTTCTTATATGCGCTTTCATTAAGGATTTTTTTCAGATTTTTTGTATTTGTTGTTTTGGCTGTACGGGGGGACACTTGACTGGAACAAAAATTAGCAGTTTAAAGCTTGTTATTCCACAAACGGGTCCCTTTAGCCTAAGAGCCTCTGAGCTAAGCTGCGGACGGATAGACAGACAGACGGACAAACATTGCGAAACTATTAGGGTTCCTAATTTTACTACGGAACCCTAAAATGATGTTTATTCAGTAAGTAGAGCTCGCACTTTGACTCGTCAAAAATCTACCATCGCTTTCCAAGAAGAGAGCACCAAGAAACACCGCAAGAAAATGTGTAGAGTTGACGTAAAAACATTTTCAGTAGATACAAAACAAAAACGTAAGCATCGTTTGTATTTTGGCAGACATTTTGAATCTCATTAAAATATTAGAAATCCAACGATTGTTATCGTCAGACATAGAAGTTTTTGTGGCAGGAACGTCAATTAACTAGGGACTTCCTTACGATATTAAAATTATCGATAATTGTTCCAAATACTTATTTCAATGTGACATTTCATAGTAGATAGGTATTTTGTACCTATTTACTATGAAATGTAACATTGAAATAACCGGTTAAAATAGAGAGTAACTAAAAATATTCTAGGTAGATAATCATTTATTTTTATCGTTACGTTCATGCCACTTTTAAGTTTTGAGTTACGGTGTATGGAAATTTATGTTATACGTGAGTCATAACGGTCATAAGAAATAAAGTACAATTTATTAATAAATTGACATCGTTCGGAATTCCCTAGGACAATTTTATTCATGCCACAAAAACTTCTATGTCTGATTATCGTTCAATCTTATTCCCAAACTATCCCTGTCCGTAAGTTGTTCATTAACAGCGTTTCAAGACTTACAGGGTTGATTAAAACTTGGAGTTGGCGAGATCGATCGAAAGCTCAAGTTCAAGTTCACCAGATACGTCCATTCCGCTGGACGCGACCCGCATAAACATTACTAGTGTGACAACCCGTTCCATCAATCTCGAGAATATCATTAAAAGAAATGAATATTAACGGGGCCCGTAAGGTTCTAAAGGTTCATAATTATGCCGTAAAATCAATGACTTTGACTCTTAGACCACCGTAAATGAAATCGTATTCGAATAGTTATTGATTTGTTTTAATACGTCGTTTTAACATGGTAATTTACGTCGTTTTAAAAGTTGTTTTGGATTCCTCCACAAGCTCCTTCTTCACATGCATTTTGTTACGATATTTTAAAATAAAACGTTCAATAATTATTCGAGTCGTAAACTAAGCAGTAATATGGAACTTAGGCTAAAAGCGTACCTAAAAAAATAGGAACCTAATAGCCAGTTATTAAATAATGTAGCTAAGCTCTTAGCCTACAACCCCCACCCTAATCAAAGTTACTGTCATCCTCGTTTCTCAGTTTATTAAAACATTTGAATCGCTTTAAACCCTGTTTTATTCATCAAAGTTATCCGCTCGAATTATGAACGGAAGTTCATTGAATGAACTAGAAATATTCATGAATAAATCAGTCCGGTCAATTATTACTCGGAGTGACTTCATTAATAACGAAGTCAGTCCAGTAAATTTACAAATGGTACCATAGCGAGACGGTTCGTTTACTTTTATTTGTGTAGGCCAATTTATAATAATAGCACAGACGTAACAAAAGCATGTCGGACCATGCTCAGTGTAGGGTTCCGAAGCCGTTATGTACTACAAACATAAAAATCACCAAGTAATCACTAAGTTTCTATTTAAAGTTAATTGGTGCCGTCTTAGATGATTTTAGTAGAATCTCTGCGCTAGGCTGCGGACGGACGGACGGACGGACACGGCGAAACTATAAGGGTTCCTAGTTTGACTACGGAACCCTAAAACGGACGTAAAAGACAATCATACCTATTGGTGAGTACTAGAACTCCTTAGGGGTTACTCAAATAAACCAAATTTAAAAATAAATTAAATAAAAACATTTATTCAGTCAATTGTCCGCATGAGGGCTAGCGTGGCTTTACCGCGTTGGTAATAAAGAGTGAATCTACCAGGGCTTCAGACGGAATCATCACTGAAGAAAAGAAGTGCAAAACGCTCTAGTAGAACGACTTTTTTAAAATCTTAATATACCAAAGCGTTTTTGATTTTACTAAATCGAAGAACTTTGGTCTGTCCAATTTACTAAATAAATTATTGAAGTACATAAAAATAGGTTAAAAACCCTCTGTGTTGCCAACATAATATGTAGTTAAGTTCAGTCAATGAAATTTATTTAATTACGAACATTTAACCAAGTAGCAATTAATTCACTTATTAAACGCAACGTAGTATTTTATTTGGAGCAAGGCAGTGACGATTTTTCATACCTACACAAGTTTGAGAAAGGAACGAATTATTTGTGTCTAAAATGTCGTTATTTACCATAAATTGCAAACATTTTGTAATAACACTGAAAATATTTACATAAAAGCTATCTTGACATTTATTCTCCATAAATTTTTCATTTAATTAGACTACAATAAAACAAATTTCGTTTCTCTGGCCTCTTGCTCAGGCTGTCTCCACTCAAACGTCTTGAATCGTGCATTTTCAGGGAGAAAATTGTTTTACATTCTGACTTGTTATTTTAAATTGCGTCGCGAATATTTCGAAAGTTTCAGACGAATCCAGACTGTTTTAGAGGACTGCAAGGAATTGATTCTATTAAATATGAAATGAATTAAATTTGTAAAATGCGTTTTATAGAAAAAAGTATCAGTACTTAGTCAAGATTTATATTCAACAGATGCATTTAGCATTAGCAGGCCTTTTCTTTGTAAATAAGTAAATAAATGACTTAACTAAATAGTGCAAATCAGTGCAGATTTGAACTCGCTTTTCGTAACAAACATTTCTAATAAATCCACAAATCGTACTTAGTGTATCATACTAGATTTTGGTCATAGGAATCAGCGATTTCCGTGGAGAACGTGATAGTAATTTTTACCATTTTTTTTTACTTTTTATATACAAATCTTTGTCAAAATTGGTTCTGCACTTTAGCCTAAAAAACAGACAGACTAACTGACCGATAAAGTTACTTTTGCATTTACCTATGAATTATTACGGGGTACACTGCATAATTCCAAAGAGTTATAATTCGAAATTGATCAAAATTCCGAATGCATTATTTTTATAGAAGACTTTATTTTTTGATATCACTTACAAATCAAACTTAACCTAACCTACGTATACGTATAGCTCCAACGTAACATACTACATAGCCTTCGGAAAAATGAGAATTCGGACAAATAAATATTCGGAAAAACATAGTTCGGAATTATAAGGTGTTCCCATTATTAGGGATTTTATAAATGACCATATGTCTACCATGTACGGAGTATACCTTATAGATATCTCTTTAGCTTCTACATTATTGAATAGAATCCAACGAAACACTGTCTAGACTAGCTCCGTCAAAGAGTTACTCTATCCACGCACCTTCGACATTCCACGCGGTCTCATCTATATTCACAGTATGTCTTTAGTTATATTTTGTATCGTATTGTTCAAGGTGTTGATATTGTAATGTTCTTTGGATACATTTTTACCACATTTACAAGGAATATTTTTTAAGGTAAATCGTCACGATAACGTTGTAACTTAACTACTTATTCGATTTATTGCCATTTTTAAGGTTGCGTATCTCAAAAAGAAAAAACGGAACCTTTATAGGATCACTTTGTTTAAGTCTTTATGTCTAGAGACCCTTTTTCTCAGAACGCGTAGAGGTATCAAGTTAAATTAACATCAAATACTAATGTGTGCGGTCTCTTGAAGCTGTAAAAAAGTCAAGCTTCTAAATCAACGCAATCCAAAGATATAGGGTATTTTCCATAGACCTGGAATAATAAAATTTGGCAACAAGGGAAGGAAAGGGTCTTAAATATATCACAAAAACCTTTAAACCTTTTTTGTTTAAACGGAACGGTTTGTTCTACGGATTAACAGTTCTCTCTTCCTTAGCAATCCAACTAATCCGTTCGAAATGTATCTTTTGCATCCAAGGCGTTCCGCCAACTTCACCTTGTTCCATCACGACGCCGGTAACCGTCCTGTGGTCACCCATTCAAATACTGTCTGCCTGAGTGCATTCCGCAGGCGTTACCAAACTTATCCCATTTTCACCGCGACATAGGTCACCTTTAAAATGTAAAAATTGTGAAATGAATACATTACGACATTAAACGTTATGAAAATATTTTCTATGACTTTCGACAAATATGACTCGCGAAAATCGGAACTACAAATTATACTTTCTAATATTTTGACTTTCAACATTATGACTAAAACTAAAAAAAACGGTTCTCTATTGGATGGCGTCATTTTTTTACACATAATGTATCTTTTCGCAAAAAAATGTTTGTCCTAAAACGGTTTTTCACAAAAGTAACGGTTTTATTTATTTTTTGTATTAATAATTAACTTAACATAACCTTACCTAATCTACACAATACATGTTATTATGTTCTGCTAACTCAGCCTAAAAGTATGTTATGCGAAAATTATACATTATGCGAAAATATTTTATGCGTTTGAAAAGGATCCCTGGAAAACGTTATGACGATTGTAAAAAATGGAACTTTAATTTTATGGCAGACAATATAAAAACCAACTCAATTTTGCTATAGGTACCGGGATCAAAAACTAATCTAAAATGTCACTCAACCATAAAACGGGCCCGAAACCCTTCTTCAAAAAACAATCTCAAGGAAATGAAACAAGGAAACACAATTAACGACTTTGACATTTCTTAAAACCAACAAACTGCAAATCTGCGCTGAGTCAATCCCGTTAGATAATTTTTCAATTAACTGAGTAAATATTTTTGCAGCCGGAGCGACTAATTTGGAGAGGAATTAATTTATTTTATTTAAGTGCCCGTCGCGAACGATGAGTTGTTCGCCGACTTCGCTCCAGGGGGAAGTTGTACTGCTATTTTTAAAAAATTGTTTGTTTTAAACTTTTAATTAATAATTATATTACGTATGAAAATCGGATTTAAAGTTCATCCTTGACTTATAACTCGAATATTTTCTTAAACATATTTTTCTGAGTTTTCACAATTATATTATACTTAATTTGTTTTCGTAACGTCACCATGTACCAATGAGTTTTTCTAACTTAAGTACAATACCCGATGCTCTAACGGTAAAGGAAAAACATCGTGAGGAAACCTGCACATTTGAACAGCTGAGTGTGTGAGAGGGTTATCGCACAAAAGATCCTAAAGGGTTCGAAGTGTATCCGAAAGGGCCCATATGTTAGATGAGATAGGATAACGTTAGTATAAGAGATTAGAGTTTCTTGCGTCGCTTTCTCTCAAAAGGGGTCTCCTTGGGATGTGCATTAAAAAACCTACAGAAGTTTTTACAGAATAAAGGATTTCATTTTCATGCAGCTAAGAATAATAACTGGTTTCAAAAATCCTAGAATCAAAAAGTAAATACGTGTTTCGAACAAACATGTTCCGTAAATTTAAATATTTCCAGTGTATAGTTAAAAGTTTCACATCGACACCTGAAGGCATTGATGTAGGAACGTATGCGGCAAAAGTATCCCAACGATCGGAGTTCGGGGAAAAGTTTCGTCTTAAAATAACTATACAGTTTTTTATTCATCGGCGGTTCCAGACGAAGGCAAAGTTGGGACTCATAGTAAAAGATTATGCAAATCGATTTGGTCATAAATTTGATGGTGAAACTGATTGGATTTTCACCTTGGATTGGATTGCTGTGATTGGGTGCGCTACTTCGAGCACGCTAACTTAAGTAGGTTTGTTTTTAACAGCCTGGCATCGCCAAAAGAGGGGTGTAAAAACTTTAACGTGCATCTGTGTACCTGTTTATGCCATCGTAGCTCCCAAACGAATGGACCGATTCAGACATGGTTTTTAGGGTTTCGTAGTCTAACTAGGAACCCTTATAGTTTTGCCATGTCCGTCCGTCCGTCCGCAGCCTAGCTCAGAAACTCTTAGTACTTGAAAGCTGTAATTTGGAATTAATAATATGAATATACATATCGCACCTTCGGTAGAACAAGGGCAAAATATATAATGTGACTAAAGGGGCAATTATGCCCTTGTCCACTAGAACTAGGGCACAATGTACAATGTGACTAAAGGGGCAATTGTGCCCTTGTTCTACCGAAGGTGCGAATGAGTCACGCCAACAAAGAGGAACAATAAAATATAAAAAATAGACTATGTACCATCCCCTACACGTAATGTGGGGATGGTTGCTTTATTTCTCGGCTACCCCATGGTTTAGGATGGTTTGAATAAAAAAAAAAATTGCTTATTATTCAATCTGAAAAATGTCTGAAATTAAAGCGAATATAACGAATATAAAAGGAAAGCTATCACGATTAAGCAGACTTGATTAGTTCCTGGGATATAGACAAATAAAGTGATTATACCTACTAAAAATCTTCTAAGGCAGCAAACATACATACATACATAACATCACCCCAGAGTGGGGTAGGTAGAGCTACAGAAATACGAACAAATCTAAAAGACTCCTTTATAATTATATAACCACATTTTGCACAATCAGGCCAAGAAGTTTACTAATGTTATTAGTGACAGGTTGCAAGCCCATCGTCTAACAGTACAAGCCCTTTATTCCCACTCGCCTCTTACGACATCCACGTGAAGACATAGAATGACACTATTCTAACCCGGCAACCACACGGGCAAACAAAAAAACCTTAATTAATAAATAGAACTTGATTGGTACTTGTTGTTTTTTGAGATAATATTTTGTGTTTGTAGTTAACGGCTTCGGAACCCTACACTGAACATGGACATGCTCTTGTCTGATTTTTTATATAGGAAACTAGTTTAACTGGGTTGGTTTTAAACGAGGTTTTATGGAAATTGGTTGGACAGTTTAAGAGTTTTCAGCTCAGGGACGCAATTGTTTGAGGCTTTATCTCTATTTAGTAGTTATACTTTTATTCGAGCTAGTTCTAAGCCGTGCACCATTTAGAAAGCCTTACTCACAAATTTAAATCTTCTTAGTTTGTTTAATATTATACTATTTATCCAGTAATATTTGTATTTATACACGGTGACTTTGAATTAGTATACAGGAAATTTATATTACTGCCTAGGCAAAATTAAATCTAACTATGCGTGTGTTAAAGTAATTCATTAATTACTGAATTGTTTAAATAATAATAAAATGATAAAATATTTTGTACACTAATGGTATGGACGGTTCTCTGCCTTTTCGCCGACAAATCTTTGATAATATGCGTCGTTCCGCAACCTAATATAATTAATAGGTAAATGCCAACCCTTTTTTTCTGTAACTAAAAAAAAACAGGATTTTTATAAAACTAACCTAACCTAACCTATAGCGTTCTACACGATGGCCCTGAAATAAATCCAGAATTATTTACAGTTTCGGAAAAAAATGCGGGTTGTCAAATTATAATGTTTGTAAATTGAATCATGTGAAACGCTGGATCTCGGTATGGACACCCTACATTTCTTACATTTCTTACATTTGTCTCATTGCTTTATTTCGTATATTCATCAGGCATAGGGTGACAATAATTTTGGTGTACAATTAAATCACGAGTAAAAAAAGATTCTTAACATCATGTTTGTTTTACGAACTTCTAATTGAAATGTAGTTGCCATCGAATACTGAGTAAGAAAAAATGGTTCCTGTATACTAATTCAAAGTCACCGTATATATACCTATATATTTGTAATCACGTTGTCGAAATCGGGTCAAAGATCGATCTGCCCAATCGTCATCTTTGGGACAACTCGGGTTCCGCCGAAAAATCGGATTCCCGAGGTATTCGATTTTTGATATATAAAGACACTGTTGTGATTTATAGTCTCGTCTACATACTACCGAGTAGAGCTCGGTCGCCAGAGTACTAAACCGAATATGGTAACCACGATAAGTTTTTAGTACGTCCACCATCTCATCCTTGATATTCGAAAGTTTGCGTTCCGGTGTAACCGACAAAATGACTAGTATATAAACCTGATCTTGCCCACAGGGTTGGCAAAGCATTTCAAGTTTTACTATTACAGTCTTCAGAGCAAATGTGGGTCTCATATCCCACTTGCCATCAAGCTAGTTTGCCTTCTCCACATACATACATAACATCACGCCTTCATTCCCAAGCAATTAGCATAGAGCTACAGACCAAAAACTCTAAAAATACTTGTTGATAATTCTGTAACCACATTTTGTACAATCAGGCCAGTGAATTAGTGACAGGTTGCAAGCCCATCGCCTAACAGTACTACAAGCCCTTATACCCTTACGACATCCACGGGAAGACATGGAGTGGCACTATACTAACCCGGCAACCACACGGCACCTTCCTTGCGTTCTCCTTCCCATACAAAAAGACGAAGGCCGTATATGGATCTTAATACCGTTTATATTCTGCAAGCAATTCTCTGGGGTTGAAAGTGCAGCCGCGGGGCGCGACTAGTTCGCTGTAATTCGCGATAATATGAAGCCATTCGTCTCGTGCAACTGCATCGCTGCATTCTCCCGAGAATTCCTTGGGGCATGCACAAGGATTTAAGAACACTGAAAGGTGCTTTACAAACAAATGACCTTGAATTAAATATCTGGTTTTCATTTATTTAACTAAGGGGACATCTCAAAAACCAAACCACTTTTCACCAGTCCTGGTGTCTGTAGTGAAATCTTGCAAGTTAAATTTGACCCACCTTCCGGTTTCCGATTGAGCTGAAATTTTGCATGCATATGTACATCGCGTGACAATGCAATATTATGGAGCTATAAAAAGGTACAGTCGGAAACAAAATCGTGTCTCAAAAGTTAAGTTATTTAAAGGAAAACAGTTTTAGTAAAAAATTGGGGGCTCTATACTACTGGATGGAATTATCTCGAAAATTTGACAGCGCTGGAGGAAAAAAATCTATAATCAAGTAGTTAAATAAAGCAGTTCTTAGAATCCTTGAACTTCTCTGTATTGAGATATGAAGTTTAAGGACGAGTTACCCCTTTGAGCTTTAACGTGCTTTTTCCCACGTAGCTACGAAACCAGCTACATCGTAGAACTGCTACGAGCGCGCTCTACGGAGCACAATCGTAGGCCGCAAAAAGTTTGCCCCATTATTTTTACCGCTATTCCAATACTGAAATTGCACTCACCCACCCTGATCACAAGTATTATATCCACACCGGAACACAACAATATGAACTCTACTGTTCATCGGCAAGAAGTATAGTGGGTAAGATATTGTAAGAAACGCCCTGCACACCAACGCAGCCTTACGCACACAAGGACAGCGCGCGGCGAAGTGGTGGGAGCTGCATCGCATCGCATCGAAATACTCGGCCATTTTGCCCGGCGGCCGCCTGGAGAACTACCCTCGTGTCACGCATACTGTTGAGCTCGTTAAGTTGTTTTTTTTTTATAAAACGAAATTAAACGTCGTTACGATAGCATTTTTGGTCTCATTTCACAATATATATATCTGAAGACACGTTGGCTAGTTGGAAGTGACCCTGCCTCCGAAGCCAGCGGTCCTGGGTTAAAATCCCGGTAAGGGCAGATATTTGTGTGATGAGCATAAATATTTGTTCCCGAGTCTTGGATGTTTTCTATTTATTTAATCATTTATTTCTCTGTATAAGTATGTTTATTATTGTACCCATAGTACAAGCCTAGAGCTTAGTTTGGGACTAGGTCAATTTGTGAAAGATTGTCCCCTGATATTTATTTATTTAAATAGACGACGTGGTTGGCCTAGTTGATCCTTTTTACTAGACTAGCGGTCCCGGATTCAATCTCCGATCAATGCAAAACATAAATATATGAATATTTATGTTTTGCATTGCAATACATTGTACCTACTAGTAAACTATCAAATCAATGTAAGGCTATTAATTCTCGAAAATATAAACATTTTTGGTCTGATTTGGGGTCAGAAAACATTACTTTAATGACACCTCGCAGGGCTGAGATTTTACGCGGTAATAACGATATCGTCTTTGACGTGTTTCCGTATTGTCAACGTTTTGATAACTCTTATGTCATTTGCAATAATGCGACTGTGACATAAACGACTCTAAAACACGTCAAACGCGATAACGTTATACTTGACCTATTTCATACTATTTCTGTAAATGTCTGCCTCTAAAGAAAGTGCAATTTTTGGACTCGTCTAGTAATCGCGTACTTTCTACCCTCGGCAACAGTGTACAGGTATTCCTGAACATTTTTGATTAGTTTATTATTCGTTCTTGAGTATTTTCTTTGTATTTAGGTATATATGCCAATAGTCCAAGCCTAGTAGAGTTTAGTTTGGGACTAGGTATTTTTGGTTTTGTTTTTTCCATGATATATTTAATTTTAATCCTGTCCCATCCAGCGTAACCCCAGCTATATTGATAAACACGTTCAGAACTGGGAATTTTTCTCGGAAAAGTTAGAACCTTCTTCTTCCTTTAGAAACTCCAATATCGGGACAAAGGAATTTCATATTCTCAAAGTATTGTTACCTCTGCATACGCCTTGAGTTATATCGACCGAGGCGATTGAAAACACATTACAGTTTGAAAATAAAATGGCGTTGGAATGCATACGAAATGTTACTGCTGCATTTTTTGGACAGCTTAAGTAGTCTTTGAGTTGACTGTATTGACTATGTTTATTCGAGTAGGTTTTATTACTTCTTAATTTTATAATAAAGGGGTATTATAAAATTAAGAAGTAATAAAACCTACTGTGGTTACCGGGTTAGAATAGTGCCACTCCATGTCTTCCCGTGGAGGTCGTAAGAGGCGACTAAGGAAGTAACGGCTCGTAGTGCTGTTAGGCGATGGGCTTGCAACCTGTCACAGAATTATCAACAAGTCTTTTTAGAGTTGTTGGTATTTCTGTAGCTCTGCCTACCCCACTCTGGGAATAAAGGCGTGATATTATGTATGTATGTAATTTTATAATACACTGGAAACAATACGTCTAGATCTTAAACGGTTTCTACACCTAAACACCGAAAACTGTAACTTTTTCTCAAATCACCGTATCCCTAATAACGCCTAGAAATCGTAACAGCTTTATTCCAAAAAGCCTGAAGTCTTAAATTACCTAACCCCAAAACACCTGAGGGCTTATCATGACCTTATTACTTTTGACGTGTTTCCGTATTGTCATCGTTGTGATAGCTCTTATTTACTTGTCAGTAATGGCGGCCGAGTGATTAACAATGCGTTAATACGTCAAAATAAATATTGTTTTACCGACTAGAATATCGGATTAAATTTAAGTCATTCTAAGATTCAGTCGGTTCAGAATTCAATTCGTTGAATCAGACGTTTTGGATCATTGTCATTATTGACGACACGTTGGCCTGGAGTGACCCTGCCTCCGAAGCCATCGGTCCTGGGTTCAAATTCCGGGCAAGGGCAGATATTTGTGTGATGCGGGCGAATATTAAATTTGTTCCTGAGTCTTGGATGTTTTCTATGTATTTAAGTATGTATTTCTCTATTTAAGTATGTTTATTGTTATCTAGTACCCATAGTACAAGCCTAGAGCCTTTATTATTATTGATTTATTTGTTAAAACAATCAACATGGTACAATTACAACAAACGCTCTGCAGACCTGTTATAACAGTTTGAGTGAAAAATGAGTCCGTGAATAAATCTGAATTTTAAATATTATAGTTAAACACAGTTGGTATTTCTAATATGGAAGTGACTAAGTACCGCAAATTTACCCGCAGTTATCGACCATGTGTCATAATCAGGGCTCGGACTTTTCATCGCACGGTAAGATGAAAGAAAATTATGGAGTCGATATTTAAATATAAAACTTTTGTCATATTCATACTCATAGTCATTCATTTACATTTCACCAAAAGATTACATTATAAGATTGTTGTGAGCTTTAGTTTGGTGGAGAACACTATGTATAAGCTTTCAGATAAATGTTTTAGTTGTGAAAGGTCTACTCCATAAGGTCATGTCACAACGCATTTTTAATGATCGCATTTTAGATCCTTTTAAGTATCAATCCAGAACGAAATGGTACAATATTGCGGATGAGACATAATAATTCACGCCGTGTGCACCGAATGCTGATATAAATAAATGACACTTCCGAAGTCGTTGATAATAATATGAGGGGAATGACTTGAGTATGAATATGACTAAAGTTTTAATTTTAATATCGACTCCATGATTTTCTTTCATCTTACCGTGCTATGAAAAATTAGAGCCCTGGTCATAATTATGTATTATTTCAGATAGGTTATGCTCTTGACTACCATGGTTCTTCTCCTTTTAATTTAAGAGCCCTGCTCTTGTCGGTGGAGTAATTTCCAATCTTCTCTTTTCTCTGCCAGTTCCTTCACTTCTCTATATGACACGACATGCACCTTCTCCTTAACTTGGACCAAGTAGATTCTCCTCGGTCTTCCTCTGCCTCTCTTTCCTTCAATCTTTCCCTCTATTATGTTTTTGATAAGCATGTCATGCCTCAATAAATGTCCAATCATCCCTCCTCTTCTGTTCTCCAAACTCTCCAATATCCTTCTTTTCTCCTTTACTCTCGCCAATACTTCTTGATTTGATACCATTTCGTCCAACTAATGCCTTCAACTAATGGTTATTTATAGCTTAATTTAATTAATGTTTTTTTTTTCATTTGTTTCGGTTTAATCGTGAAACCATTTGCAAGCCTTCTCTCTCCAATGTTGAAGTTGAAAATATATTTTTGTAGTAGAAAAAATCCTATTGTCTCCCTTAACATGCTCATGCTTCAACTTAGAAGTATAATTTGCCTAAACTATGCTTTTACCAAATTACATTAAGATGTTACTAACATCCAAGTTATCACACACAAACATAATACGCAACACACAAATAACAACAACTACAACAGTAACAAACTAACCGTTGAGTTTCTTGCGGCGCTTCTTCCCAGCAGTGGTCTCCTCTTGGGAAGCACTGGTAGAATTTTGACGTGTAAAAGTGCCCGTGCGGCCTACTTACTGAATAAACCACTTATACTCGTATCTTTTTATATTTTAATGCCGGCTCAGTTGACTTAAAGTATATCTACCACAAAACTTACCAATTTTTTTAATGTTAAGGAGAAGGCACACAAGCACTGAGGCCACCTGATGGTAAGTGCAATCTGAGACAAAGACATTTGAATTCTCAAGACTATAATGCGTTGCCAGCCCTGAGGACTAAGATGGAATGCCTACCTACCTAAGTTACCTAATTTATAAGTAATCAAAGCATTCCTTAAAAACAAATATCGTAATGCAGCAAATTCCTCCGCTCTGATGTGGTCGCTCTCCCGACGTTTCAGCCCAGAAACACTTAATAAGAAAGCAATAACCACTCAAAGAAACGAGCGCCCCGTCAAGCAATTAACTTGGTACAATTAGGTCGAGTTTCCCGTGCACAGCTTCCCAGCGGGGCCTCGTTAAACCCGACGACACTTCAAAGCAAACTCACCTTTGTCGCCCGCCGGCTTTGATCTGGAAACACAGATCAATGGAATTTTAGCTTTCTTGTAATTAAAATTGAGCAACTATCTAGGAGTGTTTCATTTTGAATTGCACACTGGCGGACAATTTAAGTGGATGGTTTATTTTAATTGATTTTAGGATATCTATAATGTTTATCAAATAATCACGACGCTAGCGGCCCCGGGTTCGATTCCCAGTATAGCTAAAATTTGTGAGATATAGGTACTCTTGGTGCTTTCTATATATGTATGTATTTATCGTTGTATAGCAACCTTAGTACTAGCCTAGAGCTTAGTTTGGGATGAAGTAACGAAGTTTTTTATTATAAATTTCAACTCTCGGTTTCCTATTGATTGTGATCATCGGGCTCCAGCCTAAAGCTACACAAACGCGTATCTGATTTGGGCTATAGTTGAAGAACCAACCAAAGGTTTTTCTCGATACTTGCCAACAATTACTTATTTTGAAAACTTGGCTTGCGGCAAGACTTCTAAAATATGTTGTTGTGACTCTAGTTGCAAGCAAAATTCCTTTTATTTTGAAAGTTCTATACCAGACCCAGTGTTCAGGAGTAAGGACTTCTATTGCAATTTGTTTTATCCTGTCTTGCTTCTATATCGTAATCTTCTTGTGGACCTAGCTTGATAGCTCTTACGACCAAGTAAATAAGAGCTATACAAACAATAAAGAACAGAGTCCCAGTTGTTATATCTGTACGATAACATGTTATTTTCTATCACAGCGACATATTTTAATAATTTAAGAATTATGATTTACAAAGTTTTTAACATATCAATTTTTAAAGTAAGATTTCCTGTAAAAAGTTTCGAAAGGACACATTCCAAAATAAAATAATAAGAAGTAATTAATAACTAATATTTTTAATGATTAGTTAATGAGGTTATCAAATATAATATTTACGCAATTTATGTTTCTCATCTTATTTTGGAAACTCGACGAGTCTAAAGATACTCATAACAATTATTAAGAACTCGGTGTTTATCTTTTAAATTGTGCCTCAGTGTAAAGTAAGCTCAGGCGGGCAAACTGCGTGCCGGTGAAATTACACCAATTCATTACAAGCGATGAGGCTGGAGGGTCAGCCCAAAGAGACATATAATTCATACAAAACATCTATTTACGACATTGTATTGGTAATTAAAGACGGAAGTGGGTCCACGAATAAATACAGATATTCAGGCTTACTACCTAGGCTTGTCCCTAATATCTACACTAGTATTATAAAGAGGAAAAAATTGTATTTTTATTTGTTTGTATCGAATAAACTCAAAAACTACGGAACCGATTTCGAAAAGTATTTCACCATTAGAATGCTACATTATCCTTGAGTATATGGGCTATATATTTTACTATAAAAAAATAGGAATCCCTATTAAATTTTTCATCGCATGCGCTGCGGAAACTATAAATTGATGATAGGAGAAAAAAACGTTTCACAATATTAAAATAGATATCAATATCTACAAAAATCTTCGATGCTGATTTACCTACGTTTGTTTCAGCAAATCTCATAAAACCGAAGCGAATAAATAATTATAATATAGTCAAGAGCAATGAACACGGATCACTTAGTACAGAATTTCAATAGAAAGTGACCCGTTATCATTGCTCCTGAGTGTTTACATATTTATATTTTAAATATACTTAAACTTATTTAACACTAGCGTCCTGTCCTCTATGGCTATGACTATGGAGTTTGTATTAGGTATTAGAAACTGCTATACGCTATTTAAAACTAATAAATCCAAGACTCAGGAACAAATACTAGCAATCATTCACACAAATTATTTGTGCTACGTACCAAAAACCAAACCCGGTACTACAGCACTAGCTTCTTAGGGTCACTACCAACTAGGCTGACTTAATTTCACAATAATGTAGCAAATTTACATTATGATAGATATTTCAGCTCATCAAACATTTACCATCAAGGGTAAACACAATCGTCCGTCGATTCATCTTGATCGAACATAACGTCCGTTTCAACGTCAATAAGAGCCATTATTTGTTTGCCAAGTGAACGGGCTGAGTAATCTAGGTATTCAATATTCAACAGTTTGCGCAAACGTACATTTTAAATTGTTTGAATAGTAGTCACAGTAAGACTTTGCCTTACATCGAGCGAAAATATACCTGACATGTCTTTATTAATAGACGCGTTAGAGCATGGCAGATGAATAGATTGTTCAAAAACGGACTAATGTAACGAGATATTTCTCCACCCGAGCAATGCGAGGGTGGATGAAATTCGAGTGTCATGGCTTTTTAGTCCTGAGTTAAACACAAATTTTCACTTCGATTGCGAGAAAAAAAATCTTAGCGCTATCGTTGTTACTCTCAACCCGTTACTGTAGTGAAAAAAGAGACAACAACAAGGTTGTTTTTGGGATAGAACATAACAAATAGTCCATAGACAACATTCCCAAAACGAATAAGACCTCGGCGGTGGAGCTTGTATGCCCCAGTCTCAGCTTGCCCTCCACCGGCTCCACCGCGCACTCCGAGGACAAGAGCAACGACATCAAATGGCAACATGTATCTAGCTGTTTGTGGTTTCTCAAGGATTTTATAAGGAAATTAAAAAGAAAATGTTCTTTAGTCCCTATGGAATAAAATGTCACTTTAGTCCCTAGGGATTAAATGCATCACTTTAGTCCATGGCAATTATGAGTCATTTTAGAGCGAAAGAACTGAAATAGTAGATTGTTCAATAAAGGACTAAAGTAAGCCAATATGACACGATATATTTATCCATCCGAGCAAAGCGAGGCTGGATGAAGTTCGAGTGTCATTATGTCTTTCTAATCTCGAGTTAAACACTACTGTTCGAGTGTCATATTTAACAAAGTCACGTATAAATTACCACTTCATAGTTTACATCGATCGCAAATATATCTGACAATTATCTTTATTAATAGACGCGTATTTAAGATATTTAAGACCTGTATGTCTACATGAGAGCAATAAAGTATTCTATTATATTCTAAATACACAAATATCAGGGGCAAATCTCGCACAAATTGACCTATGCCAAAACTAAGCTCCAGGCTTGTCCTATGGGTATTAGACAACGATACAAACACTTAAATAGAGAAATAATACATAGAAAACATCTAAGCCTCAGAATCAAATACTCGCGTTCATGACAAAAATATTTGCCCGAACCGTGGGACCGTCGCCAGATTTATGCGCTTATGTTAGACAAAAAGTTATCGTTGAGGACTGTACCTTCCACCATTTAACCTACCGCCAAGCAACATGTGGGGATAAGACAACCAGTTAAAATACTAGCAGGGTTGACAACGAATTAACAGTCTTAGGATCGCAGTCATAAAAATGACAATTTTTATGATCTTATGCGAGTTTTACCGAATTTACCCGAACGTTTTAAATGATTTTGCACGGTGCCTAACGATCTCAGACTATTACCAAGCTTATTTTAAGGTTTGTATTATTCATGGACCCTTTCTTATCGGAATTGACTTCTGGCGATGATTGATTGACGCTTCACCTAACTCGATGTTACCCGCCCTATGAGATGGGGTTGATAGGCACAAGAACTTCGTTTTGCAAACATACATAATCATACAACTACAACATAATACTAGATTTTTCGACAAGGGACTAAAGAAAGCCATTATGACATGAACTTTTTATCCACCCGAGCAATTTAAAGCGAGGGTGGATGAAGTTCGAGTGTCATTATGGCTTTTTAGTCAAGAGTTTTTCACTTCGATTGCGAGAAAAAATAAAAAGTGAGCCGTCACGGGACGCCTGGCAGATGTGAAACATCGAAATTACTTTGTACAAGTTATATGCATAGCAGAACATTTTACGACAGTAATTATATATGACACAATGAAATGATAAAGCATTATAAATATTTTTCATAAAATAATGATTATTTATTACAAAATTATGCATTTTTATTAAAAACAAAATACAAAATAAAAAAATTACAAGTTTAATTATAATTACGACAACACCATTCTTTTATTGAGTGGCGACGCGTCGCCACGCCAACGATCAGTTTCATACCTCGGCTATAGATGTTTCACATCAATAATAGAGTTTTTATCAAAGGACAGTAGACAGCCGCCCGAATCAATAGTTTGTTCGGGTGTCATTTTTAACATATACACGTAAAAATTACAACTTAGTAGGGCTATCATTTTTTCTCTCAACCCGTCACTTTAATGCAGAAAGACACCACAACAAGGTTGGGGTTAGAACAGAACCATACATCGTTATCGCGCGAGCAACTACGATTTGACAATACTCAAAGATTATAACAAATAGGCAATAAGAGAAGTGACATTCGCTTAGTGGCGCGTCTCTATCGGATAGGTGTGACTAATAGAAGCTTTAAACATAAAAGTTGTTTTTTTTAAATGCCTACTGAGTACACGCATTCCTCTATTGAAGGGCAGTAAATGCTTTTTTTTATATGTTACTTTAAGAGTACCTAAATCGAACCAAACTATTTTCTTAGCATGGAGAACAAAATAAAAAATATATCGCGTGATTCCTTCCTTATTCCGGTTTGAGGTTGTTTTAATAGTAATTCCTTAATCTTATGCCATACTTTGCTCAAAGACACATGGTGCTTCTTGATCCAACAGCCACAAACAAACAAACATACGCGGTGAAGCTAAATAAAACCGTTTAAAAACAATTATACATTGCTGGCTTACTATGAAAGTTTCATTGACCCACTAGGCGTTTTCCTACGTTACTATACCTTTTTTACTAAACAGACATAACTAGCATAGAGGCATTCCATCTTAGTCCTTAGGGTCGGCAACGCATTTGAGGTTTTAGGATTATCAAATCAAATCAAATCAAATCATTTATTTCATGTAACATGACACATAAATAGTATTTATTTTATTTTATTTAATTTACCTACCATTTAATAATGCTGGTGGGAGCATGCAATCCCGCACAGTGTGACATAATAGCACAATCAGGCTTATCAGCTGTCATTTTTAGAATGGTATTGGGACTGTCCCGCACCCGGCGCACCAGGGATGCAGCGCGCCCACGCATGGTTGCATAAAAACATTCAACGCGAGCCTCCGCAAACATCCCAGAAGCGCTACAGTAACGAGGCAGTCCCACTATCACCCGGAACGCGTTGTTAAATTGGACTCGAATGGCCCTATAGGCCCGTTGCGCATAATGCACCCAGAGGCTACAGGTATACAGGGATGTACAGAAGGCTCTAAACAGGGTAATCTTGACCTCCCCAGAGCATCCTGCAAACCTCCGAGCCCTCCGCTCCCGTGCAATGTCCAGGTCGTCCCTGAGATCCACCGCAACGACGCGACCTAAATATTTAAAATGGTCCACTCTGTCCATTGGGCTGCCATTAAGATAGATTGCAGGAACCTCCGACGTTTAGTTGCGATGAATCTCAAAGACCATATACTGACTCTTCACCTCATTATATTTAAGGCCATGGTTTAGTGCGTAGGTCTCACACACATTGAGCAACCGCCGCATTCCACAGACCGACGCGCTCAGCAGCACCATGTCGTCATTACTTGTAGGTCATTATAATCGATTTAAATAAGTCAAACCTAAACTACAGACCTTTTATGTTCTTAATGTATTTCGGCAAGCTTCGTTTTTCTATGAAATACGAGAGACAAATATACTGTCAGATACGAGTGCGAGTGAGACAGCGACAGCTAGCTGAAAGACATTAAGAAAATAGAAACAATGTACAATAATACCTACACGTTGGATATTTTAGAAACCCTAAAAAGTTTACAGCTCCAACAATGTAAAACTTATGTTTTTGTACTCGTCGATTAAAATCTGTGTATTAAGATTTCATAGGGAATGCTGTAACGTCACTCTTTTAATCGTTGAATAGTCTATGTTACTTCCGAAACAACCGAAATAACTATTTCGATACGCTCTAGACAACCGAAAAAAAATGAAAATAGAACTATGTAAGTAATATGTGCCCTTGTTTAAGGAGACTCGATGCGGTACAAAATTGCCAATGTTTGGCGTTTTGGAACGTAGCAGCATCGCGTCATCTGTCAAAAATCTACTTAAACTTGTTGCTGTATCCAGGGCATAAAAAAAACTATGCTTTGTGATTGGCTAGTACTTTTAGCTTGGCACAGTACTGCAACATTACGGACGCCGGTGGTGTGATAACTTTTCTTTTCAAGCTAAGAAGTTTACTTTTTCTGTGGAAATAAAAATCAGACCTTAAGCTTAAAGAGTTGAAATATAAACTAAGAAAATGAGTAGTGACAGTGACGAAACATCTTTAACTCCTCAAGAAATAACTATTTCAATTATCTTGTGCAAAATAGGATAGTAGAACTAGACAATATAGTACTTACGATATTTAGTTTTCTTATATAGGTACTCGTATTAATGATTTAAATCATTAATTTTAATGAACTCGTACAAAAAGTATTGTTCACTATAGTGTCATAATCAAACTTTTTAATCTCGTACCTTACTTTGGCCACTCAGCAAGCTTCGTGGCCTAAACACGATACTCGACTAAAAAGCTCTCTATTATAACACGATTGTGAAAATACTATTCTTAATAATTGTGTCCACAAAACCATTACGTCCAAAAAGTGTCGCTGTAAGTCTGAAACTTGCCAGGTTTATTATATTAAAAAAACATACATACATAACATCACGCCTTCATTCCCAGAGTGGGGTAGGCAGAGCTACAGAAATACCAACAACTGTAAAAAGACTCGTTGATAATTCTGTAACCACATTTTGCACGATCAGGCTAAGATGTTTACCAGTATATTAGTGGCAGGTTGCAATCCCATCGCCTAACATTACTACAAGCTCTTATTCCCTAAAAAAACATCCGTGTAAAAAAAGACAAATGAAAATCAATTATACTTTTTATCCATTTATTATAATTCTGTGTAAACTCATACACTTGATCTATTCATCGACCTTAACCTTGTTATACACGCCAATACATCACAAAATGAGACTTAGATATAAAACGCGCACTGTAAAGTATTACACTTCGTGGCAAATAAAACGTGGTGTAAACAACTGATGCTATTACAAATTAAATTGTTTCACTAAATAAGAACATTCAACTTATGGTATAAACCCATGCCTGCTAAGTTTATCGTAACTTTTAAGTTAAAAGGCGTTAACCAGAATTATGTTCTGCATTCATTGTAATACTTCACAGTACACTAAATACATACAGTAGTTAGTTTTACGAGCGCACCATAATTGACTTGAAAAAGCAAACTATCGCCTTAAGCATAAGAAAACAATCTACATTATATCAGGATAATTTTGAGGAATAAATTATATTCACAACATCCAAAAATATTGTTTTTAAACAACAAACATATATGGCACTCATCTTAAATGTCGGCAGTGATTTGTCCATTACGAAATACAGTTTACTCGTCATTTCAAACGTTCTATGGTAACTTTATGTATACATAGTTAGAAAATGGTATATAACCTTTCCGAATTAAATTAAACAAAGAAATGCATTTATAAAAGTACTTGACACTCGCGAGTACAACTTGTACTGCGAAGTGCCAAGACTTGTAACAAATATTACATCTATTTAACGTTACGTTTTATTTTATACGGTTATAAATATTGTGCAGTAATTACATTGAAAATGGTGTTCCTTATCAGTTAGTTGAATTTATTGCATTAATTGTTCCACCAGGCAGGTTAGCGCAAGTTCCCTGCGACTTGTTGGTCGCTCGCATCTCCCTTACTATCTAGTCTGTAACGATAGAGATGCACTGAGCGGCAGGCGAGAAAATACAACTTGTGCTAGCCGTACTGGATGCTTGATTACTCACGACAGTCAGAATAATAGAAGATTTAAAAAAAAAAATAAGTCCAAAGCATTTTTTCTGGTTTTAAACCGTTTAATTTTCCTGGGTTGTTTTGTTATAAAACAAAACAAACCCCAACCTTCAGTTACTATAAGACATTCAGAATTTTTAATGGATTCGGAAGAGAATGTATTCCTAATTTATGCCGAATGAACCTACCACCATTTAATAATAATATAATAGTGGTACCATTTTTTCTACATAAAATGTATGGAACGTAGAAAAGAATTGACAGATGGCTGGAGACCCGAAATAAATTAGCGTGTTCCCTGCTTTTCTTTATACTTTTGTCTAAGCCAAGTTGCATACAGGCCAATTTATCAAATATCAAGAAAAAATGCAATAGATCACGATAATTTGGCTGTCGTGGTAATCAATTATAAACACGGTTTATTATAAAAATGCTGATGAATCCTACAGAAAACAATAAATAAACTTAGAAAAAAAATAACTCTAGAGAAACAGAAAGAAAACAGTAATTTAAGTATATTTGAGACGTGTCAACATTTTTAAAACAAACCTTATAGATTTGAATAAACACTTTCCATATATCAGCGACAGTCATATCGCAACGGATAAACTAACAAGAACCCAATATGGCCGCCTCAAAATCTAGATTAAACTTATTTCTAATTACTCTTAGCACTAATTAAATAAAATTATGCATTATCTTTGGCGAATATACTGCGGTACCGTGAAACCAAGAAGAAGATCTTAAAGGATGCACTAATCGTTGTAAAGTCTCACAAAATTCGCTATTAATACTGAAGTACAAAACATCCCGTTTCATACGCGCCTGTACCATCATTTAAAACTACCTCTTAAATATAGCTAGTCAGATTATTTTTATACATTAGAAAAGTGACCAGGAAACTTATTAATACGGTTTTTAAATGCGGCAGAAAATAGGTACGGTTCGCAGTTCTTATTATTTTTTCTACAGGAAAAAATCACAGAGGAACTTATAACACCGCGATTAACAAATTGCGTAATTACAAGACACCAAAAGTCCACAGAAAGCCAGATTTCAATCGCGTGTAATTGTACCTTTAATATAAACGCAAGTACATTCAACGTTTAAGAAAAAGTGAATCACGTAAATAAATAAGAAATGTTAAAAATATGTCCGCACTTTTCATGATCACATTTCTTAAATTACAATTAAATTAATTGTGGTGTTACATCGATACCAGTGGGTACTCATTTATTAATATTAGTCTATTTATTCTACCTACATCATTGCTTATCAGTTCATTAGAACTTTATATACAAAAAAAAGTTGAAATTCCACTATCAAGATGGAATGTTCATTATTCAACTCTATAATAATCTACTTTAGGATTAGGGACACTACACGTATTTACAACATTGCTGTCTGCCAAGTTTGAGCCGGCTGAGCTAGCATCGAAGCGTCAAAAGAGATTCTAAAGTGTCGGTTCAAATATACAAGTAAAAACATTCACACGAAACGCTACAAATACGCGTCGTATATTACAGGTATGTACAGTCCTGAGCCCGCATCGCTACGTGTCACAACTCTGGGGATTCCTATCATTTGGCATCTTCCTAGCTCCCGATAAAAAGCTTAAACCAAAGACAACTCCGACATTCTAACCATAAAAGCGATGACTCCCAAAAGCAGACAATTCTGTGTAATATTCCTTGCTCCTTTAGTTGTTAATGGCCTTTGGAATGCTGCTGTTTGAGGTTTGAATTATCTCCCCATTGCCTTAACCAGATTCACTTATTTCTAGTATTGAGCGAAAACCGATTCAAAAACGTACAGTCAGACAAGAGACGAGTCTTGAGAATTTTTGTATTTTTTCAACCTTTTTTAATAAGAAAGTTCCAAAAAAATATTTTATTGGTCGTTAAACATTTAATGGCACAGCCTTATTGTGGACACGATAAAACGAATACGCGAGTTTTAATAAAGTACAGTGAGCAACCGGAAACGATACAAATTTAAAAAAACAGTTATATAGGCCTTCTTTTTGAAGTAGTCAAAAACCGCATCAAAATTTTCATTAAATATTTGTGCTAGGTAATATTTTTTAATATAAATGAAATCGAAATTTTCTTAATCAAAACATTTGCATAAATTAACGCCGTTTAAATTCAAATACAAATATTAGACCAGTACATTACTTTTCGAAACTTGAGCAAACCTTTTAGTCTCCTAACAAAACAAATTTATTGCTTGCGTCTTATTATGGCAAGATTAACCTCCCTATTGTTCTATTTTATATATTCCGTATATATAATCGAATCCTACTGAACGTTTTAAAATTTAGCTAAAAACATCCGGCGTCACGACTGTGAGCAAAAATACTGAGCGTCGCATACAGACGGCTACCTTAAAAAGTCACACTTATTTCGAAAATTCATTAAGAATCGCTTAAAATCGCACTCTTATCGCACTATGAAGTCATAGTCAGTGAAAAAGTCTCGTCGAATTTTAGAGCCAGTCACCGGTCCGAACCGCATTCTAAATTTAAATCACTCAGTACGTTAAGACGTCTACGTCGATGACATCGCCGCACTAAAACTTAGCCAATAGGTTTCCACTAAAATCCATAATTTGACAGACCAGTTTAACCAATTGAAATGCATAAATTTTGATACATTGCGGGATTCAATTAAAGTGTGATGTATTTTTAGTTAGTAGTTTAACTTAAGAGAGTATGAAGATGAAGTTAATACTGAAAAATCGACATGTTTCTATTTATTTTCGTCCTTGTGTCTGTCGAATTATGGTTTTTGGCTTATGTTAGAGACTCCCAAACGATTTCTATAAAGGGCCGTTTAAGATCACAAAACTTCTTGTTATCTAGAAGCCCAGTCTACCGCTACCGAAGTTTAACCACTTCACAGTCCTCGGAAACTATAGTAACGCACGGTTGGTAAAAAAACGGTGTTGTATTTCGACAATATCCATATTCAAAATTGAAGTCTTTCTGGTTACACTCCCTTTCTCTCGATTCAGTCATGAACGACAATAGAATAGAATGCGACATGCGAATTTTGTAGTTGTTTAAGAATCTCGGGCGATAAGTAATAAACGCTTGCTTTGGAATGTGTTTTACTTGGTGCCCAATTACATTTCACGGGTCGTTCAAGACTAAGTCAAGAGAAAGGGGCGAAGCTAACCTAATGATGAAATTAGAAATGCAGCTAAGCTAACCTTGAAGTTCAATTTTGAATCCCTGATAGTTTACAGGTTTAGAGGAGTGGCAGGTGGCTATGTCCGGGCGGGGGCGAGAGCGGCGGTCCTAGAGCTCGGTGACGGCGTACAGGTCGCGGTGGTCGTGGCGCTCGGCGCGCTCGGGCCGCCGCCGGTGCGTCGTGCCCGTGCCTGCGCCTGCGCCTGCGCCCGCGCCGCCCGGCGGCTGCCGGCGCGGCCGCTGCAGCGACCTGCCCAACCAAACATCACTATTTGATAAAACTCGACACCAATGACTCAGAATGGTCGATAATGGAGAGAGTTTACCCAGAACACATTTATCCTACACTAGCGGCTTCGCCCCGCTGCAAATTTCTGACTTTCCCGGTGGATTTTTCAGTAATTTTCTTCCATAAGAACCTTCTCGTGACAGTTACAAACATAATAAAAAAAGAATTAGCGAAACCGGTTCAGCTGCTCTCGAGATTTGCGCTTACCAACACATTCAGCGATTCATTTTTATTATACAGATAAAACATGTAATAATAAGTAATTTATTGCAATATCATAATGTTACAAAGATCTTAGAAAATAGCTTTATTACTATTTGAATAGTTTATTATGAACCCTAGGCACTGCAGTAGTATTATGTTTTAATTAAAAAGGCTGAAAAGTATCCAATAGATATACGAGTGATGAAGTTTCGTTTAATTTATTTATGTCATGAACAGAACATACAACATAAGTTTGCAATTTAGAACAAGATTAAAATTATTCTCATCATAGTACATAATGCTTTTCGTGGGAGCCTGCCGTATGGCCAAAATGTTTTTGGTCAAATGTATCATTTCCCAAATTTTTCATTTATTTTAATACCATCGTGTATAACCCTAGCTAAGGTTAGATAAGGTTAGCTTTTATACAATCCTGAAATATTTACGGTTACAGAAAACAAAGCAGGTTGGCAAATGGAACATTTGACAAAACATTTTTTGGCCTAACGAAATAGACCCACTTTTCGTTATTAATGCGAGAAAATACAACAAAAACTATTTACTTAAATAGATAAATTAGTGACAATATCCTGCTATAAATTTTCTTAACCAACTTTTTTAATATATCTTAGAAAAAAAGTTTTACAGTAATAACAATTTTAAACACTGGATAATAGGCTATAATGCTATAAGATGGTTACCTGAGTAGTAAATCAAAAAAGCATTTAAAAATAATGTATTAATGAGCTCACCGGTACTCCAAAGCGGCGGCCGACAGCGGCTGCGACTCAGTCCTCCTCGGCGGACGCACAGTCGCGTACTTATCGCCCTCTCTCTCCCTCGGCTCCCGCGGGAGCTCGCGCTCTCTCATCGGCTCTCTCGGGAGCTCCCGATCTCTCATAGGCGGGAGATCTCTTGGATTTTCGCGGAGCGGGGGGAGTTCGCGCTCTCTGATAGTGGTCTCTCTGGGGTTGTCGCGGACGGTGTCCCGGGTGTCCCGTGGGTCCCGTGTGTCCCGTGTGTCCCGGGTGTCCCGGGTGTCCCGGGTGTCCCGTGGGTCCCGGGTGTCCCGGGTGTCCCGTGGGTCCCGTGTGTCCCTCGGGTGCGGGTGGTGCGGCGCGGCGGAGAAGGTGGCGAGCGGCGGCGCGGGGGCGGCGGGGCGCAGGCGCTGGGCGCGCGGCCCGAACGAAGCGTACTTAGGATCGAAACGGTTCAAGGCGGTGCGTGCCTGACCTGCAAAACAAAGCATGGCGTCTATTAAGAGTGGCGCACGACAGGGATGCGACCAGGGTAAAAAACATATATTATTAGTCCATCAGTTACGTTATCAAAAATAATTGAACACGTATTTTTCGATGTATCCAATCAACCAAAATTCACAAAGATAACACGCATCAAGATCTCAGTCGCTAAAATTTCCCTGTTTGAGGTAAGGTGGGGCCTCACGAGAATAAACTTGTTTTTGCTTATTTAAAAAAGGTTCATTTTCAAAGATAAACATCGTATCATTCAGTGGTGTAAGGCCGTTTGTCCACCGCCGCCGTCAACGACACGATAACGATAACGATATGACAGCGCCGAAGTAGCGGCACATACATTTACTATGGCTGGCTGTCCACCGCACGACCGACGTCATCCCGGCCAACGATTTTTAGAGCAGATTGTTGCTACCGCTAGAACTCGACCCGATATTGTGACGGGCCGATGTACCGACAGTACAAAACACGTTTGAACTTGTCCACCTCCGCCGTCAACGAGATGAATGAACCACCGCCCGGTTATCAACCTCAACTATCAGCTAACTACTCTTGAGGCAATACTCACATTACATAGCTGATAATTTTTAGGGTTCCGTAGTCAAATTACGAACCCTTATAGTTTCGCCATGTCCGTCCGTCCGTCCGTCCGTCCGCAGCCTAGCGCAGAAATTCTTAGTACTAGAAAGCTGTAATTTGGCATGAATATACATATTAGTCACGCCAACATTTATTGTACCATAAAATGTAAAAAAAAATTTTTAGGGTTCCGCCCCTACACGTAACTTGGAGATGTGTTTTTTTTCTCGTCTACCCCATAGTGTCGGGTGTCGTTGGATAGGTCTTTCATAAATATTGCAGGTTTGTGAAAACAATTGTTCGATCCAGGGATCCGTTTAGGAAATATTAAGTTTTAAAGTGCTAATTTTTGTTAAAGTCAAGTGTACTTTTGGCTGTGGGGGGTGACAGCCAAAACTACAAATACTAAAAATCAGAAAAAAAATCTTACATGAAAGCGCATATAACGAATTTAAAAGGAAAACTATCATGACTAAGTAGACATCATTGGTTCTTGAGATACAGGCGATTAAAGTGTTTGTACTTACTAAAATCATCTATGTCGGCACCAAATGACTTTAAATAGAAAATTAGTTATTACTTGTTGATTTTATGTTTGTAGTACGTAATTAATGGCTTCGGAACCCTACAATGAGCATGGTCCGACATACTCTTGCCCGGTTTAATTATCTTTCCATTAACTCCTTCCTTTCTCGGGCTTTGGCTGAAAAACAGCGCAGTACGGTGTCGCCCCTGCGCGGGCGCAACCGTCGGCATTTGCTGACGCCAAGACCATGTGCCACGCCCGTTCAATTGAATTTTGTCTGCATGTTCAGTTTGATTTTGTTCTTTTATTTGAATATACGTTCGTTCGTTCGTGTGGCAATAATATCGTCGCGGTGGGCAGACATCGTAATCGTTGTCGTGTCGTTGACGGCGGGCGGTGGGCAAGGGGTGTTGTCGTGTGTATGAGAGAGCCGTGTCCGCTCACCCTTGTCGAGAGTAGCGTCCTGCGCGCCCCCGCGCCGGTCTCAGTAGAAGTCGCTGCTCTCGAGCGTCTTGCACTGCTTGCTGAGCGTGGCGTACTTGCCGTTGTGTGCGCGGCCCAGCGTGTGCGCGCCGCCGAGCTCCGCGCCCAGCGACGCGCTCGCGCCGCGCCCCAGCGTCGCGCTGCCCGACATGCGCGCGCTGCGAACAACACATTACGTCTCAATCATGCTTTACATTCAACTGGCACTACTTTTTTGGGGTCTATTTGGTAAGGCCAAAAAAATTTTGGTCAAATGTTTCATTTCCCAAATTTTCATCTTCAGAACTTTATAAAAGCTAACCTAACCTAACCTATAGTGTTCTACACAATGGTACTAAAATTAATTAATTTACTAATTAATTCATGTAACATTGTTTCGGCAAATGAAAAATTTCGGTAATGGGCGTTTTCCAAAAAAGTGCAAGAAAAAATTTACTTCTTCCAATTTGTCACGCAAATTAATGTATGGCTAATTTTCGTGACGACATTGAAAAAGTTAAATTTTTTATAACTTTGTCCTTAACGATGTACACTTTTTTTGGAAAACGCCCTAATGATACATTTGACTCGCCTTTTTTTGGCATAATCATCATTTGGTATACGGTCCTTTTCATCTGCAACCGTATACTTTTCAGGATTGTTACAAAATAAACCTAACCTAACCAACTGGGTTCTATGCAATGATATTTTAAATGATCCTGAAAAGTATACGGTTTCAGGAAAATAAGACTGTCTACAAAATGATGATTATGCCAAAAAAAGTTATGCCAGATGAAGGGAACCCATTAATATATTTTACCCCACTGAGTTATGTAAACTTATGTACAGTCAGCCAAATAAGAACAAACAATAAATTTACCACATTTAAATGAACATGTCACTGAGGTCGACGTTTTGAAAAACGCATCTCATCTACGTGTGACATGGTGAACGAGATGCAAATGCGTGGAATAGTAAAATAAATTATTTTAACGACGTCTACAGAATACATATAATATGAAAAGTTACACTTAAATAACATATTACATGCACTCGTGACGCCTGGTGTCCTAAATCTAGCAGTCTAATCTTAATATACCTAATTATATCACAGTTGCATAATGGTTATTTATGTAACTGGTACATAATGTAGCTTTTTAAGGTATAAGTGCCGAGGTTAGAGCGCGAGCGACAGCCGAGAGAGCTCTCTAATGACAGGCACGAGTATCTTCAGAGCTAATTATATACAATGATAATGACAAAAATAAACAATAGCTAACTTATCTACGAAATGCCATTTTTGGTATGCATATTGGTAACCATAGTAACCAATTAATAAATTCATGATAGCTGATATCCAAATTAAGCGCAACCATGGTAACCAACAATATCCAACAAATTGATAATTACTAATAATCTTTTTAGAAATTCAATAAAAAAAATATTTAACACATTTAAAAAAAAATCTAATATAAAACAATACCGTTTTCAAACTACTTAATTCCAATTATGTATTATTAAAACATTTTTAACGATTAAATATACAAATTAGGTAGTCAATTGTTCACTAAACGTCAAAAATCATATCCGAAATACAAACGAATCCGAATCACGGTAAAAATGCTATATTGGTTAAAAGAACAGTTACTATGGCAACGCTCATTATAGAACAGTTTTAATCACGCTTCGGTGACGCTATAGGTGGTATTCTGATACCGTTAACGGTATCAATATTAGCGGTTTACAATACCGGACGATGCAGCATGGGTAGGCCTTTAACAAGGTCGACCAACAACGAGGCTAAGGTCCTTGTGGCAAACCTTGGGGGACGCATATGTCTAGAAGTGGACGTCTTTTGGTTGAAATAATGATAATGATGAAATAAGCGAGACTTGCCGTGGGTGGTCGCGGTCGCCGAGCTCGCACAGCTGCACGCAGGCGCTGTAGCTGGGCGGCTTGCCGTTGGGGAAGGGCGCGGGCCGCGGCAGCGTGCGGCTGCACGCGCTGCTGCCGCCGCTCGACAGGAACGGGGCCTGCTCCTCGCCGGTTCCGGCTCGCCTGGAACACCACACGGGCATCAGCTCGGCGCAACTAACTATTCATACTTACAATCAATTTATATCAGGACAATCTCACACAAATTGACCTAGTGGGACTAGGTAACTAAGCTAGGCTTGTACTATGGGTACTAGACAACGATAAACGTACTTATATAGAGAAATATATACTTAAACACATAGAAATCATCCAGGAATCAGAAACAAATCCTCATACTCATCACACAAATATCTGCCCTTAACGGAATTTGAACCCAGGACCGCTGGCTTCGGAGGCAGGGTCACTCCCAACTAGAGTAACGTGTCGTCAATAATACTATTTATTTATATGTATTAGATATCAATAAAACAATATAAACTTAGAAAGGAACGAATGAGCTTACAAACTTAAAACTATAGTAATCTATCTACCATGTTGAACGGCAATGTTTAATCTTTGTGATAATTAAAGGCGCTTGGAAAGATCTTTAACATATGTACTTAACCTTTTGAACGCCAACGACGCCTAAAGTAATCCTGAGCTGTCGTGCCTACAACGCCACCTACACTTATCGTTGTCATAGGTACAGTTTAAAAGAGACGTTATTTCGTATGGATGAAGTTAAATTTTGCATAACTTTTGATACATATTTAGCGTGGTAGTGACGCGTTTGTATTTGACGCAAGGCGTTAAAAAGGAGTACATGGTGACCGCGGAGTTCGAACTCTGTGCCTTACGAACACGAGTCAACCCCCTAAGCCCCTAGGCCACTGACGCTCTTAAATTACCGACACAGTTCTCCGAGATGGTGTCCTGAATTGATAGATTGGGGCGAAAATTTACTAGTGAAGGTTTTGCAACGGAAGGCGTAATATGGACCGACGATCTCGTCACTATTGCAGGGAACAGCGAGTAGCACAGGACCGATCATGGTGCAGATCTTTAACCTTTTCAACGCCATTGACGAATATTTCCGTCATGGTTGCCAGCGCAAAATAGACTTGTCCTATGAGGCAAAGTTGACATTCGCTCTGGTTTTGTATTTGACATAGCGTTGAAAAGGCTAAGGAAAGCCTAACATGTCCAGCATTAGACGAATTTCGGCATGTTGATGATGACAATTACCTCGTGAGACCCGATGTTCCATGGAAGGTACATAATCAAGGTAATTTTAGTTTTAACTTTACGTTAACATGTATATGGTTCATTTTAATTTGTTTCAAAATGAATAGCATTTAAGAATAAAGGTAATTAAATAAATTACTTTATTTCCTTGGTGGTAGGTTCAAATTCCCACACAAAAAGGTCCCTGTTTGTACCATCTTCGTTTTTCTATGAAACACGAGTGACAAGACTTTTTTGACGCTGCTCGAATCTATCTTTCTACTTAGTCGCACTGAATGACAAGCGAGAAAACACAACTTGTGCTAAGCGTACAGTTTTGAGTGAGAGTGTGATAGCGATAGTCAGCCGAAAGTTATTAAGAAGCTAATGTAAGTAGGAGTAAGTATGCAGTGTCTCTTCTCACAAGGATAATGAAGTTAAGAGGCCCTAACTAAATTACAACTGAAATCGATCTATCGATTTGGGAATCACAAAGATAGACAGACATCAAAGTTATAACACTTTTGGTGAGGGGTTTAAAATACCTCTGTTTTCGCTACCGTTCCGTAAAGGTGCTGTAACTAAATAAATCTAAACATAACCAAAAGTGTTCGACCTAAAAATACACTACAGCATCCTTACTTGGTGTTGATGTAGATCCAGGCGTGCGAATCGACCAACACGATGGCCGTGAAGAGGAAGCCGGCCGCGATCGCCGCTAGGAGTTGCAGCGACAGTGCCTAAACACGAAAGATTCATTAGTAACTCTGCCCTGTTAACACGAATGGCAGTATCTCAGACAAAACTCCTGTAGCAAATGCAACCTTATTTAAAAATAGGATAGGATTGAATCTGCTTTGGCTATTGAATTTGAGATACTGCTTATTGGCTTAAGAGGGCGGAAGTCGCCAAAGGTCTTTTAAATAACTTGAATAGGCATTTGTAACTGATATTAGAGCTCATAACTTTATGAACGACCCAACCAATTTCCATAAATCCTTGCTTGGAATTAGCTTGCAATTAAAAACTGGTTGTAATCGATAGCTATACACAGAAATGGACATCAAATATGTTGTTACCTACCTAAGCTTGCGAAAGCCTAGTGCTCGAAAAGAAGAAAACAACATTTTACCAGTAATCATTTCCCATAAACCACCTTAATAAGGTGGCAGTCAATAAAAGGTGTCATTTGGTTGGGTTGATCTGTATTGCTGTATCAAAGCAGTTCGTCTAGGTCTCTGTCAACGGTTGTAACACATAATATGCTGAGTTTCAGAATAAAAGATCGTCGTCAATATAGTCCGTAATTACTACTGCAATTTAAATGTTGGGTGCTTACCTGCAGGCCACTGTCGCAGGCGGCTCTTGCGCCGGCCACGAAATAGGCGCGCGCCATGCGGCACTCCAGGGCTCCGCTAAGGGACACCAGCGCGCGCTCCGCCTCGCCCGTGCCGGCCCCCAGCGCGCCCAGCGCCGGCTGGAGCCCTAAAAATAATAAAAACATGGTCCAACATGCGCACAAATGGTTGCTATCTAAACAATAATATATAAAACTATGGGTTATCACTCCCGCATTTATGATGTCATCTTCTCTTGTTAGAAACTAACAATTGTTTTATCCCTTTATTAGTTATAAAGGCGGCCATCAAAGGCCATCAGATCTTGTTAATAAATTCACTCCAACAGTTAGCTCCTCTGCTCATGTGGACCACTAACAGAAGTATCTACTAGGGCGACATATCATGGACCCACAAGAGATACAGTTCCTCACTGCTCAAACAAAGGGCTGCCACAATAGATCAGCAATGGTCAAAGTGGCACGCCCATCACAACGTCCCAATAATAATAATAAACAGTATGCAACAGTAGTTGGTAACAGTGCAGCCACAAAAAAGCGCGGTGCAAGAAGTCCTCTCGGTTTTTCTAATCCTGCAAGACGGTCAACTTGTTAGAGGTACCGCCGAATAATAATAATCTGTCATTATTAAAACACAAACTATAA
Organism: Acleris holmiana; assembly: GCA_949316455.1. Classification (NCBI taxonomy): domain Eukaryota; kingdom Metazoa; phylum Arthropoda; class Insecta; order Lepidoptera; family Tortricidae; genus Acleris; species Acleris holmiana. The sequence continues at coordinate 17,245,807 of OX438770.1, forward strand.
GTTTCTTTTGCACCGAGCGTCCAGTGGCGCCCTCATTAATATGATTGTCTTGAAATCGAAGAGTGATTTTTTGTTGTTCAAATGGATACACGATTTATAGGGTACACATATGACATAATTTAATAAAAATCAAGCTATGAGTAAGTAATTTAACAGAAAAAGTGTTTACCTTTTTCCGGTAACTTAACTACACGAAGGTTGCAGGTTATTAAAATTTCTCGTATATGTACATTGTGTATTAATTTGTATAACAAAAACCACTCCTCGATTTCTAAACAATACTTTATTAGAAAACACAATAGCAAAATGGGGCTGGACGCTCGGTGCAAGGTTCACACATTTATTTACAAATGTCGTATATTTATGAGGCGGCGGGAGACTTGGGACTGCAGATAAACATTAAACTCTAGAAACATCTAGACTATCCGTAGCAACCACCGCACTTAGAGCCTGTTGTTTGACCAGAAGTTAACTAAACTAATTGTCAAAATTCGATAGAAGATTCGAAAATTTTACACATTTCCTTGAGACTAATGGCTAGTTACGTTTTTTTAACAATTAATTAGTTTAACTACTGATCAAACAACACGCCCTTAGGCTTAAGGCTCAGTTTCCTGGAGCGTTGGCCCGCATGCTAGATAGCAACGACGCAATGCATTGCGACGGTACAAGCATCCCAATGAAAGTCAGCCTTAAGGGGTGTTCCACAGCTGAGCACTGACCAGGGTCGTTGAAGAGCTGCGGCGCGCCGCGCGCCAGCACGGCCAGCGCCTGGCGCACCGCCACCACCGCGCGCTGCGCGTTGCGGAGCTCCGCCGTCAGGATGTTCTCGCGGGACACCTTGCAGGACAGGTAGTAGTGCACCATCTGGAAACAGGTTATGGGCCCATTCACTTATACTATTATTTTCAAGGTTATGTTTGGATAAATGTATAGCCGTGTATAGCTGTGGAGACGTGCTTTGATAGACCTAGAAATTGAAAAGTGTTTGCTCGCTCTCTCTTTTCTGATAAGACCAAAAAGCAACACAAGACAAAACAGCGAAGCGGGAAGAGAACGACATGTGCAATCAGCCAAATCGAACCCTGAAAACTGTGTCACAGTGAATTTACAAATCCAATCGTCAGAATTGTCTAGCGAAATGTCACTGTAACGCAGTTCTATGGTGGGTCAGAGTTCCATTTGCTTTCTTATACAGCCGGCATAAAACAATAACCGATGAGTCCACTGAATTAAATTAAACAAAACATGCTTATGTGTCAAAATCATACAATTATTTTTCGAATTGTTTTAATAATTATTTACCGTGTTTGCCACGCTTTGGATTAGTGGTTGGAATGACGTCATCTTGTTTAAAACCGCGTTTTGTTTCTTCAACTGTAGCACTAGCTATGACTTAGAAAAGACCATTCGGCGTTTAAGCTCTTTAGCCAAACCTCTATAAGCATGTTTTCTTTTTCAGAACACCTATTAAAACGTTTCTCTTGGCAATAGTAGAGTGTACTCACGTCAAGTGGCAGCTTGTGGGGCGCATAGTTGGCGAGCGCGGCGGCGGGGTCCTGGCACGCGTCCGCCGCCGCCACCGCGCCGGCGCACAGCAGCGCGCTGGCCAGCCAGCACGCCACCAGGGCGCCCAGCGCACCCACCTGGCCAATAAACCAATGTGTTCACTCAAATAAAGTGAGACCAAGCCTAAGCCGTAAAAAAAAAATTTTGGTTAAGAAATTATCTGTGCCTAAAAACTGATTTGTTTTTGATGCCAAATGAATTTTTTTAATTTATATTTCATTTCATTACGTTGTTAGGAATCAATAAAACGTTTCTGCCCTCATAGGCCAAAAGGCCGTATCTCAGATTCAATTGCCAAAGTAGATTCAATCCTCTCCTCTTCGTAATGAGGTTGTGATTACTGCAGGAATTTTATTTGAGATGCTGCTATTTGCCTTAGCAAGGCTCATTTATTTTATGGCATGTAGTAGGCAAACGAACACACAGGTAACTGTAAGCTGGCTTTAAAGCCTAACTAGCTGTTTCCCGCGGCTCCGTCCGCGTAGAAGTCGTTTATCGCTATTCGCTCAGGAACCGTCCAATTTTTCGAAGTACCTATGTCCTTTCCCGGGACTCAAACTATTTCATCTAAATCAGCTTAGCGGTTTAGCCGTGAAAGCGTAACAATCTCGAGTTAAACACTACTTTTAATTCCGAACGCGAGAAAAAAGTAAATTGTTCACGCCACGAGAAACTTAGCCACCCAAACCAATAGTTCGTTCGAGTGTCAATGTTGTGACATTTTAGTCATATTTGCCAATACAATAAACTAAATTAAATGCATCACTTTAGTCCATCACATTACATGGTTGGGATTAGGAATCATTTTAGAGCGTGAGAAGTATAATAGTAGTTTATGCAACAGTTGTATAAGAGAGGTCAAAAAAGACGAGTGGTGTGGTTACGATGTGAGCCGCAGGCGAACATCGTAAAGCAAGACACCACGAGTATTTTTTGACTTAGTTATACACCGTTGCATACAATACTTTTTCTACGACTAGGTTTCAAATAAAATGCAAAATTAAATTAACAAAATTTTATTAATATACCTAGGTTAGAATACGAACGAACGAAGCACAGAACAACAAACGAGCGGGAAACATTCGAAAACGACAAAATAAGTGGCTATGGTTAACTTTGTTTTTAAATTGATGTGCACTTGCCAGGTTTTATATTTAAAAAAAAAGTTGCACAATCGATTCAACTTGTGAAATAGGGACTAAAAAACACCTAATGATTTGAGAAATGAGTTCTTTTACCTGATTGGTCGATTTTAATATAGCTGCATTCTGGTTGGTTGATACCATGTTTTTAAAGAGTTAAATTAGTAAAAGAGTTACCAAAAAGAACCTAACGTTCCGATTGACAGTCAATGTGTATTGTGATTGGTGGATTAATTTGGTGAAGTATTTTGATTGGTCAAATTAACCTAGGTGTAAGCTTTGGCAGCTAGGCATGTCGTTTTGGCTCAAAAAAGCACAAGTGCTGTCAAGGGGCATAGACTAGATAGAGTTTTCTACGGAATGTTCTGCGGACATATTATCTATATTCTTATATTAGTGTTCGTGACTACATAAATGACAGGTAAAAGTACAGTAGTAGGAAAATATATAAAGGTACTCACACACAGCAGAAGCAGGGCGCGGCGCGAGCGGCGCGCGGCGGCGGCCAGCAGCGCCACGCACACGGCGCCGCCGCAGCACCAGCCCGCCATGCCGCCGGCCCAGCGCGCCGCCTCCCACACCCACGCGCGCTACACGAACCAAAACGGCATCTAGTCACCGCACTTTCAACTACACGAGACACGCTCGATACTCGCTCCAAACCAACTCTCGTTGTCGAAACTTAACAACCACGATCATCAACAACATTACGCTTTCTTCGTCTTACTAATAAATGAAGTGGAATATGATCAAATTACTAAAATTATTAGGTACGTCATAAGATTAAAATTTTGCCTCATTCGATTTTACCTGTAGTTTTTTTTGATTCAACGAAAGATACAAAAAGTGTTCCTTAAGGAGTTTAAAGTATAATCGTACTTAGGTACTATACAAAATAACATAGATTTATATAGAGATTATTTAATATATATTATTTTCGATTACAAGAGTGAGCTGACCAAAGTTACCCTAAAGAAAGGAAGAACATCTTAGTCCTTCCAAAATATATCTACTAGCTTTTACCCGCGGTCCAGTCTCGCCAGAGTTGTTTATCGCTATTTTATTCAGAACTGTTATTCATCCGAGGTAACCGTGAAAACGGAATAAACAGGAAAACACTTTCACATTTATAATTATCATGAAAGACTTCACACGCATTAATTAATTTGCCAAAATCATCAACATAGATCAACTAACCTTCATGAACGCGTCTAAATTAAGAGCGGCGAGGGGCCTCCTCAAATTATCGGCAGCAGACGCGGCGGCTGAGGCATTGTTCCTCAGAGTCGAGAGTGCTCGGAGCAGGGTTCCCAGGGCCGTCTGGTTGGCTACCGGGAGGTCTAGAGCATCAGCCAGTCGGGCTAGAGGGGCGCGTGCCCTGGAACCCATGGCTTCCTCCAGGATGCTGGACTGCAAGCGAGAAATTTTCATGATCATTTATCAAATATATTTAATGGAATTAAGCTAAGGAAGGGGTGTCCCTAGAAAGGATTTATAAACAATTAGCTACCCGTAAGCGGCTTCGCCCCACTGCATTTTTGACTTTCCCAGTGGATTTTACATATTTTTTTTCATAAGATCCTTCTCCTGACGATAACGAACGCCACAAAAAAAGAATTAGCGAAATCGAGCCTACCGTTCATGCGTGATGCCGTGACCAAGGGAAATAGGGATTTTTTTTTATATATATAGATTTTCATCCAATGTTTTATCCTCATTACTTATTGCATTTAGAGCAGAAGGAAGAAAGGTCGTTTGAATATGAGGTCTGCCAACATTAAAGCTAATTAATTAGTTCATCGAGTTCAACTTAAAGCAACTTTAGCCACATTATGATCTTATAAAAAGTAGTTTAATTTAAAGCCTGCTTTTTGGCCAACTGTACTTAAAATACGATATGGTCTTTACCAACCCTTCGATTTTTCCGAACCTTCTTGAAATTAAAGACCAAGCCACTTAAGCTTTAAGTTTCGAGCTAAACCCTTACCTGGTTCTTGACAGTGTTGACAAGCGCAGCCAGCTGGTTTCCGGCTTGGATGCTCTGCAGCATCGCGTTGTGGAGATCATCATTTCCAAACAAACCCACGCCGATGGCCCCGCAGCAGAGCACCGACAGAATCATCAGGGTAATCTGGAGACGAAGATAACGTTGGTTATATGACGGTAAATTATGAAAATAAATATGCGGTGGTTTTTATTTAGTATAAGTATTGCCAATCGACACCCAAAATAAGACTTCAATCCTAAGAGCCATCATCGAGGCACATAGGATTATTTATTTATAATATGTAAATATTTCGAAAGCAAAAAGCACCTTTCTCTTCTTATTAGAAGAGACCATGTAGCACTTGTTTCTTGAGTAGTTACTTTTAAGGTTATTCTAAAAAGTGAGCGATTTAAATAAACGTATTCTGCCAAAAATCTGAGAGACGTTAGATAGTTAAAAAGCTAAATAGTCCTTTCAGTAAAATTACCATGTGTTATGTTGTCATTTTAGACTTTTGATGTGACACTTTTGTAGATGATTTACCAGTGTAACAAATTGTTTCATAAAATTAGACAACGACCTTTTTAATGTTCAAAACACATCCATTAATGGGTTCAAGCTTCAAGCAACGATCGCCGACACATTGAGCTCATTAAAACAAAGCGTTAAACCTTGAACGCCATATTGCGCACATATGGCTGTGAGAAGCGGTTTGATTGTGTTCACAGTTATCTTTAATAGACTTATAGGGTGTACCACCGCTATTTCTGACGTGAACTCTAATACCGAACACCCATGCGATGGCTTGCGCGAGTGCGATGAATGGCAGCAGTGCCAGTGCCGCCTTAAAAATAACAGCTTGAAATGGGAATGTGAGGCAGACCTAAAATATTATTTGTACGACAAGTACCGATATTTTAAGATTAAACAACGTGAAATTTTGGCGAAAGAAATCATACTTCGTCGGTGTAGAGATAGGGTTGCGTTAGTTTTACGCGATTAGTTAGTTCTTATACTTGAGACTTTATCATGAGCAATTAAACTCAATAGCACGCCTCAACTTCGGCCAATTTAATTACGTTCAGGGTGTACATAATTATGAAATAACAAGTCGGAACAAGATATAATATATCGATATGGAATTCCGTTGCAAAATTATCAATGTGCTTAACAATTTGCGAGTACTTTGAACGCGAAATGGATACAGATTTTTATTTAAATGTTTCACAGAATACAGTTGTGTCCCAAATATTTTGCATTCGTCACGCTTTGTTGTAAAATCCGGTCATTGATCTCGAGCTTGTTTTATTTCAGCGCATGCCTGAGATTATAAAACTAAAACATAGGTATGTTTACGATATTCATGTACGAAGAGGATAAGAAAGATGGAGCATTAAATTCACGTCCAGATCTAATAACCTCAACAACGTCGACAAAAACCTTTTATATTATAATTTCCTTTTTCTATTAGGGTTCCGAAGTCAAACTAGGAACCCTTATATTTTCGCCATGTCCGTTTGTCTGCCTGTCTGAATGTCTCACTCACTTTTTCTCGGAAAGTAACAATTTTAACATCATGAATTTTGGTAGGTACACATACTTGTATAACTCTAGATATTTATACCGCGGAAATTAATAATAAAATAAGTAAAAAAGTGCGGTCTGTATAATGATCAGCTCGGAGTCAAGAAAGCCCAGGCTCTGACAATAGCAACAGTAAGTGAACTGACTCCAGGGTGACGCCTCTGCCTGTCACTGCATCTTGTTAGGAGATGGACAAGGAGCATGCTGAGAATGAGGATTAGCTACACTCCCGAGATGGAGCCAAGGATGCCCAGGCTCTGGCAATAGCAACGACAAATAGACTGACCTTCAAGGCGGTGATACTCCTGGGCGGGCGCTGCTTCCTGTCGCAGCATCTTGTTAGCAGGTAGATGAGGAGCACGGTCAGTGTGAGGATCAGCCACGCTCCAGGGATGGACCCGAGAATTCCCAAGCTCTGGAAACAGCCAGAAAAAGAGGTTTGTAGATGTGAAAGATCGGGTGCGATTTTATTTGCAAAAAATAAGATCTGTTAAAGACAAGCGGACCTGTCGAGTACCTTCGTTATTCAAAGAAATGATTTAATAGTTTAAAACTGTTATTTTGAAGCGCTTTGTGACGGGGCTTCTCTCTCAAGGTCAATCAAACAACTCCTTACAATATAATCATTGTCAAATATCACAAACATCAGGGATCTTAGCACAAGTAAAGCACTAGAGTTCTTTGTCTCACGGTACGTCTTTCTTATCTCTACGAAAGAATACGCTGAACTAATTATTTTACATTAATTTTAATTACCGTTTTAATATATCAACGTCGATGATGGTGACGTCATAATCCAACATACTCACTTTGGTCATTCAAAGCACTTATGCAAACAGACAGCCGGTATGTAATGTGTTAACCAACCGATAAAACATCAAGGGTAAGGAAGTCGATATAACGATGACGTATTCCTTCTACCTACTTGACATAAGTGCGAAGTGTCAATATGTCTGAAAATATATATAAGTACGTTTCTATAAAGGCGCGGCGAAATATTACGATTGTTTCGCATAATCTCTACATGGAACCCAAGTAACTCAATCTGTTATGTTAATATCTAAAGCAAACACTTTCTCAACCCCACACTTGCACTCGCACCCTTGCACCCAGAACAAAGTATGCTTACGTATGTGCATGCATACGCCAACCAGCACAGGTAGTTAATATAGGTTGTTGTTGATCAGACAGAATTACTAAGGGCATATTAATAAATCGAGTCGTCCATTCGTGCCATCAGTTTATCTTTTCTTCCGTCCATCACTTAAATAGATAGTGCGGATAAGTTCTGCATGGCAGCATTGCACCGTATTTCTCTTGATACTTTTTATTGCCAAAGATAGACCAACAGGCAGAACCAACGAAATGTATAGGATTGACGTAAACGGACAATCTATCGAGTCCACCACTTATGACCATTCCATTCTGTTCCGTTATAAGCACCTACACCCAACCAGCAGTTCTGCTGTAAGGATTCACTCGTTTATTATCATCAAAGTGGTAGAAACAGGACGGTATAACAGGCTCCCCCAGCGACTACGCGAACTGTAAGATGATTGGAGGTTGGAGACCATGGTCACGTAGGGATCCCGTGTCCACCTAGGCCCTCTCGTACAAACTCGCCGTCACTAACCACCTGATGTCAGCAGCTGCTACTCCTGAGTCCTGACTTATGACAACTCCATACATTATGTCAGTCAGTTTTGAAAATCTCGAACGATCCAGGGGTTTACCATGACATGGCTAAGCAATTCAGCCGTGTAAATTCAATAGCTCCGTCCCTTACCCTCATCCTAGAATTGCTTAGGCCTGTCATGGTAACTCCACCGGACCCTTTAGAAAATGGGGACATTAGCAACCAAAGCCAATCATGTGTCATGGGTTACCAACTACTAACCTCGAGGTAGACCGGCGAGTCTGGTGCGAAGGTATCGTTGACGCGGTGCAGCGTCACATTGATGTGTGGAAGGGAGTGCAGCAGACGAGACAACCGCGGCGGGGTGTACTCATCAGACACGCCCGAAGCGCCCATCGTGGCTGGGTCACACCTGGAAATAATTATGGATAAATACCAGGGGGCAATCTTGGATAACCTAGTCCAAAAGTGAATTGTAAACTGTCGGTGTTAGTGGCAATGAACAAAGAGTTCTCTAAGGATGAGTACTAAGAATGTGTATCCAAAAAGTCCACATCCATTTCAGATAAGTTAAAAGAATATCCAATTGCCATTATGGATTATTTATAATATTAGGTGGTATCGGATTAGGATCCGGTGTTCATTAGCTTACCAGCAATATAGTTTAGAATCAAGCCAATGAACTCTGTTTATACTATTATTTATATCTCATTACAACAGTTGCAAAACCCATGAATGAAAAGAGAGCACTAATGTCCCCATTAAGCGTCAAACAATACAATACAATCATTGTTGCTAATGATCATATGCGCATACACAGCATAAAGCTGTCGTTACCGTTAGTGATTATGTTTAGAATCCAATGTTCCTTATTTGAAAAGGCAAAGATGTGAATGGTTTCGTTATTTATGAGCTTAGACGTTGTATAAACTTGCCAAGTTCCAGCCCGTGAATGGGATAGTGCTGTCGGAGTCATATACCCAGATATGGAATTTTTTGTGGCACGAATTAAATTGTTTTAGGGATTTCCGAACGAAATTAATTTATCGATAAATATATGTACTTTATTGTAACAGTTACGGTTATGAGATAACTTAGATATAATATGAACATGCGACTTAATATTAAGATACACAATGTCACACAACTTACCTGAATTGGCCTCTGTGTAAAAAACGCGTTCAAATAATAACAAAAAAAAGTTGTTTATTTGAATTTTGCAATCTATAAAAAGTATGCTAACCCATACTATTATTAAATGTGAAAGTGTGATGTCTGTTTGTTGCCTCTTCACGCTTAAACTGCTGAACCGATGAAGATGAAATTCGATATAGAGATAGTTTCAGTCCCAGGGAAGGACGTGAGATAGTTTTTGTCCCGGAAAATTGTACAGTTCCCGAGGGAACAACGATAAACGACTTCTACGCGAACGAAGTCGGGGGCAAAGTGGAACTATAAATGAAAATTACATGTCTATGAGATTCAAAAGCAACACGCATTGTATTAATAAAAGTGTTATAACTAAAACCGTGTTTGTCCAACCCTCTAATTCGCCTTTTTCCTCATAATAGGCCGGTCGCGTGACGAGATCCACGAAAGCCACCGCTTTTTATGACTACGCAAAGTCACGATCTTATGCGAAGATATTTTTAATTCTCGCCGTGGTTCGCGTTTAAACGGAACTAGGGCAATATGTCTATGTCGACGGGATGCAAGGGCGGACGCTCCGTCAACTATTATCATTAATTATGTACATATTTTTAATTAGTTAATTTAGCTGATATGCCGTATATACATAGATCGTTATCGCGGGAGCAAAAACTTTGTTATAGAACACATATAACAGATTGATTGTTTGTTAATAAAGGAATATTATGCCTACGCATTCTAAACCTCTAAGAAGTTCTTCATATCTTACACGACGTTTTCTCTGGATAGACATAAGTCGGTCAAAGAAAATGTAATAATAAGCCAACAATGTGTTTTTTAAAACGATTTCATTTAACTTCACCGTGTATATTTGTTTGCTAGTGGCTGTTAGCTTCAAATCTTGCAATCGATTTAACATATACGTATTGAAACCCAGTGACCATGCAGAATTACGATACCTTCGATATTTTAATCCTAATGCTGTAGATAAAACTGGACATTGATACTAGATGATTCATTTATAAAAGGGTTTTAAAACCCGTTTTTCACATTTTATTGAGGATGATGATACTAAGTATTTAAAAAACAATAATAAACGTTGTATTTTTTAAGGGATCAGTCATGCCTTTCCCATAGGGACGTGCCACTATGCGAGTGTCGCTTCTATTATTGCTTACTGGTCATAATCTTTGAGTACTGGCAAATCGTATTTGCTCCCGCGATAACGATGTATGCGTATATACCTATTTAGATGATGAAATTGGCATGGTCGTCAGAGGTTAATTAATACAGACATACATAACATCACGCTTTTATTCCCAGAGTGGGGTAGGCAGAGCTACAGAAATACCAACAACTCTAAAAATACTTTTTTATAACTCTGTAAGTAACCACATTTTGCACATTCAGGCCAAGATGTTTACCAGTGTATTAGTGACAGGTTGCAAACCCATCACCTAACAGTACTACAAGCCCATATCCCTTAGTCGACTCTTGCGACATCCACGGGAAGCCATGGAGTGGCACTATTTTAACCCGGCATCCACACGGGAGGAGAGAGGTTAATAATGTACAGATAATGTTGTATAACGATAGAGTTAATTTCAACAACATGCCCGTACTGTAACGTAGATATCTTACTATTTTTTAAGGAGGAAGAATATGTGAGTTCATTTAAACTACAGCGCATAACGGTTATCCAATTAGCGGTTCATTAAAGCTTTCTCGAGGTCTTCATTTCGGTTAGTGCCGACTTTCATACAAATATAATTTGACTTGCACTTCTAAAATATACATTGTATTCCACACGTTATTGCATTCTATGACAATCCCATCGATGTTATGTGGAGGCCAAACACCCAAGACTCGGAAACAAATATTCGCGCTCAGCACACAAATATCTGCCCTTACCGGGATTTGTACCCAAGACCGCTGGCTTCGGAGGCAGGGTCACTCCCAACTAGGCTAATGTAACGCAGCGTTTGAGAGTTTGTTTAATGTTTATGTTGAAGATATGAGAACAAATTGTCCACAATATTTTTTTTAATTTCTCAGTCCTGATAGTCCTGATACTCCTGATGCTGAATATGTTTTTCAAAGGCAACCGGAATTTCAAGGCTTGCTCTTCGTTGGACCTTTTTGCTGTTTTAAGTGTTCTGTCTGTATCACATACTGAAAAACGGAACCCTTGCAAAATGGCTTTTTGTCTATCCGTCCGTCCGTCAATCTGTCAAGACCCTTTTCCTCTAAAAGGCCCATCTATTTAGAAATCCAAGCTATTTAGAAATTTGGAATAGGTGTGGTATTTAGTGGTGAAGAAGAAGGCGTTACCACCAGTGCCAACCCTGAGGTTGGCAACGCATTTGCGGTCTTAGGATTGCAGCCTAAAGATTATAGTCTTGAGACTACATATTTCTATTGGTCACAGATTACAGATCTCTCTTACCATCAGGTGGCATGTATGCTCGTTTGCCTTCTCCGTACCATAAAAAAAAAACTAGATATGTAAAATTATTTATTTAGGCAGCACCAAGAACATAAGCCACTTATAAAAAAATATTCCAACCGACAATTTGACCGGTTTTTTAACATCTCGCAGTTAATAAGTAAATGTGTGAAAGCGAGCGTCCCCAAATTAGCCGCGCGAGACATCTGGCGTTTTCGCCCACCACGTTGCGCCCACGTGGCGTCCTGCTTTGTCTTGTTATCTCAAATAGAGATGCAAGCTGACGTTTTGATACAACAGCAACGGTAGTAACGCGGTGATGCACCTCAGGGAATTATGGAGTGCAATAAATATATTGTGTACATCATAAGTACACTTAGTTCTTGCAATAATTTCTATACACTGTAAATGAATGTTTGATGTCTTATATTATATTTCAGACGACGGCAGTATTTTTTTTAACGGAACACATTGCATGACTCCATAGTGTTTTTTACTCTAACTCTAGCAGCGTCAGTAGGTACCTATTAAGTATTCGCATAGAACATTAAGCCCAGACAAGTTGGATAATGCATGAAAAAATACAATAGAAAAGTTCCAGTAGGTATTCAATGTGGATAAAATACTTGAAGCAGGATGTCAGGATAAGTTTAAAAACATGAATCAATATTAAAATTTAGCCAATATCGCAATTTTCTAGTGCTTCTAGCCGCAAAATCACCGGGGTTGTAATGACTGTAAATAAGGTGGGTTTATGTGGCAGCCTTGAAACTTCATGCTGTTCTGATTATAGTTGCAGTATTTATATAATTAATATTAATAGTTCACCCCGAACAGACACCTGAGGATTACCCTCCCAACTCCGTAACCCCGTAACGTCTTTTGTACCAACTTTATGAGGATTGGATCAACAATACTTAGGTTATCGTCGAACAAACAAACATACGATTTTTTACGAATACCTACCTATGAAGCAAAGTTAACATTCGCTCTAGTTTTGTATTTGACATAGAGTTGAAAAGGTGAGTTGAAAATACCTCGCGCGGCCAATAAATGCGATGCCGCGATGTTTGGATGTTTGTCACACAATCACGGCTGAATGGATTTGGACACATACAATAAGCCGCCGGTAACTTGACGCCACGTTGGCCTAGTTGGTACTGACTCTGCCTTCGAAGCTAGCGGTCCTGGCCTCAAATCCCGGTAAGGGCAGATATTTGTGTGATGAGCACGAGTATTTGTTCGTGACTCTTATCTTTGTATCTAAGTTTATTTTTCTATATATTTAAGATTATCGTTGTCTTGTACCCATAGTACAAGCCTAGAGCTTAATTTGGGACTATGTAAATTTTTGTGCCTTGCCCCGTGATATTTATTTATTTTATTCAAGTAATACTTACCAAAAGAAGCAAGAAGTGTTTTCGCCTACGACGACATGGCATCAACGGGATGGAGTCACGCACTTTGAGAGGACATCTGCGGACAAAGGAAAGAAAGCTATATTACAACAACCTCACAGTCGCATATCATCTAAATATTTGTGATTATGATGCACACAAATTAATGGGGTGTTTAAACTATGCTTGATGGAAACTCCTGAGCCGGAGAACCCATTGAACGATTCTATTGGCACGGAGAACGCAAATCAACACACATACTACGATGGTTGGGCTTTAATGTCAAAGCGTACCTGTAGAACTGTCAAACTTAACAGAAATAAAACTAGACTTATTGCTGTATAGTTGGTGTCAATTGAAATGGGCAAAGATGTAAACAAATTAATGACGTTTGACACATAACCTCAAATTTGTTTAAAAATTATATATTTAATATTTATTTATTTTTAAACTTGACATTAAAATAATGTAAAATAATTAAAAAAATCCTCGCATGATCTTCAATAGATTATGGAGTAATAATGATAGATTGATTCGTTTCAATTTGTTTACGTCTTTGCCCATTTCAATTGACACCGACCTTATTGCAATTGGCCCTAAATATCTTTGCTCCACTTACGGTTTAAAAAAAACGAAGAAGTATCATCAGTAGACATATTATGTATGATAAATGGTGTTATGCCATTCTTTCTTACCATTTGTATAGTATTAAATTTTAATTTGTAAGCAAGTTTTTGATGCATGCCGCAAATTGTATACCTATTTAGGCGTAAGATGTGGTTTCCCGTAACGGTGTAAGCATTGATCTAGATGTTAAAATATTTACCTATAAGCATAATTCAGATGTAGGCATTATCTGTTGGAAATCCTCAATAAATGATAAATAAATAAAGTAGACTTGCAATTCTCGCATTTTACACTAACCATCAACTAGATTAACCTAACAATAAGACATTCACGACCACCATGTAACAGGTACAACAGTTCACAAGTTCAATAGGTATAAACTGTGCATTAATTACGCCACTAATTTTCCACAACTCGACCACATTGCCAGACTCCCATATTCCTTTAACCAGACCCTCTTTATGGCGTTCTTGGCACCGAAACTCTCCCATCAATCCCATTCAGTGCCTATAGTAGTATTTTGTATGTATATAAGATGCTCAAGAGTGTCACGGGCGTTTAGCGAGTTTAACAGCAAACAACGGCCCTCGGCTTCTAACATGTCATTCCCATGTCCCCACTCAAACTCTTTAACACACTCGAGTATACCCTCGTCTTGCTTAACCTATATAATATAGTGAGCACAGACAAACAGTTGTGCGAAGGGTTCGGGGAAAGGAAATGTATGATTTAGCGATGCCATGTTTTGACAGATCTTATGATGAACTAACGTTTCAAACAGTTGATTACGGGCGGAACAAGATTCACAGTACAAAACTTTACTACAGCGTAAAGTATATTCAACCAGAGCTGTGCGAGGTAGCAGAGCGGTGTGCAAGGATAAAATCCACCAATAGAATTCCTAGCCTCGCTCATCGCAGCACATCGCTGCGCTACGCAGCCTTATAGTACCCATAAAGAGGATTGATTTGTATTTTTAAATGTTTGTAACGAAAAAAACTCAAAAACTACTGATCTGATTTCAAAAAATCTTTTACCATTAGTATGGCTAGCCTATTTTATCTGTGATAATGTACACAGAGCAACATAGACTATGTTTTATTTTTCTACGCGGACAGAGTCGCGGGCAACAGCTATTAAGAATGTTCTTAGTTGTTGCCAAGTTTTTTGTTATACTGGGTGTTGCCTGTAATAGGAGCAATAAATTGAGGGATCGTTTCTACTGTATAAACGTAGCAACAATACAATACAATACAAAACACTTTATTGTCCACCAAACAAAAACATTACAAAGAATTTGCACAATTTAGAACATAGCAACTTGTAGCAACATTTGTTCTACAACTTCTACAAAATATGTAATTTATTATATGGGATTTTTTCGAACGAACGGTGTGGAAACGATCCCTCAATTTATTTCTCCTATTACAGGCAACACCCGGTATAAGTGTCACAATTTAAGAAGTTTATTTTCTATTGCTGCCTTATACTATTTATACTAAAAGCACTAAAACACAAAATGATACCTATGTCCTAGTACAGTCAAGTTCAAAAGTATGTATACACTTTAGTACCTTGTCTATTTAACGTCATGTTTAGACTGCCATATGAAATTATCCAAGCGATTAAAGTGACAAGGTACTAAAGTGTATACATACTTTTGAACCTGACTGTACATAAAGAATACATAAACCATTGGAGCTAAATAAATAAGAGTTGCCATTTTATAACCAACTAGAACAGTCCAAAGTTAATCCCCTAATGCAGGATTAATTTGCGAGCGTTACTTCCACGAGTTTCCATTCTTTTGTTAAA
The DNA here is from genome assembly GCA_949316455.1 of Acleris holmiana. Lineage (NCBI taxonomy): Eukaryota > Metazoa > Arthropoda > Insecta > Lepidoptera > Tortricidae > Acleris > Acleris holmiana. The sequence continues at coordinate 17,261,159 of OX438770.1, forward strand.
AGTAGGACATTGAAACAGTTTTCCACTAGAAAGGAAATATATAAAAGAAATATATATTTTTTGTCACGGTCGATCGGCGTCATAGAATTACGTTACAAATGTAGTGAATAACCAAACGACGACATTGTGTTTTTTGCCGGATAAGTTTGTAGATACTTATTTCGCTTTCTCAGTTAACTTATCGATGAAGTCCTTAGCTAACAGAGAAGGCAAGATAAATACTAAATTATCAGACAAAATACGTGTCGTTAGATTTACTACATCTGTACACAGTACTCACAGCTTCTTTTTTGAACATTTGGGTAGATTTTGCTGTCTAACTCGCACTCGCATCCGGACTGTATATTTGTCACTTATATTTCATCGGAAAACGAAGCTTGCTGAAGGACACTAAGAAAATAGAAGCACCTAATCTACATGAAGTTAAAATAATCCTCTACTGTTTAGAATATTCAATTTACAGTTAAAGATTAAGCTTTCCCCGGTATAGTCAGTTAGCTATCTATCTTTTCAATTATTCTGACCTCTTCTTTCTTTATTAGGGTACAACAAAAGATAGATTGCATATTAGGGTCAATCTACGGTCGTCCCCATAACGCAGCAAACAAGATCTTCGGTTTGTATCAATGTGGAATTTAAAGCCATAGATTAAGGTTCCAATAAACTTATTACGTAGCTTGAGGGCCTTGAAGTATATATTTAACTTTGGTCGATTGGTTACAAGTCATTTGCATTTTATTAAGGTTTTATATCACACAGGTAGACCGACACCGACATAAGAACAGCAACATAACCGTTGATCAACATGGACTCCATGGACATGGATCTTATCCTACGGTATCTGACGTGTATCGGCAACACGGTAACACCCCTTTCGTCCAGTCCACACGTGCGTGTAAACGAGCTCGGCACACAATCACCTTTGCGTGAATTGGACCCCACACAATACTGTTTGAGGAGTTTAGTTTGAGTAGCCAGCCTTACTTGAATTTGGAGACGGTTCTCTTTACAGAAATCACTACCTATTTTACATACACACATACATACATAAAATCATGCCTTTTCCCAGAGGGGTAGGCAGAAACCACTTCTTTCCACCTGACATCCTGACATATCTCTTTCGCTTCTTTCACATTTGGTTTCATGTACTTAAGATTTGGCGCTTTATAATTTAGTTGACGTATTAATCTATTATGTTATTAACTAAAAGTTAAAATCCATGATACGAATGAATTTACGAATCGTTCCTGCGCTTACTAAATATCTCCTCTACGTATTCTTTTTTAAAAGACAACTTAAAGCTAACGTGCAGGCCACCTGATGTTAAATACGAGGTCACCGTCGCCCTTAAACGATAGCAATGCCAAGGGCACAGTTAAGTCGCTGTCTGTCATTGAATACTGTTTTAAGGCCCCGTTTAAAGGACGACACTACTGCTGAGGAAAATCACCAACACTTACATATATACTAAACCCACATGACAAATGATGTATGAAGCACTTTAACAATACAGTTATCTAACTTGCGACCCATTTCTCGCCGGCTCGAACATCCAATTTCCACAAACCCGGTAACAAACTAGAAACATCCAGCGATGGCCCAGTAGCGGGTCGGATGTTCCGGCTGCCGGACGCCGGATGTCGGATCTCCGGCGCTATCGGACCGGCATTGATCCTCAGCATTGCTTTATTGGCTGGGAGCACTGTACGAAACATCCACAAATTCTAACAACGTTGATTCCAACCAATTTATTTTTCTTAGGTAGGTACCTTGGTCAATGTTTTTTAATTTTTAACGCATTTCTTGCCAGTATAAAGGCCCGGACAGACAGCAACGTCGCGGGCGCGCAGCTTACGCGCGACGCGATATTTCCATACAAACCGCTAGCGTGGTCACACAGCACGCGCGCATCGCGCCCCGCTTCTGTCGCGTCCCGCCAGCGCAGCCCGCCACGCACAGATCGCGCGGCGCGACCAGTCAGTGTAACGTCAATGACAAAACCACAGCGAGCGAGCTGGTGTGCGCGATGCACGGACGGACGCAATGGGGGGGACGCGCGCGCGTTGCTGGCGCGAGACCAGCGCGATGCGCGCGTGCTCTGTGTGACCGTGCGTCCCGTCCGCATTACGCACTCATCACGTCCCGCTACCGTCCCGCTGGCAGTCTGTTCGAGCCTTAAAGCAGTGCTCCCAGGTGCCCTGAGGCTCAGCCAGAACCCAGCCGGCCGTCCAAAAATCAACGTTATATAATGTAAAGTATAACCATAATTGTACGTGCGAAGCCATAAATTATTCTTAACCTATCTTTAGCTCATTAAACCAACGTAAAAACACTTAACTATTTCCAAGACTTAATGCACGTCAAATTAAAAATAACAATAGCGCGTGCCTTGTTTATTTTAAAAACCATTTAGTTCACTTCATAATTATCAGTAGGGAGTTCTATCTCTGTCTAATGTTCACAGGTGAGAATAGAACGATAAAGAGAAATGATGATGCATTACCGTTGTGAACGACTATTACAATAATGACGGTCAAAGAATGGTCGGGGCTATCAATTAACAGCTGCGTAGTGATTGATAGGTATTTTAATGGTACGGTTGGAAATTTATCATCGATTTAAAGTTAGAATCAATTTCGTAACGGAACTGTGTGCCAAATATTCCTCACAAATTACAGGTTACAAAAACTATTAACCTGCTAATCCTAGACTTAATTTTCTACTTCACCTAGTATTCTAATTGTTTAGTTTATACACTTAAACGCCTTTGACAGATTAGTACAGTCGTTGAAACATGACGTTAAAGTGACAAAGCAAGTCAAGCTACAGTCAAGAATAGAGTACTCTTCTTGCCACGGACAAAAAGTCTCTGACTAAACTTTGGTGTTCCTAGATAGCTGTGATGTGTTAGCCCTAAAATAGAAGGTAAATAAGTATTAGGCTACGTTTCCACCAGAGCTGTACGAAGAAGCGGCGCGGTGTTCAAGGAAAAAAACCACCAATAGGAGAGCTGCGTTGAGCGAAGCCAGGAATTCTATTGGTGGATTTTTTCCTAGCACACTGCTCCGTTACCTCGCACAGTTCCGGTGGAAACGCAACCTTAATCGTGTATAAGTAAACTCCTTATTGCACGAAAGGAAATTATTTACAATATAAACATACATAAAATCACGCCTGTTTCCCAGAGGGGTAGGCAAAGACCACTTCTTTCCACCTGCTACGATCCTGACAAATCTCTTTCGCTTCTTACACATTCATACATCATCGAGTCATGCATGCACGTCGATTTCGGGTGCTTAAGATTCGGCCCTTTTGCAGAACATTAATTCATCATTAATCTCTATAATAAATATTATAAACAGGTAAAAACATGTTTTGTCTGTATGTTTGAGGTAATCTCTGGACGTAAGTGCTGAAGCGATTTAAAAAATATAATTCTCTTAGGAATTTATTTTATCCCTGACTAATGAAAATTATTAATATAGGCCATATTTTTATTTTCCATTACTAAAGCAAATAGCAGGTCGCTAATTATACAAGGTTACCTACCAAACTTATTTAATAATTGATAATAAAAAATTGGTGGTCAAATGACACAAATTGACCTAGTCCCAAACTAAGCTGTAGGCTTGTACTATGTGCACCTATTAGACAACGATAAACATACTAATAGAAATAAATACGTACATACTTCGAAAACACCCAAGACCCTAAAACAAATACTTGAGCTCATCACACAAATATATGCCCTGATCTAACCCGGGGCCTCTAGCTTCATAGGCAAGAGTCACTTCACTACCTACCAATACTAACTATATAGGCTAACTAACTGCGTCACTATGTCTTACCTTTAACTTTAGCTGCAATAGACTAATAGTTTTAACTATAGTTTAATATAACTAAATACTCCTAGTTTCAGTTCATTGCTCCTATAACAACAATGGATGCATTCCAGTGCTGGTAACGGTGTGCATTGTGCTATTACAAACCTTTTATGCTACCGACGAGAAAAAACAGGCCAAGTCATGTTGTACCTACTTATTCTTACAGTAAAAGTGCTATTTATTATAATAGAACCATTTTAATTAATATAAGAGAGTCGTGAATAGTGGGGTAAATTAATGATAAACCCACTTTGGTTAAGCTACCATTAGTTAAGTTATGTATACTTTTCTACATAAGGACCGAGTACATTTTAACGACAGTGTATGTTGTTTGACTTTTATAACGGTAAAGCACTCATTACATAGTTGAAATTATTGCACTACATTAATTTTAACACTTTACGGAAGAGGGATCAGCGAACATTCAATCATAGATATTTACATACATAACGTCACACCTTCATTCCCAGAGTGAATCTCGAAGATTTTGCAATAAGGTGTTAGCATGAAGGAAGCAAAAGAGCATCACAGAGTGGTCCTGTGACGATAAATGTTTATGTGCTACGGCAAAGCGAGGAGGGGGCAGGGGGGGGGGGGTAGTAGGCGTAAAGCGTAAACTATGGGGGGTTCTATTGGACATTCACCACAAAAAGTGGCTAGTCCCACTCCTGCCCTTACGGAACCTGATTTTATGCGAAGATTTCCTCCTCCGAAATAATACTGCATCAGACATAATAATATGCTTTTATCTTAGCTCATCCGTGCCAGCCATGTCAGTGAGTACTTTTTTTCTTTATGACATAGAGAAGGTAAACAAACACACAGGCCATCTGATGGGAAGTGGGATCTGAGACCCATAGAACTTTGCAATGTCAATACTGTAATCCTAAGACTGCTAACACAGACAGCGTAATAAGTACATGAATTTACTACAGTAACTTACTCGTATGTCTAATAAATACCATACAATACCAGACAGATGATATGTCAAAAGCAACATTTTGATCTATTTAAGCAAAATTATCATTCTTTCCAAAGGCGAAGTAATGCTATGAAAATAAAATAAAATCTAAAAGCAGATTGCTCAAACACTCAAACTCGTAGATCATAAGGTTAAGGCACATCTATTGTAGTAAAGCATAACGTCAGTTAGGCATCTGTCATTGTAATCATTTAAGGAAAAATTTCACGATAGTGTTCACTATAAAAAGCTGAGTAGTTTTTCAGTGAAGTCTTTTATCTGCTTATCAACATTAAAACAGCATAAATAACAAGATCGATGACAACTCAATCTCGCTAGGTAGACTCGTTTAATAAAATCCACTTCTGGATTTATCGACGGACAGGTCCGGCGACCGGTTGGTGCAAAGCTTTCATTATCAAGACGAGTATATCAGGAGAATGGACTAACATTTATGGTGCTATAAAGCGAAAATATGACATTCGTTGCTGCTGGCAGTAACAAGAACATATCACTCTTTCACACTAGGCCGTTAAAATAGTTTAGAACTAGCAATATTATACTATCCTGGTAAAGTTAACTTGAATTTCTTATTTTATTTAATAGCGTTTTCTGCGTTTTGTAACTCATAGGTACTCTTAGAAAATACACTCAGAGGCTACGGAAACGCATCATGTTTAAAGATTTTCGAAACTAAAATGAATAAAGGAGAATACAATTTTATAACGTAAAATATGCTCCTTTTCACCAACGACGCAACGGAGACGGTATAATATGCGTTTAGGGTGAGAGGTTGTTTGTTTGTGTGTGCACTCAAGTAATGCAAATTATCTCAAAAACAGTTCGACAGATGCAGATAGGGTTTTTATTGTTAGGAAGGTAATTAGGCACGTAGAACGTACTTACATAATTTCAAAATATGCCACGTAACCAATGCCAAATTGCTCAATTTTCCTGGGCTTGCTTAGGGTGTTTGAAGATTTGAAATTATATACCAGTATACATTTAATAGATATTTAGCCCTAATCCGAGACGAGAATCCGACACCTCATTCATTTCCGTAACTCTCTTGAAGATACGTAACCCCATCCTGTTTGTTGTTTACTGAACGGCTACGCTTCAAAATAGATAATTAAATTGTAACGTATTTCTTAGAAACTTCTGAAGATAAGATTACGGTAGCCCAGTTGATTATAAATTGAGTTACAGTAAAGAGTTTTTAGTTAATGAAAAACTATTATGTGCCTTTCTTTTCAAACTCCATCAGTCGCTCTTTTACGAAGTATCTGAAAAATCACATACTGATGCAATAATTAGTCCCCTCATTTATATTGTTTCTTCATGATTTGATTAACATGTACGGCTTGACTATTAGTGTTAATTATATGATCAATAAATAAATAATTAATATTTAACTCATATCGTAAGAAAGTCTTCACAACTTGTTTTATAACTTCCCTTTGGCATAGTTTTATAGCTTTGGAATCTAATTGGTTAAAAGTACTAGGCTACACTAATGTATAAAAACCGGGCAAGAGCATTCGGACCATGTTGTGTAGCGTTTGACGCCATTTCTACAAAAAAACTACCTGTTTCGAAAAACTACAAGTATTATAGGTATGAATGAACGAAGTTTCTGTTCAAAGTTATTGGATGCTGTACTTAGATGATGTTTAGTAGGTATAGGTTTAGTCGCCTGCATTTCAAGATTTGCAGATTTAAGATCTAACGGTGTCTTCCGGTAACCTTTGGGGCCGAAGAGGGCCGATTGAAAGGTTATACTACTGATTTAAGTAATTCCGTTTAGTCAAAGTTATTAATATGTTTACACTTTAGCACCTTGCCTATTTAACGTCGAAAATTTCACAGCGATTAAAATGACAAGGCACTAACGTGTAACATAATTATTTATGACTTCGACTGACTCACTTGATAAAGAAGAAGGTCCAAAGGTGACAAATGGGTCATACACACTCTTAAAAACAAAAGTCGTCATTCCTGTGGTCAATAGTTAAAAGCATGTGTGCATTATAAGTTGTGTTTTTATTATGATAGGTCTAATGCAGCCCTGACGCCGTTTATGCGGGAATGGGCTCAGCCAGAAAATTTGGCCTTAAAAACGTTAACCTCCGGTGTGTCCACAGGAAAGACGCTATCCTAAATCTGTGTATAACCCAAATCTTTTCATTCCTCAACTAAACGTTACGTAAGCTTACGCCTGGTCATACTCAGAAGTTTACTTTAAGATTCAGAAGCGGGATACAATAATTTACTATTGACAAAAATGAAACAAATAATTTCACACCAGGGTTAAAAACTCACTCCAGGAACACGCAATTTATCTAGACATTCTAGATTTGGTTGCCGCAAGGAAGTCGCCAATCATACTAGCGATCGCCGAGTACTAGATAATTGAATATCCTAGGGATTGTCTTTGGTTACAAAACGACCTCGTTAAAGCGTGCCCCAGAATAAGGATGTCAAAGTCAGCTGATTAAATTAGAGTCAATTAAGGTAACTTCTACATTTAAACATTGGAGTTTGTCATAGCAGCTGACACGCCTTGCTTATGCCTGAGTTGCCTGACACTGCACCTTTAAACTGTCATCCACGTGAGTGACAGCTTAATTATAACGTGCGTGATCAAATAACGACATTTTAGAGTTCTTTATTTGATATAGTGGCAGGGGCAGAATAATGCAACTCCATGTCTTCCCGTGAATGTCGTAAGAGGCGACTAAGGGAATAAGGGCTTTTAGTACTATTAGGCGATGGGCTTGCAACCTATCACTAATACACTAGTAATCTTCTTGGCCTGATTGTGCAAAATGTGGTTACAGAATTATAAACAAGTCTTTTTAGAGTTGGTGGTATTTCTGTACCTCTGCTTACCCCAGTCTGGGAATTAAAGGGTGATGTAATGTGTGTATGTTATTTGATATAAAGTCCGTTCATCTACACACTTATTATTTATACTGCGTTCAGAATCCGTTGGCAATGACCAGCATTTCAACATTCAATTTAGTTATCTGTGGTGGTGTGGTCGTGGTGGTGGATGTGCTAGCGGCTGTAGCCTATTGTTCTTATAACGATATCAAAACATGATACAGTAAATAGTTTCACCAACCACCAACTCAAATTAAATAGGCTCCAATTCTAGTGTCACATGAAATTAAAATTTTGTCAATACTAAACTTCGCTTAAGCACCTATAGACTCACAGGCAGCACTGGTAGCAATGCAATTTACCTTCTTCTGAACCCATCTAGTAGATAAAATAATGAATGCACGTGTACATAATTAGACCTTAAAACACTCACGTGATCTTATTATGAACCATACCCGTGTTTTAAGACCCCTCATTACGTATCAGTTACATTAACCACTATTCATCATTTGAATGGTTTGTTATCCGTCCAACCAAACGTCGTGATCAATCTAAGAAACTGCTAAAGGAAACAAAGCCAAACGAGTTCACTGGACAACCTATACAAACTTCCCGCTGACCTAGAAACGTGTTATTTGGTTTACAGGAAGATTATTATAGCGCAAGTAATCAGATATCTCCGATTTTTTTTCATTTCAAGCGCTTTTAGGACTTCAACTTTCAAGATTGACTTCACTAGTTTTGTTATATACGTACAATGCTCCAATTTCCTAACATACTTAACCTCATGAGACCACCAACCCACCATACTAAAAACGGGTAGATTTTAGTTTGCTCTTAAATGCCATGTTAAATTTAGAAACTAATAAAAAATGAGCTTTATTCTTATTGAAATATAGTTGAAACTAAATTGTCTTAATTATGTACCAGTACCTCCTATAGCACACTGGATCTCGAGAGGCTAAAGGCGATCTTCGTTTTTCTATGAAACACGAGTGACAAATATACTGTCAGTTGCGGGTGCGACTGTGATAGCGATAGCCAGCCAAAAGCTATTAGGAAGCTGGGAGAAATGTATGTACCTACGAGTAGGCAGTGTAATATTGTAGTCTGTTCCTCTATTACACTTCATTTAAGCTCACCTTGCTTCGATATCGTAATCAAATCGATGACGTTATGGTATTTTTTATTCATTTTACAGTAGAAGCTGTCATGATGTTATCAGTATGATACGATTTAGAAGCAAAATAGTTTCACGAAGTTAAAAACAGGTCCTTTCCCTTTAATGAAATGATGGATAGGTACATAAAAAAACGTAAATCATTACGAGACATTGGTTAGGATAGAAATCGAAATAGTCTTTATTGTATAACTGTGTACAAAGGTGATAACAAAAAAAATAGTCTCACAGCTTATCCATCTCGGACGTACAATACTCGTAGAACAATACAAATTAAAATTAAATTATTGTCTTAATTACACAAGATGGACTCAATACCGTGTACATTTTGTGTATTTGAAAGGAAGCATAGCACTGAATATGTAATTTGGTGAAAAAAGCCATTTCTGTAAAACGCAATTACTCTACACAAACTTTTTCATACGTGCTTCTGATCAACGCAACTTAATCAATTCGAAGTTTCGTAATCCCACTTCTGATTAAATTCCTTCTCAAGTCGTTCCCCAACTAAGTTTACGCCGGGATTGCAGTTTTAATCTCGCAGTCTACTGTTACTCAGTTGACAAATTACTCAGTTTTTTAGGTTTTAGGTCCTTGGTTTTTCATGGAAAATGGATTAAATTTTTATATTTCGTATTTGTTACTATGTTAAACAAACAAACTCAAATTATTTAATGGACTTAAAATACACTAAACATAGTTAAACAAATTAACAGATAAACTAAAAACTAAAAGAATAAAACATACAAATAACGAAATAAAGTAAATTTTAATCAAAAATACAACACGGATTTGAACTAAGCCACACGTTTATATATTTTAATATGTTTTATATATCAACCAGCAAAAGCATGCTGGTTGACATATTAAACTTTTAATTTGGTGTATCACAAGATTATTCGTTACTTTTAGTAAATTTAAAATTCTCCCCTCAACTTTTTACTAAACAATTTATGACTATGTAGAGGCATTCCATCTTAGTCTTCAGGGTTGGCAACGCATTTGAGGTCTTGGGATTATAGTCTTGAGAATTCAAATGTCTACGGGTCTCAGATTCCACTTACCATCAGGTGGCCTGAGTGCTCGTGTGCCTTCTCCTTAACATAAAAAATAAAATAAAAATAAATAAATAAATAAAAACTAATAAACCATACCTACTTAAAGATATTGAAAAGTACAAAATAAACCAATTCTTAGATCCATAATATCTATACCAACGTATAACAAACTGCTCCAGTCCCATTTCTCTTTGTACTTTATTTCAAAAGTGGAACAAAATTAAAAGATAAATTAGGCGTTTTTCACACTCCACAACCTGCAATACTGGCTGGTAAGAGGAAAGCGAGGCTCTAATTAAGAAACACTGCTAATATATCAAGGGCCCGTTAAAATTAATAGCCTTTGGGTGAGCCGCGCATGCGTAGTAGTAGTAGCAGTAAAAACTGTGTCACGCCTCTGTACAAAAAATATCAAACGATTGAAGTAATTTACACGGTGAGGTTTGTATTAATTTCTGTGGCCCTAGTGAAAACGGATGTAAGTCAACTTAGCCAAAAGGGTGTAATTCATATTCAGAGTATACTGAACTTTATACAAGGGCAACACATTTCGAATTCAACCTCCTTTCAGTGCGTGTAAAAATTCTAAAAGCATTCGTTCCAATTTTATAAAATAATATCCAAAAGTTAAGTGTAAGTGGTAATTTGTAAACTACACTCGGCGTCAAAAAATCGCACCTTTTTCAATTTTGACTTCAAGGGAATATAATTCTTAACTTATTTATTATAACCCTATCAATATTAGTATCATTTGAAAGCACAATTAATGACCTTTAAAAACGCATATCGTTATTTGCCTCAAAAACAATGATCACAAAATGTTGGCGTCTTTAAAAAAAAATGCAGAAATACTCATTTGTAGGATCGCTAATTGTGCCACCCTGGACACGTATAAAAGGCGGGGGTAACAATGAATTATGGGTCATTTGCTATCCATACATCATTAGCAGCCATAAAGATGTACATATTCTATTGATCATAAAACATTAGATAACGATCTTTCAAAACACTATTTCAATTTACAAGTAAAATATATGAATTATCTATTCATATATATTACTTGTAAATTGAAATAGTGTTAGATAGTAAACTTTTACATTTACAGCTTTAACACAATGTTGTAACAAAGTCCCATGTTGGGCGCCAATTTAAAGACTCATCAATCTTTTAGAGTTAGGTTCAATTTGACGCAAGCTCGTATAACTCTGAAACAAGATTCTTTCGCACGTCGTTCGGAGCTTTTCCATCGACTGACTTTTATGTGCATCGAATGCACTTTATTACCCTTAGTAAATGACGCAGCAGATGGCCAGGAAAACAGGTCAGAGTTAACTATTGATCGATAGTAATTATCTTTATCCTTACTATCAATACGAAAGTATATATGCTTGGTTGTACCGTCTATACGGTTCAAAGCAAAATCCAATCGAAATTAAAAGATGCTATACGATACGGACGTAGTTACTTTCTATCCCGAAAAACTTCACAGATCACAAGAGCATTGCGATTAACGAATTCTGCGCGGACTGATTCGCTTGAAAAAGTAACTAAATAATCACAAACAATTTGTTTAGCTGGACAACATAAAGAAATGTACTCTGGATAGTGTATTAAATTCACGAAATTGACATAATTGCACGGTTGCGGCAAACTAAGTAAAATGAAAGCGGGGTGTGACTTTGTGCACGAAACACACTTTAATGCGATCCTACTCTTAGTGTCCTTAACAGAGTCAAACATAGCAATATCTAAATACTATAAAACAAAGTCGCAATCCACGCATCTGTCTATTTTGCCGCATGCTTCCTCTAAAATACGCAACGGATATGAAAGCAGTGTTTACTATCATTTAGAGATTAACTTATGGAAGCTTGTAATGTATAATCCATTCTGGTTAACGTACGTGTGTTACAGAAAAAGTAGTATAAACCGAAGCGAAGCTACATTACAAACCACCTGCATATACAATAGCAGCTCTATAGTGCATTAGGGATCTCAGGTAATGGAACTGTCTCGAATGGATAAAAGCAAACGAAACCTGGATCCGATCGTAAGCCTCTTAAGGTTATCATGGCATCCATTTCCAACAAGATGGCAAATGGCGAGACGGTACTTTAGATAATTGAGTGGGTGAGCCTCGCGTTAGGCTAATTGATACGTAAAATTAAAATGACTAAATAGGTAAGTAGCTTTAGTAAGCTAAATAAGGACAATTAATAAATCCTAAACGATCAGATCATTAAAAAAGATACGTCAACAGACACTGTTCCTTAATGACTACAGATAAACAAATGATGAGGAAATCTGATAGAAAATCTGGACAAAAAGCGAGTAGGATATTGAAGAAATCCATGAAATGGGCAAGTGACAAGAATGGCAATTTAATATCAAAGTCATTATGCAATTTTATTTAGTCACCATTAAACGCCATTAAATATAACTTGAATTAGTAATCTACCCTCGAATAAATTGTGTGGCGAAAATTTTCAAAAACATATTTGCTGCAATTAATAAGTGTTAGATAATAATTAATATTCACGCTAACCACGCACTGGTTCTTTTTGCTCCGCTACTTGTATTTTTTATAATGTTTAACCAGTTACCTCTGGATTAAAAGTTGCATCCCTTCAAATTAGGACGAATAGTCGGACAGCGTAGGCTTAGTTATATGGTCATTTCTCGTATGAAACTTTAAAAATGCAACCGATTCGATTCGAACACCGCCAGCGACGCCGGCACGTGGATAGTGAATGGAGCACGTGGTGCGGGCGCGGCCGGTCGATAGCGCGGAGGCTGCGCGGCCCGGGCCAGGGCTGCGGCTGCCGGGATGCAACCCGGTCAATCTTGCTAATATCTGAGCTTCTGCCTCGCGGCAGAAACCGCTTATAAAAATAAGACTTTTCCACCTAGAAGAAAACTTCTGTGAGAGAAATGTCTGACTTCAGCTAGTAGGTTTGGTTTACACTAGCAAATGATGTGCTAGTAACGTCAGGCAGACTGTCGGACATTTATTGCAGAAGTGTTCATGCAGGTAAAAGGACTGACCTCGTCAGTTGTTATCAAGTTGTCATAAGTTGGAACTTTTTTGTTGTTTCTCTTCCAAGATCGGAGAGTTTTGGCGGAATACTGCTATCGCGTCTACGCTTCGTGATGACTTGATGAGCAATCTTTGGCCATGATGTCACCAATTTTACCTACACTTCAAAAAGTTCTGTAAGTATATAATCAGCATACACTTGTCCACATGTGTACAGGGAATCAAGGTGAGAAGTTCTGGACCACGGTTACCACGCGGCACTAGTGCGATTTGAATATTACAGGCATGATATAAATTACTTAATTCCAGAGCCAAGCTACGTAAGTGCTTGCTTAAAAAAACTAGCTAGACTTGGAGTATGAAGTAGCAAAAAATATAATATAGTCACCGACACATCCCTATTTCACACTACCACCCTTCCCATCTACTAGTGGGTGATGAACGTATCGACGCGCAAGAAAATTAGTAGTGACATTCGTATTATCAACTTTATACGAGCGCAATAAGAGTCGAAATGACTTGATTTTATATTTAACCCGTCAGCAAGATGAAGCAGTTAGCCTGCACTAATGACGTGTCGCATCATGTCACGTCTTCAAGGCAGGAAGACTATGAGATGAGGTACGCAATTAGGGGATTTAACGTGCTAGTTGTATAACATTCCCAAAAAAAATATGAATCTTATCGAGAAATAATTGATAAGATTCTCGAAAACATTCAAGAGCATTTGATAAGTTCTGTATTCCTACAAAAGTTATATCATACTTAGCAGTTACCGAGAATTTGAAGTAGGAAAGTTTCACAATTTAAAAGGTTTCTTGTCCATATAAGGATGGTAGCTATCGAATGATAGGTTTTTTTTATGAAAAGGAAAAAGCATTCGCGTATTCAGGCCACCTGATGATCTGAGTCCCATAGACATTTGAATTCACAAGACTAAAATCTGAAGGCCGCAATGGTAAGACTTATTTTATTACTTAGATATAGAGAGATATTTTACATATAGTACAAACACATTTAGGGACGGTACTGGGGCCTTTAATACAAAATTTCTAGTGATTCCCAAAGTACAAGATGCTAATATTAGAAATGCAAAAGTGTGACTGTTAGTTCGCCTCAACCGATCGACGTGTTTGGTATAGAAATATTTGGTATAGAGAGTTTATAGTAGGCAAGTTGGGCAGTTCCCAAGGCAAGAAGAAGTAACAAATAAAAATTAAGGTTTACACAAAAGATTTCATGAAAAGGAGGTGGAATGGCAAAATTTATAAGTTTGTATATATGTGGAGGTAGGGTAATCTCTGCAACCTCTTTCAAAATGATATAGGCTTTATCATGTTTTTTCAACCGTATAATCAAAAATGATTCAATAAAATACACAATATCCCAAAAACCGAACGATATTGTTGTTGGTTTTTTTTTTGAGGATGGCAATTTGAATATATAATTTTCTACTATTCAAAACTAATTTCTTAGATTAATCTTAGATTTCGTATCTATGAATATCGTATAACTTAACATGGCAACACATAAACAAAAATAAAAGAAGCGCTAATAAAATATCCATACATGATAAATGTGATTGTGACAGATCGGGTTCTTATCCGCTGGCATTTATCCCAGTTTCGTGACCTCAACATTATGTATGAAGACGTATTATATTAATTCGCATGAGAAATGGGCATTGTCGAGAATAATTTAGAACCAAAACCCTTTATTTTGTGTTCGATACGAGCGGGAGAGCTTTACATGAAAACGAGAGATGCATCTATACATAAAAACCTCTTCAGTGACTAACTGATTAACAGATAACGCGCCACCTAAACCGCTGATCTAGGGACTTGAAATTTGGAAAGAATATTTCTAGCAGTGCACTAAACTAATGCTTAGAGTACGAATTTTGGGGCGTCCTCTTGTTGCCAATAAAATCACTCTCACAATTACTACGTTTTTTTAACCTTACTACCAATATCAAACCGAACTTAAGTACATACTCGTAGTCTTTTCACTTCAAAATGTAATTAAAGTCTAGATTTGTAATTATTGTTTATATTTGATATTAATCATATTAATGAATGCATGTACGAAGCGTGTTTAAAATTTTGAGCAGCTGAAAATAAATCCAATTGAATATAAATTTGCTAAATCAATAGAGAATGTCAAATCAAAACCCACCTCACCACGTGGGCGTTTTCTGTGCCTATTCTGTCCTATAATTGACAGTATCAAAGCCAAAAGAACGATTAAAATCTTAAGCACCGTTGATTTTTGAAAAAGAAATAATCGATTGTCACTTGTTTATGTCACAAATCACTGCGGGGGCGATGTAACTGCCAGTACGCGCATATCACTGAGCGTGCATCGGTAAAATACAGTGGAGAATTATTCTATCTGTGATACGTGGGTGTATTCCGTTCCTGTACCCATCCCAATGGGCGTATGTTCATATTATTTTTTATGTGACTTGAGCCTTCGTATACAACGCAGGAATTTGTCGATTCTAAATGTATGTGGCAGGTTTCTTGGTAAACGGGAATAGGAATCAGTGAACCGTCTTCAAAGGATTTACCGTAATGTGTGCAGAAGCATTCAGGAAGAAAAATCATTTTATTTAGAGTCAAATGCGTGTTCAAATATTAAATACCATGTAGGGCGCCATTGAACAGGTTTTTTAATGCAACGCACAAACCAAAGGTAATTAAATTAAATCGTTTTATATTCGTAAACAAATCTTCCAAATCTTCCAAACGCTTGGTCTGTCAATTATTGACAGACCAAGCGTGTAAAAAGGACATCGAATTATTCAAGCTGCAATGCCTGAATTTGATAATGATGGAATCAAAGCTAACGTGCCAACCCAAATCGCAATTAGACCTGCAAATATCAATGCAGCGGTAACACCAGACGTCGACCAGTGGATTTGGCTGCATGATCGAACATAAGCCAATAATTGGCGTTTCTCGTTCATCGGGAAACCGAACTGCAACGCGATGCTATTACTCACTGGCCTGATATACATTCATCCATTATTCCGGGAAGTGCAATTCATATCAATTCGGATTTGTAAATGTTTTATTTATTAAATGCGTTGTTTTTTTTATATTACCGAAGATAAGCGTGCTGTTACATGCATATTTATAATATTTACATCCCCGACAGAAAAAAAATGTAAGTTTTACGTATAACTGTGTGTTTCTGTACGTCTCTGTGCGTACCTATTATTTTATCACAACACCTTTCAACGAACGCATGAGTTATTTTTTGGTACGTAGATTCGCATGTCTAACCAAACGTAACGTTACGTTATTAATGTTTAAGATATCCTGAAAACATCATGGTTTTAAAAGAAAATAGCGTTCGATGAATTGAAATTAGATAAAAAGATGGATTACCTTGTTTGTGGCATCGTAGCTTCTAAAAGAGCAAACCTATATGAACGCGGTTTATTTAAATTAAAGCTAGTTTAATTGAGAAATCGGTTGGGCCATTACAAAGATATCAGCTCTGAAAGACGGTGTCACCATATTTTTTTAGCTCTTCAGCTAAGTATTTGAATTGGTCAAGCTAAAATTGTTGTGTAGTTTTGTATCTGTTATGAAGGATGATGATAATTAAATGTTATGTACATGGCATTGTCATGGAGCTACTACTATACATTGCGTACACTATTAAATATAATTTCTATTGACAGCTTCTGAAGACTTTATGAGCTATTACTGAATTTTCGTGATAGTTCTCGATTAACTCAATGTGTATTTAGAAATTTGTCTACATCATTTTAACTGTTTTCAAATACATTTGTCGGTTGGAATGTATTATATACGACGATATGCGAATACAACAAAGAGAAGTTTGTAACGAAGTCGCTGAACCGCATGAGATAAAACTGAAACAATATATAAGTCGCTTTGTATGCCCCTGCTCCCGTTCCATATTTGTGGGCAGAGTTGGAAAGGCTCTGAATTATTTAAAATAAAGTTAGGAACTACTTTTGATAATTTCCTGAGAACGTGCGACCAATTCGATCGTTTTAATATACAAGCCCAGATCCAACGTTTTAAGGCATAAAGCGTCTACTCTATGTCACTTTAATTTTCCAGAAAACCAGAATGAGAAGAATAGAGAATAATAGATTCACGATAGTCATGAATGAAGGAGAATTTGTAATTTCTTTCGATTCTTCGCTGAATTACATCCAATCGTGTATAAATAACATACTACAACTTAGAATCAACGACAATAGACTAGTTGACTGACAAGTGAAATCCACTTTACCGACCACACTTTCCGAAATTTCAAAACAATGGCTTTTAGTTTGTACAAGACAGCCAGCCGTGACGACAGTGACCCGCAGCGCTACTGACAAATTTCCTATTCCTTATAGATTTTAAAATAAAAAATCTTCACGATTGTCAAAATTACTATTGATCTTTTTTTCCTTAATTAATGGCGTTTACTTCTTGTTTTAGCAAAGTGTATTTCGCCAATGTCGAGATTTAGACAATCACTATGAACTTATTAGAGAAATAAGTCCATGGATATCACACGCGAGGACAATTATTCGGTAAAAGAGTATTTTCTCTTGTAAACTACACAGGAGGACATGGGGTTAGGCGCTTCTGTCGAGTCGCGTCATCTCAAATTATTAGTATATTTGCGAGAGCTATATTTGGTCATCATCATTAAATTTAAGAGCCAGGCTCTTGTCGGTGGAGTAATTGCCACTTTTCTCTATCCTGTGCCAGCCTTTTCACCTCCTCCAAAATGTTCAAAAAGAAACTATCGTGCCGCATCAAGTGGCCCATCTTTCCTCTTCTACATTCTATAGTTCTTAAAATATGTCTTTTCTCGTTCACCATCTTCAAAACTTCTTCGTTGGTTTTCTTTTCCGTCCAACTAATTTTTTCCATCCTTCGCCAACACCACATCTATATCTATATTTGGTAGTGTGTGCAAAATAAGTTACCTGGACTAAAGTCCATAACACCCATACCATGGTAGTAAACATCCATATTCCGCTCGGTGTTCGACAAGGACAACTTTATGCCATCTAATAAGGTTGCAAGTGAAACTTGTATAGTAAGTTACCTTAACTGACCAACTGGCGACACAAGATATCTCAGCCTATTAACCTCCACTTAAAAGGAAAGTTGTGGCGCCTAACATAATGTTCTTTAATCTTTTGAAAGGGTGAATACATAAACTGAATAATAAGCACGTTCGTAATCTTTAATGTTATCACAATATGTTAAGTTCAGACTTTTACGAGTATCACCTGGAAACCTGTCATAATAAAGTGGTGTATATACATAAAACACTTTGTTGTAGTATTATGGGTTGAGTGCTGTTTTATAGTTATCTATATTGTGTCATATATTCGTATAAAAAAGACGTGTCTGGACGGGCACAGGTTTCCTCACTCGATTTCGAATGAAATAACTTTGCCTTTAGCTATCTAACCCATCATTCATAAAAACGTCCAAGCCATTGAAACAAATATCATTAGGTTACCGACGTGCATGCATGACTCGATGTATTGTTGAAGAAGCGAAAGAGATTTGTCAGGATCGTAGCAGGTGGAAAGAAGTGGTCTCTGTTTACCCCTCTGGGAAACAGGCGTGATTTAATGTATGTATGGTATATATAAATATCATTTGAACACTCTTCATTCACATAAATAAATTGATTTTTTTCAGTGTCCCAAGTTTATGAACGAATCTATTGACGTCGACAGACTTGTCTAAAACTAGAACTAAGATTGCCTAGTGCCAGACAACCCGCGAGTTAATCTTACGGTCGTTGGCCTTTATGACGTCACGCTTCAAGGACTATCTTTATATTAACAAAGTTAACAGTTCAATCCTATTACCCGTGTTTTATACCATAATTGAACACATGATCATCCTACGGAACTCTCGACAAAGTAGTCCATTTCCAAATGCAAGTAGGTGGCTCAAACGATAAGATATCTCCAGTGCGGATTTTAACTATAACACCAAAAGGATCCCCAGCGAAAATAGAGACACGAATAGAGAGTGGAATGGAATGGTAAAAGAGAAAGAGGGGATTTGGGTTTGGGTGGACTTTTAATAAGGCAACGAAACACAAATTCATACTTAACGCCTATAATCTGTAGTAAAGCACCAGTCAACGCAATCATATCGCAGCCGTTAACTGCCAACAGCAAGATTTTATTACTATAGTCACTGCTGCGAATTGATCTCAAATACTCAAACTTCGTGCCCTTATATAAAACACTCAACAAACACTCGGTACCTAATGTTTTGCTCCAACTTTTCAGCGAAGTGTTTGTCCCCGCTTTTGTTTCATTATTTTTAATGCAATCTCGTCCGACAGCGCTTTCACCCAATTACAGCTTCTATTGAAAAATCTTGGCCGCGATCTTAGGTCGTCACGTCTCGGTGAGGCGACAGCGAAAAATACTGCGGTAACGCTGGCACGGTTTAAAGTTGTGGAGAAAACAATCTATTATCTGTAGAAATATTTGAAGTATTTATGTACTTACTAATACTTACAAATCTATTGACAATTTAACATAACACAACAATATGTAATATGCATGATACTCTAGATGGTACTTGAGAACACGTTCTCAACCGGAGCGAGGAGAATATGCTAAATCAAAATATTTTTTTCAGAAACATATCCATAGTTGATTAGTTAGTTGCATTATTACAGAAAACAAAAATACATGCCAATTCTACAACCCTGGAATCGGTCGGCAATGATGCTGAATATGCTGTTTGGGCTGCCCGGAATCCTCTTTTAGTTAATATAGGCGATCTTACTCCAGAAAGATATCGCCAAAAGTCGAATTTAAAGTCCATCGAGGTTTTTTAATGAACTGTGGCCCTAGACAAGACACTACCATACATTTTGTAAATTTTTGAAAATCGTTCACATTCGTCATCTTGTCTAGAATCTCAGTGCCCTTACTATGAGTTGCAATTACCATACTAGCAAGTCGAATGCTCTGTCCTTCACAGAGTTGTTATAGAGTACGGTAATGAAAACTCATGGTTAGGGTACAGACAGAAAAGACAAGATGCGTAACGCAAACGTAATCCTATTTTCCATAGCGATAACTTTCTCGCAAAGCATCTTGTCTATAGCCAAACCAAATATTAAATCACGAGTAGAAATTTCAAGCTCCATCTGGACTGTTATTCGATATTTCGCTCCCATATTTCTTTAATTCCCTTTTATATCATAACATACTAGCACACCAGGAAAAGGAATGGCTCTATTTGATCTCAACAAAAACTATTCGCCCCTTTATTGGACATTTCTTGTGCCCGCTGGCGCTTTCATTGTGGAGCCAACAAAGCGACGTGATCATATCGGGAAGCGATTGAACGTTATTTTTATTTAAATGTACAGTTTTAGGTCACTTTACCTTTTCGTAGAGTTCAAGACGTTGTAAAGTTTTTACTAAAGAGTAGGTATTAATGTACCTATTGCATTCGTTTCAGACAAGTAGATGAAGAAAAAAAAAATCATGCGAAATAGGTCATTTGAATACAAACTCACCTGATGATAATCGACATGAAGTTGCGCTGAAGAAGCTGATATAAATTCAGATAATACCAAGCAGCCTAATAAAGTCAAAACTTTAAATTGATGCATATGATTCGTATACTGTTTATTTTGAAATAACAACGAGACGTCAAGATTTTGGAAGAACATCATGCAGATTACTTGGCCCCTAACCACTCAGCTCTAATAGAAACACTCATTTTTTCAATAATTGCAACAGAATATAATGCCTCACAGAACATTGTCACTTCAATGAAAAAGCTCCCACCTCAACAAAATCGATAGAGCACCTGTTATTGTTTCACGTTTGTGATTACTACTCGACGTGAAGTCTTCGCAAGTTTCTATGCGGCACAGCAATATTATTCTCTGAAGGCCATATTAATAAGTAATCTTGACTCTTGAGTGGGATTTCCTTTTAATTTACGTCAAAATAAATGTCAAGTCTGAAACTGTCATCTTTGACGCGTCTTCAAACGGGCAACTCACTCAACATCAGGTTTCCGGATCCTCCCACAACGAGTCGAAATATCTCCACCGAACATTTTTCTAGCGTGTTTAATTACAAGCTGTAAAGACAGCAAAGGGCCAAAAAAAATTTCAAAAACAGACGTGAAAGTCGTTTAAAAAAAAATTGGTCGTTATCACGGCTCTTAGTATTATCATGTTTTTCTTCGTTTTGCTCTCAGCGAGCGTGACATTGACGAAGAAACGCAATACAGATGTAGTGAATAATAAAGCGTCATTTTATTTTGTCGGGTAAGTTCATTTTTATTTTGCTTTCTCATTTAGCTTTATTACCCAAAGAGAACTTAACTGAGAAAGCATGATAGACACGAACTTATTCGACAACATACGATGTCGTTTGATTATTCAATGCATCTGTACTCTTACTTTTTTTAGGTTCTTCGAAATCTCAGCAAAATGTAATGGATTTGATCAACAGTGAAGCGATAAGTTCTATAACAACGCGTCTATCTTCACTAGATCAATTGCATATTCAAAGCAAAATCTCTCTTTCATAATCCAGTTTCAAAACGCGTCCAATATTCCAAAATTAAAATTCAAACGTGCCTTTAGGAACGTGGTGTGTTTCAATATGGGTGTCACGTAGCGACTTTTATTGGCGCGCGGATGAAGCGAGACCAAAACAATCGAATGGCATGCCCAGATTCTCAAGTACGATTTCGTATTGATATTTCGATATTGAACTTTCAACAACAAAAAGTCTTTATAAGATGTGGATGTGCCTACTTGCCTCTTTTCCCAAGAAGCTATTTAATTTTGTGTAATTCTTGTTATATTTTAAGAATACCAAAATCACTATTTACATTGGTTATGTCAAGAGATTTATGACAACAATAAATTGTAAACTGTTGCCGAGATCCCGTTTCATGATCAGTGACAATCGATCATTAAAAAAAGAAGAAAAGCGAAAAAGAGAAAGGCCAAGAATTACCTACATCAGTAACATGAAACAAAAGTCAACGTTCAGTCGTACCAAAATAAGAAAATATAATATTATATAAGAGCTGACAACAAACAACAAAAAGGAGGAAGTCGAGCGCGTGGACCTCATAAAAGTTAAGTAAACAATATTTCAAAAACTTACATTTTAAAATATAAGTAATTCTTAAGATTATAATTTAAAGTAAATAACACTGAAAGTATCTATTAGACAATGAAGCAAATAAACACGCGCTTACCCCGCGGAGACAACGTGACGACCTCAATATTTATTGCCCTTCGAGGAAACCATCAAATTTAATTACATTTTTACGCTCAGAGCCCTCTTTTGAGACTGTTCTGGCTCATTATTCTCAGAACCTTAAGGCTTTTGAGGTTAACGTAGCTTTAGGCTACGTTAGTGTAATCATTGTTTTTAATGATTCATGGTTTTTATTTATTATCAGTGGAATATTGACCGCGATTACCTTTCAAGAAATTGCGGGTAGGTAGGCCTACTTTACGCAGCACAACTTTAACTCCTACCCGCAATTTCAACCGTGATCTTGACGCATGTTACTTTGTTGAAAAATCAGGAGCTCAACATTAGTCGAAAGATGACGCGCAATTAGTTTTCCCAATATAAAAACTTTGGTCATGTGTTGTTTTAGAACTGACACGTTATAAATCAATAACTTAACTGTGTGGCAGTCATTGCCTATCACTGGCAGTAGATCACGGTAGGTTGTCTATTCCCGTTTACATAAGTACGCACTACAATAAAAAGAGACACTGAGAGTTACTGAGAGACAGAAAGAAAGAGAGGCAAGTAAACGTACATAGTAAATAGATCCTTGGTTGTAGTTCGAACTGAAAGTTTTGAAATTGACGTCTCGAATTATCTTTTTTTGATAAAATAAATTAATAAGAAAAATATTTCATCAATCTCACACACAGCACCATCACTAACTTAAACTTATAAGCATAATTGTATGATCTTGAAAAGTAGGGTGCGGTAGTGTGCCATCGACATGGGTCTTGCCTTGCCTGGCAATAAAAACGCCTTGGTAATACTAGGTATATTGTTCGCAGGTTCGACCAAGTTAATGGTACTCGAACAGTTAATCCTACGTTACTTATTCCCGGCGACAGCGAGATTGCTAAGTAGCACAAGCCGCGGGCACAAAGCGAGCGTGCACTAAACAATTGCCACGACTGAATAAATTGCAGGCGATTTTTATCTGCAGTACGCAATGCTATTCCATTCCACAAGCGCATTGTTGGCCCTTTGGTCAGGGCTGCTGAAGAATCGAAGCTAAATTCAAGTCAACCAATTGGTTGTGTGAGTTTGCGTAAACTGAGCATAAACCAGCCTGGTTATTCCTTTAAGAACTCACATTCCAACTCGACCGATGATTTTGTGGTGCATATTAAACAGGTGAGTTTAAGTCGTCCTGACCATTTCAGACAGTGCACTCTCAATTAGGCAGCTTAAAACTCACTTATATGAATTCGCTCTCTGGATCGTCGGAACGCCAGAAAGGTGTTTTTTTTTAAAATAACGCACCTAATCACCACGACTAATTCCAGGATAGCCTTTTGTATGAATTTCTCACTCAATTGTTAACATATTTAGGCTGGAAAAAATACAGTTGGAATGAACACGATACCTAGAATACATTTTCAGTTCTCCTTCTTTACTTATTTGCCATTATTTCATTAAACCATAAACACGGCAGGCGATAGCTATTAGCTTATTAGTGTTTACAATTCACGAGTTCACGACGGCTCGCCCCGCCATTTAAATTGACCTTGCGTCAAATTAAGTATAGGGGCTGGATATTGTGGATTGAAAACACTATACTGTACTATCACGATTAGTCACGAACCCTATTTTCCATATGTTTTAAACAAATAAACATCTCGTTACAGAAATCAGTCCACACATTTTTAGTGTAGCGACTTCTGAATCAAAAGTATGTATACATTATTTTAATAACCTCGTTTCACCCAATTTCTTTGTGTAGCAACCCTACCATAGCTGAGTCACTCAGTTGTCGGCAACTTGAACATAAAATGACCAATTTGAATTCTTTCGCATGAGTCAACAGAAAGTGCAAGGTTTTGCCGGCGAACAAGCTATTAGATGAAATGGGGGTCATTTCTTTAAGATTAGTCATGATTGGCACGGATAACGCTACAATGATGGCTATTATTTTGTTTGTAAATCACAATTTGAAAGCGGCGACCCCAATATTCTTAATAGTGATCACTAATGTAAATAACGGAATTAATGGAATTTATCATTTGAATAAGGATGCTTTTAAACTCTGGCAATTGAACACTTTTAAAGAAATACATTTAATTTATGATTAAAAGACGAACAATTGGATACACAACGCTATGATCAAGTTGTATTCACTTAATACCGGAGCTATGACTAATAAAAAATAAGAGTCCTTAAAGTTTTGGAAAAATAACTTAAATGTGATTCCAACTTAATCGATAATCCGCCATTTATAAACAAATAAGCAAATTGAGAGAACCCAGTTTTCGCTTACAAACTGATTGTGCTATTTGGCGGAGCATTGTTTATCCAATGCCTGTTCTGCAAAAATAAATGATTAAACTATTTATTCTTTGGACAAGCAGGGTTGGAATTCCGAGGGAGAGGCCTTTGCCCATGAGGAGACACTAATTCAGGCCAGGAAAAGATCCATAACTCTTTATGAAAACGACCTTTATCAAAATCTCTGTTCAATTAAAAACAAACCTCCCGCTCATTAGCGAACTGGCTATTAAATTGAAACGCGTGCCTTTGTAAAGGGTTAATTTCTGTAATGGGCAGTGACGGGCTAACGCGACAGACAGACAGATCCATTAGGGTGACGTTTATATCAGTGTTGGCGTAATGTAATAGGTAAATGAGGTTTATGCTTACGCATGTGATTAGGGAGGATTGAGTCACTAATTTGGAAGACTTGCGTACGTTGAGAAGTACCTATTTTAAGTATATTTTGCTGGATCGACCTCATTCATAGATGGGACAAACGGAACACAACAGAATGTGTTAAAAGATTTATCAACAAGTTTTATTTTAGAGTTGTTGGTAATTCTGTAGCTCTGCCTACCCCCTCTGGGAATGAAGACGTGAGTTTATGTATGGATGTGTGGGACAAACGGAACACAAGTTTAGGTTGGACCGAGTGCGTCATATTTATATTTTATTTTAACTGCATCTGCGGGCTTAGACAAGATGCCTTAACACTTACGTAAACGATTTTCGAAAACTGTTAAAAGTTATCGAATTGACATAAGCCGCCCGGCAGTTTACGTCAATTCTATATATTTTTGATAACGATAACGTTTACCGAGTCCACTGGTTCATTGTACAGTCACCATCAGATAGATCTAACGACAGCGAGCCCATAAAAATGTGTTGCAATGGATTCCCAAAAAAGACTATCACGCGAAACGGTCAGAAAAATGTCATGTGACACTTCGTTTCAATTATTTGCTTGGATAAAAAATCAAGAAGATGGAACTGCATAGTAGACCGAAAAGATTTAACTGGACAAACATTCAGTGTACCTAAGGTGATAAAAGTTCAAAAAGATCTTTGAAACTACCTCTTTACGGTAAAACTTTTTGGGAAGTTTAAGAAATCAGGACAGAAATGACAAATGCCAAGTTTTTATTCGAACATTTTATTCGCTATCTATTTCTAAAAATGGAATTATACAGTTTTATCTAAACGGACTACTCATCACACTTTTAAAATACATAGTCTTGTATTAATTCTACCTGGAAGCATAGGTACCCCTTACAGCGAGAATGTTGTTTCTTCACGAACCTTACAAAAAAAAAAACTGATGCGAATCATTTACCACATAACCATTTGTTTAACGTGACACACTGTATACTCAAGTATTTATTGTCAGAACACAGCCCGACATGTTGTGAACTCGTTAGTAGTCCTACAAATAAACTTCTCCCAGCCGTGCAGCCCCTTCGCGCATAACCTACAACTTTCCTCGATTTGACTCTCAAATGCTGCACAAGTGCTCCCGATTGATTTATGCACAATAAGTCGAACAATTTCACAATTGGGGATAGATATGGTGGGCGTGAGGGGGCGTTTATTTATGCTATGAACCGTGCACGTTTACCCTAATGGTCGTCATGGCCGATAGTGTCTTGAGTTATTGGTGGTACAGTTACTAAACCCCGGAGCGTTTGCATTGAGATTCTATAACCAGTTAGTGATACATTTAAGCTTTAACACTGTCTCTTGATGTGTATTTGGTTTATAAAGCGTCGATGTATTAGAAACCAGGGAAAGGATGCGGATTCTTTGTCGGAAGCTTGGTCTTACAGAGATCGCTAATGCAAGATGGTAGGCTAAGCAGCATGGGTCAAGTAATACTTGGGGCAGACAGCTAGTTGGCATGAAACCGCGGCGTATTTTTGGCGAATCTAGAACCTATCTAGTTTCCGTACTTACTGGAAATACCGATCAACCAATCAACATGTCACTTAAACTTTGGTCCAGAGTAGGTACATGCTAAGTTTGGGCACCGCCAACTCTTAGCATTTTCTTATAGGGACCATATTTTTTCTCAGAAAATGTATATTGTATATTATATTGTGTGATGTATATTGCAATGAAAACCTAATGTTGGATAAAATTAACTAGTCGCATTACTTTGTTAACCACGTGGTCCGGCCTATTTCTGCGGGTGAACGCCCCGGCCTTGCCCAACGCTGGCCTTGGCCATTGACACGGCTGATACTGAGTAAACATACGATATTGCATTCGTAGTAGTCCATTCATGTTCAGGATCCGCAGCTACCGATGATTTGTTAATCTTTCGTTGCACAGCCTTTGCTTTGCTGGCATCACGCTACACTGAAGATAATTTGGTTGTTTCTTACAAGATTGACAATATTACGAAGTGTTGATGTCATACGAGCGAAATGTAAATGTAAGTTCATTTACAAATGAGTTTGATCTGATACCGTCAGCTTTCTTGGATATAGCAATTCTATTCAACAAGGAAGGATTGTACCGTCTAGAATTCTTGGCAATCCCTGTGATAGAAAAGCCGCTCTCGAGAAATTTCCGGAGTAGGTACTAGTAAGTACGGTTCCTATTCCTTATCCTAGAATCATATAAAACTAAATGCGTAGGGAGTTTCCGGGATTCCCGTGCACCGTTCATGGTCTTGCTCGTCATTGTATGCCAGTCACATTGAAAGGTTAGCAAGTTGAACGCGCCGAAAGTCACGAATAAGGCAGGCCGATGGGATCAGCGTAAGGAACTCACCATAAAAACACAATGGCAGGAAATCGCCGTCACGACACTGCAACAAACGGAACGCATTTTATGTCCAGTTCAGGTGTTAGCTTATGAGCAAAACAATAATATTAATAAATGCGAAAGTGCGAGTTAAATGAGAAATCGTTGTATGTTTTGAGTATGATAAGGCGATTAGTAGGTATAGGTACCTACATATATATTTGGAAGATGATTCAAGAAATCAATGATAAACTAGGATGTCAATTTACATGAAGCTACGGCTATAAGCGGGTTACTCTCAAAATTCCCTTATCGCCAAATGACAATATAGCTCAAACGTCTGGATTGTGTAATGTCTTTGTTGTTATATAGACATGAACGCTAAATGTATCTTTAGCAAAACGTCTGGATCTTAAAATGTTACAATTAAAAATACACTAGTAGCGAAACGTCTTTATCTTAGAAATATCTTTATTACTTAATAGACATAAAAGCTGAATGGCCCGGTAGCGAAACGTTTGTATCTCAAAATGTCTTAATTACTAAATAAACATGAACGCCAAATAGCCCGTTCGCAAAACGTCTGGATCTTTAGATGGCAAGTATCTTTAGCTGAAATGGTCCTTTGGCGAAAAGGGAATTTTGAGAGTAACCCCTATAAGCTTGTGAACATATTTAACGCACCCTAAGAAAATAACAAAGAAAGTAAACATAGTCGCCACTTAAACAATATTTTTAAAATTATTGAATTAACCAATGCCACACTACTGAAGCTCATTTCGCTTTCGCTCTAACGTAGCGTAGTTAATAATACCACTATCACCGACCGATACAAGAATAGAACTGCAGATTTATTTTACGGTTCGAAGCCGACTTCCCGTTACATCGACATAGATAAAAGTCGACCGCAACCACTGCAATCGATACGCGAATTACGCGATCGATCGAAGCAGCCATTAAAGATGCACGCTGGCCATTTTGCAGTCTTAGACGCAGAACGAACTAATTAAAATTTTAATAGCTTTTTGCGTGAGACAGCCCTCATTACTTATAATTAAAGGTTATTTATGAGAGTTCCAATTGTTCATAGGTTTTCGTTATTCTTTACCTTATCCTTTTTAGCAAACAAATTGCGACGGTTATCGCCAATATTTTGATGAATTGCTGAAGGGGTCTTAACTATTAAGTAGGTCCATCAAACCAACAAAGTCTTTCTTCATAGTTACCACCAGTCCTTAAACATTGTCGCTGGACTGTGTAACATCACGCCCAACATAACTTGAAAGCGATAAGCCAAGGACTCGGACCGTACCCAAAACTTATCTTACCCAGTAGCCAAAAATACAAACAAATGGCGTCACATGCCAAACCCCACCCATATCTCTGAAGCGGTATTACCTATACAAATAACTGCAAGGGCTGTATCGATTTGCCTCGCCCTGTGTTCAAAGTAAACCGAGCACATATTTTCGTATTAGTTCCGCAGACTTACACAACATGCTCGCTACAGTCCCACAAAAACAGTTTCACAGATAAGGGGTTCCTTCGCATCACTACATTCTTAACAAATGCGCGATCCATCTCACCCTAATCTTTAACTATAAAAGGACATTGCTGCTTTTTTCTACCTTCGACTTTCGGGATAAAACCTACTAAATCGATATTATACCTACATTAGTCAAGGAAACGTCGCAATGACATGCTAAATCACCCAAAATGGAGTGTTGTAGTGTTGTTGTGGATAGAAATAAAACGTCGTCACATAGTTTCTTACAGAGGTCATTGCATGGAAAGACATTGCTCTAAGAAAGCGTCTATCGTCTTTCGGTCATCAGTCCCATGCCAAAATAAACAAAAGAATAGCTCCAGCGTTGCAAACAGCATTTATTTCTGCCAACAATTCCTGTGACCTTTGGCATACTTACATGAGTAAGTGAGGCCGATCAAAGATAAGTCGTTTTGTGAGTGTTTCTGTTGACATTATAGTCAACACAATGAGGTGCACGACGCCATTGTCATGCACAATAATCTAGCCGCCATTGTCCTTCCCCGATATAGTCATCTAAGTTTCCTTCGCCTTTAACAACTGTACTTGTTCGGTTCTTTGCAACTTAAACAATAGAACTTTACTCGTGTAATTTACTAGCATGGTGTACCGATGTTCCTAGAAAAAGCTATGCGTGCACTTAATTCAAATGGCATAATTCTCTACAAGTCACACGTAAAGAGGCTTCTTATAATGTACCCTCGCACGGTACAACTACAAACATAATAGCAATCCTTTTAGAAATTCGCCTCAAAAGAAAATGTCAAGTAATGCCACGAAGTTGTACGAAACCTCGCAACAAAAGGAACACACGTGCCGTGGGCACATTTTGCCGACCTCTAGCATGAATTATAACAAAGACTCACATTCAAAGGTATAATATTCCTAAATGTATAACAGGTACGGTACACATTCGAATGCGAGGCGAAATTCGTTCCTACCAAAAAAGGACGCGTCGACATATGAGTCAAAGTTCAAACTGGGACACAACGTGAGCAAAGATTGTAAATGAGCGATTAAGGTTTCTGTTCTTTTACTTAAGATTTAAAGTTCATATTTGTGTGGGTGTCGAGGGTTCGTGGGGTGGTTTTTTACGCGGTCGTGTGTCATATTGTTCCGTGGCAGGGATTGTTTGGTCGGAAATGCACGTCTTGTTCACGGACGTGTTGTTTCACTACTCGATGTGATGGTTCACTTTTGTGCTTACAATTCTGCGCCGCGAATATGCTGCGCTGTTTTTCAACGGTTTTTAGGTAAAAGACCCAACAGGGTCAGGTCAGGTAGCCGCGGGATTATATTTTGGGGTTTATCTCTGTATCTTAATGTTTAGAACCATCCGCTTTACGAAACGCAGCTATTAGGCGAATCTTCGAAACTGTTAGCGTGTTTATGCAGGAACACCAACTTAGCATAAGGCTTACGGCTTGATCCTTTTGAAGAGTGATTGACGTTGCCCTAACGATTTCAATTCACTGGGAAAAAGAATCAATTAAAATGTTCGTTGGCTAACGGATTTCCCTTAAGTTTATCATGACTAAAAATTCTCATCGTAGAAATTCTCCGGCTTCAAAATGATCCGACTACCATTTTGCTAATGAAAGGCGGAAGTTAAATTGGACGAATTCCATCATAGGTATCTGCTTATCCATCATAAATCGGCACTACCGGTAGACATCTCCTTTTTGCCGTACAATTCGACATTTAGTTCATATACAAATATTCGCCGAGGTAATTTTTTCCTTTGTTAGTTTAAAGGGTTTTTTAAACTTGCACGAAGTGAACAAGTCTTTGAAGTAAGTACAAGTTCACTCAATTGACACACACTTGAATTTTTATTTCTTTATTCCTTTAAGTTCCCTCATTAATATTCTTCTAGATAGATTAGGTTTTTGCACCGTGGGTCTACTGATTTGATTTCGTAATTACCAATAACTACCTCTATCTATCTATCTGACCATGCATGTTTCATATAAACCAGATAACCTGCTAAGGGGTGTAGTAATAAAATTATTTTAAGTGGAAACCAGTTTCCGGAAACTTCAACGTTAATGTCAAGTCGGATTATCAACTGTCAGTGTACACAAACTACGTATACGAGTTTCTAATACATATATATCGTTCAAGGTAGTGTTTAAACAGTTAAACTCAACAGTTACATCAGAAACTGCAACAGTAAGTTCATCAAAGCTCGAAACTTTCCACTAGAAATACCTAGTTTTGTAGGTGGTTTACCTTACCAACCCATCTTACACTCCTTTGGCACATTTACTTCCTGACTAGCATTATAACTTATGAATTAATTAATTATTAAGAACAAGTTAATTTGTATTCGTACGTTACCGGAATACTTTTTAAACTGTGAACCTGTTATAAACAAAATCTTGTTTTGATGACATCGCCAAACCTTGACATCATTGAGCAACACAAAGTTCAAGCTAATTAATCACAATTTAATTAATCGAATAACAAATGCCAATGGTTATCTCTTTCTGTTTAAAAAAGTTTTGAAACCACGTACTTAAATTTAACCCGAATACTAATCCATTGATGGCATTAAAACTAAACGTATCTCTAGCAAATAATGTTTTCTAAATTGTAATTTCTACGAATTGAAGACGCCATTCAGCCTCATGCAGACGGAAAGAAGTAGCCGTGTCAGTGTGTTGATTTCAAATGCATTACTCAATCTTAAAAGCCATAAAAGCTACTCGATCAGTTATTCAATAGAAACAGAATTTACATAAGAATCGAAGAGAATTCCTGGAGCTGGGTCGGTTCAATGACCCGTCTTATCTGGATTCTCGGACACCAACTTTATCTATCTGCGATCCACATCTACCTCACGCCTGCTAACGATTCAGAAACATTTAATACGAAAAACCACCTTACTTTCTCAGGAATACGGCACAAGCAAGACCAACGTCTCCCGAGGATTTTCGTAATATAATCTACTATTCGGAGATTTTGAGTTTAACTCCAAGGGAATTACAGTCGACTATCCTGTGTAGGCGTTTTGGGAACAATATTAGGCCGACTCGAATTTCGCGACGAACGCAGCCAGTGCCAATATTTGTCTAGATTAGATAAAAGGATCAAAGTGAATACTCAATTGTGCCACGTTTGGTAAACGATCAACGTTAATCATAGTACCTACCTATATAAATGAAGTTAAAATCAACTAAAACAAAAAACGTAAATGACATCATAAACAATATAATCGGCCTTCATAAGAACTTTTTTAAAGAAATAAAGGTTGAAGGAAACTATCGTAGATTAAATAATGTGTTGAATATTTATTGGTTCCAATTCGAAGCTCCGATCACGTAATTTAGACGTGTCACAAATAATATTTAGAAAAGTAACAAAGCTTAATAATTAGTTCCGAACTGGACTTATTTATTTATTTAATCTTTATTGCACAAAAGAATACACTTAGAATAGGCGAACTTAATGCCGTAAGGCATTCTCTACCAGTTGACCTTTGGGCAAAGCAGAGATTGTAGTGACGGACTTAACCTAAAAAGAAAATAAATACAAATTTAACTAGATAGCAAGGTTGAAAACAAAAGCAAAAAACATTACTACGCACTTAACTTCTGAACTGTCGCATCAGAGGCGTCCTTTTTACTCCATTTCTTTAATGGCACTACATTACTTTCCCAGAAACGAGCCCAACGACCTCTTGAAAACAATAACGCAGACTCCGAAATGAATTTATAACTAGGATCCCCATAGTTATATCTGGTAGGCGAGCGAATAATGACGGTCGGCCCCCAGCGGAACTGCTTCCCTTTCCAGGACGACCTAAAAATAAAACAGGCCAACTGGCAGGAGACGACTATTGTGAGTGGACTGACTTCGGCCATTCGAATGGTTTTTGTCAACTTAAATTAAAACCTGTTTATCGCCCCGAAACAACTAGGACGACACTTGGATTCTTTGAATAAATTAAATTCTCGATTTCCGGGACGGGGGATTACGAAGGCATATTTTATTTCGTGGGAAATAACTGCCATAAATATACAATGCCACTCAAACAAAAACCACTAGATAAAAGAAAAGAGAAGTTTCCTCTGGTAAGTCGTGTGACTTTTCTACGAGCAAAGTTTCTATTATTTATACCATAGGATTCTCAAAATATTATTCGCAATTTACGGACGAAACCGTACCGTAAATCAAAGCCGTCATTACATACGCTCAGCACCGGGAGAGCGTTCTCACGCGTCCAACCAGACCGGATAGATCTTTCACGATATCAAAATCATCACTATATAGTAGCAATGTTAAAGGTCATGCGTAACTGGCTGTGGCAGTCAGGCGACCATATGAAGTAGAGCTTTGATTTTCGGCGTTATTCCCTAGTCTGGTTAGAAGTTGGGGGTAGTAGAGCGGCCGAGGAGGTCTGAATAATTTGGTGTGTGGAGAGTCTGTTCCGGGCGGGAGCTTAGCGCGCAGCCTCCGCAGTATCGAACGGGCGAGCCCGAGTCGACCCACGTGCTTCATTCACCGGCGTACAACCACGTGAGAACCAGCCCAAAAATAAAATAGAGAACTTAATTTAAGTTAATAGTAATACTAAATTAGTCGTGAATCAAAAGTTATCGGAATCCTAATTATCAAAACACATTCACTATTGCATAAAGCACTAAGCAGCTTAAATAGCTTAATGCTAACACATTGTCAGAAGTGCTAAATCTTCCTGGATCTGCCAAGATATTATATTAATTCCAACTGACTAATAACTTTCCAGAACCATGTCTTTTAATTTATTAAAAGCTTACAGCCAGACTACTGATAACCGGTGCATTTGCGAGCGAATTCACTTGCAATTTATTCGTTATCTCCGAGCTGACATATAAAAAGGTTTCTGCACTTAGATAAGAGCATCAATCAGGGAATGGGCGTGGTAGCAAATTTTATATCAGCCGTAATTAATTGTCGTTGATAAGCGTTTTATTTGAATTACTTCGTTGGAAATGTTTGTGAATAAAACTTCCAATAAGATGACGAAGGATACATTTAGGTACAGTCGAAGTCATAAAGATGTTTACACTTTAGTACAGTGACAAGGTACTAAAGTGTAAACATCCTTATGAATTCGACCTATCGACAGCATCACATCCCGAGTCATGGTCAAATATTATGAAAGTTATTTAAAGGATGGAAACGTTATTAAACACTGGTCAGACAGACGAGCAGTATTTCCATTCCTATACAAGTCAGAGAAGACTATTTTATCTGTGCCAGTAATGTTGCTGGTTTGACAGTAACGGGAATGAGGTCCCGCTTACGCCATACACTCGTCGAAAAAAAAAAAGTTCATGACAATTATAGCCGTTGCAAGGCAGCCGTCAGTTAAAAATACTTTTCTCAATACTGTTCGGAAATACTAAATTTTTGGTCTAGTTTGCGGTCAGAAAACATCACTTTGTTGTCTTGTGGATTCATATTTGTGATAAGTTGTATTTGATTTCCAATAAAAACGAATCTGAAAACTACTCAGCTTTATTAAAATTCCTCCGGTCAAAAGCCGCCGCCGCCGATTTTTGACCGGAGATTTAAGCATCAGCACTCACTAAGCCCGACTACCCGTGTTGAAACCCTCTGTCGATAACTTTTTTTCTAGCATGAAGGCAAACAAGCACACAGGCCACCTGATGGTAACACTCTGAAGCCCATATACACATTTAAACTCAAGATTGCAATCTTACGAAGATTGTCTCAAAACTGCAAATGCGTTGACATCCCTGAAGACAGATGGAATGCCTCTAGTCATTCTATTTGGGTTCCACCACTAACATCCATGTTATTTTCCAATAAGCAAATAAACTCACGGCTTAATATCTGTCGGTCAGTTGTCGAGTATTTGCGATGAAATGAATCAATCCGAGTCCGACCCGTGCCGAGGTGTGGCATCGGCTCCAATCAAATATGCCTGATAGGATTACCGGTTAAACCAATCAGAGGCTTTAGTTACCAGTAAGACTATTAGGGAATACGTTTCAAAAAGTGTTTCTGTGTCAAAAAATTATAATGAAGTGGTTTAACGAAAAGTGATAAATCTAGAATCCTTTCTACAATTTTGAAAGAATTAAGTTCATTATAGATTTATTAAAGCGATAACAATAAAATGTATAGTAACTTACAATGTTTGTCAAAAGTCCAGAAAGCGGTTCTTTGGAATTTTTCAAGCGGAAGTTTAAACGAAGCTTAAGTGAAAACTTTCGCGATTCGCCAGAGCAAGTACTAAAACAAAGCTTTCGTTAGAACTTGTTTGGTAGCAAAAGTTTAAGGAGGTAGTTTTAAAAAATTACAGTATCTTACCTAGTTGGTTACTAAGTTATGTTACTGTAATAATCCTTATCTATATAAAATATACTAACGAAAGTTAAATAAATTATATATTAAAATGAAGTACACACAATCAGGATTTACATTTGTCAATTTCATTCAAAATGGCCTCCTTGGGCCTGAACACAGGCCTTCAGACGACGAGGCCAGTCATCAATAGCGGCACGCACGGTTGTCATATCTAATTCCGTCACTGTCTTGACTATGGCCCGCTTGAGGGAGTCAAGATTTGTGTGGGGTTTAGCACAGCCTTTCTCCTCAATAACCTGCCATATAGCATAATCCAGGGGGTTGAGGTCCGGGCTGGAGGAGGGCCAGTCTTCGTGGGCAATGAAGTCAATTTTGTTGCTTCGAAACCAGGCTTGAGTTGTTTTTGCCTTATGTGCAGGGGCTGAGTCTTGTTGAAAGACCCAGGGCTGGTTTTGAAATAGAGAGTGGCTTAAAGGCTTCACTATTGGTTCCAGAACGGTTTCCTGGTAAACTTTAGCCCCAGTTTTGACACCTTTTTCACAGAAATGGACCTGTGTTAACCCTGAGTATGACACACCTAACCAAATCATGACATAAGAGGGATGATGGCCTCGTTGCACTCTCGGAACAGCTACACTCGCTTCTTGACTGTTTTTTGCATATACTCTGTCATTCTGGCGGTTACAACATTCTTCAATGGTAAAATTTTTTTCGTCTGTAAATAATATATTTCGGTGGCCATTTTGTGCGTACCGCTTCAGTAGCACGCGTCTTCTATTCAGCCTCATAGTCTTCAATCGTCCATTAAGCAAATGACCTTTCCGTCTACGATAAACGTGTAGTCCAAGGTCTTGATTGATAACTTTTTTAAGGGAGCTTCTCTTCACAGACATCTGAATTGCCAACAACTTTTGCTTCCGGACGGGGTTTCTTGCGATTCTCGCCTTCACTGCCTTTATTAGAGCTGGGGTCCGAACGGTGCGGGGTCTTCCAGACATCTTGCGGTCATCAAAGCTCAGGGTACTATTGTACCTATTAATGGTACGATAAAAGAATTGTTTGTTGATTTTCAGATTTTGAAGCAACCAAAATCACGTTTGGCGGATGCTCGCATTTGTGCAACGCAATTACAGCGACGCGACTTTCTTTTAGACCCCAATCTATTATAAATACGAGATAAGTGTTGTGTGTGCTATAAAATTATAACTGACAACCCGCCATATTATGTCATTTTTAATTTTTTCGGTAGCATTTGTTTTAACGCAAGAAAAGAGTTTGCAAATCGAGTAACAGAACTTAGTAACCAACTAGGTAAGGGTGACCAAAAATTAAGACATTTGAGAGTAAGTGTGTTTACAACAACAGTAAAATTAACAACATTTAAATGCTCATCCAGTACTAAGCCATCATTAAATCGATAATGTGTACCTACTCAGAGTTAGTCAAAACAACAACTGGAGTCTTAGCAATTACATCACGATAAATCTGATGTTAATACATAGTTGAAACAGAAAACCGATCACGTTATAATTTCAAAGAACTAAAATTCTTTGATGGCGTCCACGTCAAAGTTTGCACTTGTTTACGAGTTAACGTTGGATCTATGCTAGACGAAAATAGTTAGTCTAGACATTCTATAAAATCCCACGTTTATAGCAATTATGTCATATGTACTTTGTTAAGTAATCTATTTTATAGTCAGTCGACATCATCGATAAGTGTGTTTTTCAATGTTAATAACTTAATATGCTGAATATTAAGTTTGGAAAACATGTAAATAAGGGAGACTAATATGAATATAAAGAGCGATAAAAACAGGTCAAAACATTAGTAAATTTGTACATTCTATGACCCGTTTGCATTGCTGTGTCATCATCAATTTATCATATAACATCGCCTTCACCTACAAATAACGCAATGACGTCCACATTACCCTTTCAAGTTTACAACTCGAACTGGATATCTTTACACTTTAGTTACGCGTACAGTATAACCATTCTGATTCGATCCAGCGAAATCTGGAAACTTTAGCGTAACTCAGTACGGCAGAATAGGTGATGTGAGCAAAAGTTAAACGTAACGTTCGACACTCATGGAATAATGAAGAGAAGTTGAGCTAAAACTCCTATTTGCCAAAGTTTAAATGAAAATCTGCTCCATTGCAAAGCCACTTCCTATTGTTTCAGAGGATCTAACAAAAGAGTTCCCGCAAATTGCTATACATAGATGTATGTATGTATGGCTGACAATGTAAATGTAACTTTACGGGCACACGACTAAAGAATGCCGATGCACCGGCGATATATTCGTACTTATGAATGAAATATGAGGACGGCTACTCCGATTTGTTTGGAAGACTTTCTTGGTGACAGATTTGTTGGTGTTGGCTGTTTCTGTGTAGCTAAAGCTACTCGTACTCGTAAGCTACATTCTCTTTTCTAATGTTATTTCATAGTTCTACAGAACCACTGTTAACCCATTTCTGAACATTCGGCGTTTTACTTTATGTTAAGGAGAAGGCACACGAGCACTCAGACCACCTGATGGTAAGTGGAATCTGAGACCCATAGACATTTGAATTCTCAAGACTATATAATCCTAAGACCTCAAATGCGTTGCCAACCCTGAGGACTAAGATGGAATGCCTCTATGCTAGTAATTTCACCGGTTGTCTTATTTTTATTTTTCTTAAATATGTAAACGCACTCAAACACTCATAAATCATTTCCCTACTATTTCAAACGACATAAGAGCCAATATATCTTGTTTTGTGTTTCTACGGGGCGTAAAAAACATCGAAATAAATCTTAGTGAGACAAAGCACTGTTCCGTAGCGAGAACTGCAATTAAAAGTCGATGTACTCGCCCGCTCGCTCCGGTCGGAGATAATGTATTGGCTATCATGGGACATAACGATAGGACGTTAACCGATAAACGTGAACTACATATCAGCTATTAGAAACCAATTAGAATGTTAACAGGTTAGAAATTAAATAAAATAACGATACGCTCCTGGGTTCAAATCCCGGTAAGGGCAGATATTTGTGTGATGAGCACGAGTCTTTGTTCCTGAGTCTTGGATGTTTTCTATGTATTTAAGTATTTATTTCTCTATCTAAGTATGTTTATCGTTGTCTAGTACCCAAAGTACAAGAGCTAGAGCTAGAGCTTAGTTTGGGACTAGGTCAATTTGTGTGATATTGTCCTGTGATTATTATTATATTATTATTATTATTATATAAAAGACTGCAGCAAAAGTTTATTTCGATAACATTTTTAAGATTACATACGCAGTTTGTTTTGTAATCTTTCCAAAAACGAGCTTAACAAGGAATGCTACAAAACCAGCCAAAAACCGGATCCGAGAACTATATCCATACCATCCATCTCCATACAAATCCCATCACATTATGTTTAGATCAAGTCCACTTCCGCAATTTCGCCGTCGAACTTTTGAAACTTTGAACTCTACGGTGCACAGTTTAAAGTTTATTTCAAATCGTTGTCGACTGTTAAACCGAACTGACACAACAATATAGAACCTGTGACGATACAAATAAGATACAATGTGATTCGAATGGTTTGGGAGCGGAATGGAATAAAATTCCAAATTGGCGACTCATTCCTCTGAGGATGACACGAATCAATTAATTTAATGAATTCGATGAAGCGAATCTTTTCTAGTGGCTGCCGCCGGTGCTTTTAGACCGCTATTAACAAATCTTAATACTTAATACCACCTCACTTTCTGTTATAGCTGGATCAGAAGTGGAATTGGACTGATGAGCCCCGTAACGGTTACGCCTTGTGCTTACTTTCAAGGTTGAATAGTTTCTGATTGTTTTCATCAGTCAGTAACTTGTAACGGATCCAAGATATGTATTTAACAGTATTTATAGAGTACAGTAAAATTCTTAATAAAAGTCAGGAGAAAGGTCACGTAGAAAATGTAAAGGCTTGGGACGTCATCCAGTAGAGTATAAACGTTTAAACGTCTCCCATTCTGTTCTAAATTAGAATTTTACTGCTTTCTGTCGGTAAGCGGAAAGGAAACCAATACTGGAATATTCGAGATTCTCGAAACCACAGCAGCTAAGAAATTGAAGACAGGTAAAGTGCCAACTGCAAAAACTAATCTGAGTGCAGTTTCTAGTCCGTCTCTACTGGTTTACTTACTTGCACATTGGTATCATCACCCGTACAGGTACTAGCTGTGAGCTGGTTTGGTTTATTCATGATGTTACTTTAGAAACCTAATTCATAACACATTTGATTACTTGGAGTATAAAACAAAAGCATATAGAAAATAAGATTTGAACTTCAGCAATCAGACCATAAGGCCTTCGCACACTGAAAAGACGACGGGTCCGTGACACAATAACGGCGGAAGCACGAGCCTCGCTAGCCTGTCTCATGTATTATTTGAATGCCTCTTCAATGCCACCGCGCTGCCGTCCCAAATCTAAAGGGCCGGGCACCACAGACTAACAGATAACCCGCAGTCCAAAATCAATATCAGTACGGCCGACTTTAGGATCGTCGCTCACTACACATTATCGGTTTTCAAAAGACACTTCAAGATCGAGTGACCGCCAAGTGACGACAATCATCAGGCCGCAAATTTACATAGCGGGTTAGGCCGTGAAGCGTCGGACTGTCCGGCCGAGATCGCCCCGCGCCCTATACTTGAAGTTCAAAGAAATCGTCAGTCCTAAAAGAGAATATGTTAGTCTATGTAATACAATGAACAGGCCCTTAAGTAAAGCACACCTATTGGATTCTTAAGAAGTCTGAACGCTTAAGTGCCGTATCGAATCACGAACGTGTGAGCTTTCGTCTTACTGGCTGCGTCAGCGCAGGACAAATCAGGGAGTGACCTCACCGATCGACAGTCGAAGGTCGGTTCAATAACGGTGCGTCGCAGATGCGCTTATTCATCTCAATCTGAACTGGCAGACGTTAAAATTAACTTTATACATACATAGCTGTTGCCCGCGACTCCATCCGCGGGGAAAAATATAACAGCATTTATATAATAGCATTCTAGCGGTGAAAGTTTTCAAAATCGGTCCAGTTGTTTTTGAGTTCATTCGTAACAAACATACGATAATACAAATCTTTCCTCTTTATAATATTATATAAGTGTAGTTAGAGACTGAAATGTAATTTTAAAGTGCCGATTATAATTATAGAAGAGTATCGGGACACTCTCACACAAATTCACCTAGATCCAAACTAAGCTAACTTGTATCAGCATTAGAGCGTGAAATTTGAAAATTCGCCAATAAAATACGTATATTTTTTATGGCAAGAAGGCACACGAGCATTAACTCATGACAAGTGGATAAGATGGTGGTAGCCACCGCCAGTCTTACCACCACTAAAATAATACTAGTATATTTAAATAATAAGAGTCATATAATGCCTCTTCTTCTTGACACTGTCAAATTTTACCGTCGATTGAACGTAGGCCATTGATCTGTATTTATAGGCAGGTTCAGGGACAATGGGCGGGCCAGTTTTCAAACAATACCTACGTCACAAATTGCTCCGATTGCCGTTGGCGATCTTTTTAATGACAGCCTTATTGTATGATAGGAATTACGATTTTAATTATACCCCATAATAACAGCGCTACCAACAACACTTAGAATTACTGTCATTTAACGGTAGGTGTTTTTTTAGAAGCCACCCTATATTTTTAGAATTTCCCCTAGTGAGTAACCAATTTAGATAACTTGATATGTAATTGTTAAAGGTCTTCGAACCCAGTTACAGGATTTTCTTTGTCTCATAAAATATGGAAATTCAAAATAATTCATTCCCATACTCGCGCCGTTCTAAACGGCCCGATTTGACAGCTGTCAACGCAGTACAAAATTTAACCTCAAACATACTGGGTTGACAGCTATCAAAACGGACATTTAGGACGGCGGGAGTTAATCGTAACGTAACGTTCATCTATGTCATAGATTATATTATATTGATTAGTTTTCTTCTTGGTTATTGAGGAACAAGTCTATTTAAACAATACATTTCTGCTGCGTTTTTTATATCTGTGGCTTCCACACCTCAAAGTTCTCTAATCCAAGAACCATAGCAAAATTATAACTAGCTATGAAACGCGCTATTTGCATGCGATTTGATCATTTCAATAGCGGAAGCTGTCCACACGCCGTTTCTTTGTTTTGTTTCATTTGATCCCCGGCTTTCATTCAGACACGTGTTCACGTGTTCATCCAGTTTGTTATGAATTACTTGAATTTGCGTCAGGAAATTGACTTTAATTTAGAAAAGATGTCTTTGCCTTCCTACACATTTCCTTTGCGAAATTTGGGTTCATTAAATAAAGTAGGTATTGTGTTTATCCTTTGTTGGTTTATTAACGTAGCTTGCATATTAAATACTAAGAAACGCCACAAGCAAAACATAAAGGAACGTAATACTCATTAATTAAGAGTAAATAAGTATGATGACAGTTCCATTTTAGTGACTCGTGATTCGAAT
The DNA here is from genome assembly GCA_949316455.1 of Acleris holmiana. Classification (NCBI taxonomy): domain Eukaryota; kingdom Metazoa; phylum Arthropoda; class Insecta; order Lepidoptera; family Tortricidae; genus Acleris; species Acleris holmiana. The sequence goes on from OX438770.1 coordinate 17,302,841, forward strand.
TCGTCACTAGACAAATACTTATTATTAACAAACAGCAAATATGTTAATGACTGAGTCAATTTGAACTTTTTCGTCTTTTTTAACTAAGAATAGGCAGTTGGAGAGTTTCCGATTTCGGACGTATTCCAATGGAAAAGTTTCCTACATTGGAATTATGTAAGCGAATATTTTCAATGTTCCCATCACTGCGTTTAACCACAGAATAAGTAAGTTCAACACATACACACCCCCCACTCCTTACGCATTTCTTACAATCATAACAATATAGTACTCGTGCATGATTTGTACAAGGAGGCGCTTGGTAGAATGAACGGTTTATTTTCAATCCACTGCGGCGCGCCCCAAGCCCCAACAAACAAATGACATCATTGTTGCGCCAATGTACTTAAAATGTAGTAGTAAGTCGCTAACTATTTCTACTACGAACACAGTTTAACAAAAACGAACTAAACTAGCTAGTTAAGATAGCTGACATGCATTGAGGGACGACAAGACTGACGTTCCGGTAGCTCTTAGTGTAGAGGTAGGTTACACGCTCAGTATTTCATCAGTCCAGTCTATCAGCTTGGTCAGAATGACCGGAGAATGATCGTCTAACCCACGGAGTGACGGATGGTCCGGGCCGGACTGATAGAAATAAAATATTTTGTGTCGCGTTACACCTCTCGATCCATTTATTCGTGGATTGTGACTGACGCGAGAATGATACGAGAGGGTTACACGGTCAGTTTCCCATCAGTATATATTTACAATAGATTGAAGAAAATTACTTATTCCATCCAGTCTATCAGTTCGTGGGTTAGACGATCATTCTGACCAAAATGATAGACTGAACTGATGAAATACTGAGCGTGTAACCTTCCTCTTACGCTTCCCCATCCACTTCCACTGCGTAGCTCGGCTCTCTGTAAAATTGTACATAGTAACTTCATTACTGTTATAAATCCAATTTGATGGTGCATTTTCTTTCAATCAAATGGCTCATAGGTCTCCGGTGTCTCTCGAGACTGGCTGAAGATTACTTATCAGCGTCAGTAAATTACCTAAATGCACAGATAATATTGTATTATGACTAAGTAAAACAACAGGGTAGTTAGTACACTGATCTTAGATAAGAGACCCGTATGAAGACGCGTCCGAATTAAGTGTTCTATGACTTGACATTTTGACGTATGTAATAGGGCATATAGTAATCTAAGTTAACGTCTATCTTGTTTGAGGCATCGCGATAATTAACAAGCGAGTAATTGAAAATTAAATGCTTATTTTTTTACCCGCAACACGGCCAAATCCGCTGGGAGGATAATTAATTATAACGTTTCCTTACTATAAATCTTGAAACGTATTGCAGAAAGCAATAGGAATATTGATTGGTATTATAATCAAGATTAATTATTACAAACAAAACACGAAATAAAGCCTCAAACCAATCGTTTTGACATTTCTTAGTAAGTCTCGCAAAAAGCAAATCTTAAACCCGACTGCATGTTTCAACATTATCGTCTATATATTGCACCTTCGGTAGAACAAGGGCACAATGTACAATGTGACTAAAGGGGAAATTGTGCCCTCATCCAGTGGAACAAAGGCATAATGTACAATGTGACTAAAAGGGAAATTGTGCCCTTGTCCTATCGAAGATGCGATATATTGAAACAAATCTGGTTCTATTTTTTTAATCCGAGGCAGTTTTCTTTAATTAAAGCACCCAATTCAGGACGATCAGACGAATCGAATTATACGTTTGTGGAAATCAACAAGGAACCATACGAACAAATCGTACAATATCAAAGACCAATTTGAATTGTCACTCAACGAGCCCTTTCCTAAAGCATGCAACGTGTAGACATGCTGAACACTAGTGTGCAGTTATTGAATGTACCCAGCGGGGATTACTCCCGCCACGTCTGCACGTGCAAAGGATCTCCTTAACATCTGAGCCGTATAAACAGTAAGATAGTACCTTGTAATTCAATCAACGAATTAAATCTTGTACAGTCAACAGCATATCACTACATAGTATAAAACAAAGTCGCTTTTTTTGTCCCTATATCCCTATGTATGCTTAAATCTTTAAAACTACGCAACGGATTTTGATGCGGTTTTTTTTAATAGATAGAGTGATTGAAGCGGAAGGTTTATACGTATAATACTTTAATCCGGAGCGAAGCGAGGGCGGCTCGCTAGTTAACGAATAAAATAGTCAAAAATCTTTTGAACTTTCTGCCCTAGAAGTTTTATTTAAAGGTTAAGCAACTCAAAACTAAAATTTAAATTTGCCTATAGTTACGCATAAAGCAGGGCATTGCATGGCCTATAAAGATAAGTGAGATTATAGCAGTTGCATAAGATCATGGTGTCTGTGGAGCTGGTCTAATGAAGAAATCGGAAGGCAATAGGAATTCCGCTATTCAAAACGTAAACTCACTGAGTTAAGCCAGATGATTTAAAATAAAACTAGTAAGGATAAATATATTATAAGACTTATTTATTAGGCATTTATTATCTAGGTTCAGATTGCAGTCTTGAGATTGTAGACTTAAGATTGCAAATCCCAGTCTCAGGTCCCAGTTAACACAGGTGGCCTGTGAGCACGTTTGCCTTGTCTATGCCATAAAAATAAAACGTACCCGCTTAGCTGTGTCTGACTGTACCCCAAAATAAGCACTTCCTTAGGCCAAAGGTGTACATATTAGGCCGTCAGCGGATATGCCGCGATTCAATGCACTCTGCGTCCGGCTGCTCAGTATTAGGCGGCATGTCTATTTGTTTGTCTATAGCTTCCTGTATATCGCACGTAATGAATAACAAAATTTGGGTTGCTAACCGGTTATTTTTAAACGCGTCTAAATGCTCCTTTGACCAATTGCCGAGTTTTACAGCGCATGAACTTTGTTTTACTAGATACTTAAGAGTGCGCCGAGGCAACGATACGTAATTACGAAAAAAATGCGTTCGTTTGATCGCCTGCTGCATTGTTTTTACTGAAGCTTTAGTTATGCAATTCATATGTAAGATATTTAAGGAATCACTCTATTTATCATACACTTTAGAAACACGATTACTTGTACTTGCCTCGATAGAATTTTGTTTTAAAGATACCTCTACATAACAAAATAAACACTTAGTACGGCGTAATTACTTCACGGAAGATCATCAGTTTTGGATTTACAACAAAACTACACGTCTTCTATAACGTCTACACTTTACATTTTTAAAATGTGTTTTTATTTTACTAATATGAAGGAAATACCTAAAATCGCACGCCTTTCGTCCATTTTAGCCAGAGCCGTCACGTTTCCCCCATGTCCGCATTAGTCCTGCTTCGGCCGTCGGACGTGGAGGCTGTGTCGTTTGTTGGTTGGTTGCGTTTATCGCGATTTTTGTGATTATTCACTTTATTTTAAATGGGGAACAAACACAACCAAAAAAAGGAAGAGAAGGGGTTGGCAAAAGCACAATGCTAAACGCTTGCGTGAAGAAATGAAGTAAGTTAAAATCGTAAACCTACTGATAGTGGAGTCGTTCTAAGAAACCTGGTTTGACAGTTGTCAAAATGCCACGCTAAGGGAGGAGAAAATAAATCGGTAGCAACATAGACTGATTTTCGAGATGTAACGATTTGTATTACTAAGACTTTGTAATCGTTTAGTTGTAGTCTTGATGTCTTTTTGGGCCAAAATTGGTTTATTTACACAAATAATTTTAAACAACACGCGAAGTTCTTTCAATTAGTAGGTATATAAAAAATACACTTCTATGGTGAATATTTACCAAGATATAAAAATAGTTTAGCTAAAAAAACCCATTTACAGGCAAAACAGGCTTTTTAGAACGACCCGAGGTTTTTTTACTATAATTAATTATATAATATTGTTACTTCTTGGGCTGGTTTCAATATTTCTAGAGCAAGACATCTCCAGAAATCTGAAGACAAAGAGAATACTCCTGTTGCTTCGTAACGTAAGTATACTCATTACCTAACAACTATATTTCAACAAATGAGTAAAATTGCAAAATTATTCATATTTTTTTATTTATAGGGTTAATGTTCCAGTTGTTGGCACTTCGCTACAAAACGAATAGTTACCTAATAACCGGTGAGGTATGCGTAAAAATAGTAAGAGGTGCATAGGAAAACATTTAATAAATTTAGTATGAATTTCCACATTATCTTTATATTTTTTTCAATTTACAGGGTAAATGAATTGGTTGACATCGATTATAAAATTTACCACACAATGGAATTGTAAGTCCCAAATACGAATTATTTTTATAGAATGAGGATTACAAAATTTCATCCAAAAACCAATTCTGTTAATAAATTAATTATAGTTAAATCAAAACATTCTGTTTTATTACAGGATGCCAATGGACCAAATTTCTTGTCTTTCAGTGGATGGAGAAATAGACAATGACATTGCTTACTCACACAGACAAAATAATGCCGTGAAGTAAAATCCGATATTCATTATTGTTGTTTCTTGTGTCAAATATTTTTTTCTAAAGATACCTGCGTACATTATTCATTACATTATATACATACATACATTAAGTAAAAAAACATGTGACTCACACAATGACATGACATGACATGACATGTGTGTGTGTACATTAAATATGTAATTGATACAGCGGCTTTAAGTTTTTAGTTTTTTAAAACATCAATTTAGTTTTATACTTTATAGTGATCAGAATCAGACATTGAAGTTTTTGCGGAAATATATATTTTAATAAAAGTATTCGGAATCGATTATGTTTTTTTTATTTTGTAAACATTGGTAGCAACACTAGCAACCTCCGCGCCTAGTGGATCGGCGCACGGCTCGGCAGGCGCGGCGCGCGGCCGGCGCATGGCTCCAGTTCGCTCCTTGCTGGTGTGCGATACGCACACATACACGGAGTGCATAAAATACCTAAAGTTAATGAGCGCAAAAAGCTCGGTGCCCCCTTAAGATGTTTCAAACCAACTAAATCATTTTTATTGTCTAGTTTTGTGAGAGATTCCTTTTTAATAACTGTTGAATCCGAACACCCATTCCAGAAGTAGAGGCATCAGTAAAGAATTTAAAAATCATTTGCAGAGTAATATGTATAGGTAGGTATGCCGCCGTATGCCAATATCGCACGCTAGTAAACTAGGTATTCGGTGGAGAGCTGTTACTGGAACCGTCCCAAATACAATAACGAGACTAACGAGCCTAGCAAAGAACAAGTTTGCAAAATGTACACATTACAACTTCACGTGTAACATTTGCATCTGCTAGTAAGAACCTAGTTTTTGACACGTTTTGGTCGGACGGAATCTTATGAAATGAGCGAATGTTACAGCAGCTTAGGGATGTTCCTTCAAAGGAACAATCAAGAGCTCCAACAAAACGTTTCAATCATGTCATAACCCGATTACCACCGCAATTACGTCCTGTCAAATACCCTGATTGAGACCTGAATGTTTAACGCTTTGTTTGCATCGCGGAGATGGAATATTATAAAGGGTTAGTTGGATCGAAAGGGCAAAGGTGAGGAAATTAATTCAGTTTTTTACGGGCTCTCTTGTTCGTGAACTTGATAATGTACCTTGGTAGAATATTTAATCCGATAAGGTATTGTTCGCGCTGAATAAGGTTGGAGTTTTATTTCTTAATCGGTTCAAAGATCTCATGAAACATTGTTGATCTTATATGTAACAGAAGTAAAGCGTTGCAAGCGTGCCTACTTCGTTTTTTGTTGGGTCTGGCACTGTTTCGGAATAGAATTGCCAAGCCTGAGTAACGTTAGTAAATTGGGTAAAGTCGCAATACTAATTAGAAAAGTGAGACTTTGCTTTACTCTTTCGGATTGTTTGAAAATCAGAGTAATTTGCGTCCAAAGCTATGTTGTATAGGAATCACTGAGCCATGAACAGAATTAAACTATATGGATTTACAGTATTTGAGAGAGACTGTGAACCACGTGGCTCTTTGTTAGCGTCTATAAAGTTTAAACGTACTAATGGATTGACGTGCTATTTTGCACAAGGAAAGAGTGTTATCAGTGTTATCACTAAAAATAAAAACACTTCAGATAAACTAAGCAGGGTAAGAATTACAATAATAAAAAAAATACATAATGATGGCGGAGATACGACAGATCATAGTAAACAGCTGCGCTATCGAACCGCGCAGAAGAACCCCGGACGCCGCCGCCTACGCATCCGCTCGGATAAGATACATTAGTTCGCGAAACCGCCACAATGTCGCTTTCCCGGTAATCTAAATATTCAGCGTGTTAACCTAAACAATAGCGCCCTATTGGCTGAGACAATTCTAATTAAACCCAGTCGCTAATTGGATTCCCAGAACCGTGGCACTATCAGACCTCAACGTTTACGAACCGATATGATACGACTTATCTTAGTTTTTTTTAGATGAGGAAAACATTGGTCAATAGCAAAGATAATATGCATTCTTAAAACCTAAAAGTTTTTTTTTAATAAATTCAAACTTAATGCGAAATTTTGTGCAAAATAACGGTTTTCAATTGTTATCTGAAGAAAAAACCATGTAGACAAACGTTCCCACGAATAGCAAAGATACATTGTTTTGTGTAAATATCCTTTTTTATTTAATAGTAACCTAAAAGATATTTTTTTCAATAACTTTGACGACGAAATTTTGTGCACAATAACGGTTTTCAATTGTTATCTCAAGAAAAAACAATGTGGACAGGACTTTCAAGAACTAGTGCACTAAAACCGTTTTCTAAAGGCCAGCAGCGCTTTTGCAATTAACATAATATACCACCGCAAGAATAAGTATTACAAATTATAATATAAAAACCACGTCAGAATAAGTTATTTTATGATAGGTATATGAAGGCAAATTTGATCATTATTACATGGATCTGGTGACTGGTGTTCACTGAATAAATTTTTTTAGTAAATGTGTACTTACTCTTAGACGTTCCTCTTGAAAGCTTTGATGCAAAACATTGATATATAAGATAAAGTTCGAGTATAACATATACCTGCGTTTTTATCAATGTTTACCGTTGGTGGTATTAGACCATGCACTTGTAGTTAGTCTTTAAGTGCGAACTAATGTCCAAATGCTATGCAAGTAAGCCAGGAAAAATACCCCCGGTAGCAGGCGCTTTGTGAGAGTAGGATCAAGCAATTCTATTGGTGACCTTACTATCGATGAAGTTTTTAGCAGAACTCCGATGGGAAGCTTTAGCTAATGCTTGCAAATCTTACAACCCTTTAGTTTGTGGCGTGCTCTGATGACGAAGATTACAGCAAATTGTGAAGGTATCGCCTCAAGAGTTAAGGGTCGACTGATAATTATTAAGTTTATTAATCTAATTATTTAAGGACGTAGATGGCATCTCAGCTACCGGCCGGAAGCATCAAACAGGGATATGAAGACAATTTTGGGAGACCTTCGCCCGCTGGCGACACGTAGGCATAGGCAGAGAAAATAAAAACAACCGGTCTTATCTCCTAATAGTCCTAATAAAGCGTTCTCACATTTTGCCTATTTTAATCCGCGTTTTCAGATCACGTTTTATAGTTAACGTCTTAAGACTAAAATAATTATATTTTAATCTCGAAGCGAAATAACTGACGCCATCAATTTAATACCAGAAAGTAAAATAATAAAGTCATTGGAATTTGGAATCCTTGTACAGCTCCGGTATATAAATAGATCCATAGACATAAATAATGTTCGATTTCATTCGTCCATAAAGAGGGCAAAGGAATCTTTCGCGTCGAGGGTCGATTACCGATTTATAACTCGACGGCGCCCTATTCCAAGTTCGAATTTCCAACGCACTGCGCCCACATGTTACATGATAGGTAACATACTTAACTTTATATTGATTTTGTTATGTTTGATCTCCACTTGTACTCGTAGGTACATGCATGTACAATTGTAAAAAGCAAATGGTGTCACCTAAACACTACTAATGAAACGAATATGACAATGTCATCTATACATACCTACCTAGCTTTAATTCGCAAAGCACGAAAGGGAAGCAGAGTTTGTGAACTTTAAAAGCCAGCCAGTTCACAACGATATAACTGGATTGCCCCATCAAAATAAATTGTACTATGAACGCACTTTAGTCTATGAAAGCCAGGCAATCTACCGATTGGAAGTGAAGTGGCCGAAGCGAAAGCTTTTGAGCTCCATGCTCTTAAAAAAAAAATACTGCCTAAAACCATGACGATTTTGTAAAAGAAATAAACGCGCATGGTGCTACTTTTTTATCACTACTTACATAAGCAATAACATATAAAAAAAGCTTCTCAACCTTCCAGCAATCTCGATACAATTCTCCATCTGTACAAATGAACTCTGCTCTTACGTAACCGTTAACCTTTGCGGTTTGAGGTCGCGGATCACTGACGGCTGACACCATCGGCCTGTATGCCCTTATTCCGCTGCACTATTCAGTACACTCGTGACTTGGCTAGGGAATAGGAAAAATGCAATTACAAAATGCAGTAATACAGCTGCCATTTTATAATACAGTCGCACGTGTTTGGAATAAGAAATTCGAGGATAACCTCAATAATTTTTTCGAAACTTGGCCAATTGCTTTATTTTTCTTTGATTTGCTCATTTTCTTTAAGCTCCAACCGAAAGGTGCTGTAAAGATTAAAACAGCTTTGTCATTTTTTCTACAAAGAGTCGTCGAGATGGTATAGATTACCTACGATTTTTCCGGTAGGTGGGTAACTGCTCAATCTTATGCAAGTCAATAAGACCTTACTTGATCCTTTAACTAAATTGATAGTTACAGCAATTAAAATACTCTACTTCATTAGACACCCTGTGTTATGAATCAATAATAATTTTAGAGTTTACTTCAAGTTTTTAAAGGACATAATTATTTAACTTTTTTTTTGCCCAACTGACAACTTTATTGCCAAACCCTTGAAGTAGTGCGGAGCACCGTTAGTTCTTTACACTAACGTGGTGTGTGGCGCTGGCGTGCCCCAGGACTATGTCCAATAACAAAGCTATACTGTAACCGATCATTTTCTATAACGTTATACCATACTACTTCAAGAAAGGAAAGCTAAGAAAGGGACGTATAAACACAATGTATAACTTCATGTGCCCTCCGTGCAACTTATCAACGCAGTTGCCACTTAATAGTCCTTGGATACACTAGTAATAGTAACGCGGTTGATAAAGTAAAAACTATTTACTTGACTAGCCAATAAGGTTCAAAGTTAAATAATGTCTAATTACACTTCTGCAGTTCTTTGCACGCTGGACTGCCAAGTAGACAGCTGCAGAATCTTGTGATCTGGCCGAGGCATTCCGCTGCCAAATACAACTAGGTTAATGCCTACCACCTTATGTAACAACCATATTGTTTCGTATTTATATTATTGTTTAAACAAAAAAAACAACAAACGAACAATTTTATTTACCAGCTTTTAGTGTGTTATATCGCAGCTTATCTTTATTTATGACTCGAGCAACGTCAATCCAAGGTTCAAACATAAAATCAAGTAAAATAAAAACGTTTTAGAATTGTGTGGGCGAAACATAAAAAAAACTCAGTGACGGAGTCGCTCCGTATGAACCAAAGCATTTAGGAACTGTACGTTGATAAACAGTATTGTGTCAATGTCAACCCACATGGACCATGAATGATATAGCTGATCCGAATTCGAAACACTTTGCTTTGGGTAGGATAGGTACCTAAGTTTAAGATTGAAAATGTCACCCATTGTGCATAAAAAAACGCCAAAACCGACGACATTTTTACGTGCCCTCATCAATAAATAGGTGACGGTTGGCGTCCGCGACTCAAAAATTCGCCGACGCCGATTGGGGCGGCCAAAAGGTTAAGAGAATATTTACTTAACAAAACAGAACTAGTGTCTTAATAGTCACAGCAGATCCCGTTATTTACATCCAGAGATGGTAATGTAATCATCGCCTTATCCCCCAAGGCCCTAACAATAATGCATCTAACACTACTCGCATTATTGGGGTTCCAGGATCCAATTAACTTACCCTCTGCACTGAGCGAGAAATATCGCTATTCATAATTAGTTTCACGTATTAACATAACAAGTGCGTTATTTGTAAACTAGATGAATTTGCTCTGTGTATTGGAAATTTCATGTTTTACAACAGAATAAACTATACCACAAGTAGGTAAATAAAAAAATGTAACGTACGTAAGCTTCTTTCTTAAGAAATGCTATATGGGCGACTGACATGTCTCATTATAACATAAAAACTTTTTTATTTGAACATATTTGTCTGTTAGTACCTAAGTACGTATTATTTATTGATGCCAATTACTTTATGGTAACTAAGAGGTAACCTGATGAGGGACACTTGTATTGACAGCAAGATCTCCGCTGTACTTAACGTAAATCCACCTAGTTTTGATTCACGACATTGGTATGTGTTTGTAAACTCTTTATTGCACCTAAACAATCACAAGAAATACTTGCATCAATATAGATAATGTACATAGGCGAACTTACCCCATATATTGGTATTGGTTTAGATAACTATGCAAAAATAAGTCAGCTAAACAAGCCCCTATAAACAACAAACGTTTTGCTACGTCTAATCCAGGGGCAAATAATAAAGTGGGTGACATTATGATATGCAATCAAAGCTAATACTAGCAGGTGCAGTCAGTCTTATAAGTAGCTGCACACTTTCCTACCTTGTCGCATTAAAGCCTTTGGCAGATCAGTGCAGCAGTTCTAACATGACGTTAAAGTGACAAAGCACTAAAGTATTCAGCTACTTATAAGGTCGCGGTCACTAGCGGAGCCGCAGGTGCGTAGCAAGTCATTAAAAAATAATTAGAAAATTATCAAGGCCGGGTGGATAGCGAGTAATGTTGAAGGGATTTTGGGTATCTAGTGCTCAATTGGTCAATCTAAAGGCATATCCATACTAACGAATTACAAGCATTGATGTTCTGAGAGGTAGGTATGTTACTTATCTTGGAAGGATTTGCGTATTCGGGCAAGAACTAATAGCTTGCAACATTGTGGCTTTATCACATGCAGTAGATATGGCGCAATGTGACTGGAACTAAGTTATGCAGCAACAAAAAATACCTAGTCGTCGTTAAAAACCTGTCTTTTATAAGGTCGAATGTTGGTACTGTTTAAATAAGGCAAAATCGATAAAACTTGCAAACTTGTTTGCCTGTGATCCTACATGACTCAATAGTCGATACGCGTCAAGAATAACAAATAGGTGTTAAATTAAGAAAATAAACAGACATAAAATGCTGGGCCCGTTATAAAGCGGCCATCTTGTAATTCAATATATGGTTTAAATTTCGAATCCAGAAAATTACATTTTTTATTCGTGTTACAGTCAAGAGTAACAATGACCGAGGGCCATTCTGCTTTAAATTACCGACGATGTTTAAAATTCGAGTTGTTTTTTTTTATTTGGCCGAGTAATGTATGCCGAGGAGCATTTTTCTTGGGTTTCTTAAAAGGGGCTCGTTAGCTTGTCGGGACTTTGAGTGCAGGTCGTCATGTTATCTGAAGTGCCATCTCAAAAGAGAACGGTGACCGTCGAGGGGTTTTGACCTTAATTTTCTTTGAGAAGTTTGTATTTGTTTAAACTGTATACCTTAAATAGTAATGTACAGTAATGTATTCTTTTTATACAATGGTTTATTATACACGGTGTTACACATAACAAAAAATAAAATCATATTTCGACCTGGGTTCATATAATCTTTTTTGTTTCTTACGACCTTAGGAACACACTGTTAAAATTATTCGGTTTTCTCGTGTTACACCGTGTATATCCATTCACTTAAGTGCTTTTGTGATAAATGCCTTGGCTCTTGTTAAAATGTAAAGATTCACTGGTTTCGTTACCTAAATATTATTTTATTTCAAATCCGGTTCGAAGGACCATTTGCAAAATCAAGATAGTCAACATCTATCAAAACCTAAAACTCTCATTAACCAATTATACAAACAGACATTGTTCCGTGTAAAATAAACAAAGTGACTCGTTGGAATAGTAAAATACGGGTGAAAGGACCAATAGGTAAACAGAAAACAATTCCCAGATGGGTACTAATAACACTGATTACCACCCGGGTGATCAAGGGTGATTTATATTATACCGCTTGATAATTTCCGAGGACGGGTCGTAAATATACAACTTACTACTTAGACCGGTCGTAATGTGAGGTATATACGACCAAGATATCGATTTATGTCGATTGAAGAACAAGTACTGCATACTATAACTGTTTGAACAGCAACGTCAGACTTACTAACGGGTACGTTGAGTACCAAAAACGGTTGCTTGAAATTTTAATGGCAAAATCATTATTGGTTTTTTTCGGTAATACGGTGATGAAAATGTCACCAAAGGCGCCATTTTTTATCGAAATGGATCAAGTCACTGCGTTTTTTGCGGAGGGGCTTTACCCCCCGAGCCTCCTCTGTAGTCGCTCTGATAGGCATCACCGAAAAATCGAATTGAATCCTGTGTGAAAGAAACGACGAGATGCATAAACTGTAGTAATAGTAAGTAGGTAGGTACTTTAATAGGTACTAAAAAAACAATTGAAACCGGCCTGGTGCAACACGAGAAGGGATGCGTTACACCGTACAAAAAAAATATCCCGGGACAATGTCACACAAATTGATCTTGTCCCAAGCTAAGCTCTAGGCTTGTATTATGGGTACTAGACAACGATAAACATACTTATACTTAAATACATAGAATGCAATATTTCAAACTTCGTATATATATTTTTTTAAATACTTTACTAGTGACTACCTATCGCTTCTCAATTTAATTTTAAGGGAGAGTATCCACATCCACCGGAGCTATGCTAGGTAGGACAGCGGTGAGCGGCAAAAATCCACCAATAGGAGGGCTGCGCTGAGCGAACTTGGAAAATTAAGTGTTCTTATTAGTGGGTTTTTCATCGCACACAGCTCCGTTACCTCGCACAAGTCTGGTGGATATTCACCCTTAAACTATAATATTTTTTAACTACGAGGGGCGGCTGAAAAGTACTAAGCCTAAGGTAGAAAAAAAAGGTTCAGATTTTTTTTACTATTTTTATTTTTCAATATAATCTCCCTCTAGTTCAATGCATTTATTACATTTTTTAAATAATGCTTTTAGACCGTTAAAAAAATAAGTTTTATTTTGGCTGTCGAAATGTTCCTGTACAGCCGCCTTCATCTCTTCATCACTGCCAAATCGCTTTCCCCTTAAATCTTTCTTCAAATTGCTGAATAGAAAATAATCACTAGGGGCCAGATCTGGACTGTAAGGTGGATGATCAATTTCCTCGAAGCCAGTTTCCTTCAGAGCAAGCTTGGCAACACGAGCGGTGTGAACGGGGGCGTTGTCTTGCAAAAACAAAATGCCTTTGCTCAGTTTGCCCCTTCGTTTCTCGACTATGGCTTGTCGCACTTTTCTTAATAGCTCAGCATAATAAACTGCATTTATTGTAGAGCCTTTCGCCAAATAGTCTATTAAAAGAATGCCATCGCAATCCCAGAACACGGTGGCCATTAGCTTAGACGCCGATCTTTGAACCTTGAATTTCTTTGGCGGCCTTTCACCCTTTTCGATCCACTGCATAGATTCAGACTTCGACTCTGGATCATACTGTCTGATCCATGTTTCATCAACAGTTACTATGCGGGAACAAACTTCATCTAAACCTTCTTCACATAATTCTAAAAATGCCTGAGAAGTTTGAACACGACGTTCTCTATCGAAAGCTGTGAGCATTTTCGGCACCCAACAAGCACTTACTTTTGTCATATGCAAATGTTGATGCAAAATCTCTCCAACTCTTTCCTTACTAATACCTAAGGCTTCAGCTATTTGCCAAACCTTAATTCTCCGATCCTCTAATACTAACTTTTTGACTTTTTCAGTATTTTCTTCAGTCCCAACCGATATTGGCCTTCCTGAGCGAGGATCGTCTTCGATCGACTCCCGTCCAAGTTTAAAAAGTCGACTCCATTTTTTAACAGTGGCATGAGAAGGGCCAGATTCACCGTAAATACTAGACATTTCTTCAAAAATTATTTTCGGCGATTTGTCACTTTTTGTGAGGAACTTAATGACTGCACGGTGCTCAATTTTCGTGATATGCGTTGATAATTCACACATGATGACCTTTAGCGTCGGATATCTCGAGATGTAATAAACAAAAGACGACATTTTTTTCTTTTATTTATTAACTTTTTAAATGGTCTTTTTAGTGGCCAGTATCGCTAACGCATATGCAACCTCAACATACCTTAGGCTTAGAACTTTTCAGCCGCCCCTCGTATTATTGCTGTAGCTCTGAGAAGGAAGGAAAGCGGTGCCTTAGTGATAGGGTCCCGTTGGTAGTGTTGGTAGGTACCTTATGGGTACGGAACAGTAAAAAAGGCATAAATAAAAAGTTATCTCACGACGATACCACAGCAGTTTCGTAAGTTGGCCTGGCATTTGGTTTTTACGCAACGCCGACTCACTTTGAAGTGCTTGGAACGCTGTGCTGTTTTAGTTGGGGCTTAATTGCTTCAAAGAGCTTCGGGTAGCCATGTTGTTATGAAACTTTTAATCTGCAGTTTATTATGCGTCATTAATTTGTTTGGTTGGATTAAATGCTTTCGGATGCACTTTTACAAAAATGTTTTCTAGAGTTGTTGGTAATTCTGTAGCAGTGCCTAATCCACTCTGGGAATGAAGGCGTGATGTTATGTATGTATGGATGCACTTTTGTAAGGGGTGGTATAAGTTGAAGTGCTTATCTGTGTGTCTGTCAGTGGAATCGTAGCAACGGATTTAAAGAAAGCTAGTCTAATAGAAGTTGTTCTTAGCTAAAGACCACCTTGATCCCCCGTCTACTCGTCATAATAAACGGAAAAACGGGACCGAGCATTGTGTCGAACCTTGGTGAGCCCTACATCCAGAAGTGGATAATGCTGATGAGGATGATGATAATGATTCAGTAGTTAATTAAGGTCATACACCTATCTTACTAGCTTACTATAGAGGTCTAAAAACAAATAGGTATGGAACAGATAAAAACCCGCTGGACGCGCTTCCGTCCAGTTACCTGGGGGGGTTACCGTGACATGCCTAAGCAATTCAGTTAAGGATGAGCGTAAGGGACGGAGCTATAGCAGTTACACGGCTCTGTCTCTTTATCTCACCGTACACTGAATTGCTTAGCCATGTTATGGAAACCCCAAGGGGGATAAGTAAGGACTTTTTATCCGGTTAACTTTGAGACAACACAATGCCACTGGTACAGAGTTTCTTGAATGAACGGTCTACTAAACGTGGCATAGCACCGGAACTTGCAGTTTGATGCCCCTACGTCAATGGATCTGAGTCCGTAATCACTAACTCTCTAGATATAGTGTTAAGATAACTGTGAAGCTGAATACTTCTATACGAAGTTTTTTCGTTTCCAAGAAAATATTCCTTGGAAAAAAATACTGTAGAAAAACCCACAACCCTAGTTTTTCATAATAACTACATTCAAAAATTACCGCCCGGAGCTAGGTATATTTGATTGAAAAACATTGGACAACTAGGTAGGTACACAATTTGCGTCGCTTTACAATCCTCTTCATAAATAGGTAAGATCTCGTTATTAGTATTCATTCAGTAAAATTATACCTACGTAGTATTTTCAATCTAGGATGACGCGTCTCGCCACTAAATTTATTACCTACCTACCTCCCTAGCACGGTTGCGCTTGCATCAAAGTAGGTAGGTACCTATGTAACTTAGAGAGGTACGTCAAGCATTGGAAACACTTAAAATCCTTACTTTAAACAAAAACAAAGCAAAGGTCACAAATCATTCAGCCACGGTGCTTAATATTCCAATTGATACCGCTATTCCCGCCGCACCATAAACCACGTGACTCATTGGGGTGACCAGCGGCAACACTAGGCCCCTCGTTTGGGCAGGGGGCGTCGCGGCCTTGGGTTCCCTTGTAATTAAAACAAAATTGGGTTTACGGATGACATGGGATTTTTATTATTATTAGTTTCCGCGTAGATGTGACAACGAAGTAATGTTTGTAAGAAAAATGCTTTTTTAATTGTGTATTAGCTGTGGTTCTTATTTCTAGGATAATTCGCACTTTTAGAATTATAGTGACCTAATTCAAACATTTACAGCATTCGATTTCGAGTCATAAATTTTGTACTATAGAGACCCAAGTCGAAATTTAAAATATGTGGATTAGGTCACTATAATTCTAAAGATGCGAATTATTTACAAGTAATTTAGTACGGAGGTAAAATCGGAGCTGGAAACGTTAAAAACTTAAAGGTATTTGATTATTTATGACTAAGCCACAGTACCTACTAACAAGTAAGTATAAGTTCAAGTATGATGCATCATGCCTAACGAGCTAGCAGCCCCCTTTGTGAGTCTGCTTTGTACAGAAATCATGCTTGGTATTGAATTTGTAAAGAACCCAGAAGTTACAAGAACAAAAATATTTTTACTTAATATACAATTTAGTAAGTAATGACTGCCAAATTATCAATTCCAAACTTGTAAAATGTGGGCCAGACATGTTAAACATGCAAAGTACTGTGGGAAAATTTGCATACTGCTGTGACAGACGTTTAGTATTCAGTAAATGTGTTGTGATAATGGCAACACGGGAACATCTACGTTTTGTAAGGCTAATTGCACCAAGCACCTGCATTGTGTTTATTCTTATAAAGTATGTTATCCTGGTACATGATTCTAGAAGTAGGTAGTATTTAATTGTTATTATTTATTGAAAAAAAAATACACAGGTATGTTTATTTTTAAATAATCAAAACATGAAAAGTGTTGGACTGAAATTTGGTATTTTCTAATCTGATATACCTAGGTAGGTAAATAGTGTAATTAGTGTTCATGTTTTATTATACCATGTTTAGGTAAGGACCAAAAAGTTAGCCACGCTAACTCAAGCAATAAAATGTTCTTTGAAACTTTTCCATTGTGCGACCAAAATTAGCCATACAGTTATAAAGATACTTTTCATCTCACATCAGAACTTTTTTTGCCTTCATTGTTTGTATGGTTAACTATGCTTAACTATCGTCCAACTTTTTGGTCCTTACCCATTTATGATACCTAATTATAAAGTACCAGTAAGTATACATAATTTAAGCAAGTACCAATTTTTATTTGCATTATATTTTCTATTATAATATTTGGTAACTCAACAAAAATCTGAAATTAATTTAATCACATTTTATATTTCACATTTTCATTAAAATATAATTATCATTAAATCAACATGGTGCGTTTTTCTTGCTCATAAAAATAATAGAAATGACTGATGGTGCTTATTATATATTATCTTTACAACTCCAACCTTTGAATCATATCATAACACGAAACAAAAGCTTATTTATTAGCTTAAGTTTATAATAAACAAAAGCAAAAACTTCCTTAAAAATACCAGTTTATTCATTTGTTATTCAACTAGTTACCTACTTATAATCTATTATAGGGCAAAGGCAGTATATAAATTGGTCAGCGTAAATTCCCGAGACTAGATCTAATAACCGCAAAGAACAAGTAATTGCCAAGAAAATTTAAATAAAGCATGTCGCGTTCTTTTAACATAACCGAAGGTTGAAAAATATTTCGCAGTTTATAAAGTCATCTTGCGATCGCCCTCCATCGAGTTTACGAGGGGTGGGTCGGAAATCGGCTGAACGTACGAGACCCGCATTTATATGCCGCCGCCCGCACTAGGCATGTTTACTACAGTACGCTGCATTCTACTACCATCAACTACACAAATTAAATCGATTACTGTAATAAGTTACCTTAGTACAATCTTGTAACCCCGAACGCCGCGAGCCAAAGTCGAGAACAAAATCCTTGCACAACCACAAAACGAACTCACAAACTCTATGCAAAAGAAATCACTTGCACCCGTGAAACACTATCTACTCTATGGAAAATGAACACGTAAAACTATATCACAAACTAATTGTGTCATAAAACGTCCAATAACCCTGTGTGTATTGTGAAAAATAATTCATTTCCTAATAAGAATACCGGTTCGCAGACTACACAGCCACCGCTACAAAAATCTTTACAAAACTGAAGAATCCCGATTTTACCACAGCGGCGCCACGGTAGCGCGCAAGCGCTGTCAAAAGTACGGATGCGGTCACAGGCTTACGTGCATAGGCCGGTTTAATAAACTGTGCTTAGGTTAATTTCAATTAATGTTTCACGTGAAATTCTTTCTATAGCTTTAGTTTTTATATTACCTTGTGATGATGTAATTATTTTTCAATTAATTAATGTTGCCATACTGAAAATGCCGGAACCGGTATCCTAACTGCTGTCAATAGTGTCAATGTCAGTGAGCTGTCATAAAGTTTTGGTGTTTTGGTGCTCCGTTTGTACAATTTTTACTATTTAATTATTTAATTAAAGATGTTAGATGACGTTAAACGCGTTATTTTGGTCCTTTCGGGTAAAGGAGGTGTAGGCAAGTCTACAGTGAGCACTCAACTTGCTCTCACTTTAAAAGAACGAGGTTATAAAGTAAGTACTGTAACTTTGCTACTTTTATTCTGTTACATTACTTTATTTACACTTTTTCATTCATTAGTCTAATTGTGACGCGTATATTTTCTACTTTTGCCTCCTTCATTCTTTAAGTTAATTTGTTTCGTAATATTTCGTCAGGTCGGTCTGCTAGACATCGACTTATGTGGACCCAGCGTACCTTATCTACTCAATCTAGAGAATCAAAACGTGCACCAGGGTCCTCAAGGATGGGTACCTGTGTACACGGACGCAGACCAGAAGCTCGGCGTCATGTCCATAGGTTTTCTGCTGAATTCGCGAAATGACGCCGTAGTGTGGCGGGGACCTAAGAAAACCTCGATGATTAAGCAGTTTTTAGAGGACGTATACTGGCAAGAACTGGATTATCTGGTGATTGATACACCGCCTGGTATGTACTGGTCATAGTTGTAATTTCTGAAGTAATCCACTGAAATCATCTGATAGAATCATCCACATACAAATGACTTTAACCCTTTTCTAGGCTGCACCAATCTAGATGGTTTAACATGAAATGTAATATTTATCCTAGTTATTTACGTGTTGGGAATTAATTTAAGAGCAAGTATATTTTCGCCTATATTCAATCAGATATAATCCCTAAACTAAAGTACTAAGGTTGAAATTGTAACTAAACCTATATGGTCAATAAGAGCCTCTGCCTGGTAAAGGATTAATATTGTGGGTGTTTTAGGCTACTATTCTTTTAGGAGTAACGATTTTACTCATGACAGGTTATGGTATAGTTTTTAACTCGTTCACCATTATTGTCAAGTAAATAAGAGCTATTATAGCATTTATAATACGATAACCAGTGATTGTTGATTTTGTAGCATTTTTGGTGCACTGTTGGGTTTAATCAAGTAAAAAGTGTTTCATTTTATTATAATATACAATCAATAGCCAGTAATATTAGTCAATCATATTATACACCACGACAACCGTATGTCACTGTCATAAATTATTGTGATCTCATTGCACCAGTTCTGCTACAAAATCTACGATCACTGACGATAAGTTGCCAAAGGCAATGTGTTTTACTGGGTAGAATAGAGGCTCAGTCAGGTGATAATATTGCACGTAACAGTATTTTTTTGTAAAAACGTTCAGATTCATTCAATGTAATACTTATTCATTTATATATGTCATTATCAAAATAATCTTGTGTTAGTCTAATAAGCTGTTTTTTATATCTTTAATATGATCTTAAAACTTAACTTTGCTTATTGTTTTCAGTCCGTAATTTATAGATATACAAAACGGTTTTTCCAAACAGTGAGAGGGTTATTGCAAAAAAAATATTACCTAGTTAAAGGCTTAATAAAAACAAAAATCACAATTGCTGCCTTTGTTTGACGAAAGTTAGTCATTTTAAACCTAAAGGGAATATGATTCAAAGCAAGATAAAAAAACACTGGTTTAATAGGTAGCCTCATTGGCTGTTGCATACTAGAAACAGTTAACAAAACTTTCTCTAAATTTATAATTTGAATTTTTCAGGAACTTCAGATGAGCACATAACAGTAATGGAGAATTTACGCGAAGTGCCACAGTGCTCAGCGATACTGGTGACCACTCCACAACAGGTAGCCATAGAGGATGTTCGGAAAGAGATCACCTTCTGCAGAAAAACGGGTATACCCATCATGGGTATTATTGAGAACATGAGTGGGTATGTATTGGTTAACTATTGAATCCTGTTTAACTTTCAGTAAGTGTTTTGGTTCTGTATTGAATATGTAATTTTGCCCTGCTAACACAAATGGTAGTATCTCAGACAAAACTCCTGTAGCAAATGCAACCTTAGTACCAACAGGATAGGATTGAAACTGCTTTGGTTATTGAATTTGAGATACTGCTTATTGGCTTAGGAGGGTAGAAATTGTCTGCTAAGGATAGAAAGCAAGTACAGACGGATGGTTAAATAAATATCAGAGGACAATCTCACACAAATTGACCTAGTCCCAAACTAAGCTCTAGACTTGTACTATGGGTACTAGACAACGATACATACATAACATGACGCCTTAATTCCCAGAGTGGGGTAGGCAGAGCTACAGAAATACCAACAAATCTAAAAAGACTTGTTGATAATTCTGTAACCACATTTTGCAGAAGTAAGCTAAGATGTTTACCAGTGTATTAGTGACAGGTTGCAAGCCCATCGCCTAACAGCACTACAAGCCCTTATTCCCGTAGTTGCTTCTTACGACATCCACGGGAAGACATGGAGTGGCACTATTCTAACCCGGCAACCACACAGGCTCAAACGGCTCACGGGCTGCGGGAGAACGATAATACTTATATAGAGAAATACATACTTAAATACATAGAAAACCTCCAAGACTCAAGAACAAATACTCGCGCTCATCACACAAATATCTGCCCTTACCGGGATTTGAACCCAGGACCGCTGCGTCGCTGCTGAGCGACGACACCGACGCGTAAAATCTGGAGATGTTGTGTAAACAAATGAATAGGTAGGTTACGCTCTGGTGTGGTCGCTCCCTGAAAGAACATACTAAAACTTTCGCATTTATAACATTACAAGGATAGTTAACAATATGCCTTGAAGTACAAGGGCAAACTATAATGATGTCTAGAATAGAATAAAAATAGTCATAGGCTAGTGTAAATATTTTTATTTATTTGCTATTCTGAGTTTTACGCGTTTTCCTGCTCAATTATATTCATAGCTTTATATCCGCGTGAGGTCCAAATTTTGATGGGCGGGAATTTGAATCTATCAGCAAGGAAATAAAATTCAATTTTACCTTGGCTCTGACAATTTTGAAACAAATAAAAATGAACTTTATATTCACGATAGTTTAAACTAAATTGCTTTGATTATGTACCTCTTATAGCACACCAGGTCAAACGAGGTTATAATGTTAGGTTAATTATTATTATCCTTATAAGCAGTATTTAAAAAATCGCTGACTGTTTGAGTTTCTTGCGGCGTTTCTTAACAACAATGGTCTATTGGGAAGCGCTGGCAGATTTTTGACGTGTAAAAATGCCCGTGCGACCTACTTACGGAATAAACATCTTTGATCGTTTTTTATGGTTACAATTGCAAAATACTGTAACCATGATTGAATTAATTAAAGCTGTATGGGAATAAAAAATGGTATTGAAAATTAAAGACATGCACCTAATAAATTTCTGTATTTTTTCAACAGAAACCGACTGATCTCGTCTTCTCTTTTCAGTTATGAATGCCCGAATTGCAGTGAATGCACTAACATATTCTCCAGCGGCGGCGGCAAGTCCTTGGCCGAGTACGCGAAGATTCCCTTCCTTGGCAGCGTGCCGATAGACCCGCGAGTGGGCAAACTAGCTGGGCAGGGGCTGGCAGCTGTTAAAGAACTTCCCGACTCAAATACAAGCAAAGTGTTTAGTGAGCTGGTGAATATGTTAAATAATTAAGGATTGTAGTTAACTATAACCGATTTGTTTCAAATCTAAAGTAGTACGGCACGGTATTGCTATAGCGCGAGCCAAACTCACGCTCATATTTTTTGTTTTTGTTTAGGGTTTGTACTATAATCATACCAAATTTGTCGCTTGTATATGTTTTACCGGTTTTACTACATTACATACATAACATCACGCCTTCATTCCCAGAGTGGGGTAGGCAGAGCTACAGAAATACCAACAACTCTAAAACGACTTGATGATAATATTGATAATTCTGTAACCACATTTTGCACAAGTAGGCTAAGTTGTTTACTTAGTGTATTAGAGTGACAGGTTGCAAGCCCATCGCCTAACAGTACCACAAGCCCTTATTCCCTTAGTTGCCTCTTACTACATCCACGGGGAGACATGGAGTGGCACTATTCTAACCCGGCAACCACACAGGGTTGTATGAGGACCATTTATTAAAAACATTATTTAAAAAAATGATAGTATATCCTCCTATTACGGTTGAAAAGACATCCCTTTATAGTTATGGCAGACAGACAGACGGATAAACAGACAGCGTAGGTTTAGTAATAGTGTACCGTTGGGTGCCTAACGGTACCTTGAAAAATGTGATATAGTTCGTCAAATAATACAGAAGCAGAACAGTGGTACTTCAATGCTCAACCAGACAGTTTCTATTTCAATTGGCTGTGAAACACAACCACGTGGGTTGGTTTGTTTACATTTAGATTAGTATGTCACTCATGGAGTATATGATAGGGTCAATAGATTGGAGCGGATGTCGTCAATTACCATATAAAAATGGAAGACTATTAATGAAAGATTGAAAGGACTATTAATAAAAGGCAGTAAATACATGAAAAAGTGGTTTTCAGTCAAATTAACTGAAATTCTGGTATAATGTAGGTTTACATACATACATACATAAACCACACCTGTTTCCCAGAGGGGTAGGCAGAGACCACTTCTTTCCACCTGCTATTCCTGACAAAGCTCTTTCGCTTCTTCCACATTCTTACATCGAGTCATGCATGCGCGTCGGTTTCGGGTACTTACTTTTCCAGTATTTTCCCGATTCGATTCAAAAAAGTACGCCTAGGGCGCCCTTCCGACCTTTCCACTCACTTTAGCACTGTATATTTATTTCGTCAATCTTTTTTCATCCATCCTTTCTAAATGACCGAACCATCGAAGCATGCCCTTTTCAATTTTAGTCACTACATCTTCTGTGTATGTAGGTTTAAATTCCTTATTAAATGAAATTGTATATGGGCGTAAGCACCACAAATGACTAGTTCCTGCATTATTTGATTTAATAAGACAGTTAATATAAAGTACTCGTAAAATAATAAGTACTGTGATCTATTCAACATAACACTTTGCACTTAAACTAAAGTCAATCTTGTTACCGTCACACGTTAGCGGGCAAAGTAATACGTAGAACATAATTATTAGATGTATCTAACTACAGGAAGCCCGCGACTTCTTACGCGTACAATTAGTTTCCCGGTACTCCCCTATTTTAACAATTAATAAGCTACATTATAGCAGGATTTCAGTAAAGACTGAAAACCATGTTTTCATACATTCGCTGTGTCCTTTGATCCATGAGCCCTTTGGTCCGAGTAATGCGGAACCAGTTCTGTATAAAACCTTGTAGCGTAAGTTCATTGATTCTAACTGAGTTGGACAGCAGCAAAAATCATGAAATAACATTTAAATTACTTTAATTAATACTCGCTGAATTGACATTTTTTAGATAATATTTACCTAAATGCCATTTTTAGTAAAAAATAACTGAAAATAATATTGCTGCCCTGATCCATATTCTGATTGCAAATAAGCTGTATTTAACTCTGATGATTTTATTTATTTGTTAGTAGCACCCTGTGTGCAAAATTTCGTAATTTTGGCATCATCGGCACCAAAGCTTCGAACCCTGATAGTTAATGTTACAAAGTAATAAAATGAATTCGAAAGTAAACCACTGCATTAGACAAATATTTTGATATTTTAGCTTATCGTCTAGCCTAACGGCATGGTCACGAAATTTTCGCGGTGGCGACTGAACTGGTAGTAAACAGTTGTCGTCTCACAAATTCATAGAAATCGCCCCAACGCATCGCCACCGCAGTGACAACTGGCAAGTTTCAAAGGTGACATTCCATTTGTGGTGGCAATGCCGCTTGCAGTCGAGGCAGACCACAGTGACACTCTAGTTTGTATGGTTTTGTATGAAGTGCGGCGGCGGTGGTGATTTAAGGCTTTTAGTACTGTTAGGCGATAGGCTTGAAACCTGTCACTAATAAACTGGTATACATATTAGCCTGATTGTGCTAAATATGGTTACATAATTATAAACAAGATTTTTTCGAGTTGTTGGTAATTCTGTAACTCTGCCTACCCCACTCTGGGAATAAGGGTGTGACGTTATGTATGTATGTATTTATGTGTGCACTCCTAACGTATTTCATAGAAAACCATACATCACTTACGTGGCAGCTTTATAAAGCTCTATGCTCTATTATATTTGTTTGTAACCGCTCGTCGCTACTGCTGTTGCCTACGCTCAAATTTGTTTTAGCCTATCTCGCTTCCACATCGTTATTATACTTATTATATTGTTGGCATAATATAACGTCCATAATAATATTATCATAATATAGAAGCAAGGTGATTAAAAAGCTCAAGTTGTAAGAGCTTGTTAGATTTCAAGTAACAGAAGTGACATCATAGCAAAAACATTAATATTAGTTTAAGACTATGGACCGAGTCTTTATTGCCTGCCATAAAATTAAGTACCATTTTTTACAGTTTATAACGTTTTTCATCATAATTAGTGTTAGTCATAATATTAGAAAGTATAATTGGTATCCGATTTTCGCCAGTCGAAAGTCATAAAAAAAAGATAATTTTTAATGTCATAATGTTAACTTCATGCTGTTAAAGGTAATAATACTTGTCATGGCAGTTATAAGGTCTAAAGTTATTATAGGTACCTACATAAAATTGGAGTACATAATATTTGCAAGTTTTAAACCTAATCTTATAGTCTTTTTGCATTAATCAGCCATGTTCGCTCACTGCACTCGCTTACTTCACTGGAACTTTGGGTAGTTAAATAATAATAATAAAACAATTATACCTTGAGAATTTATGGCCTAATATATTTCTGAGTACCTACATACTTATCGAAATAATCATCGATATGCCTTTAAACGTTGTAGATATTAAATTTATAGCTTAAAACAATTATATCGTTTAACATTATGGACCATTAACGTAAGAATTATGAAGCGTTTCGCTGTCAAATTTTTATGACTATCAATACTTATGAGTAAAAATATTATGGAAATCAATTTCTGTGTTAAAAAAACGATAAGTACAATAACTTTATGGGTGACAAAATGATCCTATCTAATCAAGTAATTTGGTGTGTTTGACATGTTAAAATATGTTCTTAGTTTCTAGATGTTTAAATTGAATATCCACCATTGTCAATGAAAAGCTCTTTATTTATGGTTAACCTTTTGAACGCCACAGTCGGCAACGGCCGATAACAGATAGTTATGCCACTGACGACACGTCGGCCACAGTCGACACAAAATTAAAGAATAAAAGTGACTTGTTTTGTATGGTAGTATTGAGCATAGCATGGCAACCATGTTTGGCGTGTGAGTGACACATTTTGTATGTCATGTAAACCGTTTAAAAGGTTAAATAAATTAGACCTATTTCCACAGCAAAGAAAAAAACTAACAGCTTGACACTAATATAAATAAATAAATATCACGGGACAGTGTAGCACAAATTGACCCAGTCCCAAACTAAGCTCTAGGCTTATGGGTACTAGACAACAATAAACATACTTAGAAGAAATAAATTCTTAAATACATAGAAAAATCCAAGACTCAGGAACAAATGCTCGTGCTCATCACACAAATATCTGCCCTTACCGGGATTTGAACCTGGGACCGCTGGCTTCGGTGGCAGGGTCACTCCCAACTAGGTCAACGTGTCGTCAAATAGGAATTTCTCTCATTTCTCTTAAATCAGCAGCAACTAGGAAAATTACTAGCATAGAGGCATTCCATCTAGCATTGTAGTCTTGAGAATGCATTGTCTATGGTCACAGATCCCACTTACCATCTGGTGGCATGTGTCCTGGTAGCTCATCACTTCATCGAATGTATCATTTTCATCGAATTTCATTTCATCGAACGCTATTTTCTGCTGAAACCATAATGTTTTCAGGGTATCTTAAACATTAATTACGTAGGTTAGGTTAGGTCAGATGATTAAGATACCCTGAGAACATTAT
Source organism: Acleris holmiana (assembly GCA_949316455.1). Lineage (NCBI taxonomy): Eukaryota > Metazoa > Arthropoda > Insecta > Lepidoptera > Tortricidae > Acleris > Acleris holmiana. The sequence continues at coordinate 17,329,178 of OX438770.1, forward strand.
GGTTTCAGCAGAAAATAGTGTTCGGTGAAATGAAATTCGATGAAATGATAGACATCAATGTGACCTCGTTTGCCACCTCCATGCCATAACATACGAGTTGACATCTATCATTAAGATTCTGTGTTGACTCAGTGACCAATTGCCACTAAAGTAAAAATTGAATTAAGTAGATATTGTTACGAGTAGGTTAGGTTAAGTAGATAGATTAGAAACGAGACCCGTGTGCCAAGGACGTCTCGATTATAAACGGGATCAATCGAGTTCAAGGCCAAGGCCATCGCTATTGTAATACAAGGTTGCATGTGTAGAACCTTCCTACTCTCACGTACGTAACAATTGTATATTTTACTGAAGAATATTTGTATTGTATGTAACAATATTATTTTAACATGAATATTGTAAAATCATTCCTATTGTAATATCAATAAGTAAAACAAACCGTTGTCAGTGTGGCATTTATTATTATTTATTACATAACTAAGGTGTATACATAATTATGAATAGTATTTTATAAATATAACATTAAAGATATAGATACATTTATAAATTAGAGTTAGTTTTACTTCAAAGAGTTCTATCTTTTTGTTATACAATACTGCAGAACATAAAACTTGTACGATGTTTATTTTAGTGGTACCCTGATTGTTTTATTTCTCTTTGGAATATTGTAAATAAAGTATTGACTACATTACAAACTTATTTTATCCTTATAGGTACCTAAAATTACAATAAATCTATTTTTTATAATCTAATGCCTGTTCATCAAGTAGATACAAATCTGTCTGAAACTAATTCCTAAAGTTAAATGCCTCCCGGTTTACATTTCTCTTTCACTCTCATAGTTATTATCACACCGCCATTACAATACGAATAAGCACATAAGTGAAATTACATTGTCAATGGTAATGTATAGATAAATGAAAATACTTGTCATCAGTACGATGAAGTTCTAAAGCTTGGGAAAAACCCTTTAAAGGGTTAAGTTCGCCCTTGTTCATTCCTATTCTGTAAATATTGTTTTTTTTTTCTGTTTTGTTCAATAAAGTGTTTACATGCATAAAAATATTTCTTGAATAAAAACAAATGGTGTAAATACTTTTAGAAATACTCATACAATATTCGTTTAAACAGATCCATTAACGTATTACACACTTTTACGCTGTAAACGCTTCGTTATAATTTTCAGTTAAATACATTACCTATCATTGTAAAGATTAATGAGATTCCGATTTGATGAATTTAAAATAAATAAGGAAACTGCATCCATATTAACACAACAAGGTGAGTTAACCCTCGAATATCTAATTTTTGTATAGTATATTCGATTTGATCTGAAAATATTTTTGCTGCATTTTATTTAGACAGTCGATCGCTTCAATGAGGCTTCTTATAAATTTTCGTTCTACTCCCATGATTATAATACATACGGTATCCAAATTTAATCTAATCAAAACCCAGGGTGTGCCAACACATATTATAAACAAAGTGGTACAGCGACTATTATAACATCCAATTATCCAATGTACATTTTCTTTGGTTTTCTGCTTACATTATAAACCGGTCTTAATTTAGATCTTATGTTTAACATTTTTTTGGCCTAACAAGAGAGGGGCTTAGTTATAAGTAATGGGCGGACGACGGATGCAAATTACGTCAAAATCATGTCAAACGATATACATAATATGGATATGACTACAATTGGTTTAAAAAAGAGAATACAATTGCAAAGTAGTTACATAATTTTATTTTTGTAGTAAATAATCAATGTCCAAGACGTAATAGATTTAAAGACTTTATAGTATTTAGACTGTCAAGAGGTAATGATTTGCAAGAGGCCAGTACTTTCTTAATATACTGATTATGTACTATGAACGATAGAGGTATAATGCAGTTGCTGATCAAAAACTATATTTTTTACATAAATATTACTTGAAATTTAATAAAAGTCTTATCCATCCTATGCTTTCGTCACCATATTGCATCTATCGTACGCCGTTTAGTTATATGCTCGCAACGTGCGATGTCTCTTACAACGTCCTTTGAAGTTGTATGTCCCTCTCTCTCGCTCTAATACACTCTTTATCTTGTTCATCCGACTTCACCTAAAAGACTAAGTTTTTAATACACGTCAGCTAACCCCGCCATTTTAACTAACGTTGGACCGTGTATTGAAAACTTCTATCGATAAACTAACTGAGAAAGTAAGGTAGAAGCGAACGTATCCCACAAAAGACGATAACTTAGGATTGACCACTGATCACTATAATCTATAATAATAATAATAACTTAACCTAAAATATACTCTAACCATATCCAACCGTACTCTAAAATGCGGGTCATGCATTTTAGATAATGGCAATTAACTAATGAGATTTTGATCTTTAGGTACACGTTACAGAATAAGGTTGAATTTGAAAGCGTTAGTTGGTAGCCAGGTTCTGCATATTTTAGTCATTCTAATTAGAACTTTTAAGGTCAAACAAGTCATTAGTTTTAAAACGTTAAAGCATTGCAATGAATTTAAAGTGCTTTAATAACGCATGATGTGATTTCGAGGTACAATACAACATCTAAATGTTCATCTTTTGGACTTGCACAATTAACTTGGTTTATTATTTGAATGGATCAACTATTTTTTGTTGTGACGAGTATTCTGTCCCTTGGGCCAGGAGACGACAGTGATAGTTTCTTATAAAAATGGTTTAATATACATACACTACTTAATATGCTTGAAAAAAAACCCGTAAAAAGTGAGGTTGGTGGATTTCTACTACTTTTAACGATTTTATCAATGTTTTGGTGAAGAGAGTCCATCAAAGAGTTACCAGAGGAGCTACAAAGAAAATTTGATTTACCCATTTCTCTAAACTATACTCTATTTGATTAGGTACATTAATAAGTAAGAACAAACCAAACTATTTCATCAAAACTGTTCTTATGTTCTCGTAAGACCAAAACATTGTAACATTGTAATTGCGACCTCAACAGATTAACCATAGGGTGCCTTTTATGTTTGACATGTCCACAAAAACAAACCTGGGGACCCGGGAGGCCATACTGATGATTTATATAGTTATTTTAGAGAGAACAAACAACCATGATGATGTTGATAGTAAAATGTTTGTACAATCTAGTCTATTACGTCAAGGATCTAAATAAGAGCTAAAATGCATATACCTACTTAATTAGAGCCTACGCTTCCGCTCACTATTTATATAATTATACTATAACCCCTGTTTGACGAACAAGACGTGTACCCACAGTTGGTAGGTACATTTTAACTATGTAATATAATCGCCACAATTATAATAACCTAAGAAGCCTTAACTAAATCTTAGTTTTAACTTTGTAGCGTTGTTTCCAGCGGAAAAGGTAACAACTTAAATATAAAAAAGCATTATTTACTTTAAGTTAAAACATTCGAAATAAACTTTAAAACGATAACATGAAAGAAATTAGATACAGCACCTAAAATAATCTACAATACTTACTAAAATTTTGCTACAAATAAAAAGCTTTCCTGTACCTACTTGTACTACGATATATTTTAATATATGTATACATTCTTAAGAGGACACATATGCTGCCACTTTTTTATGTTAAGGAGAAGGCACACGAGCACTCAGGCCACCTGATAGTAAGTGGAATCTGAGACCCATAGACATTTGAATTCTTAAGACTATAATCCTAAGACCTCAAATGCGTTGCCAACCCTGAGGACTAAGTTGGAATGCCTCTGCTAGTAATTTCACCGGTTGTCTTATCCCCGCACCGGAACACAACAATGCGAACACTGTTGCTTGGCGGGTGGTTAATGGATAAGATAGTGGTAGTGATCCGGACGGACCCTGCACAGGGTCCTATCACCACTTATGGCCTCCCCGCTCCCCGATCAAAAGAAGGAATGGAATTACGTGAGATGAAGATAGTTTTCCAACGCCTGGAACGCAGCGTCGCAAGTGCTAAATCAAATAATTGTTATAAAAAATGGTATATCAGAATTGATAATATGTATTAAATGAAAAAAGCTTAAAGCCAATGATTAACCAATAAGGTGAAAAACCCAAAATGAAGTGTCCAGGTTTTTAATACTAATCATGTTTTAGCAATTTTCAGAAAATCATTATCTAGTTTAATATATTCAAAGAACACACATAATCGTTATAACTAATGAGATCCATAACGCCAAAAATATCCAACTTGAGCATATGTGCCCCTTTAAAAGGCGAATATAAAAGAGTCATTCCAGAAAAACACAAGACTTTTCTTTAAAACATATGGGGTTCTTAAATTCATAAGGGACTAATTCGATCAATATAGAAATCTTTTGTCTTCTATAAAAAACTCATCATCACTATTTTGGCAGAATGACCAAGTTAACAAGCACTATAGGCGTACAACGTAAACTTCGTCTCATTGCCCTCTCCCCGCCCCACATGCATATCCCGGCTCTCAATTAAGTTGCACGCCTATAGCTAGGTCTCAAGAAATGAGACTCTTAAAATAACCTTCGGGTTTGCTCTTCCCTCTCTCTCGTTCTCATACACTCTTGTGCTATTTTATCCGTCTTCATTCGAACCCAAAAGCCTTTAAGAGCTATTGCACTATATGCATCATTGTCTATCAGTTCCAACTGAGACAGCAAGATAAATACGACCGTATCCAAAAATAGTACATTTTTAAAAGGAGAAAAAGTACCTATGTGATTTATGGAAAAGGTTTTTGAGGCCGTCTAGTGTACGAGTCCATAAATTGCACTTTCTGCCGAGGCAGACATAGTGGTTTTCTAAATTACTGCCAGGGAAAAAAAAATTTTTCCAGTAGTTATTAACGTAATGACTATGAAATAGGCCCAGAATATTTTTATTTTGTGTGAAAATGACCTGTCATAAAAGTGATGTTTTCTGACCCCAAACCAGACGAACAATGTTCATATTTCCGAACAGCATTGAGAAAAAGACGATATCTTACGGTGAATATTTACTGGAAACGCTACGTAGCGGAGCGCTGCGCGCGGAAAAAAATCACCAACAGGAATACTTAATTTTTCCTAACCTCGCTCAGCGCAGCTCTCCTATTGGTGGATTTTTTGAGCTACACAGCGTCATCAGATGTAGGTTCATTAGGTGCTGGCTATTGCTATAACTTTTATGAAATGGAGAAGGTGAACGCGCACAGACCATTGCACTGCACCTAGGTTTTTTAACAAAATCGTAATTGAACAACAGCGATCTTTTGGGATAGCCCGAACAGTTCGTCGGATGGTCGGTCCCTATGGAGTCACCGACGGGAGAACGAGGCAAATGCTTGCACGCGACACGACCTGTCTGCTACACAGCCAACCAGTTTCACAGATGAAGAGCAACCAGGTTTTTTTTTCTTAATGGCTCTAACTCGAGTTTAACTACTACCCTCTTACTTATAATCGTGGCATAACCGTGGGATAGTTTATGCTATGCTTTATCCTTATCTGTACTTGTGACATTTGCATCTGACAGAAACTGACAAAGCATGGCATAAGCTCTTTTTCCCTTAGACGCCTCTTACGACATCCACGCGAAGACATGGAGTGGCACTATTCTAACCCAGCAACCACACGGAGAAAAAAAAAACATACATTGGAACGTATAACCTCCTCCTTTTTTGTAGTCGATTAAAAATGTATATGACGTTCGAAAATGATAGTAGGTACATATAATTTATGTATGGTACATAATTAAATTGGTATACCAAGCGTTTTTTTAACCCCCGACAAAATTTTGGGGTTTTATAAGTTAAACTAGCTTTAAAATGTATTAAATCGGTCTATCCGTTTGGGAGCTACGACGCTATAGACACACAGGTATTTGCTGATATGGTTTATGATGATATAAGCCCTGAAAGGGCTTGCGATTATGTCAGGGTTTTCATGTATTTAATAGTTAATAAATATTGTGTTTTAAAGTCAAACTGGCTTGCCTTAATAAGAATCCTTCTTCGAAACACGTTTTCCTTCACCTCCTACCCCCGCTAACGCCCAAATGCCTCCCCCAACGTCTGTTACCCCGTGGGAAGATCTCGCGCGAACTTGTCGGACTACAGATAAAACAAACCAACAAAATAAACACTACATATTACGTCACGTTTCGACCCACCCCCCTCTCATCCTTAACTTAACTAACTTTTTTAATTGCATAACTGTGTAGATAGGTATTAATATTCAATAAACAGTTTCAACAGTTACCCGTTTCGGGCATGCAACATTAAAATTTAACTTAAAAACTAGATTCTACAAATCGAAAAACTCTTTAAAAACTCTTTTTGTCAAAGGTGGTTTTATATTTGTGTACGTGTGACGTCAACCCTCCTTGGGAACTCCTGGGACCACCTACGAGTACTACCGCCTACTAGGTTATCAGGAGACAACAGTGGCCTTGTGGGGGATTAGTCCCTACCGTTTTGACGCTCCTTCAATCGCCTTTTACGACACCCACAGGAAGATATGGGGTAGTGTTATTCTACTCTGCCGGCACCACACGGCTATGTCGTTACCCTATGGTTCAATAGCGTATGCCATAAAACAATGTCAAGATGAGAAAGGTTAACTTTATAGTCGCGCCGTTCTAAAAGGCCTGATTTGACAGCTGTCAATTCAGTAAAAGATGTGTGTTTCTTTCTGGTCTTGCGGTAACCTTCGGGGAGGGAAGATGGCCGATTGAAAGATGTCCGGCTTTTTACTCTTGTAAGATGTTAACTGAATTACAATTGGTACTGCGTTAACAACTGGCGATTCAGGCCTCCTAGAACGGCATATACATTTTTATTTTAAGGAAGTTGTATCAAAATTTAAACACGACTTTTTTGGTTGAGTGTACAAGTCATCACAAAACCTGAGATCGTTTCTACAACACTACTTCTCTCCATATCTCTACACAAGATCTCCCCTCATCTATCGACGCAGAATCGGCTTAAGCTAGACAAAAAAGCTGTATGTTAACGTATACACACACAAGCACTCGAACTCAAGCACACTTCCACACACACAGACACAGACACAGACACACACACACACACACACAACGCGCGCGTTCACAAACGTCGTTACCTTAAGTTGCTAACATGATGGTGGGCGCCGGTATCCGTGATACAGTTTATACTAGTAGCAAGAAGTAGGTGACAAAAAACCCTTTAGAAATTTTCAAAAAGTCAATAACTGGCCGCTCTCTCATTAGTCGATAAGAGCAAGACAACGCACGCGGTAATCTGAGGCGAAGTCGAGGAAGGGAACTCTTTAATTGCCTTGGCGCATCTTGTTGTACCAGCCAATACGGAAGCGGTCTAATTTGACCGCGTCAATAGATGTGGGGCCCTTCAATACTCGTATGTACACGTTCCCTTGCGTGCATGTTATGGGTACGCCACGCCTAAAGCAATCTCAAACTTCCAATGTATAGGCTACCTCGACATGTCCTCTATGGCACGCACTGGGAACGTGTAAGGAGTGCACTGGTTTAAACGCTGCTGACTTGTTGAGGATCATCGTACAGCCACATGAACTGACGGATTTCCTCCTCTGAAGACGGGCAGCAGTGGGGCGGTGCCTTCTCGAGCATCTGACGAAGCTCCTAAAAATAATCACATTAATTATTTAAACATCACGCCTTCATTCCCAGAGTGGGTACGCAGAGCAACAGAAATACCAACAACTCTATAAATACTTGTTGATAATTCTGTAACCACATTTTGCACAAGCAGGCTAAGGTTTACCAGTGTATTAGTGACAGATTGCAAGCCCATCGCCTAGCAGTCATTATCTTATTTATTTATGTTATATTGGAGATTCGACAGCTTACAAAAAGGAAACAAGTTGGCAGAAATAACAGTTAACGCAGGCACACGCCGCATACGCTCATGCGCCTGAATAAACTGTTACAGTACAGCTGTTTTATCTCACGAAAGCGGGTGGGCCTTACTTGTTGTTGTAATGCGTACACGCACACTACTAAACCAACTGGCGACTTGGCACAAATTCAGCTCTCCCGAGCTTACGCCATCAGATACCCCCTCTACACTTTGGGCCAACGTAAAAACGCTTAAACCGTTCGTATGTAGGACGGGGTACACTTGTACTCGTCGTCTGACGCAAAATGGCGCGTCAAACGTGACATTAAAATTAAGAAAATTTTGTTCAACGAATGATGAATGTCTATGGTATATAGGTTATTTGGGATTGAAGAAAAACATCTGGTTTTTAAGTTCAAAAACGGATAAAATGTTATCATGTGAACTCGCACTCAGTGCCTAAGCATATCAAGTGTTAACACCTTAGAGCGAGCAATATATTCTTGTATTGAGTCCATTTAGGCCTTCGTGTAGAGGGGCACGTGCACATTCATGTGCACACACAAGCATGTGTGAGCCTCCGTAAGATAAAACTACTGTAAAGTCACATGCTAAAATTGTTAAGTTACGCTGTCGTAGTGACAGCGTCAAAGTGATAGAGTTCTAAAGACTTTATAATGAAAATTAGCGATTGTATCCGTCATAAATTTCACTACTAAACTACCCGCCGAACGGGCTGCGCATTGTTCGTAGCACATTTTGCTACAGGCTACGCTCGTAGCATTACTCAGTCAGTGTTAACATATTTAATCAGACTTGCACCACAGAAAACCGCAATTGAAAATCTAAAACTAGTCCAAACTTGTATGTGTCAAGAACCAATTTAGTTTTAACTGTCGTTATTGTGACGTGCGAACACACAGTGCCAAGATATAATATAACCAGACCCCGCACATTTGGTGCCGCTGACGTAAAAGTGACGTAATTTCATATACAGGAGTTTTCATGTACAGGAGCGGTAATTTAAGTTACCAAATTGTAATATTCTAAAACATATCAATGCATAAAAAATGCACTTAAATAAAAATATATATTTTGTGTTGCATTTCAGTAACTATTTTAGTTTATATTATTTAATTTTCTAAGTGAATGACAATCAATGTCAATCAAAGACGTTTTATTGCTTATCTTCGTTAATTTTTAATTACGATAAAGATTAACTAAAGAGGTTATTATGTAATAAATAACTATGATAAAACTAATTTGAATCAGCCTATATGCAGAGTGACGTCGACTTTGTGTCAACGGCACCAAATGTACGGGGTCAGAATATAATATTTCATTCCATTGTTAGTAACGTTCGTGTGGAAGTGCTACAGTTAAGGGTGAATTTCAATATTGTGCGTAATTAAGAACGCAATTACAAAACGTTTAGTTTTCTCTTGTGTAACGAAAAGTAGCCATATATTTATGTTGATTATTGTTCCACGTCCACGAAAAAGACTCGACATCCACCATTTACCATTGTCGGAGACAGTATAATCGTGCCGTGCGACGGTAAACTTAAAAGCGGTCATTACCTTACGTGTTACGGGCGTTTGTCAATTTTGAGTTACAATGAAGCTTTCATGGCGAAGGCGACGGCTGCCCAGTGAGACAGCCAGCCATATGCTAAAGGAAATGTAATGGAAATGACAGTGATGAAAAAGTCGCTGCATTTGGGGGTGGGGGATGTAAAAAGTTTAGATTCTGTGTAAGCTTTAAACAACGCAACAACAAAAGCGCTTCGTATATCTGCGTCTCTGTTCCAGTTTAACACTATGGCATCATACATGGTGGGAAGGAGTATACCGACAGATTATAACCATCGATTCTAAAGAAATATTCATGTTGTAAGTAGCAAATCATCAACGTACAACATAAATTAATTTAATCAATTTCTTACTAAATAGTTAGGTTAAGGTGAGAGTTCAAATTAAATTAACTATAGAATTGTTTTTTAAATAATAAAAATCAAGGAAATTGTACCTTCTTGGACTACACCACATTATACAGGATGTCTCATTTAAATCGGTCAGAATGGGAAATTCTGAAACTATAAGACATAAGAAGAACCATGTCATCGATATTAACGCATTCACTGCCACCGACGCATATATGCGTTCACTGTCATACAAGTTTGTTCCTAGGCCACGCCCCCTGGCAGTGAATGCGTTAATAAGGAGAAAAACTGCATTCAAACATTTAAAAAAAACCTATACTCAGCTCGAGAATCGAACCCGGTTGTTTTGAAAAACATATACTTACACTAATTCTATTTAGATATCGATTGTCTAGGTCTTAAGCAGTAAATGGCTCTATGAAACATGTTGTCTAAAATGAATAAAATGCATTGTTTTAAAATACTTTAATTTATTTTAGTAGGTGTTCGAAGTGAAAGTTTTCTCTACTAAAATAATCACCTACTAAAATAAATTAAATTAAAGTAAGTGAAAATAATGCATTTCATTCATTTTGGACATTATGTTTAATAGAGCCATTTACTGCCTAACTTACACAATCGATATCTAAATAGAAATAGTGTAAGTTTTTTTTTTCAAAACAACCGTGTTCGATTCCCGTGCTGAGTACAGGTTTTTTTTAAATGTATGAATGATGTTTTTCTTCTTATTAAAATCGATGACATGGTTCCTAAAAACAGATCTTCGTATGTCTCATAGTTTCAGAATTTCCCATACTGACCTATTTAAATGGGACACCCTGTATACTCTAAATAGGCTCTAGAATCGATAGTTAAAATCTGTCGGTTTACCCCTTCCTACCCTATAGAGGCTACCTCACCTGCATAGCGCTGCGGTTGCGCTGCGCGGCGGCGAGGTGGTTGACGACGGGCTCCGGGTAGTCTTTCCCGATGACGCACTGCGCGCGTTCCTGCACGTCGATCGGAGCCCTCCACGGCTCGTAGCTGGTACACAAGTCAAAACATCAACATTATACGGTCGTCCAAATAAGTGGTCAAATCTGACCATTTGAAATGTTAACATAAGGCGACGGAGTACCCAAACGCTTTTGCATACAAATCCTATGCCAGTTTTATTTTTGTCGACAATATCAATATGTTCTTCACGTGTCTATGTAATTTTCTCTTTAATTGACTTTTACAAAAGACCGGTATGGCTGGCTCCTGAGCTTGACATCATTAGATGACGTCACCAACTTACATCCCGCAACTGGTTTATTTTTTTGTGTACACTTAGTAACATACACTATAGTACACTAGACACTTACATGTAAGTATCTGGCATGTTAGTGAGCTCTGGCACGTAGCGCCGCACGTACTCGCCGCTGGGGTCCAGCCTCTGCCCAAGGCGCACGGGACACGCGCAGTCGCCAGAGTCCAACAGCGCTTCGAACGCGCTCGATGACACCCACATCCAGTTTCCAGCGCACACGGACCTGGCAGTTTTTCATTTTATTTTTTGATAGTTATAATCCGGTGCCGCGACCAGGATTATTGCGTAATCCTGGTCACGACACCAAAAGTGGTCTGTTAATTAGTGCCATTTTTAGTAGGGTTGAAACTGTAATGTTGTTAAAACATAATATCCACTAATAAATTAAAATCAGGGGGCAATATCACACATATTGACCTAGTCCCAGCCTAGTGCTATGGGTACTAGACAACGATAAACATGCTTTTATCGAGAAAAGCAGGCTACCGAAAATCGGATCCAGCACCGCTGCCTTCGTAGGCAGAGTCACTGCAGTACCGGGTATATAAAAAGTCAATCCAGACACAACGCACATCTTATTATTTGTTTGTGATGAAATAGTAACAACAGCATTATTTTACTGCTGTCCACGTTATCAATATTCAGGAACTTCGTGGTTGTGCATTGTGTCAGTATTGACTTCTAATCTGCCTTGTACTATGCGTTAGGCCAACCACGTCGTCTGACACTATATTCCTTTTAACAATACTGCCATCTTTACTGTGTGTCCACATGTGATAACAGTGCAATCACTTACCAATCAGCATCAAGGAGGTACTTGAGGAAGTGGTTAAGCCCGTGCTCCCAGGAAATCCACAGTGTTCCGCGAGTGAGGAACGACGCGACCGTATTCCTCACAGCATGGTGCAACCAGCCCTCGATGCGGAGCTGACGCATGGCTGCGTCAATGAACGGGAAGCCTGTGCGGCCTTCCATCCAACTGCGAATGCATAGTTTACTTGGAGTTACAGGTAATTTCTTAGTCATTTGCGAGTATAAAAATCAACCAAGCACAATCGTTAGACAATGGCAAAACATTTGCTGACTTTATTGTAAAAGCATATTTTACATATCTGTTCATTTTTCATAATTTGACACGTGAGGCTGAAAAAGGGGGGAAAAGGTTCAGAAAAAAACATGAAATACCACAAGGCTCGACGCTCGACTTTTTAACCGAAAAGCGGCGCGTGACTTTGACTCGCCGTTAAAGATTATTGGAACAAAAATTAAACGGTTATGGTAAGGGAGGGGAGGGTTTGTCTAAAACCCCACCACGTCTCACCAGAGGGGAAGTGGGTTTATAAAGTCGCTATTAAACCAACATTATTAAATAAATTGTATAACTACCTCATCAGCTCGTTTCCTTTCGGCTCCTTCCATGGGATATCCAGGCAGATGGGGTTGCCGGACATCTGCCCGTACTGGGGGTTGTTGACGCTCATCGTGTAGAAGTACTCGCGCCAAATTAGCTGGCCTGCAGTACGAAAAAGTATCCGAATATATTTACTTAGTATTTAGAATATATAAATCAAAAGACTAAATCTAAAATCCGACTGGCAACCAGTGTGACGCACTCTTATTAATGAGTTTAATCTACTACGGCGCGCCCCACTTCTTCATTCTACGTACCAGTCTCTATGTCAATTTGAGTGGTAGGTGAGCCCTCACACGTTGTTTAAGGTTATAACTTCACAATTTACTAAAATCAGTCCAATTGTTCTTTTGGCTCCTTCACTGTTTAAACTCACTACCATACCTTTGGCTTTTTTGGATTCCTTTAATTCGTTATACAGGAGTAAATAAATCAAGGAAAGGACTGTTTTTTAAGTTTTTTGCAGTTACAATATGGTGCCGCGACCAAGATTCCGCCCTAACTTCTACCCCCTACCCCCCATCCCTACTTGGTTTGCCCTGAACGACACAGATCAATGTAATATTCGTTTGTATTCCTTACCCGTTATGGAGTGGGTGTACGGCAGCCGGCCCTGGTGTACCTGGTTGTACAGGTCGTGAATGGACCAGTAGAAGCTAAAACAGAAGGAAACTTGTTTCTCCGCGAGTTTGATTTATTTATTGTTAAAAACAAGGATAGTTCTTACTAATGTGAAAGTATGTGTGAGGATGTTGGAGGTGGTGGTCAATCTTAAAACTACAATCCTAAGACTGCAAATGCGTTGTCAACCCTAAGTTGACTCGTTCCTAAACCGGAAAACAACTATGCTGCTTCGTAGTAGGTTAAAAATGTAACCGAGTGTTAAATACGTTAAGCTAATCATGGTATGATTAAAAGACAAATATCTTAACATCCTCACAAACGTTAACATTTATTATATTAGAAGGAATACACGCAGAAGTTTCGTCCAATTTAACAGAGTCCAGGCGCAAGAGTCGCATCCAATTCATATTGTATACATATAAATTCATTTATTCATTTTTTCGAACAATAAAACAATGCATACATTCGCAAAACTTCCAGTATACATTATTTATCACTGCAGCTGTTTCTTGACGTCAGTTACATGCATTTTTTTCTTATTTATGTTTCTCGTTTCTTGTTTCTCTTTAATAGGAATTATTGAAGATATCTATGGTTGAAGTCAGCGTCAAGCCATTGCCATGTGATGAAAAACGTTGTATTTAAAATAAAGTGTTCTAGGAAAATAGTTGGACTACTTGGTCGTTGCGAGTGACTATGCCACTGATACAAATTCACAGATACACGCGTTTTACATATAACACCATAGAATAAGAACTAAATGCATAGAAGGGGCCTTAAAACGTAAGCGTCAGTTCGATACCTGTCTCGAAAATTTCAATATGAATGTTCAATAAGTTAAAAAAGGAAAGTCCAGTTCTTGCTAAAACTAGCTGTACACACCAAGATGTTGTAGCTCGTGTAAACTGGTCACCAACTGGTCACCATGGTCGTAGATTATATATGCAACAGACTGTGTGCAAAAGCAACAGTGAACGACCATGATATTTAGATTAACGAACTGTCTCTCTTTGGCACACTGAATCCTTTTAACCTTTTCAACTCCATTGACGGATATTTCCGTCTTGGTTGACAGCGCATAATTGACTTGAGTATCTATGAGGCAAAGTTGACATTCGCTTTGGTTTTGTATTTGACATGGCGTTGAAAAGGTTAAAGCTGGGCATATCTGCTATCTGAATGATGCCTTTTATTTCATCGCTCCGTCTATGCCTTTAGTTCTTATTCTATATATAACACCTATCTGTTTACGTCAGGGATACACTAGACACTCTCCCATTTACATTTTTTAAGCATTTTAAATTTAATGTGGTTACCAATAGGGTACAGAATGCTTTGACCTTGCCTTATTTGGTATTACGACAACTTGACCATCAATCTTACCTCCTGACGGACAAACACCCGAAGCGCAGTGCTGGGCTGAGAGAGATAGGCGGCCCCAGTAGGTCAGGGCTCCCGTGCGTTGGCAGGTACGAGCCCCTGATACACAAAACTTGTCAGCTTAATATCCTCGCGTGACACCCGGTGTGCTACAGGAGGTACATACTTAGAGGCCTGAAATTTAGTGGCATTTTTGGGCTGTCATAGTGACTTCTCATTTATCGACTTTCAGTAGACATCATAATGTATCAAAACAATACAATATGGAGTACAAAAATAAAAACAATATTAAAAGTAGACGTAAAATCAGCAGTGGCTTAGACATTGGTAGCCGTAGTTGGGAGCTGATTAATTATAAAATATATTGTTTTTGAAGTAGCTTTTATATTTCAGTTTCAAATTGACACTTACACAAGGTTATCTGGAAATGAAATTATGAAATTATGAAATTATACTTTATTGCGTGTAGATTAATGTTACAAATTGCAGATAAGGTAAACGTACGCTTTGCCGAATCTGCGGTATCACCGAATTTCTTATATTTTTAACTTTTATTCTAGTACTTACAGTTGATATTAAGTTGTAATATTTTTTTACGCTAGCTAAATACCTATCCCTTCTACTACGCGGCAAAACCGTCTATTTGCTATCTCAGTCGGGACGCAACAAGCGAACAAGTCGGTCGAGTTCCGTTTTGTAAGGGGATCCTAGTGAAAATCGGTAAGAAATCGTGTATACTTCTTAAGGTCATAAAACCGTTTTACATTACCTTTGTGTTTGAAAATGTGGTTTTCCTGTGTTGTTATTTAATTAGTTTTTGTGTTCTGATAATTGAAGTGAATTTAGTGTAGTCATATTTATAGAAATTAACAAAAATGTGAATTCGGTGATGAGTTAACCCTCATTTTTGCTGGAAGGTTTTACCGAACAGCGTTCGGAATTAGGGAAAGCGCATGTTTTTTTAATTATTTATTTACAAGTTAATCATGACTTACTTATATAAACTAATTTGCTTTTCGAATAACTAGAAGTATTCAAAATTTAATGAGTAATTGCCGAACATCAATAAACTAAGCATTTTTTGTAAAACTTCGTTGGAAATTTGTGCTTTTTACGACTTTTTGACATAAAAATAAGCTTATTGGCAAGGGTATTTAAAAAAAAGGATTATATATACTTTTTAAGCAATAGTAGCTAAAGCCATATGTATTCATTGTTACATAATAGTTCGAACTGTTAGTAATAATGTCAGATTTGTAATTATACCGATACTTTTACGTCTAAACACTATTTTTTAAATCTGTTCGCTTGATAGGTTTCACACAATTTGCTTTGTCCAATTCACCGAAAGGCATTCGGTGATTAGTACCCATGGTCTCTACTACCGAATCCATGTCTGCCTCTGCCGCAATTACTGCACGGTGTTCGTTGGAATATCATCCTTAATCCATTGACAGCTAGGCGGATTTTAAAATGTATTTCTTTTTCGTGCATTTTTGTAAAGGCCAGCGGTTCTCAACATTTAAGCCGTTAATGTTTTAAAACTAGCTCGGAGTTAATTGTCAATTATTATTTTTACCCGACTGTGTCAGAAGAAGGGTTATGTTTTTCGAGCGTATGTATGTATGTATGTATGTCTATTTCTGGGCACGCTCTGCAGCCTAGACGGCTTGACAGAGTTTAACGTACGAGGTGTCATTCGATTCGTCTTGATTGCGAAAATGACATAGGCTGTATACTATTTCAATATAGCGTACCCGAAAAAAAATATGGAGGGGATATGTTTTTTTTTTCAATTATATTTATAACAATATGGGTATCAAATGAAAGCTATTGAATAGCTCATTTCAAATATATAATACATTATAACACTTTGATGCTACTATTTTGACAGGAAAGTCAAAAAACTCCTTTTGCTAGAAAAAGAGTTTCGCTTGTAGCTTCGCGATATTAAACACCGAGCTCCTGAGCTCATAATATAGCTAAGTAATAATTAATTAAACAACTGCTTTATTATAGATAAAAACTAAAAAGAGTGAAATAGAATAAATTATTTAAAAAACAAAAAACCCGACTGCAATAAAAAACAACTGAAAAGCAAAAAATAAGCTTTATTAGGTATTTACTTATAAAAAATTGTAAGAGCAATGTACTTATTGATGTTTATAACAATCCCAATTTAACTAGAATATTGGAAAAGGTGTTTCAGGCGGGGACAAGTTTATCCGAATGTTGAATTTTATCAAGAAATAGGATTCACTGCTACGACGACCTCGTAAGGATGGCGGGATCGCGATGGATGCGGAAGGCACAAGACCGGTCTAAGTGGAGAGCCTTGGGGGAGGCCTATGTCCAGCAGTGGACGTCTTTCGGCTGATATGATGATGATGATGATGAATGTTTTAATTACTGAGATATAGTGTTTTTTGATAAAGAGTTATAGAAATAATTGAACACCAAAGTAATAAAAAAATGTGTTCCAAGACTGTTAAATAGTTAATATTTTAAGTTTAAATAAAGGGTTTCTAGCTACCATATAGATACCTAATAATTTTCAAATTATATGTAAAAAATGTTATTTCATTCAATTTGGTTACATTACACAGCATGACGTGTGTCAAAGGTGACCATGATTAAATTGCTATCATAAGAAATAAAATACAAATGCCTATTGTTTTACTAAAGTTTGAGCACCACTCAGCGCCAAAATTTCATACATTTCTTCTCTAGTTCGGTGATGCGGCGGCCCGGTTCGGTATTATGTGCAAATCAAGTTTCTTAGTTCGGTTAATGGTACAAACCAGGTTTAGTGATTCCAACACCTTTAAAAATATTTTAAACATATTTCTAACCATGTAATTTATTTCCAGGTACATTAAAATGATGACAAATTTATTTAAGTTACTATTATTCTATTGATCATTATCGTATCAAAATCCCAGACCTTATTAAAAAAATAAACTTGCGTCCAGGTCTTAAGCGTTCGTCGAAACGTACATTTACCTTAGTCATGCTTACATCTAAGTTTCATTTAACCCTACCTTTGCAGGTGTACACGCAGTTACAAAAAAACTACTGCCTTTATTGTGCTCTGAATGTTAAATATACAATATAACAATTATAATAATAAAACTAATTAAAAGAAAAGAAATACCCTATATACTACCAATATTAACAACTCATCAGCATGTTTTATTAATACATTTTTTATAATACGATAGAAGAAATGTCCATACTTAATTATTATCATTGAAGAAATCCTTAACGCTATAATAGCATTTCTCGAGCAACCATTGTTTTGTCAAGTTTGTAAAGGTGTAATTAGGTCATTTTCCTTAAAAGTGTCCGGCAGTTTGTTTAACACATCTATGCACATCATGTAGCTGTTTTTTGATGAGAGTTTCAGCCGCGCAAGTGGCCTATGAATCTTGTGCTTAAATTGAGGCCTCCTGGATGAGATAGCTTTTTAGTATTAAGATCTCCTGCTGTTTACCTCTACTTTTAATCTTGTTTTTATTTTGTACTCTGCATTGTATTGCATCGATAGGTTAAGTTAAACCATCATAACATTAGAAAAATATCATTATAATAACGGAATATTTCTTTAGTGTTAACAATACGTTTAAATATATCGATATTCCTTAATAACGTTAAGAAATGGGCGCCGCTGTTTGTTTGTACTTTTAGTAACCTATTTAAATAAAAAAAAACATGCCGTTGTTGGCGACTCTTAAGATGGATATTAGATGGGCAACAATGAAGGCCACCACACAAAGGGAACAGCGTAACTAACTACAGTTAAAGAGTTAATGTATAACGTTATAGAATATATCGTTATCAAATATCGATATTATAATAAATAATGCTATGGATCTGAGTTTGATAATATTATAATAATGTATTCATTTATTTTTTCAAAAATACAATTATAAGCTTACAGTTAGGACCAAAGCAAGTACTATGTTAGTTATATTGTTATTAATAACGGGATAGCGCGAGAATAACGATATAATTATAATGTTATCGTAAAATAACGCTATTTGAAGATCTGGTCGGTGCAGCCTTAATGCCACGGGCGGTTGAAACGGTCAGCATCCGCGCAATCGTCCGGTAAAAAGGTTTTAGTTTTTAATTATAGGAAGAAGGAATTTACTAGCAACAATAAAAAATAGAAGAGGAACAATGAAGGACACCTGCTACGACACGACCTTTTTCTTAACAACATCATAAAAGGAAAGATAGAGGGAAAGGGAGGCAGAGGAAGACCAAGAAGAAATTACTTTGAGCAGATAAAAGAAAAGGTTAAGGTTGGGTCGTACCAGAAAGTCAAGCAATTGACTGAGGACCGGAGCAGTTGGCGATTACTCCACCACCAAGAGCATGGTTCTTAAATAAAGAGAGAGAGAATCAATGGAGTCAGTATAAGCCTCTGACCTGCAGAATGTCTCGTACTCGACCTTCAGCCGCTGCTTCATCTGATTGAGCGCGCTGATCTCGCCGCCCATCCACCGGATCATCCTAATGTCCTCGTTCTCCTGATGCACACCAAAATCCTCCGGCTTCGGAGTCTGGTTTGAAAACATTTCTTATTTACACAAGATTTTTGAAGAATATAACGCCCTAGTCGTCTTAATTTAACACATACATTGCCACCAACATTGCAAAATATCAAAATCTAAGGATGTTTTTTATGCCTCAAACTTTGGATGTCTGCATTTATATGTATTAGAGATAAGCCAAACCTTATCATAAACGGTGAACTGCTTATAGAAGCGCTCGGGTAGAGTCCTGAACTCCACGCCCGTCAAATCTAAGTCGCCGACGGGTCTCGGCGGGTCACCGATGGTCGCCACAGTATGCTGCAACATTACGAACGGTGTTCATAAAACTAATCTCGGGTGAGATACCCGTTTCAAGCGTCAGATATGACATTACTTTGGCGTGTATTGAAACAGGCATCCAACATGAGATCTAGAGAAAGGCACGGCAAAATCTAGAGTAACTTGACAAGTCTTAACCCCTGTGAAGCTTGTAAGGCGCCGTATGATTCTAGGTGCGGACCTATATTATGAGCTCTAAATTCTTGCAGGTATTTAGGTATAGATAGTAGAAAATGCTTGAAGGCAATCCCATCGCAGTTTAGGCGCGTAGCATTAAATACGGGTTACATCTCTGGGGCTAATATTTGTATAGTCTGGGTTGCGTGCTATTACAGATGAATAAAAATATCAAGGGACAGTGTCACACAAATTGATCTAGTCCCAAACTAAGCTCTAGGCTTGTACTATGGGTACTAGACCACGATAAACATACATGTACAGAGAAATACATATTTAAATACATCGAAAATATTCAGGGCTCAGGAACAAATAGTGTCGTGCCCATCGCACAATTATCTGCCGTTACTCTTAGTCACTAGCAACTAGGCGAACATGTCGTCAAAATTTCGAATTATGCGATGGAAAGGGTACGTTCGTCCTTTTTATTCGTACACACTTTTTTTGTTAGGAAATGTGCCTCTTGTACTTTTATATAAATTGGTGTTGAACATATTTTTCATTTTTTTATTTTTATATATTATAAAACGAAGGATGGAAGGAAAGCGTGGAAGAGGACGACCAAGAAATAACTATCGAACATATTTAAAATACTGTAGATTACGTGTCGTTCCAAAACATCAAAGAGGTGCCTGGTATAGAGGAAAATAAAAACTCTTACTATAAGATTCGTCGACAAAAGAAAGCCTTTTAAATGCGAGAGAGGAATACTCACCAGCAAAACCTCCAACAAGATGGACCGACGACGTGACCAATTATCTCCCTACATTTATTGATGTGGAATCGGCTTAGGCCGCCAATCAGAAAAATGTCCATGCAAATAAGACCTTAAAAGACGTCGTTCAGCTCGGCTAGCCGAGTTTTGCCAAGTCGAGCCGAATCGAGCCGAAAAACTTATTTTCAAGTCTTAATGGTAAAAAGGTTTTTCTGATCGGCCTAAGCTGATTCTCGTTGCGGATAACCGATGGATTCAAGCGCAGGACCGGTTCTTGTGGCAAACCTTAGCAGTGGACATCTTGCGGCTGAAATTATGATGATACTCACCAAGAACATCTGGTAAGTAAGTGGTGGGATGCCGCCGTTCGCTCGGATGACAGTGTCCGGCTCCCACAGGGTATGCGACACATGCTCATAACATGTCACACCGATCTCACGACACGCGTTCTTGACGCTCTCGTCACGCGCACGCCACACCGGCTCACAATCCTGCTCGAAGCACAGGCTGTTGATACCTGGTTTCGGGAAACAAACCTTGTGCTCAGTTCAGGAAGCAATAGTGGCTTCGGGACTTAGTTCGGGGTTTTCTAAACTCAGCCTTAAATAGACAATCCTAATTTATTAGTTTGTAACTCTTTCACGGTGCAACGGCTGGACGGATGGGAATGAAAATTGGAATGCTTTTCATTCCGGAAAAATTAATTAGTTCCCGAGTAAATAACTTAAAAAAAAAATATTAATGTCAGGAAAAATCTTACACTTCTCCGTCTTTAACTAAGCTGTAGGCTTGTATTGTTGGATGGCAATATTAGTTATATTGAAAAATAAATATTAAATACGAAGAAAAAATCTATGTAACTCTTAACACCTATTCTGAGAATCAAGGTAGCCTACTAACTCACACCTCATAACTTACCACAAATTAACGTAAGTAAATAGTAGTAGCATCAAAGACTAACTGTCAAGCCACCATAACCGACACTGTCTTCAACAGTGGCTCATCAAATAATGTCCATGATCGTAAAAGAGAAAAGAACAATCCGGAAACAAAGCTGTAACGTAGATGCAACTCACCGAACTCCTCCCAGAAAGTTTGGATCACGTCCTTGGGCTTGCCCTTGATCATGATGAGCTGGCCGCCATGCTTGCGGAACTGGCTGTCCAGGTCTTCTAGGGCCTCCAGCAGGTAGCGCATGCGGTTATACCCTACCACCTTAGTACCTAGGAGTATGTAATATTTAAATATTTTTGTGCTAAGGAGAAGACAAGCGAGCATACAAGCCACCAGCACGGCTAGTACATAAAGGCGCGCAATTTAAGTCGCGCACGAGATAGCTACCCGTCATTGTCTAATTAGAACGGTCAGTAAAAGACAGGTAGCCTATCTCGCGACGTAACTCGCGCGCCGTCATGTGCTAGCCGTGGTGATAGTAAATGGGATATGAGACATTAGCAAACTCTACAATCTCAAGATGCAAATGCATTGCCAACCTAACTAATATGTAATGGCTCCATGCTAGTCATGTCCGGTTGTCTGAACCCACACCACAACACAATAATGCGAGCTTTAGAATACTGCTCGAGATCGAACATTTCAATCGCTTTTAATATTTCAAAATGTTTGTAGCACCAAGGTCTAAAACACATTGTCATTAATAGTCATTATAATATTACTAATAGCTCTACTCGGGTGTATGCAGACGACACGATTCAATCACAATTTGAGAGTGTCGTCTACATATGGCAAATACCTCGGAACCCGATGTTTGGGCGGAACCCTATTTTACCCGAAGATGACGACTTGGTAAGTCGATTTTTTGACCCTAAAAACCCCTATTCCGCATTTTTCATCTAAATCGTTTGAGCCGTTTTCGAGATACTTCTCAAAAACGATACGATGATATACTTATCATCATCATCATCATGTCGCCCGTAAGACGCCCACTGCTGGACACAGGCCTTCCCCATATTTTAACTAGCGACCCGCCAGCAGCTTTGTCCGCTGCATTTTTTTTCTTTCATGTCATTTAGGGGTATGAACAATAGAAGTTGGCCGATTCACACAAAATTTCATAAGAATAGGTCGAGCAGTTTCGGAGGACAAACTCCAAAAAGGAACGAACATTTTGACACGAGAATTTTAAATATTAGAGATTATATATATATATCCTATCCTATAATAGTATAGGATTATCGTTTACTTTACCTTCACTAATCTAATCTTCATTATCTAATCTTCATTTGTTGTGTTCCCGTGCGGGGATAAGACAACCAGTGAAATTACTAGCATATAGGCATTCCATCTTAATCCGCAGGGTTAGCAACGCATTTGAGGTCTTAGGATTTTAGTCTTAAGATTAAAGTAAAAAAAATCTATGACTATACGAAAATGAACGTAAGTGTCAACTTGCTGTCTAATTTTAGGACTTAATGGACGCTTAAACCAATCGCCACACAAATTTTCTTAATGTCGATACGTTAACGTTGCTTACTCGATAACCTAAAGGTGCTCAGGGAACTGCTACTGCTGATGGTGTTGTTCACTTACCAGCAGTCTCTCCATCGAAGATGAAGAGAGGGAAGAAAGGCAGGGAGCGGTCCTGCAGGGCGGAGTGCAGCGCCGGGTTGTCATGGAGACGTAGCCCGTGGCGGAACCAGAGCACGCTGCCACCGAGCATCGTAGCGTGCAACTGGAGAATACCAAGCCATTAGCTAAATAAATAAATATCAGGAGACTGGTAATGGCACCAGTGTTAGACACTTTAAGCTGACAGGTACCAATAATAATGATCAGTGATCGGATTTCCCGGTGCAACACGGGGCGAATGGCCTCAAACATAATGCTAATGTCCCGAGAGTGCGGGACTTATGTTGTTGTTGGAGGATAGTGAAATTATCTTATTTTATATGATATCAAATGAAAATACAGGTCAACTTTTGAATTAAGTGTTTACATTATTGAAAAACAAAACAATGTTTTTATTTGTCATAAACGATAATCTTTGCAGACTAATTAGTATGAAGTACATAAGTACTTAAAAAAATTGCAATCATCATCACGACTTAGTAAAAAAGTAATAACATAGCCGAGTCTTCATATCAAAACGCAAATATTTTATTGGCTGTAAAATGAATAAAAGACGGCAATTGATAATTCTTGCTGTTTATTTAATATTTATACGCATTTAAAAAATACTTATAACACTACCTATTTAGTCGCATCCTTATTAAAATAACGACTCGATATCCCGCGAATTGAATCCGGAAATCCGATCACTGACAATAATGGACAAAAGAACATCATACGGAAAATAACAAAGTGCAAAGATCATACGGTCATAAATGACTGTTACAAAACAAATGAAAAACCCTTATCTTCTATAACAGAAGAATCAAGTGTCCATCATTGGTCCTTGTCCATTACTGGTTCATACAGTGTGTAGGGACACCGTTTAATTCATCTCAATAGAGCTCATATGAGGCGAGTTCTTTTAGTTTGATCCGATAAGGTTGAGAGCTATCAATGATTTAAATAAATATGTAAGAAAAGACGCTCTTATATTTTTAGTGAGTGAAATTGCATCTAGTTTCATCTCTCGTTTGTGCACCTTATTCAGGGACACACTACAGTGTGCACAGCAGCAGTGTGTGTGTGTGTGTGTGTGAACCAGCGTTAGCATCTTGGCAGCCTACTGTTCGTTTAAGTATATTAAAATAATTTTAAATGTATTGTGATTCTATATTATATGGCATTTACGATGACAATAACAGTATACCGGGCGGGAGTATTTTTTTTATGGTAATGGCACACAATCTGATGGTAAGTGACAAGAGACATATGGACATTTACGGTTGTATTGGATAAAACTCATAAACTGCTCTTGGCTGAGACACCCGTGCACCAGAAATTACAGTTTTCTTTGACCGACGATTACTTTGATGTATCTTAAAACGGGCGTCTCAGCCAAGATGACTTTATTAACCTTTTGAACGCCAACGACGCCTAATGTAGTCATGAGCTGTCGTGCCTACAACGCCACCGACACTTGATAGTTGTCACAGGTACCTACAATTTAAAAGAGATGTTATTTCATATGAATTCAGTTAAATTTTGTATTACTTTTAATACATGTTTGGCGTGTGAGAATAAGGAAGAAGGCGTTGAAAATATTTATACCACCCTTACATTCACACGACTGCAATCCTTAGCCTGCAAATGCGTTACCGACACTGAAGAATAATATGGAATGCCATTTCATGTTGTATACTGCGAATACGTCGCGTCGTCTACCGCTATTCCCTAGGAAAAGTCAAAATTTTCGGGATAAAAAGTACCCTTTGTCCTTTCTCGGAACTCAAACTATCTCCATACCAAATTTCATCTAAATCGGTTCAGTAGATCCAAAGATTACCCCCTAGAACCTCACAATCTCACAAACTTTACCTCTTTATAATATTAGTATAGATAACTATACTCCCGTCGCTCTAAAAGACCCGTTTTGATAGCGGTCAACTAACTATATAACTTGTTTGGGGCATGTCTGAGGTTATGTTTTGTACTATGTTGACAGCTGTCTAATTGGGCATTTAAGAACGTCGCGAGTAAGACTTGTAGATTTAGTATTTTTAGTTGTAGTTATTTTAAATAATAAATTAATTTTTAGATACCCCAACTGATGAATCTGCATCTGCTTTTAGAAAATCATTTTCACCGATCACTTGAAACTTCCAACCTTGACACTGGCAGAATTGTCCCACTGGACAGTAGCCATATATATAAAAAATTGAACTTGAACTTGAACTTGAGTAAGACTTGACGTTACTTGACAAAAGCGCGTGGAGCCACCCCTACTTGCTTCTTTTTAATCCACCAGAATAAATACACTTTAACCGAACAATATTGTCCTCGCGTGTAATATCCATGGACTCATTTCTCTAATAAGTTCATGGTAATTGTCTAGAACTTGAAATTGGCAAATTACACCTTGTTAAAACAAGGAGTGAAAGCCTTTAAGAAAACTAAACATCGAAATTTGCTCGTCATTATGAAACTAATTAAATATCTGGCAACACTACCTGTTAAACTAGTCCGTCTAAATAAACATTCTACTATAGAATTACAAAACGAATTGTGTTAGGAATAGGTATAACCCACGCGTGTCACTGACAGACATTTCGAGAGAATAGAGACACCCGGACCCCTGCTGGCACCGCCATACCTATAGGTTTGTACAAACATGGAAATAGGATTTATCTGAACATTACATATTGTGACTAAAATCGAAAAGGGTATGCTAAGATGGTTTGGTCATTTAGAAAGGATGGATGAAAGAAGAGTTACGAAAGAGATATGGCGAGCGAGAGTGAGTGGAGATGTCAGTAGGGGACGTCCTAGACGGACGTACAGTGATCAGATTCGCGAGGTACTGAATAAGGGCCGAATCAAAAGCACCCGGAACCGACGTACGTGCATGAAGAGATTGATGAATGTGGAGGAAGCGAAGGTTGTGTGTTTGGATCGGTGCACCTGGCGTTCCATAGTCTATGCCTACCCCATTGGGAGACAGGCGTGAAGATATGTATGTATGTATGTACATATTGAGACTCCTTGATTATTCAAAGAATGATTTCATTAATTTGTTCATCCTTTGAACAAGATTTTTACTAACCAGCAATGTTTGTTCGTAATTTTCCTTCATATCAAAATCAAAGTATATATTTATTGCATGACTGTAGGTAACAAGTATAATATATTATACAGTGTCAAGTACATGTGTGTGTGTATCACTACAATCTACCATAATTATGGTGCACAATAATTGACATAAGTCAATAACAATCGATAGCTAGAAAGGTTACTTTGTAACAAGCTTATAATAAATTGAGTATCATTGAGTTGTTTTACAAGAAAATAATCTAATCTGTATATTTACGGAAACGTGCGAACATTGTCTTGCTATTTCAGTCGGTCAGAGTACTTTTTGGTCAACTAATAAGTATAGATGAAGATCCAAATCAACTAACTTATTACAACAGTTTTAAAGTTCCTGTCGGCTTATAAAGTTGTTATTGACATAAGATATGCGAACATAATATTAGGTACCTAACCTACTCGTACGTAGTACTATTACTTATTCTGTGCTAACGTGCACTGATGTAACAAACTCGACCTTCAGAAATTAATACTTCAACGATTATTTCTAATACTGCAAACTATACGTCGTATCTCAATACTGCGTTGTCGCAAAAAAGAACCACTGTGAATGTGAATTAAGCTTCAATTTCGATTAAAAACAAATGTGTCATAGAATCTTATAGAATTTAAGAACTTGCTTAAGTGTGTTTTTTATGTTAAGGAAAAGGCACACGAGCACTCAGACCACCTGATGGTAAGTGGAATCTGATTCTCAAGAGTATAATCCTGAGACCTCAAATGCGTTGCCAACCCTGAGGACTAAGATGGAATCCCTTTATGCTAGTAATTTCACCGGTTGTCTTATCCCCACACCGAAACACAACAATGCGAACACTGTTGCTTGGCGGGTGGTTAATAGATAAGATGGTGGTAGCGATCTGAACGGACCCTGCACAGGGTCCTATCACCACTAAGACTAAACTAAGTGTGCTAAATACGTGGTTGTTCTTTTTCTCAGGTAAAACAAAGCGATGTTTTAGATGGGTGAACTGAAATCGATTACCTCTTTCATTTTAGAATTTCATTCTTTTAAAAAAAAACACTTCTCACGCTTTATAATGACTTTATAATGACTATACGTGTGCTAACTCGATACACGAATAGGTACTACTAAAGTGACGTAGCAAAATGTTTTGGAGACAACAAATTACCTACTTATACATATCGTCACTACTTTAGAAAAACCTCGTATCTCATATTTCGTTATATATATATTGCCGTCTAGGTGAAAACTTCCACTTTAAATTACTAAACAGTCTCTCAACGTGACTAAAACCCGTTTTCAGAATCGTGAACGATATTGTGATTTATTCACCTCTTATAAGAATATGACTAAATACACTGGACTTTTGGACATAGACTTTTTTATTTTAAGAGTTAGTAGCAGAGTTTTTTTATAAATAAAAATGTATATCAACATCTTATTTATCGATATCTAATCCCTAGGACGTGCCCTGAGTTAGCACCCGTATGGTGATGAATTACTCATAATAGCCAATACCTGGGCCTCTATTCTACTGCGTTATAACGATATCGCGTTTGACTTGTTTTAGAATCGTTTATGTCACAGTCGCCATTATTGTAAATGACATAAGAGTTATGAAAACGTTGACAATACGGAAACGCTTCAAAAGCGATATCGTTTTTACCAGGTAGAATCTCGGCCCTGGGCCTCTATTCAAATGCGTTATAACGATATCGTGTTTGACGTGTTTTAGAATCGTTTATGTCACAGTCGCCATTATTGTCAATGACATAAGAGTTATGAAAACGTTGACAATGCGGAAACAGGTCAAATACGATATCGTTATTACCGTGTAGAATCCCAGCCCAGGGCCTCTATTCTAATCCGTTATAACAATTTAAAGCTTAATATTTCATAAACGGATAACTTAATGAAAAGATTTTTTTTTGCAACACACAATATTTTCGAGAGAACTACCTAATGACACATAACACTATGGGGTAGACGAGAAAACTACACTAAAAAAAATGTTTTCAAGATTTTATTTTATCACTTTGTTGGCATTATATGTATATTCATGCCAAATTACAGCTTTCTAGTGCTAAGAGTCTCTGCGCTAGGCTGCGGACGGACGGACGGACAGTCATGGCGAAACTATAAGGGTTCCTAGTTTGACTACGGAACCCTAAAAAAACGCCAGTCTTGCCATGAGGGTTTCTGTCTTACTACTTTTGTACGGAACCATTTTATCGTTTTTATACAAGGTTTGGAAAAAAAAACGAATCGCAGAACTTTTTAGGTTTGTAATGTTTCACAGAAACAAAACTTATTTCCTTCGGTCGGTGCTCAATTCCAACTAGCACTTGACTGGTTATTTAAGATCAGGTACCCTATTCTCGATGCACTCGAGATGAATGGGTCGTTACAATTGAGGACAAAATGACCTAACAAGCAGACAGCTCGGCAACAATATTCATAGACAATATTCATAGAAAATCTCATGTACTTACTGAATTGAAATAAAAATATCTAGGGTAAACCATACAGTTATTGATTACCCACTACATATTTAGAAACTACCATTCGTCCCGAAAAAAAACATGTCCCGTGGGATTTAGGAATTACTAATTGTAAGCGGACAAAGTAGCGGGTAGCAGCTAGTCTACACTAATATTATAAAGAGGAAAGACTTATATTTTTGTACGTTTGTGACGAACAAAAACTTGCATGTATCTAAAGTGGTTGCTGTTTATTTTTAGCCTATAGGTGGATGTCTGTAATTGGCTCTATTGTCAGTAAAAAAATACTGCTTTTATGAATTGTAATGTGCTGTTGATATCCCTAATAAATAAATAAATAAATAAACTCTATAACTGCTGGATCCAGAATGCTACATTATCACAGAGTAACATTAGGGTTTGTTTTATTTTTCTACGCATACGTAGTCGCAGGAAACATCTAGTAATATTACAAAGAGGAAAGATTCGTATTTTTGTATGACTGTAATGAATAAACCCAAAAACTACTGGACTGTGATCATTTTTTTTTATTTGCAAACGCAACAGGACACCGGCCGATCGGAGCTTTGACACATTATTAAATCGACTCAGACTTCAGTAAGTTCAAAGCTTCCAGAAGCTTCTAAAAGATCTCCTACAGACAGGCGCATATTAATAAAAATAAATGATAACACGCCATTGTCATATTCGCACTTTTAGAATTATAGTGACATAATTCAAACATTTTCAGATTTCGATTTCGAGTCATAAATTTAGTGCTATAGAGACCTAAGTCGAAATTCAAAATATTTGGATTAGGTCACTACAATTTTAAAGATGCGAATATGAGACCTTTTACATTGGATTGACTTAATTTAAAATGTAACTTTTAAGGATTTTTCTTTTCACACTTTACATGAAACATTATTTTAGAATAATTAAATTCCATCTTGTGTCACATCTGAATGAAGGAATGTAAACCTCCCCTTTAACATCACAGAACTCTTTATTCTGTCACCAAAATTAGATAAATATGCAATGATTTAAATGAGTCCATTAAAACTGGTTTCACATCAAAACAGCATTGTTACACAGTACGTAACAAAAATGTTTGTACTACTGTAACACGAATAAAAGTAATTTTACAATATTTAGCGAGTTCGCGTTTACAAATAATTAAAAATCTGCTTGGTTTTTCAACAAAGCATAAGGACTGTCCCTTGACAACTTACCTTATATAATTACAACAATATAGAGAATCTTACCGTTGAACAGCAACCAATTTTAAACACACTGAGTTTAATATTTCAAAGGAGTCCGGCTAGCCCGAGCTTCGGAGTAATACTGAAACTGTGGACGGCGATCACATTTCAGGAAAGTTTGCAATGGAACCTTCTAGAATTTTTCGCAACTTTTTTAACAACCCCTTCAAGTGTGCCAGTATTGGTTGAGCTCTGGGGGAATAGGATAATTGTTATTTGAGAGACAATAAATAAATTGGCCAAGTCGGTCTTGCGAAAGAGTCAGGATTGGATCATATAGAACGTTCTAGAAGCTTTTGGAACTTTTGGAACTTTTGGAACCCCTTCAAGTGTGGCATGATGGTTGAAGGGACAGGATATTCGTATGGTAATGGATGTATTTTTTTATTGTAATAGATTGATTTTGATTTAAAGTTTATTACTGTTGTTTTAATTTTATGAACGGGAGTTTTTAGTCGCCGAAATCAAAAACAATTGTTTGCCCGTTTTCTATAAAACTTACCAAGTTATTTATTTTTTACACAAAAAAATATATGAAAATGGTAAAAAGTTATTCATACATTTTTAGACGACTTTTACAGCAATAAATAGTATTTTTTTCATACCTTTTAGACGTCAAAACGATTCGTGAATATGCGATATTCTAAACCTCTTACAGCAAAATTGAGAAAACAGTCGGTTTCAGGTCGATTAATCAAAATAAATTAATAAAAATAAAAGGTAGCTCATACATTCCTTGAAAATCGAAATTATTTTTCACGTTGCGCAGTAAAATTTGTAGAAGTAAATTTTTTCAACTATAAAATCACGTAAATCTGCGAAATCAGCAAAATTTCCTATACGGCCTCTTAAGTAGAATGCTAGCAAAGAGCGCGTCGGTGGCCCAGCGGCTAAGGGACTCGTGATCGCAAGGTACGGAGTTCTAACCCTATTGGCCGATGATTTTAACCTTATTACCAACGCCGATGCCCTTAAGGTCAAGGAAAAATAATGTGAGGAAACCTGCACATACGCAGACGCGTTGAAGCAGTTTCGGGTTAGGCCAATATTTGTGAGAATGTCTCCCGATATTTCATTATTTATTGTATTTATTTAAACGGTTGAGCGTGGAAGATAACATAAGATAAGGATGCTCGTGTTTGCCAGCGACTTCTTCCTTTAATTGTTATGCCACTATGGAACCCTGTCATAATGACAGGCGTTAATCATTAATTTTAGCTTGCAATTTGAGTTGAAGTACAATATACAGGGTGTAATCAAATCACCCTCACAATAGGTTTTTTATTTTCCTATTCTGATCAAATGAATGACTCACCGTGAATATTTACTCTCTTATCCATTAAGGTTATTTATCTTCGTTTTCAGTTGAAAAAACAACTTACCAAGTACTTAAAAAATAACGCTTTATTGCTCGCATTATACTACCCAACTTCATTGATCCAAAAATTAATAGGATTTGTTGCAAAGTTCCCGGTTTACATATAATCAGCAGAATAACACGCCGCAATCCCCTTCCACTTAAAGAGTGAAACGAAACATACGCCGTCAGATACCAGAGAGCGTAGCCAAGATGCAAAAGCTGCTTGTTTTTCTGTTTTCTATCGACTTGACATGTATGCAGTTAATATGAGTGTTTAACGCCATCTGTCATCAGCTTGCGTCAATCCTTTTTGACTGGTACTCACCACTTCATCGAATTTCAGTTCATCAAATATACTCATCATGTATGTAATGTAATGTATGTATGTAATGTGTTCATCGAAAGTTATTTTCTGCTGAAACCATAATGTTTTCAGGGTATCTTAAACATTAATTATTTACTTTATGTATTTATATTTAGTTTAGTGTGGTTGACGGGTTAGAAAAGTGCCACTTCAAGTCTTTCCATGGATGTCGTAAGAGGCGACTAAGGGAATAAGGGCTTGTAGTACTTTTAGGCGATGAGCTTACAACCTGTCACTAATACACTAGTAAATTTCTTGGCCTGATTTTGCAAAATGTAGTTATAGAATTCTAAACAAATCTTTTTAGATTTGTTGGTATTTCTGTAGCTCTGCCTACCCTACTCTGGGAATGAAGGCGTGATGTTATGTATGTGTATATATAAATAGTTTTTATTTTAAAAAATAAATACATACTTTAATTGTTTCTTGTAGTTGTTTAGTTTGAGTTCTAAGCGAATTAGTTTACACCGCCTGCCATGAATTTGTGTCCTCAGTTATTTCTCTATCCAAGGTTGTCTGGAAGAGATCGCTATTTAGCGGTAAAACAGCCTGTTGTATAGGTACCTATGATTTAAATGTACTGTTCCGTGTTCTGTTTTTATTTGGTGTTAAATAAAGAGTATTTGTATTGTATTGTTGTATTGTAAGTACTTAGGTTAGGTTAGGTGTTTTAGATACCCTGAAAACATTATGATTTCAGCAGAAAATAGCGTTCGATCAAAGGTGTTGAAATGATAGACACGCCTTTTGACTAAGCCCCTACGCTCGTAGCCGATTCCGCGAAAACTGCCTACGGAAAGAGAACCAGCTGAGCGGGTGCTGGCACTGAATGTGTAAGGGCACCACAGACCCTCAGTTTACCTGTAGTCCCAAGTCTCTCGACCTGCCTGATCGACCGACCGCCAGGTGACGTCAATGCAAATGTATAGTGGATTTGGCTGAGACTCTGAGACTGCCGCGCGCCCAAAACTCACAGTCAAACATACAGTCACAGACGAAATCGTCAGTCGTAAAACGTAAGATAAACTGATAGTCTGTATACGTTGATATGACAGGATTAAAAAAAAAACTTGATCCCATCCCTTTGGGTGCCACAGATACTCAAATTAAACTTATATAATAAAGAATTACTTGAATGTTGAGTTTTTTAAGAAGATTGTTGTTTATTTTAAGCCGGACAGTGACGAATTAAGAAAAAAGTAAACATTTCGTGAACAAAAGGGTGTCCTAAAATTATAGAGACAATTTTCAGAGACAAAGCGGGCCACACAAAAAACATCAAAAAAAATGGATTTCGTGGAGACGTTAGTTCAAGAAAGCCGCAGTAAATAAGTTAGAAAATACCTTAAGCCGCAAACGCACCAAGAGCAAAGGCGGTACTGCATAGTAATCTATACCTAATAACGCCGCCTCTGCGCCAAGCTCTGGAAACGTTTATATGGGAACGTGCCGACCCCGCTCTCAGTACGTCTGTAGCTTTAATCACGTTTTTAATCACGTACAATCAAGCCACGTTTCTCAACACAAAAACCTCGTAGGCAGAACACCCACTTCGTAACCTCCACCTGCGTCATAGAACTTTGAAACGACTTTGTAGGGTTTACTTACGTCTTTTCCTTTTCCATTTGCTTCGAGAACTTCAGACAAGGAAAATGTCGAAATATTTTTACGTTTGCCCAGGAGGGGTGTTTATATAATCAGGTAAACTTTTAATTGCGAAACGGCATATCATAGGTTTCAACGCCACGTGACCGCTGCCACGTGACAGCCGTTTATTGCGTTCGTATTTCTCAAAACTGGGTCGCAACGGGATTTTTATATTTTTTTCAGAATGAGAAAGTAGTTTCCAAGTAATGGTACTTGTCATAAAAACACCTACGCAGTTTAATTGTATTTGCAAAGGGCAAATGTTGCCATACTTTTGGTGCCGATGACGTTGATTTGCATATAGAATAATTATAACTAAAATTAGTAATTAAAGGTCGAAATTTGGTCCGTGTATCGCGGAACCGGTTCGGCATAAACTCATATTAATCATTCCGAGTTTATCGATACTGACATTCCGATGAACAGTAGGATAATCGACAATATTATCTTGTAGAAAAATAATCTATCATTAAGAAATACTGTTGTTATTTTGTAATATAAAACTGTATGATTAAAAACTATTGTGGCATTGAAATTAATTATTAGAAACAACGCTCGCCAAATTGACATGCATAAAAGAACATTGACTAAATTTGCAATTTTTAGTAATAAATAGTGAAGAAATTATGCTGTTGCTGTGATCCGTATTTTCATTGAGACTATTTTTATTTTTTATTTATTTATTTGTACCACTTAATATTTAAACACCTGCAAAATTGGAGCATCCTTTTCGCATTCATTTTGTTATTTTGACGTCATCGGCACCAAAAGTGCAACCAGATTGCAGTAATCAGTTGAGTTCTTAAATATGGAATGCCTCTATGATAGTAATTTAACTGGTTGTCTTATCCCCACACCGGAACACAGCAATGCGAACACTGCATATACGTTGCATTTGAAAGTTAAAATATTGCGGATGGACATAGGCTATTTTTTATTAGTTAAAACCAAAGCGAATCGAATGCGGGACGTTAGTATTTAATATTTCAAAGCCTAAATACTTAGGTATCGCGTAATCTTACCTAATGAGCATAACATAAACACCCTGTATATCAGAGCTTAATACCTAGAGTTAGCTAAACTGCGTAATAGAACCTAGCAACGCTGTGACCTGAATAAGATCAATCGTTAACTCGGACTCTATTACAATTAGCTACGATTTGTTTTGCAATGAGGACACAGTAAGTAATATACATGCTACATAGTTAGCTCGTTAGTGCATCGACAAAATGTATCTTGCGGTTGATAAAGACGTTATTACATGGAGTTAAGGTTGGTTTTTAGGCGGTGGTCGATAAGTGCTAGCTTTGCGACGGTGCAGTTGACAGCTGCAATGGAACAATTGCATGCACGTGCAAACCTGTGCTGTGCATCGGTTATTTCGCTGCGCTGAACTCTGTTTAAGACTAACTCACAGCAGCAGTCTTCGTATTGTTGTGTTCCGGTGTGGGGATAAAACGACCGCTGAAATAACTAGCTGAATTCCGGTCAAGCAAAGAAAATCGGCCTTGTAAAAACGTATACGTGGAGTGAGATAGAAATTAAAGATGCAGTCTTCTTTATTTATAAGTATTTTCATATAAATGCTTCTGTTTTACTCGATTTATTTTTGTGTTCCATCTATACTCTGTCTACGCCTAAATACAAGTGAAGGTTAACTCATATTTAGATTCAGTACGACCGATGGCAAAACGAAAATAATTAGCCTAGTAGAGTAGTATAGTAGAAATTTTATAAAATGTCGGAATCCCTAGTAAATTTCTTAAGTGAATTCCGACCTACATAAGATGGCAATTAGGTCGGAATTCACTTAAGAAATTCACTAGGGATTCCGTCATTTTATAAAATGTCTACTTTAACCCTGCCTCTGCCAATGGAGCCTGCGGTCTCGGGTTCGATTCACGGTATGGGCAAATATTCGTGAGATGAGCGCTAGCATTTGTTCCTGTTTTGGTATTTTCTATGCATCTTCTCTACGGTCTTCTCTATATATGAAAGTTTAACAGGAAGCAAATTTTAAAAAGCAGACTTGTTGTTTTGTTTATATCGTCTATATATGTTAGTCACATACTATTTATACATATGTTTTTTTATTTCGACATAATATTCTTTTTGTTTTAATTTAACTACCCAGTGACACTCGCGACGTTATCATAAATCTAACAACACCTCGCTTGTGGGACGACATGTATTACTATCACTAATAGGTATGGAATAAAATAAATGACTTAAAAAAACTAAAAACCGTCTTAAAAAGCAAGAAAAAACTTCTTTTAAAAAGATTGGTCAGTCCAACTGACGTTAGCGTCCCGCAATATTTTCACCAAAAACCAAATTCAGTTGGACTGATCTTATTACCCCGTGTGGTTGCCGGGTTAGAATAGTGCCACTGCATGTCTTCCCGGGGAATAAAGGCTTGTAGTACTGTATGAGGCGATGGGCTTGCAACCTTTCACTAATACACCGGTAATAAAGTGCAAAATGTGGTTACAGAATTATCAAGAAGTCTTTTGAGAGTTGTTGGTATTTCTATAGCTCTGTCTACCCCACTCTGGGAATGAAGGCGTGATCTTATGTACCTATGTATGATCTATTACCTACCATTTTAATAGAAGTTACTTCTTGCTTTATGAAGACGGTTTTGTTTTTTTTTTATTTTAAGTCATGGTGAAGGCAAATGAGCACGCATAGACAATTAAAACCTTAACTTCGTCCCACCAGACTACAAACAGGGATATTTTAGTAGGTGAGAATTTGAATCTAACACCAAGGAAATACAGTTCAATTACCTTTGCTCTTAAATGCCATTTAAACAATTTAAGTGTATTTTTCAACAAAGGACTAAAATAAGCCATTATGACACGAGCAGTTGTGGATGAACTTCGAGTGTCATTATTTTTTAGTCTCAAGTTAAACACTCTGCTTTTCACTGCTATTGCGAGAAAAATAAATCTTAAATTATAATGTTGCTATTACAAAAACTTAAACAACCGTTGAAAATTTGTTTGGTAATTGTCAGTTCATAAAATACTGACACTTTAAACGTGTCTAAGGGGTGTCTAAGATTTATGTAATAACAGCGTAAAAGTTTTAACACAGGCACCTTAAAAAAAAAAACAATTTAATAGCGCTATCACTTTTACTTTCAACTCGTCACTGTAATGCAGAACGAGACAGAAACAAGGTTTTTTTGGGGTTACAACATTACAAATAGTCCATAGACAAAATTTCCGCAGCCCCAGCCTGCCCTGCCTTCCACCGCACACTCCGACGTCAAGGGCAACATGTACATCTGGCTGTTTATGGTTTTCTAAGACTTTTTATAAGGACATTAAAAACATTATCCGCCATTCATCATTATGAGTTATTTTAGATCGAGGGAAGTGAAAACAACTCAAAATTAACTTTATACTCACTAGAATATAGTTTAAAATTGCCATGATGTACCTCCTATAGCACACGGGGTCTCATGCATGAGGCTATGATTGCAATCTTACAATGACAATTTCAATACTGCTAATGTATTGCCTACTCTTAGGACTTAGATGGAATGCATCTACGCTAGACATTTCACTGGCTGTCTTATCTCACCGGAAAACAACAATGCGAACACTGTTGTGTGGTGGGAGGTAAAAGGGTAAACACAACAGCTTCTAATATAGGGTCGTTTTACATTTCATCAGAAAAAAATCCTATATTAAAAATTCAGTCAGTTTTATTATTTTTTACGGACAACTCACTCTTGACAAAAAAACTATGCCAAAAATGTTTTAACAAAAAAAGACCTAATGTTTCCTAACACAGTTTACCTGTATCTCCTATGGTTTTGGGATTCCCCATACGGTCCCGGTTAAAAAGTACACACCGTAAATACAACCAGCAACCCTAGTGTAACGCGTTTGTTTCAGTGCAGAGTGAATTTTGTGATATCTGTCACTAATAATAAATACACTGGTAAACATCTTAGCCTGATTTTGCAAAGTGTGGTTACAGAATTATTAACAAGTCATTTTAGAGTTGTTGGTATTTCTGTAGCTCTGCCTACCCCACTCTGGGAATGAAGGCTTTAAGGTATGTATATTCTGGACTTATAAAGAGAGTCTCCCTGTGCTTTTTTTTATTTAATTCTGTAGCTGTGTATTTAATTTTTTTTCTACATAAAGTTCAAAAAGGTTGACAAGCTTAATAACTTACATAATTAAAGAACTATAAAAAAATCCGGTTTATGACTGTTGAAACCTTATTTTACTGGCCATCAGATATTGTGTTTTTATTGTGACGTGTATTTGAAATTTTTGATAGACTTCATTCAAAAATATATATATTGGGTTCTAGGAGTATTTGTTTCATTAGGTTATGGGAAAATTACGAATATTCCTTTATTAATTTATATTCTTCTATTTAGTTCTATGATTTAATGTATGTTTCGCAAATATGAGTGTTCAAAAATTGGATCGCTTTAATATTGAAAAGTTACGTGGGCTTGACAATTGGTTGGTATGGAAATTCGATATAAACCTTCAACTTACCATGCACAAACTGCAAGATATTGTGAAAGGTGTCGAAAATGTTCCTGTACCGCTTAAAAAAGACGCGTCAGCTGAAGAAACTGCAAGTTATCACAAGAAACTTACACAATATGAAGAACGCGACGCATTACTCCAATATATCATTGGTTGTAGCGTCTCTACAGAACCTAAAACTCACTGCCAAATCCGGTAAGGAAATGTGGGATATACTTCAATCGGTATATGAGCAGAAGAATGATAGAAGATTAGACTTGTTGTATTGCCAGCTGTTCACTTACACGAAAGATGAAGCTGATGATATCGCTACGCACGTCTCTAAGCTACAGACGTTATGGCAACAACTTAATGATGAATTAAAGGAAGAAGGATCTCTACCTCAATCATTGTTAATGAATAGGGTACTGAATACTTTGCCCTCAGCATATCTTGAGTTCAAGAATGCTTGGGAGTCCGTGCCTAAGGAGAATAGAAGTATTTCCACTCTTATGGAACGCCTTCGTCTTCATGAACAGCGTCTTGGAGATCTGGATACCAAACCTTCTACCTCCACTTTTACGTCTGAAAACGCTTTTCTATCAAATAAAAAGAAAGAAAAGGTAAAATGCTCACATTGCAATAAAATTGGACATACTTACAAACAATGTTTTTTGCTTAAGAAACAAAAGAAGAGAAATAAAGATAACGAAGCCATACAGGATGAAGGTGATGCATTCCTATCTCGACTCGATGACTCAAACTCAAACTGGATAGTTGACTCAGGAGCATCTCACCACATCACATCGAGCGCCAATTGGTTCAGAAGCTACTCATCTTTCGATAACCCAAGAGCCTTGCGACTGGGCGATGATCGAACTATGTATGCATACGGCCAAGGAGTTATTGATGTTGAAATGTCCGTACATGGTAAATGGAAACGTGCTCATCTGAATAATGTTTGGTATGTACCTCAAGCTGGACAAAATCTATTCTCAGCTGGCTCAGCCTTAGACCATGGATATATGGAGATAGCTGACAAGGATAAACGTATCTTCAAAGATAAAACCGGTCAAGTTAAAGCTGTCAGTATCAGAGATGGCAGTCTTTACAAACTTTTGATGAGAGTAAGGACTGTTAATGCTTGTGTAATCAAAGAAGAGACTAGCCTGCAAATTTGGCATGAAAGACTTTGTCATCAAAATAAGAGACATGTTAAAGAAATCCTGAAACGCAGCGGTATAAATTTTTCACCAGAACAATCTGACTGTGATGGCTGTGTATACGGGAAAATGACTAGATTGTCATTTGGTACAAGGCAACATCGAGGCACAAAACCCGGCGATCAAATTAACGCAGACGTATGTGGTCCTATGTCTGAATTGTCACTTGGCGGAAAAAAATACTTCGTTGTATTTAAAGATGATTTCACAAAGTTCAGAAAAGTATATTTTTTAAAACAAAAATCCGAAGTAGCCAGTGTACTACCCAAATTTCTTGCTGAAATTAAAACAGCTGGTCATGTGGTTAAGGAGCTACTCACAGATGGCGGTAAAGAATTTAACAATGCCGAAGTACATCGTAGTACGGAAGGAGTTGGTTTACACCACCGAATGAGTATGCCGTATACTCCAGAACAAAATGGCGGGGCCGAAAGAGAGAACAGGATTCTTGTTGAGGCAGCGAGAAGCATGCTATACAATAAAGACCTTCCGAAGAAACTGTGGGCCGAAGCTATCAATACTGCGAGTTACGTACTTAACAGAACCGGACCTACACAAATTGAAGGGAAGACACCATACGAGCTTTGGTACAATAAGCCAGCTTACATTGAACATTTACGTATTTTCGGCACAGAATGCTTTATACATATCCCAAGCCAGAAACGTAAGAAACTCGATAAAAAGGCTATGAAAGGATATTTGGTTGGATATTGTGGAGATAAAGACGGTTATCGTGTCTGGATACCTGAGAAGAATGATGTTATCATCTCAAGAGATGTGTTGTTCAGATCTGAGACAGTTTCTTCTGACTTCTGCAAGTCACCTATTATTTTTGGGGAGCACGAAGATCAGGAAACATTTGAGGTTATAGAAAGACAAAACGAAGCTCAGTCATCCGATATCACTGAAGTTGAAACCCCTTCTGAACTTGATCATGAAACACGAAGTTATTATAATTTAAGAGACAGAAAATGCATTCCACACAGCTCCAAAACTAGCTGCTGTATTTGCTTTTCTGAAGATCAACCTCAGACGTATAAACAAGCTATGGAGTCAGAGAATAATAAAGAATGGTCTATTGCCATGAAAGAGGAAATGGATTCTCTAAAAGAAAATAATACCTGGATTCTTGTAAAATTACCAAAAAACAGGGAAGCCCTTAGCAACAAATGGGTTTACAAAATAAAAAAGAAAGTTGATGGCTCTATAGAACGTTTTAAAGCTCGACTTGTCGTTAGAGGATATAGTCAAGAGCACGGTATCGACTATCACGAGACTTTCAGCCCTGTTGTTCGCTGGGATACAATACGCACTAAGTTGAGCGAAGCAGCTATTAGAAAAATGTACATGACCCAATTCGATGTTAAGACTGCCTTTTTATACGGTGATATCGACGAGGTTATTTATATGAAGCAACCTGTGGGATTTGATGACGGTTCAGGCCGTGTCTGCAAGCTCATCAAAAGTTTATACGGCTTAAAGCAGGCGCCACGGTGCTGGAACAAAAAATTTTGCTTTTTTTTCTATCAAAGTACAAATTAAAGCAAAGTGACTCGGATCCATGCTTATTTATAAGCCTAGATCGGCAACTCTTCATCATGATTTACGTCGATGATGGATTGATCCTATCGCCAAACAAGACATGCGTGGAAGAATTCCTGAGTGCCTTGACTGCAGAATTCCAAGTTCGCACTTCCGAGGCTGGTTGCTATCTGGCTTGCAAATAAATCAACTGAATAATGGGTCGATATTTATAAACCAAGAAGCATACATAAAGACTATTTTGAAATATTATGACATGTGTGATGCAAACTCGGTGGTCATTCCTATAGACAAAAATCAAATGACGGATGATTTGAACTACTATGACAATGACACGAGTGTCAACAATTTTCATTATAGAGAATTAGTTGGAAAATTACTATTTTTATCGGTCGTGAGTAGACCAGATATTTGTTTTGCAGTAAATGTTTTATCGAAACATGTTGAGAAACCCGACAA
Source organism: Acleris holmiana (assembly GCA_949316455.1). Classification (NCBI taxonomy): domain Eukaryota; kingdom Metazoa; phylum Arthropoda; class Insecta; order Lepidoptera; family Tortricidae; genus Acleris; species Acleris holmiana. Next base: position 17,369,938 of record OX438770.1, read on the forward strand.
ACGCCACTATGCGATTGCTAAACGAGTCTTGAGATATCTAAAGGGAACTCAATGTCTTGGTATATTGTTTAAGACACTGTCAACTGAAGAAAATTCCTTCGTAGCATACAGTGATGCAGACTACGCCGGAGATAAGGATACGAGAAGGTCGACTTCTGGTTACGTATGTCTGGCCGCAGGGGGAGCAGTGTCGTGGTCTTCAAAAACACAGAGATGTGTGACTCTTTCAACGACTGAGGCGGAGTTTGTGGCGGCCAGCCTTGCAGCCCAAACGGTTATATGGCTCAATCGTCTTTACAAGGAAGTTCGAGGAACAGAGGTTATACCCACAGTTTATGTGGACAACCAAAGCGCTATCAAGCTTGTCAAAAATCCAGTGTTTCACTTTAAGACGAAGCACATAGACACGCGTTATAAGTTTTTGCGAGAGCTCCATCAGGACAGAAAGGTCAACGTCCTCTACGTACCCTCGAAAGAACAAGTAGCGGATACGTTTACGAAAGCTCTTCCAAAGGAAGGCTTTCTCACAGCACGATCTTCACTAGGTATGGTGACTAAGTCTGATCTGATGTAGGGGGAGTGTTGAAACCTTATTTTACTGGCCATCAGATATTGTGTTTTTATTGTGACGTGTATATATTTGAAATTGTTGATAGACTTCATTCAAAAATATATATATTGGGTTCTAGGAGTATTTGTTTCATTAATGACAAAAAAAAGGACCAAGTGCGAGTCGGACTGGCCCATGAAGGGTTCAGTAGCAGCAAGTCGATTAATGACGTATTAAAAAAAAACTACTTATTAAATCTCGTTCAAACCAATTTTCGGTGCCAGTTTCCATGGTAATGTACTTCATATATTTTTTTTAGTTTTATCGTTATCTTATTTTAGAAGTTACATTACAGGGGACACATTTTACCACTTTGGAAGTGTCTCCCGCGCAAACTACTCAGTTTAGAAAAAAATGATAGTAGAAACCCTAATATCATTTTTGAAGACCTATCCATAGATACCCCACACGTATTGGAGTGATGAAAAAAATAATTTGAGTTTCAGTACTAAATTTGGGGAACCCCCAAAATTTATATTTCTTTTCTATTTTTGTGTAAAAACCTTAATGCGGTTCACAGAATATATCTACCTACCAAGTTTCAACTGTATAGTTCTTATAGTTTCCGAAAAAAGTGGCTGTGACATATGGACGGACAGACAGACAGACAGACATGACGAATCCATAAGGGTTCCGTTTTTTGCCATTTGGCTATGGAACCCTAAAAATCATACAAGTACTTTTTCCACTTCATTGTTTGTATGAATATTTCTTCATTAACAACAGCCAACAATTTACTTATTAAAAATAAATATGAAAAGTTAATGTTATTATATCCAACTTTTCTAACTCAAAGTAGATATGAGTATAATGAAAATTCAATACAATGTTAGTTCAAATTACATTTAAATCTAAGAAAGAATAAAACAGAGATCAAAGTATTTTGTACCTTAGTCTTGGGTGTTTCTTCTTCTTCTTTTTTAATTAATGGCGGTCCACTCAGTGACTTCGCCAATGTCAAGTGAATAGAGTAAATCAGTAAACAGAATAAATCAAAAGTAAAAGCCGGGCATTTTTCAATCGGCCATCTTCCCTCCCTGAAGGTTACCGGAACCTACCCGTTGGGTGTTTAATAACATTATAATAAATCATTTATTTAAGACTTCTCGCAACTTCATAAACTACATACAACTGTTTGACTATTTATTCCCTTTAGAATTATTAAATTTTCTCTTTTCTAGGATACAAGCTAATTCTACAACCATTATAATAAAAATAAATTCAACTGTTTAGTTGTTGAAGCCAAAAACTCTTTGCTTTTTAATTATTGGTTAAACCATCGCATGTAAGGAGGTAAAAATATTATATAAAACGATGACAAGAAGTAGACATATTCTCAAATGCACAGCCTTATAGCAACCTATTCCAAAAAAAATAGTCAATTTTCTAGAAAAACTTACCTTAGCTGAACTGCTTCTCATTTTATGCACTCACTACGGTAGTTACTAGCACATACTTAATTAACTAATACGATTATTAAGTCGTACGTGTATTGTAATTATACATAACAGAGAAGCAAAAGAGAAACGCGATGCGAGATCGCAAAGCAAAATAGTTTTGATACTTTGATACGAATGATAACAAGCAGTAGTTTTGTGATTATGACCTTTATAATAATGAGATAAGGTCGAAATTTGTTAATAAATGTAAAACTATTTGCAAACTGTCACAGGTGACAGTACCATTTAGTGTTGCCATGCCACTTAGATTATTTTCTTAAACTTTGCAATTTAATACGACTTTGGCTCTGAAAGTACAATAAAAGACCATTAATTAAGAGCCTATTGTGCTTGAATAGTCTTTCGTTGTACTTTCAGAACCAATGTCGTATTAAATTGCAAAGTTGTCGTATTCTCTTCGCCTGAAAAGATGTGGAAAACTAGACAGTTACAAGCCATAGGTAAAGTACTTAGTATAAGTACTAGGTAGGTAGTTGAGATAACTTAGGTACAGTCGAGTTCAAAAGTATATATACACTTTAGTACCTTGTCTATTTAACGTCATGCTTAAACTACCATATGAAATTATCCAAGCGATTAAAGTGACAAGGTACTAAAGTGTATACATACTTTTGAACTTGACTGTACCTACGTTTATTTCACCAGCTACAAAAGAAAGTTCTCATAAATGTACTAAAATCCTAAGACAGCGTGTTGTATGTATCTTTATGAGATCATCCGCATGTCGCATCTTGTCTTGCTATTTCATTCAAAACTTCATACTGTAATTGGGTCAATCTAAGACAAAAACAACATAAGAAAGGCATATTACGTTTTCCTTCAAGGATTTTAAGGAATCTTGAGAATGCAGCTGTAAAGGTAATCAAATGATGGACCAGATTATTATAAGTTATCTTTATTTAAAATGATACACGAGGTACACACCCAAGTTGACAACACACAAATGACAGCTCCATCATGCGGCTGTCAAATAGTGATGTGCACGACAAATAGTGATGTACTACTACAACAACAGCATTAAGTCAATTCTTTGCGTATGGAGTCATAAGCAAAAGCTAATGTTCACGTGTCATTCTGACCTTGTATTGTATAGTTTTGTCAACATTTGCTATCACTGCTGAATTATTTAAAAATATACCGATAGACTTCTGATTTTGGTATTTACGGGCAACTTTGAAATGACGTTTGCCTTACGCTATTTAAGGCTTCAGTATAACCGCTTTTAGTATTTAAAACCTTCCAAAAATTACATTACAACATAAATAAAAAATATATTTTCATAGAAACATATCTGTGACTGTTTTTAATGATAAACTGGTAATAATTTAAGAGTAAACTCGTATAAAAAACGCAGGAAAAAGTTATGACGTCTAAGTGTTTTGACAGCAGTCTCACACGTATGACAGATGCATGTGACATTGACAGATCAAAATGTACACATTCAGCAGCTGATTATTCAGATGCGAGTACAAAGATAAAACGTATAATTAGTCAGCGTCCGCCGGTCCCCGTTTCCGATTGTGCACCCGGCGATTTCAGACGGAGGATGATATAGTGCTTTATTATACTTAGAACTATGAATATCGTTACTCGTTCCATTAGTCCAAAAGGTGTAAGTTCAGGATGGCATCGCTTTTTTTCTGTTTCCGCGCCAAATAATAAGACTCATTCGTAAGTTATTCTTATTGTTGACTGTTTTATGTAAGTTTTTTTAAATTTTATTGCGCGTTAGTAGAAGTTGTTGCTTAATGTCCATAAATACATGTACCTACTTACTTAGGGAAAAGTGAAAGTTTTTTCTAAGATATGTAGTAGTATGTATGGTTAGTCGTTTCCCGCTGTCTAAATCTTAATCAGATATGCTCCTACTTAGTTTTCAGCCCGTAATAAGAAGTTTATAATGAAATTTTAAATTGATAAAACTTAGGTTTATAAATATTTTGTTTGTACACAATTTATGGTTGCATTTTTTAGCACTGACTGTTCACTTAGCCATGCATAATGTGCTAATTGATAGTGCCTTCAATATAAATATCATTAACAAATTACATTTTGTTGATTTTCCTGTGCTTCACAGTTGACAGGCCAATTGAAATTCCATCTTTGTTTTAGTCTCATAAGGTTTATATTCCATTGCCATATTTGTTTATGTCTTAGGTCACCCAAGTACATCTATAACAAAACATATGTGGGTGAGAAGTGAAACAATGTATTGCAATAGTATAACTGCTAATTAAATGATTACATCTAGAATAGAATAGAATAGAAAATATTTATTTCGCTTTTTACATAGACAGGTATCTTTACATTGCGCACAATATAATTAAATTCTTAAATCTAACAAGAAGAAATAACAGTTCAATGACAGTGCTGCGAAAAAGGTATCTACTCAGCTATGTGTCGTACCACCTATTGGGAGTACGACGCTGATTTTCTGTGGACCCATGGACTGGTTTAGCTAGACAGCATACATTGCATTCGCTTTTTTCCTTCTAATTAAACAACAAGATTTATATTAATAAAGTAATTTGTAATAAGTGCTCTGCTCTCTCTTTCTACAGTAAAACTAGAAAACTTATTTACAACCAATTATACCTGCAGAAGTAGTTATAATAGAACAACCAAACCCGCCGACATTCCATACCTATAGTGATAGTTATAGTTATGCCTCGACACGGAGCCGTTTACATTAAACTTTGAATACTAAGTAAATGCGCTTTTAACAACATCTATATTTAAAGTTCATAAGTGTCAGTCTATAAGTTTTTTTTGTAAGTTTTAGGCTCTAGATATACATACACAGGAAATATCCAAAACTCTGTAATCAATATATTTTCTCTGTCTTTGCCAGTCATTTAAGTTTAAATAAAATATTTAAGATTTTAATTACACATATATAAATAGTGAATTTATTGACTGTACACAAATGCAATAAACATTTTAAAATTATTTTTTCAATGGTAATTCTGTGGACTATCCTGTTATCTTTGTATTTAAGTATAATTTCTCTGTTTACAAATGTTATCAGGATTAGGTCAAATTGTGTAATTTTGTAACTTGGTATTTATTTATTTGGCTTTCTGCAACAGGGCTTTAGTGCCTCAACAAATTTAGCTTGTTGACTCTACAAATACAATTCAAAATCATCAGTTAGATAATAAATAAACTTATAATTTGTCAAATGCTACTTGTAAGCAGTTAAATATTTTCATTTGTTAAGTACCAACAATGAGATGTGAAAATTTCAGTAGTAGACTTAGAAATATCATTAATTCTATACTAAAAGCTCTATGAAGGAACAAGGAACCATAGTTACATATGCACATACAGGGGCTCTATCCTATTTAGTAAAACCTTATTCCTTTGGACGTGTAATCATATTCTTAATGTTATAATAACTCTTTTTACTTGACAGTAATAGCGGCCATTTTAAAAACAATACAGCAAAATACCAGTACAGCCCGTAGTCTAAAACCTTCCTTCGGAGTAGAAGTGGGGTATAGAATAAGAGTACAATGTTTGTTTTAGATGCAAGCTGTTGGTGGTGGGAGGAGGGTCTGGTGGGTGCACGATCGCGGCCAAATTTGCGAGGAGACTCAAGAGGAATGATGTCATTGTACTAGAACCCAGTCTGGTAAGTCCCATCACTGCCTATTAAAAAAGGTAGTACAGGTATTATGCCAGTATACATATACTGTCTTTATGCTATGGACTGCAGATTAGCACAATCTATACTATGTAGACTTCCCTTATCCTCCTGAGACCCGGTGTGCTATAGAGAGTACATAATCAAGGCAATTTATTTTGAACTTTATCTGGGAGGCATAAGTTTATTTCTATTTGTTTCATATTTAAAAATGTCATTTAAGAGCCAGTTCCGTGTGGTTGCCGGGGTAGAATAGTGCTACTCCATGTCTTAATACACTGGTCAACATCTTAGCCTGATTGTGCAAAATGTGATTACAGAATTACCAACAAGGCTTTTTTAGACTTGTTGGTATTTCTGTAGCTCTGCCTACCCCACTCTGGGAATAAAGGCGGGATTATATGATGATGATAAGAGCAAAGATAATTGAACTTTATTTCCTTGTTGTTAGATTCAAATCTCCCTGTATGTAGCGTGGTGGGCGTCACGGGGTTACGGAGTTTCTGTTACCTATAGCCCGTTGGGCGCTAGGGTTGCGCGGCCCCGACTGAACCGGCTTGGCGCGTCCTGTTGAGTTTGCTTGTGGTGGCTCGAGGCGTGTACGGTCGAGGCACGCACACATGCAAGCCGCGCGATATATCTTTAATGTTTTAATATTCAAAAAACATCTGCCCTCTTTAATAAACAGCAGAAATGTAAAAAACACCATTGGAAGTGTATCCTTATTTATAGCTGCGTAATGTGCAATATGCTTTCACTAGTGACCGCCGGATGCGTCGTTTTCACTAATGCAAGCTATGATGATGTAATAGTATGTTTACGTATTGTTTTGCTTCAAGGTCGTCAGATTAACGACTTTGTTGCATTGTTACATAAATGTTTCATAAAACCTATTTTCCAATCACTTTTGGCCAGTTTATGTGTTTGTGTTTGCGAGCATTTATGACCATTTTATTAGCTATTGTTTCCATGTATTGTTAAATCATACTTATTCAATAGCCTTTGCCCGCGACTGGGTCTGCGTAGAGCTCGCTTTTACTCGACTGTGTCAAAAGGAAGGTTATTTTCGTTATACGTTTACGTTTTATATTCGTTATACGTTTTTCCATGAAAAAAAATCTATAAGCATCTCATTCATCTCTAGGACAATGGGAATGTGTCAAAATACGCAAAATATTTATTATTTCAATATTTATGTATGTATGTAAACTAAATACTGTAATGTACTAAAACAATTAAGTCACAAAAAAAAAAATACAGAAATAAAAGTAGTACAAAGACGAACGTCTCCCTTTAAGGGATCTCTTCCAGTTAACATTCATTTATTCGGGTAATCATACATAACATCACGCTTTCATTACTAGAGTGGCAGAGCTACAGAAATACCAACAACTGTAAAATACTGCTTGATATTTCTGTAATCACATTTTGCACAAACAGGCAAATATAAAATGTGTATTAGTGGCAGGTTGCAACCCCATCGCCTTACAGTACTACAAGTACAAGCCTTTATTCCGTTAGATAATCATAAAGAAAAGATAATCATTATTCAACTGTTACGTAATGAAGGAGAGTGTCGTTATAACATTCACGATTATCTATCATATCACAGCTGTTTATATACCGGTGCATACCTAACTTTTTATCTATATGCTCGAAAAGGTTTTACTATCAAGATCCGATTATAATGTCACGTTGCTTACCTATAAATATACTTCGCCTTTTAGAATTATAGTGACCTAACTCTAACATTTTCAGCATTCGATTTCGAGTCATGAATTTAGTACTATAGAGACCTAAGTCGAAATTTAAAATATGTGGTTGTGTTTAGGTCACTATAACTCTAAAGATGCGACTTGTACTATATCAATTGTTCACGGTTGGCAAATGCGCAACAATAGTCTTACTTTGCCAAACCGTCGTTCGTTTCTGGGGTTCGGAAGGTTTCGTTCGGTAGTCGTTTTTAGGGTTCTGTAGTCAACCCTTATAATTTCACCATGTCCATCTATCCGCGGTTAACACGAGACTGTTTGTAGGTACAGTCAGCATGACATATATCGTATCAGCCAAAGTGGCCGAATAGTTCGTCATACCATACAAAATATATGGTGTTACGAATTATTTGGTCACTTTGGTTGTTACAATATATTTGATGCTGACTGTACTACAGAGCTGTAATTTGGCATTGTTATACATTTACATAACGCCGAAAAAGTTGTAAAACAACTTATATGTAGTCGGTTGCCGCGTTAGAATTGTGCTACTCCATGCCGTCCCGTGGATATCGTAAGAAGCGACGAAGGGAATATGGAGTACTGTTAGGAAATGGGCTTGCAACCTGTCAATAATACACTAGTGAATATCTTAGCCTACTTGTGTAAAATGTGGTAACAGAATTGTTGGTATTTCTGTAGCTCTACCCCACCCTGGGAATGAAGGCTAGATTCGTCGGTTAGCTAACAATACCGCGTAAGTCAATAATTGAACGCACGATAATTAAGAGTTAAATTAATGTAAACAAAGTCCAAAATTATATACAGCGAATTTTGACTTGTGCGGTATTGTTAGCTAAGCTATTCAAAATTAAAATCAATCCGATATAAGATACATATATACATAACATCTGATGTTATGTATGTATGTGTCTTATATTGGATTAATTTTAATTTTGAATATCCTTAAGCAATTTCGATGACGATACAAATGTGATGGAGACGGAAGGTGGCCATAGAAACTCCTCAATGGCTCATAGATAATCTGTTGGGTGGACTTATTTGACTGGCCCTTGGATAGTTGGTCAGTCAGTCTTGGATGTATGTATGTTTGTACAAAAGAAAAACCAAAACAACACAATGAATAATAATAAAAAGATGTACAAAGACGAACTTATCCCTTTGAGGGATCTCTTCCAGCTAACCCTTGAAAGATTGAGAAAAGTGAAATGTTGTGCATCGAGTAAGCAGGTGTAAAAAATTTATTTAGAGCACCAAAAAAACAAAAACTGACCAAAAAGACCAATAAAAAACTAAAACAAAAAACGAATACATTCAAATACTTGCATAAATAGATACAAAGATATATAATTATACATCAATATACATACTTAAAGTTACATAAACTACACATATATGTGTAGTTTATGTAACTTTAAGTATGTATCAACATTTTTGTACAGGGTAGTCAATATTTAGGAGAAGGAGTCAAGCCAGAACTTTTTAATTTGCCTTTCAGGGAATCTACTGATTGTGATAGCCTAATGTAATTATTAGTGTTAATTTCAGTGTCTCATTTTCTAACGTCTCGTGTCTCCTGGCCCAGGACCACTTCTACCAGCCCCTCTGGACCCTCGTGGGAGCCGGCGTCACCAACCTGGCTACCAGCCGTCGCGACGAGGCGAGTGTGCTCCCCAAGGACGTGCGCTGGCTGAGGGACTCCGCCGAAGCCATCGACCCGCTGCGGCAGCGCGTCACCACCGTCGCTGGCGACGAAATCGATTACGAGTACATCGTCATCGCTGTCGGACTGGAGAATGATTACTGCAGGGTACTTATCTTTTTACAAGTTCATATTTATCATAAAGTACAATAATACTTGAAAGTAAGTTACATTACAAGTACTTAATAAAGTAATAAATAATAATTAATAAAGCTAGAACAAATAAAATAATTATAAACGTAAGGCTAATAACATTCAACTAAGAATAATGAGTCTAGGAGAACAACACGATGAGGTCTCTACGACAAAAGGCATAACTAGAATAATAAACTGAACCAGTCCTTGCAAACGTGAACAGACCGGACCCCACAAACAGCATCCGTTCACGAGTATGACACGTTTCTCAGCCACCACCTCTTTCAACCATGTGTTCGGGAAAGTGGCGACCCGATTAACGACGCCGTTCGTATACTCCATTCCATCTGACTTGTCTTATTTAGTGAACACTTTTATAACCCCAAAATGCTCCCTTTTTGCCCAAAACTACAATTTTGTCATAAATAAAACCATCCATGATGTAAAATCGGGAAAATAGTGTGTGAAATTTGGTCTCTAGTTGCTTTATTCACCAGAAAACGATATTTTAAGTCAAAAACTATGCATTTTGAGGTTATAATTTTTTTTACTAAATAAGACAAGTCAGTTGGTATGGACTTTATGTATTAACTTACGGGTCAAATCTTGCAATTGCAAGGAAGATTTGAACCATTTCCCGGGGACCGATTGAGCTGACATTTGGTATACCTACTTAACTTCGACGACCATACAATATTAAGCTATCTACTAGTAAGAGCTGATCCGATGATGGATCCGGATGGTGGCGACAACTTATTTTATCTTATACATAAAATGTTACGAATGGACTGTATTGCAACAGTTGACAACAGGATTTTTTTTAAGAAGATGTTCTTATAAAACTCGATCTTATAGAGATTTGTCTGAAATTTCAAGAGATTAATAGCTGTCAAAAAAATCCTCACAAAATTAGCTCCGGGCGGCAAGGTCTCTTAGCCTCATAAATCAAGTCTGATTTCCACGATTTTTGAATATTTTCCGTTTGTATTTTTTTTTTGGGAAAGAAACCCACAGACCTCGGTTTTCATAATAACTACAACTTTTTCAAAAATAGTAAATATCGGACTAGTTTTAAGGGAAGAGAACCGTTACCGCGATTTGATGGGAATATTCAGCCTCACAATCCTCTTTAGCATGTGTTAATAATTACTGTAAGTACATAAATATGCTTTCATAGGGTTTACGATAGCAATATGTTTACCATATATAAGCAGCGCTACAACAAATTGGAATAAATCCTTTTGACATTACAATGATGATTTCTCTCATAGATCCCAGGGTTATCCGAAGCTCTGTGCGAGCCTAGAAGCCGCGTGTCCACTATTTTCTCCTCCCGGTACTGCGAGAAGGTCTGGGAGGACCTGCAGTGGCTCAAGAAGGGGGAGGCGGTGTTCACGTACCCCAGCACGCCGATCAAGTGCCCGGGGGCGCCGCAGAAGATAGCCTATCTGGCCGACTCGCACTTTACTCGCGTAAGTATTATAACAAGGGTTGAGACTTTTGGTGTGGTTGCCGGTTTAGAATAGTGCCACTCCATGTCTTCCCGTGGATGTCGTAAGAGGCGACTAAGGGAAGAAGGGCTTGTAGTACTGTTTGGCGATGGGCTTGCAACCTGTCACCTGTCTGATTGTGCAAAATGTGGGTTACAGAGTTATCAGAAAGTCTTTTTAGAGTTGTTGGTATTTCTGTAGCTCTGCCAACCCCACTCTGGGAATGAAGGAGTGATGTTATGCATGTATGTATGTAAGACTTTAGGTGGCATACCGTGGTTGTAGAATCTATGGAGTCGCTATTTCCCAATTATTATCTACTTAAGTACATACCACCTTGACCTGACCTTCAGTATTGCCATATTTCGGAATTCATTCATTAATATTAATCAATTAGAGTTTTGGTATGTAAAATATCTCAGCCGTAAAAGTTTCGTTTATCTTGCAATATGACAGTACTGAAGGTTATTATCAAGGTGGTATGTACAATACAAAAGACTTTATTGAGCACCACATACATCAAAAACAAATGTACAAAACAACATAGTGAGTCAATAGGCGGTTAAAAAGCGATCTCTTCCAGTGGTTGAAATGATGGTGGTATGAAAATATACATACATACATACATAAAGTCACGCCTTCATTCCCAGAATGGGGTAGGCAGAGCTACAGAATTACCAACAACTCTAAACTTGTTGATAATTCTGTAACCACATTTTACACAATCAGGCTAAGATGTTTACCGGTGTATTAGTGACAGGTTGCAAGCCCATCGCCTAACAGTACTACAAGCCCTTATTCCCTTAGTCGCCTCTTACGAAATCCACGGGAAGACATGGAGTGGCACTATTCTAACCCGGTAACCACACGGAAAAGTATGAAAATATATGTGTATGTATTTATATAGGAAATAGCGACTCAATGGATTCTAGAACCACGGTATGGCACCAAAAGTCTTAACCCTAATTAGAACTATTAAACATATTACATTAGTTCCATTTCCATAAGTTCCATTCCAAAAAAGTGTACTTTTTTTGGAAAACGCTCACCTATCATAGACAAAGAACTTTCGCGGAGTAAACGTTTCATTTAACAGTTTTAAATACTACATTTTTTGGTAAATAGTACCTATTGAAAACGCTGAAAGTGCACTTAAATAATAGTATTATCGCCATGATAACAGTTTATGATTAGGTCGTATGTTTGTTTATATTTAAAACATGATTAAAAAAATACCAACATTTTTCGTGTGCCACTCACATACACGGTGTTAGGTAATGAGTGGATAATCCTTGAACTACGGATAGAGGGCACTTAGAACGTTATGAAAAAGCTAAAATAGGTCTAGTAAAAGTCGCACGGTTTTCGAGATATTTGGACTTTTAATCGGATTTTTTGTCACTTTTCCTTATGTCCGTGTTACGAAAAACCCCTAAGTTCATGTATTAATTCAATTTTTTTTTTCGTTGTTTCTTGCATGGTTAGAATCACTATGAACTAAGGAAGTTTTTAAAGCTACATGCCCAGTTTTTTTATGACAACTTTTTGAGTAAACGCACAAAGTTTGTTTTTCCATACTACGTGAAAAACAAACGCGGGGATTTCTTAGTATGGAAAAAGTAACTTAGTGAGTTTACTCAAAAAGTTGTCATGGAAAAAACTTGGCATGTAGCTTTAAAAACTTCCTTAGTTCATAGTGATTCTAACCATGCAAGAAAAAAATGAAAAAAATATAAATTAATACATGAAATTAAGGGTTTTTCGTAACATGGACATAAGGAAAAATTACAAAAAATCCGATTAAAAGTCCAAATATCTCGAAAACCGTGCGACTTTTACTAGACCTATTATAGCTTTTTCATAACGTCCTAAGTGCCCTCTATCCATAGTTCAAGGATTATCCACTCACTACCTAACACCCTGTATATTGTCTATCACCCTACTTTGATTTCGAGCACTCGAAAGACAAAAATTGACTCCCTGAACAGGGAGTTACGAAAGTAATATTTACGTTATAGGGATTATTGGAGTAACGTTATCTATCATTATCACTTCAATCGGATTCACTTTAAGTTTTAAAATAAATATAGTGAGTACCGAGAATGAGATATCGATTCCTCATGGAAATCCCCTACCTAACACTTGACTTAACACTTAACGTATTGATTTTATTGTGATTCCAATAATTAAATGTAAACTTCTAATTGATTATTTGGTCACCTGGTAAAATAAATAAATATCAGAGCACAATGGGAATCAGAATTAATGTATCATACTTAAACACAGAAAATATCGAAGATTTTAACAAATATACGCGGTCATCGCACAAAACTTGATATTAATTAAATACAAACAAATAACATTTGATGGTACATTACATTTTTGTAAGTGCTTCATTTGTTTTCTTTGATGGTTAGTCAGGCAACACACAAAATAAATAAATGAATATCTGCCCTTAACAGATATTCCAAGGCAGGGTCACTACCACTAGGCTTAAGACTCAGTTTTATTGTGATTTATCCCGAATGCCTGTAACACTTCATTGCGTCGTTTTAATAGCTCCCGACTCTATAACGAGAATACCAACTCGTCAATGTATTGCTACTAGCATGCGGGTGACCAATAAAACTGAGCCTTCATGTCCTTGTGGTAGGGAATGCGTGGTGGGTTTTAAACCCGTCATTTATACAATGCAATACCATTACTCTATTGATCATCGCATACAGACTGAAACTCAGTTTTATAAGGTCCCAGGTTCCATTTCTGGTAAAAAAAATAAACAAGGAAAGACAAAAACATGAAATTCTTACACGGTAGACAACAGGCGGTCTCATCGCTATAAGCGATCTCTTCCAGACAACCTTGGATAGCAGAGACGCAGCAACATTTGACATTTGGATTTTTTTTGGAATCTTGGATGTTTTCTTTGTATTTCTCTATATACGTATGTTTATCTTTGTCTACCCATAGTGCAAGCTTAGGTTGGATCTAGATCAATTTGTGTCAGGTGGTCCTCGATTGATTGGTTTATTGAAATAAATAATGACCTCATTATTGATGACTTAAAGCTGCTTTTATCTGCCGTCTAGCGGATCGATGTCATCTCAAGATGTCAAACGCGTTGCCAACCTTGAAGCAAAATATAGTTTGTTTAAACTGAGCTTAAAGACTAGAATTATCGATGCTATTAGTCATTATACCCGCTGTTTCATCATCGAAACCCAACCCGCGGAACCAAAACTACTCTGCAGATGGCACCGTTGCTTTATTTTATCTTGGTGAACGCATACAATAGACAGTAGGATAACAATAATGTTTTGATTGAAACAGCAATATAAGTGTAAGAGTTCTAAAACAAATGTCGCGGCACACGCTGTGCGTCCGATGCAGATATTTACATTACAATGCTTTGTTTGAAAACGAACTCAGAGTCACATCAAACAATATTTAAAAATTAATTGCGGCGAGGGTAAGAGTTATTTTAAAATAAGGAAGCTCTCTTTGTTTTTATACTAAACTTTCTTAGTAAGTGTATAATTACTAGTACAGCAGCAGAAGTAACTACGCAACCGAAGAGCTCAAAATGATCTGCACTCGACTCTATTGTCAGGAGAATGCGACGAGTCTAGACCATTTTGAGCATGTTATTCTGTTTAGCTACTTTTGATGTTGTCTGTACCCTATTAGGCGTGAAAGTCGTTCATTATGCCTTCTCAGAAATCAAGGTAGTAATATTGAATGGAATTTCATAACTAACTGCCCGCTTCAACGTGCACGCAAGTAGGACCGTAAAAATCGGGGCGTCTTCACTTTCTGTCACTTCTTTTGGTTGATGGCACGCTCGTTCTTCCTTGAGATCATTTATTTGTTACTTTTATATTTAATTTATTTGTAAGAGAAGTATAAAGCAGTAAGATCAAATCTCGTATACTTCTGGGTAAATTAAACTTTTATACACCAAGCAAAATACCGCGTAGAGGCTCACGTAGATTGTTTGGAGAATCGCTGCACAAGTCCAATCTGGGCCGAAACGCTCCGCTCGCAAGAGCTACCCACTTGTACAACGGGTTGTCGAACGCTGCAAGCCTCGATGTAATGCACGATACCTCACAAAGTTTTAAATTTAAGTTGCTTAAATATCTATCTGACTCACTGTCTTACTGAAGACAGCAAAATTCGCGCGTTTAATCCAACAGTGACACTAAATGACAAAATGTATATTTCAATAGTGACCATTATTTCCTTTTTTGTATGGTGCCAATGTTGGATTAACTGTGCGCAATGTAAGCAGTTTGAAATGTTAGCACGTATGTATTTGTAATTCAGTTTTAGGGAATGGAATGTACGTATCTACAAATGAATATTGTGTAATTTTGCATGCTGTGGATACCTATAATTAAGTGAGCATTATACGTATTTATGTTACAACTATAGACTATTTAAGATGTTTGCTACAATGTATCACTTGTTGGTAACCCTCAATAAAAAAAAAAAAAAATATATATATATCACTCGAGGGTAAGTTCAGATAACGAAACTCGATTAGTAATCCGTACCAAGGAGAGTACTCTATGCTGATTTTTGTGTTTGTAATTTTTAACGGCTTACATACGGCATATTACAACCTAGGTTGTAGTATATGAACACAAAAGCAAAACAATGTCAACAAATTAAAAACTACGATGAATTAATTAAAATTAAATTAATTAAATTGTAACCACAATAAAATATAGAGAAAAAAATATGATGTGGAATGGTATGAGGTTTTTGTATGAAGAGTGAGATACGTTTTCGGAGTTCCAATAATCTAATTTGCAATTTTATGTGAACTCAAATACTCAAATACTCAAACGTTTATTGCATTCCACAATGTGTTGGCAGTTGACAGGCTAACTTAAGCTATTACAGTAATAAATATAATTATTATAACTTAATTATGGACCCAGTTGGGCACAGCAACATTAAGGGAGGGCTTTAATTTAATAATCTTACATTGTACTTAATAATTATATTGCACATAAGGTATATAATTTAAATTAAGTCAAATTTAATTTGAACTAAGTAATTTGAACTTTGGCGCCTTACAAAGCGACCTGATTTCAGAGGCGCATGCGCTCTGCCGTGAACATCTCGTACAACACCGCCCTGCCCGTGATCTTCGGCGTTAAGAAGTACGCGGACACGCTGCTGCAAGTCGTCCAGCGGAAGAACATCCACGTGAACTACCAGACGGTGCTGACGGAGGTGCGCTTCGACAAGAAGGAAGCCGTGTTCACACAGAACCTTGGGAACAAGGTATGTCATGATGGGTTCACTAATGTTTTACCAAATCATCATTTGATAAAATTTCACGTCGCAAAGAGATACTTCCCGCCGCATTATTTATATTTTTTGTGGTCGAAAGTCTAACATAAATCTAACTTATTTAATAAGGCTACGTAACCTGGCCGACGTGTCTTAACAAATTTACACTAACAAATTTTTGCGAAATTAAAGTTTGTAAAATGATATAGTTTGCCAAATCATGATTTGGTCAAAAGTCGGGATACCGTTAGATGGCATAATTCTTGTTATGTATTTGTATATCGGCTTTTGACGACGCGTGGTATTTCTAGGTAAAATCATAAGCTTCAAAATGTATGCATATAATTTTCTCATAACTACTGTCACTTTCCTACAAATTGAGATGAAAACTAAACAAACACTTTTACCTTTTCATTCAATATCGAAGGCTGTATTTCAGAAACTACTTGATGTATCGATGTAAATTAAACACTGATGTTTAGGTAATATCATGTAGATTAACTTTTTCGATAATTTTCTCCTATCTGTAACAGTTTTTCTGTGAAATTAACAAAAACATGGCAAGGGGCACAGCGGAGGGGAAGAACGGGGAGAGGGGAACAGTTTGGCACACTGTTGTTTTGATTCAGCGGTGTCGAATTAGTTAGATAACATTGTTTACGAAAATGTAATATGATTTGCTACTAGACTCATAGCTGAACCCTTTTTTCAAGTTTTTGTTTGTCTAGACTACCCGTTAATGTCACAATCCTTACTCTCGCTGATACTACGAGTATAATTATAATAAATGCGAAAGGACGATTATTTGTTTGTTCCATCATTCATTTGTTTATGGCCTGGAGACGGACATTATGTAGACTACTTATTTATTTTTATCATGTGCAATTACACGGGCAATAAATACTCCCATCTTTTCTGCCGGTATTAGGGATACTTTCCATTACATCTGAACGTGAACCGCGTCTGTTCCATAAATCTTTCAACCTTTTAAAATAAGAACACTTTCTTTTGAACATGGATAACTTTGTTTGAACACGGAACACTTTCTTTTGAACGTGGAACACTTTATGCCTTCAGATTTTTGTGCAAAAGTACGACATTCTCCACGTCACACCGCCGATGAAGACGCCCGCCTTCCTCCAGGAAACGGGGAACCTCGTGGACCAGGCGGGGTTCCTTGACGTGGACAAGTTTACGCTGCAGCACAAGAAGTATACCAACATATACGGCATCGGGGACTGCACTAACACACCGAACAGCAAAACTGCTGCTGCTATTTGTGAGATTTTTTATTTACCCCGCTATAGAATTTATTTTAATGCTGAATTAGAAAAGTGCCACTCCATGTCTTCCCGTGCATGTCGTAAGAGGCGTCTAAGGGAATAAAGGCTTGTATTTAGTACTGTTAGGCGATGGGCTTGCATCCTGTCACTAATACACTGGTAAAAATCTAAGCCTGCTTGTGCAAAATGTGGTTTCAGAATTATCAACAAGTTTTTATACATTTGTTGGTATTTCTATAGCTCTGCCTACCCCACTCTGGGAATGAAGGCGTGATATTATGTATGTATGTATGTTTTATTTACTTACAATGTTTGTATGTTCGGTTCAAGTCTTGCAAGGAAGATTTGAACCACTTCCCGGGGACCGATTGAGCTGAAGTTTTGTGTACCTACGTAACTGCGTTGACAATACAATAATATTGCATCATCGAGCTGATCTGATGGGATCGGAAGGTAGTGACCGGATCTCCGATATACTTAAAGTAGACCTACCGTATTTAGAGTCATTAGGTTGGTATTGATAAGCCGTAAATGACTTTGCAAAAAACTAAAATCGGCAACAAGAGCTTGTCCGAAAATAAAATGATTGACAGAAACATTTTAATTAGGTTCTTAGCTTAGCTAAGATTAAAGAAAATCGGGTAGGGCCATTAAAGTGACAGATGCTAACTCAACATAGCAAATTCTTTGCTAACCCTAAGGACTTGGATGGGATCCTCATCATCATGACATGCCAAGTAAAGAACTTGCACTGCTAAACATAGGCCTTCTCCAATTTAATACCCCTATGCTAATACCATTATCGGCTGTTTTACCCCTCACGCCGACACAACAATGCGAACACTTCCGCTTGGACGCACAGTAAGATAGTGGTAGAGATTTGAATATTCTCAGCACAAGGTATAAAAAATAATAAATACCTAATTAAAATTTTACATTTCTGGTTTGTTATGTTTATCTTTTTTTTTCTTAAATCTTTCACCACATAATCATTTCCTTATTTAACTTCGTGAGACCCGGTGTGCTAGAGGATGTACATAATCAAGACAATTTAGTTTAAACTATATTTAAATTACCATAAAGTACATTTTGATTTGTTTCAAAATTGAAAATGACATTAAAGACAATGGAAATTGAACTTTACCAAATTGCTGGTAGATTCAAATTGTCACTTACAAAAATCTCTCTGTCTGTTGGGCCTCACGAAACGAACCTCACAATCACATAATAAACTTTTCTCAAACATCAATATGTTATTCCAGCAAAGCAAAGCTTCGTGCTAGAAAGAAACCTCCTAGCTACGATGGCCGCAAACAATCCGAAAGAGAGATATGATGGTTACGGCGCGTGTCCGCTCGTCACTTCGTACAACACTTGCATCCTGGCCGAGTTCCTGTATGACGGCGTGGTCCACGAGACCTTGCCTTTTAACCAGGTCAAGGTGTATTGTATTGAGTAGCCTTTTGTACTTAGATTACGTAAGATTTCACCCGGTGGGTATAGTGCGTATTTACCTAGGTAGGGGAGATGTAAAAAAGATTAAAGTTGTTTATTCAGTAAGTAGGCCGCACGGGCACTTTTACACGTCAAAACTCTACTGGTGCTTCAAAGAGACCACTGCTGAGAAGAAGCGCCACAAGAAACTCAACTGTCAGTCTTTTTTTTTTATATTGCTTATGACAATGATAGAACTTAACCTAGCATTATATTAATCAATTAATAAACTTTAAAAAATATATTACGAGTATGTTGCATAGTTAAGCAGAAAAAAGTGTCGAAACTTCTAATAAATAAGAGCAAATAAAAAAAAAAAAGTTTCGATACGTTCTCCTAAAGAAAACAGTGATGTGTGCAAAATGATCCCCTTAAGGGAAAATCTTTACTGCGCTCAAAGTTCAAGACTACAACACAAGATTTAATTTGATAAAAATAGTGATTTTACTTATCTTTGTAACCGCATACTTATTTCTCATGATATGTATGTAATTGATTAATTTTGTTATATTTTCTAAAAGTTGAGTATTTGTACTCATGTATAAAACGATCCCTGGGCTTCGCAAACATTTTAAATCTTGAGTTACATTGGGATCATTTCACCTCAAACGACAAATTTCAAAACATCGATAATAATATGTGCTTCAAATAGAACGCGTGGTATTGAAACGTTGCTTAAAATATAGCTGAACGTTAATGAAATCCGCGAATAAAAAATAATTCTGTAAAACTTAGCGTGTAGAAGGTAATGAAACTAAAAAAATGTCTTAACTTAGGTTACGAGTAGAAGCAATTTTTTTTCTAATAAATCCACGCTAATTGCTCACATCGCCATGACACTCTGAGAGGCAACTGGTGGGGATTGTTGCATATTTGGATAGATATCGTCAATAGTCACTCGTATACGAGGGAGAATCATTTTACCTCGAGGGATCATTTTGCACACATCTCCCCTAATACCTTTAATATTTCATCGGTATTCACCTATAGAGACAGATGCGTATATAATACTTGTAATATACTGCTAGTATTTACCTAACGCCTACTGTAGGTCTACTCATTAAACCCACCGGATACAAACAAATTCAAGTTTAAAAAGTGTCATCTAGCTTAGGGTCAGTAGTTAAACTAACCAATTGTAAAAAATCGTTACTAATGGTTAAATCTCAAGGAAATTTCGATTCTTTTTTCGAATTTCAACAATTAGTTGAGTTAACTACTGATCGAACAACAGGCCCTTAGTTTTGTCACTTTGTTAATTACACACAGATTTCATCCCGGCGTTGTGTCAGCCAAATTCGCGAGGTAAAATCAATTAAAGTAAAAAAAATAGAACTTTGTATAGTTCTATGTAGCTATTATTAAGTGCTTAGGAATTTGGCGTCTGTTTAGATTTCAATTCTTTTATCAGCGACGCCATCAACTCCTGACGTTTTTTGTATCGAACTTGGCCCTTTTTCACTTTGTAAAAGCTTTAACTATGATTAGTTATTAAATATATATTGGGCTATTTAGTTGTAATCGTCCTAGAGTTCGTTCATCTTGTTTAGCAGTCATAAAAAAACAAAGAAGTAAAGCCTAGCCTGTTGAAGTAAACTATGTTTTTATTGATTTATTATCAATTTTTATGCTTTATCAAAATAATTTTATTGATTACTACAAAATATGTGCCATTTTTATAATACCGTGTAATCAGTTTTTTTTTCGGATATGACATAAATTTCCCTCTTCATGGTTGGAATCTATCCATTGAAATTATTTCAAATTATTCAATAGTATCTTATTCATAAAAAAATGCGCGTATAATTATTAATTTATAAATGTTTCACAGGCTTACGAGAGCGTCCTCGGGTATTACATGAAAAGGCATCTCTTCCCGTTCCTGTATTGGAACTTGATGCTAAAAGGACGATACCATGGGCCAGAGGCTATAAGAAGGATCGTGAACCCGTTCGCAAAGTAACCTAATCCCTTCGAGGACTATTGTCCGAGTAAAACCGTTAAGTGAAGGTAATGTAAGCGTAAAGGCATCGCGCTGCCGATAGTGGATGAAGAGATTAACTTGTTAAATGTTCAGCTATCGGAATAGGTAGTGTTGTTCCTAAAAAACTTGCTGATAATACTGCTTTGTATTCTAAAATAATCCTGAGAATATGCTGTATTGTGTAATTTGTATCAAACATCGATTAATGCAAAAAAACTTCTGATGTAGGTAAATAAGCACGACTTATTTCGATCACTGAAATGTAACGACAGTGTAGAAATAGTTATTAATGCGGTTTTGATCATCTTTAACCCATTATTTGGCAACACTGGAAAAAAACAAGATTCGGACAGCAGAAGAAACTGAAGAAAAAACAGTGGTTCGGATTGACGAATTAAAGGTTAACGTATGTTGAAGATAAGGTTCTTCTCGTAATAAGAAGCCACGATTGGTTGATTTTCAAGGACATACTCGTTCTAGCCAATGCCATTCTTCTGTCGCTTTATATGTTTTATTTACTCATTTAGATTAAACTCTTTAACTTTTGTTTACCAAAGATTTTTAAATTTGATGTTTATTTTTATTTTACTATGTTTTTTTGTTTTTGTATCAAGTAGGTACTGTATACCCTTGTTATTGTTGTAGCATCATACATTTTTATTTACATATATTTCTTATGTTATTCCAAAATAACTTTTACCAGAGATTAAATCATACTAATTTTTAATGCTTTCTAAATTTACTTACATCTCTTTAATGTAAGTAGTTAATATTTATGATACTTGGAGTAACATTAACCTTTGTTATTTAAATTTGAATTTCACGTAATAGATTTATGTAAATACATTGTAAAAATAAAAATGGTTTCTTTTTTATTGTATTTTATTTTTACTTAACCACCGAATAGACTGTCAATAAAAAATGCACAAGTTGACTGCCATCCTACTCTAATTTGTAAGGTTAAACACATTAAAATGTATCTGCTTGCTCTAGCACAAATTAAGTACCCCCCACATCCACCTATTATTTAACTGATTATAAACTAGGTGAATTTTTCCTCGTCCTAGCATTTTTAAACAGTTTCCGATTCCTGCCGGATGTCCTCTATGAAGGACATTTTTGTATGGATAGTTTGAATTACCGAGCAGAACGTACTAAATCTATTTGTCCTTAATACCAAGCAACAGTGTTTGCATTGTTGTGTTCCGGTGTGGGGATAAGACAACCGGTGAAATTACTAGCATAGAGGCATTCCATCTTAGTCCTCAGGGTTGGCAACGCATTTGAGGTCTTAGGATTATAGTCTTGAGAATTCAAATGTCTATGGGTCTCAGATTCCACTTACCATCAGGTGGCCTGAGTGCTCGTGTGCCCTCTCCATAACATAAAAAAAGAACATTCGGCAAGACAAGGAGGTGTAAAGGGGCAAAAGCCGAAAAATCACTTTTTTTGTTGTATTTAGTATCTGCCTAATAATATAGAATATATGTTTGAAACATTCAATTTACTTATTCAGGACGATTTAAGTTACATTTGGATTATTGACGTTTAGGCGACCAACTAGATTTTGTTTGTACCTGCATTAAAACAAGGTGACATTAAGTCCCGTATAAATTCAATGTTTCCAGTAGATATTCTGGCCTATGTCTGATTTCAAATGGCTGTAGTATTAAACAAAGTGAACATATTAAAAAGTATTCTTTTTCGGTTCAACGGCAGACTCTCTTCGTGTTATAGGGGCAGTCGGTACAAGTAAGTTGATGGTTTGTTACTTTTGTTAACTCTTGTTTTTTCGGAAAACGGTTAAGGTTATCTGGAGATTTATTATTTATTAATTTATTACCCATAGTACAAGCCTAGAGCTTAGTTTGGGACTAGGTCGATTTGTGTGAACACTCACAATATTTCCCGCAATATTCATTCATGTTACTTATTTATAGAAGTACGATTATCGTTCGATTTTCTTACAGTGTCACGATATTCACACATATTTGTAGTGAATGGGACTTAACCCCTCGTATGTTTAGAGTCAGATCTCTTCAAAATTTGAATATCTTTTTGTATTTTTAAGCATTTCACCTAGAAGTAAATGTTTTCGCTGTCTAGTTCGTACCCATAGTAGTTAACTAGCTAAAGCTTGAAGTTGCTGTACGAATATGATTGTTTATTTATTATTACCTATTTATACTCATCATTTTTCTACGATTCTTTTTCCATTAGTCATCTAATAAAATAAATGTATTTGTCAAATAAAGGTTGAGTTTGAGTTTAATGACCGATTTTACCAACCAATTTATCAAAGTATTAATTTATATTAGGCTTCTAGTAATTATTGCATTGTAAGTAGATGTAAATTGTTAATTGTCGGCGGCGGCACCGGCGGCTGCAGCATCGCCTGGCGGTTCGCTAAGAAACTCAGGGACAACGAGATCTGTGTGCTGGACCCGTCTGAGGTGAGAATGTCACTATAAGTATATTGAAAAATAAATGGTTTTACCTAATACTAAATACGTGGGTCTGATGGCTTGTGAAGTTAGGATTATTTCAATTAGAGATATTATTAACAGTTTTTTTTAAAGTTGAGCGTTTTATAAAGTGTGCAAGCTTCTTGAACATGTGACCTTGACTTTTCACAGTAAATTGAACTCTATTTATATGCGCCTACCTTCCCCTACTACAAAACTCTATGTTCAAGAAGTTTGCCGGCAACTATACCTTATACCTAGATGGTAAAATAATTCCGTGCATGGCGCGAATATACGTTGATAAATGGAGATGAAAAGTTAGTGAACAAATTGCACATAGTTTAAATTACTTTATTCTTTTCAACGAGTTATTAACATATTCACGCCAGCCACGAAATTTATCTTTCGATTAGAATATTATGGATTTTTCGCCAAGTAAACGTTGGAGATGCTCAAGTCACTCTAGAGGTCGCTCTTTGTACGGGTTCATTTCCCGTTATTCGAAAAAACCTAGGGTAGATTACATCAAAGTCGAAAGCTACGCGTGAATAAATAAACTATTTAGGAATGTAATAAAATGTACAAAAGGAAGCTTCTTCGTATACCTCCTCCGGTTTGGCCCCTATTGCAAAAAAATATAATTTAGAAAGTTCCTTTAGACAAATTGACCAAGGCGTAAAATTCCTCTTTCTAGTTCCACTACTATCAACCCTTATTTCCCATGGTGGCTGCCGGCATCAAGCCGTTCTCGAAGAGCCGCAAGCCGTTAGGCTCAGTGCTGCCGTCTAGCGTGTATTGGATGAAAGACTACGCCCAAGAATTCGACCCGCAGAAGAATGTTGTGCTTACGCATAAAGGGGACAAGATATACTACCAGTTCTTGGTGGTTGCCATCGGTATGATGAATGATTATTATAAGGTAAACTTGGTTATTATTGGTTCTTTATTTATTTAAAAAACGATTGAACAAGGTTGCATCGAAAACGATTGAAATACCAGATCCGTAGAAAACTTTCTACCTACATCTGGTAGGACGGAAGTTTAAACATATATCCTTACCCAGGCGGCAGCGTGTTCTGTGTGCAATGTATTTGTAAAGTATGATTGTTTCTGGTCAGACCATTTCCCGCTAATCATTGAATGTGATTTGGAGGTCTTGATACCTAAAGTACAGGGTAAAGGAAAATCAATAAAAAAGTCAGTTTGGGGGGAAAGGACGGAGAAACAAATCGCACTTTTTGCACGTGAGGCTCACGTGAGATTGAGGTGTATAGATTTTAATGACAAATTTACCTATTGTGCAGATCGTTATTGTAACAGTCCGGGTCACAGGCGTATTCTTGATGGGATTTATAACGACATCGTAACAGCGTTATGTGAGGCAGCAGTGTGTGAGAGTGTCAGCATGCGAGGTGGGGGGAGGGGTCCTCGTGTGATGGGCTGGATGGAACACGTAGCCGATGCTCACCGGGTGGCCAGGTCCAGGTTTGTGGAATGGGTGTCGTGTGGGAGACCTAGGTTGGGCATAGTGTATGAGGAGATGTGTGACAGCCGAAGGGCGTTTAAATCCAGATTAAAGTGGTGTCAAAACCACGAAAATCAATTGAAAATGGATGCCCTTGCAAAACAACATTCCAAGGGTAACTTCCGGGGTTTCTGGCGGGAGACGAGTAAGGTGAATGTGCGGCCTGGCCTTCCGACGAGCATCGATGGTGTGAGTGACGCAAAAGAAATAGCTACAATCTTTAAGGACTATTTCTGCATACAGTCCCCGTTGGGCCCGTGGCGGGAGATGCTGATGCTCGGACCCGTAATGAGGTAGTAGGAATAAGATTTACAGCAAAGAATGTCGCTTGTGCCATAAAGTCCATTTCGCGCGGAAAATCTCCAGGTCACGACGGTCTGAGCATCGAGCACCTCCAACATGCCGGACCACACATGGCGAGAGTCCTAGCTATGTTCTTTAACTTGTGTATGAGTCACTCATACATGCCCACTGACATGTTAAGGACGCTAGTAGTGCCCGTGGTGAAAAATAAAACCGGGAACCTAACGGATAAGAGTAACTACAGGCCCATCTCTCTTGCCACGGTCATTGCAAAAGTATTTGACGCTATGCTTAATACACAGTTAAATAAATACCTAAAACTGCACGACAACCAATTTGGGTTTCGACCTCATTTGTCCACAGAAAGTGCCATACTGTGTTTTAAGCATACCGTCAGTTATTATACTAGTCGTGATACACCAATATATGCGTGTTTCCTTGACCTGTCTAAGGCGTTTGACCTGGTGTCCTACGAAGTACTGAGGAAGAAACTCGAGTCAATCAACTTACCAAATGAACTAATAGGCATCCTCGAGTACTGGTATGGTCACCAGGTCAACAATGTTAGATGGGCAGGCGTAATGTCCGATGAGTATGGGTTGGAGTGCGGGGTGAGGCAGGGTGGACTGACCTCTCCTGCCCTCTTTAACCTTTATATGGACGCACTGATCGTCGCGCTTAGCAGTCAGCATGTTGGTTGTCATGTGGACGGTGTCTGCGTCAACAATCTCAGCTACGCAGACGACATGGTGCTGCTGAGTGCGTCGGTCTGTGGTCTCAGGAGACTGATGAGGACGTGTGAGGAGTACGCCTTGAGCCACGGATTGTCGTATAATGTGGCAAAAAGCCAATACATGGTTTTTGAGGCCGGCAGTAACCGGCCGACTATCGTACCGCCTGTCATGCTTAATGGAGCCGTACTGGAAAGAGTTTACAGGTTTAAATATCTAGGACACGTGGTTACTGCTGACCTCAAGGATGATGGGGATATTGAACGGGAGCGAAGAGCACTGTGCGTACGCGCAAATATGTTGGCACGTAGATTTGCACGGTGTTCCGGTGACGTGAAGTTAACGCTTTTTAAAGCATACTGCACGTCGCTGTACACGTGCGGTCTGTGGGCGAACTACACGCAAAAAGCGTACAGTGCTCTTCGCGTCCAGTATAATAACGCGTTCAGGGCGGTGATGGGGCTGGCTCGCTACTGCAGCGCCTCGGGCATGTTCGCGGAGGCGCGCACGCCGTGCTTCCACAGCACCATGCGCGTGCGCGCGGCGGCCCTGGTGCGGCGCGTGCGAGCCAGCCTCAACACCGTCGTGGCGATGATTGCGGACAGACTGGACTGTCCATATATCATGCACTGCTGCGACAGGCATGCTAAGACTGGCGTGGGATAGGTTAAGTTATTTGTAAGCAATTAATATGAGCCTTGTGTTGCTTGAAATAAATGAATTTTGATTTTTGATTTTGATATCCCGAGGAAAAGCATTAATTACATTTTTCTGTTTGAATGAAAATAAGGTCAAGCATCAGCATTAGCATTGTAGTTGCGATGTGGGGATAAGACAACGGGTGAAATAACTAGCATGTTAGAGATAGCATTCCATCTTAGTCCTCTGGTTTGGCAACGCATTAGTAGTTTAAGTATTGCAGTCTTTCCATTGTAGTCTTTCAAATGTCTATGGGTCTCATAACTTACTCTAACTTAACCATAGACGATATGACGTTTCAAAAGTGTTTATTATTTGTAAACCTACTTGAATAAAGATTATTCTGATTCTGATTCATCAGACGGCCTGTGTGATCATTTGCCTTCTCTATGCTCACACTCTACTGGTTGTCTCCAGATTCCAGGGCTCAAACCAGCTCTGGACGATCCCAAGAGCCCCGTCACCACGATATACTCGGCCGAGCACTGCACCAAGACCTGGTCAGCCATTAAACAAATGAAGGGTGGCCATGCCATCTTTACTTTCCCTGCCGCAGGCGCAAAGTGCTCGGGGGCTGCGCAGAAGATCATGTATTTAGCTGATGATTATTTTAGGAAGGTAGGTTTAGCATACGCTAAGGCCGTTTGTCCACTGCACGCTGTCAACGACACGACAACGATCACGATATTTTAATCCAAAAATTGTCGGCCGGGATGCCATAGTAAATGTATGTGCCGGTACTTCGCAGCCGTCATCTCGTTATCGTTATCATGTTGTTGACAGCGGCGGTGGACAAACAGCCTAAGTAGCATATTATTGTGTTCCAGTATTTTTACTGTGTGAGCATGTCATAACCGCCTCCCAATAAGGGATCTGCTTTACAGTCATTCTGGTATAGTATAATGACTATTTACCTACTTAGTTTTTAACCGTGACATTTATGTATAAGTTCAAGTTTGAGCAGGAGCTTCAAATACAATTCTAAAGCAATTAAAGAGGGTTCAGTTTATGTATAAGTTCAAGTTTGAGCAGGGGCTTCAAATACAATTCTAAAGCAATTAAAGAGGGTTCAGTTTATGTATAAGTCCAAGTTTGAGCTGGGGCTTCAAATACAAATCTAAAGCAATGAAAGAGGGTTCAATTTTGGTTTTTGAACAATGTCTAAATTATACAGGACATTACAGGGTTCATTTGCCAAGGTGGGAAGGATCAGGGGTTGATTTTTGAATGTCGCTGACGACGAATTAGTAACTTTAAAATGGATTTATGGGGGGCCCACTAGTACCTAAACAAAATCATTTTTTTCAGTGAGTATAAAAAATTGAACCCCGCGATCAAAGTAGTGAGTAAGTAGTAATATTCAGTCATTTTTAAGCTGCTATTAGTTTAGGTATTATATAAGTAAGAAGTGTGTTGTGTTTATTATTTTGTCTTTACAACTACGAAAACTGATCTACAATGAGGCCATGAAGACTCTAGGAGTCGCATCAAAATTACGGACGGAATAGCGGGATAGGTAGAATAGTATTGTCTAAGTTTAAAAGTCCCTGGAACTGGATTCAATTCATTTCACAGAAGAAAATCCGAAACCAAACCAACATAACCTACAATACTGGATCTGACGAGATATTCGGCGTACCCAAATATGCGTCGGCGCTGAATCGGGTCGCACATGATCGCCGTGTCGCCGTCAACTGCTGCTGCGAGCTGGTCGCCGTCATGCCGCGCCACGCCGTGTTCACGGACCGCAGCGGGGCGGTATGGTGTCTTAAAGATATGTATTACCAGAGGCGTTTTTTTGAGAAGGTTATTTACTAGGTTAACCTAACCTAACCTAGGTTGAGTGCACATTTGTTAAAGTCGGTAGTGTTCCGTGATCTGGATCTCAATAAACATAACGCCTATGTTGATCATATTTCCTTGAGACTGTTAAACGTAAACGATCAGAAACCAAATCCTCGATACTTTTTTTTTTCAAACAACACCTTCGAATGTTTTTGGTTGCATCTTCGAAGCTACCTTTAACGATGATTTTTGATTCAATAGTTGACTATTTATAATTTCCTAATCCTGGTAAACAAGTTTTTTTGTAAACGTTGTAGCTTTAAAGTAAACTGCAATTATTTGAATTTGACGCTGTCATCAAGACGCGAACTATTTTCATCTCACTTTCTTCGTGCGGGTTTTCTGGATGGTATTAATTTGTACTTCAAAAACCGCTCTCCGATTTACAGACAATACTTTAGTTTATTAGAAACACAATAATAGTAATGGATCCGGCTTGTCCTGGGCGCAGTATTAAGTACAAAGCCGACTACATAACAGTTTTCAGCTGTACGATAGGCTTCTTGCCAAGTCTTGCCGTGTAAAGGATTGCAGTTACATTACCAACGTTAAAGAGACTCTGTTTGAATACATTATTCATAAGCAGTAAATAACTTGCCGACTCGAGGCACAACCTTTCACTTTTCTCAATCTCTCAAGGGTTAGCTGGAAGAGATCCCTTAAAGGGATAAATTCGCCTTTGTACATAATTTTCTTGTATCTTCATTGTGTTGTTTCTGTTTTATTTAGTGCAATAAAGTGTTTACATACATGCATACATAACGTCGGCCCGATAATGGTACCTTGGGGTACCC
The DNA here is from genome assembly GCA_949316455.1 of Acleris holmiana. Lineage (NCBI taxonomy): Eukaryota > Metazoa > Arthropoda > Insecta > Lepidoptera > Tortricidae > Acleris > Acleris holmiana. Next base: position 17,399,141 of record OX438770.1, read on the forward strand.
CAAAGCTGATACTTACAGGACTCGTCGCTGAGATGTTACTTAACTTTAACCACTCTACAACGGTCGGTCAGCTAGCTTTATACGCCCATAGCATCGAGCGCATCTCTGGCTTGTTTTCTCCTTTAATAGCCACGATTACCAGTAGTGACAAAGCATCACACCCTTTTTGACGCCATACCTACTTAAGGTAACGACACCAGTACTCGACAAAGAACCAATGTTCGACACTGACTCTTATTCAAAGAAGATAAGAGTTATTCATTTGTTTTGCAACAATCAATTTATTACCCTATGATCTTTGAATTAAAAGCTTCTGTGAGTGTCGAACACTGGTGTTGTTACCTTAAGCCTTTGCAGCGCATACTTTTATATTCTCAACCCCCAAAGTATAAAAAGAGGTGTTTTGAGTTTAACTTGTGTGTCTGTGTAGGTCCCAAACAGATCGACTAGATTGAAACGCGGTTTCTTTTTCAAAATAATGCTAGTAATGAAGATTCAGCTAGGTTACATGAAGATTGGTTGCACCGTGAAAGAGATCAGATCAAGTGCAATGGTCACCATAATATCTTGTTTTTTATTAATAGTTGTCTCTCAGGAAATAGTCCTCCCATTCAACTTGCTGCACGTGACCCCGCCCATGTCGCCTCCCTTCAGCCTGGCGCGGTCACCGCTCGCCAACGACACCGGCTTCATGGACGTGGACCCTCAAACCCTGCGGCACCAGAAGTTCCAGAATGTGTACGGACTGGGGGACTGTACTAACACGCCTAACTGCAAGACTGCCGCTGCCGCTGGTAGGTTGATTTACTGTTTTACCTAGCCATCTTAGGTCGGCTTTAATGAAAATGGCAAATGATGTAAACAAAACCAAACGGGCCAATTTACCATTATTAGTCCATAGTGTCGTAGTTTTGGACATCGCGTGAGGTATTTTTAATGATTACGTGCTTGATTATTACTTTTATAATCTCTATAAGATTTAATAACTATTAATTACAGGCTTTTTAGAATAAAATCTCGTCAGCTGAAAATGTGAGGTTATATGTCTAATAGCATTAATTTATTTACATCTTTTGCCATTTGAAACTGCATTAACTATACGAGACCACTTTGGTTGAGACCCTGCCAACAGAGCTCAGGTACCGGGCTCGATTTCGATAATAGCAATATTTTTTGTGATATACGCCATATTTAGACTGCATTATTTAATCCGCTTGGTTACCATACTGTTGCATTGTCATCAGCTTTTAGCCCTGTTTTTCGATTTTAACAATATCCTAGGAGATAATCTCATACAAATTGACTTAATCAAGCTCAACGCTTGTACTAACATCACTTTTTCCTAATTTATTGCTGGGTCGACAATGGGTTTTACAATTGAAACGGGTTTGTTTTTAATAAGCATACAAAACAACCTAACTAATCTACACAAAATATTCTTATCAGGGTTGGCAAAGCATTTGAGGTCTTAGGATTGCAGTTTTAACACTAGTCTTGAAAATTCAAATATCTATCGGTCTCAGATTCCACTTACCTATCAGGTGGCCTGTGTGCTCGTTTGCCTTCTCCTTATCATTAAAAAAAACTGTAATTGCAGCTAACCGTAAGATACTAGCTGAAAATATACATTTGGATAATCAATTATATGCATTTCTCATTCTAGGAATAATCGCGCCCATCTCACAAATATTTGCCCTTTGGGAATCGAACCACTCAGACGTATCATTTGACTTCGTTTCCAGCTCGGCAGAGCCACGTGGTGGAAGGGAACCTAACGCTCGCGATGGCCGGGCGAGAGCCGGCACACAAGTACGACGGCTACGGCGCATGCCTCATGCTCACCTCGTACCGCAAGGGCATACTCGCCGAGTTCCTTTATAACAAGAAGCCGCATGAGACCTTCCCGTTTGACCAGGTCCTTATTTTTGATCTCATGTCCGAAAGAGTTAGGTAAGCACGTTTGGGTAAAAATATTCCCAATTTTACTCCGACCAGCGCCATTTTTCAAGCTTTACTACTTATGCCTATTGGCGAAGTTTCTGCCTACTGCTGGCACTTAGAGGTCCTAGCCAAGATGCAAAAGGTCCCAGGCGTTTGCTTTTCTAAAATGAAACGTTTACACGATTCTATCGGTTATACCTAGCCCACAGTACATATAAATTAGAAACGTTTTCTGTTCTGCAGTGTCCTTGCCGTGTTTTCTGAGCATTACATTTGGGGCTCTATTTTGCTCGGCAAACAATATTTCTTTTGACATGTTATCGTTTATCGTATTGTTTTTAGCTTGCCCATCATTACTGTCAATAAGAGCTCACGTAACGTTGACAATACGATAATATGTCCTAACTTAACCTTTTACTACCCAGCGTACTTTTGTTCCCACTTTAAACTTTGTTAATCAGTTTATAACCCGTGCGGTTGCCTGGTTAAAATAGTGCCACTCCATGTCTTCCCGTGGAGGTCGTAAGAGGCGACTAAGGGAATAACGACTTGTTAGGCGATGGGCACCCCCCCCGTCACTAATACACTAGTAAACTTCTTGGCCTAATTGTGCAAAATGTGGTTATAGAATTATGAACAAGTATTTTTAGAGCTGTTGGTATTTCTGTAGCTCTGCCTACCCCACTCTAGGAATGAAGGCGTGATGTTATGTATGTAAGTCAAAAGTGCGCGGGTGGTAACAGATGGGAATTGACGCCGGTTTGAAAGTTAAATAGACGGTTTTTTTTTATAATTCCCAGAGCAAAGAAAGAAGAATTTGGTGCTACTTGAAACGCAATGTTTTCCCATACTTATATTGGAATAAAATAATAAAAGGCGAGTGGGACGGCCCGGCCAAACTCCGCCGTCTACTGCACCCGTTCGGAAGAAGGATAAAGGACAAACAATAATAACATTTATAACAAACATACAATATTTAATACCACCTTGTTCACGAAAATATACATACAATGATGTGAATTATTCCTATACTATATTTACAAAGGAACTATAAATATTGCTTTCCAACTTGGTTTTTTATTCAACGTTGGTGTTGATTTAGAAGACAGAACTTTAGGGAGATGTTATTTTGAATACCACCCAATCATTTGCGGATATTGGTTTTCGGGTGTACCTAGTGACAACACAATGATTCAGAACAAACAGTGTTACGAGTAGATTAAATGTTAGTTGCAATAATTTACAATTATGGATACGTAAGTATTGTCTTCGATACTCGCAAATGCAAGGCTAATGCGAAGCATTTAAACATTCTTGAATGAATCTAGTGTTCTATGTATATCAAACCCATGTAAAATTCAGGCCAATTAACCTAAGGGTTCTTAGGATAGCTGTAACGCTATGTGTCGGTTATGACATGACATAGTGTTGAATGTCGAAACTAAAAAGTTGTTTGTGTAAACAAGATGTCTTTATTGCTTAGCAGTTTTTATAAATCCACGCCATCTTATGTATATAGACACCGTTTTAGTGACGTCATTTACTGCTATATTATGCCCGTCATATAGCGGTACATCGGTACCTAAGAAACAAACAATTATTATTAACTTCAAAGGTTTTACGAAATGAAAAATTCAAAGCAAATAACAACTTACCTACATCTACCTAATCTACAATATCTTTAGTTATATTATACATAAATTATAATAAGTTAATAATAATTTAACGGAGCTGTCTGTACAAAATAAAGCTGCGTAAGTTTTTAATAATCATGTAATGTTCAGGTGAGGACCAATAAAGTTGGACATAGTTAAGCGTAGTTAACCATAGAAACAACAAAAAAATACTATTTTATTATTAAATTATGCAAAACCTGCAAATATACGAACTACTTCTATTACTGCTTACAACTATTAATATGAGGCAGATTTAATACGTACCTATATGTATTGTACATATCGCTGTACTTAAAGTTGATCAGTTTGATCACCTAAAATGGCGCCAACAACTTTGCTAAAAAGTTCCAATTTGATAAATAGTTACTACTTATTTAATATCCATTCTAAATATGGCAAATGGTAACTTAAAAATTCCGCTTCTGAAGGGGAAACTTAGAATTTAATTCTCCACCAGGAACTTCATCATTATGAACTATTAATAATTAGTGGTAATAATTTCTTTAAAATGGTGGTAAGATTGAGCATAACCATTAGTTTTAGTTCACCTTTTATATAATTTGATTTGCATTAAAATGTAAACTTGTCCCTGAAACTACCTGAATGTAAAAACACCAGATCCTTTGTATCCTGGAATCCCAAAACTTAACATTCAAATTAAGAAATATATCCAGACCTCTATATAATGCGAAAAGACTTGCACACAACACGTTCATTGCGCCCGCGCCGAGGAAACAGACTGGTACAGCCATTAACAAGGTTTTAAATGCAATCCGAAGCTTCATATGTGAAGTCCATAAAAATATACAATAATCTCCCAATAATAATAAAAGACGAAAATAATAAAAGCCATTTTACTAAATTATTAAAAGATTTTTTAATAGCGAAATGCTACTACAATATTAAATCATACCTAGACGACAAGTTATAGTACGTATGTAAAGCCTGATAAGATTCTATTTGGCCCTATTTCAATACAAATTTATATGGAAATAGGGCCAAATAGAATATTGACAGGCTTTAATAGATGTAATATAGGTCCTCGTCTCTCCAAAATTGTTGTTTCCAACAGGGCCCGTAGTGTAAGTAAAGCTGTTATAGACATTAACTACATATATTATAATTTTGTAACACGATATTATGGAATGCAATAAATAAATAATAATAATAATAAATAATAATAATCAAGTAAAGAAAGTACTTAGGGCCTGTTTCACAATGACAAGTAAATTAGTATATTAGTAATATCATCTGTTATATGAAGATAGCCTCTCTTTGTCTATTTTCAAGTGTAAGAAAGGAAAAGGGCTAAATTTATTTGACAGATATGCTTTCTGACAACTGTGTAACAGGCGGTTAAAAATGAAGGTTTTTTGTGAATTACCATTTTACAATAGTACCTACACTATAAGACAACCGGTGAAATTAGACGCAATTCATCTTAGTCCTCAGGGTTGGCAACGCATTTGAGGTCTTAGCATTATAGTCTTGAGAATTCAAATGTGTATGGGTCTCAGATTCCACTTACCATCAGGTAGCCTCAGTGCTCGTGTGCCTTCTCCTTAACATAAAAAAATATACTTATGTGTTTTCGCTTAATTTTTGGGGGTGGGTGCACCGCATGGCACTTAGTAATTGTACCTACTTACGCTCTGGTAGAATTCTAACTTTACTTTACATTCTTCCCGCCATAAAAATCTCAAAATTAAACAATATCACGTTTTTAATGAGCTCCATAAACTACCAGTCCGTCGTCAGCTGATTTCGGTTTGGCAGATATCGTGTTAGAATAGAGACGTATTAAATAAATATCAGGGGAAAATCCCACACAAACTGACCTCAAATTCCAAACTAAGCTCTAGGCTTGTATTATGGGTACTGAACGACTGTATTTATAAAAATATATACACTAAAATGCATATGAAAACGTCAAGACTCAGGGACAAATACTCGTGCCCTTCACACGTAGATTTGCCCATAATTGACAATAGAAATTATTTGAAACTGAAAAAAAACATGCTTATAGAGCTTTGTCTCCAAAGTGTAATATTTTTTCATTTTTATTATTATTATTTGCTGAGAAAAAAAAGGATATTATCAGTATTTGCTACTCTTGCTTTGACTAATGGTCGGACGTCATCTTGTTTGCAACCGCGTTTATTTTTCTCAAATCTAGCACTAGCTGTGACGAAGAAATTACCATGCGGCGTTTAAGCTCAGTAAATAATGAACAAAAAGATTTTTGACAAAATAATGATGCTTTTATGATAAACCATGATATAACCTTTTGACCGCCACGGCCGGCTTTTCGTGCACCTGACGCTAACGACGTCATATGCCGCAACTGCTCCACAAATGTATGGAGCGTACCGAGCGCCCGGCGAGGACGAAAATTCGATAACGTGATATGCCGCGTTTGGCGGTCAAAAGGTTAAACATGAATTTTACAGAACACGATTTAAAAAAATCCTGTTGTTAATTAACCAATGCTAATCACGTCCTCATATTAGAACAGATAGCTGCGTCCCTCTCCGGCTATCAGTCTGACTGTTAATCTGTGGCGTCCAGAACACTAGTCGCTACCTACGCCTTGTTGAGCGCAGAGAAGTGGTCCTTCCCGGTCCTCTCGTCGTGCGGGGTCTGGCGCTTCCTCCTGAGCGCGGCCTGGCGCACGCGGTGGCGGCGCCGGCCGCGCAGCAGGGACACCGCCAGCGCCGCCGCCACCAGCAGCGCCGCCACCACGCAGCAGCCCAGGATCACGCCCAGCCGGCTCAGCCCGGGCGCCGCGGTCGTTGACGGCGCAAGCTGGAATGGTTCCACGAGCCCCCCTATTTCACCATTCTGACCATGACAGGTGACAGGTGATATTTTAGTGTACATGGCGCAGCTCATATGAAGCCCAGTGATGTATCAGCGTGTTAACTTTGCAATGTATATCGAATTGTCACGTATCACGTGTCATTGTCAAGATGGTAAAATAGGGGGCAGGATTAAGTGCGCCTGCCCCATCGCTTGTGTTGGATTGTCGACCTCCTTTCTTCAAGTTCAAATTTATCTATATGGCTACTGTCCATTGGGACAATTTTGTCAGTGTCAAGGTTACAATACTCTGTTGCTTGATTGGATGTGTCTGTGATTGTGTTAACTGTTGGTATAAAATATGTACCTAGCCGAAAGTTGCTTTTATGATCTAATAGATCAACTGAAAAACCTTTGGACTTTTTGAAGTCTATTTACTGTTAGCAACCTAAAGAGATTATTTACATAAAACAGGAGAACGCAACAACTCTGTTAGATACATGAGAGCAATAAATTCACAATAACATAAAAAATAATGCATACATCTGTTTTAGTCTTCTCATTAACAAAAGCGGATACAGGTAGCAATGTGCAAATTGTAAAACATCCCTAGAATAATGAAAATCGAAAAAACTACTGAGACAATTCTAGGAACCTTTACAGATTTGAAAAAGTTATCTTTGAACTTTCTCATCAGTCTCTCATCAGTTTCTCACCATCTGTCCATAATTTAATTTTGTGGGGGTGCTCTCCAAGACCTCTGCCCCTATTATCTCTCATGTCAATTTAGATTGTAACGAGGTTGTTGCAACCTCCTTTGATGTTTCCTGGCCACTCTCACGCTTCTTTTTTGATCTAAATCTTTCAAAATTCAAATTGTTTATGATCGATTCGGATATCGATCGTGATATTCATTCTTTATGCAGCTTTCAATAAAACTAGACACGAAAACTCGTGTCTTGGCTCAGTATAGCTTGGTATTTTGGGAGTTGTACCAGGCGGTAATACCCATTTATATATCGATGCGTAGCGGGGCTCGTTGCAGTGGTGATGAAGGAAACTCCGGAGACAGTTTTACTAGATTTAATCTAAGTTTTACAAATACAGTTCGTACAAGAAAATAATGCGTCCGCGCTGAGTAGCAGCGAGCGAGAGCTTCTCCCTCTATTTTCCGTCTTGCCAACATACAACGTTGGCCGCGTCATTCGAGGCAATCATTTTGACGCCACACCACCCCCCCACGGAGAAAGATAAACCAAAAAAAAAAGAAAAATATTAAAAGTAACAAAAGTCATTACGATTCTGGAAACTCACGTGGCGGCCAGACCTGGTAGTATAGGACCGTTTCAAAGGGGCTGTGGTATCTGCAGACGCAGGCGCCGCTGTGGGGCTAGGCGCGGGTGCAGCTGCAGGGCCAGGCGCCGGCTGTGCTCGGGACAAATCCGAAGGTGACGAAGCAAACGGCGGGCTAGCGTAGGTGTCGAAATCGATAAAAGCAGGTTTGACACGGTCGACGCTCACTGCAACCTTCCTGTTCTTGATGTCCAGCGTCAGGGTCTTCCCGTCCGTGGAACGCTGTAATACGGCGAAAGGGCCTGTATAAGGAGGTTGTAATGGTCGCCGAACAGTGTCGTCACGGAGAAAAACGTGAGATGCGGTTGGTAAGTCCTTTGAAATGAAAACAGAAGGAGTCGAGTGGCGGGAGGCGGGAGCTGGGCGAAGTGATAACATCTTTCGTCGCAGCTGCACGACGAAGTCAGCAGGATTGTCAAGCCGGTCTTCGCCAGAATCAGAAACCAACATTTCTCCGGGTAAACGAAGGGGTTCTCCATAAGTCATTTCGGCAGCTGTAGCCTTCAAGTCTTCCTTGTAGGCGGTACGCATGCCGAGTAGGACAAGAGGAAGAGCGCGTGTCCAGGAGTCAGAGTGGCACATAAGTGCGGCCTTTAACTGGCGATGGAGTCGCTCAATCATTCCATTCGCACAAGGATGGTATGCGGTTGTCCGAATGCGCTTTGTCGCAAAAGTTTGCATAAGGCGCCGGAACAGGTCGGATTCGAATTGGGTGCCCTGGTCAGTAGTTATCATAGCAGGGACACCAAAACGAGCGACCCATCCTTGGACGAAGGTATCGGCTACCTCATCGGCAGTGATGGAGCCCATGGGCCACACCTCTGGCCACCTGGAAACCCTGTCAATAGCCGTGAGACAATAGCGAAAATTGTCGCAGACGGGAAGGGGGCCAACAATGTCAATATGAACATGGGTGAATCGACCAGATGGTTGCTCTATGGTACCTAGAGGAGCCGAAGTATGTCTTGAAACTTTGCTGCGCTGGCACGCGAGACAAAACTGTGCCCACCTGCGACAATCTTTCCGAATGGAAGGCCAGACATATCGTCCTACCAAGAGTCGAGTGGTGGCTCTGACACCGGGGTGACTCAAGTTGTGTAACTTGTCAAACACCGCGCGACGAAACGAAGGGGTCAGATAGGGACGAGGTTTGCCGGTAGAAACGTCACAAAGTATGGAGACGTCAGTACCAGGGACAGCAATGCGAGACAGCTGAAGGCTTGAGGTTCCTTGACGTAGGTCAGCGAGTTCTAGGTCCTCTTGCTGGGATTTAGAGAGAGCTTCATAGTCCTCTTCTAAAGATATAGCTTCAATCCGCGACATTGCATCGGCAACAACGTTATCCTCCCCTTTTATATAGCGGATGTCCGTCGTAAACTGGCCGATGAATGACAACTGGTTCAGTTGAGATGGAGGTAGCTTTTCACGGCGCTGCACGAAAGCGTACAGCAATGGCTTGTGGTCAGTATAAATAGTAACGTGTTGGACTTCGAGAATGTGACGGAAGTGCTGTACGCTTTCATACACCGCCAGTAGCTCTCGGTAGTAAGCTGGCCACTGAGCCTGTTGGGAGGTCAACTTTTTGCTGAAAAAGGCAATAGGACACCATTGGTCGTTAACAAACTGCTGAAGGCAAGATCCTAAATGGACACTAGACGCGTCCGTAAACAAGCCAAGGGGTGCGTCGTTGACCGGATGCTGCAATAAGGTTGCGTTTGAAAGGCCTGATTTGCAGGCTTCAAAATGCACCAGGAGCTCGGGTGACCATAAGAATGGTTTGGTACCCTTACCATTGGTTGCGACTACTGCATCAATCAAAGGCGCCTGAGACTGAGCGGCGTGAGGCACGAAGCGGCGATAGTAATTTATCATGCCGAGAAAACGGCGCACACCTTGGACAGTCTTCGGAGGCGGAAAATCCATTAAGGCTTGGATGCGATCTTGTGGAGGGCGGGTGCCTTGTGAACTAATGTGGAAGCCCAAGAACACTACTTCGGATGCGCCTAAAACGCACTTTGAGGGATTAATCACAACTCCATAATCATGCAGACGCTTGAAGAGCATTCTGAGGTGTTCCCTGTGTTGAGCCTCATCTTTCGAGTAGACGAGGATGTCATCCACGTAGGGAAATACAAAATCGAGGCCCCGTGTGACCTCATCGATAAACCGTTGGAAACTTTGTCCAGCATTTCGTAATCCAAAACTCATAAAAGGAAATTCGAAGAGGCCGAAAGGGGTGACGATGGCAGTCTTGGGGATATCACCCTCGGCCACTGGGATTTGATGGTACGCCTTCACAAGATCGATGGTGCTGAAAATGGTTGCTCCAGCAAGATTGTAAGCAAAATCGTTAATGTGGCGCACGGGGTACCGGTCGGGAATAGTTCTGGCGTTCAAGGCGCGATAGTCACCACAGGGACGCCAGGACTGGTCCTTCTTCGTAGTCATATGTAAAGGAGACGACCAAGCACTTTCGGATGGTCGCGCTGTACCACTGTGCACCATGTCCTCAAATTCGCGCTTGGCAGCAGACAACTTCTGGGGTGCCAGGCGACGGGGACGGCAAGAAATAGGTGGCCCTTCAGTTGTCCTAATATGATGAACCGTGCTATGTTTAACAGACCGTGGGAAACCAGGAGGTTTGGTGATGTCTGGGAACTCAGCAAGCACCTGTGCAAATGAAGAGTTCTGAGAATCAATGGACTTGACGCTAGACTGCAAGGTAGTAGCAGTAGAAGCAACGGCCTTGAGACCGGTGCTGCCGTCAACAAGCCTCTTATGGTGACAATCAGGTAGCAAATGGTAATGGGATAAAAAGTCTGAACCTATAATGGCTGTATTGACGTCAGCCACCACAAACTGCCAGGTAAAATCGCGCCGCAGTCCAAAATCAAGTTTAAGATTGACAGTGCCGAAGGTCTTAATTGTGCTGCCGTTGGCTGCGCTGAGTTCCCAGTCGGTGGGTGACCTCTGCTTCTTAAGCCAGCGGTATGGGTAACAACATAAATCGGAACCTGTATCGATCAGGTATTGATGCTTGGTAACCCTATCGGTGACAAAAAGACGGCGGCTGTGTGGTTCGATCTGGCAGCAGTCAGAATCCGCCTTTACTGACTGCTGGTCGAGTTTCCCGCTATCCAGTTGCAAGGAGGAATGCACTTGGCGGCCTTTGTACCAAATTTCTTATGGTACCAGCACGTTTTAGCAGTATTGGTTGGAGTGCTGCTGCGTCTTGCGCCCCTAGATGCGGATCGGCCACGGGATCTTCCACGCTGCTGCTTGTTGGTTAAAGCAGCAACCTGCTGACCAAGCTTATCTAGGCGTGCCATGACAGTATTGAGGTCAGGTTGTCCACTGGCAGCTATACTGTCCACCTTATGAACACCCAAAGGTCCAGGAGTAACCTCAATGATTTTATCCGCCAGCTCTGCCAATTTGTCCAGGCTGAGATCTGACTGTGCGGTAAGTATACCCTGCACATGGCCAGGTAAGCGCCGCATCCACAATCGCCGTAGTATGCTATCATCTTTTGAAGCACCAGCGAGGGACTGGAGGTGACGCAAGAAAGCTGTAGGTTTTCTGTCACCCCGCTCTTCATCGCTAAGCAGGCGCTCTATGCGCTGCTCTTCAGATGTAGAAAGTCTTCTAATAAGTTCCTGTTTCAGTGTGTCATACTTGTGTTCCTCTGGTGGGTTCATAATTATGTCCTCAATTTCACCAATTAGCCGCTGGTCTATAATACTAATAACATGACTAAATTTGGTCATGTCGTTGTTAATTCCTGCTAAGTGGAATTGGGCCTCTGCTTGTGCGAACCACACTGCAGGCCTGTCAGACCAAAAGGGAGGCAACTTTATTGCCACTCTGCACACTTCTTTTATATCTGCTGATGATTCACCATTTTGGGGTTGTAGCCGCGCTTGTAGAGCGGCATTCTGCACCTGCAGGGCTTGCAGTTGGGTTTGCAGCTCTTCCACAGACATTCTGAAATACCTACAGATACCACACCCAAGAAAGAGAATGAGCACAGTTAAAGAAAAGGATTAGTTTTTATGTTTATCCTTCACCGCAGGGAGGCAGTCCCACAAAACACAAAATTTGTTAAAAATAACACACAAAATGCAATTTCTGTTAAATTAATGCACAAAACACCTGATAAATAGGAACAGAAAACTCTATATTGGTTATACAAACACACAAGCTGCAAAATTTGTTAATAAAATGTGTTAAGACAGTCATGCAATATTGTCCCGCTAAGCACAAACACAAAAGTATTTAATAAGGCAATCAAAAATAATGGGATTATTAATTTTGCAATATTGCTTGCCTGCACACAGCACAAGATAAAACACACCAAATATTAAATATCAAATGCACCCTTTAAAACAATATAGCAAAAATATTCCTAATGTCAATGTGGTTATGTCAAATAAGTAACCAAAACACCAATGATGAAATGAAAATCCAAACGCAATGATTTAAATGCAGCGAATTTGTACAAAGAGAGGAAAATAGCGAAACTTAGTATTAAGAGTTAATTGGCATAAAATTAAAACGAACAGTTGAATTAGTAATCTGTCAAAATAAAACCTAATATATATGATAAACATTCATGAAACACTCTAGTTCCGTTGCAATCACTGTCAGTTTCTTTGTTGTAGGATATTTTTAACGACAAAACTGGAATTTGGATACGTTGATGAACTGGATAAAACCGGTTTTAAACAAGTTTGCTCAAATGCACTTTTTCGTAACTGTTATTAGCAAATTCACTCACTGCACTTATTATGGAAAATGACCTCGAACGATGCGCACCAGGCTTCAATGTCGAGGGCCGCCATAAGACAAAAATGGAGCCGCCGCGATGTCCAAGTAAAGGATCCACACTTTACGCTTGTCGGGGTCACCAATTTGGGAGTTGTACCAGGCGGTAATACCCATTTATATATCGATGCGTAGCGGGGCTCGTTGCAGTGGTGATGAAGGAAACTCCGGAGACAGTTTTACTAGATTTAATCTAAGTTTTACAAATACAGTTCGTACAAGAAAATAATGCGTCCGCGCTGAGTAGCAGCGAGCGAGAGCTTCTCCCTCTATTTTCCGTCTTGCCAACATACAACGTTGGCCGCGTCATTCGAGGCAATCATTTTGACGCCACAGTATTTTTACTTTTGCACTGTTATCCTGTATTTTATTTATAAAGTATTAACACATATTAATTTAAAGAAGTGATTTATTTGGGATCAATGAAGATTTAGCTACTCACAATGTATGTCCCATGCGGACCCGCGTGCAGATAGTTGTCTCCGCAAAACGCCTGCTCCGTCCAATTGTACCAGTGCACCAGCCGCAGGCTTTCTATCGCGCGCGGGGCACTGCATCTGTAATACACCTTTTTAAAATTTATATTGGGAACGAAATTAAAACCAGTCAAGTAAACTCAGCACCGAAGATTCCGTATCTGTCTTTGAGTATTTTTCTTCTAATATATTTGATTACATACAAAATTCACGCCATCGATATGTTCTTATTTGTCAACTGTTTCTGTGCGACTCAATACATACAATTTTATACGTACTAAATTATTTTACACGTCTTTCGGCGGAAATGATGCTAATAAATGAATGATGATTTCACAAGAGTATTTTTCTATACGATGCATGAAACATTTATTTGTTACGTTATAAAATTTATCAATATAGCAAAACATAATGGACATTACACAGAAGGGTCATAATATACCTATAATGGTTTTATTTCAGAAACCGTAATGTTTTAAGGATTGTTATAAAACTAACCTTACCTAACCCAAAGGGTTCCACAAAGTGGCTTTGGTTTTTGAAAAAAAACCCATTACATTTTGAACTTTATATACCTATGATACAAGACTATAGCTTCGAGGAAGTGGAAGTAAGCGGTTCACATATGCCGTAAACAGGATGGAAGATGGGGCAAAAAAGTCCTTGAATGTAGACCCCGTTCTGGGCGCCGAAATATGGGCAGGCAGCCCATGAGATGGACCGACGATCTGGTCAAAATAGCCGGTAAGTACTAGATAAGAAAAACCCAAGACCGTAGAGAATAGAGTGCAATGGAAGAGGCCTATACTCAGCATTGGGTGGCAACAGGCTAAAGAAAAAGAAGAAGAGAAGATTTGATACAATCCCCAGTTAACCACGTGGTTTATCGTAACGTACGAGAATGTCACCCTGTAACATTTCAGCGATATAAAAAAAAACCCCGTAATAGTAGCGTTTGCATCTTGGCTAGGGCCCCAGAACTCGGGTGCATAATACCTGTAACACGCGATTGCCATACGGAAGCGAACCGAAACCGAACCTCCAATAAACTTTAATTTTCATGAAACTTCTTGGTTCGGTTCACTTTCGCAGCAAGTGTGGTAAGTACCCTGTCACACAGTACCTTAATTCCGCCAGTAGCCTCGGATGCTCAGTGTACATCTGAGGCAGCAGCTCATCCAGCACCCACTGCAGCTCGCAGTCGCAGTGCCAAGGGTTGTGCTGGAGGTCCACACCTTCGACTATCTTGGACCAGTCCAGCAAATTCTTTGAAAGGTGCATCAGGTTGTTCTTGCTTAGGTCCAGCTGAAAGAAAGTTGAATTTTTTAATTTATAAGAAATTTTGCTGGAAAGTTGGCAACTGTTTATTTGTAAGAAACTTTTCTAGGTCTGTCCGTTATTGTCCGTTACCTTTCGTTATTCTGAAGTATCATAAATGCTGATTTGATAAAAATATTGAACTTAATTAGTTCGTGAGTTAAAGTATCATAATCCTGGTATCCTCATTAATCCTATTCATCGCATCCATATTAGGATTACGACTCGATATCCCGCGAATTGCATCCGGAAATCCGATCACTGCTTATCACCTCTCAAGTATGTCGAAGGTTTTTGTCTGTCCTCTCTGTTTAATACATATTTTAATAAATGACTCACCATACACAATGACGTAGTATCAAACGCTCCCTCTTGTATCTCCCTCAGCTGATTACAATTAGACAGGAAAAGAGAGAAGCAGTTGTCTTCAGCCTCGTTCAAGCCTGGACCTACCACGTTACTAAAAGCCTTGTCCCCCACCACTTCCAACTTACTTAACTCATTCATATACAACCTCTTAACTGCTAATATATTTTTAAAATAAATACTCTCGATAGGGTTGCCATCTAAATGCAACTCTTCTAAGTTGGGAAAATTCAGACGACTCAAACTCTTCGGTACTTCGGTGAATAAATTATAGGATAGGTCGAGGCTGTCCAGCTTTGGAAGCTTCTTCTCTATGGTTAAATCTTTAATTTGGTTTCCAGCGATGTTTAAGATCTGGAATGAAAGTGTTCACATTTAAAGTTATGATGTGATCCAATAAGGAATCTTTGTAGCAAATTTAACAACGATTGATTAAGGCATTTTCGTTGCGATATATTGTATATACAAGTACTGTAGGGATATTCTTGACCTTCAGATATTTTTAATGTGTGTATGTTGTAACGGTTACTAAGTAAATATATTAAGTACATAATTACCTCTAAATTTTCAAACTTTGCTTCGATCTCGTCATACATCTCCGATAATCGATTGTACGATAAATCGATATAAGTGATCCCGCTAGGGAAAATCGGCCAATGGTACAGGGTGTTCAACTTTAGTATGGCGATTTGAAGGATCGGCGGCAGCGTGAATGTGAGCGTTATGTTGTTCTGCGCAAGGTTCAGTTCGCGTAGATTTGTGCATGTTGAGAATGCTTCTGGGTCTACTATTTCAATGACATTATTTGATAGGTCTAAGAGTTCACTGGAAACAAAAACATTAGTTTTTTATTACGGTATACTCCATGCCAATTCACTGTCAAGTAAATGTATTTTCCTTAGCATTGACGAACCTTTTTGCACATGCTTCATCACATAAAGTTCAATAAATGACGTACGGGATCTATTCTAGGACGGTACGCAAATATATTTTCTTTACAGGTAGTAAACGTGCCTTTTCTTGTTCAATTATAGAAACATGTCAAATCAAATTAAGTATATGGTACACTTTATAAAGACATTTAAATTCGATAAGTTTTCCTATGCGCATTATTTTCATAGATCTCGTACAGTTCATAGTACCTATCTATCTATTTACTGAGTAGTTGTTGTGTAACACCAAACAACAAAGTATTGTTAGTCAAACGCACCTACTTATAATTTAATTGGTAACGAAGTTGAGACATCATTGAAACACTTAAGAATTAATAAGTTTTCTTTTTTATCTTTTCCTCAGAATAGTCAGCTTTCGCCCCGATAGTTGTATTATTTGTATTGTATAGACTAGCTAGACACCAATAGTTATACTATGCGTGATGACTCAAATTTTGGCTACAACCACTATAATATGTATAAATTAATCAGTTTTGCTGAACGTAAATGTATGTAATTTTCTGATTTGCCCAAAGGTCAACTGGCAAAGAATGCCATTAGGCATAAGTTCACCTTTTGTACTGAAATTTGTGTTTATGCAGACTGCAGAAGAAATACGGATGACAAATACTCACATGCTGTTATTAACCGGAAAAGAATCCTTCGTTACCGATCTGATCCGGTTCCCGTTCAGACTAAGGCGCTTCAGACCCTTCAAGCTGGCCTCCTCAGTCCCCTGGAGTAACACAACAGATATGCCATTCTTCCCTAAATCCAAGTCTTCTAAAGCAGTCATGGGCTGCAACGCGATACTCGGTATTTTCTTCAGCTTGTTGCTTTGTAAATTCAACCTCCTTACATTTACTAAAGATTTAAAATCAATAGGGTTAAAATCTACCAGCTTGTTGTATGATAAATCTAAATCTTCTAATGCGTCGATATTTGTGAATAGTTCCGGTGTGATATCGGTCAAGTCGTTTTGAGCGAAGGAGAGCTTTTTCAAATTTGGAACGTTGCTGAAGGGGTCGGGGCTGTACGTTTGGATCGCGTTGTTGCTGAAGCGAAGTGTTTCTACCTCGGTGTTAGGCGGTAGTCTGAAAAAAAATAAGTTTATCTTATACGTTAAGCGACCACTCAGGGCTGATATTCTACACGGTAAATTGATATTGTCAACGTTTTGATAACTTTATTTACTTGACAGTAATAAATGACCGATTTGAAAACAAAACTAAAACACGTCAAACTCAGTATCGTTTTAACCTTGTTTAATTGGGTGTGTAGGTATAATTTTATTAAAACGCCTTTAATCGAGTGTATCATTTCATCGAACGCTATTTTCTACTGAAACCATAATGATTTCAGGGTACCTTGAACATCTATCCTAACCTAACCTACGTAATTAATGTTTCAGCAGAAATTGCGTTCGATGAAATGATAGACACCCAATTAAACAAGGTTAAAATGATACTGAGTTTGACGTGTTTTAGTTTTGTTTTCAAATCGGCTGCCATAACTGTCAAGTCCGAAACGTCACTAATAATTTTAATGATAATAATAGAAACCCAATCGGTCATACTTCCCAGCGGATTAATGTCAACTGCTCTCTATCATTAAACGCCGCGCGGGATCGGTGCGAAGAGCCCATAGAGAACCGCTATTTACTAGCAAGCCTAACTTAATTCATGATCCCCTCATCTATACTTATAAGTATTATACACTTGTAACCGTAACCGCTGAACCGATTTAGATAATTCAGTATGAAGATAGTTTGGTTCCCTGGGAAGGACATAGGGAATTTTTATCACGAAAAAATGGACGGTTCCTGAGAGATTAGTGATAAAACGACTTCAACGCGGATGGAGTCGTGGGAAACAGGTAGTAGCTTATAAATTACAATATGTTTCGGTCGTTCGTCGACCAGAGGCCCTAGCCAAGATGCGTACGCTACCGTTTTTATTCATTTTGTTTTTAAACCAATCGCGTCTCTGGGTAGATCACGTCATACGAAAAGTCACGGCACTCGTTCTACCAGTGACACTATTGGTTTAAAAACAAAACGAATAGAAACGCTAGTTAGCGTACGCATCTTGGCTAGAGCATCTGGATTAAGATCGCAGAGTAACGTGGCATAACGGCGAGGACCAACAGGCCCGAAGTCATTCCTAAGGGCGTGTTGTTTGATTAGTATAGGTACTTAGTTAAACTTACTAATATAGTGCAAAATCGTATCCAATTGTTAAATCTCAACCAAGTGCCACATTTTCAATTATATT
This sequence comes from Acleris holmiana, assembly GCA_949316455.1. Taxonomy (NCBI): domain Eukaryota; kingdom Metazoa; phylum Arthropoda; class Insecta; order Lepidoptera; family Tortricidae; genus Acleris; species Acleris holmiana. The sequence goes on from OX438770.1 coordinate 17,417,098, forward strand.
TTCGAATTTTACCCATTAAGTAGTTTGGTTGACTACTGTGTGCTTAGCCAGTATGCAAACGCTACTAACTTTTCTGTTTTCTATAGACTTGAAATATATGGAGTTGACATAAGCGCTAGACGCGATAAGTTCTGCTCTGCTACGTCAAAAAGCAGTATCTCTAATAAAGCTCCTGTAGCAATCACAACCTTATTACTAACAAGAGAGGGTTGATTTTGCTTAAGCAAATAAATGTAACATACTCTTTATTGGCTTAGGATTCTATACATTACGTCGATTTTAGAAAACAGCTAACTAGTGTGTCTTGTCATCTCAAAGAGTACACACACACACACAGACACACACACAAACACACACGCACGCACGCACGCACGCGACAAGCCACGCTAGCCTAGTTGGTAGTGATGAGCACGAGTATTTGTTACTGAGACTTGGATGTTTTCTATGTATTTAAGTATATATTTCTCTATATAAGTACGTTTATCGTTGTCTTGTACCCATAGTACAAGCTTAGAGCTTAGTTTAGAACTAGGTCAATTTGTGTGATATTGTCCTGTGATATTTATTTATTTATTTATTTACCCCTCTTTTTGCTTCGGGGATTAAAAATAAAAACTCAGCTCGTCGTACGTAATAGAAACAAGACCGAAAAAATACATGTCCAAATTACGTTTAGAGCCAACACTGTTAAATCAAAATAGCATTCTTCTTATTCATCACGGTCATTCGTAGGCGACCACTATTGAGCACAAACACCGCCGCCCGCGCAGTGAAATAAAGATCTCGGTCATTTCCGTCTAGTGCTAAAGGGGCTTCTAAACGGCCCCATTTATAACCATCTACTCTCGCGACTTTGTACGCGTAGAATTAGTTCCTCGCTTGTGCTTGACTTTTTGTCTGTCTGTCTACGTCTCTTGATCTTGGTCGAATTTCAACGCAACTTGACCCGCACAAATCTATATTTTTTTCCATTGATCGATCAATTTGACCACAGATTATACGGTCAAGTCAACCCTTATACTTTGACTTGACCGCCCGTAGACAATCGTATTTTTTTTTTTTTTTCACTAACATATTATTATTATTTTTTGTTTAAATTTCATGATAACCCATGTTGTTAATCTTTTTGCGTTGTTTTGAATTAAGTGTCACTTTCCGTCTCTTCACCAAGCGGTTCCAACGGAAGATCAGCGCTGACGTTACGGCTAGCTAATGCTGAGTTGGGACCATTTCGCAACAGTTTCTCTGTTCTTTTGTATGTGTGAAATGTAATTTTGTACTTATTGTTGCGAGTAAATGTCTCTTAATCTAATTTGTACGAGTTGAATTAGTTTTACGCCTCTCCCCTATTGGGAGTCGCTTATTATAAAATCTTTTCCTTCACCCCTTGGGTGCCCAAGTAATATTCTGTAGGAATATGCCTACCCCGTACCTGGGAGTGCCAGTTTAACATTTGTTACTACATAATAATAATAATAATAATAATAATATCACGGGACAATGTCACACAAATTGACCTACCTAGTCCCAAACTTAAGCTCTAGGCTTGTGCTATGGGCACAACACACATGACATGGACATGTTCGATAGATGGCGCTAGCTGTAAGGTGAGGGGGGCTATTGCGACTAAGAGGTAAATGCGTCTTTTTTTAAAGGAGTTGAAATCATTTTAACAATTTAAACGTTTTTTTAGTAGTTTAACTACTTAAATTTCCATAAAAGGGAGCAACATAGTTTTAACTTTTTTTAAGTCACAAACGAGGAGGTTCTGCGGCGAGCTAGCAGAAACGGGAACTTTTGCCTGTCTTAAGAGACGAAAAACTTAGGCACGATAGATTGTAACTTATAATGATGGGCAAGGTGGCCGGTAAACGGCGAGTTGGTCGGAGAAAGAGTTCGGGGCTCTGCAACATCCGAGAGTGGACTGGAATAGCGAACGCTTTAGAATCGTTCCAACTCCCTAAGGGCAGGCAACAATTCCAGAAGTTTCAAATGACGCATTTACCCCTTAGTTCCAATAGCCCCCCCCCCCCCCCCTTACTTTATTAGAACCAGAGATAATATTCACTACGTTTTATCTGGTTTTTGTTAGGATACGCAATGGTTTGTTTAAACTGGACTCTGGCGCCACTGTTACCCATACTTAACATTTTTTAATACAGTGCTGCGAAAAAGGTATCCACTCAGCTATGTGTCGTACCACCTATTGGGAGTACGACGCTGATTTTCTGTGGACCCATGGACTGGTTTAGCTAGACAGCATACATTGCATTCGCTTTTTTCCTTCCAATTAAACAACAAGATTTATATTAATAAAGTAATTTGTAATAAGTGCTCTGCTCTCTCTTTCTACAGTAAAACTAGAAAACTTATTTACAACCAATTATACCTGCAGAAGTAGGTATAATAGAACAACCAAACCCGCCGACATTCCATACCTATAGTTATAGTTATGCCTCGACACCGAGCCGTTTACATTAAACTTTGAATACTTAGTAAATGCGCTTTTAAAACTCGCTTGAAGGAAAATAATGATTTTGAATTTCTAATAGGAGGTGGTAGATTGTTCCAGCATTTCGTGGCTGCATACTGGAAGCTGCCACGAAATGCCGCGGTTCCGTGTCGAGGACAAATTAGTTTGAGAGCCTGTCTCTCAGGTCTCCGCGAAATTTTCATCCGAATTGACCGTATTGTCAGATTCAGCGTATCCGAACATCTAGACTTTTTGGTCCGTATACATATAAACGAGTACCTCTCATAATAAAACCGAGCAAGAGCATGCCGGACGATGCTCAGTGAAGGGTCCGACGGTGTCACTACAAATACAAAAACCGGGCAAGAGCATGTCGGACCATGCTCAGTGTAGGTTTCCGAAGCCGTTAAGTACTACAAACAAGTAATAACTAATTTTCCATATAAAGTCATTTGGTGCCGTCTCTAATGATTTTAGTAGGTATGAACACTTTAATCGCCTGTATCTCAAGAACCAATGCTGTCTACTTAGTCGTGATAGTTTTCCTTTGAAATTCGTTATATGCGCTTTCAAATATTTCTTTTTTTAGATTTTTAGTATTTGTTGTTTGGGCTGTATGGGGGGGGGGGGGGGACACTTAACTCTAACAAAAATTAGCGCTTAAAGCTTAATATTTCATAAACGGATCCTTTAATGAAACAAATTTACAAAGCCGCAATATTTTTGAAAGATTTATCCAACGACGCCGCATACTATAGGGTAGACGAAAAAAAATGTTACATCCCCACATTACGTGTAGGGAAGGTACACTAAAAAAATTTTTTTACATGATTTTATTATGCGACTTTGTTGGCGAAAATAATATGTATCTTCATGCCAAATTAGAGTACTGAGTTTTTGAGAAAATTAAAAAGAAAAAGTACTTTAGTTCCTAGGGAGTAAAATGTAACCTTAGTCCCTAGGGATTAAACATGGCTATTATGACACATTTTACAGCGAGACAAATGAAAAAGAAATAAAAATATCACGGGACATTTCACAGAAGTTGACCTAGTCCCAAACTAAGCTCCAGGCTTGTACTATGGACACTATACAACGATAAACTTACTTATATACATAAATATGCACTTAAATACTCGTAGTTAGAAAACGTACATGTGAGATAAGTTAAGTATATTGTGTGCTTTCATTTAATACATTTTTCAGAAGTTTAGTATCACTCATACATACATACATACATACATAACATCACGCCTTCATTCCCAGAGTGGGTTAGGCAACTAGGCAGAGCTACAGAAATACCAACAACTCTAGAGACTTGTTTATAATTCTGTTACCACATTTTGCACGTTCAGGCCAAGAAGTTTTACTATTGTATTAGTGACAGGTTGCAAGCCCATCGCCTAAAGTACTACAAGCCCTTATTCCCTTAGTTGCCTCTTACGACATCCACGGGAAGACATGGAGTGGCACTATCCTAACCAGGCAACCACACGGGTACTCTATACTCCCAATGTTACCGACCGCACATCTAAATTTGCAGGTTCAAGCCGTGATTGATCATGGTGATCAGCGACGACAGGGCAAACAGTTTGTTTCAGATAACGTAGACATTAACCTTAACTATAATAGGGAAATTCTGCCCTGCTAACACAAAAGGCAGTATCTCAAACACAACTGTAGCAAATGCAACCTTATGTTCAACAGTATAGGATCGAATCTGCTTTGGCCATTGAATTTGAGATACTGCTTTTTGGCTTAGCAGGGCAGAATTAGCTATAACGGGCCTTCAGATTATATTGCTATAGACGCTATAGTTACGTGTATCAACTATTTTAAGGGTTACGTTTCCGAAGGGTGAAAAACGACATCCTATTACTAAGCCTACGCTGCGTCTGTCCATTTGTTTTAGCTGTAGGTACTTTTTGAACCGTAAGAGATAGCGGTTTTTTTTCACAATTCCGTGTTATTTTGGAATTCGATGGATTTACTACCAAACATATCTAAGTAAATGTATTAAAAAATACAGAGGAAATACAAGAAACGTTATTTTTCAATGTATTTTTTTGTTGGCGGCCAAACACACAATAAGCGTCAAAATTGGTCTGGTTTTAGTACAAACGCTTGAAAAAAGCAACAAATACTTGGCAATTGCTTATGGTTTGTAACTATAACAGATCTATTATTAAAATCTACTCCAATGAGTAATATTCATTACAACATAAACCGGTCTAGCACTTTTTGCTAAAAGTAGGTCGCAAAAAATGCCTGGTCCAATGTTCATAATAGGTGCTTATAGACCTTTTATGATCTTAAAATGTATTTCGTTCTTATTGTTCATCGTAGGTACCTACTTGGTACTTCAAAATGTATGACCGTCTAGTAACATAACTTTAAACTTCGGTTGTATAATATCATAAAAAAATCTCCAAAATATAAAATAAACGCTGTTTCCCGCGACTCCGCCCGTGTAGAAATTGTTTTCGCTATTCCCTTTGAAATTATAAAAAAAATCGGGTTAAAAAGTGTCCTATGTCCTTCTCCGGGACTCAAAATATACCCATACCAAATTTCATCTAATTCTGCTCAAAGGTTTATCCGTGAAAGCGTAACAAACAGACAGAGTTACCTTCATATATATGTTTATAATATTAGTAGAGACTATAGATAATTAAGTACTTACACCATATTAACTTGTTTAAAAATTCCAACGATGCCGTACGATTTCTATATCTTGTAAAAATACCATTATTTACCATACAATGGGCAAGTAGGTACACATAATTAATCGCCGAATAAACATCGAAGCCCTTAAATGCATGTAAACAAGATAAGTAGTCAAGGCAATTACTGGCACTTGCCTTGGTACTTTTTCACTTGTCAATTAGTACTTACTTGTTTAGTATCTCTAGTCCTAAACCCTCGAATGCTGCAGATATTTTCAGTGCATTCGGATTTTCCGGCCACTCTATATTATTCAAATCCGGAACGTTCTCAATTCGATCCAATTCAGAACAATGTATATTAAATACTAAGTGAGTTCCGTCAACATCACGTATTTCACTGCACGTACACACTGAACTTAACTTGATCACATCCTTTGGCTTTTCCGTAGCATCCTGGCCAGTAGCAATTATTAAAATTAAAAAATAAAACGTCAAAACTTTGGCGCGCATCTTTTTTTTAATTCGCGGCACTGATACAAGCGCGTTCGGCTTTCGATCGAGGTGGAATGATAAGGTTCTTTATCGTTGCCTTATCTGTATCGGGTGTGTACAATATTATTATGTACATTGCTGAAAGTGACGCAGCCTATAGATAGTGGATTAAAGGGAACTATGACTGTTCTGCGGTACACACATCGAAGTACAAACTTTGCATGGATTCGAGATATTAAGGAAACGTGTAATATGAAACTTCATAACAGTAATTTCGTTAGAATTTCTAAACTCGCAGAGCCGTGTGGCTTGCTCTAGCTGTTTGGACTCAATGGCCATGCATGTAGGTATGATATAATAGGTTCCGCGGTAAGACAAGCCGGGTAATACGAGACGGCGAATCGTTGTCAGCGATCTAATGACGACATTACGAATCACCGCTATTAGCTACTGGTATGAATTGCTTAAGCATTCCTTTGACTATCCCTATAATACAATACAATCGTTACCGACTGAGTTAGTATTCTAGTTGTAGTAAACCTTATGCAAGTGACCCTGCATATAAAGGTAGCGGTTCTGGGTTCGATTTCCGTTATGGGCAAATAGTCTGATGAGCACGAGTGCTTGTTCCTGAGTGTTGGATATTCTCCATGCATGTATGTATGTATTTCTCTACGTAAGTATACTTATTGTTGTTCAGTACCTACACATAGTACAAGCCTAGAGTTTAGTTTGGTAATAGGTTAATTTGTGTGAGATTGTCCCCTGAGATTTATTTATGGCCGTCAGGGCTAAGTATCTTACGTTACACATTAAAACTATAACGGCACGTTTACTGACCTAGACATTTTAACCTTTTAAATCATTATTTTTGATACTGTTTGATGGATACCACTTCTGAAACGTAGCCTGTAACCTCCACCGCCTGGTTGTATGTATGCACAGCCTGCCTCTTTTACTTACAAGGAAATTAAAAAGGTAAAAATGCTTTAGCCCCTTGGGAGTATAGTGTCACTTTAGTCCCTAGGGATTAAATGCATCACTTTATCATCCGCCTATACACGGCTACTGTGAGTCATTTTAGAGCGAGAGAAGTGAAAATATATACGACATAACTAACATTATATTGACGACATCATCCAAACAACAGTTGAATTTTAAAAGCTTTCTTTTTGTTAGACTTGTATATTGTATAAGCTGCTCTCTAATTTATCAGTATTTTGTTTAGTCTGTATCTGATACCGGCACTAACGAGTGTCCGTTCAAATAGTCTTGCATAGACAATGATAAGGAATAATCTAATTTATTGTGAAACATTTTACCAACGATTACAACCTAATACCTATTTTAGAAACATTGTAATTGTAACCTTGTCGTTTTAGTTATAATATGGTATTTTATGTCCTCAAGAGGGAACCTGGGGACTCAGGACGTTAACTAATGGTTAACTACCTAAATTAAAACCAAAGATTTGTTAGTACCAGGGTTCGGATACCTGTTAAATTTTCATACCATTATTATGTACTTGACGCAAAACCTTTTCATTTTGGTTCCGTACGCATTAACCGGTTTTTGGAGGAACCTTTATATAAAGTTATTTTCAAATGAATCCGAATAGAACTAAGAAACCGGTTAATCCAGACGCATGTCACGCACGATCAACAAGCACCATTCGCCGCTCGAGGATTAACCGGTTTATTAAGGTTTAAATAAAATTCTCAAAACGTTCGCGTTCCCTAGAAAAGTTCGGAGCAAACGAAATAAACCGGTATCAACCGGTATTTTTTAAACCGGTTGCGAGCCCTGGTTAGTACTTAGCTGCGTCAAACCTTTTTCTGGCATCTGTCTTTATATTTGTAATGCCAGAGAGAGGGAATACCAATAGCCGAGTACTATAATGCTGTGGTGGGGTGTATGTCAATACATACTGGGTGTTTTTTTGGTCAGCAACTTCCACAATAGCGGATACTATATTCATCAATTCATGATTAGGAGCTTTATACCGGGTGTGGCCTGTAATAGGAGCAATAAATTGAGGGATCAGTTCTACTCTATAAACGTAGCAACATTTGTTCTACAACTTTAAAAAATACAAACTTCGTAGTTTTCGCAATACTTTGCTTGCTTGGAAATTCTAAATTCATTTATATTTGGTTAACAATAAGTTATTTTCAAAAGTTGTAGAATATTTGTTGTTATGTTTGTGGTGTGGTAACGATCACTCAATTTATTGCTCCTATTACAGGCCACACCCGGTATATAATAATTTTAAGTGTTTTTTTTTTATGAAAAGTCGAAAGAATATCCTTGCTATTTTATAAATCATGGTCTCTCTTTTGTGTAGCTACGAAGGGGGTAGGTATGTTATTGTTTGATACTACCTCACAATGCGCAAGCGACGTCAGTTCCGTGTTTGTTTCGACTTGTTAAGTGAAGTGTTAAATCATATAATTGATAAAAAAAGGCTCGGCAGGAAAATGTACTTCTGGAAATGTTTGATGTTGTAAACATTTAGTTTGTGAGTGGTCAAAGATTGCTGACACCTTTAGAAAAGGTGAAAGCTAAATCATAAACAGTATGCACGGTCATTACGTCATTAAAGTCTTTTTTTTACGGAATAGGAGGCAAACGAGCAGACGGATCGCCTGATGGTAAGCGAATACCGTCACCCATAGACACCTGCAGCACCGAGGAGTTACAGGTGCGTTGCCGGCCTTTCAAATGAGAGTACGCTCTTTTCTTAAAGGTTTGAAGGTCGTATTGGTCTTCGGTGAACACAGCGCATGGTAACCACAATTAAGTGAAATAATGGGAAAAATTAAAAAGCTATTTCTCTAACAACCTAGGTTTTTTAATTTTTTAATGTGATATTCAGTTTCAGCATTAATTAAACTATCTCTCCTGTTTTGGAAGTTGTCGACCAAAAAACACCCTGTATATTCTTGGAACATTCGATCCGATTCAAAAGACTAGATGACTCATAGGTTAAAAACATAGGAGCAGACAAGTTTGTAAAGTTGTTAAAGAAATATTTTGTATATTTTTCACTTCTCACGCTCTAAAATGACTCATATCATGATGTAGAGTCGGATTAAAATGATGCATTTAATCCCTAGAACTAAAGTGACACCTTTTATTTATATCATTTACTCATTTAGCTGGGCTTCTATTAGGGCAAGATTTTGACATAGGCCAGGGACTTTATCCGTCTAGGCCATACTCCAACGTAAGAATAAAGTGTTAAGGTACATCATGGAAGAATATAGGTACGAATTTGACACAGACGATGTTCAAACCAAATTTCATTTAAATTTGTTCAGCGGTTAATCCGTGAAAGCGCAACAAACAGACAGATATACGGAGTTACTTTCACATTTACCTATAGTATTAGTATAGATATCTAAGTAGGTACACCATAATGCTTACTTGTTAAAAAAATCCAACAACGCCGTACGATAACTATGTCTTGTAAAAATACCATCATTTACCATAAGATGGGCAAGTAGGTTAGTACACCTACATATAATCACCGAATAAACATCGAAGCCGCAGTTACTTGCACTTGCCTTAGTACTTCTTCACTTGTCAATTAGTACTTACTTGCTTAGTGTCTCAAGTCCTAAACCCTCGAATGCTGCAGATATTTTCAGTGCATTCGGGTTCTCCGGCCACTCTATATTATCCAAATCCGGAACATACTCAACTCGATACAATTCAGAACAATTTATATCAAGTATTAAGTGAGTTTCTTCAACATTAGGTATTTCACTGCATATACACACTGCACATAACTTGAACACATCCTGGCCAGAAACAATTTTTAAAATTAAAAAGTATAACGTCAAAATTTTGGCGCGCATCTTTTTTTTAATTCGCGGCACTGATACAAGCGCGTTCGGCTTTCGGTCGAGGTGGAATGATAAGGCAGTTTATATTTGTCATAACACAATGATAAACTTACTTGTATAGAGAAATACATAGAAAACATCCAAGACACAGGAAAAAATACTCGCGCTCATCACACAAATTATTTTGTGAATATATGCCCTTACAGGGATTTGAACCCGACGCCACTTACTTCGTAAGCAGCAGGGTCTATCAACTAGGTTAACGTGTCAAAAAAGCTTAGTTAAGTTAAAGCATCATTGCATTAGATAATGCCTAGCCGTGTCAAAGGAATCTAAAATACGACAGATTCGTTATCCTTAAAGCATTTGCATTCTCGACTTCCATATCGGGTCGATTACGTATGGAGATGAAAGAGGTCGGCGCTGGATGTATATCACATTCGATTCGGCTTGAAACAGGATTATAAATGATGGTTTACGGTCGTTAAGGATTGGTGGGATAATGGCTAACAAGTAAGACCCGAATTAGAACAGTCATCCAAATGACTTGCCATAATGTGGTTCAATTTAGTTTGCACGTCATTTATAAAATAGTTAAATGTTTAAAACGGGATCCTATCATTACATAACCAACGTTTCCCAAATGATTCATTTCACAAACATATCATTTGACAACACGAGTTTTTTTCCGAAACTGAAAATAATTCTGATTTTATTTCAGGAGCATCGTGTAGAAACCTACCTATAGGTCAGGTTAGGTTAGTTTTATAAAAATCCAGAAATATTTGTAGTTACAGAAGATTTTAAAGTTAAACATGAAGAGAAATAACTTTAAAATCGTACATCACGAAATACGAGATTTTCAAAGTAGTGACGATTTGTCAAAGATTGGTCGACGAAAAGGCAGAGAATCGTTTTTAAAACACATGAAAACGACTCCAAAAAATTAAGAAATCCGTTGACTTTCACGTTGAGTCATTGGTTGGGGGATCTATATTGTTAAGGAATGGGGTCCAAATAAAATCAAAGTTTTCTACCTTTGAGGCGCGTCTTGAATTAAAGGTGCCAAATAAGTTCTTTTTTAATATTTCCTCAACGATTGCCTCTAGGACATTTATGCGCGACGAAAATTAGCCATACAATCCAATCAATCCAATCAATTAGTCACATCTGACGCACTGTTGAGTCGCTCAAAACAACTTATTTATTTTTGTGTTTATTTAAATTAGCATGATTATCACTTGTTTTTTCGCATACTGCACTCCAGGGCCCCAAGATACAGGCTCAGCCTAGTTTGGGGTCCGCCAGACATGTCTTGTTATGTATATCTGTGTGTTGATAAGCAAATAAACTATTTTGTATTGTATTGTATTGTAATTCTAAGGATACTTTCGTTGCACAACGGCAAATTTTCTTAGAGATTTTAATGCTTAAATTAGCATGCCCGATTTTTAGGACATTACCCATAACGTTGACAATAAGATAAAATGTTAAAGCAATAAGGGTTTACCTAGTGGAACAGAGCCCTGGAGCAGCTGGCAAGATGTAATCCCTTTTTGCTCTATTCATCATCATCATCATCATATCAGCCGAAAGACGTCCACTGCTGGACATAGGCCTCCCCCAAGGCTCTCCACTTAAACCGGTCCTGTGCCTTCCGCATCCATCGCGATCCCGCCATCCTTACGAGGTCGTCGCTCCATCTTGTTGGAGGCCTACCAACAGCTCGTCTCCCGGTCCGTGGACGCCACTCGAGAACTTTCTGGCCCCATCGGCCATCAGTTCTGCGAGCAATGTGCCCCGCCCACTGCCACTTAAGTTTCGCTATTCTTCGGGCTATGTCGGTAACCTTAGTTCTACTGCGGATATCATCATTTCTGATTCTATCCCGCAGAGAAACCCCGAGCATAGCTCTCTCCATAGCCCTCTGAGTGACTCTCTTGCTCTATTGTTCCAGACTAATTAGAAAGGGATATCCGAGTCAGACACGGACACCTTTTGCTCGTCCATGGTGCGAATAGAAAAAAACATAGGTTTGGTTTGATATAAATGTAATATATTTTGGAAATTGATATATATTTCATAACTTGCTTTGAATACATGAACACATTTATGTTATCCTTATAGCTATTGTCTTTGACAATTTTATGTTTTACATAACATAGACAAACTTTTTAATAAAAGTTAGTGAAGCTGTTCACATCTTTATAACTATTTATTTGTAAACACATACTTCATAATCCAAAAAAACCCTGTTATATTTTACATAAGTAGTCCTAAAAATATCCCAACAAAATTTTAAAAAATAAATTTGAAAGTTTACTATTAAGTACATGTTTGTGAAACTTGAACATTCATCGAAATATAAAGTTAAAAAAAATAAACTAACAGCCGTATAATTGATCTCAAGACGTGAATAAAAAAGCCAAAGGAGCGCAAGGGCCATTTTCTTTTCTTACGGCATAAAGGCAAACGAGCACACATGCCACCTGATGATGAGTAAGTCTTGAGACCCATAGACATTTGCATTCTTAAGACTATAATCTTGAAACAGCAATCCTAAGACTGCAAATGCGTTGCCAACACTGTGGACTATACGAAGGAATGGCTCTATGGTAGTGTTTTTTTCATTTCACCATTTGATGGTTAGAGGGATTCGAGACGCGTAGACACTTCTAATCTCAAGACCGATCTCAAGACTGCAATCTGAAGATTGAGAATTTATTGCCAATCCTGGGATAAGATGGAATGCTTCTATGCCAGTCACTAGCGGTTTTATTTTATGTGACCACGTTCACGCATCGACGCGTCTTTGACGTCTTTGACGCATCTTGAGGTAATCAGGATCAGGTGCCCACCTCACTCAAAATCAGCTGATCAGTAATACAACCCTTAGGGCATTAATTAACTCATCATTACCGAGATTAACCTGGCCTATAATAAAACTTAAAGTTTGGTTGAAATGCTATTTTGGTCAAAGGTTAACTGGAAGAGATCCCTTAAAGTTTTATTTCTGTATTTTTTATTTTTGTCCTGTTGAGAAGAAAGATATGTATACAAAGATACAAAAAATTGTATTTACTGAAGAAGTATCCACGATTTGTTAAACATTTGAACGCCACGGTCGGCTGCATCTTTAGGTGCCCCAGACGCCAACGACGTCGATAGAAAATGTATGGAGCGTATTGAGCGCTCGGCGTCATTGGCACAAAAATCCTATGACGTAATTTTCCGGTTAAATGGAAAAAAAAATCTTATAGGAGAAAGATACGTACACCCACGAAATATTCTTTGGTCAACTCAGCCAATATTCCATTCTGCCTGCGGGCGTAAATGACCCCTATGAACGTCTATATTTTTTTATGGTTCATTTAGCTCGCAGTTGACCACTTTGAAACTGTAACTTAGATCACTGTTTCATGTTTTTTTTTTTATATTAAACTCACACCCCTAAATTCGCTACTAACTTACCTACTTATTACATCACGTTCTAAACTTTTCAACGTTATGTCAAATACAAAACCAGGGCCTCTATTCAACTGCGTTATAACGATATCGTTTTTGACCTGTTTCCGTATTGTCAACGTTTTGATAACTCTTATGTCATTTACAATAATGGCGACCTTGACATAAACGATTCTTAAACGTGTCAAACACGATATCGTTTTAACGCACCTGAATAGAGGCCCTGAGCGAATGTCAACTTTGCCTCATAGACTAAGGTCTATTTTGCGCTGTCAATCATGACGGAAATATCCGTTAATTGCGTCGAAAAGGTTAAAGAGAATGCATAATCTACATTACTATCATTCAGCTGAAATTCTGAAAAACAGATATGTCTCTTCATTTTTAATTATTTATTTACAAAATAACATTGAAAGTAGACAAAAAGATTGAAAAAATACCGGCTTTTGCTATTGATTTTTGATTTTACTGTTGATGTATTTTATTTGCTGATTATTTTCACACTCGCTTGACCTTGGTGAAACCTATAAGGAACCGCCATAAATAAAAAAGAAGAACATTAAAAGTCTTTAATTACGTACAAATTTTGGGTTTCTTACATCGCAACGAGGCCGACGCGTTCCCCAGAGGTCAAGTTTACGTTATCGCTTTAAAAGAAATAACAAAAATGGGTCAATATCATGGAGGTGTATAAAGAGTCATTTTTGCTATACTGTTTCGAAAACAACTCTGAAATTGAAACGATCATTCATCAAACTGAACATAATCTTCTGACGTTGCTTAAAACGAACTTAGAACATGACATGTATGAACAGGATGGAAATAAACTTGACCGAGGATTGGAAGTACTCCAGTTTCTTATATACAATGACTGTATTGATAATTTATAAGATGCTGGGTTATGCTTAGTAACCAAAATAACAATTTGGTAATATTAAGAAAAAGTTATACCGGAGACGAAATAAATTGTCAGGAATTAATGGATTACTTTTGCTACTTCGAATTCGAATGATGGTATCGAACCCAAGAAACTTCAACATTTATTATTGCTGATTACGATGTGAAAGGTTATCGATGTCAGGATTTTTAACAACTTTTTACGATGCATGCCAATTTAAGGAGTGACAGAGAGGTTGTTAGTTCTGCCGATCGTATATGCGTGGCTCCCTAACAAAAAACAGATCACTTTGATTGGAGGACCACTTATATTAAAATGGAGTGTGTGGAGTGAATGTGAGTCCAGATGTAATAAATATGTAAATTTTTCACATTGAATGGAGACAAACAATTCTCATACATTGTGTATGTAAGATTTTAAGTTGTAATTTTTTACGTATATTATGTTATAATTTAAGATTATTTTTTGTAACATAGAGTGTTTAACTCGAGAATTAAAGCCATAATGACAGTCGGACTTCATCCACCCTCGCTTTGCTCGGGTGGATACATATCACGTGTCATAACGGCTCACTTCAGTCGATTCTTGAACAATTAACTATTTTACAAACCGTGGATACTTTTTCAATGAAAACAAATTATTGTAATTTTAAAATATTCATGTATAATTATTCATTTTATTTTTCTTTCTCCTTGTCAGTAATTAAAACATTTTTAACAAAGCGTGAATACCTCTCGCAATGGGTACATGTTTCTGTAACTTTAGGGGGTATACATATCTTAGTCTGCGACTGAACAATACTCGTACATACATACATGCGTTTCGGGACAATAATCACTTTTCTGTTGTCTCTTTTCCTTCTTTATGTAACTTGATGTGCAATCGTTGCGAGAAAATGATTTCCTTTCTTTTCTTTGTTCTTTCTAATTATTTCAATTGATTCTTAAATAAGAGATGAAAGGCGACCATTTTAATTAACGGGTGGTAGGACCTTGTGCAGGGTCCGTCCGGATCACTACCACCATCTTATCCATTAACCTAACGCCAAACAGCAGTGTTCGCATTGTTGTGTTTCGGTTTGGGAATAAGACAGCCGGTGAAATTACTAGCATAGACATTCCATCTTAGTCCTCAGGGTTGGCAACGCATTTGCAGTCTTGTGAATGCGAATGTCTATGGGTCACAGTTTCCACTTAACATCAAGTGGTCTGTGTGATCGTTTGCCTTCACAATGACATAAAAAAAAAACACGAGACATATTTCGAGTGTAAAATAAATGGTGGCTTTCACCCGAGTTAAACACTTGACAATAAAACTTATAAAAGTAAGACCAGTAAAGTTTTACCAAAGAGTGGTTGTATAAGATTTTAGCATGGCTGTTTTTTTTAATAGTCTTACTACAGGGAGGCTGTATAAGTTTGTGCTACTGCACATGTCCATTGGCACATAGTTATTTTTTTCTAATTACTTTTCTTCCCTAGGGTTGAAATGCATCACTTTCAAACCGCATTGAAGATAAATACCTAGACCTAGAGTACTCTATCGTTTCTGAAGGAATATTACGCTAGTAAAAAAATAAAATCGTCAATCTATCATCTAAGAAGTCTACGTAAAATATGCGATATTGCTTAGAAATAAAATACATTTAAATATATTAACTAAACATGACATTCAATGATATTGCTTGCAGTGAACGATTGATTATCATTTAACGATATCTTCACAATCATCAGAATTCGATGTAAAAACATCTTGTAGTCAAGATACAGACAAAAAAAATACATTCGAACCTTCCAACCAATTTATTTCTGTATCTTTAACACTTCTCTTCTTTGTAAGGTTGTCTGGAGGAGATCGCTACTTAGCGATTAGACCGCCTATTGACTCAGTAAGTTTTATTTGTATTTTACTTTTCATACTGTATTTGTATGTGGTGTTCAATAAAGAATATTTGTATTGTATTGTATTAATGATTGCCGTCTAGATGACAATATCCACTTTAAACTGCTAAACTTTCTATCAACGACCACAGTCGTCAACGGGGCATTCTTTAAATATTTATAATGAATCAAAGCCAATTTCTCATTTATGTTGATTATTGAAATTTCCTCACCTTTTTTAAGACTGTTTACTTTTTTCATGGTGTCATAACCAGTATTTAATTACATCGACATGTTTTTTATCGATATCAAATCCCTAGAACTTGCCCCGATTTATCCCAGGTATGCATATCAGGCCTAATGACGTAACATTTTACAAATTTTAAGCTTAAAAATACGGTTACACTTAAAACAAACAATTTAACTGGAATAACACTGGGGTGATCGCTACGCACACGTGCGTATAAAATCTAGGAATGCATCCGATATAGATACCGATGCCTATGGTAAACCATAATTTAATCGAATTTCAGTTCATCAATTGTATCACTTATCGAAAAATTGTGCTGTTCTCTTTTGTTTCTGTAATATTAGTACCTACCAATTCTGCAAAAAAACCTAAAGACTGTTCAGTAACTTTTTATATTAAAAAAAATGTGGTTACAGAATTATCAAGAGTTTTTTTGAGTTGTTGGTATTTCTGTGGCTCTGCCTACCCCTCTGGGAATGAAGGCGTGGTTATATGTGTTATATTCCCAACCCAACTCATGTTGTATTTACTTATTTGAGCTTCAATAAAATTTACTATCGGTATCGCCGTTATTTTTACAATAGTATCAATATTGGTATCGTATCGATGCATCCCTAATAAAATCGCTTCGTATCAAAATGTATGTAGATACTCCTACAGAACACGCACGAAACGATTCTGGCTAAAAAGTCGTGCGCAGGGATCTTGGTTTTAAGTATCAAAAATATTTAACATAGACGTTAATATCATACAATTCATTAAATTCTGTGGTATTTAAACCTGTACTCCACAGGATATAGCTTTAGGGACTATCCATAGCGAGCGCCCGAGGCGCGCGTTTTAAACGTGTCAAACGCTAAAAAGAGCGGAGGACCATCAAAAGTAGCTAATCAGAATAACATGCTCAAAATGATCTAAACACGACGTAAACTAAAGAAATATCTTAAAATCTAAGAGCGGTTTTCGGTTGGTACTTTAGTTACTATACTATTAGTACTATACCGGGTGTACAATCCAAATGGGTCAGTATGGTGAAGTCGGAAACTATGAGAGATAGCGAGATCTGTTCTTAGGAATCATGACGTCGATTTTAGATTTAATAATAATAAAAATAAAAATAATAATATATATTTTTAATATTTCAATTTTGTTGTGCTTCTTGCGACTTGCAGAATTTATACACATTGATTTTGACCAGGTTCGATTCCCGGTTATGTATGAGAGTTAATAAAAAAGTTTGGATGTAATTATTATTAAATCTTAAATCGACGTCATGGTTCCTAAGAACATATCTCGCTAACTCTCATAGTCATAGTTTCCGACTTCACCATACTGACCCATTTGGATTGTACACCCGGTATAGTAATGATGGCGCCACTGGACGCTCGGCGCCGTTAACAATAGAGTCGACTACAGATAATTTTGAGCTCTTCCGTTGCGTAGCTACTTCTGCTGCTGACTGTCCATGGTAAACACAATACGCGCGCCCGTTCCGATTGCTGTTTCGTCAAGTATAATCCTGTACAGTCGAGGTCAAAGATGTATACACCTTATGTCAATGGGATAAGGTGCAAAAGCGTATACATATCTTTGTACTTGTAATGTAGAAACTTGCTCACGAGCGTGTCTTTCGGCGGCGGATCGGATGCCTCGTTTCGTCACGAACAACTTCAAAAAAAATTGCCTTCTATGATTAGTCCTATAAACTAGTTTTCCATAAGTCTTTGATCAAAACCCTGTGCCTGCATTCGTTTTGACTAGTAACATTATAGGGCATCGTGTTCTTTCAATAAGAAGTGTCCAACTAGCCGCTTCTGTATGTCTGTCACGCCGCCGTATATCTGCGTGCCACGCGCATCCCTGTCAAACAACATTTAATTAATAAAACGGAATTTTAAATACTAATTACTTCGACAAACACTTTTCAGCCTATGGAATCTTTTAGCACGGGTAAATTTTGACGGCAGAATACGACACCGCATTTTGTGAGTTGTTTGTGACACGTACTTTTTGTTCTAGACGTTGCTAGAAGCTTCTAGAAGCTCCTAGAGGCATACCAGAATTGTCTCTCGGCGGGGTTGTTGGTGGAGAGCCCGCGAACACCCAGGATCCTCATGGCATGGTCGGCGGCACGTACTTCATCTTCTAGACGCTGCTAGATGCTTCTAGAAGCTTCTAAAGGCATACCTGATGTATCTGTCGGCGGAGTAGTTGGTTAAAAGCCGCGACCGCCCAGGATCTGCATAGCGTCTTCGGTGACTCGTTCTTTATCTTCTACTCGTTGCTAGAAGCTTCTAGAATCCTCTAGAGCATACCTGAGGTTTCGGCGGGGTAGTCTGTTGAAAGACAGCGATCGCTCAGGATCGGCACGGCGTGGTCGGCGACACGTGCTTCATCTTCTAGACTTTGCTAGATGCTTCTAGAAGCTCTTAGAGGCATACATGTATCTGTCGGCGGGGTAGTTGGGTAAAAGCCCGCGACCACCCAGGATTTGCACAGCGTCGTCGGTGACACTTCATGTTCTAGACGTTTCTAGAAGATTCTAGACGTTTCTAGGGGCATACCTGAAGTGTCTCTCGGCGAGGTAGTTGGTGGAAAGCCCACGGCCGCCCAGGATCTGCACAGCGTGGTCGTTGACTCGTACTTCATGTTCTAGACGTTTCTAGAAGATTCTAGACGCTTCTAGGGGCATACCTGAAGTGTCTCTCGGCGGGGTAGTTGGTGGAAAGCCCACGGCCGCCCAGGATCTGCACGGCGTGGTCGGCCACGGCGGCGGCGTTGCGTCCAGCCACGTATTTCGCCATAGAACTGTTCTTTGTGCTGACGTCGGTCGCGGCGCGGTAAGTGAGGAGACGAGCGGTCTCTACTAGAATGGCCATTTCAGTTAAACGGTCCTGGAAAAATTTAGTATTTTAAACACCCGATAAAAATAGATATATTGCGAAGTGTATATCTGGCTCAAGTCTAGGCACGACTGTGAGCGCGGGCGGACGTGGCAAAATGACGCGCGAAATCTCTCGAACGTACAGTCGAAGACCCTTCTAACTGTTCACCCGTAGACTTTAATACGTTGCGATAAGGTTTACAGTTGTACAGTTAGAAGTGTCTTCGACTGTACGACTGGCTTGAGTTTTTGTCGATCCGTGAAAGGCCTCTTTCAACTATCGCCACAAGCGATTCAAAGCTTGCTAGTGTAATAAGTGAGTGGTTACCTTAACAGAGGGCAGTCTCGTGAGGTTCTTGCCGAAAGCGACCCGCTCCTTGGCGTAGTTGATCGCCGTGTCCAGGGCGGCTTGCGCGATTCCTGCGGGAACAATGTTTGTCTTATTACCGAGGGGAATGACAGATGACGTATTAGAGGGATGGATAAGTTGTGCAAAAGAGTGAAAGGCCGGATATTGTTAGTCTACAGAGACACAGTTAGGATCTTAACTAATACGGCCTCTCCCTGAGTAGTAAAGTAGTGGTAGGGAATCAGTATGTGGCTCCCAGATATAGTCCATATGCTTAGATAGTGTCACTACACCCGCACGCACTTGTGGTTATTGTAGTAACATACGAATTTAATTCGATGTAAACTGCCAAATCCGCTTGCAGGTACGCCGCTCGCACGCTTTGTTTACGCGGCGGCATCCTTTGACAAAAGACGGCGCGAGACAAGGCGGCGCGATACAAAGGCGAAGACTATGTCGAAGCGAATGTACTTTAATGTGAACACTTAAATTAACAAAAATGGATTTCAACTGTTATACCAAGTCAGTGAAGTTACAGCTGACCCTCACATTCCGCTGCTATCGCCTTAGAGTAAGCATCTACTTAAAGTACACAATATATTGAATTACGACATGCGACACACAACTTGTCGCACACCTCCTGCAACGTGACGTCACACCGCCCTCGCGGCCTGGAGCTGGTGTCTCATGTACTGACCCACGGCGTGCGCGGCGACCCCGATGCGGGCCTGGTCGAGCTGCGCCATGGCGATCCTGAACCCCTCGCCCGCCGCGCCCAGCATCCAGCCCGCCGGCACGCGCACCTCCTGCAGCGTGACGTCACACCCTCGCGGCCTGGAGCTGGTGCCTCATGTACTGACCCACGGCGTGCGCGGCGACCCCGATGCGGGCCTGGTCGAGCTGCGCCATGGCGATCCTGAACCCCTCGCCCGCCGCGCCCAGCATCCAGCCCGCCGGCACGCGCACCTCCTGCAGCGTGACGTCACACCCTCGCGGCCTGGAGCTGGTGCCTCATGTACTGACCCACGGCGTGCGCGGCGACCCCGATGCGGGCCTGGTCGAGCTGCGCCATGGCGATCCTGAACCCCTCGCCCGCCGCGCCCAGCATCCAGCCCGCCGGCACGCGCACCTCCTGCAGCGTGACGTCACACCCTCGCGGCCTGGAGCTGGTGCCTCATGTACTGACCCACGGCGTGCGCGGCGACCCCGATGCGGGCCTGGTCGAGCTGCGCCATGGCGATCCTGAACCCCTCGCCCGCCGCGCCCAGCATCCAGCCCGCCGGCACGCGCACCTCCTGCAGCGTGACGTCACACCCTCGCGGCCTGGAGCTGGTGCCTCATGTACTGACCCACGGCGTGCGCGGCGACCCCGATGCGGGCCTGGTCGAGCTGCGCCATGGCGATCCTGAACCCCTCGCCCGCCGCGCCCAGCATCCAGCCCGCCGGCACGCGCACCTCCTGCAGCGTGACGTCGCACGCCGTCGCCGCCCTGTGGCAAGCGCTTTACATTTGCGTAACATAACCTTATCAATGGAAATTAAACTAAGACGAACACTTTGAAAGTGTAGCTATTTATATACTTCAGTATTTAGGTAATTAACATAATATAAAGATAGCTACGTGGCTTTGAGAACAGCCAATCAAAACTTAGGCACTTGAGTTTTCACGTGTCAGTGTTGTGATTCTATTGGCTGACGAAGTATACCTGTCGAGTGGTTGTATTGCCTTAGTTTAGTATCTAAACAAATATAGGCAGACGTTTTACTTATTATGTCACTAGTTATCTTATCAATATGATAAGAATAACCAATATTTAACAAAATTAATGGTTTATTAAATTGGAAGTCCCTGTATTCTGAACTAGGTTTGTTTCCTTTATACAGTGTGTGTGCATAATATGTGTAACCTGCATATTCGAACAGCCGAGTGTGTAAGAGGGTAATTGCACAAAAGATCCTACAGGGGTCGAAGTGTACCTAAAAGGGTCCAGTTGTAAAGCGGCAATTACACTGAGTCGTTCGCCACATGCGGCAAACGCATTTCATTCAAAATTGAACTTAAAATGAAGGCAGATTAATCCAAATGCGTTGACCGCATGCGGTAAACGACTCAGTGTAATTGCCGCTTTAGATATAGCAATCTGCAATGTTATAGTTTCTAGGAGCTCATCTGATGATGGAGTCGAAAGGAAGTAACGGGATCTTCACTGGACCCCTATTTTTGGATAAGCATATGATGACTATGCAAAAACTACAGTCCGACAAAAGAGATTGTCTAATAAATGTTTTTTTATGTCAGAAACATGGAAATGTTAGCAGTAATTATCAGAATAACGACTACAACTATGTTACGTTACGGTTTATATTTTAAACAACTATAAAGCATCGTAAACAGCGTTATCGGAAAACACTTCATTGCAATAGTAAAATGTCTGACTATTGAGGTTATGTGACACTTTTGGCCTCTAACTATTTGAAACAATAAACCTCGCATGCGGTTAAAAATTCAGCGTTTTTATTTATCTCCACTAAACTCCTAGTATAAGGCAATCCCACCACGTTACATAAAAACCACAAACGTGTCTAAAAAAAATATGTAATAAATCATCTCTCTTGTTAGTTACTTACATGAATTTCTTGTTTTTTGTTGTTGTTGTTTTTATAGTTTTAATAAAAACAAAGTAACATATAAGTACATTTAATAGATATTAAGATTAGTTTCACACAGTTGCTGTTACTCCATGGTGAATGTTACGTACAGTCACGGACCGGGATTGTTGAGCCACTTGCCGCTGTTCGTATTTTGGCCGTTGAATGCAAATCTTAGACTGTTTGTGCAAAATTTTGTTACAAAATTATCAAGTGTCTTTTTAGAGTTGTTGGTATTTCTGTAGCTCTGCCTATCCCACTCTGGGAATGAAGGCGTGATGTTATGTAAATAAATAAATTTAAGCCGTTTCACACTCAAAACGAGACCCGAGCCAACCAAGGAAGATTTTGTACATAATTAGTTGACCAAAAAATGGATGCCAGCAATGCTACGAGTGCTACGCTGTAGCCTGTAGCAGCATTTTTTCGCTATGTAGCGAATATCTGCCACGAACAGTGGATATGAGTATCGGGTCATTAGCGCTGAATGTGTTAAATAGCTATAATATTACTTAGGTTAGGATTTTGGTGGCATACCGTGGTTCTATAATCCATGGAGACGCTATTTCCTAATTATTATACATATCACCTTGATTTTGACCTTCAGTAATTACCATATTTAAAAGTAACTACAAAAACTAAAAAATACATGTTTTGTTCCGTTTATCCATACCTACTAATATGTGTTTGTTTGGTACGCTTTCACACCGGGGGATATTCAGATTCATACCAAAAATAATTAAAATTGGTTTAGCGGCTTATGAATTAATTAATTTTGAAATATGACAATACTGAAGGTCAAAATCAAAGTGGTATGTATATATGAATTAGGTATTAGCGACTTCATGGATTATTGAACCACGATTTATTCAAGAACCCTAGATATTACAGTAAAAGGAACGTGCTACGTCAATAAAAGGCAAGCGCTAGGAACTGACTGGTTTATTAAGCCACCTGCATTAAATATCTCTGCACTTACGAGCTACCCTACAGAATATAAGAAGTAAATCCTGTTATCTGTCATTGCAGTACAATCTATAACGTAATATTCTCAACAATCACCTTTTAAGAAGCGACTAATACTTTTTTTGTTATGTTTTTAGATACCCCGCATGTGCTAAAAATAAATTGATAAGTTTAAGCGTTACAAAGCTATCAAGAAACCATTCAATAAATACCTGACACCTATAAGAGGTTCCTTGTTCCCTCTGAAGAGTCCCTCGGTCTCCATCGGCACCAAGAAACCTGGAGACAAAATTTGCATAAACTATAGAGGTTCGTCCAGAAGTTTTTTTTAACTTTCAGTGTCAATACATGAATTTACCCTGAAAAAACCCGTTTCAACTCTTTGCTTAGGTACATCACCATAAAGTCTACCCTAATATAACGTAAGCCCAATTTCCGCGTGGGATCGACAGTGAAGAACACAGCGGTGGCCTTCTGCCTTTTCGATAGGAGAATTGACCGAACTCTTTTTCCGTTGATCACCCAGTAGTCGAAGCCTTAGACCCTTTTTTGCCATCACTTAACCCTACTTACACGCAAGCCGACGGTGGCGAACACAGCGGTGGCCTTCCCTCTTCTTCTCGATGAGCACACAGACCCTGACCTCTGATTGTACTTTGCCATCATTTAACCCTACTTACACACAAGCCCAGCATGTTTCCGCGAGGGGTCAACGGTGGTGAGCACAGCGGTGGTCTTCCCTCTTCTTGATGAGCACACTGTAGTTACCTCAGAACCCTACTTTGCCATTTAACCCTACTTACACACAAGCCCACCATGTTTCCGCGAGGGGTCAACGGTGCACAGCGGTGGTCTTCCCTCTTCTCGATGAGCACACTGTAGTTACCTCAGAACCCTACTTTGCCATTTAACCTTACTTACACACAAGCCCACCATGTTTCCGCGAGGGGTCAACAGTGGTGAGCACAGCGGTGGTCTTCCCTCTTCTCGATGAGCACACTGTAGTTACCTCAGAACCTTACTTTGCCATTTAACTCTACTTCACACAAGCCCACCATGTTTCCGCGAGGAGTCGACGGTGGTGAGCACAGCGGTGGTCTTCCCTCTTCTCGATGAGCACACTGTAGTTACCTCAGAACCCTACTTTGCCATTTAACCCTACTTACACACAAGCCCACCATGTTTCCGCGAGGGGTCAACGGTGGTGAGCACAGCGGTGGTCTTCCCTCTTCTCGGTGAGCACACTGTAGTTACCTCAGAACCCTACTTTGCCATTTAACCCTACTTCACACAAGCCCACCATGTTTCCGCGAGGGGTCGACGGTGGTGAGCACAGCGGTGGTCTTCCCTCTTCTCGATGAGCACACTGTAGTTACCTCAGAACCCTACTTTGCCATTTAACCCTACTTACACACAAGCCCACCATGTTTCCGCGAGGGGTCAACGGTGGTGAGCACAGCGGTGGTCTTCCCTCTTCTCGATGAGCACACTGTAGTTACCTCAGAACCCTACTTTGCCATTTAACCCTACTTCACACAAGCCCACCATGTTTCCGCGAGGGGTCGACGGTGGTGAGCACAGCGGTGGTCTTCCCTCTTCTCGATGAGCACACTGTAGTTACCTCAGAACCCTACTTTGCCATTTAACTCTACTTACACGCAAGCCCGCCATGTTTCCGCGAGGGGTCGACGGTGGCGAACACAGCGGTGGCCTTCCCCTCGATGGCAGAGGTGACCCAACTCTTCTTCCCGTTGAGCACCCAGTAGTCCCCATCGCGGGTCGCTGTAGTCTTAATACTGGCCACGTCACTACCAGCATCTGAAGAAGAAACACCCTTACATAAAACCAGTGATTTCCGTCTGCATAGAAGTTCTTTATCGTTATTCTCTCGGGAACCGTCCAATTGTTTGGTATAAAAAGTATTATGTTCTACCCCGGGATTCAAACTATTCCAATGGCAAATTTCATCTACATCGGTTCAGCGGTTAATCCGAGAAAGCGTAACAAACAGACAGACAGACGGAACGCGCGGTACTAGTCGCATTTCACAGTGCACCGCTGTTCAAGCGAGCGCTGTTATCAGCGTGCTGCCCAGAGGCGTGACTAGCAGCGTGACTATAATACTTGGCTTTTAGTTTATTAATTTGATTGTTACTAAACCGATTTGATACCTCTTTACGAGTTTAAAAACGGTAGATAAACGATGGCGAAAAAAGGGGATATAAAACTCCTCAATACCCAAACGTTCTGCCCCCATTTCACCATTCAGACAATGACAGATGACAGGAGACATTTCAGAGTACATGGCGCAGCTTATACGAAACCCAGTGATGTATCAGCGTGTTAACTTTGTAATGTAACCTATCAAGTGTCATTGTCAAGCTGGTGAAATAGGGGGCTGGTAAAGACTAGTATTTTCTATTTCGCATTTTTAAATAAATGAAGTCAGTTTATTTATTTATTTTCAAGGAAAGGGTTAACCACATGATAAATTACCAAAAATCAAAAATATCCCTTTTTGAGTTATGTCATGTGTTTTTAACCTAATCGAGTGTAAGAGATAAAAATAAGCAAGCACGTAGGTCGGTAAAGCCACGACTGATAACAAAGGACTGCAGAGGGTTGTGACCATTCCATAGATCCTTCGAAACATCCATCACTATCTTGAAGAAGGGAATCAGTATGTGACTACAAATTGTTATTTGTAGTCACATACTGATACTGATATCATGTAAAAAAATACCTTGGCAATAAAGCTATTATTTATTTAATCTTCTTTGCACTATACAAATAAATGTAAAAAGTACAAATGGCGGACTTAATGCCTAAAGGCATTCTCTACCAGTCAACCACAGCTATAAGGATTATAAAAAACATATTTTAAATTGTATACTTGTAATTAGGAAACTTTTGTGGGATACTTTCATATTTGGGTGGATCGATTTTTTGTTGTTGTTATTCTGTCCCGTAAGCCAAACAACTGTGATACTTTCTTGGAAAAATGTTTGAAAGAAACCCCGTAAAAATAGCATTATTTTCCTTAATTAATGGCTTTCACTCCTTGTTTTAACAAGGTTTATTTCGCCAATGTCGAGTTTTAGACAATCACCATGAACTTATCAGTGAAATAAGTCCATAGATATCACACGCGAGGACAATTGCTCGGTTAAAGAGTATTTTCTATGGTGCAGAGAAGATAAACAGAAGCACATGGGGTAAGCTCCAAGCGCTTCTGTTACGTCAAAAAATGCGCTTGTAATTGGCACAAAAGCTGACGTTTGGTGGGTTTATATACTCTAAGTTCATGGTTTTTTATTTTAAGGTGGGTACGAATTAGAGCAGCCTCGGGTTTAGGCACGCACGGCTCGCCTATTTTGCTCAGCGGGCGAGCGGCGCGCGGTGAGCCGCCGATAGTCGGTCTTTTGATCGTACTTAAGGGCGCTTCGGTGTGCGTGCCTCGCGTAATTTGGACCGACCGTGTATCCGAGCGTGCCACAGCCAGAACGACAAATTCTAACTTGTCTGTGGGCAAGGCGTCTACAAATTTGATAAAGTTGCTGAGCCGGTCCACCACCGAGGCTATTTCTTCTTTTTGTTAATAATTCGGTGAATTATAATAAACGCAGTCGCGGCTGTCATCGTGTCCGACGCCATTTTGAAATGTCGGCTCGCGGCGAACACGCTGCCTCACCCGCCAATGTTTAAGTGATCAATTTGGCTCGCGAGCAGCTCGCCGCGCGGGGCGAGCATGCCTCAGGCTGAGCCGCTCAGATTCGTACCCAGCTTTAAAGAAACGTCACCATGGCAACGAGGTACAAGGAAAAGTTGATTGATCCTTTTACAATCATAACTCAATATTGGAGGAAAGTTATCCTGAGAATTTAGATGGGATGCGTCTACCGACTGTCCTATTCCCCACAGAGATTATTTCATTTATTTATAAAAGAATGGTCGAGTACGACCCACATTTAACCGGTTAAATAAATGCACAAACACATTACAAACAATGCAAAAAGGCACTATATGCATAAGACATCAACATGGCGTGTCGTTATTTAAACACAAATGATTGTTTTATTGGTACAGTTGGCGCGTTCATTAAGGAGTTGATAAACAAAGATTAACACGATTCACAACGATAGGAGATTCAAATAAAAAGCTAACGTAACTATTAGTAGTAAAGTCAAGATTTGAACTACACTTTTCAAAGGAGCAATTGACGAATTCACCGAAGCACACAGAGGGCTGTTTTAAGTTTAACCCGTGTGTCTATGGCATCGTAACTCCTAAACGGGTGGACCGATTAAGATTATTTTTACTTGCTATGTAGGTATGTATGTATGCAAGAACGTATGTTCGGGTCGAATCTGACCTAGACGACACGTTGGCCTAGTTGGGAGTAACCCTGCCTCCGAAGCAAGAGGTTCTGGGTTCAAATCCCGGTAAGGGCAGATATTTGTGTGATGTGGGCGAATATTTGTTCCTGAATCTTGGATGTTTTCTATGTATTTAAGTATAATATGTATTTCTCTATACAGCGTGTAAATTTCATACGGGCATATATTTTATCCTGACGTAGTTAACGATCATACAAATCATGTGAGAAAGATATTTTGTTGGTAACTTTTATTATTGAGGAGCAGTTAATTTTTTAAAGTTTGTCTTAGGAGCAATGTACGAAGTGTGCGAGCGTACATCGGTCGTCAATGTATCGCCTGTATCCAAGTGCAAGGACGAAATGTGTGGAAACTAAATACCAATCTCAGGCGAGTGCACCGCCTGCACCGAAATTTTTGACTTTCATGGGCGAAGTAAACAAATGGCGAACCATAACAATTCGTGAGCATAACATGACTATTATGTAGATGCTTTAATTTAATTGCGCAATGTCATACTTTGCTTGCTGAATTAATTAGTAAGAAAAAAAGAAATACAACTAATGTTGCTGTTACACACGTTTTTATGTTAATTAGGGTGTATATTAACTATTGTTAAAATATATGCCCGTATGAAATTTACACGCTGTATAAGCATATTTATCGTTCTCTAGTACCCATAGCACTCGCCTAGAGCTTATTTTGGGACTAGCTCAATTTGTGTGACATTGTCCCTGGATATTTACTATTTATTTTATTAATCTTGCAAATGTATTTTAATCCTGAGCCAAAAATCACGTGACTTACCAGTGACGCGATTGGTTTAAAAACCAAACGAATAGAAACGCTAGTTAGCGAACTCATCTTGGCTAGGGCCTCTGTTCCCGTTAATGGAGTTTAAATTTGGACAACATATTATGTAAACCCGGTGACAATGCAATATTAAGGTATCTAAGAGCTGACCTGATGATGGATTCGGAGGGTGGCGACAGGATCTCCGCTATACTTAGCTACCGACTAACATTATTTTATCGTTTACCGCGTCCCATGCCACCACACCACAAATAGGGAGATTTCTGTAAATGGTAAATTGATTCTACCAATAAGGAAATAGAGGTCAATTACCTCTGCTCTTAAATGCCATTTTTAATTTGGAACAAAATAAAATAAACTTTATAGTCGTTACAATAAAGTATGTATTTGCTAACGACGTAGCTTATATGTTTATTAAATCGGACAAATAGGCTAACATTTGAAATAATTTGATTTTAAATAGTAGTTTTAAATATATAGTTGGTAGGGGACGATGTTGCTCCTAGGTTTTGCATGAAAAATGTGCATTGTCCCCTGAGCTACCAGATAATTTCAAAGATAAAAAATAGAGGTGTTAAACGAGTAAAGTTTGTAAATTTGTTTGTCTGATTTTAATATTCATACATTGTTAACCATAGGTCACCTGAAAAGTTTTAATACCACAAAATAAACGGAAACCTAAAAACCTGATTCACCCATATATGCTATATGATAACCCACCTGGCTCACTTAACGCGAAGCACCCAATCGACCCTGAAGTGAACTCCTTCAGGAACAGTTCCTTCTGCTCCGGCGTGCCCTTCTCGTTGATCAGATTGGCGTACAGGAAGTTGTGGATGGTGAGGATCATGCCGGTGCTCGCGCAGCCGCGGGAGAGCTCCTCGACGGTCACGGCCAGCGAGAGGTAGTCGAGTCCTAGGCCTCCCTGGTCTTCGTCCACGCAGGCCCCCATGAGGCCTAGTTCGGTTAGCTTCTTTATCTAAAATAAACAACCAAATGAGTTGAATACGTTAAGAATTTTAATACATTCTCTGGCGCCCCTTCGACCAGGGTAGGCCCCCTAATCCTTATCGTACTTATGCATCTCGTCGCTTTTTTTGTAAATGAGATATTAATATCAAAATGCAATCAACTATTACTTCACTCAGTTACAGATATAAAATAAATAATAAAAAAACCCAAACTAAGGTCTAAAATATTCTTACACTTTCATTATTATCATCATTAACGGAGCGATTGCCAAATTAATACATTTGAGAGTGCAACAATATCTTAACCTTTAAAAATAAAACACGGGACAATGTCACACAAATTGATCCAGTCCCAAACTAAGCTCTAGGCTTGTACTATGGGTACAAGACAACGATTAGCTTACTTCTACAGAAAAATACATATACTTAAATACATAGAAAACATCCAACACTCTGGAATAAATACTCGTCCTCATCAAAATTTCAAATTGCTCATACTCTAAAAGTTACTAAGCTAACTAGACACGTACTTTCCGTTTACCCTTCAAATGAAAGATTCATCTTTATTTAGCTTTAGATGGCTAAGCGTTGTTTAATCCTTTTCCAGGCAGAGACCTTGATTGACCAAATAGGTTTAGTTGCAATTTCAACCTTAGTACCTTAATTTAGGGTTCAAATCTAATTGAATTTACGTGAAATGTTACTTTCTCTGAATTTAATTCCCAATATTTAAATAACTTGGACATGCATTGCATTCTTTGTTAAACTGTCCAGAATGGTGCGGCCTGAAAAAGGATTATGCATTCGGTATTCGTAATTTAAATGGCAAACCATAGACCACGACGCAGCTGTACGTGTCCCGACTACATTATACGGAGGCGAATGAGCTCGTAGAGTATGTACTTAAGTTACTGGAGTTACCCTGAGGGTCGAGTGGTTGGAGCTCCGCCACAAGGTTTGGGTACCATGGTTTGTGGTACGAGTACCGACCAAAGACTTGACGACCTTTTTATCCTTTTCAACGCCATTGACGGATATATCCGCACCCACGGCTAGGAACCGGTTTGAAAAAACCGGTTTTTTCGGTTTTGCCCAAAGCTTTTCTAAAGAACGCGAACGTTTTGAGAACTTTATTTTAACCTTAATTAACCGGTTTATTCCACAAGCGGCGAGTCGAGAAACCAAAAAAAATGTACTGAGTATAAAAACTAAGCGGAGCTTGTTTTGGTGCGTGACGTGCGTCTGGATTAACCGGTTGTTTATGCTCGAAATCGGCTAATTGTAAAAGAACTTTACGTAATGCTTTCTCCAAAAACCGGTAAAACAAACTGGTTTTTGCGAACGGAACCGAAGTGAAAAGGTTTTGCGTTAAGAACATAATAACGGTTTGAAAATTTAACCGGTATTGGAGACGTCCGCACCACTGGTTCAACGCCAACGACGGATATTCCCGTCATGGTTGACAGCGCAAAATAGACCTGAGTAATGAGGCAAGGTTGACATTAACTCTAGTTTTAACCTGTCATTCGCGTGTGAGCGAAGTCTTTTATATTTGACATTGCTTGATAAGGTTAATGGAGGATTTCTGGTCAAATTATGAAATGATTTGGTGGCGAAATTATAATAATCGACGTGTTAATTTTCTAGGCTACTTTTATTATGTTAGCCTGTTTTTTTTATTTGTATTTTCTGTATAATAGAACGTATGTCAAACTAGGTATCTATCTGTCTAGCACAAGTTAGGAATCTGGATGAAATTTAGGACAGCGCTTTCATATGCGATGCCGGCAGTGAATTCGTTACTGGGAAATCTATTTAGTTTCGTTTGTTTGCCCTTTGACGTCAAACGGTAGTTACGTGATTTATAGGAATTAGCATGGAGATAATGAAGCAACCAAAACGATATAATTATATATGTAAACGGGAGCCCGTTGTTTCCCATTTTTTTGTCATAATGTCATTGTTGACATAATTATTTAGTCACTTTTTTATATCGCTGACACCTTTATCTTTTCAGAATTTCTTGAATATCTAACGTGTTAAGGTTAGGTTAGGTTTGATTTATAAAAATCTTGAATAAGTAACTTCTTCTTAAAAAAGTACATTATAACTTGCGATAATTATGACTCTATGACATAAATAATAATGGCAGGCTATACAGATCCATATGTAAACACTTTATTGTACTAAAACATTACAAAAATATAAAGATTATAGAAAAAAAAGTAGTAGCTAAAAACGCAAACTTATCTCCAAAATTATTTATTTGATGGGAACAGCGATTATTTCACAATGCACATATTATGATAAATATACATATATCACAAAAATCGAGTTCAGATGTTTGTCTTTCGATCAAGCAGTAACCGATGAAAGGATTTGGATGAAATTCGGCACAAACATTATTCATAATTATCCTGGAGAAAAAATAGAGGACTTTTTGTTCCGGAACATTTGATATAGACGTGTTAATCGGCGAAAGCGGCCCTCTTAAATTGATGTTGCAACGTAAAAGTAACTTTGTGCGTTTTTTCACAACCGCTGAATCAATATTGATGAAATTTTGTACAAAGATAGCTTAAAAGCCGGGGAAGGACATAGGGTTATTTTTATCCGGGATAATTAGACAGTTCCCGAGGGAAGAGCAATAAATGACTTCTGCAAAAACGGGATACTTTTTACCCACGAGTAGCAGAGCAGCGACTAACGACTTTTACGCGGACGGAATCGCGGGAAACATCTAGTATATTTATTGACAACATAAAATAATTACATACATATTAGTTGGATTGACAACCTCCTTTTTTGAAGTCGATTAAAAGTAGCTTTCGTTTTTTGAAAGTTATTACATCACAATAAAAGGAGGCCGCCTTGTCTTATATCTGTATTTTTACAACTGCTTATCATTCTTAGCGTAATCCTAGTTACTAAATAAATATGTGTTCAATTGTTCATTCAGTGTCCAAGATATTATTGTTACAAAGCTTTTAACTAATGATCATTATTGATTTAGATTATAGAGCTATGGCACAGTAAATCAATACTCAATTCTTTGCTTAACAAACAGTACGTATTCCGTATGAGTATAAAATAGGAGTGTAAACGCCACAAAAATGCACTTTCGCTTCTGTATCACAAATGATAACTCCACTTAAAGATAGAATCCCCTTATGTATGACACAAAGACAATATTGAATGGAATCAAGAAGATAAGGTTAACTGATAAAATATGCAGCTTAAGGGTTACTGCGGGTGGCGCGATAATATAATCGTTTTCGTGTCTTACCCAGTGCCTTGAACGCGTATGTGCGTTTTTACAGTATCCATACTAATACTATAAATGTGAATGTAACTTTGTTACGCTTTCACGGCTAAAATTTGGTATGTAGATTGCTTGAACCCCGAAGAAGGACATACGGTACTGATGGAGTCGCGGGAAAGAGCTAGTGCGACTATATAATTAATAACTACCGATATAATAGCGACACTTTCAAAGGCTTTCACTTTCTTAAACGGCCTAACCAATTCATGAAACCGAGGTACGTTAAAATCGGCCCATCCATTTCGGAGCTACGATGCCATAAATACACAAATACACACGTTAAAGTTATAACACCCTTTTTTTTCGTCACATACATACATAACATCACGCCTTCATTTCGAGAGTGGGGTAGCCAGAGCTACAGAAATACCAACAACTCTAAAAGACTTCTTGATATTTTTCGTCACATGTTAGAAATATGCCTGTAAAGAGACGGCGGCGGCGTATGCATTATAAGAAGATATGCATACAGTTTGTATCATAACGATTGGTTAGATAATAGTATGTGTGGTGTGAAACTGTTTGATAGAGTAAGGAATGGAAACATCAGAGAGAAGTGTGGTCTGAAAGATGTAGTGACTAAGATTGAAAAGGGCATGCTTTGATCGTTCGGTCATTTGGAAAGGATGGATAAAAAACGATTGACGAAAGAAATATACAGTGCGATAGTGAGTGGAAAGGTCGGAAGGGGCCGCCCTAGGCGTACTTTTTTGAATACATACATACATACCATCACGCCTTTATTCCCAGAGTGGGGTAGGCAGAGCTACAAAAATACCAACAACTCCATAAAGACTTGTTAGTAATTGTGTAACCACATTTTGCACAAACAGGCTAAGATGTTTACTAGTGTATTAGTGACAGGTTGCAAGCCCATCGCCTAAGTACTAGAAGCCCTCATTCCCTTGAATCAAATCGGAGAAATACTGGAAAAGTGCCGAATCTTAAGTACCCGAAACCGACGTGCATGCATGAGTCGGTGTATGAATGTAGAAGAAGCGAAAGAGATTCGTCAGGATCGTAGCAGGTGGAAAGAAGTAGTCTCTGCCTACCCCTCTGGGAAACAGGCGTGATTTATGTATTTATCGGGTAGGTATTTTCCTTCCGCCTTTTTCAACATTCACTAGTTTTGCCACGCTCATTTATTCTGCTTCTTTTTCCATTAGCAATTTTCGCCATTTATAAAGGCTTTCGCCGAGTCGCATGCTCACCCATATGAAATACTAGCTAGTGCCTAGTTCTTACTGAGTAAACATAGTGATTGGTGTATTATTTAACAGTTACAATTATAAAATGTAAATCCATAATTAGCCGGTGATATCCAAAATACTTTTTTTTAAATTTGATATATATTGAGCTGAGGATTTTGTATCGATAAATAAATAAACTTTACGTCTTTATAATCTAATATATAAAATTCTCGTGTCACGGTGTACGTTATTGAACTCCTCTGAAACGGCTGGACCGATTTTAATAAAATTTTGTGTGTATATCGGGTAGGTCTGAGAATCGGCCAACATCTATTTTTCATACCCCTAAGTGCAAAAAAAATATTGCAGCGGGCGAAGCCGCTGGCGGGTCGCTATCTATCTAATATATAAAATTCTCGTATCACGGTGTACGTTATTGGACTCCTCTGAAACGGCTCGACCGATTCTTATGAAATTTGGTGTCCATATCGGGTAGGTCTGAGAATCGGCCAACATCTATTTTTCATACCCTAGAGTGACATAATAAAAAAATTCAGCGAGCGAAGCCGCTGGCGGGTCGCTAGTATCAGTATAGATATATTACCTGTTCAAACGGAAACTTGGCTCTCCGGTCCAGCTTGGAGGCTTGCGGCTGCAGGTGCTCCTTGCTGAAGCTCCGAGCCAACTCCTGCACCTCCAACTGCTTCTCCGTCAACTGGGTTGTGAATGTGCGGCATTGTTTTGCGATGGACTTTGCCGCTTGGAGGGAGAACACTGGCAACATATTATTAGTTATAGTAGAGCTGCTCTTCTCAAAGTGTCCTCTGTAAGGCTTTGTGTTTGAAAAACCTTATCTAATGAAATTTCAACTGTAAATAATGTAATGTTACATAGGTACAGTCTGCCTTATAAGTAGCTGCACACTTTGGGACATTGTCGCTTTAAAGCCTTTGATAGATTATTGCAGCGGTTCAAACATCAAGTTAATGTGGCAAAGCACTATAGTGTACAGCAATTTTAGTCGTCACTGTTCATAATAGAATCGTCCATTAAATACGTACTTTTCAATTAACACAGAGAATTAGATTGTTTAAAACAGTTTTTTTTTTATGTTACATGGGTGAATAGGTAAACATTATTTAATGATTGTCTAAAGATAAGAAGGGTTATTTGGTATTTCAATTTATAGTGTATTGTGAAAAAAATTGTGTAGTTTTCTTTAAAAATGTATATAAAATTAGCCTGTATTTAAAAGTTGTGTCTTTTGGCTCACAAAATGAAGTTAATTAATCAAATTGTTAACAACACCAAATTATTATATTTTGCTGTACTTTAATTGGTACCTATGCTGCTAGGTGTAATATATGTTTATAAACTATAAATAAGGTAAAAAAAATTATTATCTATTTATTTATTGATAAATACGTTTACATGACATTACAGTGTAACCAATGCGTCACTTAACTTAGACTTACATTTAAAGATTTTATATATACCAATAATAGGAAACCACATACATACATAACATCACGCCTTCATTCCCAGAGTGGGGTAGGCAGAGCTACAGAAATACCAACAACTCTAAAGAGTTACTGATATTTCTGTAACCACATTTTGCACTAACAGGCTAAGAGGAAACTAATTATAATGTAATAGTTGAGCACCTAGCATCCATCGCCTCACAGAATCGCAAGCATTCATTACACACTGCCGCCCATCGCCACGCAAACAAGTCGCACTCGGGTGTTGATGCCAGGAGCGCATTGAGCCGAGCGCAGGCGCGGGGCAGCGGCGAGTTCCTGCACGACACGGTGCGCGCCGGCGGCACGGCCAGCAGGTCGCGTCGTCGTGCTCCGCGGGCTATTCTCGGAACATCCGGGACAAACAGTCGCAAGAGACGCTCTACCAGTCCGGGACAGTCCGACTAGCCACGCAAGGCTCGACATGCTGTGACCATAAGTCGATAATTCCGCCTGACCTCCAAGGAGTTGTACCCAAGGGAGCCGAGAAGATACTTGGTTGAGTACAGATACGGGTAGAATCCGAATATTTATTTATAAAGAAATCTTAAAAACGCTTTCTGATCCTTTTCAAGAAGTAAGGCAACGTCGATTCGTAGGGGTTCCACACGATCGACGAAGTCTCGAGCTTACTCTTTACTAAGGCATTATAAACCGTTTTTATGGCCACCGGGTCATGAAGTCAAGTTTCGGATTACGAAACCCAGTCTTCGAAAGCAGCTCGTGGCAAGAGAAGAAATATGTTCGTGAAAAGTGAGCCGTGTATCGAACACTACGCCCAGATCTTTGACGGAGAAGACACGATTTATCAACTCTGACCCTAACATATATTGAGCATGTATAGGGGTATGAGAGCGGCCAAATGTACACACACTTGGCTGGGTTAAAATGAAGTTTGTTCTCCTGACTCCACTGAAACACCAAGTCGATATCCCCTTGCAAAGTCTCGCAATCAGCTGTTTGCTCTACCCCGTATATCAACTTCAAATCATCAGCATACAAGAGGCACTGAGCCGCCCGAAGAACGGATTTGAGATCGTTGATCATGATACCGAAAAACAAGGGCCCTAAGATGACTGACACCAGACCGGGTATGGTAAGGGCTCGAGACAAAACAACCATGTCGGACGAACTGCTGCCGATCACGCAGATAATTGGCAAAAAAGGTTAGCAACTTGAGAGAGAAACCAATTTCATCAAGTTTCCTAAGCAGCACGTCGTTATCTATGCGATCAAAGGCCTTCGTAAAATAAAAGTAGAGGACATCGACCTGAATTCCTCTATCAAGATGCTCAGCAATGTTGACCATTAGTATCAATCAACAGACTAGTTTCGACCGAGCGACTAGGCCGAAAACCATGCTGCACGTCACACAAAAAAGGGCGAACCTTTGGAGATAGGTTCCGGTGAAGTATGGTCTCAAACAGCTTGCCTAGAGTTGAAAGAACGGCTATGGGTCTATACTTCTCAACGACGGAAGTGTCACTCACCTTCGGGATCAGTCTCACTCTAGACACTTTCCAACTTTGAGGATATGACCTAGAAGAGAGCACCAGGTTAAAAATATATTTTATCGGAATCTTTAGGAATTCCATACAACCCTTAACAATATACGCCGGCAAGTTATCAGGTCCAACGGAGCTATTGGCCTTTAGGCGTTTAATCCCAGTTTCAACCTCCTGCAATGTGATTGATTTGATATCAATGCAATTGACCCTAGGCATTTTCTAACAAGTTAGGATCTAGATACGGAATATCAGGTAGAAAAACTTCTGAGAAATAGTTAGCAAAAGCGCTAGCCACGTCCCCACCGACAAATTGTTTGTCTTTAATCTTTGCTCGGGAAACAAAACCACAATTGGTCTTGAGACTGCTTACGTGCTGCCAGAAAGCGCGGGGATTGACTTTAACTCTACTTTGGATTCGCCCAATGTAGCTATCGTAAGTAGACGCTAGACGCTCTTTCACTTCTGTCCTCAATACTGAAAACATTTTGTAGACGTCTTTATCCCGAGTAGCCTTCCATTCCCGATGCAGATTACTTTTCCGTTTGATGACACTGATCAGGTCCGCCGTAAACCACACAGGATATCGTCTACTCGAACTGGCTGTACGTTTCCGTTTAGGAACGCAGAGGTCAAAGGTACCATATAATATATTATAAGGTGAGTCCACAGCGATGTCGACATCGCCAGCACTGAGAACTTGCCAACTTATTTCGGACATTAATTTGTACATGAGATCAAAATTACTCTTAGTAAAGTTCCAGTCCCGTCGCATGTCCACATTGCTGGGATCTAGACGCTCCGCAGCCGGTCGACGCGCACAGCTTCCCACGGGAACTGAAATCTCCAATGGAGGATGGTACGCATCAGATCTCGGGACCAATCCCTCGCCCGCCGTCTCTGAGACCACGGCACCAGTGATGCGATCCGTCACCAACACGACATCTAGCTTACTCCCATGTACATTCGTCACTCCGTTCATCTCATTCAAACCACAAACAGATAAGAGATAACAATAATAGCCAAGGACACTCTGGGACGTATACACAGGGTCCAAGTTCAAGTCGCCGATCACAAGCACTACACCTGTAAGGGTGTCAATCACCGACTCCACTTTCGCAAACCACCGCATATAAGTTTCATCCAAGGCACAGAGAGGGACGTACGCAACTCATACATAAAACACCACTTGATCTGCCACAAATGGGACCCATAAGTCATCGACGTTCGGCGTCTCTAAATCTGCCCGACGCCGGAGCTCAATGCCAGGGCGCAACACGAGAAGGACGCCGCCGCCGCGATATTGTTTTATTGTTTTTTAGCAAATACTGGAGAATGAAAGGTTCAGTATTGTCATATTAATTAAAAATGGTATTTGTAAATGCTGGCAGTGCTCAGAACAGGTTAAATAAATACAGTTTTTTTTTTGGTTTTGGTCCGACCTTTTCCAGGGTACACAAATGTTTTGAGAACACTATTTAAACTTTAACTAACTGGTTAAATCCACGAGCGGCGAGCCAAGACACTAAAAGTTTTGCACTGAATAAAAACACTAAGCAGCACTTGTTTATGGTGCTTGACATGTGGCTGGTTAAACTGATTTTTTTAGCTCTATACTGGTTAATTCGAAAATAACTTTATGTAAAGGTTTCTCCAACCAGTTTATGCGAATGGAAGCAATATGAAAAGGTTTTGCAACAAGTACATGATAACGGTTTGAAAATTTAACCGGTATCCGAGCCCTGAATGCTGGACTTAGCTGTTCGAGGCTTCTTTTTAGCATATTAAATATGCTTAAGAAAACTACAACAGTCAATTAGTTAGGGTTAGTTAGGCAACACAATTTTTTACTGAAAAAATTGACTAAAAGACCTATTTACATGTATGTTAGGCAGCCAATTCATATACTTAATATACAATTACGAACAATATGTTTTTTAGTTTACTTTCATTTACTTTGTTCTGCAACACCTGACTCCGGTCTGGTAGCAGCCAGTACACAAATACACATAACAATACTGATTTTAACAAAATAGCTGACATTCAGAATTGATAAGTATGTGGGTCATGATAATGACACTAATGACATAACTGGCTTGAATTAATTATCGACGTATGTTAGTCACAATGAGACCAAATATGTGATTATTATTTTATTTACATAAAAACAAAAAGAGAAAGTAGTCAGGTTTATTAAATATTTTAAAGACAATAAATCCAATAAATGACAAAGATGTAACCGTACTATATTCGAGTAAAAAAAACGTTTCTTACAACGTACTTACAAGTTAGTTTTGTTGATTTCAGAAGACCGCCGGCTGCCATGTTTTACTGATATAGGTACCAATAGTGTATTTATCACGAGGCAGACGAATCTGATACGAATTCAGTTGACGTTAAATATACGATAAGTATGATAATGACCAAGGTCGTGGCAAGTGTGCACTAAAACACAGTCACAAAACTTTGTTAACTTGTTGTTCCTACTCCTACCGGTTTCACCGTGACACTTATAATGACAGTGTTTCGATTTAAAATAAAAATAAAAATAAGTAAATTTTATTTGTTAATATGCTATTCTTATATTCAAGATCCCTCAATAGGTGCTCGTAAAAATACTGCAATAGAGAGTTTACTATAATAATTATCAAATATTCAGGATACCGCGCGCTGCACGCCCGTCGTATTATATGTCATAAAAATGTCAGACAGAACAGAATTGACAGAAGTCACAGAAGGACGATGCAATGATCTATGGGACGATGACACTGTTGTGTTGACAGAACAGAGGTGTTATTGACCCTAGACTACATACAATACATCACGCCTTCATTCCCAGAGTGGGGTAGGCAGAGCCACAGAAATACGGTTAAAGAAACTTTATTCTCATAAGAATTACAGAAATTCGCTTACATGAGAATATTCAAAAATTATATAAAAGTTATTATATCTAAGCATGCAGTACAAAGAAGTAGTATAAAATCTTTACAATTTAAATCAATTAAATCAAACAAACAGAAATACCAACAACTCATTCACTCAACTCAAAAAAGATTTGTTTATAATCCTGTAACCAGATTTTGCACAATCAGGCCAAGATGTGGAAAAGACTAATTTATTTACCCTTACACTAAATTATGTATTTAGTTTATATGGGACATTAACAGCGATACATTGAAATAGATACTTAGGATATGGATATATATGAAGTTATTATAGAATTCATCTTTTGCCAAATGTTATAACGAAAACATTTGATGTTAAACCCTTCTCTAGGCCGGGTTAAAAGGATACAAGAAAATTCGTAACTTCCTGAAGAATACTGATCCATGAAGTCATATTTCAGGAAAGTTTAATTAAATTTGTGTCATAAACTGTTAAAACTTAACTTCTATTTTGAGCGACATGAATGTGGTCAATTAAATGTACTATGCCTGGAAAAGGGTTAAAACAATTTTTGGGACGCTGAGTGAAGCCTGTTAAGGTAATTAGTTTCGTTTTTTAAATAGTAGATTAAAAAAATATTAAACCTGTAGATTTAACTATAAGTCACTTATTTAAATAAATTGCTATTTATGTCCAAGTTTAAAAGTCGTTGAAAGAATGCCTTTGCACATGAAACGTATTTTAACAGCTTCTATTACAAATTAGCACGTGAACTGTGAATATGTCGTGTACTTATTTAAAAACATGAAAATATATCTCTGTGCTGTCATTAGTGTCATTATTACAAATAAATACATTGCCATTATCCTGCGATTTTGCCATTGCCTTACTACGAAATTTATGGAAATTGGGTATGCTGTGCTACAACCCTGTAGACAAGAATATTATCAGATGTTGTATACCTTTTAAGATTCTATCTGTTGCTTTTTTATTCATAGTTTATTTCAGGGGGCGTTAAAAACTTTGTGATCAGTGCTTCTGAGCCACAATGACTTCCATAATCGATCAAATGGAGCAGGCCTCTAACGTCCCAACGAGGTTCCAGCCTGGGACGGAGCCAATGACGTCCTCTGGCTACATCAGCATGCAGTTAGAGGACAATACTCCTATGTTTTCAAAACAGAAGATGAAGTTTAACCCTACGGACTCTATCACCCACGTCGCGGTGGCCAGTGACTACCTGGTTCTGGCTATGGCTAACGGGAAGCTGTTCCGCATGGATTTGAAAAAGCCAGAACTCAATGAAGGTATGTTTTCAGGGGCTGCTCAGAGCTAAGCAAACAAATCCAAAAAGATTAATCACACTAGGTATTTTAATTGATTTGTTTGTTGCTAATAAGCAAAATAGTGTGTTTTAAGCTTTTGAGGTCTCTTCTTGGAAGTGCTTACAGATCTCTGACGTTTATAAGTGCCTGTGTCCTGGGTGTCTGATTTCATTGAAACACCTTCCATCAAATTTATAATTTCATGTAATTTTATTTCATCAAACACTATTTTCTGCTGAAACCATAATGTTTTCAGGGTATCTTAATCATCTAACCCAAGCTAACCTACATAATTAATGTTTAAGATACCCTGAAGACATTATAGTTTCAGCAGAAAATAGTGTTCAATGAAATGATACATTTGGTGAAGTGATGAGTTACTGTGTGGCTTACTTGCGGAATAAACATCTTTTATCTTCATCTTTATCATTGCACTTTGCAGTCTATTGAAATCATTTTTATAATAAGTAAGTAATTCCATATAGGCTACTGTTTGAATAAATGTTTATTTTTTATTTTATTTAAAAACTTTTAAATATTTGTCATAGCCCATATAATTAATTCAACTTGGACAAAGTCCACAAATTACGCTTTTGTATATATTTATAATGTACATGTTTATTTAAAACTTTTTCCTCATACTTTTGGCATGGTTGTGAGGTAATTT
The DNA here is from genome assembly GCA_949316455.1 of Acleris holmiana. NCBI lineage: Eukaryota > Metazoa > Arthropoda > Insecta > Lepidoptera > Tortricidae > Acleris > Acleris holmiana. The sequence continues at coordinate 17,458,492 of OX438770.1, forward strand.
GATAACAAACAGATTAATTAGGCTGTATTATCATTTAGCTCTGTCCTTTTTTAGTACATTGCGTTATAATGTTTCTATCTCATTTCTTTACACAGTGTGATAATAAACTTAATGGTGTAAAAGTACTAAAAGTAATTAAAATAATTAATATAGATCTAATACTACTCTCTCACAACATCGACCAATCCTAAAGATGAGAAATAAATTTAGGTTTAACATTGTTTCTTCTTTTGTTGTTGGTAAAACATTTTTGAGTATTTTATTTATATAAGTTTAATACAGGCATAATCTAGACCTGGCTTGGCTTACAAATAGAGAAGGACTGACCACTAACTGATTACTCGGGATATAAAACAATTTAGCTCTTTTTTGGGTTCTATAAGTCAAGGGTACCAACAGATCCCTATTAATAAACCTCTACTGTCCATCTGTCCATTTATTTCTCAGCGGGATGTATCTCATGAACCGTAATTATAGATTGACAGTTGAAATTTTCACAGAGTATGTATTTCATTAATTTAAAAATGAGTGTCTCTGTACAAGAATGGAAATGTTAGTGTGTGATTCTGACTCGCACTTGACTGCATTTATTACAGTCAGCGACTATTCGGCAAAATGGATGACGACTAGTGTGACCAAAAAAATAATTAAGCATCAATATGCATAAGTTAGCTTTACGAAACCACGTACCAAAACTTTGCAATTAGGACAATTTTGGATTCAGGATAGAAAATTCGAAAGTAAAAAATCAGTATTATGTTTTTCTCAATACTATTTTACAGGATTTCAATATGTCTGATAATTCAAAAATTTTACTTTCTTTTTGAAATTCTGTTTATGATATTCGGAATGAAATATTCCGAGATTATGTAGTGTACCCATCCTCAATGTGTGTCTCTGGGCTCAACATTTTTATAATACAAACTTCTTGTACTAATTACAGAACTTCATTACTCAAAGTACATCCAACCAAACACAAAGTTAACCGGCATCTTCCTGGATCCCCTTGGCTACCATCTCCTGCTGGCATTCGCTGCAAGAAACAAGGACAGCAACCCTGAGCTGGTCTACTTACACCGGAGAAGCTCCAAGTTAAAATTTGTCACTAAATGTAGGAAGTATGAAGTGACTGAGGTTGGATGGAACAACGAGAATACGTCGGAGGTCACAACGGGGCCTATACTGTTAGGGACTTCGCAGGGACACATCCTGGAGACGGAACTAGAGGCTGACAGCGACAAGATGTTCACTGCTAACCAACAGTATTGGCGGCCGGTAATGCAACTTGAATATATGTTGAAGCATATTATTATGTAGCTGTTTTTTTTTTATTTTATCTATTGTAGTTTTTAATATTGAATAGAAGACGTATATTTATTTGTTTTAAACAATGAACTCTCTAACAACATCCATGTCAAATCTTCAAGTTAATGATGTAATTTTCAACATTATTAAGGCTTCAGGATGTTTATATTTATTTGTCTTTCCCTGTTCTCTTTATACACTCCATGGTTCAAATATATCCAAATAAAATAAAATAAATTTAGGCATTTTTTTACCATTGAGTTGATGCCTTATTGTGATCGCCATCAAATATATGTTAACGATTGGAGCAGACAAAGATCAATAATATCTGATATTTAAGTAAGTTTATCATTGTCTATTACCCATAGTACAAACCGAGAGCTTAGTACGGGACTAGGTCCATTAGTATGCTTTTTTAAAATTTATAGCGACTATACCTTTTCTTATTTCGCACAAAGTCTGTCTATCTGTTCTAATGTCGCCTTATTTCCACACAAGCTGCCAAACTACCTTCCACTGTACGGGAGCAAGGAGATCGACGGCTTGGTAACTAACTGATAAGCATGATAAGATCATCCATTGTACTGGAACAGATGCTTTCCCAGTGTTGTGTGAACTTGTTACTTCAGATTTAAAATCATTAGCATTTACTGTAAAGGAACCCATTCGGTTAGGTTAGGTTTATTTTATAACAATCCTGAAAAGTATACGGTTTCAGAAAAAAAACTGTATGCCAAATGATGATTATGCCAGATAAATGTAAACCGGGTACATTACATAATTTCAAAGTTTCATTATCCCGCTGGAAATTTCATAATAGGGATGCGTTCTGGGTAAAAAAACTAATTAGTCCGTTATGCATCAGTTAGATTATCAGAAATAATGAACACGTCTTTTTGCTTGATCATATCATTGAAAATTGATAAAGATAACGCGAATCAAAGTTCGGGAGTGGGGGCTCATGACGTCACAACGTGGGAAAAAAATGTGCCAAGATGTGATGTCACACGGAACTTCAACGCACTACATCTCCGTAATTTTTAAACTAATTGTCAAAAGAAAAAATACAAGTTCAATATTTTTGAGGACTTTCGTGGACTACATGGAATTTTCCAGGACACTAGCCAATTCCTAAAGAAATTATTCTATTTAACCTTTTCAACTCTATGTCAAACACAAAAGTTGTCACTCACACGACATTGACAGCTCAACACCAGAGCTAATGTCAACTTTACCTCATAGACAATAAGGTCTATTTTCCACTTTCAACCATGACGGATATATCAGTCGCTCGCGTTGAACCTGCGGTGCTGATTCTGAGTCGTTGGCGTCGAAAAAGTTTAAATTAAATTTTGGAAATCATGGTCGTTCCATTACCAAACCCCAAACTTGTACATTTCTCTGGGCATCTCTTTCCAATTAGCACAATTTATGGTTAATCCGATCCATGCATATTTTAGTACTAATTAAAGTGGTTTATGTGTTGAATTTTTAAATCGCGATTTTTATAGTGTTTTCAATCGACGAAGTCTACTACTTTATTTTACGTAAAAGCGTCCAAGAGCTTGACCACTTTTCGACTCTATTTGTAGAACGTTAAGGTCCAAAAGTGGTGAAGGACTTTGGTCGACGAACACTGACGCAACGACGTCGATTTGAATGGCACAATTGAAAACACTATGTCCATGTTATTTAGAAACTACATACTTAACTTTACCCCTCTTCTAGATCTTCGACATTGTGGACAAGGATTCAAAGCCCCCCATCACGGGTATCCAGTTCCACCGCGTGGACGGCTCCAGCAAGTTCTTCGTGTTCATCACCACCCCCACCAAGCTGTACCAGTTCATCGGCCATGCGGTCACCACTGACGGGAAACTGTCGCTAGAGTCCATATTCCATAGGTATATCATTTTAAATGCTGCGCTTTGGGGGTAGAATACTTTCAACTATCCGCAACTATACACAAAGTATATTAGAGAAAAGAAGCAATGGGAGCATTCAAGTATTACGTAACGCAATTTGGGGGGGGAGGGGGGTCTCGTAAAACGTTACGATGCGTTACAGGGGCGGGAGGGGGTCTTTCTTACAAGACGTTACGTAACATTGTTTCTTTTTTTTGATAAAAATTTAGGGAATTAAAACTCCCAAATTGGCAACCCTTTTCGTTTACGTTTTACGGGGAATCCCTCGATTGTATTATAGTCTGGTCGTCATTTTTCATTTGTTCTCGCAAGTTGGCAAACCTTTTCGTTTATATTTCACCGGGAATCCCTAGATTGTATTGAACGTCATTTAATGTTGTTTTCGTTGTCAGTATTCGTTTCAGTTTATGCAGAAGCACATTGCTCTAGTCAGTATTGATTGCGTGTCTCACAAAATTTTACTGAAACAATTAGAGCGTGTTGGGATTCGAGGAGTGGCCTTGAAACTAGTGGAGACATATCTTACAAATAGGTCTCAGGCTACGATATTAGACACTTACGACAGGACTACAAAAACAATTACAAGAGTACAATCAAAATATGATTTGAATCTGCAAGGGGTACCTCAAGGCAGTGTTTTGGGGCCTTTTTAGGGTTCCGTAGCCAAATGGCAAAAAACGGAACCCTTATAGATTCGTCATGTCTGTCCGTCTGTCCGTCCGTATGTCACAGCCACTTTATTCCGTAACTATAAGAGCTATACTGTGGAAACTTGGTAAGTAGATGTATTCGGTGAACCGCATTAAGATTTTCATACAAAAATAGAAAAAAAACAATAAATTTTTGGGGTTCCCCATACTTAGAACTGAAACTCAAAAATTTTTTTTTCATCAAACTCTTACGTGTGGGGTATCTATGGATAGGTATTCAAAAATGATATTGAGGTTTCTATTATAATTTTTTTCTAAACTGAATAGTTTGCGCGAGAGACGCTTCCAAAGTGGAAAAATGTGTGTCCCCCCCCCCGTAACTTCTAAAATAAGGGAATGATAAATGTAAAAATAATATATGATGTACATTACCATGCAAACTTCTACCGAAAATTGGTTTGAACGAGATCTAATAATTAGTTTTTTTTTAATACGTCATAAAAACATTGATCAAAGCTATCAACGAACTTTTATATTATGTTACTTGCTGCTACGGAACCCTTCATGGGCGAGTCCGACTCGCACTTGGCCGCTTTTTTGTTTTTGGTATACGTTAATGAGTTCCCCTTGACAATTAACCACCTGTGTGTTATGTTCTCTGATGATACCACTATTTTTGTATCTGAAGAAGAGGGCTCCGATATAGCTAACGAGTTACAAAATACTTTGAAAATTGTAATAAATTGGTTGTCCACGTTACATTTAAGTGTAAATCTAGATAAGACTAAAATTGTACAATTTATTAACATTAAGCAAATACAAAAAAGTGACTATAACATAACTTTTAGCGCCTTTAGGGTAAAAATGGTCACTTGAGTGTTACGTAACGTTTAGAGAGGGGGAGGGGGGTACAGAAAAACGTTACGGTGCGTTACAAGGGGGGGAGGGGGAGTCTAAAATCTTCAAAAATTGCGTTACGTAATACTTGAATGCCCCCAATTCCTACTTATACGTACACGGTTTTTTTTGACTATTGATAAATGACGAAGCAGTTTTTTCAAATGCTATTCAAGAGCCATAAGATTCATTTTTAAATACAATTGTTATCGTCGTAGTAACGAGTAATACGAGTCTATTACAGGTACCTAACGATACCTGAGACGGGAATCCAGGAGATCCCCTCAAACCTGAAGTACTCCAAGCTGCAGTTCTTCTTCGATAGGAACAACGCCCCTAAGTCCTTCGCCTGGCTCACCGGCCCTGGTATATTTTACGGACAGGTAATAAAAACAATCCAAGATTTCTACCATAAATTTTTATTCCTGTTCTTAAGTGTTCTATATTCTGAAACTCCTTTTTAGAGTTTCTTGCGGCGTTCCTTCTCAGCAATGGGTCTTTTCCAAAGCGCTAGTAGATTCACTTCATATTACTGACTTGTAAAAGCCTTAATTTAACAAATTTATTAAAAAAAAATATGTTTAGAGTTGTCTTCCCTGTTAATATTTTATATTTGATTTTCTAAAGCCGTCATTGTTTCGGTTAATTTTCAGTTGGACCCCTCATCCCAACAGAACTCCAATTCTCTGTTCACGCAAGCAGGTCTTATCAGTTACCCCGCCGATGACAAGGATACGGACAGTGAAAAGGCGCCTCTCTCTTTCGTCCTCACAGAGTTCCACGCCCTCCTCATGTACTCGGACCGTGTCAAGGCTGTCTCACTCCTCAACCACGAACTAGTTTATGAAGACTTTTATTCTGAAGCTCATGGCAAATTGAAGAATATAGTCAAAGATTTCAGGAGAAGGACCATATGGGCGGTCACTGATAAAACGTTGTTCAGATACAAAATCGTTAGAGAAGAAAGGGATGTCTGGATGATATATTCTGAAAAAGAACAGTTTGATTTAGCGAAAGAATATTGCTTCAATAATCCAGCCTATATTGACATAATTAATGTTAAACAAGCAGAGCTACTCTTCACTAAAGGAGACTATGAAAAAAGCGCAGAAATATTCGCTGAAACCCAAAGCAGTTTTGAGACTATTTGCCTTAAATTTTTAGAAGCCGATCAAACTAGCGCTCTTAAAATATACTTAAATCGGAGATTAGAATCTTTAAATGAAGATCAGATGACTCTCATTTCGATGATAGTCGTTTGGATGACGGAGTTATATCTATCTCAATTAGGTCTGCTAAGAAGAACGGGACAAGAAGATTCTGAAGCATATCACCTGCTGCAAAGCGATTTCGAAGTGTTTCTATTACAGCCTAGGGTAGAGAAGTGTATGCATCACGTGAAGTCCGTGATTTACGACCTGATGTCCTCACACGGAGACAAGCAGAATCTAATCAAACTGACGATGCTCAACGAAGACTATGAGAATGTCATAGCGCAGCATATTTACAAGAAATCGTATTTAGAGGCTTTGACCATGCTCCAGAGTTTGAAGAAGCCTGAGCTGTTTTACCAGTTTGCTCCTGTCCTTATGGAGGAAGCTCCTAAACACACTGTGAATGCTCTGATAGCACAAGGAATAAGGTTAAGTGCTTTGAAGCTTCTCCCAGCTTTCCTTTCATGTGAGAACGACGAGTCTCATGTTTCAGAAATCATGAGATACTTGGAGTTTGTGGTGCAGAACTTTAATGTGAAAGATACAGCGATCCATAACTATCTACTGACTCTTTATGCGGAGCATGATCAGTTGGCGCTGATGAGGTACCTGGAGCGACAGGGACAGGATGCCATGCTCGTCAACTACGATGTGCATTACGCATTGAGGTGAGACATTCATGTAACTACTGTAACATTATTGTTACACATGTTTGCCTTCGTTACTCTGTACAATTATGTCGTTAATTTTTTTAAACATAAACTATGAATTAAAACAAGTTATCACTAGAGCAAACTTATACACTAACTTATTATTCCTATGTTTAATTTTAGGCTAGGTACACTATTTTTTTTAATATCTTTATATTTATTTATATTGTCTTACTTATATTATTTACATTATATTATTATTTTTATGTGTATAAATCAGATAAATCATTGAACCCAAGATGCTTCCTTGTGGCACACTCCACGTCTAACGACATTAATACAAGTAATACCTTGCCCTTAACATTATTCTTTTGATAACTAACATCGACGAGTTTTACCTGACTGCGTATATAATTTTCAAGGTACTTAAATCTTATTCTATAGTCATACATGCATGCCTGACAAAGTCAAACGCCTTGGTTAGGCCATTCGGATGATAAACAGGGGGTGGGTTTTTAGGTTGTGCCGCGAGAAAGAGCTTCCAGAGGCTTGTGTGAAGCTGTCGGCGCTGCTCGGGCTGTGGGAGGCGGCGGTGGCGCTGGCGCTGCAGGTGGACCCCGCGCTGGCGCGCCGCGTGGCCGCGCAGCCCGCCTGCGCCGCCGCGCAGCGCACGCTGTGGCTCTCCATCGGTAACTTCCATTCAGAACAGTAACATACGGTTCCTTAGTAAACATTGTTCATACACAAGTTTAAAAAAAACCGGGCAAGAGCATGTCGGACCATGCTCAGTGTAGGGTTCCGAAGCCGTTTAGTACTAGAGTACTACAAACGTAAAAATCAACAAGTAAAAACTAATTTTCTATTTAAAGTCATTTGGTAGGGGGGGGAGGCTTTAAAACTGAATATTTCATAAACGAATCGCATGATCGAAAAATTGATTTCACAAACCCATAATATTTTAAAAAAAACTGTCCAACAACACCTCACACTAGGAGGTAGACGAGAAAAAAATACATCCCCACGTTACGTTTTATTGTACCACTTTGTTGGCGTGACTAATTTGTATATTCAAGCCAAGTTACAGCTTTCTAGCATTAAAGAGTCTCTGCACTATGCTGCGAACGGACGGAGGGACGGACGGACATGGCGAAACTATAAGGGTTCCTAGTTTGACTACGGAACCCTACAAAGGAACGAGTTAATTGTCTCTAAAATGTCTCCGGGCGAATTGGATGATTGTTTCATACATCCGACCCGTCAAGCTTGAAGCCACAAATGGAAACATTTAGGCGAATCTTCTCGTACCGCGCACAGAAAAGTGCACAAATAATTGTGTACTCAGTAGAACAAATTTGGTCTAGGTTGGGCAATACATGTTTTTATTCTAAGTTCAGTTCTTAAATCACTGTTAGACCTGGTTTTTTCTCATTTTATTAAACACAAAGCAAATGACTACCGGTGAAATTACTACCATAGAAGCATTCCATCTTGGTCCTCAGGGTCGGCAATGCATTTGAGGTCTTAGGATTATAGTCTTGAGAATTTATTCCACTTACCATCAGGTGGCCTGAGTGCTCGTGTGCCTTATCAATAAAAAAAAATACGAAAGTTTCTACCAGATCGCTGTAGTTTTCGTCACCCGATTGATTTTATGTTCAATACTAGTACAAGCGGATTTAATGTTTCTTCAAATTATGAATTTCGCAGGATTCATAGAGGATTCCTTGGTTCGTTTCAAGAAATTAAATTTAGAGGACTGACTAAGCGTAAAAACATTTATTACTTTAGATTTGAGGAAAAAATGGTGCGCTGTTGCTGGTTTTTAGCCGGTCCTAAACTCCCCTTAAAATATTAAAACGCAAAACTGAAAGCTAGAGGATATCTTTAATGCACCCTCAGTGTGACTTGCTCTCTCTATCACTGGCAGCTGAACACGTGATCACGCAGAACCAGGACCTGAGGGAAGCCATGAGCTTCCTCTCCGAGTGCCCGCTGCTCAAGATCGAGGACCTGCTGCCTTTCTTCAGCGACGTCGTCACCATCGACCACTTCCGGGACCCCATCTGCCAGTCCCTACAGGTACGAATCTTACTGTATTGACATACAGAACTGCCAGTTAGTTGGTAGTGATCGGCCATCTTTGATTTCTATGGAACGTGTGTGACAAATATACTGTCAGATGCAAGTGTAAAGAAGCGGGGACGGATTAAAGTTTCCGTACCCAAAACGTGCCAACGGGACCCTATTAGAGCCTCCGCTGTCTGTCTGTCTGTCCGTGTGACTGTCACAAGGCTGAATCTATATGAGTTGTAGTAGGTAGACTTACACAGTGTGTATTTATATCGCCGCTGTATTATAAGAACAAATGATATTTAAAAGGAAGGAATAATATTTTTACACCGTGTAAACTACCATGACCACTTGACTATAACAACAAGTAAAAACCGGGCAAGAGCATGTCGGACCATGCTCAGTGTAGGGTTCCGAAGCCGTTAAGTACTACAAACATAAAAATCAACAAGTTTAGTAATGACTCATTTTCTATTTAAAGTCCTTCGGCGTCTTAGATGATTTTAGTAGGTATAAACACTTTAATCGCCTGTTTCTCAAGAACCAATGATGTATGTATGTATGTATGTAAACTCTTTATTGCACAAAAATATAAATATTACAATTATAATACTAAATTAATGTACAAAGGCGAACTTATCCCTAAATGGGATCTCTTCCAGCTAACCAGCTGATGTCTACTTAGTCGTGATAATTGGAACTTGAATCTAACAATAAATAGCGCTTTAAAGCTTAATATTACATAAACGAATCCCTTAATCTAAAAACTGCTTTAACAAACCCGTAATATTTTTGAAAGACCTATCCAACGACTCCCTACACTACGTGGTAGAAGAGATTTTTTTTCAACTTTTTGTTTTACCACTTTGTTAGCGTGACTAATAGGTGTATATTCATGCCAAATTACAGCTTTATAGTACTAAGGGACTCTGAGCTAGGCTGCGGACGGACATGGAGAAACTATAAAGGTTCCTAGTTTGGCTACGGAACCCTAATAAAAATTAAATAAATTAAAAAAAAAAGACTTTCGGGCGATCTTAATTGTAAGGTGATACAAAACCCTACGTGTGCGAGACCGTCTCGCACTTGACCGGTTTTTTGACCTCTTGATGACAACTACAGGTATGCGGGGAAAAATATTTGAATTAAATGCTGTTAATGTCAGTTTTTTCATTTCAGGAATACAACTGCCAGATAAAAGAATTAAAGGCTGAGATGGACGACGCCACTGAGGCTGCCGAGTCGGTAAGTACAGTCAAGGGCAAAAATATGTATACACTTTAGTACCTTGTCTATTTAACGTCATGTTTAAGCTGTCATATGAAATTGTGACAGCGATTAAAGCGGCAAGGTACTAAAGTGCATACATATTTTTGCCCTTGACTGTACAACGCAACTTACACAAATTACCTTGCCTTGTGCCTTGAATGCTTACGAGTATATTCGTTTTTACAGTATGCCCTAATCTATAAAGCTAACAATGACAAGTCGTCGGTGAAACTGCTATACTGCGTAACTAACAAATTGAATAAGTTGCAAAATACTCCTTAACAAGTAAGTTAGCGGCACTGCAGTTTCATCGACGAAGTCACAAGTGACACTTCGGTATCCATTGTGTAGTTTGTATGAAGCCCAGTGAAAAGGGCCGGCAGCGAACGCGTAAATGGTTGTACAAATACACTTCTATGATATTGATGATGATGGGTGCGGGCGGTCGATCAGTCTCCCGGTCATTCCGCTTTCCCTTGGTTGAGCCGTAGGTTACTGGCCCGGCGACGCTCCCATCCAGCATGGATCCCATCTTCTTGTTTTCCTAAAGAACAGAAGTGCCTCCTGTAGGCTTTTACGTGCTTCCGTCGATAACTCCTCCTCCGAGAATGTGCGGTATCTCAGTGATGGTAGAGTCTTGGACTGTCTAGAACCCAATTTGACTACATTTTGATATGTGCCTTAGAGCTTAAAGTGACTACTACATAATGGGTCGAGCATTCGAATCTCCTAAAACACAAATTGACTAGTGCATATTTTTCCTAGCATAGTGCCATGAACCCAAACTGTCTGGACATTCTGGTATAAAATTAATTCTCTATTTATTCATGTTTACCTGTTTGCTAACGTAGGTTACTACAGTTCTGCATTTGGATGTTTCATATCGCCTGCACATTCAAAAACACACAGTAGGCGAAATGTGTTCTAGGCCTTTTCGGCACTAGTCAATTTGTGTTAGTCATTTTAAGCTCAAGGCAAATATCAAATGTAGTCAAATAGAGAACATGCATGAAAATAAGAATTGAGTTTCATTGATACGATTTAGGAGAAAATTTAATAAAACGCAATACACTACGTTTTGGCCGGTTTTTAAGATTGTATATAGAATCAAAACATGTTGAATTTTTAATATTTTAAACATGGAACAACAGCTGTGACGTCATTCCTGTCGTCGCTTTTGTACAGAGTGTTTTGCAGGGGGTCTGAACTATGACTTTTTAAAGCTTCATATCGTCGTCTTACTTACTCAAACTCGTATCTGCTTATTCTTTTTGCGGTTGGTAATTTCATTTACATTCAGTAATACTTAGAAGCAATAAGTTTACCAACAGCTAAAAAAAAATATGCACATACGAGTTTGAGTAAGTAAGGCGACGATATGTTATGAAAAAAATACACAACAATTATTTCGCATGTAGTTATTCCTCTCTTTTATAGCACTTTCCAGAGAGCGTAAGAAACAAATATATGCATGTTCCCTATTGGGTTCTAGACAGTCCGAGACCAACCCTAAGTGACGAGTATATGGCGCACTCGGCTAAGACGTGTTGGCTTGTCTCCTCTTATCACAGTGTGGGCATAGGCTAATAGGATTTATAAAACTGTAGGTCCGGGCGGATATCAAGTCGTTCCGCAACCGCAGCGTAAAGGTGTCGGTGACGGAGACGTGCTGCCTGTGCGAGCTGGCGCTGCTGCTGCGCCCCTTCTACCTGTTCCCCTGCGGGCACAAGTTCCACAGCGACTGCCTGCTGGCCGAGGCGCAGCCGATACTAGGTGAGGGCCCCGGAGGAGGTACTGCCAGGGCCATTCCTGGTCTGCCACCCTTAGGGTGATATTCGCTTGCCCGACCGACGCGTTACGACCCGAACCCGAGCAACCAATCAGGAAGCACTTTTTTCTACCTGCTCTTGGGGTATGTGCGTTAATGTAACTCACGTTCGCTCGGTTCGCTCGCGCTCCTATAAATTACTTGGTGTTATATCATTGTAAAGTTTTGCTATGGGTGATGCTACTCTTTCAGAGACCGCTGTGTTATTTTACAAAAAAATATTCAAGAAGTATTTTTGATTATTTATAGAAATAGGAAGACTCCATCCATGTGATACTTAGGGATTATGTCTTATGCTGTCATACAATTATGTACAACATACTTATAGGCTAGTTCGGCATGCGTATTATTAACTTACTTTTATACATTAAAGGAACACACACACTTATACACACACACGCGCGCGCAATCACACACATACTTCCACTTTTTAGTGAAAGTAAGATTAGAAGTCAATCCTGACCTGATCAATTACTATATTTGCGCGCGACTCCGTCCGCGTAGAAGTTTATAGCTTTTCCTCGGGAACTGTCCAATTTACTCGGGATAAAAATCAGTTCCCGGGGAAAACCGATAAGCGAGGTGACACTATCAAATTGTGATTTAATAGTTGTCCGCGGCTTAATTGCCGCTCGAATATCCATATCTAACTAGACTATAACGATAGAGACTGACACTGACACACTCTGAATAACATAGCATTTCCAGCATGAACTTTCGCCTGTCATAATAAAGACAATGAAACTCCTCAGATCCCGAGCGGCGCAAAACTCTATCCGACATCCAGCGCGAACTGACCGTCCGCTCCAAGATCGAGCTCGCCTGCGTCACCTCCAGCGGCCTGCCGCTCCGGGAACTGCTGCGCAACAAGCTGGACGACATCGTCGCCAGCGAGTGCATCTTCTGCGGGGAGTACATGATTAACTGCATCGACAAGCCGTTCATAGCCGACGAGGACTGGGAGAGAGTTATGAAGGAATGGGAGTGAACTGGGAACAGCTTGGTTGAATGAGTGTGAACGAAAATACGTATAGCTAGGCAAAAGATTTTAGGTTTACCCTTGTTTTGTCGACACAGAATTTTAATCTCATCGACAGGCTTTTCCAGGCGCTGGAGTTCAGATTTTGTGATAGTCACAAGACTAGCCCGCCCTAACGTTATTAACCTTTTCAACGCCATTGACGGATATTTCCGTCATGGTTGACAGCGCAAAATACACCTAAGTATCAAAGAGGCAAAGTGGACATTCACTCTGGTTTTGTATTGGTGTATGTATATGGCGTCGAAAAGGTTAATATATATAGATAACTAGCGGCCCGCCAGCGGCTTCGTCCCGCTGCACATTTCTGACTTTCCCGGTGGATTTTTCAGTTTTTCTGTTGTTTCAATATGCCAATTACTCTTTTTATTTTTCGTTATCATAAAGAACACAAAAATAACTTCAGTCTTATGGGGACTATCTTTTCATTTCGTGGGCAGTGTTAAATAATTAATTTGTGGCATATATAGAATTTGCAATGTATAAATCTGAACAAAGTATGAAATTTGTGTTGATTATAACGCTCATATTCATATAGTTAAATAATTGTACATTCAGACATTCAATTGATAAAATGCGACTCGTTATTTAGAGCTGCAACTCTTTTGTCATTTAGGGGTAAGGCTGTTAGTTTGTTACTGACTGGAAAGTCAGAACTGGAGCTTTTCATTATATTAATTATTTATTAGTACATTGTTGCCGAGGGTAGAACGTACGCTATTTATGGACGAGTCTCTTACGGCCGAACCCTATATTCAAACCGAGGACAGATAGCCTTACTACGGATTAAATTTGATACATTTTGTATGGGCAAATGTCAAATTTCAACCCGAAGTAAGCCTTCTCTATCCGCGGTTTGAATATAGGGTTCGGCGGCTAGTGTAAGAGCCCATAATTTATACTTTCTGCCAAGGCAGACAGTGCTTTTCTCAACACTGCAAGGAAGTAAAAACGTTTTTATCAATTACTAGCGGCCCGCCAGCGGCTTCGCCCCGCTGCAAATTTCTGACTTTTTTGTTGGATTTTTCAACTATTTTCGCACTTTTTAAACCTTTCCTGGACTATGACAAACATTTTAAAACCAAAATCAGCCAAATCGGCCCAGCCGTTCTCGAGTTTTAGCGAGACAAACGAACAGCAATTGATATATATATATATATATTATATATATATATATATATGTAGATAGAAGATAGATTATGAAATAGGCCAAGAATGTTTTTATTTAGTTTGAAACAGCCCGTCGTAAAATCGTTTTTGGACCCCAAAACACATCACGCGTTCATATTTTCAAGCAGTGTTGAGTTTTTTTTTTTAAATATTAACGTTTTCAGCGTCACACCTTGCCTTCCATAAATGTCCGTTACACTGAGTCGTCCGCCGCATACGGCCAACGCAATTGGATCAATCTGCCTTCATTTTATTTTAAGTTCAGATTTGAACCAAATGCGTTGGCCGCATGCGTTTCTTAGTTTCCATGGAAGGTCTAGTACACATTCGTCCGATTCCTTTTTCGTCAGAATAAATTATAGCCTGTTTTTTTTCGGACGAAAACGGACTTTCGAGCAGATTCCGCTATCGTCAGAATAAACACATATTACCTGATACGCGGATGACCATAGAATACGTAGGTAGGTTTAGGTTATGTTAGTTTTGCAGCAGGCCCGGAGGGCCAAACCATCCAGAAATAAGAGCTCCGCGTAAGCGGAGCTCCGTCGACACTGCCTAATATTAAATATTATAATGTAACAAATAAATAAATTATAAAAATTAACCAAAGCTTTTTCTGTCCAAAAAGTAATTCCGTTTTCGTCCGGAAAAAAACAGGCTATAATTTATTCTGACGAAAAAGGAATCTGACCAATGTGTACTAGATCCCATGGAAAGTCAGTCGATTTCTTTGCTCCCAAGTATAGATCCAAGCATAGAAGTCCGCGGTACTTTTAGACAGTCCCGTCTATACCAATGTTTTTTATTTGCCCAGCTTGGTTATAAATCGTAATTATATTGTTACTAGTATAGTAGCTCTTGCAGTCACGTGAATTAGAGCTACCATAACATTAATATATACAAAGTAAAAATGAGATGTGCGTGATGTGATAAATTCAATGTTTGAAATGGTGTTGAAAATGTTAAGATCTCCGGATTTCCACTCCACGCCTTAAATTATAATCGCTTTCTGTGATAAATTGATAATCAATTATTTTATATTCTGCCATGTATTCTATTAGAAAATAATGTATATTAAGAAAACTTGAAAATAAACATACATTTTGTGAAATCATCATTTATTGAGAAAATTGTGTTATCAGATAGCGATAAACAATAAATTAATTAAATATATAAGGATTTAAATTAGGAGAGACCACTTCAAATCCTACGCATAAAGGACTCAGTCCTTATTTCATATTAGAGACTTAATGCACAAACATAAACACATATCAACACCTTTGTTATATAATGCACAAGAAAGGCCGAGGGCGTAGCTCGCTGCTGCGTATCTACATGAAACAATTCCCTAAGGCAATTCATTGACTAGCGGAAGCACCGTCTACCTCCATAGTTTGGGAGTCCGACTTATCACCCTTATCGTCTACTAGCATATTTTCTACTTTCTTTTCCTTACAGTCCGCTTCCTTCTTACAGTCCGCTTCCTCCTTACAATCCGCTTCCTTAGTACTATCTTTGTTATCTTTGCTTTTATCGCGTTTCTTTACAACTTTTTTGTTTTTCTTGGGACTTGCTTTGTCTACATCTTCAGTGATTTCTGCGGGTTTCTCTACTAGGACGGCTCTGGTTTCTGGTTGCTCCGGTCGCGTATCAGCCGCTTGCGGCTGCGTCTCTTGTTTAGTTTCTTCTGGTTTTGCTTCTACTTTCGGTCCCTCGGGTTCTTGTTTCTCGTTTTTATCCTGGGTGTCATTTATTTCCTGGGTGGCAGTCTTCGCTTCCTCTTTGGTGTTCTCTGCCGCCTCGCCGCCGGTCGCGCTGGCGGCCTGCGCGGCGTTGCTCTCCGCCTTCGCTTCCAGCACGGCTATACATTTCTGAATACATTTAATCGCCTCCTTCCTCGCGAGCCGAATATTTTCTTTACCGTCCGTTTCGATATTGTCTAGTTTAATAAGATTCCTGGTCAACATCTCGTCGAGGAACATGTATTTTTTGTCTTTTTTGGTTCCGACGAAGTTTTCCACTTCGGACATGAGGTTGAGGACGTCGGTTTGAATACTGAGGATCAGAGTGATGGGGTCGTTGGGCTCGGGCTGCGGCTTGGGCGGCGGCGGGGAGGCGGCGGGCGGCGCGGGCGGCTGCGCGCGCGCCGGCGGCTCGGGCTTCGCGAACTGCTCCTCGGGGGGCGCTTGCGGCTTGGGCGACTGCGAGCGCTGCGGCGAGGCTCCGCGCGCGAACGCCGTCTGGGGGTACACTTTCTGCTGCACGAACGGCTGCGGGCCCTGCCTGAACCCTTTGTTGAACGGCGTGCCGAACGCCCGGGAGAAGTTCGGGGGGTGGTGGAAGGTCGCGGGCCCGTCGTCCGCGAAGTACTGGTCGCGGTCGACGTGCGGCGGCGGCGCGTGCGGCTTGGGCTCGGGCTTGTCGCGGCTGAGCACGGGCTCGTCGCGGCCCTCTACGAAGATGGGGATGTGCCGCACGGTGGCGTGGTGGTCCGGCTCGGGCGGCGCGCTCATGCTGGCGGCGGGGGGCGCTGACATGGATCGCGGCGCGCGCGACTCCGCATCGACCGACGGGTCGGCGGCGGACCTCTGGCCGAGGTCGACGGTGTTCCGCAGCCCGTACTGGGGGAGCGGCTCGTGCGCGGCGGGCTGCTCGCGCGCGTCGTGCGCGTGCGCGGCGGGCTGCTCGGTCTGCGTGGCCGCCGAGCTGTGCTGCGGCTGCGGCGAGGCCGGCGCGGGGGGCGCGGGCGCGGGGGGAGCGTCCTCAAAACGCCGGGCCCAGTGCGCGGGGAAGTGCTCGCGGAATTCCGCGGGGATGTCGTCGAACGGGAATCTGTCGAAGCCGCCGAAGCTGTCGCCGAAATCTGCAAACACGGAACGTTTTTTAACAAAACCTGCAAGCAAAAAAACATTCGTTAGAATGTCATTTGCTACCAGCAAACTAACTGGTCCAACGTGAGTTAATCTTAAACTGTGCGGTTCGAATATGAGGCCAAATCCAACTACCAGCTTGGAAAAAAAGTTCGAAGTAAAATCGGCACCACGTCAAATTATTACGCAGAAAATGCTGTTTCATATGACCTGGCTCTTTTATGCCAAGCTATATTTTAATACAAAATACTAATAACAAGAACACATAGCCAGCAGCCAACTGGCTGCAGCGTCGCGAGCGAGCGTACCGTCCGCGGGGTCCTGGCTGGAGGGCCGCCGCTTGCGCGCCCAGGTGGCGGGCCGCTGTCGCAGCCGCGCCGCTATGTCGGGGTGCCGCGCTGCGAGCGAACTCCACGCGCCCGAGCTCTCCTCCTCATCAAACGGGAAGCCGCGCTGTAGACAAACATACACGTTAGGGAAATCATTCAGAACATTTACCTACGTAGACACCTGCATATAACTGCTAAAATAAATTACAATTAAAATATCAACACTTTCAAAAAGGTCAACATGTGTGCAAAATGTGGTTACAGAATTATCAACAAGTTTAGAACTGTTGGTATTCTGTAGCTCTGCCTACCCCACTCCGGGAATTAAGGCGTGAAGATGTATGTATGTATGTTATGCTTTGCGATATGATGTTTCAATTATCCAACTAACACCCAATATGGATATAAATATATCTGTCAATTGAAATGATCACTTTCCTTTTCTCGTCATATGAAAGAGAAGATGAAGAACTCATAATTTGATTACAATACGTTTTTACGTAACGCCCACATATTGTTGAAAACTCCACAAACCTTCGGCAAATATTCCTTCTAGCTCTTATGCTGCCTAAACCCTGACCCGAGAGACTATATTTGAAAAAATCGTTTTTTCTTTAACAATAATCTAGTTAATCTACAACGACGTCAGCCCGAGGATCCGACGTGACAAACAGGCGCCCACCCTGATAAACATAGCTCTAAGCAAACACAAGAAACGTTTATTTAACGTGTCACAGTTCGTAAAACCCAGCGTGCGGCGGTAGCGGCGAAGCGCGCCATATAAGGCAAGGACGGCCGAGGGTGGCCTTAAGACTTTCTTATTGAGTACCGCGATGTTAATAGCACTTCGATACTTCGATTACGGAAATAAAATCGATGTCAAGACTTGTTGCTATAGCCAAATATTTGTAAATACGATGCCAATCGCAAGTGACATTCCTCACGCAAGCACCATGACATGTCTTTAGTTCTGAATCATTGATGGCTTTAATTACCACTACATTTTTGCGTTATCCCTCATGTAACCCATATTATTTTAAGGACAAGCATTTAATAATTCAAGTTTAAAATCTATTCAGTAACAACGCTGACGAGGTATGTAACAATGTCCTGCGCTAACACACAACTGTGTCTACAATCAGAAGCGTCACCGCTCAAGCGCATGCCTGTGTCGCGACTCAGATCCGTTGACAGCACAAATTACTTGCAATTACAGCAAATGCATTCAGTTTATGGCTCGGCGAATCGTCAGACAATGTGTAATGATACGGTTTATTGGGCAACGTTAAAGTTATATTCATAAGCAATCTCGATCTTCCAGTTCCATTCATAACAAATTGCCGTGGAAACAAATTCATGGAGATTTTATCTGTGACAAATTGGTTTTAATTTATCTTATGGCTGATGCTTAATATTTTTCATGTTTACTTCGTTATTTTCGCTGGAGTTAAAGTCTTACATAGTTGGAAACATACGTGTTACGTATGTACTTAAAAATCTTGTATTGAATCCTGTTTTTCCAGCACATTAGGTCTGGCAGTGGTCTAGCAAGATTGTTTTTTATTTTTAAAATTAAATAATGTTTTAATTTAGCTCGTGACTAAATAGAGTTGTTCACCGCAACGCCATTCACCAGCGTTTAGTTCTGGCCGAATACAATTCTAATTAGGTCGACTTCTACGAACTGCTAATCTACATCCGAATATCGCGTGGGCGACTTCTTTATGTCGTTTTATATAGGCAATAAGGTAACACACAGTAAATCACTTTATATCATCTCAATGCAGACATCGCGAACGCAACGATTTGGATCGTAACGACATAACGGCTAATAAAACTATTATTTACGGCAATAATTATTATGTAATAGACGAGCGTAAAAGGTAACAAGAATGAATAGATTTTTGTAATGTCATTGCCCAATAAATTGCTAGAATACTGTGAAGAAACTGCAACAAAATTACCCTTAAAACAGATTTGATAAGCCAATTAAAAAAAAACAACGATAACATAATATAATATTTGGGAGATCCGGAACATAGTTTGTCTGTTGGTAGGTGTAAACGCGTCACGGCGACGTGTTAAGTGATCAACTAAATTATAAAGCTAACAAAAACGCCGGATCAACCATGTTTATCTAGTGCAAACCAAATTAATACACTTGTAAAATTGGAAATGACAAAAAATAAGCATTCATCATATCATAATACACGTATCTACTTTCTAAATGCAACAGGTAATGTAGTAACAACGAGAAAGTCAAGTTACTACTTAGTATTTCACAACCGTTTACCAAACGACATGTTTGTTCGAGTGTTTCGCGAGACGTGCGAACGGTTTCTCTCACTTTACATATTTCTATCACAAACACGACCGCAATGACCGGGGATCGATTGATGATTGTTGACTATGAGATCATCCGAGGACGGGCAAAAACAGATTACCACAATATTACGCTGATGTTTAACTTATGGTTATGGCGTCGCATGAAAATATAAACAGCTCCTTAAAATCGCATTAAACGTGGAACGTAAAGAAATCTGATTAAATATGGTCTTACATTTATCAGGTTCTTAATAAC
This sequence comes from Acleris holmiana, assembly GCA_949316455.1. Lineage (NCBI taxonomy): Eukaryota > Metazoa > Arthropoda > Insecta > Lepidoptera > Tortricidae > Acleris > Acleris holmiana. The sequence continues at coordinate 17,478,289 of OX438770.1, forward strand.
AAATTGATAACTTTAATGTATTTAAAGAAAAAAGTAATTTGCGTCGCAAAATAGAAGACATCTTCGCCAGTTTTTTTCACGAGTCAATGACCAAGCGCCGAGCTTGATGGCAAAGAAGCAAAAAAAACGTTTGAGCTTTAAAAATTGAGGTTTTTATTGGCCAACGGACGTGGGTAGTCTGGACTATTGAGACTCGAAATGATCTAAACTTAAAATCTACCTAGACTCCGTCTCTGTCAACGAAAATCCCGTAAGTAGATCTAGATAGATGATCGAGCGATTTATATGAGACGATGTTCCAAACATGGACGCAGTAGAAATTCATTACACAATCAGCAAAGATGGCCAAGAATGAGAGCGACTTCCGTTCCTACAAGGAAACGCGTAGAAATCGTCGTAATTATTCGTTTACTAATAAAGAATAGTGTTGGTCATCGAGAACAGTATTGAATCGGCCATATTAGCATCTAAGTGTGGGCGTTACGTCGAGGTGGCGTCACGAGGCGACTTTAGTCCGTTTATGTGCAAAAGATGGATTTGCTTGGCTTAATGTAAGATGACATCATCTCCTTATGTTTACAAGAGGAATAGCCGTGAACGTGACCGGACATCTTTTAAGGCCGAAAAGTGAACAATCGAGAACCAAGCGCGTTTTTATTTTGTGGCATTCTTTGGTTTTCCCAATCTTCCCTTGGAACCCTTAAGTTGAGACGCAACTTTAACTACTGTTTTCCGGTTGATGCACTGCTTTCAAACCTAGTCGGAAAAAAAAAAAATCTTTTTACTGGGTGATTTTGGGGTCATGATCCGGATTGGCCAAAAGTGAATAAGATGGTCATACTGGACAACCTTCCCGATGGGACCAACCATAAAATCGCAAAAAAAAGAAAGAGCTGTTCCATACATTAACTCTCAATTAATTCACCGTTAATGTAAAGAAAATCTGTTTTTTTTGGCGATATCGTACCCAGTATAACTCACATGGGCTATTTTTACATTCAGATAATAGTTAAAATATCAGAGAGGCACTAGACTAGCTAGAACCGTTGCCCGGTCGACTAGGTACAATCCAAACCAATGGTGGCCGATTTACGCGGCTTTTACGATTGGATATTACACGTGTTCCAGTGCAATCTTGCAACATTGCACTGCCATTACTAAGCCGAAGTTGTATTTAGGGCACTCTGCTGGTAACTGATAAATAGGCGTATTTTAGGAGTGCTTACAGGCAATGTAAATACAGAAATACTAGTTTGAACGGCCAAAGCTCGCGATCGCGAGAAATGTAATTAAACAGATATAAAAGTGAAGATTAAACGAGATCGTAAAGTTGTTTTTGAATTTGTTATATCAAAACCTACGAAGTGAAACTGTAATCGTTTACTCTGTATCGTTTAATCGTTCAAAATGGTGAGCGATTTAAAACGGCAAGAAGTTATATGAGAGAGAGAAAGACTGAATGGAGAAGAAACAAGAATGAGGAAAATAAAGTACCCATTAGCAGCAAATAAGAGAAAATATCTGGGATCCTTGCGAAAATAAAATGGGTATAAATCATATAAAGTACATATACTAGACTTAGGTACACCTTCAGAAGACATACCTTTTTTTAGGACCACCAATTTAAACGTTACATTGTGAGAGGAGGCAGGATGAGTTCGTAACAGCTCCACCGACATTATTTTTGGAAGTTTTCAATTTTTGATGATGAGCGGACATGCTTCTTATAGATAATTTTGAGTGACCACTAAACTGTAAGCACATTCTTCGCCATTATTTTAACAGGCCAGCCTGTATTTTCATATCGCGATTGCGAGATAATCGGTGTTATGTTAGGCGCGCGTGCGCCAATCGGTGAGTCACGCCGCGACGCGCGACGTCACAGCCAAATGTTTACATACACTGTCTATTATGGGAAATTATTCTTTACTCTCTCACATTGCCAAAAAATTGAGCGTTTTGTAGTGTGGCAATACGGATTGAGGAAAAATATTTTTTAAGTAATAAATTACAAAACTGCAAAAATCAAGTTGCTAATGTGAAACTTATATAACTAATCAGCTTCTGCGCGCGACTTCGTCTGCGTAGATTTCGATTATAGTTATTCCCTCGGAAAAAAAAACTGGGATGTAACGTGCCGATGATGTGTCAATCCAGGGTATAAGCTGTCTCCATTCTAAATTTCATCCAAATCCATCCAGCCGTTGGAGCGTGACAAACTAACACACAGACCTAACCTTCGCATTTATTATATAAGTGCCTACCTGTCCATACAAACTAAAAGATGAGTTTTGTCTGTTTGGCTTTCGCGATTGTATAAAATATTAACGAGAGGTCGAAAGGAAAATTACATAGGTACCCAAAAGCTCGCGGTAGCCCGGGGTGAGATTGGGAAAAAAATGTTCGTGCTAAATACAAGTCTAAATACATTGTAAAACGAGGTTATCAAATCTGCAGTACTCCCTATGCACATGCATGAAACGATACCGCGCCTGCACGCAAGTATGGATCAATATTTTCGGCGAGGTCGATGCACCTGCAAGCACCTCTAGTGTAAGACAAAATAAACCAAATCGGAACCAAGACAAAGGAACGCCTAACTTCAGTAGTTGTTTAAAATTAAATTTCGCATAGAATATTGAATGAATTATTTAAATGCGCAAACTGCTGGAGTGAATCATTAAGATGCATAAGCAACACCTACATACAGATTACTCGTGGGCAGATGTGTAAGGACTCTGAGATCAACGATTTATTGTAAAAGAAAAAATAAAATAATATTAAAAACAACACATTACAGTTTTAATCTTAAAATGGTATTGAATCGCTATGCGAGGAAACAAAGTGTAAGTGTTGTTTTGCCCGAGCAATATTCAAGGTAAAGAATATTTTTATTTTCCTTATGGGTGTAAAGAGATGCTTTAATTTTGGAACTCAGGTGTCCGGGGACAGTCACGCTCCAATTCTGTGTAAACTGGCCAATTGCCAACCGCTCACATGGAAATTGTTAGAACAATCTCATTTGGTATGTACACCTGTTTCAGATACTACTTGAACATCCGTAGGTATTGTTTGTAAATAACCAGACTAAAATTTGTAATAAACATTTAAAAAACAATAAAGAAAACGAATTAAAAATGTCTAGGTATCACAAAATATCACAGTGCCGTTAATTTAAAAAGTTATCAAATAGTTCAAAGTCCTAACTCTTACCTCATCGCCCTTGCTCCCGTGGTAATCTGTCGGTTTGTCTAAAACAACAGGTGATTCCATATCCTTAATCCTAAACACTGGAATGTATCACAGAACACTTCACTTGGGTGCGTGTTACACGCGAAATATTAATACTGTTTAAGTTATTCTCAGTATCGTGTCTCAGTTCATACTAAAGTCGACGGCGGTTGCCACTTGTATTTATACAGGCGGCGAGCGCCTCGCGCGAACCGTCTGGATTGTTCGAGAACGGAGCTCGCTCGAGACCTTTCGAGTCGTTCGTTATAAATGCAACTAGTCCATTGCTTGCTCGCTACGTTCTGTGTCCGGCTGTACACTTGAACTTCTTAACAAAAGCAGCAATGCATAATTCTGGGGCGGAAACAATTTTGCTTCTACTAAGGGAGTACGCAAAAAGCGCGCCCGCGTAGACGAGTGGAACTTTCGAGTGTTCGCGAGACTTTATAGGGGTGAAATCGTATGGATGCCTTTTATAGAACAGCCACTTAAATAAACATTAGTTGTTTTTTTATATAAAATGGTTTTATATGTTTTCCTTTATTCTTTTATATATTTCGCCATAATTAACAAGTTTACAAAGGGCGAGCTGAATATTTTTTTTATGTTTTTTTGATTCGAAGCCATTTGTGATTCATCGAATGCAATTTATTTATTGTAGTGACAAGACAATGCCAATTTCAAGTGTGTTTATTATTAAAATTTCCTTCAGCACTCCTTATAAATAGATAGAACATCCGCCTTTGTTGTGTGATGTTGTGAGTAAGATTTTAAAGAATGATTCAAATATAAGGGAAATAACAATGTAAATAAAATGTATACATTTTTATGTTTCCTGTTACTTCCAAAAATACCCTAAGAGAATTAGATTGCTATTATTCTCTACTGAGAAAACGTAAGTGTTCTCGAGAATCAATTTTCTTCCGTAGTCTATGAGGCGAGGGGCGGCTCATGTCTGAATTATCGTTGCATATTACGAAAATCGAGCACCGGTGATTAAGTTCCTCATGAAAAGTAAAAAACTCCTCAATGCATTTTTTAAGAAATGGCTGCTATTTATGGTGTCTATGGGCCTTCCTATGCTACAGTTAAATAGTGGAGTAGCCTATTTAAACAAGGACGAGAGTCGATCGAAGACGACCCCCGCTCAGGACGGCCAGTATGGGTAGTTATCGACCAAAACGTCGCAAAAGTCAAAAAAATAGTGTTCGAGGATCAAAAAATTAAGTAGTGTCAATTAGCTGAGGCCTTGGGCATTAGCAAGAAGCGGGTTGGAGAATTCCTTCAAACACATTTTCATCAAACGCAGTTTGACAAGGAGCGGCGTGTCGTAACTTCTCAGGCGTTTTAAGACTTGTGCGGAGATAGCGTTGACGAAATTTGCTCCTGGATGGTAACCGTTGATGAAACATGGGTCAGACAGTATGATCGTGAATGTAAGTCGGAGGCCATGCAGTGGATTGAGAAGGGTGAAAGGCCGCCGAAGAAGTTTAAAGTGCAAAGATCGGCGTCCAAGCTAATGGCTACGGTGTTTTGGGACGCAGATGGAATTCTTTTAATAGATTATTTAGCAAAAGGCTCTTCAAAAAATGCAACTTACTATTCTGAGCTATTGAGACAAGTGCGTCAAGCCATACTTGAAAAAAGAAGGGGCAAATCAATAAAGGTGTTTTGTTTATGCAAAACAACGCCCCCGTTCATACCGCGCGTGTTGCAAGACTAGCTCTGAAGAAAATCGGCTTCGAAGAAATTAACCACCCTCCGTATAGTCCAGATTTAGCCCCTAGCGACTATTTTCTGTTGAGTAATTTAAAGAAAGATCTAAGAGGAAAGCGATTTTGAAGTGATGAAGAAATGAAGGCGGCAGTAGAAGAGCATTTTCAAGGCTTTGGCTAAAGAATATTTTTAACGGCACAAAAAGCATTATATAATAAATGTAAGAAATGCATCGAATAAGAGGGACATTACATTGAAAAATAAAAAAACTCATTCATCTGCGTACTAAACACCGGAAAAATATTTTAAATGAAAGCGCATGTAACGAATTGAAAAGGAGAACTATCACGACTAAGCAGACTTTATTGGTTCTTGAAATACAGGCAAGTAAAGTGTTTATACCTACTAAAAAAATTATAAGACAGTACTTAATAGGTAACGTTAAATATAAAATTAGTTCATACTTGTTTTTTGAGATAACTAGTTTTTAGGGTTCCGTAGCCAAATGGCAAAAAACCGAACGCCTATGCCTTATGGATTCGTCATGTCTGTCTGTCTGTCTGTCCGTCCGTATGTCACAGCCACTTTTTTCCGAAACTATAAGGACTAAACTGTTGAAACTTGGTAAGATGTATTCTGTGAACCGCATTAAGATTATCGAAAAAAAAAAACTAAGTATGGGGATACTTAGAACTGAAACTCAAAATTATTTTTTTTTCATCAAACTTATACGTGTGGGGTATAAGGATAGGTCTTCAAAACTGATATTGAGGTTTTTAATATATATTTTTTCTGAACTGAATAGTATGCGCGAGAGACACTTCCAAAGTGGTAAAATGTGAGTGTCAGTAACTTTTAAAATAAGAGAATGATAAAAAATATATTATGTTCATTACCATGCAAACTTCCACCGAAAAGATCTAGTAAGTAGTTTTTTTTAATACGTTTTAAATCGTCTTGCTGCTACGAATAGCACTTGGCCGCTTTTTTGTGTTTTTAGTACTTCTTCGGAACAGCATGGTCCGACATGGTCTTGCTCGGTTTTCTTTTTTCGGAATCATGATTTCTAAAGTTTAAAAGAACCACTTATCCGACGAATTTATTTAAACCCGTTTATAACTTTTTCGCCATAAATTAGGAATATTTAAAAACAATTCCCTACAAATTATTTCAGATTTATAAAATAGCCTCGACTTCTCATTTAACATTTATTTGGCCACGACTACACGAATACTTACCTTTGTAGCTTTAGTATTATGCAACCAACAATAGTGAAATATTCAATTCTGCAGTTCGCTTCTAAATTCTACTTTGTAACCGATGTGTATTTTAGGCGGAGGGAAATAGGTCAAATGTACCTATTTTATTTAAGAATAAAGCTTGGTCAACGGTTCAGGTCTAACTATCATTGCATTGTCATTCAGTTCAGAACTGTGTGGAAAATAGTTAATAATAGACGTCAAAATCTGTACCGAACAGTAAAACCAATATGAAAATGAAAATCTTTATTCTGTGAGTATAGCCTGACAAGATTCTATTTAGCCCTATTTCAATACAAATTTGTATTGCTAAATAGAATCTTGTTAGGCTTTAAGCTGTGTAGGAACTTTCACATGACCGAGTCTACTAGCGCTTCCCGAGAGGAACCATTTGTCAAGAAGACCTACAAAAAACACAACAGTCGGTTTTACAATATACAATAATACCTATATAGAAATGTATCCCTATTTCCCTTGGTCACCGCATCACGCGTGAACGGCTGGACCGATTTGGCTAATTCTTTTTTGTTGTGTTCGTTATCGTCAGAAGTTAATTATGAAAGAAAAGAAAGTAAAATACACCGGGAAAATCAAAAATTTGCAGCGGGTCGAAGCCGCTCGCGGTTAGCTAGTATACAATAATTAACAAACAGACACAAAAGAAAGCTGAAAACGTGGTAATAATGTATTCCACTTGTAAAGATCTCATAAACAATACGCGAAGAACTCAAGACTACGCCCCCTCTATCCATAGCGCTCCCATAAACCAATCTCGCTCGTCTTCGGACTAAAACACACATCATCACAAAACGCAAGATTGATAGGTCCTGCCCATAATGTTCTAAAACAAAACTATTACAAATAAACGCTTCAATAACAATAGATGGGTGGAGCTATAGCAGTAAAGTTTGCTTCATTATGATTGTCTACAATAGACGACGACGTACTCTACATTGTACACTACAAACCTCAATCCGTACGTGCAATCGGTCACATATGCGTTTCGTGTCCTAGGTACAGTTCTGTTTGCACGTCAAAAACAGTAAGGTGGTAAAGCTGCGTCTGTCAGTTTGAAGGGTCGGTTTAGCGACATTTTTATTTCATGAGGACTTGTATCGAAATGGAAAGATCACTTATTTGGCCTATTTTTAACAGAATTAAAAAAAAGAAGGTTATCAATTCGACTATGATTTGTTGTGTGTGTGTGTTACGCGATTACTCCCTCAATTGTGGATCGATTTTGAAATATTTTTTTTGTTTGCTATAGTGGTACACTCGAGTTTTTAACTTTTGTCGTCCACGTGTTTGGACCAATTTCCACCAAGTTGGTATCAGATGAGGGGATCCATGAGGAATTGAATATTATAGCAATAAATATACGTGGACAACAAAAGTTATGAAATAAAATAAATGGTTTAACAAATTAAAAAAAATCTTCAAAGAGCAAGAAATAACTTCTTTTAAAATGATAGGCTCAAGCCGAATTCAGTTGGACTGACCTATATGGGTATTTTTCAAAGAAATTGTATCTAATTAAGGTCTGCTTTTACATGTGAGTAGTTGAGTAGCGAAAATTAATTACATAAATGGACGACTAATTTTCGCTACTCACATGTTAAAGTTACCGTTTCTTAATTTCAGTCCTTAATAAGGTACAATTTCTTTGAAAAATAAATACCCATATTACCTATCATTTTTAAAGAAGTTATTTCTTGCTTTTTAATAACCGTTTTTAGGTTTTTTTACCCAACTACGGCGAAGCAAAGGAAGGGTAATGATTTTGACACCCTATGTATGTTTCTATGTATGTATGTTCCACTCTAGCGCCTTTTCTATTGAACCGATTTTAACAAATGAGGTGTCTATCGATTTGTCTTTTTTGTGCGATGGTTATAGGCTATTTAGTTTTATTATAAATTAAACATGGAGGCTGGAAATTAAAAAATGTTTTTATTTTGTACTTTTTGTAGTCAGGTTTTAGTTTTTTAAACTTATTAAACCAATTATTTTTTACACTCCAGTACCTTGTCTATTTAACGTCTAAATCGGTTCAGCGGTTAATCCATGAAAGTGTAACAGACAGCTAGAATTACTTTCAGATTGATAATATTAGTATAGATATATATACATATAGTATGGATTATTGTACTGTACCAAACTATCAGTACACCCAAAACTTGCCACCCCCAAATATTCAATGTCTATACAGAATTTAACAAAGGAGTAACAGTAATTGAATGAATAAATAAATCGGTAGAGGTTACTTTCAGCGACTTCAGCACTGTGGTATTTAATATGCTTCGGGTCAATAACCCGTTATAGAAAACGCATTTAGATCACTCGATGCGGATGAAATACCGAAGCGTATTCGTATTGATCGGCGTATAGCATAAAAATAATATTTGTGTGGATCAACTTTTAATGTTGTTTATTCTGTCCCGTAACTCAGGAGACAACAGTGACAGTGTCTTGGAAAAATGGTTGAATATACACTACTAAATATGCTTGAGAGAAAACATATAAAAAATTGGGCTTGTAATTGCCAGGAAAACTGACCAATTTTTAAAGAGTAACGTAAGAGACGTCTCCATGGCAACGATGTACAAAGAAAAGTTGATTGACCCAATTGAAATGTCGATCAGTTTAAAAATTTGTAGATTGGGTGAGGACACTCCCTATCAAAGAACTATCTTATCTTATCAGAACCGTTCGTTCTTGAAGTGGAAGACCCTGGTGGCTTCATAGAATTCCAGCCTAATCAATACGACGTAAATGCCTGTTAATTTAGACCCGCGGTTAATTAATTCAAGCGAAGTAATTAAGGATAATCCTCAATCCTAAACACGGAAACATATGTTCCATTTTATTTTTCGGTCAAGGCGTATCGAACAGCAACACTCATAAAACAATCAACGATTCAGAGTCAGCAACACTAGTTCCAGATGGATTGCAATAACAGTGTGCTCAGACGTTCGCGAATAGTGAGAATACAGAAACAGAAATGCCCAAGGTTGGTCAAGTCCGTAAACAACACAACTGGGGCATGCCAGCGTGTAGAACGCCGACTGAGTTCTAAATACAGAAGTTTTGGTAAATATTGCACAATAAATACGGGCGAAAATTATTGGTGACCTTAAAACGGTGAAATCGTGCCGACTGAAAATATATGTCTCACGCGACGTGAAGTAGAAATTTGTATTTATATGAAACTAGCTATTTCCCGCGACTCCGTCCGGTCGTTTGTCGCTATTCTGTCAGGAACCATCCATTTTTCAGGATAAGAAGTAGCCTATGTCCTTCCGGAACTCAAACTAACTCAATACCAAATTTCATCTTCATCGGTTCAGTGGTTTTATTCACAAAACGTAACAAACAGACAGACAGAGTTACTTTCACATTTATATTATTAAGTATGAATGATTATTATTACATGAACGATTCCCCAATATCATATTTAGCTTCTGAGTCAACGCTGTGTCAAAGGAAGTGATCCGCGGGACGATGTCATTCAGTCGTACATTAACGCTGGGCTTTTACAAACCCGCAGAAAATAATTAAAATCACGATCAAAGCTGAAATGTAGTGTAAACAAAACATAAAGATATTGGAAGTGCCATGGCGTTACCAACAACATAGATATTTCAACTATTTATAACGTCAAATCATTCGACAGCGCGCAGACGGCCGTACTCACGTTTCGCTTCATTTTACAATATCATCGTCTGATGATTCAGTGTTGTAAATTTTCTTGCCACAGGAGGTCCACTCTTGAACACGACACAACACAATCCTTTGAGTCTTCAGCTCAGACACCACTAACTCGCTCAGCTCTGCGTTTCGTTTTGCTTGTACTGTGGGTGGATGCCGCGAAACACCGAAATAGAACTTTTGGAATAACTCTACACAAAATTATATTGCCTGCGTCACTCCGTAAAGAATACTAGAGGAAGATCAAGAGCGGATACACGTCGCCCGGCGTGAACTTGATGATTTACGATTTGGGACGACCGCTTTCGCGAAAACGGAGCGATTGCCAAGTATATGCATTTGAAAGTGCAACGATATCTTACTAGGTGACGCCTTTATTGCAGTGTTATATGTCATTGAAATTAATTTGGATTACTACGATGTTTACGAACCAAAAGGCATGTTATTGAAACGATAAAATAAATAAATATCAGGGGACAATATCACAAAAATTGATCTAGTCCCCAACTAAGCTCTACTGAGGCTACTAGACAACGATAACCTTACTTATAAAGAGAAAAACATTTAAATACATAGAAACATCCAACACTTGATTGACTGTGTGTTTGTCCACCTGCGGCCTTAGCCATCTTTGACGACACGCAAGCCTAATTGGGAGTGACCCTGGCTACGAAGGGGTCCTGGGTTCAAATCCCGGTAAGGGCAGATATTTGTGTGACGAGCACGAGTATTTGTTCCTGAGTCTTGGATGTTTTCTATGTATTTAAGTATATATTTCTCTATATAAGTAAGTTTATCGTTGCCTAGTACCCATAGTACAAGCCTAGAGCTTAGTTTGGGACTAGTTCAATTTGTGTGAAATTGTCCTGTGATTATTTATTTATTTTATCAGCAAGGCTATCAACCTAGGGCCTTAACTGATGAGAGGAATACAGGATAGTTAGATAGATAACACCATTGATAGGCATGAAAACCAACACAAAAGACCGACACAAAAGAAGGTATTTTGTGTCTAGGGGACGCATTCAGTGTTTCCTGTGGTAGCTGCTCCGGAAATCGCCATTACGCAGAACTAGGTTTCAAGCACCCGTTCGCTTACTACATTTAATATTAACAATCATGCGGGCATGCCACTACTAACAGCTCACAAACAAGGTACAAAAACTCAATTACATAGGTAGGAATTTAGTGTATTTTTTTATCTGAAAGGTTGTATTGTATTCGTCATCAAAAGGTGGTTTTAAACTGTGACTTATTGCTTAGAGTAGTTTTTGACGCGACGTCAACAACGCAATAGCACAGATTTCCTCTAGCAGTAGAAGGGGGTCCTTGAGAACCTGCCGGCGCAGGAGTTGAATCATTAGCACCCACACGATTTAGCAAATTGTGTATAAGTCGGAGGGTCTGTTCTACTGCATCATTGCAGCGCGTGGGTGCAGCGATTAGGGTTACCGCTATGCAATCGGTTCGATATTAGAATTCCTCGTAGGTAGCAGCGTATAATGATTCGCTCATTATGAGAACGCGCAACAACAAAGCCATTTTGTTTTGAATTACCATGTCAAGATTCTACCGTGCGCAGCGCTCTAATAATATTCAAATAGTAATTTTATATGCTTTTATTTACCTTATTACCCAACTAGTATTTTACCGTCTAAAAGCTGATGAAGTCCGATAGTGTTCACTAGGCACATGATCTCAGCAAGTACCTACTCAACGTAGACTTCTGAGTTTGGACACGTAAAATCGGTCTTGATAAGCAGCTGATGACCGCAAGTTACCACCATTGAATAGAAAAGAGAAACTCAACAGTAACTTCATTTCTAACCCCCGACGCAAAAAGAGGGGTGTTATAAGATAAACGTATGTATTTGTGCATCTGTCTATGGAATCGTAGCTCCCAAATGGATGGAACGATTCCGACGTGGTTCTTTTTCCAATACATTTTAGTGCCGACGGTTAATAACTAGGTAAAGCCCTAAAAAAAGGGGTCGAAATCAGGGTTTTTTTTTATTTCTTTATTGTTCTTATTCAAAAACTATCTTATAATTTTATATGTAACCGTACTATATAACATCATTAATAGATTTTGTACTTGCGGCAACCCTAGCCCGGTCGGTTCTGATCTACTTCGCTAACAATAATAAATGCTGTTTGAGGTGTGCTTGTTATTGCAGTATGCAGTAGTCAGTACCTACCACGCATAGCACATGCTGCTATAAATGAGTCGTGTGCACCTAGAATACAGAACTAATGATCCTTTAATGATTATGTTATGATCGATTGACAGTCTTGAATCAGTCATAGATCAATAGAACTCATTAGTATTAGCTTGCGTAGTTGTAATACTTGTAATGTAAGTACAACAGAAAATTAAGAGTTATAGTTCTACAATCTTCTTACATGTCAATTGAGTAATAACTTTTAACCAATTGTATTAGTTTTATTACGGACGAAACAGTGAATAGGTTGATATTGTAAATCAATACCATTATCCTTCCTAATATTTAGAAACGTTTTGAATACAATATTTCCTTAGGGGTTTGCGACCAGCATAAATCCTTAATTTCTCAGGTCTCAGGTCGTCAGGTGCCGAACCTTTTATACTTAGTATAGATAGATTATCTCAAATACCTACAGTAAAATCGCACATATGTGTTGAAGAAACTGTGAAAGTCAGGAAAATGCTTGTATGCGTTGCCGGAGACTAAACTAATTCACTAATTCACTAAATTATTAATTTTCTATTGTGTCCGTAATAAGCGCATAAACAGGCTGACAGAATAGAGTTTATACGATTTAGAGATAATTATATTTTATACACCGGTGTATGAATATGGGAAAATTAAACTTCTAGAACATCGCCTGAGGTCACGTTAGAATCTAAATAGTTTGCACACGCGAAATAAATTAGCTTACTCATTTAAACATAGAGGTGCGGTTAGGGTTGTCATATGTTAGGATTTGTCCTGACCGTCACGATTTTAGACTAGGATTTTTCAAACGAGCATCATATAAAAATACATAATTGTATTTCTTGCAATGTATTCGTTCAAATAAATGATAAACATAGCCACTATTAAGTAAATGCACATAAACACTGAACAAAAATAAAAATGAAAAGAAATATGTAATTTGCATTTTATTAAATTGCAAAAATCCATACTAATATTATGTATCTGGAAGTGTTCTGTCTGTCTGTCTTTTACCTCTTCACGCTTAAACTGCTTAAGTGATTGAGATGAAATTCGGTATGGAGATAGTGAAGGACAAAGGATAGTTTTTACCTCGGAAAATTGTACAGTGCCTAAGGGAGCAGCGATAAACGACTTCTACGCGGACGGAGCCGCGGGCAAAAGCTGGTTGAGCCAAGGCACAGTGCATCATTTAACCGAAACTACCGCTCGAAATTCAAAAAAGGCAAGGTAAACAAATCAATTAGGGGTTAATGGAAACATATTTAGGACTAATTAGGGGTCATTAACACGTGGGTATTTTTCTGAAATATAATTAATGTGTACTTAATCACCTAGGTCAAAAATATAAAATGTCGCAATTAGTTAACAGGGTATTCATTTGCATTTTTGCCCTTGCAGTTAAAACATATATAATTCGGTATATTGTTAATTTGTGTTTGTGGAAACTATGGAACTTTCTACTCAAGGTATGTACTATTTAAACATTTTTTTTCTTTGAAGTAATCTACTTTAGTTTACACATAATACGACTTTAAAGTTTGTCGTTTTTTTCATCTATTTTTTTCATGTTTGTTGTAATTAAAAGAGTAGAAAAAAAAATCTGTAGTTGCAAACTCAATAAAACTTTTTTGGGTGATAGGTCTAACCTTACAGATTCTAATTATGTATCTTAAGTGTCAATTTTCGGTTCGGAACATACATGGAGATTTTTTTTTCAGATGGACGTCGCAGCATCACTAACGCCGATTGTTTTTATGCGTGGCGCGAAAGCCCTAAAGGGTGCAAAATGAGTGGTGTTCGAGAAGCTATTCTTAAATCTTACGACTTGGACAACTCTTCCGATCAGGACAAGCTACTTGTTGAAGAGAAAATAAAAGTATTTTGCATGGTCGCATCCAAAAAATGGAGCAAAGCCGGGCAAAATATGGAAACATTTTTAAAATATAATATCATGTGGTTGAGTGAAACATTTCAGTTGCCACCTACTTTGAGAGATATCTCGATAGATGAACCTACACCTGGACCGAGTTCTCGTGGTAGAAAACCCAAAGTTTTTGATAAGTGTGCTGTGTCAACGAAGAGAAAAAAGGTGCAGTGCTTGGTGGAGAGCCATTCCATTTCGCAACTTTCATTGGCACATTCGATTGCGTTACGAGCGGAGGGATATTCTGCTGCAGCCTCCGAGGTGAAAAAAATCCCTTTAACACCAGCACAAGCTGTCGCTGCTAATACTGCAGGTGATGGATTGCAGTCGAAAATATTAACTTCCGAACAGGCTTTATCTCTGTATTTAGATTTAGAACTGTCAGAAATCAAGTATAAACTGATTCGAGCTACCGTAAATAGTTTACATAAAGATACATTCCCCACCCTTCATAATTTGAAGCAAGCTAAGCAACTGTGTTATCCATCACATGAGTTTATAGAGGTCACTGAAACTCATGCCGAAGTACAACTGCAGGCTTTGTTGGATCATACAGTTGCTAGGATTGTGGAATGTCAAGAAGAGGTATTGCGAGTAGTCTCTTCTTACAAAGAATTGACTATGATTTACAAGTGGGGTTTTGACGGTAGCTCGGGGCATAGTTTGTATAAGCAAAGATTTACAGATTCGTCGAATACCGATGAATATTTATTGTCTGTTGGTTTAGTTCCCCTTCAGCTAAAGCACACTTTAGATGGAACTGTTATTTGGCAAAATCCACGCCCGGGATCCACGCGATTTTGTAGACCCATAAAGTTTGCCTTTGTAAAAGAAAACGCTAATATAGTAAAAGAAGAGTCGGAAAGATTAGAACGGTTAATTTCTGATTTAGTTCCATCTAAAGTGTGTATTTTTGATTTAGAATTAAGTATAAGCCATGATTTACATTTTACAATGGTCGATGGGAGTATTTGTAATATTGTGTCAGAAGCCAACAGTGCGATAGGGCAAATGTCAGAAGAAGCATTAGAAGCGCGCCACAAAGAAATCAGGAAGATACGCGAGCATCACACGCGCAAGTCCTCGCGGATTAATACAAATACCGATTTACTGAATTTGCTTCTTTTGACATCAGATCCTAAAATTTCATCTCTTCGAAAAAGTACAAACACGCGGGAAAAGTTGTCACAGGAAGTTTTGAATTATTTAAAAAGCCCTGAACCAAGTGATCCCGCGTTTGAAGGTTTTCATCTCGAAGACGTGGAATTTTCGGATTCTGACAGTGACAATGAGTAAAATGTAAATTGTGTGCTCTTTTTATTTTTTATAGTAGTTTAAATAATTGTTTGTATTTTATGCTTTTATATTAAGTATTGTTTATTAATAATTATTTCTTGTATGAATCCTTATAAGTTTACTGTATTGCTGTTGTTTTTTTGTATTTTATTTTATATTTTATAATTACTTGTTATTATTTACTTATTATTATTTATTTTAACTTACATGTATTAAATAAAATACAAATTTCTATGTTATATTGTATTTTTATTTCAAAATCTTGGTAATTTCTATGTAAAAAAAACTAAAACGTTTCTAATTAGGTATATTATATTAAAATTAAATACATTTTAAAACATATTTACAATGATTCCATTCGATTTGTCGTCTATTTGAATTTCGAGCGGTAGTTTCGGTTAAATGATGCACTGTGCAAGGGTTGCCTTATGTAGAAATGAATCATTTCTCGCAATAACAGAGATTTATCTGTTATTGCGAGAAATGTTTCAAAACGATTTCATTTCTATGGCAACCCTAGGTGCGGCTATCAAGGTGATGATTTGAAACAAAAACGGGAAAAAGTATTAAGTATTAGAAACGGTATTAATTATTGCTATCATAGCATCGATAAGGCTTTAAGTACCTCTATTGATGTATGGTATGATTTTAGGACTAATTGTAGCATTGCATTAGGTATGGCAAATAAGGAAAACTTAGAAATGATGAAATCGGTAAACTGATTCAGTAATAGGTACTTTATCACATCATGTTAGATACATTTTGAATGCACCTTTCTCTATAAAGACGCTGTTATAAGCCTATCTCTAATAAAATATGTGGATTCAACCGTTTGTTTCAACCGGTTTTTTATGACTAAGAGTACATATTGCACAAAGTGAGTGGGACCTTTTAATTTGCATCTTTCTTTTGGTTAGAAGCTAATAATGCATATCTTTCACATACGGCATTAGT
Source organism: Acleris holmiana (assembly GCA_949316455.1). Lineage (NCBI taxonomy): Eukaryota > Metazoa > Arthropoda > Insecta > Lepidoptera > Tortricidae > Acleris > Acleris holmiana. Next base: position 17,494,575 of record OX438770.1, read on the forward strand.
TGCAGACGACTGTACAGTACAACGATGCTTTCAGGGTTCTGTTGCGGCTGCCGCGTTACTGCAGTGCGTAAGGTACGTTCGCGGACGCGCGCGTGGATGGTTTTCATGCGACGATGCGCAAGCGCCGCGCCGTGACGCTGCGCAGGGTGCGCGCGCCCCACCCACGAGTCTCCTGCCTGCCTGACCGTCGTCGCTGAGAGATGGGACAGTGTCCTGATCAGGCACTGGTCCTGTCTTCACTTAAGTTTAGGTACTAACATAGTTATTTAAGCTGTGTAATACTGTTAGGCGGATTACGCCAATGCATTAGGGCGTCTAATTTTCAACCGTGACTTTCGGTGCTCTGGGGGTTCGGTTTCAGTCCGATTCAGAGCTTTAAAACTTACTAGAACATCAAAATTTCGACTTGCCGTTGTTTTCAGTACATTTCAGTGTATGGCGTTTTATTCCACTGACATTGAAAGAGATAACACGATTAGAAATAAGACGACAATGCGTGGAACGTTGCAGACCTGTCAGCCAAGGACGTCGCGAATGTAAACGGGGTCAATCAAGTTCAAGGCCAAGGACATCAATATTGTAAACAAGGTGCGTTCTACAATGTGAACCTAGAACCTTCCAGCAACGAACTTTCTAGGTAATTGTTTGTTATGGTTAAGTGAGTGCGTTAATAAAGTAAAGCTCTCAGTAAATTATCAGTTTATTTGTACATTTCTATCAGTTACGTACCCCCACGCTACGTACGTAACAATACTAACAATATATGGATTCCACTGTATCAATCAAAGCTTCAGTTTCAAATAAAGGTGTGCCCTATTTGACCTATTTCACAACAATCAACCGTTCTATATAAATCGCATGCGCAGATAAATCTCAGCACTCTCAGTAGGTAATAGCTCGTACGAAACACAGGATATTTTTAAATGCTCTTTCAAATTAATCTATCTCTGATTTGGTATGTAGGCTTGTACTGGAATGTTGGCGCAGCTAATGAAACTTTTACACGCCATTTTGTTCGTGCCGTTCTACTTTAACAGGTTCCCTGTCCCATGAGGCACATGTGCCTCATGCGTGGCTTTACTCATACGTCCATGAGGCACATGTGCCTCATGCTCAGAGATAAAGATAATGCAAATTTCTTTATCTTTAAATATGTATACATATGTATACCTGTCTATCAATCACTATGGCACAAAGTATCATAAAATACTTGAAGGCAATGAAGTGTCTTAAACGAAACAATACTAAATTCGATTTTATTATTACTATGGGGACGTGTCGAAACAACGCTGCACATTGCTTCAGGACAGGGAACCTGTTATTGTCCAATTAATAAGTTATGTTAAAAACTCTATCATTACCACATATGATAAACGGAATTATTACCTCTGTATACTAACATCATTATGTTATAATCACTTTTGTACCTTGTCGCTTTAAAAGTATCTCACTCTTTACTTGATGATTAAAATCAATTTCATTGATATTCAATTCTCAACTCTGTACACGTAGTATATTAAAATCTGGGAATGCAATCGCGTGACTCTCGGATCTCCCTTTCTATCTAGTATGTAACGATAGAGACGCACTGAGCAACAACTGAGACAATACAACTTGTGCTAGCCTAGCCGTACAGAGGGAAAGGGGGAGAGGGATAATCTTAAACCCATAGACAGCATTCTCAAGACTGCCAACTTCCGGAACACTAAGTTGGAATGCCTCTATGCTAGTAATTTCACCGGTTGTCTTATCGCCAGACACGAACACAACAATGCGAACACTGCTGCTTGGCGGCAGGTTACAAGATAAGTTGGTGGAACCGGACATACCATGCACAAGATCTACCAACGCTATTCGCTTTGTTTCAATTGTTAGTTTCCCTTTTTACTAGCAGTTAGATTAGATATTGTCCTAGACAATTCCGATTTGGCTGGCGAGTGTCACTTGACCTATAAGTAGATGGTTCTCTGCCTTTTCGCCGACAAATCTTTGACAAATGCATCGTTTCGCACCCTATTCATTTGCCAACCAGCTTTTTTTTTCTGTAACTACAAATATTTCAGGATTTTTATAAAACTAACCTAAACTAATCTATAGGGTTCTACACGATAGTCCTGAAATAAATCCAGAATTATTAACAGTTTCGGAAATAAACGCAGGTTGTCAAATGATATGTTTGTGAAATGAATCATTTGTGAAACTGGTTATGAAATGATAGGATCCCATAAGTAGGTACATATCTAGAAATTTCTAGACAGATCCGCTAATTTCTACGACTAGTACCCGCGCGTGGGGCGAGTTAAGATTGTCGGGAGAGATTAGGGGCGACGTGAGCGAGGTTACTAAAGAAAAACAGTTGACTACAATTACAAGGCCTGAGAGAATACGGAGTTTTACGAACTAAAAAGCTATTAATTAATAAGTAATTGTGATTATATGTAGTACGCTTTTACAGCGCTAGGACGCGGCATTTCTAGGGGTTCCGTAGTCAAACTAGGAACCCTTATAGTTTCGCCATGTCCGTCCGTCCGTCCGTCCGTCCGTCCGTCCGCAGCCTAGCGCAAAGACCCTTAGTACTAGAAAGCTGTACTTTGCCATGAATACCTATGCATATTACCTACTCATATTAGTCACGCCAACAAAGTGGTACCTAATAATAAATTGTAAAAAATAATAATAGGGTATCTCCCCTACACGTAACGTGGGGATGTTTTTTTTTCTTGTCTACCCTATAGTGCGGGGTGTCGTTGGATAGGTATTTCAAAAATATTACGGGTTTGTGAAAACAGTTTTTCGAGTAAGTAATCCGTTTATGAAATATTAAGCTTTAAAGCGCAATTTTTTGCTAGACTCAAGTGTCCCGCCACCTACAGCCAAAACTACAAATAATAAAAATCTAAAAAAAAACTTAAACGAGAGAGCATATAACCAATTTTAACGGAAAACTATCACGACTAAGTAGACATCATTGGTTTATGAGATACAGGCGATTAAAGTGTTTATACCTACTAAAATCATCAAAGACGGCGCCAATTGACTTAAAACACAAAATTAGTTATTACTTGTTGATTTTTATGTTTGTAGTACTTAACGGCTTCGGAACCCTACACTGAGCATGCTCAGTGCTCTGAGCTAAATGCACTGTCTTCTTGCTGTCACCTCAATTACTCAATTTAAACTTAGCTATCAAATCGAAATCATAATAATATTATAAATGCAAAGGTTTGTGTGACATAAGTGTATGTTAGTTAGTTTCTCTTTCACGCCGCAACGGCGGTTTTGGATGAAATTTGAAATGGAGATAGGCTTATACGCTACTTTTTATCCCAGAAATTTTATAAGTTCTTATTTTTTATATTCGAAATGTACATGGACGTAGTCGCGGACAGTAGGTGAATGTAATAAATATTTTAAACACTATTCGACAACACACTCATTCAAATGACATTAGATACGAGTCGTCGGTCGAATCCATCGCTCCGTGCAAAATCGATTGGTCACCGGTAATTGTACCTATTTCACTTCTATAATTGCCCTTGAACCAAGTGAACCACGGCTTCCTTCAGATTATATCAGAGACCGCCCTGTAGTCGTTGTTATGTAAACTTGACATTCAAATGTGAACTTTGAACCAGAGTGTTACCAGCATCCTTCAACTGTATCAAGCAACGCTTGTTCTACAATTTCGAAAACATTGACACGTTCGGCCGCAGTGACACAAAATCTGCAAGTAATTTTTTTTTACTCCTACGCCAGTGATACGCGAGACTTTTCCTCTGCGATTTGGTAATTTTTTTTTTAAATAAAATATAGGAACAGCACCTTTATCCAAATTTGAATTTGCCGCTATGGTTTCAGGCTACGGTAAGTTTTGATATTTCAACAAAAATTACCCTTGTATAATGCCGGTGACACACTGTGTCACTTTTTAAAACACTTAAGAGATTCTTAATATTTGATATATTTTAGATGATACTTTATTGAGCACTGACTCTTCTCTAACACGTCGGACACATTTTGGGTTACTCTCGAAATTCCCTTTTCGCCAGTTGACAATATAGCTCATACGTCTGGATTGTATAATGACTTTGTTGCTATATAGACATGAACGCGAAATGTATCTTTAGCAAAACGTCTGGATCTTAGAATGTTACAATTATAAATACACTAGTAGCGAAAGGTCTTTATCTTAGAAATGTCTTTATTACTTAATAGACATAAAAGCTGAATGGCCCGGTAGCGAAACGTTTGTATCTCAAAACATCTTAATTACTAAATAGACATAAACGCCAAATAGCCCGTTCGCAAAACGTCTGGATCTTTAAATGGCAAGTGTTGATATGACACCTGATAATTTCAAAGTCCTTTCCACATAATCCAATTATTATCTATTATTTAAATCCCTGGCACTCGTTCTGTGGTCATGGCAGTCAACTAATTGTGCTTTCGACGAATTAAATATTCTAATTATACGGACTATTTTAATTTCCAGACGTTTTGCTAATAACTCCTTCTATGTTCATGTCAATCAACTAATTTTACTTTCGGTTAATTAGGTATTCTAATCACACGGACTATTTATATTTCCAAACGTTTGGCTACTTGTTCAAATCAATTCTGTGACGTCCTGCTAAATTGACACTTTGCTGACTGAGTATTCTACTTTCATGTCATTCAGCTGAATTGACTCTTTGCTGACTGTGTATTAAAATACACATACACTTATGTCATCTAGCTGAAATGGTCCTTTGGCGAAAAGGGAATTTTGAGAGTAACCCAAAATTACCCTTGTATAATGCCGGTGACACACTGTGTCACTTTTTAAAACACTTAAGAGATTCTTAATATTTGATCTATTTTAGATGATACTTTATTGAGCACTGACTCTTCTCTAACACGTCGGACACATTTTTAGAGTGGTCGGTAATTCTAAAACGTAGACCCTTTGACTGTTCGCTGATCTTTTCAATGATCTCAGTGGATACAAGAGCGGAAACGAGTACGTGAAAAAATACCTTGCAAAACATCAAAATAAAAACTCTCAAACGATACAATAACGGCGGTATTAAAAATAAAATATTAAAATGATCTGTGTCCTCCCACATGTAACGTAAATAATGTTCTCCTATTTCTTAGCCAAAAAAACTAAACAAATACTTTATTCGGCGAGCCAACTAGATTTCACAAATTAATGTGGATGTTAAAAAGCCATTTAGGATATATCACGTTAATACGTTAAAATTAAATAAAACAAGAGATGAGTTAGTGAGTGGGCTCACAACTTGGCTGCCCAATATTTAAGGATATTAATTATGTTGACAATATTGGCCAATAAGCGATCATTAAATTATAATAATTATCATAGATCAGCTCAGCTCCTAATTGCACAAGAACAGATTCGGACACTAATAGTTATTTATGTGGCTGGTGCATAATGAGAGGCATTAAAGCACGAGTGTGGTTTTATGAAACGAGCCGAAGGCGAGTTTCATAATAAGATCACACGAGTGTTTTAATGCCTAATTATGCGTACAGTCGCATACATAACTTTATCTACATACATATCGTAAATTTTCTACAATATGTACAATCCGGCAAACATTTTCAAGTAACTTTATTTTCTGGTCTACGCACTATTCGAGAGTTCGAAACAAATGAGTGCGGTGCGGTGCAGGTGGGGGGCGGGCGCGCGGGTGCTGCAGGTTTGCTTTATTGTTCTAAGAAGATGTTCGAAATTTGAACGTGATTAAAGTTTCGGCTACCTGCACTTTAATTTAAACATTATGATGCAACCACAGATACATGTTTAGTAATGTATGTCATTTGCTTATCGTTTCTGAACATATTATAGGGAAGTTATACCATGGATGTAGATAAAACTTATAATAACCACTTCACCGCCACAAAACAAATGAAGTGACGTGCTCTGTACTACGGAACAAACCGTCTAGCAGATAAAGGGAACTTTAATACCATCGTAGGTTTTATTTCGATATTAATGTTGGTCACGACTAGATGACTGAAGTAAAAAGAGCACCGATCACGAACAGTATCCTCAAGTGCTTGAAAAGCAGTAAAAAAAAACACTTTTACTGATTAAACATTACTATTTAATTAATTTAAAACATGTAGAATGCTATAGATAGATAGATAGATAGATAAAAGCTTTATTCATCCAAAAACACAACACAGGTTGGCTCTTAAGATTAAATTTAAAACAAAAGCGACCAAGAAAATACCAACACCAAATTAAAAAAAAAAAAATAAGATACACAAAACAGAAAAAGAAAAATATATGAGCCATGTGTCGTGGGATGAAAAGGCGCTGACTCAGCATAATGCTGCAAGGACTGCAGCGCTGGTATTCTGTCAGTACCATTAGAGACAGGTCTGTGGCGCTCGCAGGCGCAGATCATGTGCCGAGCTACTACCAAATGCACAGTAATAAATAGCAACAACATTTTTAGTTAAAAACTACAACAGGTTACGGACATAGATCAGGAACTAAGAATTAAAAAAATAAATGAAGAATGAAAAAAGGAGGGGGAATACAATAAAATCCAATTAATTATAAAAAAATAAAAAATTAAAAAATTACGAAGCAAGTCTAAAAGGGTATTTAATAGGTAATTTAATTTTTTTGTTTATTCAAAAGGTGTACACTGTATTTAATTTTAAAAGAAGATTTATATCTAATATTACGTATGGGCGGGGGGATATTGTTCCAACATTTCGTAGCCTGGTATCTGAAACTCCCCCTAAAGGCAGCGGTTCTGTGTGGAGGGACCATGAGTACGACAGCGCGTGAACGCCTGGCGCCGTGAGGCCCCTTCTGGGAGAACCACTTTAACTTTTTGAAGAGGTAACTTGGAGCTTCATTTTTAATGGTGTCGAATAGAAGACATGCTAGTAAAAGTTCCTGTCTATTTGACATTTTCAACTTATTTGCGTTATTGATGAAAGGGGTCACGTGAGATCGAGGAGGAATCTTAAAACAAAACCGTGCACAGGCATTCTGAACTTTCTGAATAAGACGCTGCGAACGCACTAGTAGACAAGGGCCGAAAGCAGTAAGACAGTAATTTAATTTGGATAGTATAAGAGTCTCGCAGAGTCTCATTCGCATGTCCACACTTAAAAAATCCCGCAAATTGTAAATAACTTTCAATCTGTAAAAGCAGTTACGAACCGTGTTAATGACATGTTGTTCAAAACGCAAATGACTATCCAACAGAAGTCCAAGATTCCTCGCCTCCCGAACACAGTCAATACCAATATTATTTATTTCTATATTTAGACCAAGAGTAGTGATTTTTTCTACTTGTTTACAAGATCCGAGTACCATATATTTGGATTTAGTAGGGTTTAGCACCAAAGAATTAGCATTAGACCATTCGAAAATGTGCTTCAGATCTTCATTTACTAATTTAGAAGCGGAAACCACAGCAGTGGGGCAAAAAGAATAGTATAGCTGCAGATCGTCAGCATAAAGATGAAACCTGCAATGCTTAATACACTTAGTTATATCGGAACTATACAAAATAAATAATAAAGGTCCCAAGATGGATCCCTGAGGCACCCCTCGTGATAACAAACTTGGGTCTGACCAGACATATTTTCCATCACTCTGCATAATTTTTACCGATTGCTTACGATCAGTAAAATAGCTGGTAAACCAATCGATGGTGCTGCAGTCAAACCCATAGTAGTGTAATTTTGATAACAGAAGTGGGACATTAATACAGTCAAAAGCTCTCGAATAATCAAGTAGAACCATGACGGTGCCCTGACCAGCATCCTGGGCTGCGAGGACTTCATCAATAACGTCAAGTAACGCAGTACATGTACTACGACCCTTCCGAAAACCCGACTGCAATTCTGGCAGGATGTCATTTGCTTCCAAGTACTTTGAGACCTGATCATACACCACTTTCTCAAGAATTTTTGACAAATACGGAAGTATGCTTATCGGTCTCAAATCTTTTAGATCAGTTGGATCATTTATCTTGGGGATTGGGCGGACCACAGCCATTTTCCACAAGGAAGGGACCATTGAAGTAGTTATAGAGGAGTTAATCATGTCAGTTATAACTGCCAGAGTCCGGGGTAAGGTCATTAATATCATATCGTATGTTATATCGTCATAACCCTGAGCATTTGACTTCGTGCGCAGCAACAGCTTAGCGATCACACTTTCGTCAACAGGTTTTAATTTAAAAAAGGATTCAGTTAATTGGTTGTTATCAAAAAAGGCCATAGTAGAAGGATCGATGCTATTACTCCCGGGAATATCTAAGAAATGACTGTTAATGGATTCTGGATCATTGAAAAAGAGGGGTAATTCTGAAACATTTTTGAAATTAGGGACTACATCTTGCTTTAATTTTTTCCAAAGAACTTTAGGATTATTGATATTAATATTAATATTTTTTTCAAAGTAAGCTTTTTGTTCATAATAAAGGCTGGAATTCACTAAATGTTTTAAAGTTTTATAATCGGATTTGGCATGATCAGAGTTGGTAATGCGGAACTTTTTACGAGCGTCATCGCGAAGTCTCATCATTAGACGGACATTATCTGTAAGCCAAGGTTGCTTTAATTTTTTCCAAAGAACTTTAGGATTATTGATATTAATATTAATATTTTTTTCAAAGTAAGCTTTTTGTTTATAATAAAGGCTGGAATTCACTAAATGTTTTAAAGTTTTATAATCGGATTTGGCATGATCAGAGTTGGTAATGCGGAACTTTTTACGAGCGTCATCGCGAAGTCTCATCATTAGACGGACATTATCTGTAAGCCAAGGTTTAGGTGAATCTTTCATAACGTGTTTTCGAATTGGGGCATGGTTGTCAAAAAGGTTTGTAATGAATTTATTAAATAAGGCAACTTTGTCATTAACCGCACCCTGTTGAATTATACTCTCCCAACTAATTGAAAGTAGTTCTTTGTTAAAAAGGTCTGTGTTTATTCTCTTTAAATCGCGATTGAAAATAATTTTTGGTTTCACTTTTCCCATTTTAATAATAAATGAAACAAAAACCATAGCATGACCCCCCAACTCAACAATGTGATCAACTTCAGACCTATGTACACTCGCACGCTATACACATTTTTATTTACTCTCAAGACGGTAAAAATTTAGCTGCAAGCTTTAACTGTTTTTGGACCAGTAACAATTACCATTTCGAACGTTACGGTCATATCATATGGTGTTTTTATTCGGTTTTGCATCATGTTTTTTTTTTTCAGTGTAATAGTAATAGGTCACAGTTTAGTACACATTGTCGAATCTAAGAAATCCCTCCGACTTGGGACTGTGGGTAAATTGTTCTGCCCTGCTAAGTCATAGCATAGTAGTATCTTAAATAAAACTCCTGTAGCAATCACAACCTCATTACTAAGAGGAGAGGATTGAATCTACTTTGGCAATTAAATCGGAGATACTGTTTATTAGCTTACGACGGCAGTGTTGGTCTGTGGGAGCCTTGAGAACGATACGCATCGGCCGCCCCCTTTTCAGTCTAACCTCCCCTTTTACTTCAGTTCGGAACTCGCTATGCCCTGAAAGGTTTCAGCGCCCACTGGAGGCGGTATCCCCGTTGAGTATGCTAGCACAAGATGGTCAAATATCCATATTATGTTATTAACAGGGCCCACCCAATCACCGATAAAAGCCTTTGAAAGACTAAGCTCTCAATAGAATACCCCACTAAAAGAATAACCTCTTGGAAATAAATATATAACTAAGGTATTTGTTAAACTAACCATTCACTATAAGGGAAACCTTAACAGGTAATGCACAGATAATCCTTGCAAATAGTGCTTTAAAAAGCATATCTAACGGCTTTTCTAAGTAAAACCCTTATAAAACCCATTCGAAACCCCATGAATGGGATAGCGGGTGTAAAAAGCAAATCAAACGGCTTTTTTCTAAGTAAAACCATTATAAAAACCCATTCGAAACCCCTTGAATGTGACAGCTGGCCGGTCCCTGGTTATTAATAGCTTATGCCCGCGACTTCGTCTGCGTCGATTTCGATTATCGTTATTCCCATTCTTCGGGATAAAAAGTAGCATATGTGTTAATGCAGGAGCTCCGCAACACCGGGCGTTTGAAAACAGTTCCCCGTCGCATGGCACTTGCGGGTAAGAACCCGCGTGTCATAGGTCCCACGTACTATAAGCGTCTACCCAAACTTAAAAATGTACAATCCGACGAAGCATTTAAACATCAGCTGAGAAACCTTTTATTGGATAATCCATTGTACTCCGTGGATGAATATATGGAACTCAAATTGTAAAATTATTATTGTATTGACATTTATTAATCTATGTATACCTATTGATTGACATCGGATAAGTGACCATTTACTAGATATTTAATAGTTGTTGTTTTGATTATTTGCATGTTATTTTTGTATTCTTTAATTATTAGTATTTATGTCGACTATCTCAATGTAATTTCATATTTTTTGACATTTAATGCAATCTATATTGTAATATTACATTGATGAATAAATAAATAAATAAATAAATAAAATATAAGCTATCTCCATTCTAAATATCATACAATTCCGTTCAGCTGTTGTAAGATAACAAACTAACACACACACAAACTTTTGCATTTATAACATTAGTGGGATTACTAACTGCGTCTGCGTAAAAGTAGTTTATCGCTTTTCCTGTTCCTTTCCAAGCTATCTCAATCACAAGTTTTACCCAAATGGGCTTAGCTGAGTAATCGTAACAAACAAACAATCAGTTAGTTTCGCTTTTATAATATTAGTATGGATATATACTGGGTGTTGCCTGTAATAGGAGGAATAAATTGAGGGATCGTTTCTACTGTATAAACGTAGCAACATTTGTTCTACAACATTTACAAAATATGTAATTTATTATTTGGGATCTTTTCGAACAAACTAAATAGCATTTTCAATGTAGTCCATCCAGTCTAGTTGACATCTACTCTCAGCCTACAAACTTCGTAGTTTTCGCAATACATTGCTGACTTGGAATATCTAAATTCATTCATATTTAGTAAACAACAAGTTACTTTCAAAAGTTGTAGAATAAATGTTGTTACGTTTGTGGTGTGGAAACGATCCCTCATTTTATTGCTCCTATTACAGGCAACACCCGGTATAGATAATAGGGATTATTATGTTTTTTATTGTGGGCTACAGTAGATCCGAACTAACAACTTGTCTAGAAAAGTTGCTTGTTTACCAGTTGTAATGTTGCAACACCATCACAAACACGCTGCAACATTAAAGAACAATGCTTTATTTATCTATCACGTCAGTGGAAGTCGAAACTTCGAAAGATCAGTTTCTTAAAACAAGGGGATATTTATATAGTGGTGGTAGGACGCTGTGCAGGATCCTTCCGGATCGCTACCACCATCTTATCCTTTAACCAAGAAACAGTGTTCGCATGTGTGTTGTGTTCCGTTGTGGGGATAAGACATCCGGTAATATTACTAGCATAGAGGCATTCCATCTTAGTCCTCAGGGTTGGCAACGCATTTGGGGTCTTAGCATTGCAATCTTATGATTATAGTCTTGAGAATTTAAATGTCTGTGGGTCTCAGATTCCACTTACCATCAGGTGGCCTGAGTGCTTGTGTGCTTCTCCTTATCATAAAAAAAAGATAACTTCTAAAAAATTTTGAACCAATAGTAGGCAATTGTCTATTACAATTGTCATATACCTACATAATATGTTAAATTATTGTTAGGGTTCCGGAGCCGAATAGCAAAAACGGAACCCTTATAATTTCGTCATGTCCGTCTGTATGTCACAGCCATTTTACTCAGAGCCTATTGGCACTATATAAATGAAATTTGGAGGATAGATGTATTCTATGAACCGCTATACAATGATGTAGTAAAATGGAAAAAAAAAATATATTTAGGGGAAGCACTCCATACATGTAACTAGGGGACGAAAAAATTTTTTTGTCCTACATCAGCGTGTGGGGTATTTTTAGATAGGGCTTCCAAAATGATACAGAGGGTTTTAAGAGACTTTTTTACGTAAGTGAACAGTTGGCGAGATATACGCTTCTAAAGTCGTAAAAATTATGTCCGGGTGGGTAGCTTTTGAACTGTTAAATAGAATATTCTAATAAACAATACAGTAGTAGAACATACGAAATACTTCCAACCAAAATTGTTTTGAACACGATACGCAGTGTAGTTTTTGAGATTTTAATAAAAAAAAATAAAAAAAAGAATTTCAACCATGAACGTTCATCCCAGCTACGGAACCCTTCACTGAGCGTGGTCCGACATGCACTTGGCCGGTTTTATTTTAATTTTCAAATTGATTTCTTTTGCTCGACTTGTACAGAAACACACTGTTACATCACTAGTGTGATAGAAAGGTCAAATGCTACCTCTAAATGCGACGAGTCACCGATGTTTAGCATACGAAGCTTCAATATGTTTAGACATGTAATGTAACGATATACTCCTGCGACGCTTCTCGGTCTGTTGGTTTCTCTCATTGTTGTGCGACATATCATTAATACTTGAGAAGCTTGTAGATTTCGATCGAGGAGCAAAAACTGGTGCGGCGAAGCGTGAAGGAGTTTTGTGTGTCCAGCTGCTTACGAAATAAATGTTTGGTTTTGTACAATTAATTGTAAGTATATCTTTAGGCATAATAACTGATTGGCGTATAAACATATTATAGCAAGTTTCTTTTAAACATGTGTCATGCATGATCCTTGATTGAACGGGATCGGTTTTTTTTTTAAGCCAAAACTGTTTTTATCGCAGGCTAAATGTAAACTTTTTACAAAATGTGTAAATGGGGTGTCTATAACATTTCATCGAAACACCTTTTTTACGAATGTATAATTTCATCGAACGCTATCTGCTGAAACTATAATGTTTTCAGGGTATCTTAAAAATCTTACCTAACTTAACCTAAGTAATTAATGCTTAAGATACCCTGAAAAGATTATGGTTTTAGCAGAAAATAGCGTTCGATGAAATTAAATTCGATGAAGTGATGAGTTACCGTGTAAATGTCAATTTATATTTAAAAAAAACGATGTGTTCCTACGGTTATTTTGTAGTCGACAAACCAACCGCACCTATAATTAAAATAATAATAATAGGATCTACTCGGCCATGTGCGACGAACGACATTATAGGTAATATACAATAATTGAATCACCCGATTGATTACTCATTAAATCAATTGCGATTATTTTAACGTTCGATCCAAATGTTTTCATTTTGAGTCATGCTTTAAACGAATTTGTTTTGCAATCATCATGCTGATGTTTCATTCACGTTAAAAAATTCAGAGCACAGTTTTACGTAAATAAATCGAAAATATTAACATAGTCGCTATTTCTGTCCGTCAGACGGTTTCACGCCACAGATATTTACCATAATTTAGAGAATACTTTCCGGAAGGTTTACGTGCATAATCCACAACCAACCAGGGCCTATATATAAGGGCTTGTAGTACTGGGCCTCTATTCAGGGCCTCTATTCAACTGCGTTATAACTATATCGTTTTTGACCTGTTTCCGTATTGTCAACGTTTTGATAACTCTTATGTCATTTATAATAATGGCGACTGTGACATAAACGATTCTTAAACGTGTCAAATACGATATCGTTATAAGGCACTTGAATAGAGGCCCAGGGCCTATATTCAGGTGCGTTAAAACGATTTCGTGTTTGACACGTTTAAGAATCGTTTATGTCACAGTCGCCATTATTGTAAATGACATTAGAGTTATCAAAACGTTAACAATACGGAAACACGTCAAATAAGAATCGTTATAACGCAGTTGAATAGAGGGCGGGTCGCTAATTCACTAAATAAATGAATCGTTGTTCTTATGCAGATGGCAAAATATTTCAAGGAAGGATGCGCTACTTTCGTCATAGGCATTGATAAACGGTTTGCAATTTGCTCTAAAGTCCTCATTAAGCGTGATGCGACTTCATCAAGTAATAATAGTCAAAGTAATAGCCAAACATAGCTGGTAGGTGTATAACATGTACCTCATCGTGGCTGCTCTCATGAATGCAGACACGAATAACAACCGTGACACAATATAAACAGCCAGTAGATCATCTTCACACAAAGTTACCTTACATCGGGTTAAGTTTAGCGTTTTACTCAAAAATTCGTCGCTTTTTCCGATTTAATTCTATTAAGATAAAGTCATAAAGGTCGAAAATAACATAACTAAATAAAATATTATATTGCCGTTCATTTTAAAAAAAAGTTTAGAATCCTTTCCTATGGCGACACGTTGGCCTAGTTCAGAGTGACCCTGCCTCCTATGCCAGCGGTCCTGGGTTCAAATCCCGATAAGGGCAGGTATTTGTGTGATGAGCGCGAATACTCGTTCCTGAGACTTGGATGTTTTCTATGTATTTAAACATGTATTTCTCTATTTAAGTATGTTTATCGTTGTCTAGTACCCATAACAAGCCAGCAACAGCAGTACAAGCCTAGAGCTTAGTTTGGAACTAGGTCAATTTGTGTGAGATTATCCCCTGATATTTATTTATACCAGATCATATTTCTGTCGGTCTGCTACGATTTCACGGTTTAACCGCAAAACCGATTTCGATGAAATTTGGTACGGATATAGCTTTTACTCGCGATAAATGACTTCTACGTGGAGTCGCGGGCAATAATTAAGCCTTTCATATACCTATGCATAGGCTTTGCAAAAAACTCGCAAGTTACTTGATCGTAACTAACGTAGATAAGGTGTTCGCCAGCCGCGTAAATGGCTTCAGTTACGACCGAGCAATTTTAGTTTATGTTAGCCGTAACACCTTATAATTTATGCCCCGACAAAATTTCCAAATGGGGAAGCAACAAAAGTCACGTAACGATGAACAAGGACGATAAATCTACAGTGTTGACTCCTTGAGGTGTCTGCCGACGCCCACCAAGCGCTCAGTTATCGAAAGTGAGTCCACGTTCACTGACCACAATAAATATAGTTATTTGAACCGTTTCAATTGTGTTAATGGAAACCGCAAGTTTCATTCAATACAAGATAAAGCGTTCAGTCGTTCATTCATTAACAAACAGCAGGAGTATGATTTTCTTTAAGTATAAGGATCATTTATTCGTTCTTTAACCAGCTTCAAAAAAAGGAGCAGGTTCTCAATTCGTCGAATTTATACTTTTTATTTATTGTATCTCGATTACTCCAAGATCGCTGGACCGATTTGAATTATCTTTTTTGTGTGAAAGGGTAGTATTTCTAGTTAGTCCCAATGTCAACACGTCAGGATCAGTTGATGGGATCTTGGATAATTCGAGGGAACTCCTCAAATATTACAGGCCTATTTCTTGCGTTTTTGTAGCTGTAAAGCCTTAGGTTTTAGGAGAGGCAGGAAAGATAAACATCCCCTTCAGTCTTCTTCTTCGAATTATACCATTTATAACCATGTGTTTTTCTTAACAATGTCAGAAACAATCACAAAACATGAAGGAAAGGGGGCCGTAATATTCAGAATAATGCGTCGCAAATTAGTTACAGACAGAGTCGAGTTACCTTGAACTAAAACATGCAATTTGAATGCAAAAGTAGCTCCCGTTTGTTTGTTTCGCTGTCACAGCTAAATCACCGAACCAATTTTAATGAAATTTGGTATAGATATAGCTTGAACGCCGCTTAAGATATACAGTACTTTATATTTTGAAAAAAATTACGGTTTCCGATAGAATAACGATAAACGACGCGACGAAAACACCAGCAACCGGTACAAATGCATCGCTACAAATCTTTGACAAATGCATCGTTTCGCAACCTACTCATTTGCCAACCCGCTTTTTTTTCTGTAACTACATATATTTCAGGTTTTTTATAAAACTAACCTAACCTAACCTATATATAGGGTTCTGCACGAAAGTCCTGAAATAAATCCAGAATTATTTACAGTTTCGGACAAAAACGCAGGTTGTGAAATGATATGTTTGTGAAATTAATCATTTGTGAAACGTTGTTGAAATGATAGAATCCCATCTCTGTTAGTAGGTACGATGATCTTGGTTTTTCAATGACCGAAACCTCCAAATTGTCTCATTACCTCAGTACAATAATAATTAGAGCTAGAATACCGCCTGGAATGTAAACGACGAGCTCTCAAGGCCGCGAGAGATAATGCGTCGCAGACCGGTGCGAAATGAGTTTCGTGTCGCCGCCAATAAACATAATAGATGCGCCGTGATTAATAGGTAGACTTAACGCGACTTTTATTTGTTAACTTGAGCTGGATGCCGCGGACGCCGATCGGGGCCACATTTAGCTTTAGCTGAGTGCCGCTGACGCCCAACGGCGTCGTTTCTAACTTAAGCTGGATGCCCAGACGCCGATCGACGTCAAATTTGGCTTTAGCTGGGTGCCGCTGAGGCCGATCGGCGTCACGTTTAAACGAACCTTCTCGAGTGCCGCGGATGCCGTTCGGTGTAAATTTTGCCTAGCCTGTATCGGCATCGCGGCACAGTTGGCAATGAAAGGGTTAAATAATAGTTCTAGGCATTAATTGTTATGTTTGAGAAAACTCTTTTCAATTATACGCGTATGAAATCGCGCGCCCTCTATTTTACAGAACCCCAATAAGCAAAACCTGATTTTTTTTTATTAGTTTACTAGCGACCCGCCCTCGCTTCGCTAGGATTAAAGTATTATACATTATAAACCTTCCTCTTCAATCACTCTATCTATTAAAAAAACCCGCATCAAAATCCGTTGCGTAGTTTTAAAGATTTAAGCATACATAGGGATATAGGGACAGAAAAAGCGACTTTGTTTTATACTATGTACCTAGTGATGCAAAATAAAAATTGATACTGTACATTCAAAGGTATCAATATATATATACGTTACCAAGACGTCAAAAATATCTATCTATTCACCTTAATGCCTCTGGCAATAAGGTCCATATATACATATATTCGAAACGATAGCAGTATTAATGACACTGTACTTCACATTTCGTTGATGTTTCGGCAAAGCCCTCGCGGAGATCTTCCGGAACCCCAGGGAGGTGCAGAACAAACTTAAGAATTACGGATAGTGGCAGCTATCCAGACAAACCTCAAGTTCCTACCATCAAAAACACCAATAATTGAAGTTTAAGATATAACTAGAAATCAGGGGTGACCCCTTTGCAGTAAGTGTTGAGCTTAAAATAAAACTTTATCACACCACAACCTACTGCTTAATAATCTTAATATTGTGATAATATCACATTTATTGATATGCGTGCATCATACAATTTACAACTACCAAAATACCTAAGGGTAAGGACCAAAAAGTTGTCCACGCTAACTCATGCAATAAAATTTTCTATGCATCTTTTAACTTGTGCAATGAACATTTGCCACATTGTATGGATACTTTTCTTTGAACAACAGAACTGTTTCCGTCTTCGTTGTTTGTATGGTTAACTGTGCTTAACTACAGCTAGCACCAATTATATTACATGTAATAAACAAGAAGAAGATATTTTACTGCCGCACCCTTGTTGGAGATTCATAAAAGACCCAATTAACCACTCTCACTCTGTTTACGCCAAATGAGTCAATCTCTCTCACTCTTGTGTTTTCCATATCTGTCCATCATTCATTAGTGATACAATTGAACATATTGTAGTTTGTCTATTTTCAAACTCAATTTACTATTAACGTAACATATCAATACTCAGTAATATCATTGGCTAGCACGGATTCCAGGAGTTGAAATATTAAGTATGGTCTAGTCAACCTACAGTTAACCAGCAAAGAACTTGGCTATCTAAATTCCCTCAAAATAACTTTCTAATGATAAATAATAAATTTCAACTGATACAGGATACACTATCTTGGTCGTTCTGCAAGTCCAATTTTATCCTAATAGATATGTATAGCAGTTTGTGCATGGTAATGTTTCTAGACTTTCTAGATGTCTCAAATTCTGCAGCCTTGCACAAATTTTAACACTAACAAACAAGCAGTTACCTAGGTAACAAATATGCAAACATTTTACTCATATTTAAGAGATTAAGTACCAATTTCACCATACAATGACAACCACTAAACAGATGTTTAGAACGTTAACAATCAATGTTTTTACAAAATGTTTGAACTAACTGTTGATTAACAATGCTTGAATTTAAAATTGTATGGTGAAATTGGTATTAAGCATAATATTACGAAATCATTGTAACCAACATAATTTGAATTAGTTTCACCTCAAGAATGTATAAACAGTTTTAATACTTATTTTATTTGCATAAAGAATGTTGATGAAATTGAATAATCCTATATGTGTCAGACATACTACATTGACATAGGAATTTGGATGACTACCAAACATACAATAACAAAAATACAATGATCAAACTAACCTCACAAGCAGTTAGGAGTCACTCGGGAGCACTCAACAAGGGTTAGCAGCCGTCAAACGTCCTGTGGAAGACCACCGCATCAGAACTCGTACAACAACCCACACCAACTAACAAATAACCAGCATCTTAACCCACAAAGGTTATTACACAGTCAAGTACACTAGTCTTGACAACTTGCCAAAAAATTTGCTGCACAGATGAAGCATGCGAAAATGAAAATCATCAAACCAAAACATTTTACCTGCCTCGTTATGTTTTGAGTTTCGACTAGGTTAGTAGCAAGTCTTAGTGCAGCCAAGGTCGTTATCAAGGATACAAAAGAAAGACAAGCTGGATGATGTGTTAGAAAAATACCTAGGTACTAGTCAGCGCATGACAAAAAATGTCTCGTTAAAAAGATATCGAGTAACACAGACAAGACACTTACGAAACTGCTTCCTCTTAACGGCATTTCAGTCAATAACTCTATATTCACTCACTTTCCAAGTCAGTAAATAGTCATTAAACAAAAATCACTCGTAACAGAAAAAAAGGAAACCTCGATTCTTTTTGCCTCTTGCCTCGGTGATTTTGATTTCAAGTCGCGTGCTTGCTGCTTCGTTCACTACTTCAGTTACATACTTCACATAAAAAAATGACAGCAGCCAGACTTCGTTTCTAGAACAATCACATGCCGCAAACTTGTATGCATTGTGCACTCAACAAACGTAAAACGCGAAAATAGTTATTTTTAATAATAATTAAATGTATTATTTTAAGACCAGTAAATATTATTTCAAAGTTTATTTTGAATATCATTATTTAAATAATCAAGTAGACGCATCTTAAAATGTTCACTGCAAATAACTAAACGCTTTTTAGGTGTTTTAATGTTCAATCTCAATCGCAGGTTATCGCAACATCGATTATCAAGCTCGATTCTCGAACCTCAAATTCTCAATACCTATTCTGAAGCAGTGTCCTTGTCCTTCATAAGTGATTCGCGTGCGAAGCGAACGCGAAGTAATGCAATGTGACGCGAAGTAACGCGAATAAAAACTAAAGGCAAGCAAGAAGCTATATTACACTGGAGACTGCACCTAGAATATTATTGTGAAGACAAGTTTAATGACTCCTGAATATGTTTTTTATCCCTCACACTCAAACTGAAATTGCCAGGTTAAAAATAAAAAGTCCCAATCAGAAGTGTCATGCATGGATGCTTTTCGGATGAGCATATCCAGATTTCACAAGGATCTACGTTCTTATGAATTTCTATTCTTGGTTAACTGATTTATCAAGAGTTTTGACAATTTATATAGGTACCCACTATTTTGAAGCCAATAAAAAATCCTATACGAAAGATCGGCCCTTCACGCTCTTTATTTCCCTGATTGTTGGTAGCTGCCATTTTAATATTATAGCAATATTTTCCAAATAATCAACTTGACACTATGGCCGGTCTGTCAAAAACAAATCTACCACTTTGAACTTTTATATGAATAAAAAAAAAGTGTATCATTGTTAAATTCTCAATTTATATAATGTATTGTATATCGACGGTTCTGTGACTCAAACTCATATACAGAATATTGTACAGCATAAACTGACACTCACTAAGTATACGAGTAGATACTTAGTGCGTGTCAGTTTATACTGGACAACTTTCAATATACGAGGTTGAGTCACAGAACCGTCGATATGTAGTGATAAATCGCAGAAGTGTGTGAAAACCAAATTGTAGCTCTAGATTTCACAGGTAAATCTATTTTTACGCTAATACCAGTATATAGCCATATTCATACTTTTTTTTATTAGGATTTTAATATAACATTAGTATTAGTACATTTTAGCGTCGTGTGGCTATATATTTATGTTATATTAAATTATACCTATTTTATTATGTACATTTCGTATCGAATTTATTAAGTTTATACAATATAAAACATAATTATCTTAGGTAGGGTGATCATTAACACCGCACTTGTACCTACTATACTAAATATTAGTTCCGAAATCCGAAGTTAATAATACTAACTATATTTATGATGGTAGGTATTTCGAAGATAGTATGTAGATGTGTCTAAATAAAATTAGCCCAGATGGCCAGCCCTTGCCAATTTCGGTAACAGCAACCGGCTCATATAGCTTAAATACACAGAGTTGGGCAGTATTTGAATGACTTGTAATTAAAATACGTAATTGAAATATAAATACGTATTTAGTATTTGTATTTCAATTACTTGCATAAAATGTAATTTGTTAGTCGTATCTTGAATATTTGACGCAGAGAATAGTATTTCAAATACTAACTAGAAAAAAACTTGTAGCTTTAAAATACATTTTAACATAAATACATTTAACCTTCATTTAGCGATCTTATTACTGGGTGGATTCTGAAGAAAATAGCGCTCGATACCTTTCGTAAGCGCTTTGACACGCGCCATGTTTATTTTGTCCTGCTGTACTATTATGTATTCTGTGCCGTTAACCTGAAATCATGAAATATAGGAAAAGCAAGCTCGCACAGCAATAATTATATAATACCATTTTTTGAACATCTAACTAAAATTTGCATTTGGGTCATCGATCGTAATGTAGGTAAACTTAAGTATGGGAGTACAATAATTCTACTACAAAGTTTAGTTTCTACAGAACCCCCAGCACGCGAGTCTCTTTTAAGGTTCCTTACCCAAAGGATAAAAACTGGACCCTATTACTAAGACTCCATCTGCATGTCTATTACTAGACTGTATCTCATGAACTGTGATAGCTAGACAGTAGGAATTTTCACAGATGATGTATTTCTGTTGCCACTATAACAATAATTACTAAAAAAGGCTAAAATTAATATTTAAGGGGTCCCGGACAAAAATTTTGCAAGCCCATCACCCAACAATACTACAAGCCTTTATGGCAGACACCGGGATAGGAGGAACTTAAAAAAAAGGTTACAATATAGTGTCTTATGTTGTATAGATGTACGGAACTCTTATGTACGGAACTCTTCGTGCGCGAGTCTGACTCGCACTTGGCTGGTTTTTTAATACGTATGCTGTTTCTGTTTTTCTGATTAGGTACTCAGACAAATCTATTCCTCTAAAATATAAGTATAATGTGCAATGTAAATATGTATTATGTCATAAAATAATACAATATATAGTAATAATATTGTTGTTTTTCATCACAATTAAAAACGATTTAAATACTGTATTCCTTTCCCACGTTTTCATTTATTTTTCGTTTAATAACGTGAACTGTAAGTATGCAGTATCCTAAACTCAGGATTCAACGTGGTCACCCTAAAGAAAGAGATATAAAACATAAGCGACGTCATTCAAGGTCACTTTTGTTGGCTTCAAGGCATTGTTCGCCGTGCAATCTCTAGTGTCATTATGTTTAAGCTTCTTAGTTTTTTACATGTTTTATACTTATTATTCTATATCGTTTATCAAATAAATATTTGTTTTCGATAATGGTGGTATAGGGCGGCCTAATGAATGAATATGCCTCTAAGAAACGTCAGTGTCAAGTGCCAAACACTTGTGTTCTGTCTTTTCTGATTTCTGAAGTGATAATTATGTGATGTGATGAATGAAGCATGCTTCGATGATTCGAACTGAAATATCTTGATTCAAAACAAAATTATATAAATTAAATTTGCTCGATGAAGTCTAATAATAATACATTTATAAGTAGTACATCAGTGCCAAGTGAATTCAATGTAAACCGACGTAATATGTGATACAAACAAATAAGTTTCTTATTGTTTTTAAATTTAAACATTCTGCGTAGTGAATGCATGTTTTTTTAGTGGAGTGTTGTATTGTGTGTCCAACTGTTAATTACATCGATTATAATGGCTTCGAACGCAAAACCTTCTGATTCCCCAATAGTAAACAAAATAAAACTATTATTCCTTAAAATAGATGAACCGAACTGTGTTATGGACAATTATTATGTTGATGGATTGATCAATAAAGTAACAGAAACTAAGAAAGGTTTGTTAAATTTATGCATGATAAAGTTATACTAAGTCCCCATTTCACCATACAATGTTAACCATTTCACCATACAATGTTAACCACTTAACAGACAATTAGAGCATTAACAGTTGTCAAAATGTATAAATAAATAAATAAATCACAGGACAATGTCACACGAATTGACCATGTCCCAAAGTAAGCTTTAGGCTTGTACTCTGGGTACTACACAACAATAAACTTACTTATATAGATATATTTACTTAAATACATGGAAAACATCCAAGGCTCAGGAACAAATACTCATGCTCATAACATTAATATCTGGTTACCGGTTTTTCAGTCGATTAACATTGATTAAATTTAACATTACATGGTGAAATTGGTACTAAATCTTTTGCCCTGTGAAATGCCATTGCAGTATAAGGGAAGAATAAATGCCCTTAAATACAGGGTAATTTTTTAGTGGGAGCACTAATTTTAATATTTGCTTCGCTATTGTTAATCAATAACACATGTTGTGTTATTTTTACTCTAGCTTAAGAAATATTAGAGATATTGCAGATTCAATGATTCCACTAACATAACAATATTCATGAACCCTGTAATGCAGGGGTGCGAGGAGAGGGGAGTGTTGTTAAGTAGGTTTATAAATTAAATTTAAAAGTTAGAATATCAGTAGGAGAGGGGCTTGTTGTCTGATAAGCTGTACATGAAATTTCAAATTTCGAATATCAATACAGTGTATCACATACCTACAGCTTGACAACCCATGTCATCATTTCTAGTGTGACTTTGTGTCCACACGAGAAGGTAAAAGAGAGATAATTTGCATAAAAACAAATTTTATTTTGAGCTTGTTTTATTGTCGTTTTATCCGTGGCTGGCCTGAATATGTTGATAACTCGTTGAAAAATAATGAAGTAATTTGAACTATATGCAGTTTGTTCTAAATACAAATTTCATTAACTTTTCATCTCGACTCTTCAATGTATTCACGCCATGCACGGATATATTATGTTAATGATACAAAATCATATGTTAAAATTTGTGCACTGGTAAAAAATTACCCTGTATAATGAGCTGTTTTTTTCTATACTTACTGACAACTAGTAGTGCATTTGTAGCAAGTTTGGTTTACAATTTTCTAGTGGTTCTGCAGGATAGTAATATTTGTTTTTTTCTAAAACTATTAAACTTTAATCAATATATATATAATATTCAATTCTTTATAAATTTTGGTCAATTAACTGATATACAGGGTGTTTTTATGGTTGACAACTTCCAAAATAGGAGAGATAGTACAATTAATGCTGAATCCGAATATGTCATTAAAAATTTAAAAGCCTAAGGAGGTCAGAGAAATAGCATTTAAAATTTTTCTCATTATTTTACTTAATTGTGGTTACAGTGTTTACCGAGACTTCAATGACGTAATCACCATGCACAATGTTATGATTCATCTTTCCCTTCATACTTGTTACGGGCTTAGGACTGTCAAAGATTACAAACCGAGAATAGCCTGCTTATACATCCACTGCAAGCCCACTTTGGCCTCTTCCTTGAGCATGGCGTGGCTCACTCGTAAATACAGTGTAGCGCGTAATGGCCTGCCAATTAGGAAATCATTCAGTCCAAATCCTAACAGTGTCAGCAATGTTTTGACCACTCACAAAGTAAATGTTCACAACATCAAACATTTCACGATTGTCCAGAAGTAAATTTTCTCACTGAGCCATTTTTTTATCAATTAAATGATACACTTTACTTAATAAGCACTCGCTTCGAAACAAACGCGGAACTGACTTCGCTTGCGCATAGCTTTGTGAGGGTAGTATCAAACAGTAACATCGTGACGATAAGCGGCCTACCCCCTTCGTAGTTGCAGAAACGAGAGACCATTATTTATAAAATAGCAAGGACATATATATCTTTCAACTTTTGACTAAAAAAATAAAAAATAAAATATTTCATACATTCATTCATTCATACATTCAAAATCGTAGCCAGGCAGTGTCGCTTAGAGGTTACACATCTGGATTTTTACCTGTCAGTTCCGGAGTGCCTCAGGGCTCACACTTGGGACCGCTTCTTTTTATTTTATTTGTGAACGACATGGGCTCATATTTCTCTAATTCAAGACATCTTGTTTATGCTGATGACACAAAAATATTTAAAATTATTAAAACTTACAATGATTGTCTTGAATTGCAAAAAGATCTTGAGAGCTTTACTTCATATTGTATTTCCAATCAGTTGGTACTTAACCCTGATAAATGCAATTGCATAACATTTTCACGCAAGCGAGTGCCACTTCATTTTAATTATAGCCTTTTAGGCAAGGTTATAAATAGAGTGTCCCAGGTCCGAGACTTAGGTATTATTCTCGACTATAAGCTCAGTTTTAACCCACATATAGACCACATCACCGCAAAAGCTTATAGGCAATTAGGTATAATACTTAGGCTATCCAAACCATTTAAGAGCTTACACACATTAAAGGTTCTATATTCCTCTTATGTGCGCAGCATTCTCGAATTTGGTTGCATCGTGTGGTCCCCACTTTACGCTATTCATAAAAAGCGCATTGAAAAAGTACAAAATAGATTATTGAAGTCGCTAAATTTCCGTCAAGGTTTAATCTGTAACATTAATAGCAATAAACGTCATGGTTTAGCCCCTCTAGCAAAACGCCGTGTATATTTAGACCAAGTATTTCTTTTTAAGCTAATAAATAATTATATTAATTCTCCCGTTCTTCTTGGAAATGTATCCCTTAAAATACCCCGCTGCATCCCCGTACGCCACCCCTTAACTTTCCATATAAGTTTTTGCCGCTCAAATTTTGCAAGAAATACTTTCTTTAGGCGAGCCTGTCGTGATTACAATATAAATTTCATAGATTTAGATATATTCTCTTTATCAATTGGTAAATACAGCAGTGCTCTTAGGAGTTTGCTCTTCTCCTGATGTCTGTTTTTTCTTGTTTTTACTGCTTTACTTAAATTGTCTGTAACTTTATGTTCTACGAAAGATTACTTTTTTTTTCTAGTTTGTTTATATAATTACGAGTGTACTTACTTACCGCGCGAATGAGTTGCAAAATTATTCGCAACACCTACCCTGTTTCATTTTATAATTAATGTATTTTATTTGAGTAAATGGAACTATAGGTCTGTTAGTTATAATAAGTGAATGATATTACCATTTGTACGTGACTGTTTGTTTCCTAAATAAATAAAAAAAAAAAAAAAAAAAAAAAAAAATATTTTTTGAGCTCAGAAACATGAATATAGTAACCCCTTTTCTGGAAGTTGTTGACCAAAAAAACACCCTGTATATTTCCTAAATAAAATATTTAGTCTCTATCTTTAAGTTTTGTGTAAAAAGCGTTAAATCAATTCAAAAATGATAATAACTTTTAATCTTGAAAGAGCTACCACTCTTATTTTCTTTTTTAAATAAGCTTTACTTAACATTCTATCAGATACATTAATATGAAGGTTAAAATCGTACAGACCAATGGTCAAATTTTTAAAAGAAATTTTGTTGGATGTTATGATATTTCATTCATATGCTATTCTGACACTGCCACAGAACTTAACCCTTGAATGGGCAAAAATTAAAAACGTTGTGATTCAACCCCTATTTGATTTTGAACCAGCATAAAAATATCAATATTAAGTATGAGCACTGAGGTGCACACTGCGAAATTAAGGGTTAATGATATCAAGGGTTGACATTATTTATGCCTTAAATAAGCAATCTCCTTTTTTGGGTACTTTTGTAACACATTATGTATGAGTTAACCAAAATTAATAAAGAATTACATGTTTAATAGTTATAGTTGTTATAGACAAATATTATTTTTTATCGTTTTTGATTTCCTTTGATCATAATAATAAATAAAGTAAATAATGTTCCTTTGTTTGCATACTGAGGTTATTATTTAATTTCTGCTTACAGATAACTGCATTTGTCCCATAGCTGACCTGCTAGTTGAGCCGATCCAAAATTTGGAAAAATACCATATATCAGTTCAAGTGTTCCTGATCAGATTGCTGGCGTACAGTGTGAGCAAAGAGTTGTACTTTACAAAAATCATGTGTAAGAAAAGCACTGCACTCGCACAAGCTTACAGTGAGCTAGGGTCTCCGGCCATGGTGCCGAGTCTGCGCGTGGCCTATCTCGAGGTGGCCCTGTCCCTCGTGGAGCACAGGACCGGCCTCTACTGGCTCCTCGAAACGGGTATGTGGAAAGAAATTCTAAGCACCAACAATGATTTCCAAACTGTGTTTGTAACCAGACAGAAATACAAATTTGTATCCAGATTACTTTGGAGATTGAATGAGTTGGAAGATGAAGCCAATGTTAAAATAGTTTTGGATTATATATTGAAACCTCTGGAGACAGATATAACAATATCCGATTCAATCACCTCGGAAGAGGAGGAGAATACGTCCAAAGAATTTGAGCCGATGCTCCACATGCTAGATTCTATCCTGTCTGATGTAAGCCAAGTCATCAAGTCCAACCTAGTGGTTGAGGCTTTGATGTCCCACTTCAACATAGTTTCACGTCTTTACGTAGTATTTGATAGATTTCGTAAGAATAGCCTAACATCAGTGCTTGCCAAATTGGTCTTTCGTTTAATGCTAGCCAAAATATTCAACCAGAAACCTTTGACTGAAGAAACAGTTTACAGTATGGAAGATTTCATAGAATTAAGAGTTATTTATTTTAATACAATACAACACTTTATAGCAAGACGCAATGCCTTGTCTGTGCTGGATTTCAGCTATGCATGCAACGTCATTTGGAATACAGTGTGGAATGATAGGAAACCAGAAATGTGTAAGCCTGATGGACAAAAGGTGAATTTACAGAATAAAATGTTGTTTATGTGCCTCGTGCCTCCCTTAGCTTACATAAGAAGGCGCGAACCTATCACTAAGATGGATGACAAAGTGCAGGATTACATTATGCGGTTAATCAATGCGAGTTGTGACCACACAGCAAAAGCAGCATATGGGTTGCGGCAACTTACGTTAGAGCTGGACACGGAATCTATAGTGTTGCAGAGTGTGAAGAGGCTTTCCAGCCTGAATAGCTGTATGAATAATGAACAAGCAAACTTAATATTTCAAGGGCTTTTTTA
Source organism: Acleris holmiana (assembly GCA_949316455.1). Lineage (NCBI taxonomy): Eukaryota > Metazoa > Arthropoda > Insecta > Lepidoptera > Tortricidae > Acleris > Acleris holmiana. The sequence goes on from OX438770.1 coordinate 17,522,087, forward strand.
CGTAATGAAGCAGTTTGACCCCACTGTGGTGGAGGAACAGGGTAAGAAGGAAACTCCCGAGTATGCGTTCCAGGAGGACCAAGAGAACCTGTTTGTATTCACATACGTCTTGGAAGCCATACTGATTCTGGTCAAGAACTATGATATAAACTGGCAGGAGAGCCTGGAAGTTATTTGTCTATACAGTCTTGTTTATAACATCTTGCAGAAACCAAATCTATCTAGTAAGGTAAGCATTCCTAATGTAAAATTAATAATAAATATGCCCATTTTATTGCAAACATTTTAGCCTCTGTTCGTAAAGGTTGTAAGGTTGGGTTCAGTACTAAGGAGCTCCTCCTCATGGGTATCAATATCGATATGTTTGGATTGACTATAAGGTTTATAAAATGTATGATTTGGTACCACACTCACAGCTCAACAGGATCTTGGAGTTGTATAAAGTTGACGCAACTTTGAGGTGTGTATGAGGCAGTGGGTCACGCTAGTTCATCAGCAATGTGTCAGAGATGTCCTCTGATTCTCCTAACTTGATAAGGGTTGAATGAAACATCTGACATTTTATAGATATCTGCATTCAAAAAGTTAAAAGTTGAATTGAAATCCTAAACCGCCAATGCGTCGCCAACCCTGAAGACTAAGACAGAATGCCTCTACGCTAGTAATTTCACTGGTTGTCTTGTCCAAGCACCATTTACAAAATCTATTTTTATTTTTGTTATAGTTCGTAGTGACAGCACTGAACGTGATCACGGTGACGGTCCGCAAGTTCCTCCCGCCCAACCTGTCGCTACTGATGGAAGCTAAGCCGGGCTCGTCCATGCACGACCTCGGCCAGCTCGTCTACATGAAGATGCACGATCTGCACTGGGAGGTGCGCGACTCCGCGCTGGAGTTACTGCACGTTTGCACCGAGATCTCCTATATAAGTAAGTGATTTCTCCTTTATTATTCAGGTCCTAATGGTAAGCGGTAACACGAAGTCGCAATCACACTTAGTGATCGCCACTAAACATATTTCAAGAGTGACATCTGCCGATGGTCGGAGACAGTCTCGGTCTAATGTGCCTGTTAGTGAAGATGACTTCACACAATTGTCGCTGTTGATGGAGTTGACCCCAAAGGTACTTAGTTTGGGAAGGTCTGTCGCAATAAAAAGACCGCACTGTTTTCCTCCCCCGAGTCTGCTATTGAAGGATGGTAAGTTTTCTGTGCAGAAGGCGCAGACTTACCTCTAAGAAACCAACAATATGACCTCTCGAAGTCTGTTTGGACACTAATAGTGGCAGACTCGGCTTTTCGGCTTCGGCGTCGGATGGTCGAAGGCATCCTTAGTCGAATGTGCCATCAGTGAAAGAGCCCTGACCCACCTGTATACCGATGGAGCCAAAGCCGGAGTTGGAGATAATTAGGGCGTTTTACGAACTTCAGCATCCCGCAATATCAGAATTCATAATTTCTGGTTTTTTTCCCATAATTCAATTACAAATTGCGAGTTTTACCTTCTCTCTCTTGAGCGCTAGGTACGTTATTGCGTGTGTTCTAAGGAGAAAGTTAATTGTTAAGTTGCGACTGCTTCCAGGCGAAGTACATAAATAAAAATCTGACTGTAAAATGAAGTTTATGCGAAGTAAAATGATTTATTAAAACCTTTGCTGCACTTCGATTGACGCATCGTATTGGTATTGCATTGCAAAGTACCTACATCATTTTTATGGCTTGATTAAGACTTAGAGTAAACAGAAAAAGTTTCTTCACGTTTTTAACCGGCACAGGCATAAGTAATGCATGGCGACGCAAAATATATAAAGCTTAAAAAAACTCATTGACAGAAAGATCCTCCGAAGCGACACGTAAATCCGCTGACGCGTGTTGTCGATGTAAAGGAATCAAGGGTTAACTCAATACCTATACTTACCTATGCCGAAATCGGAAATTAATTCCCGAATCGAAAATCCTCCGCCCGATATTGCGTGTCCTAAAAAGAAACGTCACTTCAATTGGTTGCTTTTTGGACTTTGTCCAAAGAGCGAGCTAATCTCTCGGTGACCCTAGTAATATTTCCATTTTTAGAAGTTTTATAACGATAACATAATCAAATTCAGTGTGGAAAGGTTATCAAACGTTGGTTCTATTCCAGTTATCGTATCATCGCAAATATAAGTATCTAGTAAATAATGCACCGAAGTCTTATCGAAATTTTATAAAACGCAGAAAATCTTCCTACAAGGATTCATATCTATCATGTATCCATGTATAACCAGTTTTCCCTATGGAGGAGCTTTATTTGTATTATTCACTACGTGGTGGTAGGTAACTAGCGATGAAAATTACATGAAAGATACGTGTATCTTTTAAAGGCCCCTGTATTTTTCAGTAAAATACAGTATCTTTCCTTGCGGAGCTTCGATTGAATCTTTCGCAAGTTTAGGTTTTTTACAAGTAAAATACATTGTATTTTTCGCATTATTATATTTATTATATTATATTATGAATAGTGACTCAGAATGTATTGGCTCACATACAAACAGGTGACTTTTCATTCTGCTCAGACTATATCTCGATATCAGTTAACTAAAGAGGTTGAAATTATCAATTATGAGTGACAAAACACTTATAGATTGGATTATTATTATTTAATTTACTCTTTTACATAGGCTAGGCTTTTTACAATATTACGTTTATAAAAGTAAATTACAAAAATATTATTATTATTTGTATGTCTTGCTTTATCGTGGGACCATGGGGCAATTATTTAATCAAGTCAATATTATTAAATAAACATGTAAAATACACAGTATTAAACAGGTATTATACGTGTATGATTGTATTTTTCAGACAAACGTCAGTTTTGTTTTTTTCGAAAGTTACATGTATTTTATAGGAAAGATACAAACTTTCGAAAGAAACAACATGAATCTTTCGCCATTTTCATCGCTATAGGTAACTGATAGATATACACACTCACACCGATAATTAAAAGCTGTTATTATTAGCCTGTTTGTGCAAAATGTGTTGACAGAAATATTTATTTATTTATTTATTTATTTATTAATTAATTAATTAATTTATTTATTGATCATATAATTAACACTAACAGTCAAGCCATACATGTTAATCAAATCATGGAAAAACAATATTTACTAAAGAATTAAGTTAAACGTAATCACAAATACTACGTAAGTACATTTATTGAACTGAGCTTGGTATTACAATAGATTCTTGGCGACGGCTGGCTAAAGCAAGGAATTTAGGCTCAGAGTTGAAAAAAATGTCTACTGTGCTGTCGCTGTCCATAATGTCGTTGAGGAGTATGAAGAAGTCTTTTTAGAGTTGTTGGTATTTCTGTAGCTCTGCCTACCCCACTCTGGGAATGAAGGCGTGATGTTATGTATGTATGTATGTAATTAAGAGCTAGACATTTTTAACGCACTCACTTCACCGTTACAAATAATTATTGCACGCACAATAAGCTTTGAATACGTAGATGATCAATCGGTTCGGTCTTGTTCGCACTGTTCGCTGTCCAAGCAAAGAATGATCGTAGCCGCAATCATTCCACCTTTTAAAGTCTCAGTTTCCGACCCTTCCAAAGGAAGACCGAGACTATTGTTATGTTTGTTGTATTGTTAAGTTACTGAAATATCCCTCAAGGCCCATAAGGTGTCCTGAAAACGCCTAGAAATAGTTTGTCAGGTGATGGTGTAAACTGATTGAAGGTGGCCTGAAATGGACTGAAAACATGTTTCAGGCTTTAGGCAAATTTTGATAATTTTGTATGTGATAGAGCTGAAACAATATTTCGGGTTAGGCTCGTAAACACACACCTTTCCGAAATATGCACTTTCTCTAAAGGTGCACTTCTTTAGAAGGGTCATTTTCGCGGAAGGTACACTTTCTCTAAAAGTGCACTTCCCGATATGTACACTTTGTCAATAGGTGCAGTTTCCCAGAATGTGCACTTTCGCAGAAGGTATATTTGCCCAGAAAGTACACTTTAGGGGTAGGGGTGTCCCTGTTTTATATTACTAAGGGTTTTTATGAAATAGTGCAATTGCAAACAGACGGACACACAGACGGACACACAGACGGACGGACAGAAAGGACAAAATTATAAACGTTCCGTTAAAATATTTGGCTACTTTGGATACTTCTTACTATATACATGAGAAAATGGGACAGTGTACATTTCGAGAAAGCGTGCGTTTAAAAAAAGTGGACTTGATGAAAAAGTGCACATTTCGGGAAAGCGTGCGTTTTGGAAAAGTGTACATTTTGTACATTTTGCGGAAAGTGCACCTTTGCAGAAAGTGCACATTTCGGGAAAGTGTGTTTTACGAGCCTATCCCAATATTTCAGCCTGCTGAAAAAGATTCTAAACCTACAAAAATCACGACTGAAAATTAGACATGTGCTGATCAAAAATTACCTTTGACGTCATGTCACGTAAGAACAAATCATAAACGGTCCAGGTGGCTTATTATGGCCGTGTTTATCGCGTGGCTAAACTTGGATAGCCGTCACTTTCTGACAAGGACAGTGCGAGAGTGACGGATGCTTTATCCATCGCGATAACTGCAACCATAATACGGGCCCAGGCCCTTTAGGAGTTGTTCCGTAAATGGTTGTTACAAAAGACTAAACTCGAAACTTCTGATGCCCCATCTGTCCCTTGTACACTCGCGAGCAAAAGTATCGAATCACTTTTTTCATGTGAACCCAATATCTTTGTAAACTGGTTTATTTTTCTAAATTACTTAAATATAACTACGTTTCTTGAAATATTAGCTTTATAAAAAGCTATGAAACATAAAAACTGGCCCACAATTTTTCAGATTATGGGCAATTTCCCGGTTTGTAAGCCTTTACTCGTTACGACGTGCACGACTTGCACTACTTGACCCCTATATAACGGGGGTAGAGGGGGTTTCCTTATCAGTCACTTATCAGAAGTCGACCGGTACACATCTCCGGCAGCGAATTTAACACCCAGGAGGCCTGTGACCGGGCCCAGGTTGCTGGCCCGGCACCGTACAGCCCGAAGAGCATTCACAGAAATTCATAAGAATTGGACCCTTGAGCAATGGACCCCAATTCTCCTCTCGGACGAGTGCAGAATATGTCTGAATGGCTGCGACCAAGGGGAAGAGTCTACAGGAGATCAGAAGAATGATATGCTCAGTGCTGCTTCTCCTACGGAGGTGACTCTGTTAAGTTTTGGGGCGGCATCTCGTACGACGCGCGGACCGAGCTGGTTTTCGTGCCTAGCGGTGGTCGTGGCGGTGGATTGACTGCTGCCAGGTACATAACGGAAATTCTGGAAGAGCATGTCGTCCCTTATGCTGGTTTTGATGAGGGGTTCATGCTAATGCAGGATGATGCCCCTTGTCATACCGCAAGGGTCACCGCTGCCTACCTCCGCGAGGTGGGCATCGAGTCCATGAACTGGCCAGCGATGAGTCCGGACCTTAACCCCATTGAACACATGTGGGACTATCTGAAGAGAAAGGTTCGAGATCGGGATACTGCTCCTGCCACTGTTGACGAGTTGAAGATAGCTTTGCTGGAGGAATGGGATGCTATTCCTCAAGACTATGTTAGAAAATTAATTAGATCGATGAAAAATCGCTTAAACTGTGTCAGCTAGACAAGGGGTGGCAATACCCGATACTAATTTAATAATAATAAATCGTATTGTATGTTAAACGAGCTTTTTATTCCAAGTTTGCCTTGTTTATTTTTAGCGTATTTTCAGGCTACTTCCGTTATTCGCGTTTTTTTTTCAGCCTTTGGGCCTTGAATATTAAATTAGCACATTTTCCAATGCGTTACATTATTAGCTTTTATTTGGTACCATAATTTTCAGATTCGGGTGGGAAATTACAAAGATATTGGATGCACATGAAAAAATGCAAAGTGATTCGATACTTTTGCTCGCGAGTGTACTTTGTGACTAAACCCCGAGAAAGAAATGGAACTAATGTAACTTGGACATATATTTTCAAAGTACGAGGGCTGCACCGAAAGTTGCGGGAATCTAGAGCTGGGTACGAGTTTGAGCGGCTCAGCCTGAGGCATGCTCGCCCCGCGCGGCGAACTGCTCGCAAGCCAAAATTTTGCACATAAGTAAATATGCGCGGGTGAGGCGGCGTGGTCGCCCCGAGCCGACATTTCAAAATGGCGTCTTGACACGATGACAGCCGTGGCTGGCATGGCAATTTCGATTTTAGTACGTCCCAATAATATTAAATTTCGTCTAGTAATTCTGGTTGAGTTCCTCTTCGTTATCAACCTGGTATCAGAATCCTTCAGAAAACCGCGCACCGAAGATAAGATACTCTCGTTATCAGTCTTTTTGATAGTGGCGCAGGCGAAGCGTTATATTATAATCGTAATGGTATAAATGTGAAGTTTTGTTTGTATTGTTGGCGAATTATCTATCATGGTCACATGCATAGTTTGGCGATCGGATACTGTTATCCTGAAAACTCAAGTTGTCGAAGTTGAAGAAATTTCATGCTTTCAGTATACGCCGTTTAAAAAAGTCACACCTAAAAGTTCAAGTATATTATTAATACCTAATCTGCTGTCCATCGCTTTCGCAATATGTCTTCGGCATAATTAATCTATACTTACTAATATAATAAATGTTAGAATAACTCTGTGCGTTTGTTACGCTTTCACGTACAACTGAACCGATTTGGATGAAATTTGCCACGAAAATATTTTGAGTACCGGGGAAGGACGTAGGGTACTTTTCATCCCGAGCAATTCAGCGAGAAACGACTTCTCCGCGGACGGACATCGCGCGAAACAGATAGTTATTTTAGTATACTGACAGATGCCAGAGAGAGAGTGACAGCGATACACAGACGAGTACAATGAACACACTGGTGTTAATGTCTATGCTAAGTAAAGTCGTAGGTCACTAAAGTGGCATAATGACAACGATCTCGGATGTCAAGTTAGAATGGTCAGACGCTGGTCTCGACTCCTTGGAAAAAGTAAGCAACGTTGTTTTCTAAGACACTTCTTGACGGGTCTTCAGCAGACAATATTTGCACTCAAGTTAATTGACTACAATTATTTTTACAAAAAATAAACTTCATTTAATGTACTATTTTTCATTAGTTCCTGTTATACATTAAGTAGAGCAAATCGAACAAACAAAAGCACAGCCATACCATCCTTTGCGTATTCACTTTTAACTATACGACCATTAGTTTGGAAGGTTGGTACAGGTTGATTTGAAAAAATCACAAAAATCGTCAGTCTTATTAAATTTAGTTTTTAGGGTTCCGTACCTCGAAAGGAAATAACGGAACCCTTATAGGATCACTCTGTTGTCTGTTCGTCCGTCTGTCTGTCTGTTAAGACCCTTTTTCTTAGGAGCGCGTGGAGGTATCAAGCTGGAATTTATATCAAATACTCAGGTCTACTGCCCCTTGTAGCTCTGAATCAGCCGATTATGCCAATTTCTGAAAATTTTCGACACTCGCAAGGGAATCAAAACCTACAGGGTACTTCCCGTGAACTCAGAATCTTGAAATTTGGTAAAAAAAATTGCGAATATCGTAAATTTTTTGTTACATCACAAACAAAAACATTTTGCGATTGCAAACTTTTATGCAGTTGGTAATCTTATCGCGACCTATGTCGATGTATGGAGACAACAGTTTTTCAACGGCAAAGTCAAGTTCGTCCCTCAATACAATTTACATTCTTACAAGTTTGTACGGAACCCTCGGTGCGCGAGTCCGACTCGCACTTGACCGACTTGAAAAAAAAAAATTGTCGTCTTTTAAATCCCATTAGGTGACGGCACGTTCGTATACGCTCCTCGACAGCTCTCGTAAAAAAAACTGCTATCTAATACTTACCAATATATCAGCAAAAAAATCGAGTGTCTGTAGCCGGAGGGTCCAAGTAGGTCTCAAAACTCCACAATTATTTCGTCAAGTTCTGCCAATTTTTAAGGTATAATGTCTATCCTAAATTTAAACTTTGGAACTCCATTGACGCGTATGTAGGTAGTCAAAATACAGTTTTGTCTTAATTAAATTAGAATATTAATATACTATAATAATGGAATTTACTGACCTTAGGAGGTAAATCATGACATTTATTATGATCGTTGTTTTGTTCCTTGTGTATTATTTGTGAATCATTTCCAAGTAATTAATATTGTTATAGGTATGCGGTTTAACATGTGACCAAACCAATAAATTCACTAAACCAATAACGTCTCGTGTTTCTATGTCGTTGGGGTATCAGTTATGCAGTCGAGCAGTTATGTCGAACTCGCACCGACAAAAAACCCCTGTTCCTGTTCTACCTCTGGACAAGTTCGCGGGAGTGGTACACCATTCGCTAAATCGTCCATCGGCTTTTGCTCTTACGGGCCCGTATTCAATAAGGTGTTTAACCCTTCTCCATTGCACTGACCGAACCGTCAAAAAAAAATCTAGGCGATACAAAGTTACGTTCATCGGTAGAATTGATAGTCAAACAAGAGAATTCCAAAATAAAACCTTATAAACGTCTGTCATTTGTTCCAGAATTCCCGCCGTTCCAGAAGCAGATAATCGAGAACGAGCTGCTAGTGGTAGCGACGGCGGTGGCGCTCAACGACCACGAGTTCTATGCGCGCGCGTCGGCGCTGAAGTGCCTCGGCGCCGCCTGCAAGGTCTCCGCCATCTGGGAACAGCTCAGGGCCAAGCATCCTGATATACAGGTGACCATAGCTGACTACTAAATACTAAATACTTCTACTGTCAAGTATAAGTAGTTTTTATAAGGCACTACTGCTGTTAGGTACAGTCGAGATCTTAAATATGTATACACTATCGCACCTTATCCTCTTGAAATAAGGTGCAGGGACTATCACTATTAGAGGCCGTAGCATGGTCGCCTTTATCGATGTGGATAAACGTGGATAACACATCTGTCACTTTCTGACCAGTATGTCAGTGCGAGAGTGACAGATGTGTTATTGACGTTTATCCACAACGATAAAGGCCACGGATGCTACGGGCCTAGAGGCCCTAGTCAAGATGCGTTCGCTAACTAGCGTTTCTATTCGTTTGGTTTTTAAATCAATCGCGTCACTCATAGACCACGTGACTTTTCGTATGACGCAATCTACCAGTGATGCGATTGGTTTAAAAACGAAACAAATAGAAACGTTAGTTAGCGAACGCATCTTGGCTAGGGCCTAGGGTATTACGATTTAGTACTGCTAAAACAAAGTATTTAAGCGAAATTAGCTTTTTTCATCTGCGTTATATATTATTTGGATTTATTTACGTTGTCTCTTCACATCCTAATTTTTCGTCGTTTCCAGGAAAGTTTGCTAGGAGTCCTGTGCAACAACCAAGAGGGCATAGTCCGCAAAGAAGCATGTAACGTGCTCTGCGAATTATACCTGAACGTGAAGCTGACGCCTGCTTTTAAAGAGAAACTATACGAGCAGATGGTCGCCGCTGCCATCAGCGACTTCCACTGGGAAGTTCAGCTTACAGCGCTCAAGTTCTGGAAGAACGTGATCAGGACGCGGCTCTCCGAGCAAGGAATGCTCGACGGAAAGTTCCCACCGGTCACCTTCTCCAAAGAATCGAGGAAAATCGTCACCTTAAACAAGCCAGAAATACAAAAAAGACTCGTAAAAATACTAGACGACCTCGCGTCCATCGGATGTCTAACCGTCCTAACGAAACTCTTGCATGAAGACACAGAAGCAGAAATCATGGACGCGAACTTAACGATATCTTTAAATTTGCTCGATATACTCAAACTGTATGATGTTCCAGCCTGCTTGAAGCCAGTTGAAGGTGAACCCCAGACCATGCAGGAGTTCTTGAATGATAATCTAGCATACACTGAAAGCATAGACGAAGATGTCGTTGTAAAATCGGAGACGGGAAAATCTGATAACGTTATAGAAAGCATTATTAATGCTGACGATATGAACCTACTGACTCATATATATGAGAGACATATGAGATTACAGAATGATAAACCAGAACTCCAAGTAAAACCGTTAATAAAAGTGCTACGGTACGTTCCTTCGAATTTATATGTTAAACATATCATGAGCAAAGATTTCAAGGGCGTCATCGAGGAAAAAAAGCAATGGAGGAACGGAATAAGAAGCTTAGAGTCTCTTTTAGACGATGTGCTGGGAATTTATGAAGTTGGCGAGGAAGTCAACGATCTAGATTGTTACTGAGATTACTGTTGTTGCTTATTAGTAATTAAGCAAGTAGTGTACTGTTGTTGCTTATTAGTAATTAAGCAAGTAGTGTACACAAAAATGTTTTATTTTAATAAAACGTTCATAAAACATTCCATATATGTTTATTTCCTCGGTTAGAAATCACTTACAAATTTTACTAACATATCACAATAATGGAAAAAGCAGTTGCAGTTTCTCAACACCAAGGTAAAGTCGGATAGTAAATTTATTCACGTGTATCTGCATGATCTATGAGACTATTAGGAATGAGGTAGGTATGTCGTGCTACATTCCACAAGATTTCCATTCGTAACTTGCCTAATACCAAGTTTCGGCGATCAAACCAACGTAACTATATTTACTTCCCGTGCGGACTTGCCTAGATAATATTCATACTAGTTTTCCGCGAAGGGGTACAGTAAGACCACAAATATAAGTTACGCCGGCAATCTTCGTCCACGCAGAAAGGTGCTCACTAATGCCGAAGATAAACGAACGTAAAAATCAATTCAATACAAACCTTGTCGTGTTACGCGTAAGGTAGAATATGAAATGATAGTTAAACTTGTGCTTTCTCGCTCATGGTGATTAGCGATTAGCGCTCGTGCGTCTCAGCTTGAGTACGAATGACAACGACAACTGACGCGACGCTAAATAAAATAGCGGTCGACTGCGTCGCTGCAATGGCTGTCGAATTTTTGACCAATAGCCGTCGAAGTTTTACCCGCGCAAACGTACTGCCTTATAATTCGATAAAATATTTTTGCGCCTTCTAAAAAAATGCTTTCTGCGCAGGTACTACATCGTTGTAACTTATATTTGTGGTACTACTTAAGACCGAGTGCAGATAAGTATAGGTACGTTAACTATTTTGCGTTAAGGTAGCTCGAGCACAAACATTTCAATGGTACGTTTTGTTTTCTAATCGCCTTTACTATTCGAGACCGTGTTCTGAAAGTTCAACATACACGTTTCCATACATTATTTTTCGTATACTTCACCTTTACTACTCGATAACGATACGAAAGTCAACGTCAGTGTCAACTTGCTGTCAAAATTAAGTTGTAAATACATACTAGAGGGCGCTGATATCAATCGCCATACACATTTTCTCGACGACGATACTTTAACGGTAGAAGGTAAAAGTTCCGTTTCGCACAAAAACGTTTCCCAAACTGATTAAATTCCCAAAAACATTTCATTTGGGTAAACGCATTTTTTTCTGAAACTGTAAATATTTCAGGACCATCGTGTAGAGCCCTATAGGTTAGGTTAGGTGACTTTTATAAAAATCCTGAAACGTATACAGTTTTGGAAAAATAAGCGTTTGCCCAAATGATATGTTTGGGCAATGGCTCGGTTTGGGAAACGTTGTTTGACCAAACATTAGTAAACCAAAAGTTCGTGCTCATGCATATGGTAACCACATCTTAGCCACATGTCTATGTTATCCTAAATGTTATAATTAAAAACATATTTATCTATAACTTATTAGAATAGATAATAACAAATAACACACGGTTGTAAGTAGGTGCTTATAGTAAGTGGTAGGTGATGGACTACAAAGGAGAGTTAAGAATCCGACATCAGACTTAGTTGGTTTTCCGGTGAGATCAGCTCATCTATCAACGCGCCAAGGTCGTCCGCTGAGGTTTTCTTTTTACTCTCAATAATACCCTTATAATCTGTGGCTCTGTATATCGCTAGAAACTCTTTTGGGCTTATAATTTCCACAGTCTCCATGGGATCTTCCACAGCAGGATCTGAGCCCAAGCTCTCCAAGATTTCTGAAATGAGATCGATTTGGTTTGAATTATCTTTGTCGATTGCTTCAGGTGTCTGCGGCAATAGATCGCTGGTCAACTCAGTATCCTTATTATGCGCAAGCATTGGTATATCAGAAATCGAGGGCTCTGCGGGAATGAATTTATAACGATCCAGGCCCGCGACAAAACTGCTCGTAACAAAATACGCCGCTTCGATTACTTCCAAATGATTGCATGGATTCATACACCGAAGAAAAACCGTTAAGCCACCAATTGACGATAGGTAGTCCATAGCGCTTTCAATATTGTTACGTATTTCTTTGTCCGTTAACGTTATAATTTTTCGTTTCTTTTTACAAAATGTGACTAGAGGGAACTTTCCGTCGATCACGCCTCGGTCAGTAAAGTGGCTCTTGGTGAATTGTTTCCAATAGTTCAGGGCGGCTAACTTGACTTGCCACTGTGGGTCGTGGATGGCGGCTGTGGCCATGACCTTAGAGACGTAGACGGTGAAGGTCCTCGTGACCTTGTGGTTGATGTAGACGTGGGTAAGCACGTTCGCGGCTTCCTTCCTAACCTCTCCTTCAGGATCGTGTTGGAGCATATGCACTAACTGCTCCTGTAATTGCAGATAAACTAGTGTTTATTTTTAGTTTTTCATCTATTTTTAGATTCGAATGGGCTGAGAAATCAAATCTGGTTAAAATTGAGATTTATATTGTATTGTAACACACTTTACACACTTTACTTGTACTTTTTTGAATCAAATTGGGGAAATACTGGAAAAGGGCCGAATCTTAAGTACCAGAAACCGACGTGCATGCATGACTCGATGTATGAATGTAGAAGAAGCGAAAGAGCTTTGTCAGGATCGTAGCAGGTGGAAAGAAGTGGTCTCTGTCTACCCCTCTGGGAAACAGGCGTGACTTATGTATGTATATAATACACACATCCACTCCATGGACACAGACTAAGTCGGATTATGGCTAACGGCCGTAAACAAAATCAGTTCAGACGATGAAGTCGTTCCTTGGTGACGATTTTTCATGCACAATTTTGAAAAAGAAACGAGTTAATTGTCTCTTAAATGTCTCGGAGTATGGCGGTAAGTCACCATCACCATCATCACATCAGATTAGCCGTCCACTGCTGGACAAAGGTCTACCCCGAGGATCTCCATGATATCGTTAACTAATAATAGTAAAAATCGAAGGTTTCATATTATCTACAATCTAACGCTGCTGAAAACAAAATTTAATTTTATGAAGATTATTATGTCATTATTATTATTATTATTTGTATGTCTTTACCAAATACGGGTCTATGGGGGTCCCGGACCTTTGGAAGGCGTACATGGAGCCGAAGCCAACACGCAGGGGCCCTTTAGACAACTTTAATTTAGTAAAGTGGTGGGACACTAACCGGCGATTGTCCCTAAGTATACACTATAGAAGTATGCTCCCACGGAAAACCCGGTTAGTGTAAGACTATTTAAGAAGGATGGAAACATTAAAAACAGTTTAGGTAATGAAATGATATGAATTGGTGAACTAGGCTTTTGATGAAACTAATGCGTCTGAACTATGGCGTCTGCCTGGCCAATGCTAATTACTTTGGTTGAAATGGCAGACGGTGACTCGCCAACTCAATGGAATGGACCTCCCAAAATAGCCGCAAATACATAGCAGCAGAGAGGCAACAGTTCCAGAAAGTCTAAGGTAGGAGAGGTGCTTCTGGACTTTAAACGACCGTAAGGTGCCCACTCGCCACTTATGCAACACATCCCCACCCTTCGAGTATGGCCAATCAAGGCAAGCCAGAGGTGAGGGTCTGTTCCTCGTCATCATACACTCCAGCCGGCCGGTGAAGGCAAGCGTGAGGTGAGGAACAGAACCTTCCCTCGGGAGCACTCAGGTCCATGGTGTTTTTATCACCAACAGCTTGCCACTAGCTGCCCTGAGGTGACTTACTGCACTGGAAGTACCAGTGGGCGATGAGGTCGTCAATTCCCTACGCCATTCTTACTATTATTTTTATTTAAACACCATTGGCGTTCATACAAAGTCGTAATATTTCACATAGACAAATAAATAAATAAATAAATCACAGGACAATGTCACACAAATTGACCTAGTCCCAAACTGAGCTCTAGGCTTGTACTATGGGTACTAGACAACGATAAACTTACTTATATAGAGAAATATATACTTAAATACATAGAAAACATCCAAGACTCAGGTACAAATACTCGTGCTCATCACACAAATATCTGCCCTTACCGGGATTTGAACCCAGGACCCCTAGCTTCGAAGGCAGGGTCACTCCCAACTAGGCTAGCGTGTCTGCAATTGGTTTTTAAGACCCTATAAAAGATAAGGTTCCTTTTTAATTCATATGTAGAGGTTAAGTAGTATAGAGCCATATTGTAAAACAATGCGTCACGCATTACGCATTAAATCGTATAAAATTTAGATAAGATCGGATTTGGTTGCCTAATCTAACTCCAGGCACTTCCGGTAAGGTGAGTACCTATTTATACTGTCTGCCCGGCGTTGCGTACACGCTTACATTAAACCGAACCATCATAACATAAGTTTATTATGCGGCGTAAAGATAAGTTTTAGTGTAGTTTTACACATCTCACAGGTAAATGATGACGTCAAAAAGGGCTTGGACCACCTTTTTTCTAGCGGAAATTGACCCGAATTCATTGCTCTTGAGTGTATATCAACAATATACGCGTCAAATTGCCCTTTGACGTCAAAAGTTCATAACGTAGTAATAATCTAACTATAGTACCTATTTATTTCGTAGCAAGTAGCAATTAGATATTTACACGTATGATATGTAAGTAGTATGCGAGCGAAGAAGCAGTATACTTATGCGAATCATATTTCCGGTCAACGTAGTACTTTCAGACAGTCTTCTTTAAGTAACGGAACATTTAAACAACGCGTTTGGCCTATGGTAGTGAACCCATAGGTACCTACGAAGCGGGCGGTCCCGGGTTCTGGCTTCTATTTCCGGTAGTGGCCAATATTTGTGTTGAGTGCGAGTATTTTTGTTCCTAAGTCTTGTATGTTTTCATCGTATTTAAGTATGTTTATCGTTGCCTCCGAGTAGGATAGTCAACAGCAAAAGTAGATGATTTAGTACTTTCTTGCGCTCACCTAAAAATACTGCGACAGTTACTAAAATGATCATATACTTTTGCTGTTGACTGTACCTATACTTAAAGCCTAGGGCTTTGTTTGGGACGAGATCAATTTGTGTAGCGTGAGATTGTCTCCTGAGATTTTTTGAACAAACATCTGAACTCAATTCTATTTTTAAGTTAAAAGTGATGATGATGATGATGATGATCATGATAAGAAACAGTTGAAGAGTGCTAGACAGCCGTAACACCAAAGGCTAACAGCAATGTATTAGTCGAAGCATTTTATACTCTATTGGTAACAGTATTAAATTCTAAGCCGAGACAACACTAAATAACGTAAGTTGGACAGTGTAATGCGTGGTTTTGCGGCCTCACTCGAGTCAGTTACAGTCGATTTGGAAATCGGGCAAAACCATGTCGGACCATGCTCAGTGTAGGGATCTGAAGCCGTTAAGTACTACAAACATAAAAACACAAGTAATATAATTATTTTCTATTTACTTAATGTAATTTGGTACCGTCTTACATGATTTTAATAGGTAAATAAATAATAATAATAAATAAATAATCATAGGACAATGTCACACAAATTGACCTAGTCCCAAACTAAGCTCTAGGCTTGTACTATGGGTACATACTTGACAACGATAAACTTACTTATATAAAGAAATATATACTTAAATACATAGAAAACATCCAAGACTCAGGAACAAATACTCGTGCTCATCACACAAATATCTGCCCTTACCGGGATTTGAACCCAGGACCCCTAGCTTCGAAGGCAGGGTCACTCCCAACCAGGCTAGCGAGTCGTCAGGTATTAACTAATTTTTAGTATTGTAGTTTTGGCTGTAGCCACTGTCAAAACACAGACACACACTTGACTCTAACAAAAATTAGCGCTTTAAAGCTTAATATTTCATAAACGGAGCCCTTAATTGAAAAATTGTTTCCATCAACCCGCAATATTTTTGCCAGACTTATCCAACGCCATCCCACACTATGGGGTAGGTAGACGAGAAAAAAAATACATCCCCACGTTACGTGTAGGGGAGGTACCTACACTAAAAAAGTATATTTTGTCAAGGTTTTATTTTACTACTAATGTGTATATTCATGCCAAATGACAGCTTTCTAGTACTAAGAGTCTCTGAGCTAGGCTGCGGATGGACAGACGGAATGGCGAAACTATAAGGGTTCCTTGTTTGACTACGGAACCTTAAAAAGGAATGATTGTAGGTACTCTAAAATGTTTTTGAGTAGGTACGCTCCCGTCATACCAAAGAAGGCAGCTAACTGCAATGTAGTATAGTCGAAGCATTCTATTGTCTATTGGTAACCACCATTTTCTTTAAAATGCTGATACTATTATAGTATGAATCTTCCCAGGTGAATTTTCGCTTCGAGCCCTAATCTTTCAAACAAAGGCCATGGTCTCTATTATCTCAAAGCCGCTAGCTACCGAGTTAGCACGTGCCACTACAACATTAATATTGAAAAACAAACGGCACTCATATTATTTTGATACATGGTGTTAAAAATGCCGTATTGCCTCGGGGCGGTCTATCGTCCTACACTACCAAAACGTAATATCTAGAATTAGAATATCAGAGACATTTAAATTGGACCTTAATACTATGACGATACCGTTTGTTTTTCAATATGAATGTTGTAGTAGCACGTGCTAAATCGGTAGCTAGCGGTTTTGCGATAATAGAGACAATGACCTTTGTTTGAAAGATTAGGGCTCGAAGCCGCCTTCTTTGGTAGGTATCACAGCAGTACGGTGGCTAGTCTAATACAAAACTCTTACATAAAAACTGTTATATTGTGAGAGTAGGTCCTTCCAAATGCACTCGCAGCGGGTGGCGGAGGCTAGGCAGCGCAGGGCCGCGGCGCGCGCGCCTGCCTCGGGGTCAGTGAGCGCCGCGCGCGCCGCTGCCGCCGCCAGCCCGTGCTCTAGGATCACCTTGCGCAGGCTCACGAACTCTGGAATGAGTAAAAGACGAAGCTACAAATATCACTTACACATCGGCGGAACCTCCGCTGTAGGTCTTTAAAATGGGTTTCGTGCGAATAGGGAATTTAATTTTTTTAGGGTTCCATAGTCAAACTAGGAACCCTTATGGGTAAGGACCAAAAAGTTGGCCATGCTAACTCAATAAAATTTTCTATTAAACTTTTCCGTTGTGACACGAAAATTAGCCATACATTTGTAGGGATAATTTTCGGATCACAACGGAACTTTTTTCACTTTTGTTGTTTGTATGGTTAACTACGCTTATCTATGGTCCAACTATTTGGTCCTTACCCTTATAGTTTCGCTATGGCCGTCCGTCCGACCGTCCGTCCGTCCGCAGCCTAGCTCAGAGACTCTTAGTACTAGACAGCTGTAATTTGGCATGAATATATTAGTCACGCCAACAAAGTGGTAAAAAAAAACCTTGAAAAAATTTTTTTTTACTTTACCTCCCCTACACGTAACGTGGGGATGATTTTTTTTTTCTCGGCTGTCCCATAGTGTGGGGTGTCGTTGGATAGGTCTTTCAAAACTATTGCGGGTTTATGCAATCATTTTTTCGATTAAGGGATCCTTTTATGAAATATTAAACTTTACAGCGCCAATTTTTTGTTAGACTCAAGTGCCTACAGCCAAAACCACTAATACTATACATATGAAAAAAAAACTTGAATGAAATCACATGACACATAATATACCTACTCAAAAGGACAACTATCACAACCAAGTCGACTTGATTGCTTCCTCAGATACCTTCAGGGGGCTAGTGTTTGAGGTTGTCAAAAAAAAAAAATACATAGTTAAAGGCTTAATGGAAACAAAATGACAAATTCACGGTCGCGTCCTTTGTGTAACGAAAGTTAGTCACACAAACTATATAGGTAACTTTCGTTACACATTTTTTTTGAAAATGCCCTTTATACCACTAACAATCACCTAAGACAGCACCAAATAACTTTCAATAGAAAATTAGTTTATACTTTTTGTTTATAAGTAAGGTAAAGACACCAGTACTCGACAAAGGACCAATGTTCGACACTGACTCTTATTCAAAGAAGATAAGAGTTATTCATTTTTTTGTGTGTAATGAATAACTCTTATCTTCTTTGAATAAGAGTCAGTGTCGAACATTGGTTTTGTCGAGTACTTACTAGTGTCTTTACCTTAAGGCGACGGGGCGGGCAATTGACCTTGCTCATTCGGGCAGACGAGTAAAATTTTAATTCGCGCGCCATCTAACGAGTAAGCTCTGCGATCGACCACATATTGCTATTTGTCCAAGAGTCAGGCATGGATTTACTGTTAGATGGCGCTTCATTAGGCC
Organism: Acleris holmiana; assembly: GCA_949316455.1. Lineage (NCBI taxonomy): Eukaryota > Metazoa > Arthropoda > Insecta > Lepidoptera > Tortricidae > Acleris > Acleris holmiana. Next base: position 17,540,588 of record OX438770.1, read on the forward strand.
GAGCAATATAATAAATTTGCGTTTTTCTATATACTATCTCAAATTCAGGAACGAATGTCAAAAATAGCTTTTTATCAAATAAGTAAATACATAAATAGTATTTTTTAATACGTAAAGATTGTTTCTTGAATAGCTGGCATGAATATTAGATCAAAGAAAAATTTGGTCTACTAGGATTGTGCGAGTGCTATCTTTTAGACAGTTTATATCTCGAACCAAAAATTTAGTTATGTACATACTTTCATTCCCTCTTTTCATGGTTTCGTGCCAGCTCTTTTAAAACGACCTCTACGTGATTACTATCTACTACAGTAGAATTATGTTGAGTTTACCACTGACAGATGGATTGCCTTCATATTAATCTCATACAAATAAAATACTTATTACTAAATCGGTAGACGTGGGTATTGAAAATTGAAAATTAAATTAAGGCAAACTCTCTGTCAATGGTAAACTTACAGGGCCTCCATTCTACTGCGTTATAACGATATCGCGTTTGACGTGTTTTAGAATCGTTTATGTCACAGTCGCCATTATTGTAAATGACAAAAAAGTTATCACAACGTTGACAATACGGAAACAGGTCAAAAACGATATCGTTATTACCGTGTAGAATCGCAGCCCTGTAATCGTACTACTAGTCTGTTACGATACAGACGCAATGAGTGAGCTAGAAAAAACAAGATGTGCTAGCCATACCCGACAGGGCTGAGATTCTACACGGTAATGTCGTCATTACCGTGTATCTAATTTTACTTGGTTCCGTATTGTGAACGTTTTGATGACTCTTATAATTATCATTGACAATAATGGAGACTGTGGCATAAACCTCAAACGCGATTTCGTTATAACGCAGTAGAATAGAGGCCCAGGAGTAGGGGAATAAACTTTTTCAATAATACTAGGTACTTTAAAAGTATTCAAATATTTTATTTTCGACGTGGTCTACGGCAAGGCGGCGATTCGTCGAGAATTTCGTGGTCCGATTTTCTCTTTTTTTGGGCTTGTTTTTTCTTTCCTTTAAGCTTCATAGCTTTCATTTTCTTATTTTTTCTTTCTTTTTCTGTTCCTTCATGGCCCCTATTATATAGTCTGGATCCCTTATTGCCATTTTTCGGGTAAACCTTGGGTCGATAATTTCTCGCAGTAAACAATCTTTTTTTTACATGTTTTTTATACAAAGTTTTTGGACATGGGAACTAGGCCAACAGCAGCTGATAAATCAGTACGCTGAGTGAATCCACATCCAATGGCCACTGTGCCTGCTACTGCACTAGTATTGAGATCCATTACATCAGTAGGGATATCATTGTTCATTTGAAATGTCATATTGCACATTTTGCACTTAAGTGCATATAGTGAGATGAGCCCACTCCGAGTTTGCGATATAATTTCAACTGCTTGTAACCCGCAATTCAACGGGCCATGGGACGATATTTCTTGCAATTGAGTAAAAAACTGCAATACATTAACTATTCTTCTCCCATACTTTGTTTCATTGCTTTTGTCACTGAAATAGCAGATTAAAAAACATAAGTATACAATCATGTTCATAATTGATTCAAAATTAATTATTACGGCATATAATTAAAGAGCAGATTAAATTGTATTATGTTAATTTGGAGAGGTGGCCCATGTAGTAGACCGGTCAGTATGGGCAAGTCTGAAACTGTAAGATATACAAAGATCTGTTCTTAGGATCCATATCATCGATTTTAGTGACAAGAAAAACTGCATGCCTAGATTTAACAAACACTAGTAGGTACTCAGTTTGGGAAACAAACCCGGAAGTTTTAAAAAGTTAAATTTGCATTATTTCTAATTAGATATCAATTGTGTAGGACTTAAGCAGTAAATGTTACTATGAAATATGTTATCTAAAATGAATAAAATGCATTGTTCACCATATCCTTTAAAGATAAAAAAGATAACAGATAAAAGTTGTTTATTCAGTAAGTAGGCCGCACGGGCACTTTTAAACGTCAAAATTCTACCAGCGGTTCCCAAGAGGAGACCAATGCTGAGAAGAAGCGCCACAAGACTCAACAGTCAGTATTTTTTTTTAATATTGCTTATGACAATGATAGAACTTAACCTAGCATTATATCAACCAATTAATAAAATTTCAAAATATATACATCATGCACAGTTAAGCAGGAAAACGTGTCGAAACTTCTAATAAACACAGGAGCAAATAAATAAAATAATAATAATATTTATACCTACCCATGGCGGTGCAAAACTAAATGAAAAAAAATATTAAATAAAGTTTTGATACATTCTCCTACAGAAACACAGAAACCATGTCCCCAAGACTAGATTGTTAGTAAGCTACGTTATGTATCTAAGTATCAATCTAGTTATGTTACGTTATGTATCTTAGGCCAAGCATTTTTGTCTGTTAGATAATCCTCGACCCTATAGTTTAATTCAATTTAGTAGGTGTTTGAAATGACAACCAACACAAATTCGACACTTAAAGATACAAAACGCAATAGTAAAATCTAACCTAAACGAGTTCAATTTTGTATAAAAAAATGGCTGTACTTTCAAACACCTACTAAATTAATAAATATCACAGGAAAATGTCACACAAATTGACCTAGTCCCAAACTAAGCTCTAGGCTTGTACTTATGGATACTAGACAACAATAAAGAGAAATATATACCCCCCATGTTGTTGCCGGGTTAGCATAGTGCCACTCCATGTCTTCCTGTAGATGTTGTGAGAGGCGACTAAGGGAATAAAGGCTTGTAGTACTGTTAGGTGATGGGCTTGCGACCTGTCACTAATACACTGGTAAACATCTTAGCCTGACTATGCAAAATGTGGTTAGGTACAGAATTATTAACAAGTTTAGAGTTGTTGGTATTCTGTTGCTCTGCCTACCCCACTCTGGGAATAAAGGCGTGACGTTATGTATATATGTAGGTATGTATGTAAATATATACTTAAATACATAGAAAACATCCAAGACTCGTGCTCATCATACAAATGTTTCATAGTAACATTTACTGCTTAACACCTACACAATCAATATTAAAATAGAAATAATGTATGTTTTATTTTCCAAAACTTTTGCTTATGATTCCCAACCAGAGATTTAGTTCTTTTAAATATATGAATGCAGTTTTTCTTGGCAATAAAATCATGTCTTATAGTTTCATACTTGCCCAAACTGACCGATCTACATTGGCCATCCTGTATAGCATGTATATTCACAATATATATTTTTCTTACTGTTCAGAACCATTGGATATATTATCACCATACACTACATCAAAATCATTATCAAAATGACCATGACCAGATGTCGACCTGCAACAATAAAGAGAACTAAATAAATATAATAAATAAATAAATATCAGGGGACAATTTCACACAAATTGACCTAGTCCGAAACTAAGCTCTAGGCTTGTACTATGGGTACTAGACAATGGTAACATACTTGGATAGAGAAATACCTACATAGAAAACAACCAAGACTCAGGAACAAATACTCATGCTCATCACACAAATATTTGCCCTTACCAGGATTTGAACCCAGGACAGCTGGCTTTGGAACTAGTTTAGTAGTTTGTAATAGATCATAGATCAAACAAAACATACAGAAGTTTACAAATCTACCTTTGTATAATGCCAAGTATAAAGAACCATTCATACACTCTAAACTTTCTTTATTATGTTAGACGTACTTAAGAGAAAAAAGTATTAATTTAAAGATGTCTAAAGTATAAGTAAAAACTGGATTATGATTTTCAATATGAATGGTAGAAGGCCTAAAACAAAAATTAAAACTTATATTTATAGTAACTGCCAATCCAAGTATAATAAAAGAGCCAAAAACTCTCATAGTTGGTAAATCAATTATGCTATTCCCAGTTGATACACTGCTGCCCATGTGAAACCCGCAACCATGAGGTCTTTATGTAGGCACGTAAGTAATGTACTTTACTTTTGAAATGCATATTATGGACACTTTGTAAGTACTTACTGTACAGCGGAATCTCGCTGCTGTTTAGCTTGTTGCCCACATCGACCGCGACGTTTCCGAAGCAACTTGATTGAGGCAGAAGGTTTTCTGCCCCGCTTATTCCCCATTTTCACACGTATAAAACACGAAGTTCAATCAAAAGAAATAATTAACACAATTGAAACCAAACAACGCAAAGGACAAAATATAAAAAAAACTACAGTAGCTACTTGTTCGCACGGAATAGTAGAACTAGAACGCAACTGACTGACTCACAACTGAAAGTAGTGACAACTGACCGTAGGAGCAAAACAAAGTTTGAAACATTCAAACTGTCAACCAAGGAAACAAATACATCCAACGATCTGGCAACGCCGCGGCCGGCCGCCACACGCCAACCCAAACCGAGCTCGCAACGTCGCTTTCATCGCTTTGAAGTTTTGAGTACCTAGGTACCTATATACGTAGTTATAACTTTTACGAAATTTTACTGATCCAACGTGAATGCAAGTTCAAATCCATTATATAACACTAAAAACAATTTTTATTCAAATTATTTTAGCTTTTGTTTAAAATAGTTTTGTTTATTTTTTGAGTATTTTAAACTCTTTTTTTTTAGTTTGTATATATTTTTTTTGGCCACATTCAACAAAATGCTTCAAAACGCCTAGTCATAGTTTAAGAGCAAACATTTAGTTGATTGTTTCATTAGGAGCATATATGTTTTGAGTATATAACATGGAAATTCTTATTAAAACTAATAATATTTCAGCTCACGCCACACATTAAGCCTTTAAAAAGAAGTGTGGAAAGTTTGGCAACAGACTAAATCGCCCAGCCGGAATAAAACCAATATAAACTTTTTAAAAACGGTTTATTCAAAGTTGTATATAGAGCTTACTATGAGTAAGATAACTATATAAATGAGCTAGAGCCAAACTTGAGGATATGTGTCTTCAGATTGTTATCATTTAAACCTACCACTTCCTATAGTTTTACCAAGAAATTTATCCGAAAACACCTCGAATTCATAATTTTGCCGTACCCTTCGCCTTAACGGTTTCGGAACCCTACACTGAGCATGGCCCGACATGCTCTATTGCCCGGTTATTTACGTATATTTATTGATAATTATGATAAGTTGATAACCGATGGAGAGAACTATAACTACACCTACCTACTTATTTACAGTTCAAATGACTAAACAACACGTTCCGTTATGATATTACGGAAGATTTTAAAACACCGTCAATGGTTTCTGTCGGATATTTGTATATGGGTGGCATGGGTGCATGGGAGCACTCTAGTCGCAGAACGTTTTCAGTTTAATTAGTACCTTGCAATTCATTACAAGTCATGTCAGGACATGGTAAAAATGAAACCCCTTTTTGAATTGAATGAAATCAAGTGCGGATACTTACTAACGTACGCGATCTCTGTCAGGGCCTGTAGCAGTTGAAGAGTGACGACGCGCACGGCGCAGGCGGCGTGCGTCAGCAAGGCGGCGGCCATGGCGCCCACCTCCGGCAGCGAGCCGCCGCGCGCGCTCGGCCGCTGCAGCGCCAGCTCGGGGCACAGCAGCTTGCGCGCACTCACCGTCGCCAGCGCCACCACCCGCACCAGCAGCTGCAAACACCCACACATCAGTCCCCGGCCCGCTCCCCCGTCCCCCCGCATCTCGCCTCCCTGCTCACCTCGGTCGGCAATATATTCTGCTTTATCAGATTCATTAGAGCCGCCTGAAGGTTAGCTATCTCTGAGCTCTCGTACCAGGTAATCTCGTGCTCTTGTAGCAACATGTCGATCGCGTCGAGCGTGGCCGCGACGAGGCTGACGTCTTCCGGCGTGCGCAGCGGGTTGGCGCCCAGCACCAGCTCGCCCGCGCCGTCGGTGAGCACGTACTCGCTGAGCGCGTAGTACAGCGCCTGGAACACGATGCCGGCCTGACGCCGGCTCAGCTGCCCGTGCAGCCGCGCCAGCTCGCGCACGGAGCACGAGCACGCCGCTACGGTCGACCCACTCTCCATTATCAAGTCTCGCATCCCGTACGCGGCTTTCACCACGTCGTAGGAGACGATCTCAGATAGACTGATGCTGAAGTCTTTAATAGCTTCCTGCAACTCGTGATCGGCGACGAGCTTCTCTTCCGCTTTTTGTCTCACGAAAATGGGCACCAGTATGATAGTTAAGAATTGATTTCGCATTTGAAATTGTCTTCCGCATCTCTCGAAAGAGACCGGCGGCGTGACTGCTTCTACTTTATGCCAGAAAATGTGGCACCTGCAGGCGAAGTCCAGGACGACAGCGGCCGATTTCTTCTTGATTAGCATGCACAGCAGTTTGTTGAATGTCAGGCTGAGGTCCTCAGTGACGTAGACGTCAGCGCCGCGGTCGGGCGGCGTGGCGCAGCGGCTGGCGGCGAAGCGTAGGCGCAGGCACGCCTCAGCCAGCAGCCCGGCCAGCACCGCGTCCGCCGTGCGCTCCAGCATCAGCGTCAGCTTCGCCTCCACCGGGAAGAACCGCGACAACAACGGCACCACGTTGTTCGGCTCGACCACATGTTCTACTTCGTCTACGATAGCTATCAGTATGTGGATATTCGGTACGAACATAACAGAAATTTCCTTTTCGGATTCCATATTTACATTTTCGACGGTGTAGTACTCACAGTCCACTATGGGTTGCACGATGAACTGTAGGGCTTCCAGCAGAGCCGTTTCCTCGTCATATTCGTTTAATTTCCAGACTAATTTGGCCATGAAGTCGTATATGCCGCGTGCGACCTCTGGCGGCACGCTGGACGAGTACGGCTGCAGGAATTGCTTGTAGGCTTTGTGCTCCATGACGAACCGGACGCCGGAATAATGCGAGACGTGGGCGAACAGCAGCCTGATGTAGGCGGAGTGCAGGGCCGTGGAGCGCATGTGGTACTCTTTGCGGCCCTTCGCCACGAGCAGCTCAAACCCCTGCATCTGGTGGAACCGGTTGAAGTCCACCTCGTTGCGCAGTACTATGCCCATGAGTTTTACTACAAACACATTTACCGAATTGGACGTGGACTTGAAGTTGTTCAGCGCGTGGATGATAAGATTCGCGAAGAACGGAGTTTCGAGAATTTTGCCGATGCCTAAAATGGAATAAAAGTGCAATAAATAAATTAAGGGAGAAACCAATCTCACTTAAATTGACCTAGTCCCTGACTATATAAGCTCTAGGGTTGTACAGTCAGCATCAAATGTAGCTAAGCAGAATTGTATGCACAAAATGATCTACATATTAGTAAACACGACGTACTTATTTGACAATAGAGTCGAGTGCCGATCATTTTGTAGCTACTTTTGGTGCTGACTGTATTATGGGTACTAGAAAACGTTAAACATACTAATAAGAAATACATAGAAAACATCCAAGATTTAAGAATTTAAATTCGTGCTCAACACTCACCCAAATATGCATATTTGCCCAAACTGGGAATCGAACCCGGGACCACTAGCTTCGTCGCCTAGCTTCGTTAGGTTAAACGAGTCGTCGTCGCCGTGTATGGGAGGTGGGTACCCTGACAATTATTATTTCTTACTATCTTTGTTATTGGTAATCTTTACTATTTTTTTTGTGCAATGTAAAGATAAGTAGACGGATACATACGCGACAGTTTGGCATTTAAGCTTATTTTTAACTTTAACTGACACGCAAACAGACAGGCTCTATAGGGTTTCTAGTTTGACTACGAAACCCTAAAAACAGCCCATGGAGTTTAATAAATGGTAAAACGTACTCTTTCGTGTGTTACGAAATCAAGGTTTCATAATATTTGTTCGGGCTGGACTTGTCTTAAAACACGTATAACTACATAGTAAATATTATAGAAATCAATTTACTCCAAAATACACAACTCATTAATCTGTATTTAAGATAAACTTACGTGTGTTTCGGCTACCTTCTAGAATTTTAATTAAATTATCCGAATGATAATCACTTAGTTCGAAATTGGACTTCAATATTTTATCGAAAAGCAGTTTGAATTTTGTTTTACACACACTCACGTTCATTTTCACTCGCGGCCTTAAATCGACACAAGTTTCACAACGGAATTGAAGACCGCGGAGAGACGAAGTGTACGATCTTGGATGGAAGGTAAACTGGCATAAAAATGTCGCACGATATTGTTTGACAAGATAACAAACGCGAAATGAGCCAAACGTGGGGCGCGTTTCGTGTATTGATTTGTGTATCAGTCTTACAGTAGATATCTACGTCTATCTTTATTTGTCGTCGATTACGTTCAGAAAATACTAATGAGTATCTAACTATCGACTAGATAACAACCGCCAATACAACGGCGACCCCTTCTTTTTAGGGTTCCGTACCAAATACTAAAAAACGGAACCCTTATAAGATGACTGTGTTGTCCGCCTGTTATCCGTTTGTCCACGTGTCTGTCAAGAATAAGAACCTTTTTTTCTCTAAAACGTCTAAAGATATCGGGATTCAACTAGAAATTGTGTATTATTTTTTTTGCAGGAAAAAAACTGTCACCAAAAAATATGTTTTACCTATCATGTGATGTGTGTGTGTGTGTATATCGTTTGAAAGCTCTATATATAAGCTTAAATTTTTTTTTTTTTTGATGTTTAAGTTTTTGATATATGTCGGTAATTGATTTGAAACGCAAAGAAAATAATCGCATGGGCTGAACCACTGAGCTTTGGAATACATATGTAATTATACAATGAAGGTGCAAGTAATATTTTAATCATTGAATTACCAATAGACGAGTCTCATGTCTATGATTTCTCATAGACAACCTAATTAGATAGCCTATTTCAAGTTGTATAGTAATTTGATTATATATCTGGGGTACAACCATTTGTCTTACATTGTGGACATCAAGACTAGCAGCACAACTAGGCACTGTATGCAGACATTCATTATTTGAAGTATGGGGTACTATGCTAATGGATTCAGATCAAGGTGGCTACAAGAGCTCTGCTATACTTAACTTTTTTTAGGGTTCCGGAGCCGAATGGCAAAAACGGAACCCTTATAATTTCGTCATGTCTGTCTGTCCGTCTGTATGTCACAGCCATTTAACTCAGAGCCTATTGGCACTATATAAATGAAATTTGGAGGATAGATATATTCTATGAACCGCTATACAATGTAGTAAAATTGATAAAAAAAATATTTAGGGGTGGCACTCCATACATGTAACTAGGGGACAAAAATATTTTTTTGACTTAGGTACATCAGCGTGTGGGGTATTTTTAGATAGGGCTTCCAAAATGATACTGAGGTTTTTAAATGACTTTTTTACGTAAGTGAACAGTTGGCGAGATATACGCTTCTAAAGTCGTAAAAATTCTGTCCGGGTAGATTTTGAACTGTTAAATAGAACATTCTAATAAAAATTACAGTAGTAGAACATACGAAATACTTCCAACCAAAATTGATTTGAACACAATACGCGATTAGATTTTAATAAAAATAAAAAAAATTCAACCATGGACGTTCATCCCAGCTATGGAACTGTTTAACTGTGCATGGTCCGACATGCACCTGGCCGGTTTTTTAAATTATGCCGCCCACCAAATAGATGTTTCACATAGAAAATTACTTTAGTGGAGGTGCCATTGGGAATGGGAATAAACAATTTTGGTTTTCTATGGCATGTACCCATAAAAAAGGGTATAACATTTTTACTAGTGAAAATTGCCATCAATCTGCAATTTTTAATTATTATCAATGATTTTAAAAATGCATATCAATAACTTGAAAAAAAAATGATTTTATAATAAATGCCATTACAAGCTCTACATTTTATTGTTCTATAATTACATATAATTACAAACTAAATTACATCTATAGACTAAACCTAATCAATTTCTATAATGGCTCCAACTTTGGTGAGTGCTTCTTTCAGTTTCTCTGCTTCATCCTTGGAAATGTCTGCCTTGACCACAGTGGGCACACTTTCCACAAACTTCTTGGCCTGCACCAAGTTGTATCCTTCTAGAAGACTCTTTACTTCTTTGATGAGTGCCACTTTTTGCTTGTCATCAAATTTGGTCATCTTAACCTGTAAGTAAATTTTTTAAATTCATAATATTAAAGCTTTAGTATTTGAGAGAGAACAAAAATCAAAATCATATGATTTTTGTAAGATATTTTCAGGTTTCCAGTGTTTAGGAAATATTTCAAACACTTTATATGTTTAAATACATGCGGAGTCATTGCTATGATGACAAAAATCGGCAGTAAATTGTTAATTTACGAGACTTTATTAAAAAACTCACAGTAAAACTGGTCTTAACAGCTTTCGGGGCTGCCTCTTCCTCCTCCGTGGCCGGCGCCGCCATGGCGAACCCTCCGACGGGCATGACGGGCGCGTCGGGCAGGTTCAGCCGCTTCTTCAGAACCTGGCTCAGCTCCGACACCTCCAGCAGGCTCAGCGTCGTGATCTCCGAAACCAACTTCTCAATTTTAGGCGACGCCGGCTTGTCGACGCCCTCCGGCACCGGGATAGAGAGCGGTGCCGCCGCTTGAACTACTTCTTGATGTAATACTGTCCTGCAATCAATATTTTACAATGTTATTTTGCTGTTCGATATAATATCAGGTTAAGATAACCTAAAAATTTACAACATTTACCATCTCGAAAACGAACGCAACTGGCGTAAGGGAAGGTTTCGAACCATTCTTAGACCGTTCATGATGTCTGTAGCTGTAATAAACGAGCTCTCTACTTGAGAAGTTTTTAAATTAAATGCTTTTTATCTGTGAATTTGTATAAATTCCTACGATTTATGGCTCGTGTGACAGTCAGTTGCCAATTTGACATTTGACAGCTGCATAATGTTGTGCTACGTACGTATCCGATACTTTCTTTAATTTACCGGTTATTTATAATCGACTTTAGATGGTGAAGAGTTATTAAGTACCTGTACCTTATTCCAAGCCTATTAAATTGAGATGACACTTCCGTTTCCTATGGCGAACACGTGACTACCACGTGACGTGTCCTGTTTTAATGTCGTCATTTCCTCCCTAATCCAGCAGGCAGGCTCGGTTGCGCACCGAGCTGCTCATTGGCGTTCTGTTTCTGGCAGGAGCAACACGTATATTTTTTAAGCGATTTAATAAGAAAAGTTTTCTACCACGTGCTAAGTCGGAATGAATAATTTAAGTACAAACGCTTCACGGGAGCGATCAGCGTCGGAGGATGATAATACATCGAGTTCATCATCCGGCAACTCGTCTGCGCAGTCCCGCAGGCGGAAGCGCCGCCGCCGAGGACGGCGCCGCGTACACAAGTTAGAGAAAGTTGTGGGTAATTTGGCCCGGGAGGTAAGGTCCTTACGTGATAATTTCCATCCTATTATCGAAAATGATTCTGATGTTTTGTCGATTTGTGCCACTGACGATTTCGAGACAGTGCCTGTACCCCCCGTACCCATCGCAACGGAAGGTGCGCCAAATTTGGATATTAATTTCAAACTTGAGACTACCCTCAAATCAGCTTGTGCAACTACATCTAAAGAGCATGCAGACATTTTAGATAAATTGCAACACTTTAATACGTCCAACTGGGCACAAGTTCGCTATATAGATGCACAAAAGTCGTACATTTCATCTCCCGGATTTACGGAATTAGAAAGTAATGACATGATAAAAACATTTGAGCGTAACCGAGCTTTAGCCGTTACAGAAAAAACACTGGCCGCTGTTTCTCATGCTCTCATTATTCAAAACGAGAAGCTAAAGGACGGTTTTGACGCTTTACTATCCTGGTTAGGGTCTGAGACTGAACCTATGATGATAGCAGCAGTAAAAGATAAAATTAATAATATTTTTTCTGAGGGTGAATATTCACGTATCCAATTAGATATCCTACAAATGGTCTGTGGTCGACGTGCAGACATTATACAGCAACGCAGAGACGGTGTTTTACATTTTGTTGAAGATCGATGCTTAAAAGAATCTCTACGAAAAATTCCTCCCACTCAGGAACACCTTTTTGATGATAAGCGGTTTTCTGATTGTATAACTAGTAACGGCGGAATTGAAAAGGTATTTTTTAGCTCACGCACTCCTGCGCAAGGAGCTGCGGGCAAACGAGCTATTGCGCAAATAGCCTCACAAGCGGAGCCTAAGAGAACGTACGATCAGCCGAGGTTCCGTGCACAACCCGGGCCGTCTACCACAAACGCCCCACCAGCTGCTGAAAGGAAGCGCAAGTCCGTGCCCTTTCGTCCAGCACACTCGGGCGACAAGTACTACAGGAACAAACGTGGTAAGCGATCCCAAAGACGCTACGATTGACTATGCTACTTTTCAGGCCGGACAGTTAACCAAATTTCTAGCCAAATGGAAAATACTGGGAGCCCCCGAATACATACTCAAAATTTTATCAGGTTACAAGATTCCATTTTTCAAAAAACCACCTTTGTTAAACCCATCTCGAATTTCGTCAAAATTGTACACGAAATCAACCCCAGCAATGTGCGATCAGATCAAAATTTTGTTAGAACAGGGTGTGCTAGAACCAGCCCCATTGACTCCAAGTTTCGTATCAAATATATTTTTGGTGCCAAAAAAGGGGGGGACTGTTCGACCAGTATTCAACCTGAAACTGCTCAACACATTTGTACGTACAACGAAATTTCGTCTCATAAACATGTACAGGGTTCCGGATTTCCTGCAACCGCAGGACTGGTTGGTAAAGTTGGATCTCCACAACGCTTATTTTCACGTACCAGCGAGCGTGACACACAGGAGGTTCCTCAGGGTGGTATTCCAGCGTCGGCTCTGGCAGATGACCTGCTTGCCCTTCGGCCTTTCAACAGCGCCAAAGGTTTTTTCGTCAATAACCAACTGGATAGCACAGGTACTCAGGTCTCGAGGTATACGGATCGTAGTATACTTGGACGATTTTTTCCTGGCATGCCAGAATCGCACACTGCTACAGGAACAAGTAAGTCTCACGGTACACATTTTGACAGATCTTGGCTGGACTATAAATCACGAGAAGTCCAGTTTACGTCCTCAGCGTGCTATGGAATTTCTAGGGCTCCGCTGGGATCCTTGGAACAACCTGAAGTCACTCCCGGAAGAAAAGACTCAAAACATTTTGCAGAAATGCCGCGCCATGCTGTTGAAGAGAGTGAGTTCATTAAGACAAATTCAATCTCTTCTCGGTTTATGCAGCTTTGCCAGTTTCATTGTCCCAAGGGGGCGCCTCAACAGCAGACTAATGTTGGCATTCTCCCACCAGCTTTTGGACACGAACCCGAATCTCAACGCAAAACTTCCTCAGTCTATTGTTCCCGAGCTGGAGTGGTGGATCAGTCACGCGCACCTGTCGTCCCACATTCATCCCCCGGCTCCCGAGTTCTTTCTTACGACAGATGCATCGGGGCAAGGCTGGGGAGCCCAGCTCAACGACAAGAAGCTAGCGGGCCAGTGGTCACCACAGGAGATAGGAGATCACTCAAATGTCTTGGAGATGATGGCAGTAAAGAAGGTAATAAGCTCTCAAGCTACAAATTTAGCGCAATCTTCGTTAATGATCATGTCAGACAACCGGACAGTTGTTTCATACCTGCGGAACGAGGGAGGCACCAAATCTCAACGGATGATGGACATGTCATACGACATCCTACGTGTGTTAGATTTCTATCATATTCATATGACAGTACGGTTCATTCCCGGCCGTTACAACACCGAAGCCGATCGCCTTTCGAGATTTCGGAGCCAGTCAGAGTGGCACCTACTCCCCATGGCAACGGTAAGAATTTTCCAGATATGGGGCACTCCAGAAATCGACCTGTTTACGTCGCAGAGAGCCCATGTAGTCTCGAGGTATGCAACACTAGATCCGTTAGACCCGAAAGCTGCATTCGTCAACGCGTTCAGTCAGAAATGGGAGTATCAACTAGCGTGGATATTCGCCCCGCCGTGCCTGATACCGAGTGCTAACTCACCTCAACGAGGCCAGAGGTACATTTCTAATAGTCGTACCCAATTGGGAGAAGGTGTTTTGGCGCAGCGACCTGAGGAATCGATCTCTGGCCCCTCCCTCCGAGATCCGCAACCTCCAGACCCGGTTGATAGATGTTCAGACCCAACGACCTCCTTTAGATGTCAAGCGGATGGTTTTGGAAGTCTGGCTGATACGGGGTGGGCCTCCTTAATAAATTCATGGGATGATAAACAGAAAATGTTACTAGCTAGTGGTTGGCGTAAATCTTCTCTATCAACCTATAAACCAGCCTGGCTAAGATGGTGCCGTTGGTGTGTAAGTAACAATGTGTGTAAAAATAATCCAGCACCACAGGATCTTGAATTTTTTTTAACTGATCTGCACCTAATTGAAAAGTTATCATATAGTACAATTTGTTTACATAAATCTGTTGTGTCAACATTTTGCCCATTGACCTCCGGCCCTCCTCTTAGCTCGCACATAATCGTACGCCAAGCTCTTAAAGCTATTTCCCTTAGCAAGCCTAAGCCATTTAAACCTCCTATCTGGGATGTAAAAGACGTGTGTAGGTATTTAGAAGATCACGTACCTAATTATACCAGTTTATATGAGGTATCTAAGAGATGTGCTATTTTATTATTATTGTGTTCTGGTCGTAGGATTCATGACCTGACATTGTTAAACATAAGCCCTTCTAGTTGTGTGATTGAATCTGATAATATAATACTTTGGCCCGACTTCGGTTCTAAGACAGACAATGCCATGAACAGGCAATCTGGTTGGAAATTATTACGCTGTCCTTCGAACACTAATATTGATCCAGTATACTGGATTAAAAAGTTGATTTCCCTGTCTCAGACCCGAAGAGGAGATATAAATAATTTGTTTATTTCTACTTGTGGAGTTGTTAAGCCAGCCTCACGAACAATCATAGGCGGATGGGTCAAATCAGTGTTGAAAGACTCTGGTATTTATAGTAGCGCAGGCAGTGTACGCTCCGCAGTTGCTTCGTCAAGCTGGCTTGATAATCATAACATTAATGACATATTGATTCGCGGGAACTGGAAAAGTGCCTCTACTTTTCACAAATTTTATAAGAGGTCTATAAATTCTATGCATTTTAATTCCAATTCCTTAGATAATTGTTTTCAATCAGTTTAAGATAAAAGAGTAGTTCATAATCTATGTACCTAGGTATTAAAGGTGAATAAATTTATATAGTATGATTATTTTGTTTGAAATATTGGTTTTACTCTCACATTGGCGTTCTTTTATTTTATTTTATTTTTATTATTTCACTAATCCAGCAGCCGATAACAAACACTTCTCAATTTAATAGGCTTGGAATAAGGTACAGGTACTTAATAGACAAATTTTACCTGAAAATAAAATTTATATTAAGTTACTTACCTTATTCCAAGCCTAATTTTAATTACTGTCTGCTGAAATTTATTCCTGTTGAAATTATGGTTAAAACTTATAATATAACAGGGTAATGAGAATCTATAGTAGTAGTTAAGCTTACGTTTCAGCTTTTCAGCTTTTCAACACTAATAGGTAAATCACCTCTAATATTGTTTACATAACAAAATAGAACCATGCCACCTGTCCTTCGCACAGTGGCCTTCTACCGTCCCGTCATACTAAACGGACGGTAGACCAAATTGAGGATCCAATGAGCAGCTCGGTGCGCAACCGAGCCTGCCTGCTGGATTAGGGAGGAAATGACGACATTAAAACAGGACACGTCACGTGGTAGTCACGTGTTCGCCATAGGAAACGGAAGTGTCATCTCAATTTAATAGGCTTGGAATAAGGTAAGTAACTTAATATAAATTTTATTTTCAGGTAAAATTTGTCTATTATAAGAACTATACATTTTATTATTTATATTCTAGTTAGAGTCTATTCCAGTTACTGGGTTAACCCATCAGCTATTTAAAGATATGAAATGTGGGCTTTTAAAAGCCTAACTTTATACTTGTAATCCATAAAATCAAAACAATCCAAGTAAAATGGCGGATGATGACGAAATTGACATATTAGGGGATTTCTCATTTAATTCTTGTTTAGCTCAAAATAATCAAGGAATGTAAGTACAAATGTTAAAAAACTTCTAAAATATTAATATGATTTAATCATATAGCTTGCGGTTAAGGTGATGGCGTTCTATTCTTGTGTATTGATGAGTTTGGGTTGAGTACGATCATTGTTGACATCAAATTACGTATCAAAATATTTTTGTTTGCTCTGTAATGCTAATGACGATTATGTAATAACAGGCTGTAGTTTAAATACTAGCTAACGTATAAAAAAAATAACTTGAATACTCACCTTGAAATCACTTACACCCATAGTCGTAGGTACATTTAAATGTACCCAGTTTATTTTTGCAGTACATACCTATTGACCTAACATTGTATTGTTTTAAGTATTTTACTGGGATAAGATTGATAATTTCAGACTACGTTAGTTGAATTTAAGTTAACTAGCCTTTTCGATCAGGAGTTCTTAGTGAACAATTGGGATGTGTTAATATTTGGTTTGTCTCGTGTCTTAGACCATCCTGTTCGAGTCGGGAAGACACTGTACATCCGCAATGGTTCCTCGACTCCACTGCCACCAACTGGTATGACAATGATAGGGAGAAAAGGTGAGTTCTTATCCAGCAATGCTATTATTTAGATTGAATTCTGGCTACTTTTACTGGTATTATCTTATTGGTTATCCATCATTACATTTTGACAATCTTTTTGTATGGATAATATTAACAAGATTTTAATAATGTCTAGGGTAAAACTAGGACCTTCAAGAAAACTGTCTGGGAACAGTGCCATGAACAAACATTACCGCGTGAGACATTCATCATGGAACCAGGCAGAGAGAGATTTACTTACCAAGGAAATGGTAAAACATTTATAGGACAATTTTAATAAACAGTTCTTATAGATACTCCTGGGCCCCTAGCATGGTTGCCTTTATCGGTGTGGATAACGGTGGATAAAGCATCCATCACTTTCACACTTACATACTGGTCAGAAAGTGATGGATGCTTTATCCACCATTATCCACACAGATAAAGGCGACCATGCTACGAGCCCTGTGTTATAAATTATACCCTAACTAAATGTTATTCCTCAGGCTAAATATGGCAGAAATGTGAATAAAATCTCTCAAACAATAAAAACAAAGTCGGCAGCGGAAATTCAAGCTTTAATAGAGGCAGAGTATGGAGTCAACTTAGATACACCTTCATTTGGTCTAGTGAGGACTGATGAGCAAGATGACATACCTAGTGTAGTCCAGGAAGAAATAGTCACTGATGACTCGAGCATAAGTAATGTCCTGAGCCTTGTGGCCACTGCTTCTCCTACTATAACAGTACCTAAGCATCCGTTTCGAAAAAAGAATAATAATGTAAAAGCTAAAAGCCTCCTGAAATCTGATACCATACTCATCAAACCCGATCTCATTGTTAATCCAGCAGAGATATTTTATGATGATCAACTGATAATTGGTTCAACAGAGTCTGTTGGCTCTGAACTTGATAGCTCCAAAAAAATAGTTAAAAGTATGGCTAAGCAACATAAGGAGAAAGTGAAAGCTATGAAGAAGATGGGCAATCACAGGAGGAAAGTGTCAAGAAATTTTGATAAGGGAAGGCCTAGGACCAGCAGTAAGGAACTGTTGAAGTCCCCTCAAGAGAGGAGGAAGGACTCTAGTGTGGCAGAGGACATAACTACGAGCCCTAAGTTGCAATTAGTGTTGGGCTCAGGGCAAGCTTTACCAATTTCTGAAGGGGAACAAGTGGTAAGTCTTATTTACTGTAATATTGTCCAAAATTAGAAAATAATGGAATTTTTTGAGTATACCCTTTTTTCTTTTTTCAGATTAAGATAGAAAAAAAAGACTCTGATTCAGACAGTGATATAGACATAGACATAGACAGTGACTGTGAAGATTCTGTTACGAAAAAAAATGTAAAGACAGATGTGGAAAGCTCAAGTTCAGATGTCCAGGAAGCCCCCATAGCAGTGCCTTTGGCAAAGTTCGAGCCCATGCCTAAAAGGCAAAAGAAAATCAATTTGGTAAATTTAAATTTTAATAATTCTGTTAGAAGACTAAACTAGAAAGTCATTTCAAAGAGAAAGGAGACAATTTAACTAGCAACCTATAAGCCTACAGCAGTTAATAAAACAAGAAGCTGGAGTTAATTTTAATTTTCTTACTCAAGCTATGTATTTCGTTCCTCGTAGATCCTAGTGTTGTATGTCAATAGATATTGTGTTGTAATTGTTAAGAGTATCAGTGATGTGATCAAGACGTTTTTGTGTCGCGTGCAGGCCGGCGGAGGCGGCTACACCATCATGCACACGGCGGCCGGCGACCTGTACCAGGTGGGCGCGGAGCCCCGTCGCGAGCGCGCGCCGCGCAAGCAGCCCGTGCAGCTGATACACTGCCGCATGTACAATGATGAGCATCCTGTGAGTTGACCAATGTATCTTTTAGTTCGGCCGTGACTAAAGCGCTTTCGTTCTTTTTGATTACTTATGATTTATTAAAACAGCATTTCTGGAAATAAGAAATCTGAAGCGATCTGTACTGTCTTCTTTAAGGCTGGTTTTAGTGTTGCGCTGACTGTTCGCGCGGACCGCGCCATGCGTACGACCTGCGGGAGCTGTCCGCGCGGACCCGTCAGTCAGCTTTACTCTAAATACTCTAAAACGCTCCCTGAACTTAATACAAATTGGTCCGTGCGAATTGCTCCGCACCGACGGTCAGCGTGACACTTAAAACCAGCCTAAATATATTTTTTTAAGAAATACTCATTTATCATTCTGAGTACATTTATTATTCAATTTAAATTACATACATTAGTCAGTTGTACAGTCGCCATCAGATATAACAGAGCCAACAAGGTGCTCACAAATATCTCTTCACGATTCTATTCTCAATGCGTTAGAGTGCATGTTGAGGTATTTTTTAGCACCCTGAAGAGTACAGATGTATTTGATGGCGACGGTACATAAGACTTCATCTATAGGTGTAGTGACATGATAAACATTTTCTACTGGGTAACTGTTGTTTCAATTGAACCCTGCGACTCAAGAAATGTAATTGGTTGGCAGGCGCCGTATTCGGTCCAGCTGGCGGTGTCGGCGCTGATCTTGATGGATGCGCACGCGCACGGCTCGCGCGCCGAGGTCATGGGCCTGCTGGGGGGCACGCTGCGCCCGGCGGGGGGCGCGGGGGGCACTGACCTCCTCGAGGTCTCCGCCTACTGCCCCGCCACTGCCGCCGGGGGCAGCACGCATTGCGATATGGATCCCGGTGAGTGCGCAAAAGAACGTCATGTAATTAATTAGTTTTTGCAATTTTGACTGCTACTTATCCTACTAATATTATAAATGTAAAAGTTGTTAAGGATGCTGTTGGTCCTGCAATCACGCATAAAAGGATAAGGTATTCTGAAATTTGGTACATTAGCTCCGTGTCTTGTTTCAGGTTTAGTGGTTTCTAAGGATGGTTAACTTTTTCAACACCATGTCAAATACAAAAGACGTCACTCATACGTTGATGAAAGCTCCAAAGGGGATTTCAAACTTGCTTCATAGGCACATAGGTCTATTTTGCGCTGGCAACCTTGACGGAAATATCCGTCAATGGCGTTGAACCAGTGGTGCGGATATATCAATCAATGGTGTTGAAAAGGTTAACAGCATGCGTAGAATACTTTTAGTAAAAGTAATGTAGTATAAGAGAAAAAACAATAGAGAGATCTCTCTCCAGGCGGTTGTTATGCCTGGGGGCCGAAGTCCATTTGGATGAAGTTGGAAGTGGTATATAAGTCAACAGACTGAAGAAACTGTTAGATTTAGTTGCGTTGTCTGACGCTGGTGGCGCTGTCGAGTCTGTTGTTACAACTTGTCACTAGATGTCGCTAGGTTGCCATAGTAAGATAAGAAGTCAATCCTGACCTGATCAAATACTAGCTTATTCTATGGCTTTTCCTCGGGAACTGTCCAATTTTTTGGGATAAATTAGCCTATGTACTAATGAAGTGCGTTTAATGGTTAAAATACAGTATGTACGGTCGATTAGAGTCGATATCGCTGGCTCCATTCCTCAGGGTAGCGTATTGGCTGCATCCTCTTTCTGATATACATAAACGACCTCCCAACTGTAGTAACTGAAAACTTTGTGCTCTTCGCAGACAATATTTCCATATAGTGGTGGTAGGACCATCTGCAGGGTCCGTCCGGATCGCTACCACCATCTTATCCATTAACCACCCGCCAAGCAACAGTGTTCGCATTGTTGTGTTCCGGTGTGGGGATAAGACAACCGGTGAAATTACTAGCATAGAGGCATTCCATCTTAGTCCTCAGGGTTGGCAACGCATTTGAGGTCTTGGGATTATAGTCTTGAGAATTCAAATGTCTATGGGTCTCAGATTCCACTTACCATCAGGTGGCCTGAGTGCTCGTGTGCTTTCTCCTTAACATAAAAAAAAAAAAAAAAAAAAAAAAAAATCCTTTTCTCTTGTAAAACTGTTAGCGAAGCTGAAAATAAATTAAATATAAATCTAAACACAATTACTCGCTGGTTAGTCACATAATTTAACCTCCTAAGGCCTCTCGTACAATTTTTTTTACATAATATGCAAAGGAAATAAAATAGGTTTTCCTTTGTTTTATGAGGGACAATCAAACTAGAAAATTGCCTCTATTGCATTTGTAAT
This sequence comes from Acleris holmiana, assembly GCA_949316455.1. Classification (NCBI taxonomy): domain Eukaryota; kingdom Metazoa; phylum Arthropoda; class Insecta; order Lepidoptera; family Tortricidae; genus Acleris; species Acleris holmiana. Next base: position 17,561,283 of record OX438770.1, read on the forward strand.
AGGTTCATATTCCATTGGCAAACTTCGTTGTATGGTGGTTTTACGAGGTTAAAACTGAATCTAAATAAAACAAAATAATCCAATTCAAACCTTACCAAAAGCAGGCACTACCCATTTCATACTGTCATATTAACATAAAAATAGAAACAGCTAACTCTGCGACCTTATTAGGCATACACCTGGATACTCATTTAACGTGGAAAATACATATTCAAAAACTATCAAAACAATTATCCTCCTTCATATATGCCCTCCAGCACCTTAAACGTGTCACTGACTTACAAACTACCCTCTCGGCGTACTATGCATACGCTTATTCCCGAATGCTATATGGGCTTATATTGTGGGGAAATTGTTGTTAGGTAGATGTTGTATTTATCCTGCAAAAGAAGTGTGTCAGAATACTTGCAAATATAGATCCTAAGGACTCCTGTCGACCCCACTTTAAAATGCTTCAAATACTTACCCTTACATTCATGTATATTTGAGAATCATGTAAATTCATCAGAAAGCATACAGACTTATTCCAGATTCTCACAGAAACAAAGAGAAATAATAGACATCTTAATAAACTTAAACTACCTTTTACCAAATTGAAATTAGTTGCGTCCAGTCCACACCAAATGATGGTCAAAATATACAACCATGTACCAAACTACATTAAAAGTGAAAATAAATTTATTTTATTTATAAGTAAGTTAAAAATATTTTTAAGTAATAACTACTTTTATAGTTTAAGTGTTTTTTTAAATATCAAATTTAGAGATAAATGAATGCAAGTATAATTTTTTATAACGTATAAGTAATATAATAATAATAAAATAAAATAAATAAATAAGTTATGTAATAATTAATGATATGTGCAATATTCGTAGATAATATTTTATTCTAATAATTAGGTACAGTCACGGATTTTAATTGTTATGCCATTGTGAAGTTATTTAAATTTGCAGTATGACATCCACGAGCATTTACGAGATTACACGATTAATCACGAATACATGACACCGCGGGAACTATACAGGGTGACCCGCGAGTAATCGCTTTTGGAGTCAAGGGGTGATAAAGTACGTTATACTGAATAGGCCTATGAAGTTTTCATTCAGCTACTCACTTAAAAAAAAAAAAAAAAAAAAACTTAATATAAAATATTAAAATAGGTGTGTTCCTACCTTTACTATTTGTAGTACTATCGTAGTATTTAATGTCAGAGCAGTTCAAGATCAAGGTCACTATCAATGATCACTCATTGTTGACACATGCCAAACTTACCGCAATTTACTTAAAATATTCTTCAACATATCGAGAAATATGAAGTGCGTAAAGTTTTTCTTACTGCATCATACCGTTTGTTAATCCATTTGATCCTCATTCTATCATTATGAAATGATTAACCACGTTCATAAGTTTCCTGTTTCTCGATTTCAAACACTGCATTCTCATAAAATAATACAAGTATACATAATAATAATATGTGTATTACTTAGTATTGTAATAAGTTTCTATTTAATAAGCAAATTAAATTGTTATTCAACAAAACTCAAACAAAATATGAAGTATGATGAAATGACAGAAAGTTACGTGACAGTAAGTATAATTTACTTTTAACTAGACAGCTTCAGGCGTTTTTCGTGAAATAGGTATTATCTGATATCTGATTTGTATTAACTGTTTTTGACCGTGAGGCCAGTTTAGAGCAGACCCTTGCAGGTACTGAACTCCTGTGATAGGGTGACTGAACACCCTCATCTGAATGATTGCCAACTTAGAACAGCTTGACGAACTGGTTTCCTTTGAGGTTTGTTGGTTTGTTATTGAATAAGTAGTTTGAACCCTAAACTATCGTTGTTTAACGACATTTTATGAATAGAACCTCCTCGAAGTCGGTGGCGCGGTTTAGCGTAAGCACACCTACCTACATAAGTTCAGCTACGCACTGGGCGACCTGACCGCCGAGTGCGTAATGACCTTGATATTATTCATTAGTTTTTTAACACGTTCCCTGGTCCGTTTGGCCCCAATGAGGGGCCATGAACATTTTTTTCAGGAGTCCGTGCCTCCACGGGGACAGTGAACGTGTTAAGACTACATTGTGCTGTTTGATTAACGGACAAATAAAAATGAGACATTTTTGGTACTTTTTTATTATGTTGACGTAAATAATACTGAGTACAAAAAACACAATTCATAGTCAGAGTGCAGATGATTTGTCACTTTCGGACCTTAAGAACATTGATATAAAACCTAAAAGTAACGAATCATTATTGGAGTGGACAATAGCGAAAGAAGTTTAAATAATAATATTTATAACCGAAAAGCGTTAAGGTGCACCTTTTATTTTATCGCTCCTTCTATGCCTTTAGTTCTTATTCTTTGGCACTTACACAGGCGACCAATGATTGTTCTGACACACCGGTGACACTTCACTATGGGTGCCACAGGTGCAGTATATTTACGACTTGTTTTACACGTATTAGAATTGTCCTCTAACCCTAGTTTTTTATCTTATTTCTTTTCTGAAGCAATACAGTGCAATTGAATAGTATAGCTTTTGCATCGTTGCAAACGCGCGACAGTATTGATTCAGCATCGCTACTAAACTTACGCGCGACACTGTTTTGGATAGACAAGTAAAGGAAAAGTGAAAAAATTAAAGAATTTTGCATTATGACTGTATCGATGCTGCATCGCGGTTGTAGCAATGGCTTAGCGGTGCTGTATCGCGACTGCATCTCTGCAGATTTCTGCCGTGGGCTCGATGACGCCCGAAGTAGTATGACAAACAGATGTATTGAAGAGTCATAACTACACCTTTTTTCGGTCAAAACAGTTAGTTTTACAGGGTGGCTTCAGTACTTACCCATCGATAAACTAATTGAGACAGCAGGACGAATACGAACTTAACCGACAGTGTACGATGCGTATGATTATGCATTACATGATGAGCCTCTAATATACTTGGTAAAAAAATATTGATTTTGACATATTATCGTATTGCTATTGTTATGATGACTCTTATTTACTTGAAAGTAATGGCAGCCGAGTAAAAACAATACGATACGGTGTTAAAAGCAATATGGTTTTACCGACAGGTTCTGTAGCTATGCAGGATCGATATGGCTCGCATTTGGATTATTCGTCGGACTTAGTTCCATTGACTAGGCTACATGGGTATTATTGCTTTGCTTTATATGCGCAATTAACAAACCGCACCTAACTACCCCATTTTGAGCATTATTTATGAACTATAACTATGATATTAACATTTCTTCTGATAGTTTTGAAGTTCATATTACACTTATAGCTTTATTTTCCTCAAATCATTGTTTCCTTCTTTCTTCCCTTATTTATGATTCCTTATCAAAATTAATAGTCATACGTAGTGTCTCCTTCTTCTTCAGTTAACCTAAAATTAAAATCAATTAGTCTAAGCATAGGTACAACAACAATTTGACAATGTACGTAAGGATCGAGAATATGTAAAAAAGTGATCCATTTCCCATGTTTCACTTGACCACATTCAAAATTCCGCCACAAACCGACTCCATCATCAGATCAGGTCTTAGATACCATAAAATAGCATTATCAAATTTTACTCTTTCAAATTTCGTGTACATAACATCACGCCTTCATTCCTAGATTGGGGTAGGCAGAGCTACAGAAACACCAACAACTCTAAGAATACTCGTTTATAATTCCTTAATGACATTTTGTACAATCGGGCCAAGATGTTTACTAGTGTATTAGTGACAGGTTGCAAGCCCATCGCCTAACAGTACTACAAGCCCTTATTCCCTCGCAATTGAAAGGTAAAAAAATAAGCAACAGTGTTAGCATTGTTGTGTTCCGGTGTGGGGATACGACAAACGGTGAAATTACTAGCATAGACGCATTCCATCTTAATCCTCAGGTTTGGCAACGCATTTGAGGTAATAGGATTGCAGTCTTAAGATTATAGTCTTGAGAATTCAAATATCTATGGTTCTCAGATTCCAGTTACCATCAGATGGCCTGAGTGCTTGTGTGCCTGCCTCCTCCTTAGCTGTGAAACCATAACAAATAATCAAACAGGCTAACAGAGTTACTTTCGCATTTAGTACTAGTGACCCGCCCTCGGTTCGCTTCGCTTCGGTTTACGTGTGTTTCTGTAATACCCTTACAGAAAAAGGAAATTATTATACATTAAAAGCCTCCCGTGAAAAAAGAAATCTGATAGTGAAAACCGCATAAGAATCCGATGCGTGGTTTAGGAGGAGTCAGCGGATATGCAGACAGACAGACAGATGAAGCAACTTTGTTTTGCACTATGTAATAAAATAGCAATAATAAAGAAAAGATAAAGACGAGTTAATATGGAATATGGACATGAATAGTAAGGAAGGCCCATTTCAATAACAGGACTTGTAACATTTGAACTAAATGTTTTCAAATTGACTTGTAACATTTGAACTAAATGTTTTCAAATTGACTTGTAACATTTGAAATAAATGAAAATACTGGCGCACAAACATTATGTAAAGCTAAAAACCGAGCAAAAGCATGTCGGACCATGCTCAGTGTAGGGTTCCGAAGCCGTTAAGTACTACAAACATAAAAACGGGGCAAGAGCATGTTGGACCATGCTCAGTGTAGGGTTCCGAAGCCGTTAAGTACTACAAACATCAAAACGGGGCAAAGGCATGTCGGACCATGCTCAGTGTAGGGTTCCGAAGCCGTTAAGTACTACAAACATAAAAACCGCGCAAGAGCATGTCGGACCATGCTCAGTGTAGGGTTCCGAAGCCGTTAAGTACTACAAACATAAAAACGGGGCAAGAGCATGTCAGACCATGCTCAGTGTTGGTTTTCGAAGCCATTAAGTACTACAAACATAAAAACCGGGCAAGAGCATGTCGGACCATGCTCGGTGTAGGGTTCCGAAGCCGCTAAGTACTACAAACATAAAAACCGGGCAAGAGCATGTCGGACCATGCTCAGTGTAGGGTTCTGAAGCCGTTAAGCACTACAAACATAAAAACCGGGCAAGAGCATGTCGTACCATGCTCAGTGTAGGGTTCCGAAGCCGTTAAGTACTACAAACATTAAAAACTGGGCAAGAGCATGTCGGACCATACTCAGTGTAGGGTTCCGAAGCCGCTAAGTACTACAAACATAAAAACCGGGCAAGAGCATGTCGGACCATGCTCAGTGTAGGGTTCCCAAGCCGTTAAGTACTACAAACATAAAAACCGCGCCAGAGCATGTCGGACCATGCTCAGTGTAGGGTTCCGAAGCCGTTAAGTACTACAAACATAAAAACGGGGCAAGAGCATGTCGGACCATGCTCAGTGTAGGGTTCCGAAGCCGTTAAGTACTACAAACATAAAAACGGGGCAAAGGCATGTCGGACCATGCTCAGTGTAGGGTTCCGAAGCCGTTAAGTACTACAAACATAAAAACCGCGCAAGAGCATGTCGGACCATGCTCAGTGTAGGGTTCCGAAGCCGTTAAGTACTACAAACATAAAAACGGGGCAAGAGCATGTCGTACCATGCTCAGTGTTGGTTTCCGAAGCCATTAAGTACCTACTACAAACATAAAAACCGGGCAAGAGCATGTCGGACCATGCTCGGTGTAGGGTTCCGAAGCCGCTAAGTACTTCAAACATAAAAACCGGGCAAGAGCATGTCGGACCATGCTCAGTGTAGGGTTCTGAAGCCGTTAAGCACTACAAACATAAAAACCGGGCAAAAGCATGTCGGACCATGCTCAGTGTAGGGTTCCGAAGCCGTTAAGTACTACAAACATTAAAAACTGGCGAAGCCGCTAAGTACTACAAACATAAAAACCGGGCAAGAGCATGTCGGACCATGCTCAGTGTAGGGTTCTTAAGCCTTTAAGTACTACAAACATTAAAAACCGGGCAAGAGCATGTCGGACCATGCTCAGTGTAGGGTTCCGAAGCCGTTAAGTACCTACTACAAACATAAAAACCGGGCAAGAGCATGTCGGACCATGCTCAGTGTAGGGTTCCTAAGCCGTTAAGTACTACAAACAAACAAACTGGACAAGAGCATGCCGGACCATGCTCAGTGTAGAGGCACATAAAAATCAACAAGTAATAACGAATTTTCTATTTAAAGTTAATTGGTGCCGTCTTAGATGATTTTAGTAGGTATAAAATCTTTAATGGCCTGATCTCAAGATACCAATGATGTCTACTTAGCCGTGATAGTTTTCCTGTGAAGTTCGTTAAAATAATATGCTCTTTCATTTAAGTTTTTTTTCTGATTTTTAGTAAACAGAAAACCTAGCTTGATATTTATACCACTTACTACGCATACCATTACATTTCGCTCGTGACTTCAACAGCGCAGAAATAGGTTTTCGTTAATCCTCGGGAACTGTTCTATTCGGGAAAAAAATTACCCGTGTTCGTATCCGGGCTATAAAATATTCCATCGATTGGTTGAAGCCTTATACTCTGAAAATTTAACAAACAAACACTAAGTAGGTACTAGGGCAGTAGGGGTAGCGAAATAAGTAGGAATGGTTAAAAACTATCCCACAGAGCCTAAGGCATTTTCGGGGATCAATGTAATACTTTGTGAGACAGACAGACCCAAATTCGCATTTATAAAATTCAGCGGAGATCCTATTGCCACTTTCCGATTGTATTTTCAGATTAGCTCTAAGTCATCAAAATGTTGCATTGTCTTCGGATACTATTATACGCTAAAGCCCGCGCAGGTCGGCGCAGAAGTTGTTAATCGCTATTTCATCAGGAACTACGATTTCCGTCTTCCAATGGTAAAGTAGTTTGTGCAGTGTTTAACTATCTGGGATAAAAAATACCCCAGGACCAAAACTGGGGTTAAACTATTTTCTTACAATTTATATGAAAATCGGTTCAGTCGTGTAGCGATGAAGGCCACATAACAAGACATACATAAGGTTTTATAGACATTGAAACAACAATAATATACTAGAAACTAGCTAAAATTTAACTCCGTTCACGTAAAAGCCGTTTGTCGCTCTTCCTTCGGGAATTATGCAATTTTCCAACATAATGTGTACCCTATGACCCTCTTCGGGTCTCCGGGCTTCAAGCTATATCCTCAACAGATTTTATTAAATTTGGTTTACCGGTTGATCTGTGAAACCGCAACAAACAAACATACAAACAGACTAATAGGATTACTTTCGCATTCTTAATACTAGCATGGAAGTATGAATCAGTTCGTACTCCAAGAAAAAGAGACTATTTCCACTATTTCCACATTTCATCAAAAATGGTTTAAGCGTGTAAACTTAATATACATCCACCCAGACTACCCAGCAAACTAAATTTGGCATTCATTTTATAATAAAAGACAGAGAAGACAAGATATTATTACAATAGAGGAGTAAACAGCAAATCTGTGCCAAGCTGAGTGAGTAGTGTAGCACGACTATTTAAAAAAGCTTTTAAATGATCGTACTACCGAACACACGGAGTATACCGGTGCTCAATACGTAGAATTTGTGGAATTAAAAATGCCGAACAACGTTTTAAAGACAAAGATTTATTTTAATTAAATCCTAAGTCGAAATACACAAATGAGAAATACACACACCGTAAAAGAGGAAAGCGAGCCGGTTATGTGTTCACAAATACAACTATCGATGACCAAATTACAAACCGAAAAAGAACATTATAAATGTTGTTCGATCAGGCGCGCGGGCCATTTTTGAATTTAGGGGGTTACTGGGTTGAATGAAGGGTGTGAGATGGTGACTAAAATACCAGTCAACAAATACTGGAATGCTACTCTAGAGACGTCGCTAAAGCAACACTACGAAATGTGACAATGGTATACTCACGGTTTCTGGGGTGACGTTTGTGTACAGAGACTATCGGTTAAAACAACTTATACAGATAATAAAAATTAAAAAGGAAAAATGCACGCGCGCCGGGTGTAGTCTGGTGCGGGCTGAGCGGTGGTGGTGCGGAGTCAACCTCTCCACGCCGTGGTGCCGGTTAGGGTAGGTGGAAGGACTGGAGTCTGGTTGGTGCGTAATAGCACTGGTGCCAAATGGGGTAGGCGGTAGGAACTGGAAAGAATGGACTAATAAATCTACGAGAACCAAACGAGGGGAACGGAATCTTGGGAAAACGAACACAGACGAAGCGTAACTTACCCGGGGAATAAACCGGTACTGCGGTGCCTTCGTGAGGCAATACAAGGCTCAAAGTTGGCCAAAAAAAGGTTGAAGACTGAGGCGTCTTACAGGCGATACACTAGAGAGCCTTCACTGATCAAAACTTTTCTTCAAAAAAAATAATCTTTATGTGACTATCAACATGTCAGCTCCGAATTCATAATGACCGAGAACAAGCGAGCGGAGAACGTCAGGAAAAATTCGAAAGTTTTTGAACTTAAAAATTTAAAAACATATATGACAAGCGACCAAAGAATAACATCACGTACCGGAACAAGGAGGTAACAATACGACGGTGCAAAAAAGGTTTAACTTTGCAGCGGTAATGCTGCAATCATCCCCCTTCTAGACAAAGGAGAAGAAAAAATAAATAAAAATTACAACCATACAGTAAATTAAATGGTGTGCGACAACCCTAGCAATCTAAGAAGTGACAACCCTAAATGATCTAAGAAGTGATAACCCTACACAATCTAAGAAGTGACAACCCTAAACAATCTAAGAAGTGATAACCCTACACAATCTAAGAAGTGACAACCCTAACAAGGTAGGAAGTAAAAAGGAGTCAGTCACCGAAAGGTACACCTGTAGCTTAAACTACAGTTTTTGTCAATATGACAAAAAAAAACAAATCCGGGAACCAAGATAGCGGTAAACGTTATCAAACATTCAAGGTCAATGACCTCGAACACCGTGACTACAACGTAAAAATACCAAAAAAACGCGGGATTAAACCAAAACGTACAGGCGAACGCAGAAAAAGGCGAAGTGCCAACTGGTGCCAAGACCACAACCCAACAGGAACGGCCGAGGGATCACCAATTGTCCGAACAGGGAGGAAACGTACGGACAACCGGACTCAAGACCACCAACGTAACTAAACCGTAACATAAAGCGCAGATAATTATCTCTATATACAGATTTTAAATCAAAAAAAATACGCAAAATGCTACGCACTACACAGCCAACGAAACTAGTCCGCAAGCGTAAATCGCCTAATGAGCTAGCAGAAGGCGACAACGGCACCACTACCAAGAAAACAATGATTTCGCTAGCTCGCAGAAAAAAAAGTGTTCGGAGAACAGAGTGAGAGGAAGCAGCTCACCATCGACAAAAAAACGACGACAAACCACAAACCTCGAACATACCGTGAAAGTACGGAACCCCAAGGAACAAGGTTCCGGTTAAAAACCGAATCGAACCGTCAGATAAGACCAATATAAGTCGAAACGGACAGAACGTCTGACGATAAATAATTCCGCAAGCAAAACCGCGCGAAATGCGTAGTATGCAAAACAAACAAATGAAGCACATACGGCCGACCAAATTGAAAATTGGAACGCAAAACGCCGCGAACATAGTACGGAAGTTACTCCGTACTGGGAAAAAATGAGGTACTTACACTCGTACTGGAAAAACTAGGTACAGTCTTCCTAGGAAAAACGAGTACACCAATATTTTGGACCAGACCAAAAAAAAGGGTGACCAAACATATTTTGGATCAGACCAAAAAAAATTAGTATACTCAAAGAAAAAACGAGTACACAAATATTCTTGGAAAAGACCAAAACGATAAGAAAAAAACGAGTACACCAATTTTTTGGACCAGACCAAAAAAAAGGGTGACCAAAGAAAAAAACGAGTACACCAATATTTTGGACCAGACCAAAAAAGGGTGACCAAAGAAAAAAACGAGTACACCAATATTTTGGACCAGACCAAAAAAAGGGGTGACCAAACATATTTTGGATCAGACCAAAAAAATTAGTACACAAAGAAAAAACGAGTACACTAATATTTCTGGAAAAGACCAAAACGATAATGACCAAAAGAAATGACCAAAATGACCAAAGTTAGGTGCATGGTGGTGACAAAGACCTTTTAAAATTTAGAGAGATGAAAAAATAAGGCAACATTAAAAAAGGTGACTGAAACAAGAAGACCAAAAGAAATGACCAAAGTTAGGTGCATCGTGGTGACAAAGACCTTTTAAAATTTAGAGAGGACCAAAAAAAGGTGACCAAAACAAAAAGACCAAAATAAATGACCAAAAATGACCAATGTTAGGTGCATCGTGGTGACAAAGACCTTTTAAAATTTAGAGAAAACCAAAAAAAGGTGACCAAAACAAAAAGACCAAAATAAATGACCAAAAATGACCAATGTTAGGTGCATCGTGGTGACAAAGACCTTTTAAAATTTAGAGAGAACCAAAAAAAGGTGACCAACACAAAAAGACCAAAATAAATGACCAAAAATGACCAATGTTAGGTGCATCGTGGTGACAAAGACCTTTTAAAATTTAGAGAAATGAAAAGAAAAAAAAAATATAAGGGAACATAAAAACGAAATGGATATGAACATGCAGAGCATGGAACCATCCACGACCTATTAAAAAAAACTTTTTAACTACTTCCTACTTTAACACGTCCTTGACATGGTATACACCGACATGCCGAGAATCAACGTCGGCCAACTCTAACACTTGAGGAGATACGACGCTAACAACCCTACACTTGACAAACCGTGGAGCGAATTTCCCTCCACGAAACTCGTCCTGACCTGACCGAGCGAAATTCCTCCGCCAAACGATGTCGCCGGATCTATACAGAGGTTGAATTCTATTCCGATTAAAATTCCTAGCATTCCGCTGGAACCCTAAAACAAGTGCATCCGAAACTTTGGCATAGACTTCTTGGAGCGTCTCGAGACACGTTGCGCGTTCATCCCGACTGTGCACCAAGCCTGGGTCCACAGTCTGGATATTGTTACGCTCGCGTACTGAAACGACCTCGCGTCCATACATTAAGAAGTTGGGAGTATACGACGTAGCAAGGTTGACACATGAGTTAAGGTACAAGGCAACTTTTGAAAGCACCTTTGCCCAACTGCGGTTATTATTTTCCACGAGAATACTTAGAGTGGTAATCACACTCTGATTATATCTTTCAACGACGTTAGCCTGAGGAGAATAATACGGAGTAAATATCGGACCGGGGATATGGTAACCAGAAAGAAACGTAGAAAACTCGGAGCTACGAAAAACTGTTGCATTATCGCACAAAACATTCAAAGGAGTACCGTAGCGCAAAAAAACTTCGGACTCAAGAGCTCTGGCGATATTACCAGCGTTAACGACCTTAAGCGGGACAAGCCAAACGTATTTAGTGAACACGTCGACCATCGTCAAAATGTAACGGAAACCATAATAAGCGGGTGGCAAAGGACCTATCAAATCGATCGAAAGTAAATCTAACGGAGCGTTTACTGACCTAGGGTAAAGCCTAAGACCATGCGGAGTACAGTTTGCTATCTTATAAGCCTTGCAAGTCTGACATTCAGCTAAAATGGAAGTGATGGTACGATACATCGAAGGCCAATAATATAATTCCCTTGCTTTCGAATAGGTCTTCATGACACCTGGATGAACATTAGGAAATCCATTATGCAACTCAAGAACAGCTTCTCTAACCTTAACAGATGGTAAAACGATGCGCCAAGGATTACTTCTTAATGGATTATCAATGGACATTTTCCGAAGTAAAACACCGTCACGAATACAATAGGCGGGAAACATCTGAGGGGAATGTTGGACACCATTATAAATCCGTTCATACCATGGATCCGTAGTAGGACTACTGCCACGATTAAATGATATCAAACCGACTTGAGCACGCGAAAGAGCGTCCGGAACAACGTTTAAAACACCTTTTCTGTGGACGATTTTAAAATTAAATTGTGAAATAACCGTAGCCCAACGAGCTAAACGACCAGATGGATTATCGAGCGTAAGAAGCCACTTTAAAGCGATATGGTCCGTAATAATCGTGAAATTAACACCATCGAGGTAACCTCGGAAATGTTTAATTGAATCGAGAACCGCGAGGAGTTCTCTCTCGGTTGTACTATAATTCCTCTCGGCTTTGGAGAATAGACGCGAATAATAGGCGATAGGATGCTCTACACCCTCAATCTCCTGGAATAAAACAGATCCAAGTCCAGAGCTGGAAGCGTCTGTCTGAAGAACGAACGGGAGGCTGAAATCAGGACAAGACATAACCGGGGATTCCATGAGCGCCTTCTTCAGCGAGTTAAAAGCTGAATCTGCTTCGCTGTTCCAGTCAATAGGGTCTTTTCCTTTTCTCTTGCCGATAAGAGCCGTCAAAGGAGCTATTATCGACGAAAAGTTCTTAATGAAACGACGATAATAAGACGCCATGCCGATAAATCCTCTCAAAGCCTTCGCGTTAGTAGGTAAAGGAAATTCGTTTATAGCGTCAAGTTTCTTCGGGTCAGTTTGTAAACCTCTCTCGTTTACTATATATCCAAGGTATTTGAGCTCTGGTTTACAAAACTCACACTTTTTTAAACTGACGGTTAAACCAGCTTCCTTGAGCCTATCACGAACCTTACGAATGAGACGTAAATGACTCTCAAAATCCTTCGAAACCAATATAAGATCATCGACATACCCGAAAACAAAGTTATCAGAATCTGAGGTGAATTCGAAATTAACGATTAAATCCGTTAATCTTTGCATCTCCGACGCGGCGTTAGTTAACCCGAACGGCATACGTGTAAACTCGAATAACCCTCGTTGTGGAACTATGAAAGCAGTTTTCTCACAACTCGCTTTATCGGCCAAAGGTATCTGCCAAAAAGCACTACGAAAATCAAGCGAGGTCAAATATTTAGCGCCACGTAAGTTGTCCAAAATATCTTGAATACGAGGCAACGGATATGAATCACGAACGGTGACATTATTGAGTTTACGACTATCAACGCAGAATCTAACAGAGCCATCCTTTTTGGTAACCATGACCACTGGACTCGCCCAGGGTGACCTAGACGGACGAATAACACCGACCTCTAACATCTTATCAATCTCCTCGTTTAAAATCTTAAGTTTGACAGGTGAAAGAGGATAATATCTCTGACGGATCGGAGGTCCCTCAGTAACGATCTTATGGGACAACCAAGACGTACATCCAAGGCCGATTTTATCAGATGAAATTTCATCGAATTCGTTGATTACAACCTGTAGTTTAGCTTCTTGTACTGGGGTTAAAACCGAACGAGGATGTACATAACGAACCTCACTGATGTGGACATTGGCATGACCGCGAGATTCACTCGGCGGCATAAAAAAGGTACCGGAATGTTCTCCTTCAAATGCTTTCGCTAAAACAGCTGTGAGACCGAATGACTCCCAAAATTCAATACCTAAAATTAACTGAGTGGGTAGATTTCTGCTAACCAAAGCTGGATGTTGGACCCAAGCACCTCTAAAAAATATAGGCAGGTCAACACTACCAAGAATCTCAATCGGAGAACTGTTAACTGAATTTACGACAGGTCTATGATCAGGACTATAAGACAACTTGAGATTCTCAAGAACTGAAAAGTCAACCAAGGACACCTGAGCGCCGCTATCTAATAACGCCGACACCCTACACGAATTGATAACGATCTCGACAAAAAGACGATTGTCGAGCGTATTTGAAATGACAACAGGTGATACGTTAGATCTTACCGTATCACCCTCCACTAGTTTTTTTTAAGAGATGGGTTACATGTCGTACAGTCGCGGGTGACAACGCCAGGACGCTTGCAATTGAAACAAACAAGCCCCGGGAAATTCGGACAACCACGGTATTGGTGCCCGGATGAGTCGCACTTAAGACACAGCGGCGGAATCGTTCCCTGTGCAGAGGTAGATGCGGCACAAACGCTAGTCTGTGGCAAGAATGCCTCGAAGTTCGCGGCTATATGCAACAATGCATCCAGGTCCACGATCAGGTTTGTTGCCAAACAAGGGTGATACCTGGAGTGCATGCCATACTTCACGATGGTAAACAAATCGGTCTCTGAAATCGGTCTGCGAAGCTTCGCGTTGAGATCACGTGCAGCAATAATGAAATCCCTCGCGGACTGAGTGGGGGACTGTTGAAGGGTACGCAATTCGCGTTCGACCTTAAAGTCGTAATCTATCACGTCGAACGTTCGCAAGAAAGCGCCTTTTAAATGGTCAAAAGTAAGACCTGGATACTTCACGGACCTAAAATATTTCAACGCGCTACCCGATAGAAGTTCATGGAAACGCCGAACGACGTACTCGTAGGTTACCGCGCGTGCTTCGACCTCCTCGTCTATGCGCAGGAAAAATTCCCTAACGCAACCTTCGCCCGAAAAGACCACGTTCCACTTGGACAAAGACTCCTGCTTGAAACACGGACGCTGTGGTAACGCGGGAAGAGGTGTCGACGACTGTTCAAGCTCGGTGTCGAAAAACTGTTCCGGAAGCCTGACGGGTGGACTAGGTGGTGTATTCCGCTGTGGAGTCTCCATGTCCGTACAGGGTTCGTCGCCGCGCTCCATCGCTAACAGGAAAAAAATAACGAATGAAGACAGACGGAACCTAGAAACCTGTCTAGGGACAAACACAGAAAACAAACACAGAAATATACACACAGGGAAAGAAAAAAAAAACACTCACCTTGTACAGTTCTAACTACTAAACACAGGTGAATAAAACACGGGGTCCTCTTTTTTGGTGGGAAAGAAAAAAAAAAGGTATAGTTAAGATGATGAAAAAAAAATACAATTAAATTTCAAAATAAATGAACTACACTTACTTCGGGCGCCATTTGTAGCACGACTATTTAAAAAAGCTTTTAAATGATCGTACTACCGAACACACGGAGTATACCGGTGCTCAATACGTAGAATTTGTGGAATTAAAAATGCCGAACAACGTTTTAAAGACAAAGATTTATTTTAATTAAATCCTAAGTCGAAATACACAAATGAGAAATACACACACCGTAAAAGAGGAAAGCGAGCCGGTTATGTGTTCACAAATACAACTATCGATGACCAAATTACAAACCGAAAAAGAACATTATAAATGTTGTTCGATCAGGCGCGCGGGCCATTTTTGAATTTAGGGGGTTACTGGGTTGAATGAAGGGTGTGAGATGGTGACTAAAATACCAGTCAACAAATACTGGAATGCTACTCTAGAGACGTCGCTAAAGCAACACTACGAAATGTGACAATGGTATACTCACGGTTTCTGGGGTGACGTTTGTGTACAGAGACTATCGGTTAAAACAACTTATACAGATAATAAAAATTAAAAAGGAAAAATGCACGCGCGCCGGGTGTAGTCTGGTGCGGGCTGAGCGGTGGTGGTGCGGAGTCAACCTCTCCACGCCGTGGTGCCGGTTAGGGTAGGTGGAAGGACTGGAGTCTGGTTGGTGCGTAATAGCACTGGTGCCAAATGGGGTAGGCGGTAGGAACTGGAAAGAATGGACTAATAAATCTACGAGAACCAAACGAGGGGAACGGAATCTTGGGAAAACGAACACAGACGAAGCGTAACTTACCCGGGGAATAAACCGGTACTGCGGTGCCTTCGTGAGGCAATACAAGGCTCAAAGTTGGCCAAAAAAAGGTTGAAGACTGAGGCGTCTTACAGGCGATACACTAGAGAGCCTTCACTGATCAAAACTTTTCTTCAAAAAAAATAATCTTTATGTGACTATCAACATGTCAGCTCCGAATTCATAATGACCGAGAACAAGCGAGCGGAGAACGTCAGGAAAAATTCGAAAGTTTTTGAACTTAAAAATTTAAAAACATATATGACAAGCGACCAAAGAATAACATCACGTACCGGAACAAGGAGGTAACAATACGACGGTGCAAAAAAGGTTTAACTTTGCAGCGGTAATGCTGCAGTAGGTACTTAACTAAATCGTTCCGGTGTTCTTGAGCAACTGGCTGATACGGATTCCGAGATAGTTCCTTGGAGTCCCGACTTGCACTCTCTTCGTTAAAAGCTTGCATTGGAATACAGTCCTCTTCAATTACTTTTTTTAATTTCATACCTTTGTGCTGTAACATTAACAAATATTTGTTTAAGATCCTTGTATAAAATTGGCTATCCACTACTGAACTTAAGTTTTCTACGTAAGGATCACCTTGAATAATTTTATGCGAATTAAATACTCATCGTAATACTTACTGTATTCATATTTATGTATACTTTTTCAAAAACAGAGAACAACAATGTAAAATTCCTGTGACATTTGTCACATAAAAAGTTCTTCTTCTTCTCTTTTAATGGCAGCCACGGGGCTTGTGCCACATAAAAAGTTAGTCGATGTGTGTCATTTAAGTATGACATGTCATCCATCGTTAATCAATATCACACGAAAAGAGGTTCATCATAAGAATATCATTTTAGTTGTAAATCTTAAAAAAACAAGAAACATCTTTGAAAATAATGGTAAGCTCCGGTAGCGCTTAATTTCCTCATTACCGTCAACTTTAGCCAACCTACGGGCTTGGGACGATCATAATTATTTGTCTTCTGTCTGTCTTCAATTTTAAGACTCTAGAGGGCGACTGAGTGCATGGCTGCGTGCACAGCCTTAATTAATTTGCAAATGAAGGTCAGTAGTGTACTCGTTATTAATGTTGAGAAACTTCTCTGTTCCTCTTTCACTACATACTTAAGTTTAAAACATCTCCCTTTACGTACTTAGAGTAAGCATTCTACGCCTATTTTGCCAAGATACTGAGGACTATGAGGATTTCTGTAATCGGTACTCGGTTTTAAATCGCAGTCTGGTAGGGTTGTTCCTAAATATGAAACTTCGAAAGCTAGGTATATCCTTTACACTCAACAGTTATAACGCAATCGAAAGAAAGGGAAAGTGCTATTGTAGCGTTAAACTTCGATTTTAGCAGTAAGGCCGACTTTTCCGCCAGACTTTCATTAAATTGCCGTTGAAGTAATAATTATACTCTTATACTTAAATGAACCACTCTTGAAATAATGGTTTTAAAAGCCTTAATTACCGTATTAAGTGATCACTTGGTTTATGTTGCTCGGCAGGCGGTGAAGGTTTGTTAGCGTAATACCTCTTTAGAGGATCTAAAAATCTGTCACGACTCGCCTTGGTCTATGGTCGATTGATGAATGAGTTATGACGTTAACTGTTCATCTGCTAAAAATGATTCGGCGTTTTTTTATTAATTGCTGTATAAAAACGGTTTAGTAGTATGATTCTTGTTTTGATAACTTTAGGAGGTGCGTTGGACACCTCTATGTGTGCGATTTTTACAGTGACGTAGGTTTAATGTGCTTAGTTTGTGGAGACTTAGTCAATCTTAACATTCAGTGTTTACTTAACTGTGTCTCATGTAATTTGAGTTTTAAACTGTTAATATAAACACAGGACATAAGAAATAGTAGTTATTCATCAAATAACTTTCAAGATTAGTTGAGAAATTAGGTACAATTTCAGGCGCAGTAAGTGTTTTTTACTTGTATTTTTACTTCCTAGGTACATTAACACAATAATAACTTTATCTGTGCAAGAAATAAACGTAACATTTCCAATAAATTATCTTTCAATTGCTTTTCACTGAGTAGAGGTGCCTATTAATTGAATTGTTGTGACAGAAGACAAACTTCAATTAATTCCTTATTAAAAATGGTGCATCTGTTATAAAAAATATTGTATATTCAACCCTATTTATAATTGTACAGAGTTTAATATCCTTCAGGTATTGCAATGAAGATGTAGCCTTTTTGACGATGTCAAAATTCCGTTGGTGTCAAGGTTAAAGTTTAATGAACTTTTGAGCTATGAATGGAACCCACATGTCCGTCATTGAGTGTATCGGTTATAAGGGCATAACCACACTAGGAAATATTGATGCTTAAATTAAATTATGAGGAAGCCTAAAATAAAAAAAAATAAAAAATAAACTTGTAGTTAGGTTCAGTTTGACTTACTCTATTACCCCTTAACTCAAAAGTCATTTATCGTGGGTCACCATGTATAATAGTTAAACGTGATTAAAATATTGACAACTGGCATTTTAGAAATATTGCAGGATCGTTGTCATAATGACATACAGATCAAGTTAAGACGTCATTATTATAAATGAGCAAATTTAAAGAAAATAAGATTCCACCAGCAATTTCTACGGAAACTCGTCACATGATTGTGACTTTGCACCAAGAAGGGCTAAGTTTGCGAGCAATAGCAAGACAGTTGTTAATATCGGTGGGTTGGTTTCTATATTTATTATGACGAGTTTCTGCCCGCGACTTTGTCCGCATAGAATTAGTAATTTTGCCATCGACCGTGAACAGGAACAGTGATTTATGCTTATGTCAATCTATGTGGTCACGGCTTCAAGCTGTCATAGATAACGAAGGTGCATATATACACGATATTAGGCGAGTGTAATGTCGGTTTCGAGCATATCGCCTTAAAAAATAGGAGAAGGTTCTCAATTCCGCTGTAAGTTTTTCACTCAGGGGAAAGATTTGTTTTTTTAGAGGAGATTTTTTGTTGACTTTCAAATTGGTTTAGTTTTTTTTTAAATCCTGTTGTGATGATGGAATCCATGGGGAATTCGAATTCATGTGGAAACGACATCCCTGTCTTTGCACCATTACTCCCCAAATGTTTTTTAGATCTAAATGTTTGCTTTTTCTTGTTGCGGTTTAACATATAAAAAGGTGGTCGTTAACAGCCCGACGCAAAAAATCTGACAAAGTCGTGCAAACGCATTGCTGGATTTCTTTCATGCTGCTTCTTCTCAACTATCTGCGGAATATACACTACTTAAACCTGTATTTTATAATTTATTGACCGATTAAAACATTATGTAATGTATTTTACATTTTAATTTTATTAAATTTTACGCTACTTGTGAGGCAGTCAAGGTCTTTAATTGTTATGCAAATATGGAACCCTGTCGCATAACGTTAATCATTAATTTTGGCGTAATTTCTTTCATGTGGTTTGACGCTGTCATTATGACAGGGTTCTACAGTGGCATAACAATTAAAGTCCTTCACTGTAATGCTTCAATCAGCCATAGTTATGCAGAAAGAGACTAAAAGAACTAGAATATTTAATAATTTTTAAATTTAATATCTAGTAACACTAGAATAAATATTTTTAAAAGTTTGACTATTTATTGCCACGATTAGTCTTTCGACTTACACGCTGACTAATCAACTCTTTTCAAGATGGTGGGTTTTGACGTGTTATTTATATTCAGACATTTGCAACAGTTATCACATTGTCATGGATGCCAAATTTTTATTCTATATCACCAATAGTGGCTGTTGTTTAAATGTAACCATAGCAACTAGACATGCAATTTGACTTTGGGTGAATTCACTCTGTGGTCTGATTGGTAGACTTGGGTCTCAGGTTAGCCAATCGTTAATGTTGCATGTCATTTTGTTCTTCTATTATACGAAGACGTGTGAATTTCCTTATCTCGATATACGAGTACACCCGACTGAACCCGATTTGTATTACACGGCTAAAATACGAACAGTGGCCAGTGGCATAACAATTAACGTCCGTGACTGTACTAGCCCTACTGTCCTAAGTTGCTACGCTCTTGCAGGGTGTCACATGTATACCTTCCATGTAATTTCATCTATATACTTGTAATGTGACATGCAATATACGAATTTGAAAGTGAACTTGTAGGATATAGATTAGTATTGTGTTGCAGTGTCACAAGCTGAAGCGGGCGCTGAGCTGCGCGCGCGCGGGTTGCGCGTGGTGGGCTGGCACCACTCGCACCCGCGGTTCGCGCCCGCGCCCTCCGCCGTGGACCTGCGCTCGCAGCTGGCGCTGCAGCAGGCGCTCGCGCCCTGCGTCGCGCTCATCACCAGCCAGCACTGGCCCGCCGGCCGCGCCGCCTCGCAGTACAGGTCACTACACCGCCCTGCGGCACTACCATATACACTCGCACCCGCTATACAAATGTATTCCACAAACGAACATAAATGCAAAACACACAGGCAAATGCCAAACGTACTAAGGGCAAATGAATGGAGTTAGTTGAAGGATGATGTCGGTCGGCAGGTGCTTCCGCGTGGAGCAGACGGCGGGCGGCGCGGCGGGGTTCGCGCTGCGCGTGCGCGTGGCGGCGGACGTGGCGGCGCGCGCGGCGCCGGCGCTGCTGCGCGAGCTGCGCGCGCTGTGGCCCGCGCGCCTGCACCTCGACGTCTGCCCCGCGGCTAACATCACCTACCTCGAGAAGGTGAGGCGACCGCCATCTTTTTTCATTAGTGTTAGGCAGAAGGCACACGAGCACTCAAGCCACCAGAAAAGTAGACTGTTTGCAAAAGTGGACCGATCGGGAAAGTAGACCGATGGTTCCAGAGGGCTTTAAAGCGCTAATTTTTGTTAGAGTCAACCCCCTACAGCCAATACTACAAATACTAAAAATCAGAAAAAAGCTTAAATGAAAGAACATATAGCGAATTATAAAGGAAAACTATCACGACAGACATCTTTGGTTTTTGAGATATAGGCGATTAAAGTGTTTATTTGTTTAGTACTTAACGGCTTCGGAACCCTACTCTGAGCTCTTACCGAGCGGTTTTTAATAGCATGTCTAACTTTTTAGTCCTAACCGTTATTTGTTTGTGTCCAGTGCGTGTCGAGCGTGTCGCACCACCTGCGCTCGGCGGGGTACGCGGCCGACGACCCCGTCGTGGTGCAGCTGCTGCAGGGCATCCGGGACATGCTCCGGTAGCTGCTGCCCCACCAGGGGGGAGGGGGCGCACATGGATATGGGCTGCCTTCCATTATTAACTGCTACCTTTGGGCCGACAAACAAACTACTAAAATAGATTAATTGACAAGCTACTTGTGACTTCTTTATTTCGTGTTAAAATTAATTTAAATTTAATTTGAGTTAGTTATGTTGCAATAATAATCAGTATTAATTTTCGTACTTGTGAGACCCGATGTGCAAGAGAAGGTAATGACGATAAGTTAGTTTAAAGTGTTTAAACTATATTTTAATTTGTATAAAGTTAATTTTAATTTGTTTCATAATTGAAAATAGCGTTTTAAAGCAGCTGATAGATCAAATTCTCATACAAAAATTTATCTGTGTAGAGTGACGTCAAAATGACGTTGCCATATAACGGAAATAAAAAACTTCTTTATTCTTATGTTGGCATGATATTACTGTAATGTTTCCAACACTACATCATTTTTGATACAATATTAGTATATTATGAAATGAATGCCATGTAATTTTGCCAGGAAATCAAACACCAATGCCCTTTCATAAACATTTAACAATGTTAACTATCACTAACATTAGCCCAGTTACCCTGCCTACGAAGCTAGTGGTCCCGGGTTTAAATCCCGGTAAGAGGAGATAATGTGTATGTGATAAGCGCGAGTATTTGTTACAGAGTCTTGGATGTTTTCTAATTTAAGTATATTCTTCACTATATAAGTTTGTTTATCGTTGTCTAGTAGCCTAAAGCTTAGTTTGGGGCTAGTTAAATTTATGTGAGATTGCCCCCTGTTATTTAGTCTATTGTTTATTTCTTAATGCGTTTAAAAGTCGTTGGCTGGTTTAAATTACATATTTAGGGTCGTATTGTAATGAACGAATCTATCAGTTGCCAATAGACTCACCGTTTATGGTAGTTTTTGTCGCGGTGGATAAAGCATCCATCACTCGCGCTTACATACTGGTCCGCGAAGGTGACACACGTTTTATCCACTTGTATAGAAATAGGGCCAAATAGAATCTTGTCAAGCTTTACATCTAAATACCCTGCTCTCGTATTAATTACTACTTACTACCCAGCGTACTTAGTCTCGTTGTGCTTGTTTTTAATAGAAGGAGATGGCTCTACTGATTTCTGATGAGAGCAAATGACGTAGAAAGTCATTTATTATTGTGGCAACATAAAGTATTCATTTTAACGGCATCGTCACATAAATGTTAGTAAATAACTTTGGGCAGGTCATGTGCAGGCCTTTGCCCAGCGTGGGATACAGACGAGCTCGTAAAAAAAATAACTCGTAATTAATATTTAATTGTACGTTTAGGCAGTATTGTTTGGTGTAAGAAATGTGTAAGTAAAATTATTTATCTTTAGTAAAACTACGGTGCATATAATAGATTGAGTAGATAGAACGTAATTATTTAATTGAGATTGATATAATATATGTATAATTATAGACCATACTTTCTGTTTATTGCGCAACACAATAAAACATCAAAATTAGCGTTTTTTTAATTCCAACGGGTACCTTTTCAACGCCTTTGACGGATATATTCGCACCACTGGTTGGACTTCGCTTTGGTTTTAAGCTGACATTGGCGTGTGAGTGACGTCTTTTGTATTTGATATAGCGTTGATAAGGTTAAAGAGCTTAACCTTCCTACATTAGTCGCTAACAAGCCCTGGACGCCGCGATACTTTAGATACGTATGGAAATATCTCCATCTAATTCCAACGTAATGCTGCGTCCCTCATGTTAGGAACTAATTCAAGATAGTGTAATAAGCTCTTTAGGGATACGAGATAATTATTGCCAGTCTGCCCACATGTCACCACTTCCAATGGGCTCCTTGCAGAATTTACTGATTTAACTGTTTGACCGTAAGGACAGTTTAGAGCTGACCCTTGGAGGTACTGAACTCTTGGTGATAGGGTGCTGAATACCCTCATCTGAATGATTGCCAACTTAGAACAGCTTGACGAACTGGTTTCCTTCGAGGAGGCTTGATTTGGCTTGGCTTGAGAATTATTGGGCATTGTTCCCAATAGGCGCCACCAGCAACTAATAGTCATAGTCCTCCGGGTCGGCAACGCATTTGAGGTCTTAGGACTTGAGAATTCAAATATCTATGGGTCTCAGATTCCACTTACCATCAGGTGGTCTGAGTGCTCGTGTGCCTTCTCATTAACATAACCACCACCATCCACCATCCACCATCTTATCCATTAACCACCCGCCAAGCACCAGTGTTCGCATTGTTGTGTTCCGGTGTGGGGATAAGACAACCGGTGAAATTACTAGCATAGAGGCATTCCATCTTAGTCCTCAGGGTTGGCAACGCATTTTAGGTCTTGGGATTATAGTCTTGAGAATTCAAATGTCTATGGGTCTCAGATTCCACTTACCATCAGGTGGCCTGAGTGCTCGTGTGCCTACTCCTTAACATAAAAAAAAAAAAGTTTATTTTGAGTATTTAAACATCACGGTGTTACGGACCGGACGTAGTTTATCACCATTACCCATTAGAGATCCCCGTAGATTTTTCCATGACTCTTTAAGACAGTTGGGTCAACCACGATATTTCAGCAATATTTAGGATGTTTTCGATCGAATCAAATTCCTGTATATTCCCATCTCGTCGAATGCACTGATAGTTGAGTTGACTTTTCCTTTCATTTTACCGGTTTTAATTTGGATTGGAATTGGGAGTAGAGTTAGAATTCGTTTGAAGAAGTCTTGAACGATCTGATTTATTACGTCACACCAATGCTAGATAACCAGCACTAGGCGCTCAGAAATAAAAGTCGGGACCATATGGCACGTTTCCAGTTTATTTTTTAAATGTTACATGTCCTAGATAAAAAAATAATACAGTCCAATTATAGCAATGAAATTCTTTAGCTACCTACAGCCTGCAGCGGGCCTGCGTGGAGACATTCCACAATTAATACTTATACCAACAATGAATCAATTATTATCTGCACATTCCTATACACTATACCTTGGAAAACAATTTTTACAATTTTAACAAGTAATTTTAACTCCCCGGGTCTGGGACCACGTACTAGTCACGTTAGTGTACTGAAAGTGCCCTATAGTTATATAAATTTAAAAACGATATAGTTGATCTATATTTACATTTCCAGCGCGGCCGCTGCAGACATCTGCCCCTTATTCTTATGCCAATAGAGTACCATTGGGAACGAAGGATCAACGGCATGTTTTAGTTGGTATCTCGCTTGTGGCTTCATCTCGACTGGCATAAGAATTGCGAGCCTGGCTGGCAACACGTGCTCAGACACGATTAGAGCCAATTTATAAGTTACCAGTTAAAATCACTAGTGGTTTAGTCAAATTGATATATACAAGTCACAGTGCTCGTGTGAGAGAATGTCGGTTGCTACTGAAGTCTTTTGGTACACATGACAAGTATTTCGATAATAGAAAACCTAAATATGCAGTGTTGCCAATTTCGGTTGCTAATAGTTTTATGGCCCTAAAACGGATACTAGTCGTTTTGTCTCGTAATAATAACGGTGTAAATAACCTAGAAAGAATTGCATCCTTTTTGTTAGTTGATTTATAAACTGGGCCGTTTTCGGTACTCATAGTACTTGAGGTTGACATCACCGTAATCACTTCTGGATATTCCAGCTGCTTTCGGTATTTGTGTTACAAGCAAAAGCAGCAAATAACATGTTTTTTTAGGCAAATGGCGATGGTCTGTTAGTATAAATATAAATGATAGGAGTGCTTAGTTGCCTATGGACATTTTGATTACATGTAAGGTAACCGTTATAATTATGTTAAAAAATACACCCATTGATGTAAGATTTACAAGATTCAGAAATAATACTATTCCTGAATCAAGCTCATATAATGAAGACGGGATAAACAGCAGTCTTAGTTTAAACACAGACTAAAAAATGAAATAGTTTGCGTAACCTAATCTCAGTTAGTATTGGACATTATTACGGATGAGAATATCTGGTCAAGTTTATATACATATCCACTCTTTTTATATTTATGGGTATATTCTTTAACAGTGTTAGTTACAGAATTGCGATATTTTTGGCGAATCGCAGCGGTTACTTTCCTTAAATAGTTACCGTGAGTCAAGAGCACTAGGAAGTAGCAACATAAAGCTTGCTCAAGCAGTGTTGGTTTTGTAACATATTAACAATTGGAAGTAATATTCAACATATTTATCGCAAACCAACCCTGCAAGGAACCTAGCTTGATGCAAACATTTGAGCGAAGACACGAAAAAAACACTTGGCAGTGACAAAGTCTTATGAAGTCTACGATTGTCAGTGGCAACTTAGTATTAGGAGAGCTCGTTTGAAAATCTATATTTTCTTCAGTCAAATCGGGAAGTTCCATTGTGTCTGAGACGTCCCCGGAACGGGCAATAAATTAAATTAAAAAATGATTCGTTCGATATTAAATAATTAAAAAATAAAGTTAGAATCCAAGTTGCGTTACGTCTATATTTACAAGTGTTAACTTACGACTAATAGAAGCATCAACTATGAAAAATTTATTAACATTGAAGGCACATGTTTCCGCGCCCGGCTCTCGCGCTGGCTCGCGCCGGGCGCTGGCTTACGCTATATATTACATGGTACACGTAGGCGAACCGATAAGTACTCAGGAGGCAGGACTAGTTCGTCAACCGAGGACTGGTCGTGGCTGCGACAGCTGACTGCTACAATTTGATAAATCTTTTAACCGTGTGTGTTTCCGAGTTCTAGGTTAAAAAATCCATCAAATTGTGTCACAAGTTATTCTGCCGTTATACCAAAGAAGGCGGCTAATAATAATAATTGTATAAGCATTTTAAATCTAAAATATTCACCAATAGAGTATAGAATGCTTCGTCTACTAGTTTGCAGTTAGCTTTTTTTGGTATTACGGCAATATTGTGTAAATAATTTTATAAAACTGGGCAAGTTGAGAGTCCAATGAATAATGCCTAGAGTTTACATGTTTTATATTTGTTATTATTAAGGCAGATGGATCTTGCTGCATTGTATAAGATATAAACTAAATCAGGAATTATTCATTGAATTGATAAAAAACATGATACTGGTTTTACACAGGTGTTTGGAATCATCGCTAAGTTGGGAACATAGGTCGTGCGACCAGTCTGAAATAACCTCTTATTCTATTTCGCTAAGTAAGTTCTATTCACAGCTGCAGAACGGAAATATTATCAGTTTCATTGTTCCTTTAAATAGCATACTTCATAGAAAACATATAATCAAATAATCGCGGTGGAAGAATTTATTGGACAAATTGTTTGTCAAAGGTGATACTGATTTCACGTCACGTAAAAAAAATCGATTCAACAAGTCGATATTTGAAATTAAATCAGTGAACATTTTATAGTTTTAGTTCCTGAAGAACAAATTAATTCCAACCAAAATCAGTTCCGCCCCCGTCAAACACGTAATAGAATCTCAAAATTCCGAAAGCCGATTCAACGAAGTAATAGTAACTTTAAACAGAACACGTCATAACTATAGCTAATATTAATTTATAGATATACAAACTAAGCAGTCATTCAGATAACACTAGGCACAGCTCGCGGCGACTTGGATAAGTCCTTAACTTTTAGTATATTTTTCTCGTGATAGCGTATCCGTATAGCATGTCGTACGGAGCTGTGTGTTAAGAATTATAATAAAAAATCCGTGGCTTACCGAGCGGCCTAAAATATCGTACAGTAGTAAGCGTACTCACTTAGCTCAATGTAAAAAAATAATTAAACCTACTCGTCTCCCGGGCGACGTCACACTGTGGGACGAAAATCGGCTCTAGAAGACATAGAAATCGAAGTTCTCATTTTTATAATTTTTTGATTGGGATTGGTTTCATTTGCAATTATAATGCTAAAATATTATTTTGGTTGGATTGCGTTTAAAAACTGATGAGTTATAATTTTTTTCCTTAAAATTTGTATGGGACGGCATGAAAAAGTCCAAATATCTCTGAAACCGCAAGAGAAACCGTTATATCCTCGCAGATGGTAATAAAAATAATTATTTGTGATTTTTTGGCGTAGTGCATATTTCAGTCATTGCTGCGGTTTTTTTTTAAAAAATCGATGTTATTTTGTCTTTTTTTTAAGTCCGTGGCGTATTTTTTTTTCTACTTATGTGGTAGCGGAATGCAAATACTCTTCTTACATATATAAATATTTATAATAAAAAGTAAAATAAAAAAAATCGTGATAAAGAAATAAAAGTAAAAATTGTAAAAAAAATAACTAACCATAATGTAACTAAAATAAACACGATACATAATATTTTTTATTAGGTTGATATATCGAACGAATGATCTATATCGGACTCATTTTGATATAGATCACACGGATCTGAAATCTCTTGTTCCAGTTCGACTTCCTGAACCGAAAATAATGACCTAGTTTCGGCAAAAAATTCCTGCCTTTTCTTCTTATCCAGACTAGGTCTTATTGCCGTAATATGAGGATCGGAGGATAATAGAAGCATATTCAGTATATCCTCGTTACAAGCTTGCCTACTCCTTTTCCTAGAATTATGCTCCCTGAACCTCCTAAAATCTTTATTTCGAGCTTCGGAAGCCTCTTCCGAGAGACTTCCAATAGGAACAATGGCGTTGCTGGCGATAATGTCTGCTCCATGAATCAATAGCTTATGCACAGTTGACGGCATATAATACCAATCATACATTGCTATAAACTTTTGAGCAGTCTTAAAGGCATATTCCTTAAATTTCATAACATCAATTTCTTCTCCAGATGTTATTGCTTGCAGTATTACTGCAAATCTGCGAACAAGTTCTTCATCCAATCCAGTTATTGCTGCAGTTTTTTCAGGAAACTCGAAGAACCTTCTTGCTGTATTGCCATCGTTTGTGGTACCCGATCCCTGCTTTACATTATCGATCAAAAGGTTGAGCTCTTCCTTGAATCGGTCTTGAACAACTTTTTTCGTCTCGTTCATTATTTTATTGAGTTCCTCGCCTTTTGCAGCCCATTTTTTAAACCTCAGTCTGTAAGAAATGTGTAAAAGGCACTCCATTGAATTTATACGAGCATGTAGTGAAGATAACCCGAATTCATATAATTCTGTCGAAATCTGCTTCACTACAACTGAATCTAACTTATTCATTTCGGTAGGCTTAGCCAAACACAAGTAACACGTAGCATTTGACTTAGCTTTCGATAGATAAGTACAAATTTTACCATCTATCATGGTCATCTTCAAAAGGTGTTTTATATTAGCTGTATTGTATTCCGTAGGAAGTAGACCCTTAATTTCTTCTTCGAACTTTGATTTTAACTCCAAAACTACGGCTTTACTTTCCTTAACAAAACGGAACATCAATGGGCGACAATAAGACGGTGAGCAGGGTTTTGGATTCGTCCATAAAATTTCCTCACCACAAACCAATTTGAGTGGTGCTAATGATGCCATGAATATGCTCGAGTCATCGTTTTCACCATCCATTTTTTGTTTATATTTGCTCTGGCTGGATGCACCATCAAAACCCCATTTCGATATCAGCGTCAACTCTTTCTCTTCAATATTAGATGGTAATTCTTTTAGAATCCTCTGCGTAGTCAAATCCAGTAAAGCTTGAAGTTTAATTTCAGCTGATGAATCCGTTATGGTTATAGCGGATTTCGGAGGGTAGCTTTGTAATTTCGCTGACTGAATCTTGTAGTATGATGGATAAAGATCTTCGGCTCCTTCTTGAATCGCTGACTCTCTTAAGGTCATGTATTGCCATTTAGTCAGCTTTAATGCCACGTAAAGACCGAGTGCCTTATCTGGTGAATACGTAACTGAAGTTTTTGATTTCTTGATCATTTTTTGTATATTTACTGCTGCTTCAGTATTTTTGAGCATGTACTCAATTACGGATGCTATATCTTCACGCCCATCTTCTTTCAAGAGTTTTACCGCTGCATATGTTAATTCAGTTG
The DNA here is from genome assembly GCA_949316455.1 of Acleris holmiana. NCBI lineage: Eukaryota > Metazoa > Arthropoda > Insecta > Lepidoptera > Tortricidae > Acleris > Acleris holmiana. The sequence goes on from OX438770.1 coordinate 17,590,032, forward strand.
AGTCTTCGCCTGTATAACTGTCGAATCTTCTCTTTTTTTGCTTGATTGATAGTTCTTCAAATGGTTTTCTGGATCGCATGGTCATTGTTCCAGTTGAAGTAGATGGTATCGAACATTCTAGTAAAGTAAAATCAGTCGTAGTTGACGATTCCAAAGGCTCAGAACACGAAGAATCTTGAAGTAGTCCAGGGCTGAGTAGATTAGTTTGTAGACAGCTGGGCCAATCAACATTAGCTTGAAGCCAACTTTCGTAGTATTTTCTGAAGTCTTTCGTATTCCGGTTACTTTTTTGCCATCTCGTAACTGCAGATCGAGTAAACTTTGTACAGAATTCTCTAAGTATTTCTATTTCGTCTTCAGATAAACTGGAACCCAAACGTTGCACCACTGCTTCGAACAATACTTCATGATTAAATGCCGGCTTCTTGCTTTGTAAAACAACAAATAGGTCCAAGTTGGTAGAAAAATTTGTCATTTTTAGGTTTTAGCAGGAGTACAGATGTTCACAGTTATATAGAATAATTGCGATTATCGCTCTCGGAAAAATGTCTGGTCTATTTATTGATGTGAGCTAATGATGATTCCTTTACCACTTACTTCGTTAAGTAATCACCTACTTATTTATCAATCACTTATCAGAATTAATTACTGGATCTCATTAAAACTTATTACTAATTACTCAAGAAATCATCACAAACTATTTACAACCAAAATAAATTAAGTATAATCCCATTACTGAATATAGTTCATTAAACATGCACAATAATCTCCTCATTACCGGAAAAAATATTTAATTGTATATATTTTAAGCGATCATAATTAATCAAAAAAATGTTTGATTTATAATTTGAGTATAAAATATACAAAATATAAATATTCAAGTCTTTTATTGATAAAATAATCCGCCAGGACTCACTAAAAATTAACATCGATTTTTAAAAAAATAACCGCAGCAATGACTGAAATATGCACTACGCCAAAAAATCACAAATAATTATTTTTATTACCATCTGCGAGGATATAACGGTTTCTCTTGCGGTTTCCGAGATATTTGGACTTTTTCATGCCGTCCCATACAAATTTTAAGGAAAGAAATTATAACTCATCAGTTTTCAAACGCAATCCAACCAAAATAATATTTTAGCATTATAACTGCAAATGAAACCAATCCCAATCAAAAAATTATAAAAATGAGAACTTCGATTTCTATGTCCTCTAGAGCCGATTTTCGTCCCACAGTGCGTCACTCGGCGCAAATACATTAGTTACTTGATTTTTGTGATCATCAAACGACTATCCAGTTCTCAGGAACCGTGCGTCTTGTACTTAACATGAATAAATAAATTTAAAATAATACCAGCGTCTCGAGCTAGTCGGCATAACTATTCGATGGCTATAGTTTATAAGTCCTTGTATACATAATACGTTTGTATCGGCAAAATAAAAGATATACTTTGTAAACATGCGATTCGCAATAAATAACAACTTTTAAAACAAAAATAGCGGAGCTACACAATTTGTGGGAAGTATCGATACGGGAAATACCACACCGCGTTCAATACTGGCGTCATATAAAAGATTAATTTTCACACCATATACTATTGGCATATTGATGCCAAAAACATAATTCTCCGTCTCTTCAGTCGTGACTCAGAGGAAGTGCTATAAGACTTCGAATTTTAATATTAGGAGCAGGGCCCTACCTAGGGCCCTGTAGGGATATAACACAGTAGTGCAAGTGCGTGTGCGCAACGACCAAGGACTTTAAATATTGGGTGTCTCTATACCTGTCGCAGAAAGCCATTGACAAAATTCGACGAATAACAGATTATAAAAGTTTAACAATTAAACTCCTAAAGTTTATTTCACCAGAGTAATTGTCCTCGCGTGTGATATCCATGGACACATTTCTCTAAAAATAGGTTCATGATGATTGTCTAAAACTCAACATTGGCGTAATACACCTTGTTAAAACAAAGAGTTTAAGTAAGAAAAATAACCAATAATTAAAGTCCCTGATAGTAAATGTTGTGTAAGATAATATCGGCCAATATTTTGTCAGCGTAGTATCTCCCCGTGACCGCTGTCATAGGCCAGGGTGGTGTGGTGGCGTTACTCGATGGGCTTGACGCGCGCCATGACCTTCCCGTCGAACATGGGCAGCGTGTCGGCGTCGTTGCTCACCTCCTCCTGGATCACCGTGTTGTCTAGGTCCGCGCACTCCGTTTTGAAGAAATATCTATTAACCCAGAAATGATAGTAGGTTACTTGTTGTGTAGAATTCAAAGCGTGGAGGTTCATTAAAAGCATTTCAATTCATTAATCATTCACTTTTTTCAACGCAACTGTAAATGGACCTAGAAATGTTTGGGTATATTTGTCAATTGTCGTGACTTTAATTAAATATTGATTTTGTAAAATCGCCGCATATATTGATTTCAAAGTTATTCATATGCGTTTTATTTAAAAATCGAACTAAGTATAATCGTATATATTGCTTTCGTGGGTTACAGTTGCTTTTCAAACGATTTACTGTCATTAGGTACAAATGGAAAATCGTCCACTTGAAATTACCATTCTGAAGTTGGACCAAAAGTAAGTAAGTATCCAAAGTGAATTTAGTCAAAATAGTACTGAAAAATATTTATAACGAAATTAATTTTCGACGTATTTTAATTAAGCCCAAATATAATTTTCTACATTATAAATTATGACCAAAAAATAAATAAGCACAAAGTGAATGTAGTCCGATATACCCTTAATAGGGCAGTGGCCATATATTTACCACATTACAATAAGCTGAAATTAAACTTTACTACCTACGTTTTATGATGCAATTTCAATTGTATTTTACTCAAATATAACATCATCTATTACTCTTTAAAGACTTACGATTCCATCACTGTATTTAATTTTGGTCTAGATTTTTTACTTCTACGGGGCTCTATTAAGGGTTAAGACCAAAATATAAATTGTCCCGATATAATTCCGCCGAAAGTGAATATAGTACAAAATGAGTTACTAAGTAACTTAATTAGCGAAAAAGTGACGAGGCGATCCGAAGTTCGAATTACGGATTTCAAAGTAGATCCGTTGTATATTAGGACTAAAGGTGCAAAAAGTTATCTTTGGTGCCGATGAAATAACATAAAATATTTATTTTTATTTTTAAGTGCAAATATAGCATATTTATATACATGTTTTGATACTAAAAGTCATAAATATATACTGGATATAAAACTTACTTTTTGAAAATAGTCTCTGCTTTTTAATAGTTCCATGACTGGCATTATATCGTTTTTGCAGTCTATCTATATAAATCTACATATTTACAATTGGTTATATTTTGACTGTACGTAAATACAAAGGGAAACATTTATATTTGGATAAAAAAACGATGTAAATATTTTAGATGGGACATATTTATAATTGGTAATATTTCTGACTGCACGTAAATATAAATGGATAATTTAAATTCGGACGATTATACAATGTACATATTTCAGATTGGACATATTTACAATTGGTCATATTTCTGAGTGTACGTAAATATTTTAGATTGGACATAAATATTTATAATTTGTCATATTTCTGAGTGTACGTAAATACAAATGGACATATATTTTTCGACCGATATCATATTTGCAAATGGGACATGATTCTGTTTTCAGCATTATTCTGGCTAGACAATTTTCATTGTCGACGTAATTCAAATAGTATTTTTTCTAAATTGTCGTATAATTGAAAGTGGAGGATTTTCCATTAGTTTGTAATGGTAATGGCAGTAAATGTTAGAATGTAGTCGCGCCGGTAGTCTGGCGGAGGTGGTACCGGTAGTTGCCCTTGCGCGGCAGGAAGTCCTTGAAGAGGCGCAGCGTGAGCGGCGCGGCGGGCACCTTGAACCGGTAGGGCACGGCCTCGTCCAGGAACGACACCACCACCACCGTGTGCGCCGCGCCGCCCTTGCCGCCGCCGCCGCCGCCGCCGCCGCCGCTGCCTCTGTTACACCAACAAACACATCTATTACTACGAGGGTTACACTCTAACTTTTTAGAACTGGCCACTTGTAAACAAAATAATTTAAAAATAAGTTTAAATTTTGAAAATGGAACTCTGCCAATATTATTGAGTATGAATTTTATTAATTTGTCATTTGTTTTACGATTTGGCGGCAAATTGAAAATTGTCTGTGTCACGTAAGCATGAATTTAACGCGAGAAAATTTTCGTGCAATGATTTTTTATGACTTTCGTTATCATTTAAGTCAACAAGAAAGTTATGATAGACTACGATTGGCCTTTCTCGATGAAGCCCCATCACATGCCACTGTTAACACTGGTTTAATGAGTGTAAACGTAGTCGCACTAATCTTACCGATGATCTGCGTGAGAGACGGCCTTCTACGGCGACGACTGAAGATAACATCAGTGTTGTGCGACGTATGATAGAGACTAATAAAAGAGTGACCTACCAGCAGATTCGGACAAGCTTAGGCATCGGTATGAGTCCTACATGAAAATTTAACGGTCAGGAAGCTTTGTGCCTGGTGGATACCTCATAATTTGACCGAGGCCCGAAAACTCCATCGTGTTGATTGGTGCCGTGAAATGATTGCAAGATTTAACGCAGGTGACTCAAATGATCTGTTCGAGATACCTACGGGTGACAAAAACTGGATTTACTGTAATGAGCCCGAAACCAAAAGACAATCTGCTCAGTGGCTGTTTCCTTCCGAGGAGTTGCCAACTAAAGTGATGAGAGGTCGAAGCGTGGGAAAAAATATGGTGGCCTCGTTCCTCGGAAGGACAGGTTATTACGCGACAACTGTTTTAGAGGATCGAAAAATAGTTACTGCAGAGTGGTACACTAACAATTGTTTGCCACTTGTCTTGGAAAAAATTCGGAAGAAACAACCTCGCAGTAAAATGCTCCTTCACCACGATAACGCCTTGTCGCACACCGCCAGGCGAAGGATCGACTATTTGGCGACGTCAGACGTAGAATTACTGGGTCACCCGCCGTCTAGCCCCGACCTCGCACCTTGCGATTTTTATTTATTCCCGAAAATAAAAGAAAACGTTTTGTGGACGCCGAGGAAGCTGTGGCTGCTTTACTCAGTTTTTGATTTTCTAAGAACTTTCTGCTTGACCCTCGTGGGTAACAGAACCTTATAAAGGACCAAAGACGAACAATTAATTTCTTATCTGGTATTGATGAGTAAGCTGCCCCCCCTTCTTAGAAAGTGTCTTATGAGACACCGCGTATGTATTAATGATCTTATTTCTTAAGATATAGGGTTAAGTTTTGATTGTGTATCAAATAGTGCACGTGTCCTTTTTATCTAGTAGTGACCTTGACCTTCAGTGTGGTTGCCGGGTTAGAATAGTGCCACTCCATGTCTTCCCGTGGATTTTGTAAGGAGGCGACTAAGGGAATAAGGGCTTGTAGTACTGTTAGGCGATGGGTTTGCAACCTGTCACTAATACTACACTGGTAAACACCTTGGCCTGATTAAGCAAAATGTGGTTACAGAACTATCAAGAAGTGGTTTTAGAGTTGTTGATATTTCTGTAGCTCTGCCTACTCTAGTTTGGGAATGCGTGCGTGATGTTATGTATGTATGTATGTATGTATGTATGACCTGGGCGGGTGTGGTGCGCGCGGCGGCGGTGGTCTTCGCGCTCGGCGTCGAGCAGCTCGCGGCGGCGCTCGAGGCGCTCGGAGCCGTCGGCGATCCACAGCAGGATGTTATGTATGTATGTATGTATGTATGACCTGGGGAGGGTGTGGTGCGCGCGGCGGCGGTGGTCGTCGCGCTCGGCGTCGAGCAGCTCGCGGCGGCGCTCGAGGCGCTCGGAGCCGTCGGCGATCCACAGCAGGATGTTATGTATGTATGTATGTATGTATGACCTGGGGCGGGTGTGGTGCGCGCGGCGGCGGTGGTCGTCGCGCTCGGCGTCGAGCAGCTCGCGGCGGCGCTCGAGGCGCTCGGAGCCGTCGGCGATCCACAGCAGGATGTTATGTATGTATGTATGTATGTATGACCTGGGGCGGGTGTGGTGCGCGCGGCGGCGGTGGTCGTCGCGCTCGGCGTCGAGCAGCTCGCGGCGGCGCTCGAGGCGCTCGGAGCCGTCGGCGATCCACAGCAGGATGTTATGTATGTATGTATGTATGTATGACCTGGGGCGGGTGTGGTGCGCGCGGCGGCGGTGGTCGTCGCGCTCGGCGTCGAGCAGCTCGCGGCGGCGCTCGAGGCGCTCGGAGCCGTCGGCGATCCACAGCAGGATGTTATGTATGTATGTATGTATGTATGACCTGGGGCGGGTGTGGTGCGCGCGGCGGCGGTGGTCGTCGCGCTCGGCGTCGAGCAGCTCGCGGCGGCGCTCGAGGCGCTCGGAGCCGTCGGCGATCCACAGCAGGATGTTATGTATGTATGTATGTATGTATGACCTGGGGCGGGTGTGGTGCGCGCGGCGGCGGTGGTCGTCGCGCTCGGCGTCGAGCAGCTCGCGGCGGCGCTCGAGGCGCTCGGAGCCGTCGGCGATCCACAGCAGGATGTTATGTATGTATGTATGTATGTATGACCTGGGGCGGGTGTGGTGCGCGCGGCGGCGGTGGTCGTCGCGCTCGGCGTCGAGCAGCTCGCGGCGGCGCTCGAGGCGCTCGGAGCCGTCGGCGATCCACAGCAGGATGTTATGTATGTATGTATGTATGTATGACCTGGGGCGGGTGTGGTGCGCGCGGCGGCGGTGGTCGTCGCGCTCGGCGTCGAGCAGCTCGCGGCGGCGCTCGAGGCGCTCGGAGCCGTCGGCGATCCACAGCAGGATGTTATGTATGTATGTATGTATGTATGACCTGGGGCGGGTGTGGTGCGCGCGGCGGCGGTGGTCGTCGCGCTCGGCGTCGAGCAGCTCGCGGCGGCGCTCGAGGCGCTCGGAGCCGTCGGCGATCCACAGCAGGATGTTATGTATGTATGTATGTATGTATGACCTGGGGCGGGTGTGGTGCGCGCGGCGGCGGTGGTCGTCGCGCTCGGCGTCGAGCAGCTCGCGGCGGCGCTCGAGGCGCTCGGAGCCGTCGGCGATCCACAGCAGGATGTTATGTATGTATGTATGTATGTATGACCTGGGGCGGGTGTGGTGCGCGCGGCGGCGGTGGTCGTCGCGCTCGGCGTCGAGCAGCTCGCGGCGGCGCTCGAGGCGCTCGGAGCCGTCGGCGATCCACAGCAGGATGTTATGTATGTATGTATGTATGTATGACCTGGGGCGGGTGTGGTGCGCGCGGCGGCGGTGGTCGTCGCGCTCGGCGTCGAGCAGCTCGCGGCGGCGCTCGAGGCGCTCGGAGCCGTCGGCGATCCACAGCAGGATGTTATGTATGTATGTATGTATGTATGACCTGGGGCGGGTGTGGTGCGCGCGGCGGCGGTGGTCGTCGCGCTCGGCGTCGAGCAGCTCGCGGCGGCGCTCGAGGCGCTCGGAGCCGTCGGCGATCCACAGCAGGATGTTATGTATGTATGTATGTATGTATGACCTGGGGCGGGTGTGGTGCGCGCGGCGGCGGTGGTCGTCGCGCTCGGCGTCGAGCAGCTCGCGGCGGCGCTCGAGGCGCTCGGAGCCGTCGGCGATCCACAGCAGGATGTTATGTATGTATGTATGTATGTATGACCTGGGGCGGGTGTGGTGCGCGCGGCGGCGGTGGTCGTCGCGCTCGGCGTCGAGCAGCTCGCGGCGGCGCTCGAGGCGCTCGGAGCCGTCGGCGATCCACAGCAGGATGTTATGTATGTATGTATGTATGTATGACCTGGGGCGGGTGTGGTGCGCGCGGCGGCGGTGGTCGTCGCGCTCGGCGTCGAGCAGCTCGCGGCGGCGCTCGAGGCGCTCGGAGCCGTCGGCGATCCACAGCAGGATGTTATGTATGTATGTATGTATGTATGACCTGGGGCGGGTGTGGTGCGCGCGGCGGCGGTGGTCGTCGCGCTCGGCGTCGAGCAGCTCGCGGCGGCGCTCGAGGCGCTCGGAGCCGTCGGCGATCCACAGCAGGATGTTATGTATGTATGTATGTATGTATGACCTGGGGCGGGTGTGGTGCGCGCGGCGGCGGTGGTCGTCGCGCTCGGCGTCGAGCAGCTCGCGGCGGCGCTCGAGGCGCTCGGAGCCGTCGGCGATCCACAGCAGGATGCGCGGCTCCGCGCTCGCCGCGCCCTCGCTCACCACCGACACGCCGCTGTCCGTCAGCTCCGTCACCGTCTTCTTGCTGAACGATCTGCAGACACATTGCCATTATGGTAACGTGAACGCAAACTACCAGATACACTGACAATCAGCTCCGAGGCTAAGAGATATTTGCAAAATCGAGACTGTAACACTAATTTATGCAACTGATGCATAATGAGAAGCTTTAAAATACGAGTGTGATTTTACGAAACGAGCGTCAAAGAGTATTCTCATATCACTCGAGATCAAATATCGTACGGTCGTGCGGTTTATATTTTTAAAAAAAAGTACGAATTGACGTTTCGTATCGATTACTTTTTTAATATGTATGGATACTTGAATAGATACCCTCTTGAGTTTTGACAGCTGTTCCAAACTTAAACTCATAACTTTACAAAAATCGATACTGTGATAACATTACAGTGAAGATTTTAACTAACCACCACAGTCAAGAAAGTTCTCATAGTAAAATGGTTTGTAATAATGCTGGTCATTTTTTACGGTTTCAGAATGCATTTTAGAGCACTAATGATTATGTGCGTAAATAGAGGATGATTTCCACCAAACATCGCAACGGATCGGAACGGATTTTACTATCTTTAAACAATATTAAATCATGTACACCGTATTTAAAGTCTCTATAACAAAGCCGCGCACAGACTCGACTGCGGGCATCTTCCTTGACACGTGATAATTGAATAAATGTAATAGACGCGATCGGCTGTTGCTGTACCGTTCGTATCCTTTCCGATCCGATGCAATGCGAGCCGTTTGGTGGAAATCATTCTTATATACGTTGCCCACTCTGAGTAACTATACTCATCAAAATTTTCTTAGGGCCATATTAAGACTGATCTCAACTGTAATGCTCGTCTCAAGTTGCGTCAAAAATAGCAGATTGACAAAGTTGAGTTTATTAAATCGCAACTCTCATATATTGGTGTTTCCTAATAAACTGAAGTATTATTTAAATTTGAGAGTTGTTTTTGTTGTATAAATAAATACACAATTTAATTTGTCACATACTTAATTTAATACCGATTCACCTAAGAGTGAGTAAGTTAACAGAAAAAAGCCCTTTGTCATAGTATGCTTGCTATTCTTGTAGAACAACAAACCATTCGTCGATTTCAAGAAGAGTACCTAGTTTATGTGACTGGTACATAATAAAAGGCATTAAAATACGAGTGCATGTTTATGAAACGAGCCGAGAGATGAGTTTCATAATAGTATCACACGAGCAACGTCTTATAATGCCTAATTATGTATAGTTACATACACTGCTTCATCTACAAACATATTATAAACAAAACATAACAAACTAAACTATTTTTTGCGACAAGACAGGACCGTCTAAATTGGCGGCAACCGTCATTTTTTTATTTTATTAGACACTAACTTCTCTTTAACTAACTTTTTCTAATCTCGCAGATTTGTTAAATTACATGCAATTGACATTTCATTTCGAATAAAATGTAATCTCGAGTGATATTAGAATGGAGGTCAAATAAAATTGCTTTGTTTTTCAAATATGATCGAATTTTTAATGTAATAATGATAGTCAATTTGATGTTATTATTAAGCAATAATAACATTCTAACAAAACAGTTCATTTTTATGCTAGTCGTAATTTGCGATTATTGAACGCATGATATGTGTGTTGATAAAATACTTTTGTTTATTAGGATACACAATAATAGTATAGAGGGCGCCACTGGACTCTCGGTGCAGTGTTAATATGTCCCTTAGACATTTTAGATGTGTGTACTAAAGAGAATGCGCGGAGGATGTAGAATAGGCAGTACCCGTGTATGTACCTGGAGTGAGAGACGGAGGGCGGCGGCTCGGAGGCGTCGCAGTGGCCCGAGTCGGCGGAGAGCGCGGAGGGTGCGCGGCGTGCGTGCTGTGCGTGCAACGCGTGCGGTGCGTGCGGCGCGTGCGCGGCGCGGCGCCGGCGCCCGCCCGGCGGGGACGCGCCCGGCGTACGCTCCGACCACACGCGCGACACGTGCTGGTCTAACAACACAAACAACCTTCAAACCCGTTTCATACTACACTGGTGAGTAATGAAAAAATGAATCGATGAAGATATTAAAATTATAGACTAGACAATATTTTCGGTACAATTTGACTATAATTAGCAACGTGATTTGGTAGTTTTCCTGCCTACAAACGCATCGCTATTGGGTTTTAGTGAAGGTATATGTTTGTGTGATGAGCAGGAGTGTACATCGTTATCTAGTGCCTACAATAAAATCGCCATTAAAGAACAGTTTCTGATAAAAAAAAACATTTTTAAGACAACATTTTGTTGCTGACTGTCCTTTATCTGCTTATCAAGACTAAACTAATGACACCCAACACGATGGGTCTACGTTAAGTATAGCGGGGATCCTGTCGCCTCCATCCGAGATTATCATCAGTAGACCCCGCTATCGGAGGTGCAAATTGGTAGCTGTCAAGTTCTTAAGGATGAGTAATTGATACCATAGTTTTGCATTATTATCGAAGATTGTCTCTAGCTTCAATGTAACACTATTTATGAAACTGCTTCAACAGCTGTCAGTCGGGTTCATCTCACGTCTAGTGTCCAGCCGAGTGCTCACCGAGGATGTCCTGGTCGTTGTCGTCGGACAGCTGCAGCTTCTCGCGGATGGCGGCGGCCACCAGCTGCGGCGGCAGCGCCTGCGTCGCCTCCTCGCCGTCGCCCTGGGACACCACAACTTATTTATCCACTCAAAATAATCTAACGATGTAGGCTTGTATACAATCACAATACAACAATCTTTAAAAAAATCTAATACTAATACTATAGCCGCGCCGTTCTAAGAGGTCGGATTTGACAGCTGTCAACTTAGAACTAAAGTGTTTCAGCTGAGTTTGAGGTTGTATTTTGAACTATGTTGACAGCTGTCAAATAATGGTGCGACAATCATCTGTTGAACTCTGGTCGTACGCAACAAGATCTATCGTGAATAAGCTAAAGCGTTAAAGTTTAAGCGTCGGGTCCATTGAAACATCAAACCTTACTCAGTAAATTGGCAACATCAAAGCTCTCTTACACGTCAAAATCAGATAACCCACTCACGTCGTAACTGAAAGGACTATGGCCAACAAAGTATGGAACGTGGCACCCACCCCAATGGACATTATAACTTTATGTAGAACAAAGATAACCAGGGCGTATATCGTAGTCTTACTTACCCAAACTCTTATCTGCATATTTTTTGCCGTTGGTAAACTTATTGCCTCTAAGTATTACTGAATAAAAATGAAGTTATCAACAGCAAAAAAATATGCAGATACGAGTTTGAGTAAGTAAGACGACGATATCTTCACCTGATGTTCCTATTTGTATGACTTATTTAACGACACCACCATGATTGCTAATAATTGTACCAGATTGCCCATTGTCCTTTATGGAACGATCTGGGCCTATCTATCTCTTATGGGCCATTAACACGACTACCCACCTGTAAATAAATCTGGATTTATTTCAGGACCAACGTGTAGAACCCTATAGGTTTAGGTAAGGTTGGTTTTATAAAAATGTTGAAATATTTGTAGTTACAGAAAAAAAAACGGGTTGGCAAATGAATTGTTTGCGAAACGATGCAATTGTCAAAGATTTGTCGGCGAAAAGGCAGAGAACCGACTAAATTACACACTCCAATTATACAAATCGATTTTTGTTCCTAACCTGTTAACTTCCAGAACCAAAAAACAGTTAGTAGATCCTAACGCAACGAAATCAGGTGTTAAAAGATTAACGATTAACGTAAACTTGCGTTAATGTTCCGGAATGCAACGCTTTAACGTTTAACGAAAAACGTTTTTAGTTAACGGATTAGCGGTTAACGAAGTGAACTATTTGATTAACGGTGGCCAGGTGTGGTGGGCATATAAGTATGCAGGGTTGGGGTTACCTCGGCGAGCCGGCGGTCGAGCCGCTCCTTGAGCTCCTGGTCGCGGCGCACGCGCTCCAGCTTCTCGATGAGCAGCGGCGCGAACTCGGCCGGCGGCAGCACGCGCAGCGCCTCGCCGCCCACGCGCGCCGTGCGCGGGATCACCTGGCACACACACACACATTCATTACTAACCTGCCACAAATTGTGTCCTTCTCCATTCTCATTTTCAAAAACTGAAGAAACCTATGATTTTATCTTCAATGAAAATCTAATTAGGATTAGAAAGAAAGAAAGAAATAGTTTATTCGTGACAAACGACGAGTACAAAAATGAACACTTTAATGGTTATTGAAACGTAATTTGTCACGAAATGGCCACAACTCAGCGTGATGCTAGCAGGGTCAGCGCTGTTCTTCCGTAGTTACCATTTGGTGAAGGCACGGCGCAATGACGCCACGATCGCACATGGCGATTAAGGATGACGACACGGTGGCCTAGTTGGTAGTGACCCTACCTTCGAAGCTCGTGGTCGCGAGTTCAAATCATGGTAAGGGCAAATATTTGTGTGATGAGCACGAGTATTTTGTTCCCGAGTTGTGGATGTTGTACATGTATTTAGGTATATATTTCTCTATATAACTATGTTTATCGTTGTTTAGTACCCATAGTACAAGCCTACAAATTAGTTTGGGAATAGGTCAATTTGTGTGTCATTGTCCCGTGCTATTTATTTTTATAATTTATTTTAATTTATCTCAAATTTAATTTATGAAAATAAAACTTTTTTATTATGTATAACAACAAATACTAAAAAACAGCATAAACTAAATATTTATACCAATACAATAGTCATGATTTTTTTGCCGTAAATAAAGATAATAATCTATTATCTTATTATTATTATATTATATTATTATTATATTATTACGGAACCCTTCGTGCGCGAGTCTGAGTCTTGTTTTTGCTGTTGTTTGTGTTCATTTTATTTTAACACCGAATAAACCATTTTTATCCCTTTTATACTAGAAGAAGTGTTTTGGTAGGTATAGTGACGACGGTGAGGGCTCGCTGCTGCACGCATGTGTACTGACCATGGCGGGGTCCTGCTCCTTGTTGATGACGGCGTTCCGGTCGAGCCCGGGCAGCCGCGGGCGGCGCCGCGCCTCGCGCTCGCGCCCGCCGCGCAGCGACAGCCCGTCCCTGCGACATTACAGCATCACAACATGCGCCGCACGATACTCGACAAGGGTCGAATATCAAGTGTCGTTATCATTGTTTGGTCTAATGTATAATTTCATCGAAAACGGTTTTTACAATATAAAGACTTAACTGCACAGTAGATGTTTATTGAATGGGCACCGTTAATCAAATAGTTAATCTTCGTTAATCGCAAATCCGTTGCTAAAAAAGTTAACTTCATTAAACATTATAGGGTTATTCTACTTTTAGCGCATAATAATCATTGGAGAAATTAAAGGCATTTTTAGACATTTTTTTCACGTAAATTTGACTTATATTGAAACTGGAACAACTAAATTTAATAGTTCAAAACAAAACACTTTAAATTTATTGATATTTTATCAGGAAAAGTTGGTAACACAGCGGTAAATACACTTTTTCCATACAAATGGCGGGGACATGCGTGACCACTATGTTACCTACTTTCAAGTTAATTATAGTGACTTTTTAAATGTAGTGATAATTTTAAATGTAAGCCAAGTTGTGTAACTATTTCAATATTAAATTACAAAACCGAGCACTTTAACGTTTTTATAAAAATATTATTATAAGAGCACTTGTCAAAAAATCGACCTGCGCTTAAAAGTAGAATGATCCTATAGCGTTACATTTTAGATTTAACGCGGGTTCTGGATGTAAACTTCTGTATGTTACGTACAAAAAAAAAGACTCGTACTTGGAATGTGTAATTTAGCCACCTGGCATAATGTGGATATTCTCCTCTATGAACATTAATAATATGTTGAAGTTTCGCCTGAAAGCGAGGCTGAACGTGTTTTTCGCGGCGCGGAGCGGTGCGTGCGGTATCTTTTTAGTAGATATAATACTTTACTGCTCTCATGTAGACATACAAATGGTAAAAATAAATAAATTAGTTATTATTAGTAAAAACGAGTCCGTTAACATATTTTAAAGTTAAGTAATCTATTACTCGAAATCTTAACGATTAACGAGTTAATGCCCAACTATGAATTTTAGCCTAAAAGGATGTTAGTTGAAAAGATTTTAGACCAAACATGACATTATGACAAAAAAAATGCGGTTCAAATGGATACCAGTCTAGAAATAATGCGTTTCAGCAATTTAGGGCGTTTTAGGAAATAGCCGAAAAAAAAGGTTATGTCAATACTTACGCTTATCTTTCGGATTATTTAAAACGCCGATCTAAATTTAGACGAGTATGTTATATTTAATATTGTAAGCGCAATATTACCGAAACGTACAATTTATTTTAATGTAATGTCACTGCAATAACATTTTTTTAGTTTATTTAAACGAAATTATTGACAATTAAATTGAATTTTAATTTGCATTAATCAAAATTTTATTATTAATCGGTGACAATCATTTATGAATAGAATTATTAAAAAATATGTATATATGTATGTATATTACAAAAAAATGTGGAAATCGAAATCCTTAAAAACAGATATAAAAACAAAATAAAATACTGACACATTCCATCAAATTGAGAACTAACTAAAAGCTTTAATTAAAAACTACAAACAAATTAATAAAACTCGTGCAGGATTTATCTCGGAGCACTAATAAAAAGCGTCACTGACATACAGGTAGCTATTTCTATATTTACACTACATATATACTTACAGTTCTTTCAACGACTGTGCGATTTACCAGAGCACTTATAGCTAGGCAAAACAGTTATAAAAAACCGTTTGAAGTAAATTTGCTAACATGATCCAATATACAAAGCGGATACTTAAACATTGTCTGTTACCATATTTTGCCTATGGATGTAAAGATTAGTGTTGTCCTCTCTCCTTCGTTTATTGTGTACTATTTGAACCTATCGCCTGATTCACTGCCTATGACATACTGCTATACTTACACACTGCTCCCGGACAAGGAGACGGCGTCAGAGTCCGTCCGCCCACTGCTGAGGCTGGCGCGCTCCGAGTCTTGCCGCGACGCGGGGCAGTAGCCGGCGTACGTTACGTGCGCGCTATACACTGACTTCGCGCGGTGCTTGCTGTTGCCAACCGACCGTTTCGAGCCAGCAGTGGAGAAGGAAGCGGGGTGAAGGTCGTTTAGGGGTTTGATGGAGTTGGTAAGGTGGCGTTTACGGTGGCAACACAGCATTAGCGGCGGGGCGGCATGCAGCGGGGGACACACATGGGGGCAAACGATACGACACATCAGACAAGCTGCCGGGGCAACTAAATAAAAACAAAATGGCGTCAATATGCGGTCGAGATTTTTGCAAATAAAATTAGATATTTTTCGAAAACCTGACTAATTTCTCCTTGTTGTTTTTCCCTGTGTTTTGCTCGCACAAAAGTATCGTATCTAGTTAAAAAGTCAATTAAAAACTTTTTCTTTTGTAGCGAAAATTAAAACAATAGAAAACAATTGAATTGACCCATTACACAATGGGAAAAGTCAAAAATCTCAACAAACTCCTTAACTACGCACAATACATTCAAGATTCACCCTTATTTTATTTAAAAAATAAATTATTGCAAAAATCTTGACGCGGGGCTGACATTAAAAAAATCGCTACATGCTATGAGGGCATAATGATGTTCTATGAAATAAAAACGTAAAAAAGCTGCTAGGGATGGGGTCACACTGGTTGCTAAGATATGTCAGTTGAGCGGTATTTAGAGCAGAACCAATGATGTACAGTAATAGTGACCGAAACACTTACTGACACATCATAGATGCTATTCTATCAGCTAAATAGTTTATAACTACTATCATTTAAATCAACTATTAATCATTTAATTGCAATATGATGGAATAAGAAGCAAAAAATAAATTCTAAAATCGTAAATAACCTGAAAAACTACACTAATACTAGTTGTACGGTAAACCAATGAAAATGTTGTAAACCTTGTCGTAATAGAATGACAAGTATATCAACGACTATGAAAATTATAATGACAAGGTTCTAAATATTTATGTTCAACATTATTATTGGCGGACTGTACACTTAAGTGTCAAATATCGGTGCATTCAATAGTAAGTCCTCATTGGTTGGTAAAATTATCAAATTATTGACATTTAAATTGTATTTCTTTAGTTATGTTCTATAGGGGTCTCTATCGTTTGACTGAATTACATATGCAATAATTTCATTTGCCCGAATTTTATATGACATAATTTTATATGCTATAACGATGATGTGCCATAATATTCATTGGCCATAAAGGCATTATTTCTGAAACCGTGAACTAATCAGATTTGTAATAAAACAAACCTAACCTAACCTAATGGGCTCTATACGATGGCATGTAAAAATTACCTGAAAGGTTTACAAATTCAGAAATAATGCATTTATGGCAAATAAAATTATGTCATGTGATATTAGGAAAAATGAAGATTATAGCCAGTGACCATTATGGCAAATGAAATTATGAAAATTGAAGGGATACCGTTCTATAGAAATATTATAGTTATTAAAGCACTAACGAATGAAATTGTATAATTAAGATAATTTAATAAGTAATTGTAATATTTTGACATGTAACGATGTGGAACTAGTGGCAACTTTGTTGGTTAATGTTTATTCAAAGTAAGTAAGTTTTTGTAAGTTTATTGCACTGTTTGTGCCCTAATAATAAATAAATAAATGTAATAATTTTTAGTATTATCAATAAATGAGTATGAATATTGTTTAAGCTCCGATGTTTGACTCTGTATGCTCTTCACTACACTAATGTTCCTAATATTCAAACCACAGACAGATTTGCCTATTCTCCATTTAAACTTGACATAATGGTATGGTGCTACCACACTAGGGTTATACAACGTTATAAAACATTTTATAACACGGCACCATTCTTAGATATAACATTTTATAACCGCTGTGTGGGAGCATCATAATGCTATATACTAAACGAGTCAAATTTTAATCCAGTGACAGGTGAAAAGTGACAATTGCTTGAACCCAGTGACCATGGAACAGACCTTCGGAATGCAATCAGTAACCTGTAATACTTACAAAGGTGTTATCAAAAAGAGTATCCTGAATTATCAGTTGTCGCCTGTCACCAATCACTACCAGGTACGTAAAGTAAGCACGTCGTTGTTTTGAATGTTGTGAGCGAGCATTAGGTGTTTAGAAGTGTGTATACTAACGGCGCGACGTCGTGCAGCCGGCGCGCCTGCGTGGCGAGCAGGGCGTCGTGCGTGAGGCGCGCGCCCGCGCCCGCGCCCGCGCCCGCTGCCGCTCCCGCTCCCGCCGGCAGCTCTTGCCCCTCGTGCAGCGTGGCCAGCCCAACTACACCCGCCTAACAACAATGTGCCGCTTAAAAACATTGCCACATACAGGGCCTCTATTCTAGTGCGTTATAACGTTATCGCGTTTGACGAGCTTTAGAATCGTTTATGTCACAGTCGCCATAAATGCTATAAGTTATCAAAACGTTGACAATACGGAAACACGTCAAAGACGATATAGTTATTATCGTGTAGAATCCCAGCCCAGGGGGCATGGCAGTGTCAGTGATCGATCACAGCAGTACACCTCCATTTCTTAAAGAGCTTAAGACACATTTAAGCCTCTTATTCGAGTTGGGAGAGCGAAAAAGTTGATTTTCCAGAATATTGTAATGCATTAAACACTGTTAAGTCCGGATTCTTACTATGCGTGCTAAAAACATCTTTTACCGGGTACAGGGACATCCGTTTCAAACAATGTTATTGATCGTTTTATCTGGTCCACTGTGTTCCTTGGTTCATCTCTTCTCTTCGAGTGAGTGGTAAGTCAGCACCATTTTTACCAATTTCACTTTTGAGTAACATTCAACTATTGCCAAATGCCACTTTTAATGTCCCTGGAAAGTTATAATCGCACCAATTTAAAAATCCCGATTTGATAGCTATCAACTCATCACATAAAATTAGGCCCTAGGAGAAAATAACTAGTTTCCGAGAAATTTGAGATGTATATAGTTTTCAAAATTGCGGAACATGTTCGAAAAAAAAACTGCCATTTTTATGTACTTTAATGTATTTTGCGGTGCGTTGACAGCTCTCAAATGGTACCTGTTAAGTTGGGTACGAATTAGAGCAGCCTCGGGTTGAGGCACGCACGGCTCACCTATTTTGCTCAAATTCATACGCGCTCACGCGCTATGCGCGAGCAGCGGGCGAGCCGTCGAGAGTCGGTATATCCGAGCGTGCCGCGGGCAGAACGACAAGTTCTAACTTGTCTGTGGGTGAGGCGCGTACAAATTTGATAAAGTTGCTGAGCCTTCAACCACCAAGGCGATTTCTTCTTCTTTTTGTTAATTATTCGGTGAATTATGATAAACGCAGCCGCGGCTGTCATCGTGTTCAAATGACGGCTCGCGGCCAGCACGCTGCCTCACCCGCGCATGTCTATGTGCAACAATTTGGCTCGCGAGCAGCTCGCCGCGCAGGGCGAGCATGCTTCGGGCTGAGCTGCTCAGATTCGTACCCAGCTTTAGAAGAGCGCGTGTGTAGTGTTCAAAGATCGTGTCGTGTCGTGTCGTGGCGGGGCGTACCTCTCGCGGCGGCGGCGGCGCGGGCGGCGAGGAGTCGGGCGAGGAGAGCGGCTGCGTGGCGGCGCTCACGTACGAGACGTACGCCTCCGACCGCAGGAACGCCGGGTACGTCGTCTCCGTTATCGCGCGCGTCACCTGACCACACAGTTGACCGCGTTTACGAACAAACTAAATTAACGCGGTGTTGGGTGGTTGACGACCAAAAAGTGGGACCATAGTTAAGCGCAGTTAACCATACAAACAACGAAGACGGTGTTGTCTAAATAATGCAGGTTTTTATTTATTTTGTTGGCATTGATTGTGTTGGCGCATACCTCCTGCTCCATGTGGTCGAAGACGGTCCGCTGCAGCGGCGCGCCGTCGCGCAGCGCCGCCTTCACGCGCGCCCTCAGCTCCTCCGGCATCGAGAGGGACGACTTGCGCAGGAACCTGACACAATCAAACCCCAATCACGCTCTGCTCGCTCTGGACCTGGAGGGTTATTATGACCTAGCTATGCAGCTCACGGTGAGCGTAAAGGACAAGGCTGTGGCACTTATATAGCTCTGTCCATTTCGCTGAGCGTAAACAGAACTGCATAGTTATGTCATAATAACCCCCTTGTGGCTACATCGGCGCGCGATTATCGGGTGATTCAATAACTTGGTCGCTCGAGGTGTCTTGATTTGCAGACATTATTGGGAAAAACTCAAAATGAGAAGAATTTAGACAAGACGTTTAAAATTCAGACTTCTATATTTCACAACCCCGACGATGACGCTTGACAATTTCTTACATGCAACACAGTAATACTTAGATACGAATGCCAGCCCAACAATGTAATAATTTGTAGACCCAAAGTGTGAAGGACGCTAAAGACTATGTGATATTTCACAGTTTAGTAGCTCATGTCAAGATTACGGATGGACTTGGACGTTTTTACTACCTTATTTTTAACTTGCTTCGTTCGTTTGTTCCGGTTCAAATCGTGCCATTAAATTTTGAACCACTTCCCTTCTCTTGGCTGAAATTTGGAATGCATATTGTACCTATGAACTGATCTGATGATGGTGTCGGAAGTTGGCAACAGGATCTCCGCTGTACTCAACGTAGACCCACCGAGTTTGGATTCGTCAGTTTTGACTCGATAAGCAAAAGATGACCATGAAACGGTCCGTTTTTCCCCTGCACTCACTTGTAGATGGCTGAGACGACCTGCCGGATCTTGGGCAGCTCGGTCTCCTGGCGCAGCCCCTGCACGGCGAAGTGGAAGTTGAGTCGGTCCACGTGCAGCGCGCCCGCGCCGCCCACGAACTGCCGGAACAGCCGCACGCCCTCCGCGTCCTGGAGAAACACATTACTTTAACACAGGAACTTTACGTTTGGGGCGCAGTTTTTTATTTGGAAATTTGCTGGCAAATCATCAGTAGAAGCTAGACCGCTCGTATGCATGTTACATAATATACAGTAAAGTTGTATAGTGTTGAAAATGGACTATCCTCTATATTCTTATCTGCCTCGCTACCTAAGAAGCGCTGAGCCTCGCACAGCAGAGAGGGAGCCTTGGCAACACCAGACCAGGTCGCGCAGCCGACGAGCGCATGCGAAGCGAGCGATTACGCGAACTGCGCCGAGCTGCTTGAGGAGCCCTCCGTCTCCGAGGCGAGCTACAGTAGACAGAGTGAGCCTGGCTACAGCAGACAGAGTGAGTCACCTCGAGCAGGTCGCGCAGGCTGCGCGCCCAGCGCATGTAGGGCGGCGAGGCGAGCGAGCGCGCCGACTGCGCCGAGCTGCCTGAGGAGCCCTCCGTCTCCGAGCGCCACGCGCCCATGCCAGCGCCGGTCGCTCCTTGTCTACAAATATAACAAAAATACAAAAACAAGACACAAAACCCCCCCTAAAACCTTGAAATTGGTTAAAAAAATCGAATTTAATTTCAATACCGCTTACAATTGATACATTAAACCGCTTACGCGAATTCTGAAAGGTCATTGGAGTCGAATGGAGTCGAATCGTCTAAGTATAACCTCAACAAATTCTTGAGCATTAAAACCTATTAGTAGTGAATCTTACTTGGACATATGTGGTTGTGCGAACACATGTTTGGAGTGAGATTTCCCCTTCTCCTCCCCCGACGCCGGCGGCAGCGACGACCTGTCAGCAAGCTTGTGGTCCCAACCTGCACAGAGCAACACACATTTCTTACACAGGGCTTCCTTAATACTAAACTAATTACATTAAAGTTTCAGTTGCGGTAGAACGTAATGAAAGATTGTCCGATAAGAAACCAAAATATGTTATTACGACACGATATAGTTAAAGTTCGCGAGATATTTAGTATCAGCTTAAACCAACACACCATTTATTACTTCGAGTGCGCGAAAATCAAACTTGGAATTAAAACAGTTCAATAAAGAAAGATTATGATGAATCGGTCCGTAGATGAAAAAGGGTCCATGGCAAACCAATTTTACTTATTTTTATCGAGTCACGCTTGGCCAAAAATATTCCTACGACAAAGTTGTTTTCACAAGTAAGCCTAAATAATGCTAAGACAGTATATCATAAATATATAACTATAAAGTTTTTTTTTGATGTACCTACGTAGTTAGTCTCTGATGGCTTTGACTACTTCGCCGGAGAGAGGGCGGACTCCTGATGGGAGCCCAAGCAGTAAAGGGTTTTTACACTAGCATGCCTAAGAGCGCCCCTAATGGGCCGACCTCGGACTTAGGACGCTAGGGGAGAATTTAATCGAATTGGTCAAAATAAAGCTCTGTATAAAGATAGTATGCACTACAATAAGTCCTAAATGGTGTTATACAACTCTTGTACTCGCGTTTTGATACGCTCTTATGAGAGTTACCCACCGACAATAGCACCTATAGGTTATATTGACTGTGGTCTCACTGAATTCACCCAAGCACGAAAGTCTTTTTCAGTGCTTTTTGTGCACATTTTATAATGCCTCCCTTAATATTAACCGGATTACTCTTCCATTTGGAAGCATTATATCGCTTCAATATTGCATTATTACAGGTTCCGGAAAACGTAAAGTTTGAGGATGTAATCTTGTACTGAAGAGATTTTAATATCGGCGTTTTATATCCTTACTAAAGATGTTGGAAGTGGAAGTATTATTTTTTCCAAGCGCCAGACCTGACCGCTGGACCGATTTGATTTATTTTTCAGTTTTAAATGGTATACTTTCACGTCATCGAATGTATCATTGAATTGAATTTCACTTCAGCGAACGCTATTTTCTGCTGAAACCTTAATATTTTCAGGGTAACATTAATTACGTAGGTCAGGTAATTTAGACGTTTAAGATACTCTGAAAACATCATGGTTTCAGCAGAAAATAGCGTTCGATGAAATGATGCATTTGATGAAAGGTGTTTCGATGAAATGATAGACACCCCCTTCTAGTTGGTTTCATTGTTCCACCCTCGTCGGCTTCGGATCTGTGTTTACAATTTGGATATCTTTTTGTATTTTTTAAGCTTAATTTTATGGACTATATAGTAATCAATTTTAGGGCTACCGTGTTTTTGATAAATGAGGAACAAAACAATACACTTTTATTGGCTTTACATATAAATGTATAAAATATATTTACAATGTGGTCTGTCCTAGTGACTTAAAATTACACATTGTAACAAAAATGTAATAAATGTTTACGTGTAGTGTTAAAACGGACACACATGAGATGGGAATTCGCAACAAAAACTTGTGAAGTCGCCCGACGCGTCGCAGGACTCGCATGGCGACGCGCGGCGATTTGCGACGCGCATTGCGATGGCCATTCTATGCGATGGGTGCGATGTTGCAGCGCATTGTTAGTTTACGCGTTGCGAATTGCGCGAAAGCATCGCCCAAGGAATTCTTTACAAGAGTATTTTGTAGGTGCCGTCTCTCGCATTAGATTTTATTACGAGCACAAATAATCTTAAAATAAAGTTAATTATTTGAATCCTCAAAACAAAACATTATTGATGCGTTCAACACGAAAGGGTGAACCGATTAAAGCGTTTTTTATTTATTTTGAAGTTTGTATTCCAACAGTGATTTTTTCTGAACAAAAATTTATAAAAATCCGTGATTCCACTCAAAATTCATCACTTCATTAGGTCTAAAACGATAAAATGGTAATTCATAATGCGTACATAATCTTTATTTTGACCTGTTAATGGAAGTGCGCAATTACTTTATGATAATTTATTTATAACAGAATGTTTTTTTCGGATTTAGAATACGACCTATCATCTTCTTACAAAACTCAGTAATTTGTCTCATGAACTGTATTTTACTTCATGTAACTTATACAGATTCAAATAAATTCCGTTAATGTAACATAAGAGTGTGAAAGAGAAGTAAAAAATATCATATTTTTTTTAATTGGTTGCATAAGGGTTCTTTTACACGTCCGGAACAACCTAATTGCGCTTCGGTAAAGACCATCTTTGGAGAGAAGGAGCGCCGCGGTCGTTTTAAGAGGTTTTGCACTTGTACGCGGGGCTTACCTTGCGGGTGGCCGCCTATAGGAGTGTGGCTCATGGCGCACAGCCCCTGCTCCCACCCGCGCGCTGCATGGCGAGATACCACCTGTGGACAAACACGCACCACCTAGGTTAAGTACATACACACATAACTTCACGCCGTCAATCCCAGAGTGGGGTAGGCAGAGCTGCAGAATACCAACAAACTCTTAAACTTGTTGGTAATTATGTAACCACATTTTGCACAGTCAGGCTAAGATCAGTAAGACCAGTGTATTAGTGACAGGTTGCAAAGCCCATCGCCTAACAATACTACAAGCCCTTATTCCCTTAGTCGCCTCTCACGACATCCAAGGGAAGACATGAAGTGGCACTATTCTAACCCGGCAACCACACGGGGGTCAATAGGTTAAGTATTTTACAATAAATATAAAGATATAAAAGTAAAATAACAAAACTCATATAAAAAATAAATCGACAAACGTCAACGAGGCATGGCTCAAGCTATCGGTGGTAAGGACTGCAAAGAGAGGAACCTCCTCGTAATACGTGCCGTGTCGAGGTGTACTGCTTTCTGTATCTGGCCCTTGATCCAGTCATCTAGCGAGAGACTCTCAAGGTGTTGGTCGAGACTCTTCGATATAAGACCGTTCGCCGAAACAACTATCGGGACAATGACAATATCATTATTAGGGTTCCTTACCCCAAAGGAGCCTAGGTTACCCTATTGACTTGCCTGTTGCTACGGCTGTCCGTCCGTCATAACTTTAAAGAGCTATATCATTTCAACTGTAATAGACAATTACGGCGTATTTACTAACAAAACAAAAAGTGAAATAATAAAGCGGGTCTCCTTCCATTTTTCATCGTATTTTTATTTATGTTGTCATATTGCACACATATTAAAGTTTGTTTAAAAAACACTTAAATAAGCTTGATGATCAAAACTGCGAAATAATGCGCAAAATACGCGGTAATAAAGTGGGAGAAGATAGAGGCTGGATGGACAAGATTGAGTATTATAAGATTTTATTCTTAGTGGTTGTAAGTAAGGAAAAATAGTCTACAACATTTAATTTCAATAAAAACGTGTTTACTCAGCAAATCTTAAGTCATATTCAAAGTAGCTGTGGTTAACAGTTTCTATTGAATATTAGTATTACATGCATTTTGCAAAGGGCAACAAGAAAAAAGAAATAGTTGATCAAACTCCGGAAGCTTATTAAAACGTCTGCGTCAGAAGACTCGACCAAGCCACCAAAAAAATCAATACATCACACAATGAGGATCATATCTAGCATCACAACTTATTTGTATAGGTTGGAACGGGACAACAGTAAAAAAAGAGAGAGCGCGGAGCCAAGTCAAGAGTCCCCGGCATGGATCGATGCCTGAGGTGTTGCACCAGGAACATAATGAGCTAAAAAAACCATTTATAAGCTAGTTTACGGTTACAAATCAGGTATTAATAACAATACACACATATCAAATTTCATAAACCCCAATAGAAAAAATACTACTCAGTAAATCCCCAAAAAAGAAATAAAAATGAAAGCAATCATCTCTATAATGTATTGAACATAAAGTTAAACATAATAAGGGTATGTCAAAACATATTAAAT
Source organism: Acleris holmiana (assembly GCA_949316455.1). Classification (NCBI taxonomy): domain Eukaryota; kingdom Metazoa; phylum Arthropoda; class Insecta; order Lepidoptera; family Tortricidae; genus Acleris; species Acleris holmiana. The sequence continues at coordinate 17,614,984 of OX438770.1, forward strand.
CATAACTTCATGGTTCAATACACAAGTTATGCAAAAAAAATATAAGGGCAAAAAATTATAATAGACCTTACCATGCTCATTGTGAGGAAACAAACAATACACTGAAGGTACTACACCGGTTAATGGAATTACTTTTCAATATTATAAGGAGATCTTTATTAATATTTTAAGTAAAAAACTTTGAATTGATTCAGCCACGACTGCGCAAAGCAACGGCTGTGGCACGAGTGATCTGCGCACAGACGCTGAATTCTCTACAATGGGTCCGTAGCGATGGAGCTCCGGACCCTTACAAATTATGCAGTGGTTGCATTTATAAAAGGGTTCACATTAACAATAAATCAATAACTTGATACCAAACACTTCAGCATGCAGCACACAATGTTTAGATTATAGGTTTTTTTTGTTAAAAAATGTGAAACCAAAGGGTCATATTAAAAAGTTACTCACACAAATAATTACTAGACGGTGAAAGCGTCTCCTAAACCAAGTACATTGACAATCAAATTTTAGTTTATTTTTATAATTATTTAGTCACTATCACGATCTCTCGTAATATTTACGTGCAAACTGCAAGAAGCATCTCTGTTAATAACATTAGGAGTAACATTATCCAGTAATAAATGCGGTTCCCATTGATGAAATCCGACTCTCAAGACAGGAAACAAACTATAAACAAACTTGTCACATTTCGTAGAGCTCACTAAAACGAGACCACGGGACCATCATACGATATTCACTACCTACTCCGAGTGTGTTAGGCCATTTACCACTCGCAGGGTCCCAACTTATGACAATCCCGAAGGATGAAAGTGGTATTAACCCGAAATCATTAGCTACACTAACAGAGACTGTTACGCCTAATTATGAGTGAAACACTATAAATCCTTTGTTCTTACTTGTTACAACATGAAGGTGGCCGTTCCGAAGCCAAACAGGAGACATGAACGGGAAAGTTTCTTGAAAATTAATAATAAATTAGCTTGGTTTGGTTTTGTATACAATAGTGACACGAGTTTGACAATCAACCAGCCATGACAGACAGCTGTCAACTAACGCCATCTGTCGACGACGCTTTGGACCACGATTAACAAGAAGCACGCGCTTAACGCATTTGCATACGCCAGACCTTTGTGATAGATGGCAGTACCATCTATGGTCAGGGCCAATGTACTTTTGGCGGGAAACTAAATTATTATGCATTTTAATGTACCTATTCCATACTGTAGTGAACTCCAGTTTTGGCGTAAAAATGAAATAAAAACTAATAACTAGTATTTGTAAACCTTCACTATAGTGAACTAACCTGTGTAGCAGCTTAATGCCGCTGCATTTTGTTATTTTTTCTTACTTCGATGGTGAATTAACGATCTGCAACAAATAGATAACATTGTTGAGAGTACCTATTGCACATAGAGAGCACTTAGCGAGATTGGTGTAAATGTAACATTTTGGATCCGATAACTCCAGTAAGTAAACAAACTTTAGTTTTGAGGAATGGTGTCAAGTAGGTACCTACCTAAGTGACAAATTTTTGATTTCTTAATAATTTACTCACACTTAATTTAATGTGTTAAACAATAAAATGGCTAGTGGGAATAAAAATACACAAAAGATGGTCCAAGTGAACACAACCCAATTGTCACATCAATAAACTAAGAATGAGAAGTTGTTTGCAAGTAAAATGAACTTTTATGTTATTGTTGTGTTAATTAACGCCTCCCGGTGAACTTGTCATTCAAATTTAATAGGTAAACTGAAAACTAAAAACTTAAATTTTTAACAGTTTACCTTTGAAACATTTATGACTGTATAAAAACATATTTTTAGTTAAGTAAGTAATTAAATATCGCATTAAAAAAGTCCCACATCCAAGTTTTCTAAGGCTTCGTACTGCACTGCACCTTTATAATACTATGTACGTATTACGTTAAGCAATAAATACATTCCAATTTTCATGTTTAAATTAACTTCGTCAGAGTACGGCTTGCCTTGATTCAGTGCCGAAGTACCAAGTAGTGGAATAGTAGATTATACACCGAGGGGATAAAGCACAGTTTTATGTCACGGGCGCGATATTGAATCCTGAACGTAACGAAGGACTCCAGATTTAACTCCCGAGCGCAGCGAGGGTGTTACGAGTTAATTCCCGAGCGAAGCGAGGGAATTAAGAAGAGTCCTGAGCGCAGTGAGGGGTTCAAGCGCGCCCAAGACGAAAACAGCTTTATCCCCGAGGAGTGTACTCTACTTTTCTCACCTTTTGCGAGACAATAAAAAAGCGAGTCTACTAAAAACAGCGTTTTATTATAGTAAATTAAAATTAAAAGTGAAAATTGATATTTGAGTCATTAGTCCAGTTGTGGAAAGACAATATTTATTTAAAACTTTGCAGTTATCACCAATGTATTTTATTGCAGCGTCTTACAATACTCGCGGCTTTTGTTTAATTTCAAATGTGTTCCATTCAGCTTGCCGTGGCCAGCTCGATTTTAGAAAATGTTCGATTTTCAAATTAGGTTCGACGCGGCGGTGGCGGCGGCGCCGCGCCCGGCCTTCGAGTATTAGTTGATCTTTTATTACGAAATTAGACTTTAAGGCCATTGTAATAAGAACTATGAAAAGTGAAAATATTACAACCCAGCGGGTTATAATGAGATTCAGTACAACATTACACCCCGGCTAAAGCCAAGGGCTTTAATGAGTTGGTTTGCGTAAGGTTTGCATGATATGTAATTTGGCATTGTCGAGCAGGTGGTGTGAAATAGATTATTTTTTGTATCATGAAGAGTGCCTACGTGCAACTTATACTTACAACGTGTTACAAAATAATCCGTAAAAAATAAATTACAAAAGTAGTGTCGACCCTTATTAAATAACGTCAGTTCAGTATCTTAGGTATACAGTATACTAGGGTTGACACTACTTTCGTAATTTCTTTTTTACGGATTATTTTGTAACACGTTGTATGATATGATATGATAATTATATTTTCCGAGGGGCAGCGACAAAAGACTTCTACGGTTACCTACGAGTATCCTAAGTCCGAAGTTTAGTTTCCCAATTAGGTCTGCATTTGGCCAGTTTTCATTAGTTAGAAAACCACTTTTCGCAAACTTTTCAGGATCAGTTTGAACCTAACTTAGCCCAACTTATAGGTTCAATAGGTGATCATATTAAAAGTCCTGAAAATTTTACGGTTAGAAATCGGAAATTTGGCAAATCGTCGGTGAAACTGCAATACTGCGTAACTAACAAATTGACTAAGTTGCAAAATACTCCTTAACAAGTAAATCAGTAAGGCATATTTTGCAACTTATTGGATTTGTCAGTTACGCGGTATTGCAATTTCATCGACGAAACGAAACCTTTGTGAAACAAAACTTCGGCCTAGCTATAGGTTACCGACTCCTAGGCTGGCGGAGTCGCAGGCAACGAGCAAAAGCTTGTATAGGTAATATAATAGTTCAAGTGATTTCCGCATACTCTTCATATCGAATGTCACATCACGACTCGGTCCGAGCGCGCCGCGGCCCGCACCACCCGCACGCAGTCATTACCCCAACACTAAGCGACTCTTTGATGTGCGATGCGCGCAAACTTTCCGGTTTTCCTTTGATTGCTATAATGGAACTGCGCGCTGTTATTACACTAATTGAATTTTCCCATTTGGAATCGGAACGTGAACGGTATAGTGCGGGACATTCGGCAATTATCGGGCAACGGCCAGTGGAATTATTGGGCATATCGGCGTGTCGGAATAGCGAATGCACACGCACTCATGTAAATAGATGCATAAAACATTTTGTAATTTTCTCTAATAACCTTTTCTATCTTGTCCTAGGTACTCTAGGTAGCTACCCATCTCTTGGTTCGACTCTCAAGTTTCCAGCTAACAACGTTATCTTCATTTTCATTCGCCGCCTAGCAGGTTAGTATTTTTTTGATGGTGGGGAACACTGCTCAGCTGTTTTTCTGTAAGGTAACCCCGCAAATTTTTTGTTCAGATTTATGATCAAAATAGCTTTTATGATTTGCGTCTATATTTTGAAAGTGAAAGCAACTCTGTCTGTCTGTTTGTTACCCTTCCCGGATGAACCGCTAAACCGATTTAAATGAAATTTGGTATGGAGATAGTTTGAGTCCCGGGGAAGGACATAGGGTACTTGTTATCCCAAAACATTGACGGTTTCTGAGGGAATAGCGATAAAGGACTTCTACGCGGACGGAGTCGTGTGAAACCTTTAGCTGTTGCCTAACTAACTATCTCTACACTCGCAATGTTGCATTGTTGTTGTAACAAAACAACACAAACCGACGGAGCGTACAAAACACATTTTAGCGCGTGCCTTCTCAATTAGGCAGCAGGAAGGTGACTCGAGTTCAGTGTCGTATAAAGCTGCCTAATTAAGAAGGAACTAACTAACTATCTCCACACTAGCATATGTTGCATTGTTGTTGTAACAAAACAACACAAACAGTAATGACAGCCATTCAGACATAAGTAATAAGATTGCCGGAGTCCCGTTCAACACAAAATACTGTGACAAAGGGCAGATCCAGGCGAAGTTTTATCCGGCAAGCTTAAGAAGTCCCGTCGGAGCGTACAAAACACATTTTAGCGCGTGCCTTCTCAATTAGGCAGCTGGCAGGTGAGTCCAGTTCAGTGTCGTGTAAATGTGTTGTACGCTCCGACGGGACTTCTTAAACTTGCCGGAAAAAACTTCACCTTTGAGATCGACGCAGCGCTGTGTTGAGAGAATCACCCCCCAGCAACGCATTGGATCTAGATTTGAGAGCACATTAGGCACCTTTTGCTCGCCCCTAATGACGTTAGCATCAAATAAACGAAAACAGATTTTGTTTGAAAGACCGCGAATTGAAGCTGTAAGGAAAATATATGATTGGTTTTGCAAGTACGACATCAAACGACGCCGTAATCCTTTCATTCTGGGACTGATTACCTGTGCCGCAAGAAACATAATAATTTTCCTTGCTACAAAACACATTTTCCTGAGCTTACATTTAATGTTTTCTTTGTACTTCACAAATTACCTTAAAACCCGACAAGTAGCGCTTCAGTCTCGTTAATGTAGCGTATTCATTTATTTAATTACGCAAGATAACTATCTGCTAAGAGTCTCATCTCTCATTAGTCGCATTAATCCAAAGTTCTTTTCTCAAAAGTTCTCTTTACGCCTTGTAAGTTACAAGTGGTTACCTCTTTGACTGTTAAAAGCGCCGACCCTGAAGTAAGATGTTGGTTATAAATTAAAAAAGAACTCTTTTAAAAGTACACACAAGTGTATCGATAAACAATTTCTGTATGCCAGATAACTTTACCCAAAAGTAAAGCTGGAAGGCAAATTCCTCGAACGAAATGACCTCTCAACAAAGGCAGTCAAAAAGTAAAACAATACAAAGCGAAGGCTTCTGTTTCCAAACATCGCGTACGAAGCGTAACTAATAGTAACTAGAGATCAAACCGGTAAGGGTTGTTGAGTATTAGCGATCCGTCATCAAAGGGGGAACACTTTGATCGGACCGCTTCCTGAGAAATTCCTTTAGCACTACATAACTAATCAATAGTTGGGATATATCCAGTCGGAAAAGGCATTAAAGGCAGTTGGAGCTTGCGGTGAGCTGTTTGCGAGCGAGATGTGGGGGATGTTCTCGCCGCACATCAAAGGCGCGCCGAGACAAAGCTCTAAGAGCCTTTTAACTTTATTTAGCGGAGTGGTAAGTTTAGCCGGTCGCGAATCGCGCAGGTTAAAGAGTAACACACTCACTTTGAGTTGAGCACGTGGGGGCGCGCAGGGCTGCCGACTGGCGGCCGACGCACCTTGCCAAACTTCTACATTTAACTATTCATTATTTAACGCTAGCCTACATTGGTGTACTCACACCATTGATAGTAATACATACATAAACTCACGCCTTCATTCCCAAAGTGGAGTAGGCAGAGCTACAGAAATATCAACTACTCTAAAAAGACTTCTTGATAGTACTGTTACCACATTTTGCTTCATCAGGCCAAGATGTTTCCCAGTGTATTAGTGACAGGTTGCAAACCCATCGCCTAACAGTACTACAAGCCCTTATTCCCTTAGTCGCCTCTTACGACATCCACGGGAAGACATGGAGTGGCACTATTCCAACCCGGAAACCATACGGAATTAGTAATAATTTTCATAAAAGCCCAGTTAACCATCAAAATGAGGATCGCGATTGTTTAAAACAATTACACTAATCACAAAAACAAATAATCGTTAACCATTTTAACTTTTTTAAATCCTTGTCATTCTGCCTGTTGGTTTTACATTCTTCACATGTATCATATTCACAATATATTTAAATTTCATAATCTCAAAGCTCCTTAGTTCCGTCCCCTAACCACTTCTAACACCTCGTGAAAGAGCCTAGTGACAGCTCAGCAAGACATTTAGAGTGTCCTAGTCCTAGATCGGGCAGCCCTGGGGCGCTGCAGGGGGTGGGGGCACATCAAACGGCCCGCTAATGCCGCCCGCACCGCGCCTTTGTCGGCGTCCTTTGAGTCGCGGATGCCGCGTGCGCCACCTAAGCCTGCACGATGAATCGGCGGAGATCGCCGATGCCGTGCGAGCCAGTATTGTCCACGGCTTTGTTTGATAAATAAATAAATTTTGTAGGGGAGCTTGGAGTTTGATTGACATCTGCCTTAATTTTGCAATTCAATCCTTTTTACAGTTTGTAGCCAATTGAGGTGTAACTGTGCACGTATCTAGCTTTTATTAAGTTATCAACTTATCAATCACACTTAAGCAACACCATAATTTGTTAATACATAGTCGGGAAACTCATCACTTCATTGAATATTATCATTGCATCGAATTTCATTTCATGGAACGCTATTTACTGCTGAAACCATAATGTTTTCAGGGTATATATTCTAAACATCAATTACGTAGGTTAGGTTAGATGTTTAAGATACCCTAAAAACATTATAGTTTCAGCAGAAAATAGCGTTCCAGGAAATGAAATTCGATGAAACCATATATTCGATGAAATGATAGACATCCACCTAGTCGACTATCTCCGGAACAAATAAAGTCATTGAATTACAAGCAAAAGCAAGGATAAACTATACCTTTAAGCAAGGTATGTCTTATCATGATTTAGCTAAAAATGTGAACTAGATAGTAGGTAGATAATTATGTACAGCGGATTACAAGAACAAAGTGCAAAGCACACTAACTAGGACAATTTTAAATGAAAATTAAGGATATTATCCCCAACATGGTAACCATGGCTAACTTCGGAAGCGCTCCAAATCTAAAACTGATGGGAATTTATGGCGGATTGGTTAAATCTGTTTAAAATAATGAGATCCCGCTGCACGTACGTAAGGCTAGTTGAATCTCATCATTAAATTCAACCTGCGTACGAATCAAATCCCCACTAGCCGGCTAGAGTGCGTTGATTACCATAAGCTGGCACAAAGGGCCGTACCCTTTGACGAATTAGCGCTCGTAACATAGTTTATCTGTCACGGCTATATCTTGCATATAATGTTTCCATGTAGGCATGGAGCGCATAAATGGATGTTCAAATTTCTATAGGAGAGTATGCATGGAAAAACTAATAAATTGAAATAAGAGAATTTCGCCGAATTTTTTCACGAACAGGCTGAAATGTTGTGCTTTTTGTTCGTAGTGAATAGGGCTGTAGTTATGGGGCCGTGCAATAGGTCGTTACTAAGGATAATCATAATCACAATGAATACATACAGAGATTAAGTAAAACATTCCCATTCTTCTTATTTTTTAATAATGTATGATCACATTCATCACAGCGTCATCATCTTGCCCTTAATCCAATCATTTCGGTTTGGTGCGGGATCCCCTTGGCTTGAATCACCGACACTCATTTCATGAAACTTACGAGTACCTATACTATAACTCCTGCACGTGAAAATGCGTCTCTATCAAATGGCTATTCGGCGATGTAAAACATTCTATGAAATGCGTATCGGTGATTCAAGGATAAACCGTTTGAAGCAGCACGTCTTTTCCTTCCAAGACAATATGTACGAACAGGAAAAACTGAAGAGTGGCTCAAACACTTGTTTTGTTGGGGAAATATATAAATAAAATATAATATATAAATTCTCTCAAGGAAATATTCGACAAATAAGAAAAATATACACAGTTGGCATTTAAGGTTTTCATTTAATTAAAAACAGGGCAAAAGCATGTCGGACCATGCTCGGTGTAGGGTTCCGAAGCCGTTAAGTAGGTACTTATTACAAACATAAAAATCAATTTGGTGCCGTCTTATATGATTTTAGTAGGTCTTAACACTTTAATCGCTTGTATCTCAAGAACCAATGATGTCTACTTAGTCGTGATAGTTTTCCTTTAAAATTCCTTATATGCTCTTTCATTTAAGATTTTTAGTATTTGTTGTTTTGGCAGTTCACTTGACTCTAACAAAAATTTGCGCTTTAAAGCTTAATATTTCATAAACGGATCACTTAATCAAAAAATGTTTTGTACAAATCCGTAATACGACACTAGAGCAAAAAAAAAATTTTTTTTCAACATTTTATTTTACGCCTTTTTTGGCGTGACTAATATGTATATTCATGCCAAATTACATCTTTCTAGTACTAAGAGTCTCTGCGCTAGGCTGCGGATGGACGGACGGACATGGCGAAACTATAAGGGTTCCTAGTGAGTCCCTAAAAGCTGTAGATAGGTATATCCCGTGTGTTATGTCGCTTTTTAAAGATAATGACACCAGGGAGTAGCAGAACTTTATAAGGTTTACAATATTTTAGACAAATTTGACAAATGTTTAATTAAACCCCTGTGTTTAAGTCCGACTCGCACTTGACCATTTTTATTTATTTAAGCGACTGCCCTGAGGCCTACATACCAACTTTAATATCACCAATGGTAACCTAAGCTAATTAAGCAAACTTAATGTGTTTGAGTATCTCCAAAACAATACGGCAAAATTCAGAAAGTCATATCTACGATTGCAGTATCAATCGTGAAGACTTTTAACTCCCTCGGGAACAGCCAAGATATTCCAGAGGCCGACGCACGACTGCATTGCATTGAAAACGAAATTGAGTCCAAATTTAGGAAAGTTATCGAAGCCATAGATTTCACTTGCATTTTTGGGAGATTACGATCTATAGTCGTAATTATAATATTTATAATAGATTTATTTGAATTTACATTCGGAATCAGAATCGAATGTGTAATTGCGAAATGTCATGTAGTATTATGTACATTTCAGAAGTTTTAACTGAGTTTCAGAGGGTCCATGTAACTTGCAGGCGAGGCGATGAAATTGATTTCCCAGTGATCAAAAGAATGAAATTCGCAAAGGGAAGGAAGGTAATTTATTTGACCGAAGCGTTGACAGAACGCCGCTACCTCTCCCAATGTTCCTGGACAAGAGAATATTAAATCTGCGACGAGTGAAGGTGTTTTTACTAAAGTAATAAATTTATTGACACTCGTTTTATATAATTATGTTTTTTTTATGGTGTGCGATCGTGATTACAGTAAAGGTGACACAATTCACACAAAATACAATCTGCACTATTAAGAGATTAAGACGTCACAAAACTTGTCCCTTTGTTCATCTTCTTAAGGATTTATTATTTTAAGTCTAAAGTTCTGAAGAGCCCTGTGTTCACGTTCCCCGATTGTCTGCGAGTACAATGCCCGGTTAGCACCCCAACATGTGTAGTTTCTGCTTAGAGCTTAAGCTCCGCATGTTAGCATTCATGCTAAAGCCGCTTATCTATGAATCGTGCAATCCTATCGTCTTGTCCAGAACATATATAAACGGAAAATCACTATTCAATAAAAAATAATATTTTTTATCAAAACTGAGATGTCCAATTTTTTTTGTTCTTTTTTTTACTTTCTTATGATAATCCATATTTCAACATAAGGGTCATCCCAATTGAGGGCTAAAGACGCAGGGATACAACACCTGCAACTGTTTCCGAATGGCGCCGCCACTTGAAGTACATGTAATATATTGAATGTTACTAACAAGCGAACTACGGATCTTCTATCGACAAGAATCATTTCTATTGTTCCGTTACACGGGCGGGGCAAACTAAATCACCTCACGGTAACATCGTTAGCCATACATGTAGCGTAGGGTTATAATGAGCCTACTATTTTGCGTACGGCACATGCATATGAAGGTAATTTACCTCGTTAACTAGCACTAACCACGTTAATGGAGTGTTAGTTATCCTCGGATGTGTTAGTCTGCTATGGATATACTATACACGCATGGGACTTCATTATTAGTCCCAACTCTATTAAGTTTTGTAATCTTGTTGCCTATATTTTACTTTAGATTTTCAAAATGAATATTCACCTGTCACTAACACACTAGTAAACTTCTTGGCCTGATTGTGCAAAATGAGGTGACAGAATTATCAACAAGTCTTCTTAATTTAGATTTGTTGGTGATTCTGTAGCTCTGCCTACCCCACACTCTAGGATTGAAGGCGTGATGTTATGTATGTTCGTATCTTCAGCAGATTTTGAAAGTTGTTTATTTCTGAAATGATACAAATTTTCGGATTATCAAGTAGCCTATGCGATTCCGTAGAAGTACAAACTCGTAGTATTCCAGATATTCAGAGATATTGAAAATACCTATTTTTCCTATTGAATGGAATATGATTTGGGAATCTGCACAGGTCTCGGAGCGCGGTGGCCACTGCCCACATGTCTGGCGGCCGGCGGAGCGAAATGTCTGCCCAGCGACACACGCATCTTGACCGCGAGCGTCGCGTCGCCCAGAATTCCATAACCGACCAATGTCCGAACATATTTCACGTAGGGCGATTTAAAAATAATTCAAACTGAACCAAATCCGCAAGTTCTAACAAAGATATAATAATTAGACCAAATGGAATATTGGAAACAACTCGATAATAACTTCATTAACCACAAGTCCTAAAAAAACTTTAGAACGTCCTTTCAGAACTTTAATTACGAGCAATCGAACACTAATATAAACCTGCACTTCATTGGCAGACATTGAATTAATGATCCAATTGAAGAATAATTGCATCTATACAGACGCTGTCCGTGCTGTCCAGTGAGCAATTCAATAGACACTAATATTTATGCACCCAACTAAACGTTTACTTAGTTGGAGACATTTCTATAATTGAAACAGAAGTCTGAATAGCAGTTTTACAAGTCAAAGCGTCCAATCAGATTCATTCATGTGTCGCCAATTGTCACCCGACCCGGCGGGACCCCTCACAATTTGCCCACGGACCTTCGGAGTGAAGGAAATTGACCATCGCACGTGCTACGCTCGTTCCACTCCACATGGGTAAATCTATCACGCCAGCGAAGCAAAAACTGCACAAATTCCTCCAGATAAGAATTAAATTCCCGCAGAAACGAACCGGGAGCGAAAAAATCACGTGTAGCAGCCGCAGGTACAGTTGCTGAATTCGATAGAAAATCATTCGTGCGATACCATCTTATGCAATAAGGAAGACGCCTAAATTGTCACCAGGGAATCGAATAAAGTTTGTTATGTGACGCGGAATATTTGCGAATTGGGGTGATTTCTGCTTTACACGTGAAGCATTACACCGTCTGTTTGGTTCTTTAAACAAGTACGTTGTTCGGGGGCTCAATTAAAAAAAAACTGCACATGGCAAATAATGGCAAAAACAAACCCTCGAGCACCAACAGGGACGTCCAATCTCGCATTCAGCATTGTTTTTCTCGATTACCTGCCTGATTAAGCCGGCTGTCGGTGACGTCTTCAGGTGAGGCTGCAATCACCCGTGGAATAGGGTCTGTAGCCCTCGGCTGCGTGAATAATGGAAAAGCCCCTGCCGTAATCTTGGCGCACAATAACGTCTGCACGCGACGTTTTGCATACAATGACCCGACGCGGATGAGTTGGCGAAGGGAAATGCACTTAGACTTGTTCACTTCGTGGAGTTTTTCAGGAAGTTTTTATAATATAAGAATTTAGTAATGTACTAACTAAAAGTGAAATTACTAACATTCGCATTTACCACACGACACAGGTTAGGTTATTATAGATCCATATAATCAATCAAAACACTAATTGCAGTGCAGTAGTTTCCAGTTCTCTGTTGATGCGTAAACCGCACACTGTCAATCCATCACTCGTCAAACTGCCTTTTCAATATGTTGCGGTAAAAATCATATTGTTTATTAAATCCCCGAGCGAATATCGACAAGTTCGATGGGTCTGCACCGCAAATCGTTCCGACCGGTGGTCGATCCACGTCGCTTGTGGACAAATGCTAATAGAAAATACTTTTTTGTCTTTATATCGACATATATTTTGGTTGTGACAAGTCCAATAAAGTTAAATTTATACTACGAAATACCTGATGAGTATATAGGTACCTACACTCTTTGATAGAGTCAGATCAAAACTTTGCGCTTTGATGGAGCTCTCACTAATGAAGTGATGAAATTCCTATACCAGCTACATATAAATGCCAGACATTTATCCGTTGCAGTATGATTGCGTGACGCAAAACTTTCTGCAATATAATTTACGCTGAAGTTGCATTCATGCAATACATTTCTCATTAAAAGTAAATTCACAGAATAGTAACATGTGCAGTTTCCGTGATATACAAAACGAATAATTCGCGGAAATTAAAATGAAAACGTTAATAAAAGCCACATTCGGGCGGAATGCATCTCTTTTTGGACAGTACCGTTTAAATGAGAGGAAAGCTGATAGGCAATACAGCAATACAATAATCGCCGGCGCCTTTGGAGAGCACTCGCGGGACGATTGGTCTGATGAATAAAAGATCCGGCAATTTGTGTAATACGCCACGGCCGCGGATTATGCGACACTCAATTTGTGGTCCTGATGCCGGGCCACCAATTATTTCTGGCGTTTACATAAACAATGACAACACAATAAGTGCTGCTTGCGAATTCGTGGTAGCCTCAAGAGGGGATTAAAAACAATAATTTGATTTTCACAAATGAAAATGTTAATTGTGGCATACCAATGGAATGGGCGCGATTATACGATAAGTTTCAATTCGTAAATTTCTCGCCTCAGAGAAATACTCTACTTATCCAACTAAGCTAAATGGAATATCCAACGATAAGTCGTTTTCTTCATAATGTACTTAGTTGATGATGAGGCTCTAAAATCTATCGACTTGTCACATGATCGTAATAAAAACTATAGCACTTTGAAATTCTGCAGTATTTTGCATCGCACTTATAAAGTGCAGTGCAAGTCATTCATGCGGGGTTACGACCAAAGCGTGTGCTGCACGCGAAAGGGTTGCAGATTGCGGACTGACCGGACTGCGATGGGGCGGAAGAAAATTTATTCAATTATAAAGTTTTACTGTTGTCAAATGCAGAGTTGGTGATTCGTGCTTCTGACACCCCATGACAATATTTGTAATTTACTGTCTACTCGTATTTCAGTTCCAATTATTTTGTGGATTATGTATCAATGAAGATAACAGGGTTGTAGATGGAGGATTGAAGTATTTAGCCCACGATACAGGCTACGCCTAGTGTGGGAGTCACTGCTATCCTGTAAAACCTGCATTAACTGTGTTTTTTTGGTAAATAAATATATTTATATTTGTATTTATTCTCTTTATTCAGAGCAGTCCGTCTACGTCACGGGCCCAGAGATATACAACCGCCTTCCTGGGCCCTGTTTCATAAAGCTACAAATTACAAGCCGAAGTCTCTTTCTAACTCCTTTTGCTAGAATGTGAGTTCCGCTTGTAATTTGTAACTTGTAGCTTTACAAAATAGGGCCCTGATGCTATTCGAAACGCACCTTCCGTGCAGTCCCTTAAAAACAAGCTAGAGGTCTAACTCCTAAATCATATTTGATGATTTAACCTAGGTACTTAAGTTATACAAAAAAATAATTTAAGAATTTTATTATTATTTCCGCATTAAGTTTTATTTGATGAAGTTACCATTAAGTAATATTATATTTTTTATCAATGTACCAACTTGTAATCATTTGACTTGTGACTTTACGCTAATAAACTATAATTTATCATCATTCATCATTTAAGTTTACGCAGAAGTAACGTATGCTTTTCTCTTTTAAAATGTAGCCTCCAGAAGGTACTGAAGTTGGTGGTAGAATAGGATATTTTATTCAGCAGTTCGCAAAATGTCGTTCGTTTTAGTGGCATCTTTGATTCCCACTACCTTTACACTAAATTCTGGAGAAGACTTTTGAACAAATGAATATTTAAATTAACTCTCGCTCTCGGTGCCTTAGCCTCAAAATACCGCGAAAATCCTATGTATGAATGGAATATTTAAAGGTCTGACTGAAGATGCACCTAAAGGTAGGTAGAGACCTACCCTGGGATGCTTTGTACACATTTTTTTTTAAACTGGATGGGAAGTACTTGTGTTATATTATATATATGTTTTGTATTTAAAGCCTTTTTTTAGAGAATGCGGCGAATGTGTGCACAACAAAAAAACCATTGAGACGCTAATATAGTGTTTTTTATCAATGAGACTGCTTAATTTTACGAACATTGAATTCAACCGCACAAAGTTTTTGGAGTGGTGGGACACGCCATCGTGGATTGAATACATTTTATTCGATTAACAGGTTCTTAATTTCGGAAATCTATGACATGTGACTGATGGTTACCTATTTTCTGAACGCTAATATAGTAATTAGAAAACTAAGTGTACGCAACATCGAAAGTAAAGTTAACAAAAACAGCCGCTCTGGGTCGAGCTCGGTTAAAAGTTACCCGGTTTTCATGTCGGTTAAACTAACTTGCGCAATCTAATCACTTAACAGTAACCGCTATATCCGTTTTGCTAAAATTGTTTTAGTTAGCTACAATGCGTGGGAGTTGAAAGCTTTTAAATGACTTAACTTTCACACGGCAGGTCTTAGATTTGTACATATTGCTTGCGTGTCGGTGGCTAAAATCTAATCTAACAATGTTTGTTTCGTTTTTACGTTTTAACGCCTCAACAGATCATAATGTTCACCGTTGCGAAATTCCGAACATATATTTTAAAGACATTACATATATTTTTGACTTACCTTTACCTTTACTTTAGTCTAGTTTTTTACTTTTCGTTTTTAGTTTAATGGGCTACGTTGAAAACCAGCGCCTAGCTGTGGACGCTGCCCCTGGCGGGATATCGTGCGCAGCTTGGCGTACGCAGACGCGCTGTCCTTTTGCTACAATTTACAAAGCACGTTATTTCCTCCGTTTAATCATTTTTTTGGATATACTGATTCTTGCATGTATTTTTTGTGTCAATAAATATATTTTCTTTCATGCTAAAGCCTCGGCGACAGATATAGGGAGGGTACTTTTTATCCCGGAAACTATAACAGTTCCCTGGGAAATAGCGATAATCGACTTCTACGTGGTCGACATTACGAGTAAGGGTCATTAAGAAAAGCGGAGGCGATTCGACGTCCTTTCGCTCTTATTGCAGAGACATAAATAGTTTTTTGATCAGCTAACGCCGAGTCTGATAAACGTCTTCGACCTCATAATTTATCATCATCAGCCGATAGAGTCCGCTGGTGATATCATATATCTAGTATTTCTACCCATGGATCTGATAACTTGACTTGCTCGTTGAGTAGGTACTTGTCTGCCAAAAAAATTACAAGAGACAAAGTTGAAAATTAGCTTATCACTTTTTTCTTCATTGACCAATGTGTCTCAGTAAGTAAATACAAGGGTTGTTTTCCCTGGTTACCTCGCCTTTTCGCAACGCAAGCAGGGTCAGGTGTTGTTAAAAAAAAAACCTGTCAAAAAGCAACGTAAAATTTCGTTACTTGTTTCTGTCTTATGGAGAAATCAAAATCAATCTAAATTGAAGCCTGGTGCTTTCCCTCAGTAAGTAAATACAAGAGTTGTTTTTCCTTGTTTCCCCACCGTTACACAGGAACGAGTCGAGCCGTGGAATCAGGTGTTGGTCAATAAACATCCTGATGAATTCATAAGCGGCGGTTGGCCATCATACCCTAACTGCCAAAACCAATAAAAAAAGGCAAAGTGAAAATAAACTAATAGCTTCTCTCTTTTGTACAAGTCAGAATCAACCTTAATTGAAGCACGTTGCCATCGCTAAGCCAGTAAATTAAAGGTTTGTTTTTCCTGGTTTACCCGCCTTTACGGCAGCGTGGGCCCAGCCAAGCACCTGACGGTGTCAGATACATATATTGACGATTTTATTACCGTCGATCGTACTCAAACTGTCGAAACAAATTACAAAAGGCGACGTAAAAAAATCTCTAACTACATCTTTCTCATTGACTAACCGGTCCAAAGATCAATCAGCACGTTGCAATCCCTAAGTAAATTTTGACGACACGGTGGCCTAGTTGGGAGTGACACTGCCTCCGAAGCCAGCGGTCCTGGGTTCAAATCCCGGTAAGGGCGGATATTTGTGTGATGAGCGCGAATATTTGTTCCTGACCCTTGGTTGTTTTCTAAGTATTTAAGTATTTATTTCTCTATATAAGTATGTTTATCGTTGTCTAGTACCCATAGTACAAGCCTAGAGCTTAGTTTGGGACTAGGTCAATTTGTGTGAGATTGTCCTGTGATATTTATTTCTTTGTACAAGGGTAGCTTTTTTTGCTCAGGCATGGGCCAAGCCGTCGGATGTTGGTCAATAAATATCCTGACGAAATTATTAGCGACCATCGAACTCAAACCCCTAAAACAAAACACAAAAGGCAACGTGACAAATTCGCTAAATACTTCTTTCTTATTAAACAGAAGTGAAGCACGTTGCAATTCCCTAACCAACTAAATGCAAGGGTTGTTTTTCCTGGTACTCCCGCCGACCCTGTGCACGAGCCGAACCAGGTGTTGGTAAACAGCGCACGGGCGGCGCCGCGTGACCCACGCCGGCCCACTGCGAGCGATCTACGCCGAATTTTATAACTAGATCACGTTGAGTATTAGAGAGAAAACATCGAGGTCAAGTAAAGGTTAAACCATCAACTTTTAATTTGTTTCCGTTAACTCTACGGATGTTAGGCTAAAACTAAGAAACGGTAACTTTAGTCAGTTGCGTCAAGAAAACTAGTCCCACATTTATATACAGCCCACATACAGTAATAGGCGGTATCACAAATTCAATAAACGAAACAGATTCACAATCCTCACCTTTTAGTGATATGGTTGCACTTGCTACAAGAGTTGTCTTAGATATCACGAGATAGCAACGCATCTTTAAGTCAGTCTGGCCATATGTCGGCAGATCGGGATGGGACCACTGTTGAAAATCGCTCAGCGCGCAAGTTATTAGGCGTAAAACGAGGAACTGCTGCCCCGGGTACTACTCAACTAGAGGCTTCGGAGAGGCAGCGGAATATACACGTGTACTTCTTAAAGGTCGGCACTACAAATGACCAAGTACGCTCGCATTTGACGACAATTTGTGGTAAAGATGTATGTACGGTGGAGTCCCTAAAAGCGAGGGGACATTATGCATCGTTCAAGTTGACTGTTCCGCAGAAATTTGCTGAGCATGTATTGGATCCTAGCAACTGGGCTGAAGACATCTGCGTAAAGCCATGGCGGCAGAATTTTCGTACCCAAGAACGGAAAAACAGCGTCACTGCACGTGTTCTATCAGAATGTTAGAGGGCTGCGATCCAAAACTGCTTTATTCCGTAGCAATGTGGAAGAAAGTCAGTTCGACGTAATAGCCTTAACTGAAACTTTTTTAACAAGCTCTATTTGTGATGCCGAATTGTTTCCCGACAATTATGTGGTGGTGCGGCAGGATCGAGTAGCGGATGCCGGTTGGGGTGGAGTCCTTCTGGCTTTTAAAGACGTATATGAAGTACGTGTTGTGAGGGACATTGACGGTTTATTAGGGAACGAAGAACTTTTATTTGTGTGTATAGCTGGAAAATGTTTTAAGTTGCTCTTGTGCGTAGCTTATCTGCCTCCAAATTATAAAGAAAATCAGTTTCTTCATGTATTGGAATGTATCGAGAATGCTATATGTAAATTTTCTTCTATGGATGTTGTTGTACTTGGTGACTTCAATTTGAATTCATTCAGTTTGCGTACTGTAAATGAGTTTAATGATTTCACTAGCTTCTGTCAGTTGCAGCAGTGTAATAATGTCTGTAACGCTTACGGTGGTATCTTGGACCTAGTGTTAACTACTGGGTGTAATGAGGTCCACGTGCAGCGCAGTATGGAGCCTGTGGTCCCGTTGGATGCATACCATCCGGCGCTGGATGTTACTGTCTCTATTTCAAAGAGGGGGGAGGAGCATCGTCAGTCATCTACCTCCTCGAAGTCCATTCCTAAAAGCTTTCGGTGGAATTTCAACAGGGCTGATTTGGTTTCCCTTTATTGTGACATAGGTAATATAGATTGGTCGCATATGTACAAACAAACGGAAGTTAATCTTGCAACTGATGCATTCTATGAACAGATAAACAATATCTTAGCGATCCATGTACCTCTAAGGATACCAGTTAGGGATTCGCAGCGTTATAAGTACCCTAGGTGGTACACATCAGACGTAAAAAAGGCGATAAAAATTAAATACTTTCATTTAGTAAAATTCAAAACGCATAAACTCGAATTTAATAGAGAGCTATTTAGGTATTACAGAACGCGTGTAAAAGAGTTGATTACCAAAGCGTATGATCGTCACATAGCGTCGCTTGAGCGGAAAATCTATGATAAACCCAATGAATTTTGGAAGCACGTGAAAGACAAGCGGAGTAGCAGGCAGCCGAAAGGCACATTTTCGTATCGGGGTAAAATAGTTACCAATCAGGAAGCAGTGGAGGAGTTTGCCGAACATTTTAGCTCTGTGTTCCATCCTCACGTGCCATCGCTAAATGTAGAGGAAGCGGCTCGGATAGGTTCTGCTCAAAAAAGCTCCGTAGATATAGTTTTTGACCGGGTTTCTGCTGATGATTTGCGCCATGCAGTCCGTCGATTAAAGACTGCTGCTTCCCCAGGGCCGGATGGTATACCTGCGTTTCTTGTTAAGGATTGTGTATCGGTGTTAGAAGAGCCTTTGTTGTACCTTCTGAACCTCTCTGTCACGAAGGGGGAATATCCGTCACATTGGAAGGTGTCTAGGGTTACACCCGTCCCAAAGGATCCGTTATCAAACGACATAACTTCGCACAGGCCTATTGCTATCTTGTCCGTTGTGGGGAAGGTTTTCGAAAGCATAATATGTCGGCACATCTCACTCCAAGCCTCTTCTGGCCTAAATGATGCGCAGCATGGCTTTCGAGCCAAGCGTTCGACCTGCACTAATCATACAAACTTCGTTGATTATGTACTCCAGAGTATGGATAGGGCTCGGCAAGTCGACGCAGCCTTCTTCGACTTTCAAAAGGCATTTGACCGGGTCGACAATGATGTGCTGCTTTGGAAGCTTTCGGCCTTCGGGTTTTCTTTTGGTATGCTAAAGTTACTGGCTAGTTACCTAAGGGATCGGAAGCAGTATGTTCAGCTGTCTGGATTCTCGTCAGGGGAGTATTATACTCGATCTGGCGTAAGTCAGGGGAGTACGCTGGGGCCGACCCTGTTTGTCATAATGATAAACGATCTGCCGTCAGTGATAAGCAACGCTAAATGTCTGCTATTTGCTGATGATCTGAAGCTCTTCTACGCTATTAATGCGCCTTCAGATTGCGAGGTCTTGCAGAATGACATTCATGCTGCAACGAATTGGGCTCAAAGCAACAAGTTGCTTTTCAATGCAGGTAAATGTAAAGTTATGACCTTCACGAGGTCCAAAATTCCCATCGCAGCCACATACTTCCTAGCAGACAAATCCTTGGATAGGGTCCGTGAAATCCGAGACTTGGGTTTGCACCTTGATGACAAGCTAGATTTCCATCATCACATTGTAGCGACTCGTAACAGCGCCAGCAAAGCCCTAGGGTTTATCATGCGGACTGCAGCGTCGTTCAGGGATCCCAAAGTACCTGTCATCCTATTCAATGCTTTTGTGCGTAGCAAGCTGGAATATAATAGTATGATTTGGGATCCTATGGAGTCAACTTACACAATGTTGTTGGAAAGAGTACAACGGAAATTTGCAAGATACTTGTATAAAAAAATGTTTGGGTACTATCCGTTCTTGTTTCCCTCGCTTTTCGTGACAGGCATGGTCGGATTGTCCACTCTATGTTGCAGGCGAAAGAAGCAGCTCTTAGTGCACTTTTGCTTGCTACTGCGAAACAATATCGACAATCCATCAGCTCTGGAGCGATTGCGGTTCTTTGTTCCTGACCAATATGTGCGGGCCGGTGCTCGTCGCCGGCACCCTCTCTTTGTAGCCTCGGAGGGTTGCAGAACTCGTCGCGCTCGGAACTCGCCGACGGCCAGAGCGATTGAAATGTTAAATGCCCTCTCGTCTGGGGTCCAAGATACTGACGTATTTGCTGACAGTTGGCAATTGCTGCTTAAAAATATTGATATTTTTCTGTTCTAATGATAATGAAAAAAAAGTGTTGTTGATGTTGTCGTGTAATGTAAATTAACGTAATAGGTGATTTGGTGTTTACTGTAAGCCTGTTATTGTAAATTATAAATAAATAAATAAATAAATAAATAAATAAATCACCATTTGTCTTCAAGCAGGTATATTTAACTTTCGTGACGCAACGCAACTGGGTCATTCTTCTTTTTTACCGACAATTGCCTGTCCTCATTTTACCATACGTTATCACTTATCAGTTAGAGTATTGATTATTAATGTTTTAGTGTTTTAATATACGTCCAAACATTTATTCATCTATTAGTACTAAATAATCTTTCACTTTCTCTATCCAGTGTTTTTTTTTACAAGTTTGTTTTTCATAGAATCGCGTGACAGAGTGGTAATACAAAATTTAGTCTCCTCTGAAAACGGCCACTCTGTCACAGTATATTCTGAAAAACCACCATAAAGAATAAAACATTACCGCCACCAAAATAATCATTAATTACTCCAAATAAAAATTCACGCAACGTATTTTAAAATCAAAAATTAAAACCATAATTATCAATAGTTGAATAACGCAAAATATAGAAAAATGACGATACATTGTCGGTAAAAAAAGTAGAACGACCCAACTGACTAAAGTAAAGTAAGTGGGTAAGGACCAAATAGTTGGACCATAGTTAAGCGTAGTTAACCATATAAACAACAAAAGTGAAAAAGTTCCGTTGTGACACGAAAATTATCCCTACAAAGGTATGGCTAATTTTCGTGTCACAACGGAAGTGTCGCAGAAAATTTAATTGACTGAGTTAGCGTGGCCAACTATTTGGTCCTTACCCAAGTAAGTTTCTTTATTTTAGTCCTTAACTAACTTTTTAGAAAACCGTCTCATTACGGGTACACATTGCCGTTAAAGTCTTGAAAAACAATAGCACAGGACGGCAAATTAAATTAAGAAAGCAAGTAAAAAAGAAAAATATTTTATGGGAATCGAAAGAGCACCTCCACCAATATAATTAGCTAAACGACAAGAAACAAAACAAAATATAAGCATTGGTGGTGGTGCACCTTAACGCCAATAGGTGCCCACGCAGCATGTGTTGCGGCACTTGTGCTACAACGCTGATTTTCAGTGGATCCCTAGATTACGTGCGACCGTAAACAACATCCTAAGAAAAAGATGCAACTTGCCATTGCCTAAAAAGCTATGCTTACACATGTAAGAAAAGAAATAGACAAACAGAATAGTTACTGAATATTATATTTATATTTTACCTATAAAAATAGCAATATAATAACAGTTTTAGGTCGCTACTGCGTATCTTTCAGATTAATGAATGATGGGCTCGTTTTGAATACCACTGGCACCGCACCGCACAGCAGGCCGCCCGTCCCCCGCGACAGCCGGGGCTGCGCCTGACATTTATGACAATCAGTCACCGCCAGCCGGCATTAACATCCACCCGCATTGTTTCAGCCAGACCGCGCTGACAAGGACCAATTCAAATACAACGTTTACTTTATCAACTTAATAGCTTTAGCACGAGACGCTGATGTATAGAAGTCGTTTAACTATATCTCCTTGGAAACTGTTCGATTTTCCGGGAGAAAAAGTACACTATGGCCGTCTTCGGACGGACTATGTAATTTAACATAGATTAGTCATAGCTAAACAAATCAAAAATCAATAACTTTTGGGTAAAAAGCACCCGAAATAACAATTATAAATACACTACTTTCAGAGATGATATCTCTAATATTCCATTTTGCGTCGAGGGTTAAAAAGAAACAAACAAACAACACTATTTCCTTTTTTTCTTTTATTTGTATAATATTGCTAATTAGGTACAATGATTAAGCTCAATTAAAAAAATGATTTACACCTGTCCGTTTAACATTGTCACTATAAGCAATTTTATTATTAACGGCTTACGTGGTAAATACTTCATCTTTCCAGCCAATTCCAGCTCACTTAGATCTAGATTCAGAGGCAGAATCCAACACAAAGTGAAAAGCCGTAGTGCTGAAAGACATGGAGTCGGTTTACCCTTGTTTTGTCTACACTCATTTCATAGAACATTCACTTCGCAGAATTTTCATTTCATCGACCGGTTTTTTCTAAGCGCAGGAGTTTAGGTTTTGTGATATTCAACCTAACCTACGTTATTAATATTTAAGATAACGATAATAAGCAGAAAATAGCTTGATGATGATGACGTAAAAAATCGGTAAAACAAGAAGGTACCCATGAGGTCATACGAAAACGATTTTGAGGACAAGGTGAAGTGTTGACTTCTGACAAAGAAAGCCGATCCGTCCACCATAGGGGGTTACAGTTAGTAAGAGAAGAGGCTACTAAAGATTTAGTTTGTGTACGTACATATAGTACCTTTGTAAGAAAAAGTGAGCGGGACATACAGACAGATAGAGACAGATAGAGAGACACGGCGAAACGAGAAGGAATCCTAGTTTGACTTCAGACAACAGCAGGAATAGACTTAAAACCAAAACTAATTATTTTTATATTTCTCTCAATAAAACATGAAAAAATACCAGTAAGAAGTAACATAGTGATCGAAATATACCTATGTTTCTTAAAGAAATATGCACTCCCGTATTTCCATATCGCAATATGATTACGTATCGCTTCAACCCGGGAGTGGCTCGCTACAAATGAGATTTGTCATTCTGCGATCCAAGTACTAAATTAAAGTACGAGTATGTACCTACTCTACTGCATTGCTTGCATTATATGTAGATATAGTTGGCGTCGGTGTTGGTGCTGTTCGAAGTTGTTGGAGAAAAGGGATTGTTTGAAACTTTGCGACATACTTATGGAAGCTTTTTACTACTTATACCTACCTATCTTGGCGCTTGTAGTCTTTATCGTGTGATACGTGCATGTTCTAATGTTTTTTAGATTATAATAAATAACCGTGTTTTCTTTTCTCCTTTTCGCTTTTAAACTTCTACCGAAAACAAAGATTAGAAATTAAACACAATTGTATCTCCTTTAGTACTTAATTGATACCAATAATTAGGATATGACAAATGTGTTTCCGTATCATATTTGGTATTTAAGAAAGTTGATCGAATTTCATCATTAAGATTGTAATGAAGACCAGGTATATAATTAAAGCAAAAATATGTTGAATGTCTTCATACAAGATAAGAAGAACACAGCCATACCTGTTTTTACATAATCAAATTACCTACTATTAATTATTTATAGGCTCAAAGTAGTAAAATTATATTATAATATATCAGCTAAACAAAAATGGCATTTCTTCAGATCTGTTACAGTCGTCGTTATAAACCGCAATAAACGACTTTAGCTATTTAATTAGTTACCCTTACATACTTCAAGGAAAACGAAAGTTATTGCAAATATGTATTTAAAAGTGAAAGGTTTCCCAATAGCAATTACAGCACATAATAATCCAATCAAAAATAACTCAATTTAAAAAAGCTGGGAAGGGGTGGAAACTGTACCTACACAAAGCCGCTATCGAGGCTTCGTTGAAAACAAAAAACTCATTTAGCAGACAAATGAAACACGTAAAACATTTAGGCGACCCCAGAATGACGCAGTAGGGTGGCACTTTATTTTAAAAACAATAGTCGTCGGCAAAGATATCAAGAACACAGGCCCACGACTAAAGTAAAATGTTCATTTTGACACAACTCACACAACTAAAACGAACGGTCTAAGTTATATCATATTGATGCAATTCGTCCACGGTCAAACACAAAATAGCGAAACCTTTACCTTACAT
Source organism: Acleris holmiana (assembly GCA_949316455.1). NCBI lineage: Eukaryota > Metazoa > Arthropoda > Insecta > Lepidoptera > Tortricidae > Acleris > Acleris holmiana. The sequence goes on from OX438770.1 coordinate 17,639,273, forward strand.
CCTATTAAGTTACGAGATGAAACAATTTAAAAAAATTGAAACTGGAAGCGAGCTCGTTAAAGCCTTTCACGTCAGAGCAAAAGCCCCTCATATCACTTTAATAAGATAACTGAAGAGGCAATATTCCGCCATAGAGATTTTGCGTCCACTGTGGAGTAAGACACAATGCCTTAATCTCGTACATTATTACAAAGTGGAAGACGCTGCAAAGAGCATTGAGGCCGATTGTGGAGGACCCTCCGCCTTCTTTCTGCTATTAACTAGCTCTCTGATGATGATACCCTGATTCTCTATGAAACTGTAAATCTATTCTCTACATCTCTTTGGTAACCTTTGTTTTCGCATCTCTAGTTTTTGCCTAATTAAAATTAACTTAGTCAAAGGAGTGTTCAAAAAATAAAGCTTTCTGTAGATTATTTTATTCAGTTCTCTATCGTGCCGTTTTTCTAACAAACGAAAAAACCAAGAGTAAAACTTTTACTACGCTTTTTTAATTTTGTCTTTGAGAATCAAGCAAGTTTTTCTGGTCTTTTATTCATGTTAGCAAGCAGAGTATTTTTGTAAAAAGTAAGTAAAGTTCAACGTTTAATAAATTCATGATGAATATAATTTAAAGCCCACGGTCCTCGTCTCGGAGACGCTGGCTGACAGTAGTAACGAAATCAGGTAAACTGTCAATCGAACAAGAAATCGATTTCGAAAGGTAATTGAAAAGAAATGAGAACAGAATTAGATAAGAAGAAATAAAAATCCTTGAAGAGGAACAAGGCGCAGCTGTCTACCGAAGAGGATGAAATAGCTTTGGACAAATCACTTACTTAGGTAACGGATTAAAATGTAAAAAACTACAAGTAAGAAAATACATCCAGGATAAAAAATAATGATTAGAACATAAATTTCATTCTTAAGAATTATAATATATTGAGGTTTCGTTGGATTAAAACATTCGCCGGCACCGGGCTGCCGGTACACTACAGGGTCTACCGTGGCGTTACAACAGCCCTCCGCTTTCACGTCCCTCGGCATTATACCTCTAATGTCACTTAATTTGCCGTCTAGAGCCTCCTCACGTGAATGCAGCTGGTTTAATATAAAATTTTCCCTTTTTCACGCGACGCTGCACGGAACTGTTGCCTCTTGAGGGTAAACGGTTACAAGTAATATGATCGAAGTTCTGATGCGGATGTTAATTGCGAATTTTCGTAATTTATGCACTACCGTAATTTTAACATTGAATATCCTGTTTTCTGGGAGAGAATTAACATACGAGTATCTGTTAATTTAATCCATTGCGTTCGTTTTAAAACATAAAATAATGGATTTGGCGATCACCCATTTATTAGATACTAGCGACCCGCCCTCGCTTCACTCCGGGTTAAAGTATTGTACATATAAACCTTCCTCTTGAATCACGCTATCTATTAAAAAAACCGCATCAAAATCAGTTTTAAGGATCTAAGCATAGATACATAGAGACAGACAGCAGCGGGAAGCGACTTTCTTTTATTCTATGTAGTGATATTGGTCCTGGAAACAAAACTATAGGGAACTGGGTACACGTTTGTATGAACGTATATCTTTTTTAACAGACCTTTTTTTCTTTCTTATAATGGTTTGACAGGACCACTAAATACTCATAAATATACATAGTTTAAGGCTTCATAGTTCAATACTATCGGAAACAAAACATTAAAGATTTTGGCTTTGGTAGGTAGGTACTAAGTTTTAAATAGATTTATCATCAACTAGAGGACGCCCGCGATTTCGCACGCGTATTTTATTATATTTATTTATTTATTTTATGTTAAAGGATCGGGCACACGAGCACTCAGGCCACCTGATGGTAAATGGAATCTGAGACCCATAGACATTTGAATTCTCAAGACTATAATCCTAAGACCTCGAATGCGTTGCCAACCCTGAGGACTAAGAAGGAATGCCTCTATGCTAGTAATTTTACCGGTTGTCTTATCCCCACACCGGAACACAACAATGCGAACACTGGTGCTTGGCGGGTGGCGTGGAATTAGTTTCCCGCTACTCCTCCGATTTTTCTAAAAGTCCAAAAGTCTCGGGGCTCTCCTAGGATATCCAAGGAATATTCCCTCCTAATTTCAAGTCCGTAGGTCCAGCTGTGGTTTCGGCTGTGCGTTGATCGATCATAGTCAGAGTCAGTTACTTCTTTTATATGTGGTAGTATGTACCTGGGCGACTGAGCTCTACTCGGGTGTATGTAGACAACACTATTAAATCACAATTTGATAATGTCGTCTATGTATGTCAAATATCTCGTTTATCGCTATTTGCTCGCGAACTGTTCAATTTTCCGGGATAAAAACCTTCCGTCGCTGAACATGATATTCTCAAAACATATTCTTAAGCATAATATTCTTTAAACATCATTACTAACAAGACATAAATTAGATAGTGTCGACGGAGCTCCGCTGCCGCGGAGCTCCTGTTTCTGGGTGGTTTGGCCCTCCGGGCCTGCTGTAAAACTATCATAACCTAAACCTACACGATTCTTTAACCTAATTCCACTATTTGCAAATATAATGTTTTGCGAATATCATGTTTTGCGAATATCATGTTTTACTAGTATAATGTTTTACTAATATTATAATGTTTTGCGAATATCATGTTTTGCTAATATCATGTTTTGCGAATATCATGTTTTGCGAATATCGTGTTTTGCAAATATCATGTTTTACTAATACATATAATGGGTTACTAATATTATAATGTTTTGCGAATATCATGTTTTGCTAATATCATGTTTTGCTAATATCATGTTTTGCTAATATGATATTTTGCAAAGTATGGATATTAATATACTAACCACTTTTATAAATGGGTCACCTAAAAATTAAAATCTTCTACAAATGACAACACTTTTACTTAAATCCTCTTCCTCCTTACTATGACTAGAAGAAAACAAATGAATTTTGGTACCTTCAATAGTGTTATTGTACTCAAATTCAATTATATTGTTCAGTTAAAGTATCTGTCAGCTTTAATATCAAAAAGGAAAACGGACAAAGCGAAATAAATTGTTATTATAACTTTGTCGCAATAAAGAATCCGCTGAACGTATTGCTGACGCGCATGGGGCGGCCGAATTTAATTGGTAATTTTCTGCCTGTAGCAGCCCACTGCCGTGCCGCTTGTTCCGCTGGTTTTGGCGCAAATTTCGCGGATATTATTTGAACCGTTATTACCACCTTTTTGTGCTACCGACCGACCTTAAATCTTGGCGTTTAGCAGCTTTTGTCACGCCTAATCCTCGATAACCGTCCTCCTGATAACTGTTTTAGTAATGATATTATGTTTTAATGTATTTCCAATTCCAATAATTACCATAAACAATTTGTTACAGTTAACCAAATACTAATCCAACAAAAGGTCCCTTCAAAGAACACCTCCATTGTTCCCGCTAAGAGGATCACAGTTAAACATTAAAGATACAAATTGCCCCGTAACTCGACTTACCTTGATCTTAGCTAAACGGCGCCGAATATGAGGAGAATATCATCCTGCAACAAAAGAAATGTTATTTTATTATTGTTTCCTTATATTTTTACCACGCGGCACCCGCATCGGTACACAGATTAAAAGAGATCGACAAAGTTCCTTTGAATTAGGAAGCCTTAATCTAGATTATTTATTTAACTGGTTGTGAACGAAGCACTCGGTTGATCGAGGGAACATAATTATATGAAAACAAGGTGTAGCAGTAATACTAACATCACTCGTAGTACTTACATTTATTAAACTATGTAGGTATGTAGTTGCGAAGGTTGAAGTTGACAATTGAAGCCTTGTAAAGCCCGACAAGATTCTATTTGGCCCTACTTCAATACAAGTTTGTATTGAAATAGGGCCAAATAGAATCTTGTCAGGCTGAATATACTATATAAAGTTTTTTGTGGAAATCTAGCCTACGCGATGCAGAACCATCATAACAAATTAGTGGTTGATGAACTAAATTTCCTTAGACTAATTTTGCAATGTGCAATTTGTACAGGTTGTATGCTAACTAACGTAACATTGGACTAAGCCTTGATAACCATTTCTCTATTTCACACTTTCGTGAACAAATTAATTCGTTCACATGTCCAACTATCATTTTTGACGTCAGCAATATATCACAAAAACTAAATTCGAACCTATAGTAACTAAATCTGTCCACGGTTGGGACATTGAGAACAAGCATTAGCGTATAGCAACAGTAATTGTTGTGCACATCGTAGTTCCTAACAGCTTGTATATCTATTATTTAGGTAGCGACAATCAGCTAATGGCTGCGATGATCCTGTTTGCGGAGCCATCGACGGAGTGCGCTGAAGCCTTCCTCCAACAGCACTCGCTACAGTTTTCAATTCCACAATAAATATAAAGAACTACACAAGGTAAGCACTTGGAAAATACAACATTGTAACCATATCTCACAGACAGACAGTTCGGCAAAACAATGCGTGGTAATTAATTGCTATTTTCAGAGTTAAAATATTCCGTACAAGAATTAATAATACTTGCAAACATTAACCTTCGTAAATCATACTGATTACATGATACTTTTATTTTAACCGCCGCCTGAGCGATAGCAAATTTTGTAAAAAAAAACTTTCAACCCAACTCTCAAACTAAAACGTGATTATCTTCAATTTTAACATAATTCTTTTACGATTTAAATGGTACACCGTTTATTTGGGACTTGCGTCGCTTTATTATTGGGCACAGGGGATATTTGCGACGTGTTCGTTTATCGGACGGGCGCACCGGCGCCGCACGGCCGCGTGGGTTGCGCGCGCGCAGCCTAAGCAAAAAGCCGCCGCCGTCGCCGCGGCATTCCTGCAACCGGTCCCTGCTCAATGGAAGCCGGTGCCAACCCTCGGACACTATCTGGCACAAACATTCCGTTTCTTTCCGTTTCACAGTAACAGATAGGGATGGCATATCAACTTTGTGATATTACCGATCCTTATAAAGCATTATAAATAAAGCAAACCTTAAAGTGTAAGACAGTAGCTTCATTATACACTACAGAGAACCACTAAACTTAAAAGACTATAATCATATATTACGAGATTAATACATGACAAAAAGTAGAATGATACCGGTGGTGGCGCGGAATATTAAATAGAAGCTTAATAGCGCCGCCTGCGCATGTCGAGAAGGCTGACGCAGGAAACGCGCGCACCTATCATTACAGATTTCACAGTCACAGACCCTGCCGTCTCCTATTTCGATCACAGCATTTCATTATCTTCAACAAAAAGAGAGCAATCGAATACGATTAAAAATGTATTGAGGTTCCATGCTTCATCAATTCATCAAGTTTTGAAAGTAGACGTTTCAAAGCACCAAGACCGTAATCACTTCGCAAACATCCTCCGCACACACGGAAAGAAGTTAAAGAGACAAAGTAGATCAAATAACAGAAACAAGCCTACACCATACTTCAATTAGGGGCCAAGAAACCAAACATTGGGTTATGTGACGTCATTAAGGGACGAGAAGTATAGTAAACTAGGTACAGCCGCCAAAACGCAAGAAAATTTGCTTTTGTACCCTGCAGCGAGGTATTTAAGTCCAAAATTAGCTGTAAGCGGCGCGGGCGCAGGCTCACCGCTTCCAAGAACTGCCGCCCGTCGTAAACTCACCCACAATGTCAGAACCCAGCCTGCACGTTGGATTTAAAATTCCAACATTTTTTAGACCTTAAATTCCAATCGTTATCCGTAAAGGGGTCATCCAAATTTAAAAATATACTTTTGTCTTTGGCTATAATCCCTTTGTACTCGTAACCGCTCAAAATTAGCATTAGCCAATTTAACTTTCAAGTTAATTTAATTAGAGCTCAATTAAAAATGAACATTGATGTCGCCATTTTCAGGTAATTCTCGGCATTCGCTTTTCATACACATACAGTTATTGCCCGTGACCAGTGATTGCCCATTTTATTTTTTTAAAGACTGCAATTACTAAAAATAAATAATCATGTGCTACATAAGTGTAACAAGCAGTAACAAAGCTGTTTCTATGTAAGCAAATATTTTTTCTGTGATTGCAGTCTAAAAATGTAGTGGGTACTCACTGGTCGCGGGCAATAACTGTATGGTTTACCCTACTATAACCCAACCAATCCACAATTTATTGTACTCTACCAAAGCAAAACTATCTCTGTATAAGTAGTAGTCCACAAACATGTTCGCACTTCACACGAATGGACAAATCTTTTGATTGTTTTTATTACGAATTGCCCACAAATCGAATTAACTTCCATCTTATCTTTATTTCCAGAAACAATAAACATGGGTATGTTTAAGGTAAAGTTGAATAGGCTACCATTGAACCCGAGGACATCATCATCGACTTCATCGTCGTTTACCATTAGATAAGAGCTGTCAATCGCTGGTTAGTTCTTAAAAAATATTAAAGATGAATCAATTTCTTGCACTCAGTTTTGTTCAAGAAATCTTAAGAGGATTGTGAAGTTTTCCATACATAATGCGATAACGTTTCTCTCGCCTTACACCTACCCCAATTATTACGATTTTTGAATATGTTGTAGATATTATGTAACACTGGGTGTCTATCATTCATCGAAACACCTTTCATCGCACGTATCATTTCATCGAACGCGGTAATTTTTCATAATTTCATTTGCCAAAATGGTCACTGGCTATAACCTTCATTTTCCCTAATATCACATTCCGTAACATTTGCCATGAAGGCATTTTTTCTGAATTCGTAAACTTTTCAGGTATTTTTTATATGCCATGTTTGTTTTATTACAATTCTGAATAGTTCACGGTTTAAGAAACAATACATTTATGGCAAATTATCGTTATGGCATATAAAATTATGTCATAAGAAATTCGGGCAAGTGAATTTATTGCATGTGTAATTCGGTCAAACTATAGAGACCCATCGAGCGCTATTTTCAGCTGAAACTATGTTTTCATGGTATCTTAACATCTAACCTAAACTACGTAATTAATGTTTAAGATACCCTCAAAATATTGTGGTTTCGGCAGAAAATAGCGTTCGATGAAATGAAATTCGATGAAATGATACATTCGATGAAATGAAATTTGGTGAAGTGATGAGTTACCATGTAATTACTACTGGATTGAACGTTTTCCTTTCAAAGAAAACATTTCATGAAAACAAAACGAATTTAAATAGAAAACCGGAAGCGTACAAACCTAGTTTTTTACTAATAAATCGACTTGATTTAGGGGGTGAGAAACGTTAAAGCCTAGAGCTAAATTTGTATAGAAAGAATTTGACAACTACGCCATTAATTTTGTTGTTTTTTAGTTCATGCCAGTGTTATGTCAATTTTCACTTACGACTTAAGGGTTTAAGATTATAGTAGAAATTTTATAAAATGTCGGAATCCCTAGAAAATTTCTTAAGTGAATTCCGACCTACATAAGATGGCAATTAGGTCGGAATTCACTTAAGAAATTTACTAGGGATTCCGACATTTTATAAAATTTCTACTATACTAACTATTTTACAATAAATACTTCAAATAAAAAAAACATTTTTTTGGTTTGAATAAAAATTCACGAAATTAGAAGCGATTAACCCGAATAAGATTTTTAAATACAAACTGTTATATGCTTTTCCTTGTAACTTCTAGGGCTTTGCTTTTCAACCGACCCTTTCGGAAAAAAAAACATTAAAAAATCAACATATTGTGAAACAACATTTACAACAGCCGAGAAATAAGAACGAATGCGCCTTTGTGTTAAGAAAGTCAAGTTTAGCCAAAGTTATGCTTGTTTCTAAGGCTTTAGAACTTCGGGAAACCTAACCGTAGCCTTTCATCTCTGTCAGTACTATTATACATTTACATCTCCCACGCCGTACTTTTCACTTTGAGAATTTTTAAGTGTACTAGATTATTCTCTGTCGTGACTTTGTTATTATTTCAATATGTAGATACCTTAATTACAGGGAGACGTGGGAACTCGAGTAATAATATATCAGCACAAACATGCCGTTAGTAAAGTTTCAGCACAGCCGAGTAGCGTGTAAGCACGCGTCAGACGGAAGTTGATAGGACATTCCGTATTAATTAACTAAATAAGTCTGGCAAAGCGAGGCGAGCGCTGAAACAGTCGGCGGGCGAGCGGAGCAAGTTATCAGTCGCGTGTCAATAAGACGGAGACACGGCGGATTTAAGAATGGGGCCGGGGGCGTCGGGTGCGCCTCCCCAGTGTGTGGTTTCCTTTTGATGTCATCTTCGCGCAAACTTTGCTACGGATCGGCTTTGAGATAGAGAGACGGAGAGTGACTAATTTGGCCCAGCATTTGATCTCGAGAACTCCGGTGTCGGCGTCCCGCTCGCACCCGCCTCCCAGCCGCCGCCGCCGGGAAGCTCTTTGCAAAATTTCGCTTTGATCGCAAAGTTAAATTATATGGGAATTGGGCATTAAATGGATACACATGTGAGGCGTGCTGGCTGAGGAGCGGCGCGGCGCGGCGCGGTGTCGCGGCGCGGTCGCGGCCGCCGGCCCGGACGGGTAGCACGGCCAAAAATGACGCTCCAGGGAGTCGTTTGAGGATTACGGCGACTTAAATAAATGATGAGCGAAGAGTCACTTTCAAAGTTATACATTTGTGAGAGCGGCGCTTGTATTTAACTCCGCCTAATTTGCCGCGAGTACGCGTACCTTTGAGAGCTCGTTTTTACTAGTTTACGAAACAGATATTTGCGCCCGCCTTTCCCTTTGATACGGCACTTTGTGGAGCATTTTACACGAGTTTCTTTTGAGGCCATTCAGACGGTGAGTAACGAAAGGCTGTCTTTGATAAACACGTGCGAGGACTCTTCAGTACTTATTAGGGGTGCTCGCTTTCAAAGCGCTTTCTTGTGAAATCTTATTTGAAACGTTCACAATCTCAGAGCGGGCGAGCTAATTAAACTGGCAATAATTAAATTATGTGAAAAATTAAGTCGTCGGAGCGTTTGTCGATGCCCGAACTAGATGAAGTAGACATCTACTTAAAAATGTCCTAATAAATGATTATTTAAAAACCCGCGATATTAGTTAAATATAGTGCATGTGCGGGGCGTGCTCCGCCGGTGCTGGGAGGTTATTAATGTTGGGTCGCAAACTCGCGCAAGTCAAAGACGAGTTGGCAAAGTGGCGCCTTTGTGCCGCCGCGGGAAGCGGCTCGTGTGTTTTAACTCGCTCCCCGCGACAAACTCTTTGTGTAACGACGCCTTTACAATGCACCGAACTACAACCAACCCAAATTAATTCAATAAATGCCCTTTTATATGTAAAATAATGCTAATACAAAGCAAACGTCTAGATTGATGATTACCTTGATTATCAGCGTCAAAAAGTGAGTATTTTTAAGGTAATGTATGTTAAATTAAACAAAAAACACCATACAATTATATACATCAGCAACAATATACTCTCAAAATGTCGAAATATACAAAATTTCCAATATTGATGACCTGTTTGAGATCAAAGACGCGGGATAGACTTTGATGTTCCAATCTAAAGGGACTTTTAACTGGGTGCTGTCTTTTTCGTGGAAATTCGAGATCGGAGTTAGCTAGCAAGATGTTCTTGGAAACGAGGCTAAGGTTCTATTATACCTGGATTCATGGTAATGATGTAGCTACATTATCAGTTTTCATTGTTGTGTATAATGTTTCCTGTTAAATTCCGTTATCTTCTTTCATCTAACGACCACAGTAATTTAATTTCCGTATGAAGGGCAAACAAAGACACACTTTACCTTTCACGGAAGGAGTAGCACGAAAAACCTTTACTGACTTCTTTATTTTGTTTGAGCCGTTTTAGTGTCTAGTATTTTATAATTTTAATTATATACTGCAGGTTTAATCGGAAGCGCCTTCAAAGAATTCTTTAAAAGCTCTATAAAAGTAAAGCAGCAATCCAAGTCAAAGGGCGTAATTGACAAATTGCAATTACATCGGTAGCCGGGCACAAATAAATAAATTTACAGCGAGCAGATTAGGAACACTAAATTTAATTACAAAGTGAACTCGAATATAACAAATTGAAGAGGATAAACGCGACAAAGTAAAAGAGAAAACACGCCAAAGGAAACTCGGAGCATTGATATAAACGAAATTTAAATTAAGTACAAAGGGAAAGAAGATGAAAAAAAATCCTTTCATTGAAAGCACTCATCCCCGGAGTCAGAGGGCTGGCGCTACATCAAAGACACCTTCCTCCGCCTATCTTTATCTGTGCGAAACCGAGTTTGGAAATTAGCGCAGACCGATCCTCTCTGCGCCCATAGCGCCTAGCCTAGGATCCCACCTTATCTTCCAATACCTAGTTAGGTTGGAATTAAAACAACAAAAACTTATCTTTACTGCTACTTTATAACTTATTAATTGGTTTGAACTCTTGACGAAGTGTTGATGGTGTTGATTGAAGGCCGATTTTTACAAGCCCTTTCCTTTTCTGGGTATATTTTAGTTTCAAAAAATCCCTTAAAGTATAAAGTTCGGATTAATTTTTTACCAACTTCAAAACCGGAGGATGTTTTAAATTGTATGCTCCACAGTAGGTATGTACATTTTAACACACAATTAGGTTGTTTCTTTTTGTTGTTTGTCATGCGATTACTTCGTCTATTATGGATCGATTTTGAAAATTCTTTTTTTATTCGAAATGGTATTCTTCTGGGGTGGTCCCATTGTCACCAAGTCAGGATCTGATGATGGGATTTTGGAGAAATCGAGGGTACTTCTCAAATATTATAGTAATTCATATAGCAATTTATTATTTATTTGGGTAGTTTGCAAAGAAATTGTACCTAATTAAGAACTGAAATTAAGAAACGGTAACTTTTACATGTGAGCAACGAAAATTAGTCGTCCAATTATATAGTTAATTGTCGTTATTCACATGTAAAAGTTACCGTATCTTAATTTCAGTCCTAAATTAGGTATAATTTCTTTGAAAGTAACCATTTTCAGTAACACGTCCAGCTGCGCATAATTTGCATTCAAAAAGTATCATTTGATGAAGTGGTGAAGAATTGATGATGAAGACCACAGATAGCCACCGGAACTCGTCAACGGTCCTTATTTCAAGGGTGGCGATAAAATATCTCGATTAAGATAGTGTAAATATACATATTTATAACTATGACTTTACCACGGCGTTGCTTGTTTGTGATCACTAAAAAGTATCGTAATCGTCTTAAAAAACGCAAAAGATATTTTTTTATTAAAATGGTAAGTAATATAGGTCAGTCCAAATGAATTCCCATATTAATTTGAACCAAAAGTTGATTTTGGTTGGACTGACCTACCATTTTTAAAGAAGTTATTTCTTGCGTTTTAAAAGGCGGTTTTTTGGTTTTTAGTAAGTTTTTAAACATTGTAACTATTATACTAATATACCGGGTCTTACGGGAATGGTACAAGCAGGGGCCCATTTTATAAAAGCTTGTAACTTGTAATACAAGTGGAAGTTGTATTACAAGTTACAAGCTTTTATGAAATGGGCCCCAGGGCCCCCAGGTCACATTGTCAATTACCATCACGTGACTTGTCCATTAGCACTAAAGGAATCGCAGGTACGTTTCCGCCGTTTTCAACGGACCTTTACAATAATGCGCTGTTAGGTTTTATTATGTGCCCTAAACCAATTGCAGCAGTTTATTATTCAAATCAGGTACCAGGCAATTAGTTTTAAGAAATGATAAGGTTGCTCTATATATCTTTTTGAAACTATTCAAATTAAATAGCGTTAACGTGACCGTTTTATGATAATTCTATAATGTTTCATCTATGATTAGATTATGTCACTAGAATATATTTTAGCACATGCGTATAGCTCGTGAGCGATTGAAAGACACGCGGTGGTTAAAAATATACAACAAATTTAGTAAATAAATGTTATGTTTCAAAGCCTGGTGATCTGACCTATCATTAAATCTGCTAAGAAACAGATAAACCGAACTTAAGCGTTACAGTCAGCTGCTAAAATAAGGTATACTACTTTGGACGCTACTATATTTTTGCAGCTGATAGTACCAATACCCAATGACTTGGGGAACTCCGCGGCGCACACCCGGGCTCCTCGCGGCCGGCCGCGTGTGCGCACCCTTTCAACTGCATTACGCTTTCACGGCTTCTGCATAATTAGCACCGTAATGCGCTCATTACATAATATTTGAAACAGGAGTCACACAAAACGTGAATAAGGAAATCCATATGAGTCTATACTAATATCATCAAGAGGTGGAATTGTGTTTCTTATGGGAGGCTACGTTATCCCTGACTAATATGAGCCATTTTCTATTCCGTTTAAACCGTAGCTAAGCGAGGGCAGGTCGTTATTGTACTAGACAGATAAGAAGGCAATCCTGACACACTGCACAACCATGAATTTTCTGAATATTGATAATGTGTTAAGCAGTAAAACAATAATAAATTTATTTGTTGCGTGTGAAGGAAAAGTAATAAATAACAGCGTTGTTCTGCTGCTGTCAACATTACCATTAATCAGAAACTTCATGGCTGCGTCATCTATCAGGATTTACTTTTTATTTGCTTACACAAAAAAAACTACATGTTAAATTAACGAAAGTTATTTTAACAAGAATAATTGTAGCGTTTTTGTTAATGTTAGAAGATTTTCGACCGAGACTACTTTCGTTAATTTATCGTGTAGTGTTTTCTCAGTGAGTAGGTACTGTTGGTATACTCGGGTTTTTTTTTAAGTTACAGGAAAACGAGCCGATGGCGTAGCGACCTGATGAAAAGCGTTAACGTCACCGTCGCCCATTGATCTAAGCAGTGCGAGAGCTACAGCCAAGTTCGCTGCATCTCAGAGAACACGCGGAGCCCAACGGCCAAAATTATAGGATCATTCAGTGCAGTAGCTTGCTTAAACTTTTATAAAAATGGCGCGGCGAACGTTGCGGGCTGAAGCTAGTATAAGAGTTTGACTTTGTTTTCCATCAGTATCATCTTCGTCTGTTAAAGAAACAATAATTAAGGATTTATTTTCGAAACACAGTTAATGTAGCTATTGAGGTAGCCCAAGCATGATGGAGCAGCAAATGGAAATGGGTTGAGCATGTCCGTCGCATTTCCGCGGTTCCCTATTGGCTATTGCCGACGTTCGGCGAGATGAGCTTGATGCCCTCGTCATAGTATCTATTTATTGAATACACCTAGTAAACTTCTTGGCCTGATTGTGCAAAATGTGGTTACAGAATTATAAACAAGCCTTTTTAAACTTGTCGGTATTTCTATAACCTGTCACTGGTAAGCATCTTAGACTGATTGTGCAAAATATGCTAACAGACTTATCAACAAGTTTTTTTAGAGTTGTTTGTATTTATGTGGCTCTGCCTACCCCACTCTGGGAATGAAGGCGTGACGTTATGTATGTATGTGGTATTTCTGCAGCTCTGCCTACGGGAATGAAGACGTGATGTTATATAGGTATGTATGTAGGTATTTATTGATTTATTTATTAAGGTTTGCCATCAGATACAGCACTATACACATATAAATAATCGTACAGTTATTGGTAAAATCAGAGTACCTACCTATTAATCCAATTATAGGCAAACACAGAATGCATGTGATATTAATATCGTTGAGTGGGAAGCAGCAGTTACTCTTGAACGAGAACGTAGGGCATTGTCTGTTTGGTGCAATCCGCTAGCGCCAAGATTCGATTGTTTTTCCGAGTATTTTAAAATATGGCTGGGGTATTTAGAGCCAAAAAAAATATATAGGTGCCAACTCTGGACCCAGTACATGAGGTGTGCGTACAATAGCATCCGGGTGCAATTTAATTATGCATACTCGTATGGTACCGTATCCTGATGACGCTGCCGAGATGCTGCAGCGCCTCGAGGATGTTCACGGCAGCCCAAGTACCAGACTTCATTGCTGTCTTAAAGACCAGGGTAGCTGCATTTTGGCAACGGATCCGATAATGAACTCCTTAAGACCATCTACGCCAGAATATACGGTCACGTTCTTAAACCCCTGGCCAACCGTTCATCACAACAGGAACCGAAAGTTACTTTTTTATTGTTAAATCTGCATTTTATAAATTTAGAAGTAAGCTAGCTGTACGATATTTAGCTATGTGGGTTTTTTGTCTGATATTTATTATTATTATAAATAGAAAAGTAGTTCGTCTCCGGCCATTTAGAATTTTCTGTTACCTACTGCCGCTTAGGCGCTAGAGTTGCGTCGATGCGTGTCACTCAATACTTTAAATGCATGCAAACAAACACGGCGACGGCGGCGCGGCCAAGACTAAACCGGCTTGGTGCATGCTGTTGAGTTTGATTGTGGTAATTCGCGGCGCGTACGGTCGAGGCACGCACACATGCAAGCCGCGCGGTATACTATTGTTTGAAGACGAACTATTGTTTATGCGTCCTTCGTCAACACTGGTTGGAGACGGCACAAGATAGAGCTATCTGATGAGAAAGAAAGAGAGTCCTATACTATCAATTTTTAATCTAGTTTAAAAAAATACTTTACTGCAATCCATACCAATATGTAAATGTGATAGATAGTAGCTTTCTATTTATGCTTTCACGGCTAAACCGTTGAACCGATTACGATGAAATCTGGTATGGAAATGGCTTGAACCTCGAAAAAGGACATAGGGTAGTTTTTATCCGCGAGTAGCGATAATGACCTCTACGCGGGCGTAGTCTTGGGCAATAGCTAGAATAATACCTAAGTATACGTAACTACTAAATAGATAAAAACCCCCAAAACAATTGCGACTCTAGGTACTTTCAAGGCTGAAAGGTTAAGTGTTAACTCTTACAGCCCAACCATTTGTAAGGTTCCGTGCCCGAAGGGACCTCAACGGGGCCCTATTAATATGCCTACCCTGTCCGTCCGTACGTCCCAACTTTAAAGAGCTGTATCTTTTGAACCGTAATAGATAGCGGTTTACTTTTTTTCAGAATGTGTTAGGTGGTGTAGGGTTCCCCATACAGGACCCGTTTTTTTTTCAACAGATTTTTTATTTTTGTTGTATGTATCGTATAAACGGCAAAACTGCTTCAGTGCGAGTTGGGCTCGCGCTGATGGGAATACAATAATGCCTACTGTGCGCCGGTACGGAACCCTCGGTGCGAGAGTCTAACTCGCACGGAACCACCCCTGTTAAAACAGCTGTTTGGAAACTAAGATGCCACAGACATGCGCATGCACATTAAACTTATAATATAATTTATGAATCCCCCCCCCCCCCAATGTTTGCGTTGTGGATAAAAACAAATGAATTTAATCTTAAACTAACGATAATCCAAGTTTCTAATTTTAACTTCGATTAGTCTATAAGTTAGTTTCTAACTACTCGTGTAGTTTAAGGGCGTGATCTTAGAGGACAAATGCTCTGTCTTTTTTAAAATTAAAATGTGCCTTCGTCAATCCGCGATATTAGGTACTAAATTCAGCGAGGCACCTATCTATTAATTTTAAGTTGTTCAAAGGTAAAAAAACCAAATTAATCTTACTGGCGACTTAAAAGTAACCAATTCTGAAGGAAAATACCAAGTTTTACTAGAATTTTAGCTTAATGCAAATCAAAACAAATAAGGAATAACTTTTTTTTTGCGTTAAAATTGCAAGTTTTCTTTACGCCGTCGTAAGTTTCCTTGAAGATTCAAGTCCGTTCGAGCGCGTTGAAGTCTTCTCTTTGAAAAAGAAACGCCAACATCACTGCCTCATCTTTCATACGCCACTCTAAGATCAACTTTAATATATTCCATTGGAATCCTGCATGAACAATAATTATACTTATTTAATAAACATTAAAATGTCGAAAACTATAACAACAAACGTGTAAGTACAATAAAAAACGCACAAAAGTACTATTAAGCTTTACTTTGAAACAATAGAAGGCATTAACAAGCAAACGCTGCAACAATGGCAACACACGAACCCGGGAACAATGGGGGCATTACAATAAATATTTAGAATAAGGACCGACTAGCATGCACCGCTCACCGTCACCAGAAAAAATCCAACGCTCCAATTTCCGTAGGATTTATAGTTCAAATTTTATACCTGCTCGATTTTAAGTCTCATCCAATACACTGGTCAATCCGCTTTACAGTCACTTAACTTTACACGACACTACACACAGATTTCTAAACATTTACACAGAATAACGTTATTTTAAAAAGTTACCAAGAGTTTCGCGGAATGTTCGAAGTGTACGAGGATATTAAGGGGTCGCCGACGTAGATCCGACTGCGTTGGCGTCCCGCGGGCGACTGCCGGCGAGCGGCGTGCGCGCGACGCACGTGGCCTTAAAAGTAGGCGGAGCAACCCCTGATCAGAGCCCCTATTGGCCGAGAGCTCCCTTTGATCAGCCGCCGACAACTAACTACATCGCTCTGCGCCTTAATCTCAGTACTAACGTCCTTTTAAAACAGGTAATTTCATTACAAAAATGTGGATTTTTTGAGTAGGGCCGCGGAAGGAACGTACCTATGACACTGAATGCAATCTCGTCGTAATACCGTCAAAGGATAAAGCTGACAGTTCGGACTGTATTAAAGCAGTTTTGGCAACTACGCAGCCCTTTGATGCGCACATCAAAGAGCAGCGTCCAAACAGATTAATTTGGGACCGACCGATACGGCATGGCATTTGCAAATTGAAGAAAAAACATTCATTCAACTCTCTGCAGGGGTCGTGAATACAGCAACAACTAAAGTAATAACTAATAACTGCAGTTTACACATAACATAAAATACAGAAACACCAATGATTTGACGACATTCGATATTACAGGAACATGGGTAAACCGTAGTTGTTTGTTGTCGCAGGCAGCGCTCATAAAGCCCGCGCCGCGGGCGCACGCCGCGCCGCTGCCCGCTACGCCGCATATTGTGCCGGCGCGGTGCACTCCGATATTAATAAGAGCGCCGGCGCCGCACCGTCTGCACACAGGCGCACCCACACGCGCCCGCGTATAATGTCAAAGGGTGAGCGCGCCGCCTCACAAAGCGTAAGTGCAACCACTAAAAGCCAATCCTAAGTTTTATTGATACACATTGTATTGCGACAAAGTCTCCGCCGGCGCGCCCCCACTCACCCCACGCGCCGCACAAAGACAATATCGCGACGTCAAAGGAGCGCCCGCCCGCCCCCGCCTCGCGCCGCCGCCCAAAGGAAATGAAAAATTAAAATTAAATTGTCAACACATTTAATATCTGCGAAAACGTGCCGCGGCGCTTTGAACGCGCTTCCTTTGCGGAACCTCTGCGGCGCCAGCTTTAAGTATTAAAATTTCTGTCGTGTAATTGAAAGTCTGTTTAGGTTTAATTAGTCATCACTGGCGATTCGAAGTCGCACCAGATCGGCTAATGAGCCCGCGCACACGTCGCGACCGCGGCGGGCGGGGGGCGGCTCCCTCGCGTTTGATCGGCGCCGCCGCTTTGACAATTATTAAAATTTGCCTCGTACCTCTCGGGCCTCATCTTTTTCCGTCGCCTCGATTACGCCACGGGTTTGTCTCATTAGGGCTTTTGTATGGTATCGCGAGTTCCCCTTTGAAGTGCGCAGGCGGCCGAGGTCCACCTGCAGTTTTATTGTTCAGACTCGAATTTGCGCTTCACTTTGACTAGTCTCTTTGCGATTAGCCGCCGCGCGCCGCCCTTTGACCTGCGCCTATTGATACGACACGACCGCTGGCCGACATTTGTTCATCAACTCTGGCGCACACACTGTGAACCCTGCCCAAAAACTAATGAAATTACTGCTACCAAAGTTTTACTCGAATTTCATGACATGTCATTGAAATCCATGGTGAGTATGCAGTATGCACGGGTCAGCAGCGTATGACGCCGTGTCGCCTGCTCTCGCAACGCAGCTCTCGACGCCCCTTTATTACTTTTGTGCCCTTTGAGCGACCATCATCAAGCAAGCGGGCCCGAATTAAAACTTAAAACGGAAAAACGCCAACGTTTATTGGCGCCCAACGTGGGACTGAACGAGTAAATAAATTACTTGCATACTTAAAATCCGATTCTGAGAATAACTATAATTATATGTAATGCGTGTGTGTTTATAGATAAATTAACTAAAGTCTGCCGATATGCACTGGGCGAATCATAGTTTTACGTTAAACGACCACGTACTCTTAATATACCGTCAATCCTCGAACTGTTATCAAAACCACAGCTCCACGACTGCACGCGTGTAAAAACAGAACTTCGTAAAGAACAAGGATAAACGAGTTGCGACTCCATAAACACGAAGTTTAAAAATAAACCGCGGAGATAAAGGCATCCTTTTGTATTACGTGAAGACAATAAACTGGAGGCTCACCAACTGTATGTTCAGGACTTGGTTACGTTGTCTTACTATATTGCTACCTAAACTTTTAGCTTTTAGCATCCGTTAAATTGTTAAGGATACCTTATGTTAGGTTTAGGTTGCAATACAGAAAAATAACTAAGACATTTTAAATATTTAAATGACTAGTTATTTTCCCATGATACTATTCTCGCCTTTTCTCTAAATGAGTCAATTTTCCAATATAGAAAATGGCCTATAGGCAGTTATACCTATAAAACTAACTGCATCATAAATCAAATCTTTTTTCCATAACAAATAAACTGATACATCCTTTCGGTCGTTTCATCGAAAGCTACTTTCTGCTGAAACCTTATTGTTTTTAGGTTGTCTTAAGTAAGCATAGATTACGTAGGTTAGGTTAAGTTATAACTTCTGCACGTGTAAATGCCTGTCGATGAAATGAAAATTCGGCGAAGTAAACCATTCGATGAAATGAGTGTCGATATTTCAAGGGTATAACTTTCATCCCTTGGTTAATATAACTATTTGACGGTTACACGGAAAGCATATGTCCGTAATATTTGTTTAGATACCGTGGTGTTCTTTTAAAGTGAAAAACTAATACTTAAACTATAGCTAATAGTTCAACGCAAACTCTAAAATATAAAATGTCTATAGACAGGTTCTTTCCGTGTACCCTTAATTTTCAAACAATAAAGCCATATTGGTTACCCCACACCATCCGTGCACTACAATCAACAAAGCTATGATCGTAGAATGCAACATCAATTTCCCTTTGCGCATCAAACGGTCAATCATCACAATACGGGAAGCATCGACGTGAAAAAGTCAGCAACCCTTGACCGGGGGTCGAAGGCGCAGTCAAACCGGAGACAAAGCTTTGAGCCGAACGCAGCTTTCATCTCGCGCCCTTCCCGCATAGGGTTGCGAGCTTGCGGGCCCACACGACTATGTTTACAGCTTTGGTATTTCGAAAAAAGATAATTTTATGCACTTTTGTTTTTCTTGGTTTAATACTTTATTTAAAATTACTTATTTCTAAACATCTCTCTCAGTGTTCACTGTCTTGTTGTTCATATAGCTTTTCACACATTACATAGTTAGGGTTCCGTAGCCAAATGGATTCGTCAGGTCTGTCTGTTTGTCTGTCCGTCCGTATGTCGCAGCCACTTTTTTGCGTGGTAAAATGTCACACTTCCAAAGTGGTAAAATGTCCCCCCTATAACGTCTAAAATAAGAGAATGATAAAACTAAATAAATATATATGATGTACATTTCCATGCAAACTTCCACCGAAAATTGGTTTGAACGAGATCTAGTAAGTAGTTTTTTTTAATACGTCATAAATCGTCTTGCTGTTACGGAACCCTTTATGGGCGAGTCCGACTCGCACTTGGCCGCTTTTTTTAACTTATATCTGCCCCTTTCACTATAGCCCTTCAAATTAATATTTAACACTCTACTCGTCACATGACTTTAATTCCATGACAATGCTGCATGTCATGATCATGCATGACAATCTCTTACCTTCCATTATTTTCACTCACTGGCGCGTCTTGTAGCTTCCTTTTGCATTCTCCTTTCTTATCCTATCAATTCATGTTACACACCACACATCCATCTCAAAATTTGCATTTAAGCTACGTTAAGCCTTTTTTCATGCTTCTCAATGAAGAAGAAAACAGCTACAATATTTATTTATTATTTAAACAAATACCCATAACAAGTGAAATAATATATTCGTACCTAGAACTACAATGCAGTAAGCCAACAAAAAATACACCGACACAAGTCTATAGCGGTCAAGTGGATTAAGCGCGTACCTACTTTTAAATCAGAGGGTCATACATTTAAGGCCTCGTATTTCGAGCTTTTACTTGAAATTTTATGTGTACTAAAATATTAAGCAAATGTGGTTAATTAACAGGCAACAAAACTTGCACATTCGTAAAGTAATTCAATTGAAATAAAATATTTATAAATATCAGCAGGCAATTTTACACAAATTGACTTAGATCTAGTCATTATTTCATGACCCTACAGTGTCCATTTTTTTTAATCTAGCCCAATTCCTTCTTAAATAACAACGTTTCGCCGTATCTCTCCCTGCACCTTCGCTTCCCTGCATATTCATCGAAGCGCCAGCCCTGGCGCTAGTGCATTCCTTTTGATGTAAAAGAGTATCCTCCAGGCGACGCTTTTCTTATTATCAACTTGGCCGTGATTCCGCGTAAATATGCAGACCTGTGTGAAACGTGACCTTCCATTAGCTACAGAAATATTTCCCTTTGACTTTACCGAGTCTGAAACAAACTTCTTCAGTTCCTTAGAAAACTTTTTCATTAGCAAGACACTTTGCTTGTTTATCAATACAAGTCTGATACCGTTTTGAAATAACCCGTTGGAAGTCGCTCTTAGAAAAATGACGACCACGGTATCTTTAAAGAGGGGGTAGTATTATTTTGGTGGGTTTCGGAGAAACCGTCCCCTATAAACAGAGCAAGGGAGTCAGGTTCAGTTAGGTAGGTTAATTTTGCGAAGTGTTTGGAATAGTTTATAAGTCATCGTAAGAAGACCTGCACAAAACTCTTTCTACTCCAATGCAATTATGTACCTATTTTTGTCATAAACCCTAAACATCTCATTAGCCTCGGCAATCCGTTCGGAAAAATCCAATATCTCATCCGCCAGCCATCCATCAGGCATAATAAAAGCAAGGCGACGTCTCCGCCTCGAATCCCGAGTCGTAGGCCCGAGAACCCGAGATTGAAATAGTAATTTGGGCGGAGACGCTGCACTCCGCGATGCTAAGTAAATTCGCGATGCGACCGCGATAGCTGGCGCCACGCGAAGAAGGTTGCGCTTTGCACCGATATTTTAAAGGAAGGTTATTTCTTCAAAACCGGTTTTCGTGGATATTTTGGCGATTTTTAGGAGAATTGTAGTTTCAGCAGTTGGGAGAACGTACATACATACAATATCACGCCTGCATTCACAGGGGTAGGCAGAGCTACAGAAATACCAACAATACCTAAATATACTTGTTGATAATTCTGTAACCACATTTTGCACAATCAGGCCAAGAAGTTTACCAGTGTATTAGTGACAGGTTGCAAGCCCATCGCCTAATAGTACTATAAGCTGAAATACGTTCAGCAGTTGGGGGAACCTGTTTCGGCTTGTACAGGTTCCCCAACTGCTGAACGTGTTTCGGCTTATACGATGATGATGATTATTCAACCATACATTTACTTGTGTAATAGACGCATCAAAACTGTCCACGGATTTTAAACATCCTATACATTTTATTTGAACTTGCCTATAGGTGATTTTTTTACCTTAGACATTTTTGATGAGTTTAGTAAATGTTACCAACCGAGAACAATAAAAAAACTGAAAGTGAACGTTTTCCCTGAAGACAGACTACGTGTGAGAAGTGAGCATAATAACGTCAAGCAGTTAATACCACTTCTGGCTGTCACTAGGACGACACGTTAGTCTAATTGCGAGAAACCCTGCCTCCGAAGCCAGCGGTCCTGGGTTCAAATCCCGGTAAGGGCAGATATTTGTGTGATGAGCGCGTATATTTGTTTCTGAGTCTTGGATGTGTGTATTTATGTATTTATTTCTGTATATAAGTATGCTTAGTACCCATAGTACAAGCCTAGAGCTTAGTTTGGGACTGGGTCATTTTGTGTGAGATTTTCCCCCCATATTTATTATTATTAGATATTTTATTACTATTTATATAGTCCTGGTAAAGGTCCAGACCTTAACCAGTAGTTCATAAGCGACGGGATCTATAAACAAGCACAGCATATTTAAAACAGCAGCATATAAACCTCTTCCAATCCAAGAACAATCAAATATTTCGAGACGCTCGTTTCAATTCCCTCCCGG
This sequence comes from Acleris holmiana, assembly GCA_949316455.1. NCBI lineage: Eukaryota > Metazoa > Arthropoda > Insecta > Lepidoptera > Tortricidae > Acleris > Acleris holmiana. The sequence goes on from OX438770.1 coordinate 17,661,516, forward strand.
CCGCGAGAGCCTACATTTTTCTATTCTTCGGCTGCAGAGCAGATGCTTCCCGGATTGAATAGGCAATGCGATAAATTCGGCGCGAGACGATACGCCCATAATGTAATAGCCCAGACGAGAGACACAAATCGCATTTTACCTTGAGATCCGTTGATTTGCATGTTTTACGAGAAAAATTGGACTAATTTTATATTTACGTAGGTTTTGACGGTTATTGGCTGTCAGATTGCATCACATTTGCAGTAGGCATGTTGCTGTTGTAGAACATTTTGGTGATTGTTTGACATTGAAATGGTTTCCGGTAACCTTCGGGGAGGGAAGGTAGGTTTAGTGGTGGTAGGACCCTGTGCAGGGTCCGTCCGGATCGCTACCACCATCTTATCCATTAACCACCCGCCAAGCAACAGTGTTCGCATTGTTGTGTTCCGGTGTGGGGATAAGACAACCGGTGAAATTACTAGCATAGAGGCATTCCATCTTAGTCCTCAGGGTTGGCAACGCATTTGAGGTCTTAGGATTATAGTCTTGAGAATTCAAATGTCTATGGGTCTCAGATTCCACTTACCATCAGGTGGCCTGAGTGCTCGCGTGCCTTCTCCTTAATATAAAAAAAAAAAAAAAAAAAAAAAAAAAAGGGAAGATGGCCGATTGAAAAATGCCCGGCTTTTACTTTTGATTTATTCTGTTTACTGATTTACCTACTCTATTCACTTGACATTGGCGAAATCACTGTGTGGACCGCCATTTAATAAAAAAGAAGAAAAGAAGACATTGAAATGATCATCGATTTAGCAAAAATTATTAACCAGTATGTTTTATATGTAGGTACATGCAATTATAAACTTGGTTTGTCCATAAAATAAAGTATCTTTAAGATTACACATGATTATCTTTCCTAACGAAATGAAGTGAATAATAAACCACAGTGTTGTTAGTGTATAAGCCAAGTGTACAAGTGGGTTTGCTTAGTAATCCTAAAACTTTGGTGACGAGTTGAATATTGCTTTTAGAGATTGATATCTGCGAGAGTGAAGCGATATTATGAAACTTGGTCGGCGTTTGACATCGAGCCTCTGCTCGGCTGACGGCCGAACTAATCCAAACTTCTCTTGTGCCACCTCCGCGGCATGTTCGATGTAATAAGGAACTACGGTTCATACAACGATTTGCTTCATAATCAGACCCCAGAAAATCGACTTACACTATAAAAAATAGTTTATGTACAGCTTTTCGTTGAAATCCTTCAAAAACGACATGAAATACTCACATAATCAATTCTAGAACAAAGGAAATTGGAATTATTACCAATTTCCTTTGTTCCAAAATCTAACTTGGATTTTTGGTAAAAAAATAAACATTGAGCAGCAACGCGCGAGACATAGAGAGGAGTAGGTATACGATGTTTCAGCAATTAATGATACGTTCGCTAGTCGGAGAGGTAACATAACACGATTAGTAACAAATGGAACTGCCAGTGGTGCAATGTGAAATTGCAAATGATCTTATTGCAACTTAATCTTACTGCCCGTATTTTTATTTTAACAAAAGTATTATAAAAAAAATGTGTTGCCTACCGATGATATTTTTATCGTGACCGGCCGACACCTATCTGTGGACGCTTGGGTGTCACGCCGAAGTCCGTGATAAAAGCAAAACATATAAAGCGATATTCGGCCGGACAATTGCGAAACTGATTCACAAAGGATTTTAAATGTAATTTGCCAACAAAGGCACGGTGAATATAGGTTCGTGTTCGCATACGATATTCACCAATTTGATCTGTTTCAATTAATAAAATTGAGTACTTGGTAAAGTTACGTTTCAGTTAACAATTTTATACAAAAACACTTTGGAAAGGGACAATCCTCCGCAAACTAATGTGGTTTTAAATCCTGTGTGGTATGTGGTCTCCTATCATTGTTTCCACATGCTGGTCTTTTCGCATCATTAATTGAATTAAAACTCGATTAATCGAGTTATCTAGCAGCAGCGACGTGGTCTAGAAGCCGTTTGATCTTCTTCAGCGCGTAGAGGTATTTTATAATTGGACGAAATTGAAGGCATGTAAGAGCAGACACCAGTTCCTCACACCGCGCCAAAGACAAGGGGAGTCAAAAGGCTCACTTAACCTTAGCGAAACTCAATAACTTTCACTTTAAATAATAAATTTTCCTTTGAAGCGGGCCGAACAAACCTGGGCCAGGGTTGGCGACGCGACGGTATTGTGACTTGGCAAGACAAGATACTAATAAATAAGAAAACAATTTTGCTTATAAATTTTGAAGTGGAATCTAATGATGAAGTCGATTCCAAAGGATGCAAGTAAGAATTTGTAGAACAGACAAGACAACATGAAAACAGCTTTCCGTGTTATTACTGTTATTAGTGTTAGATAAATGGCATGGATATTGTTTTTTACATTTTTAAACTGTAGTTCTGTTAAATGCTTAGAAGGATAAACCGGTTGAAGCTTGGCATTATTTCCCATACCCGCCAACCCTATCACACAAAAATTGGTACTATCGGAGGAGCCCGTGGAATCCTTTTAATACAAAGAATTGATTTTGATTGCGAAACGTAGACAAAGCATTGTACCTTTATAAAATTTCGCTCTTTGTATCCGCAAAGGATATGGCATTGTTAATTTCGAGGATGTCCGACTGCCTTTCGCCACGTTCGATTTATTTAGCTTCGCGCGTTTGAATTTATATTGGATCGGATATGCATTTACAAGTTACTAATGTTGTTGTTGCGTGTTCTTGGGTTCAGTAAAACGATGTATTAAGTTTTATTCGTTATATTACACACATAAATTCAAGTTAGATTTGGATCAATACTTTAACGGTCCTTGGCGAAAACGTGCATTGCGTTGCTACGCTAGCGAGCACAAATATAAACCCCGCTTTTCAAATTCCATAGGAAATACGAAATGAAAGCATCGATAAAGACCCTGTGATCCCTACTTAAAGGAGTGTAAGTTCTCATTTATCTCCCTTTGAACTGAGGTTTTGCCTTTCTTTATTCGCGCGGGACGATCGTGTTGAGACTTCATAATTAAATCATACCTTCGGATTAAACCGGCTCGTTCAGACATGGCCTGTGTTCAGTTATCGAGTGTTCTTCAGCCGTTGGGAGCTCGACTCCTTTCATCTTTTGCATATACTCGTAACGCGTAATGGATGTTGAACAAAAGCATCGAAGAGACGCTTTCTTCAAATTACAAATAATGTGTGAAATAAGACTCAGGGGAGATAATAAGATCAAACAATTCTCGTACAATTAGTTTAATATACCCGAAGATACGATCTGAGTTGTTTTGAAGTGGAAAGCATAATGTTATGTTTCTGTGCAAGTTAGTTCGTCGTGGTTAATCGGTTTAAGATCGTTCGGGACTTCGTCGTCCGGCCGCCGGGCGGCGCCGGCCACGCCCGCAGCGGGACAAGCAATCGAATTAACCAAAATTGCATTGTCAACGAGAAAAGCACGAGATTAACTTCGGGCCATCTTCAAATGACGCTCGGGACTTGGAGACACGTAGTTAAGTCGTCAGATATAAAAGGAATTCCATGAAAAGTTGGACAATTAGTTTGCGGACTAAGATATTTCGTTTTTAAACACACTGCATAATTCTGATTGAGGCGCAAATGGTGGAAATTAGAGCACCAATTAAAAACCAATTTATAAAAAGGATCTATATTACCATACTATAAAATATTATAATCTTTCGCCAAAATACCACTAAATACATCAAAATCAACATGAGGTGCGCAATGCGCGCGCGATTAAAGTTTTGGTGTCTCATTTTGTTCTTCTGGCAAACAAAGCTATGGCGTCAAAGGCCCCGTGTAAAAAGGAATCCAGTGATAGAGGCAGTCAACAATGGGCCAGATAACAGAATGGGCTGAGCGACAGGATTCTAGCGAGTTTCTGCAAAAGTTTTATTTTTCCATTAATAAGAACTTGGACCTGATTTTAAACTTTCTTCATATCACCACACCACACTATAACGCAATTATAGGTAGTCAATTTAAGTGCAACAAGTTCGGAGATGCATAAACATGATAAAGCTTTATTTAAAATAAACTTCGAATGCCATCTTCACTTGCTTTTAAAGGACATTACCATGAACTACCTCCCAAACATAATAGCAGTTACGTTTTTTATTTTTTTACTGTAGCTATTAAATAATTAGAACCTAGGTCAGCATATATGAATCCCCGTGATGTGAAAAATAAGGTAGCCCTGCAATGTATACCGAATTGTCACCTGTCACATATGCCATGGTCAGGATGGTGAAATGAGGGGCAGGTGGCCTGTGTGTTCATTTGCCATTTCAATGTGTCAATTAGCTAAAACTAGATAATTTTGTTAATATCTCAAAGACTTACTACTTTTCCTATAAAATATATATTTATACGGGTACTAGACAACGATATTCATACTTAAATAGAAATACACACTTAAATACATAGAAAATATCCAAGACTCAGGAGCAAATATTCGCGCTCATCACACAAATATCTGCCCTTACCGAGATTTGAACCTAGGACCGCAGGTTTCGTAGGCAGGGTCACTCCCAACTAAGCCATCTGTTGCCAAAACAAAGCCATGCACTGGCAATAAGGTCCATGCAAACATGTACCTTATTGCCAGTGGCATAAAGGTATATACATATTTTTGATGTCTTGAAAACGTATTTATATTTATGCCCTTGACTGTACAATAGGATTGATGGGTATTGAATGCGTCGATCTCATTAAACAGGGCTGATCTTCGGTTAGGGCTGTTGAATGAAGCCCTAGATGAGGTTCCAATATTTACGCCTCGTCTTCTTATCGTCATAAGCCCAACGGTTAAAATTCAGCACAAGTGATTTTTAATTTTAGTTGACTAACACAATATTATATTAAGAACTAACTAAATTTCCTTTTTAACTCGTGGTCCTTACGGAACCTATTATTATCTTCTAGTTGCGTAGTCCACCGGCCCGCTGCCGCTCAGTGCTGGCGCCCCGCGCGTTTGGCGAGGTGGGCTTCCGGCGCCGCTTTGTGCCGCATTGATACAGCGCCGCCGATAAATATTGTGGCGAGCTTTGACTAGGGACGCGCCGCTGCAACCTTATAAAACGGCCGCAAATCCACTGTCTCTTCGAGACGCAGACTCATCTGCATCGCTCTCTCTGAAAGCAGCCGTGCGAATTTAGCTCTCTTTATAATAAACATTTGTATTGGCAGCGTTTTATTTGATTAGAAGTTTCCAAGCCCTGAATATTTGCTTTTAAGGATGTTTTTCTTACCCTCAATCTTCATCTAAATAATAAGCTTTACACAGCACAGAACCCACTTTCACGCAATGCAGTGATACCGGCTTGTTCATCGCATGAGGAGTGACTAAAAATGATCAAGATAGTTCTTCTCAGTTCTCGACAAGTCGGCTTTAGTTGAAGAACATAGCAGTATCGTTATCGACACAGTTGCCCCGATAACCCCCTCCCTGCTCGACACACATTGTCGCTGTATCGCACGTCTCCCAAAGTCCCGGCAACTCAAATATCATAAGTCGCGCGTCTGTAGCGGTCGCTTTGTCGGCGAACACCTTCAGTCGTTATGATCCGCCTTTGACGCGACGAACCGGCGTGCGGTCACATAACTCGTTTGTGTGCTGAATTAATATCTGTATTCGGCTTTGCGTTTAATTGAGATTTCAAATGGATTTTTCGGGTGGCCTTTCGCCCGGCGATTTCAAAGCTTTCATCTTTCGTGATGTAATTAAAATAGCTTTCATAATGTTGTCAAACTTAATTAGTTTGTCCATTGACAATATTAAGTTTCTCTATTTCAGCAATCTTTCATTTAAATCCAACATACAAAATACTTTAAGAGGTACTCTTTTGTTCAACGAGCCGTGTTTTTGTGCATCCCAAATGAATCTGGTAAATCTAAAAAGAATAAAAACTGGAATAGGCCATCGCGTTTCCATCCTAGTTCAATTCAAACCCACCTAAACCAGCGGCGCGAGCGACAAAGCCAAGCGTCCTTTGTCTCTTCCCTTTGATCCCTGTGATCGATAGCACTTTTATCACATCTAACCTAACCTAACCCATATTTATTGTTCTAAGTAGAGTTCTCAAGCGTTGTAAATATTGTAAAGCTAGAAAACTTTAGCCGGGCAGTGGCGCGGGCGACATCGCGGTAAGGTCAGCAGAATGCGCCGGCGAGGCCTTTGTCTCCCGCTTTGATGTCGCGACGTGATTGATATTACTTTGCTGTCGTTACATTTAACTATGCTACTTTTTACAACAAAGGATCTAATATAAAATAGTAACTTGCATATATTAGGTAATTTTCCGAATATAATATTTACAAAATTAACCAATTAATTAATTTCGGATCATCTTTTAATAATTGGATATATGGGATTCGCGTCGGATTCGGACGCGGTTATTTTTTTTATAGATAGTTAGTTTACCTCAGCTACTATGTTGGGTATCGTTTTTGGATCGTTTAGAAGTTATCAGCTCCGAAAGTACAGGACGCCGTATGTCGGTGTTTTTAGCTACTTAGTGGTCGCTAAAAAGGACTTGCTGTTTCTTCTCAGTCTTCACACCCCGCCACAGACTTTTCGGCGCTGATTCCAGCGTCCTATTATTTTCATCTGCGGCACGGAGCACAAACGCGGCGCTAATGAGCTGCCGCGCCACAAGTGTGCCGCAGAGGGCACGTGCTCGCGAATTTTTCGGGACCAACACGTGCTTTAAATCACGTGTCTTTGCGAACTTGACTTATATAAACACGTAATGTATTCTTGCAAGTTGCAACGCTATAGAGATTAAATTATGATAAAATCGCATTTGAAAGGTGTAATTTTGGATCGGAAAATTCATTTCAGCATTGGTTTTCGCCGTACAAACCAATGCTAAAACCGCAAATTAAATGTATTAATGATCGAATTCACAATTTGGCTTTTACATATCAATCATTGAACCTTTCTCCGCTAACGACGTATAAAAGCTTACTATTTATATTGTAATATTACATTGATGAATAAATAAACTAAACTAAAATAAATCCTTAAATTTCAACATTGCAAAATTCACCTTTGTAGTGGCAATGGCATGTGAAACGACTATTGTATTTAATATGGCGATGAAAAGGATTTAATGATTTATTAATAACGTTATTGCAAAATGAAAGAGTGCAAATAGCGGACTTAATGGCATTCTCGATAACTTTAAAATGATGATAAAAATTAAAATGAGTCGAACACAGTATAAGCAAAGTATTTAGCCAACTTGAGTATTTTGATCTCTGCTTTGTTTGCTGTCGGACAGAGTCTAAGGGGAAAATTTTACGTGGTACGACGATGTGAAACTGAATTGAACACTAGTCACTTAGGGCTGTAACAAAGTTGTTATGAAAAACTGCATCTAATTAACAAAGCATTGTAGAGGCGCTAGAAGCGTGTCAAATTGTTTGATAGATGCCCGCCGCCGGCGCATGAATAATACATCGCGCAATTTCGCCATAACCCTGGACAATGGCAATAAACTTCACGTTGCCACATCAATCACGACTCCGGCATAAAACTCGCGCTCCCACAACTTGCAGCGTTTGAAGCGCTGGTTATTAAAACTAAAATGGCCGTCTAAATCTGCGTCGTTATTAAGCTTACCATACCATATCGGGCTGGGACGTTTTAATGCCAACTAAAATCTCTAGCTACGTAATTGCATCCTTTGAAGCTTGGCAATTGGTTTAAATTCAACATAAACGCAAACTAAATGACTTGTCAGAGGTGGTACGCCGCGGAGGTGTGAAACGTCATGCGCCCGTGAAATTGTACAAATAAATAGCGGTAAAGATAATAAATTACGGGGAAATTGCTAATGATGAGTGGTGCGGGGCCGCGGGCGCTGCATTAAGCCGGCGGCAAACATCAAAGGGCCCTTTGACCGAGCCGCCACTCCCACCCGCGCCCCGCGAGCTACTAATACACTAGTTTGTGTGAACAACTGATATCAATTAATCAATGTTTGACTCCTGTTTTAGGACAAGCCGGGCTTCCTGTTACCGGCTCTTTGTTGGCGCCATGATGGATGGAATTATTTCATAAGTGGTTTTAAATAGACAGAACGAACGTATTCACATGCGTTATGACGGGTAAGGGCTTTTTTGTTTTGTTCTACTTGTTTTTATGTCTTTTATAAAAGACATAAACTAATATAAATATTAGTTAAGGTACATATAAATTAGTACGCTCACTTCGGGAAAAAATAGAATAAGGTTAATCAAATAACTTCCGAAACAAAACCTAAAAAAACACAAATGTAAAGAAACTCGATCTAGAAATATTCTTCACATTTTTTGGTTACGAAATTCAGTAAATTGCGTCCCGATATTTCGATGGGCGCTACTTCTAAAACCCGAAAAGGTACAGTTTTGAGAACCAACTCCGTATCGAATGTAAAACCAGACGCATCAAGGAAGGGTGTAGGCGCAGCTCTTTGGCCGGAGGCGCCGATCCGTCTTCCGCCCGCCGCCCCGGGCGACGCGGGAGCATGCATCAAATACGAATCGATGACTTGTTTCACTCCGCGCGCTCCAAACCGCTTTGATGACTTAATCTCTCTCGTGTTTAATTGATCAGTCATTGTTTTATTAATCCTACTAATGTGTAAACATGCGAAAATGATTAAGTTGTTTAAAGATAATAATTGTAATGTTTGATAATTGATAAGAGTGCAGTGGGTGTGCCTTTTTAAACAAATAAAATATAAGCGACTTTCGATTTATTTTGCAGAGATTTTGGAGCCGGCATAATGACAGCAAACTGCTCATTTCGACTTGAACTAATAGAATAGCGTCAGTTACCCCTGAATTAAGATAGCTTGGAAAATGTGACTTTGCGATCTTTGTTTAGCGTCTACAATCAGAAACAGCAGCAAGCTATTTGAATGTCCAGCTCATACAGAAAGTGTTTAAACTTTACATAAATAAATTGGAACACCCCACTTGCCGTATGATATTGATCGAAAAGCGATTACAAATTCCGAGGCAAGCATAATGAGCAACGGAGGTCGGCTGCTCGTGCGCCCCTGCTGGCCGCGGTATCAGAAGTAGCCGTTCTAACGAGTCCCACGTATCGTTAGGGAGCGCCGAGAGCGCGATAACGACTCTTCGCAAGCACTCTCCGTAAGCTCCGCGATCCGACTTTGTCGCCAGACGTGCTGCGCTATCTGGATCGCGTCATAAAGGTGCGCCTGACATTGTTCGGCGAGGGTGCTTGGCAATGCAACGCTGTTTATTTTGCTTGCTTGGGAGTTTTCACACATCGGAAGGGTTCGGGAAAATACTGTCTGGTACTGTCACAGTACCGTGAGTTTTTGCTTCAAATCTTAACCGAAGAATATTCCGATTAAGTCAGGTTTTTTAGTGTGTAACTATCGTAGAATCCACATCATTATCACATCCGTATTTGTGTATACGCAAACTGCTTGATCTGTTTTGCACTGTTAATAACAAAAAAACAAAAGGACCATTATTTACCGTGTACAGTCACGGACTTTAATTGATCGGCCACTTGCCACTGTTCATATTTTGGCCGTGTAATGCAAATCGGGTTCAGTCGGTTTTACTCGTATATCGAGATAAGAAAATTCACACGTCTTCGTATAATAGAAGAACAAAATGACATGCAATATTAACGGTTGGCTAACCTGAGACCCAGATCTACCAACCAGACAACAGAGTGGCATCACTCAAAGGCAACCAATTGCATGTCTGTCTAGTTGCTATGGCTATACGTAAACAACAGCTACTATTGGTGATATAACGCCCACTCAGCTATTCTACTGAACACAGTTGTTATTGGTCGTTTAATAGGGTTGCTATGACCACGTTTAAACAACAGTCACTATTGGTCCAAACTGAACTCAGTTTTTATTGGTCGTTACCAAAGGATTGCTATGGTAACGTTTCAATAACCCGATTGCATTACACGGCTAAAATATGAGCAGTGGCAAGTGGCTGATCAATTAAAGTGCGTGACTGTACATAGCTCATTGGTTTCACGTTGGTTTTGCTACTAAAGTTTTGCATAATCTGTGCGACAACTTTGACAATTCATTTTGCACAAATGTTACCGCGGTCAGGGTAATGCTCTTCGTCTTCGTATTGATATTCAAAAAACAGCTTTGGTTACTTACTAGTGCAATTATCCACTAGTTACGGTGACATAAAAAAAATAAAAATAAATGTAAAATGGAAATTACTTACTTAGTGTTAAGGATAAAACAAAGACGATTGTGTTCATATGCACTTTATATTTATTCATATATAACATAGGTAAGGTAGTCACGTAGACAGGTAGTCACGTTCTTCATTCTAGAATAAACATCAAAGCATGGGAAGCTGTCAGTCGACCGATTGAAAAATACGCATTTTCCTATACTATGTAGAACGATAAGCAGTTGAAATCAAGCGCTCATGATGATTCAAAAATACTTCTTCTGCAGGGTATTTTTAAAATGAATGCAATTTTGACCAAGGTACAGTCACCTCACGGGGATTGTTGAGCCACTTGCCGCTGTTTGTAATTCGGCCGTGTAATGCAAATCGGGTAAACGAATGCTGACATTTTGCATTCCGAGATTACACAATCGAACATTAACACAAATCATTACCACTAGTTTCTTGTTTCTTTGTTGAAACGTGGCCATAGCAACCCTATTAAAACGACCAATAACGACTGAGATTAGCTGATTGGGCGTTGTATCACCAATAGCTAAAGGGTGGTAGGACCCTGTGCAGGATCCGCCCGGATCGCTACCACCATCTTATCCCTTAACCACCTGCCAAGCAACAGTGTTCGCATTGTTGTGTTCCGGTGTGGGGATAAGACAACCGGTGAAATTACTAGCATAGAGGCATTCCATCTTAGTCCTCAGGGTTGGCAACGCATTTGAGATGTTAGGATTATAGTCTTGAGAATTAAAATGTCTATATGGGTCTCAGATTCCACTTACCATCAGGTGGCCTGAGTGCTCGTGAGCCTTCTCTTTAACATAAAAAATAAAAAATAAAAAGAAGCTAGCTCTGTAAACTTCATTTATCGGAATGGCCGATCGGCATCGTTTTTCAGTCTCATTCTATCAGATAGCTGTGCCCTTCTTATTCTTACCGTGTCAGCTCATCATTCCGGGTGATAACGAATGATGACGCGTTATAATAATGGTCGCTAAGTTACGGATTCAAGACCTGCAATTGGTTGCCATTGGGTGAAGTCACACGTTGGTTAGGTTGGTAGACTCTCAGGTTAGCCAACTGTTAATACATACATAACATCACGCCTTTATTCCCAGAGTGGGGTAGGCAGAGCAACAGAATACCAACAACTCTAAACTTGTTGATAATTCTGTAACCACATTTTGCATAGTCAGGCTAAGATGTTTACCAGTGTATTAGTGACAGCTTGCAAGCCCATCGCCTAACAGTACTACAAGCCCTTAGTCGCCTCTTACGACATCCACGGGAAGACATGGTGTGGCACTATTCTAACCCGGCAACCACACGGGCTTATATTACATGTATTATTTTTTTCGTCTATTATACAAAGGTGTGTTCTTTGTCTGGATATACGAGTAAATCCGACTAAACCCGAAGACCAATCCTGCCAACCTGACAATAGAGTGATTACACCAGTCAACCAATTACAGGTCTAAAAACAGTAACCTAGCGACAATTATTATGACCTGACGATAGCAGCGGGAAAATCATGATTGGTAATACGACATCGGGAAAACTCTGAATCCACGACTTTAACCGAACTTTGTTCAGGAGTCCATTATTTCATGATTATTTAAACATATTACCGATGTTCTGTTAGATAATTTTTGACAGCTGATTTGATGGGAATACCGAATGACAAAGATATAAATAGGTACATATTTTTCTCTTTCTGTTACACGATTATAGACATGTCATCATTCGTTATCAGTCGTTCATGACGATGTCACACGAATATGCCCATTAGGTACACAGCTAAATTATGAACAGTGGCAAGTGGCTCAACATGTGTTTTTGAACGCGGCGTCATATGACCTTGACATGTTAGGGCTTTTTAGAAATATCGATTTGAAAACCCCTCATTACATTACCGAGTATAGAACTATAGATCTCAATCACTGTTTCTAAGCGAAACCGGTTGGCGAAATTAATTGATTTTGAGGAAAGAATGTTTGAGTGATCTGATACAGAAGATAGCGTTTTTCTACATGTACCACCATTAATAAAAAAAGAAGAAAAAGAAAACTGTATTGACTTCAACGTTTGCTTTATCAACTAACGAAAGCGACATACAACTGCCGTGATACTCATTTAACAATCTTGCGAGTCTAGGTATATACATCTTCAATTGTTATATCTCATGTGTTTGAATTCAGCCTGCAGTTCAATATTGCAACTATAAACGCTAGCAAGATGCGAAACAGTCCGTGTTCGTTCACTCAGTGAACGACACACACGTCGGCTCCGAGATCGGCATGTAGGAAACAAACCTCCTCGGAGATCTAATACGGTGTAATTGGCGTGGCTGTCGCCGCAGATTGTGTGGCCCACTCGACCAAGAGCCATCGACCGGCCCTGATTCTTGTGCAATTAAACTGCACTCCGCACTGCACACAGACCACACAGAAACGTACTGTTTTTTACCGCTTAAGAATTTTTCAGACAGTAACAAACGTCCAAGCAACATACTCACGTCGCTTTACAAAGTCGCAAAGAGAAAACAATTTGATTCCGTAAAGTAGAATACTACAGAAGGATACTTTATTCACTATTTCAATTGCGTTCTTAAGAGGATGGTGAAGCGATTCTCAAATCGCGTAGCTGTCAAAAATAGTCCATACAAACTTAGCTCCGGGAGATATCCTTTCTCACCCCCTAAATCTAATCCGAAATGCGATGTCGTTTTGCTCCCCTTAAACGTTGTGCGATTTCCACGATTATTGAGTATGTTACGATTTTTTAATTTTTTGAAGTGTTTACGAAAAACTAGGTCTGTTTTCCTTTTAAAATAAAAAGCGGTAACGTACAGACCTAGTTTTTCATTATACCTACGAATGTACGTTACCGCTTTTTTTTAAAAAGGAAAAGTTACAGACCTAGTTTTTCGTAATATCTTCAAAACATTCAAAAATCGTAAAAATTGGACAACGTTTAAGAAGAGCAAAACGTCATCGGATTTTGTAATACATATGTATGTTTTTTTTTTGCATCACAGTCCTCTTAAATCAAAGTACACGCCTAGAGCTTAGTTTGTATGGATTTGTGTGATATTATCCTCCTAATATATATTTTTTTCCATCTAGGATACTCCTTAAATAAATATGCCTATGATAATTTTCAAGTGATCTCTGTCATATTTGATCACATCAATTCCCTTCCTGGTGAACATTGAATTGTTTATGCATGTAGCTTGGCAAGTCGAGCCATCTTCACGTCAATAAACGCATGATTTATCATCCGCACTGAACTGTATGTACGAATACCGTTTGCCATCTCGAGTGAACATCAACTGTTGACAACCGAGCGCTCGGCCTGTGGGCGTACCGGCCGGTCCACGCCTCGAGTGTCACTAGACGGTTAGCTCAAAGCTGAGTGTTTGCCCCTTTGTCTTACCGGGCAATTAGTGCGGTCCGTTCATTTAATTCTATCGGTCGATTAGCAGCGGAGCCAGGTGCCCATTAATTGTGCGCCATCAATTTGACTACGGCCCCCGTTTGGGCGCCAGCTTCATACTCCCTGCAGACTATCTGCAATGCCACTTAAGTGCACAGCGTTGTTATATGTATACACATGGATAGCTGTGCTTTCTTGTCCTTTTTAGGGTTCCGTAGTCAAACTAGGAACTCTTATATTTTCGCCATGGCGGTCTGTCTGCAGCCTATCTCATAGACTATTAGTACTAGAAAGCTGTTATTTGGCATGAATATACAAATAAGTTACGCCAACAACATGGTAGAATTAAAAAATATATATATGGCACCTCCCCCATAGTGTGATGTATCGTTGGATAGGTCTTTCAAAAATATTATGGGTTTGTGGAAACAAGTTTTTGATTAAGGAATTCGTTTAGGAAATATTAAGCTTTAAAGCGCTAATTTTAGTTAGACTCAAGTGTGTCCCCCCCCCCCTTACAGCCAAAACTAAAAATACAAAAAATCAGAAAAAAACTTGTATGAAAGCGCATATAACGAATTTAAAGGAAAACTATTACGACTAATTAGACATCCTTGGTTCTTCAGATACAGGCGATTAAAGTGTTTAGACCTACTAAAATCATATAAGACGGCACCAAATGACTTTACATAGAATATTAGTTATTACTTGATGATTTTTATGTTAGTAGTACCTACTTAACGGCATCGGAACCCTACACTGAGCATGGTCCGACATGCTCTTGCCCGTGTTTTTGTTTTTGGCGCTTCCGTAGTGATTTCGCCAGTGTCAAGCGAGTGAGAGTATAATAATTGTTAAAGAAAATAAATTAAAAATCCCTCCTTGAAGGTTTTTGTAATCTTAGCTGTGCCTTATTAAAAAGAGTAATTAATGCAATACACGGACAAGACTGTCTACTAATAAACTAGCTACATAATCTCAATAAATTGATGTTTGAGCAAAATTAAATCCCATTGAATAGCGAAAAGTTAATATAAACTGAAAACCCGCATTTATATAATGATCGAGTCGTAGTTTCGAAGCACACTCGCGAAGATAAATAGCCATTGGAAAGATTCGGAAAAGTTGGCGAAACGCGTCAGCGTGCCCGCATATCAACTCGAGACGGACTTTTACATTAAAGGATTACAGGAGTCTTCGATTGAAGAACTTTGTTTAGTGAGGTTTTAACATCAGATAACTTAATATCGTTAGTAAAATTGCAAGCGTCTTCTTGGTTTTAATGTTTTATTAGGTATTTACTGACTGATCAAAAAAGGTCAAATCCTTTTCATTGCCTTTTACAAAGTCTACAACTCATTCGCTAGTACGTATAAAGGCAGTAAGTCCCACTTGTGTGACAAAGCCTGAAGCGTCCCCTTTAGTCTGGCTGTGATTGTCTTCATTCCGAAATGCCGTAATAGCCGCTAGGTAATCAGTTACATTATCACACTTAATTACCTGACCTGACCTGTCCTGTCAAGTTTTAAATAAAAAGGCTTTGGTAACTACTTCGAAAAACGTTTGAATAACTAAGACTGTGAAGCAAAAATCCATACAAAATGCGATAACGTTTTTCTCCCCTTAAACGTTGTCAGAATTTTTACGATTTTTGAATATGTTGTAGATATTATGAAAAACTAGATCTGTACGTTCTCCTTTCCAAGAAATATTTATTGGAAAAGAAAAACGGAAACAACATTACCTAATTTGTCATGAGAACTACAAAATATTTAAAAACCGTGGAAATCAGATTAGATTTTAGGGAGTGAGGAACGTTATCGCTCCGAGCTAAATTTGAATGGATTATTTTTGACAGCTACGCGAGTTACGCATTGCTTCACAACTTCTTTTTTTTCTAAGAAGCGGGCTAAATAGTTTTGGGGGCACGTAATATGACGGTAAGCACCACTGCCCAAAGGAATCGCTTTGGATGCGTCGCGTGCTTTTAAATAATGAGTTAAGAACTTAAGACCATTTGAAACGAACGGTAGATTTTCAGAGGCACGAAACACAAGTTGGTAGAAAAAAGTTACGCGACATATGGAGCTACCTTATTTTCAAGTGACATCTATCCATCAAGCTACATGCACGATGCACTCAAAATTGCCTTGAATTTTTAGTCAATCGCCTTTGTCGCCAAAAAATACTACATTATTCGCACTGTAGTAATTTATTACAGCATATTGTGCTCCAAGAGAAACCTTGGATGTAAAGTTAACAGCGTTAACCTCAGATTAAAAGACGTAAATGTGTCTTTCCAAGTTAAAGGTCAAGTTCCAGCCGGACGGGCTGACCGCAACACATCAAAAGAGCAATAAAAGACAACTAATTATACCTCTGCAAATTACTTCACAACTTCGGTACATGCTATGTTTGTGGTGGTTCGTGGGTGGTTCGATTACTCCACCAGAATAATGAACAATGCTATAGTACCTAATTAAATATGTTAAATTTGTAACTATAGATTTGTAAAAATTGTGAGATCGTCTTTTGGATTCATATTTTTTTCCGGCCTCTTGCCGGAATTTTATGTGCTTTAAGCTTCAGCGGGTTTGGCTTATGCGGCGATTAGGATTACTTACTTAAGTCAATTTCTTCGTTTAGTTTAGGTATGATACCTACATGGAAGACCGAGCGTCGTTTTGCAGATCGATTTTTCGCCGCCGTAATCATTACAAATAATAAAAAAATAAAAAAATGAAAAATATTTATTCAAAAAAACTTACTAGGGCATAAGTAATGGTTTTGGGCCCTGCGCTAGGATTCCCTGTGTTGCATTGCAGGACTCAAAAATAATCAGCTTCAACAGGCACATTTCATTTGCGGATATACATATCATCGGATCCATTCCTGTATACTACTAGTAGAATTTTAAGTTTAATAGTTGACTTTGTAAACACTATAATTTAAATTTAGCGGACAAGTTATTGTTTATCCATTAATATAGAAATATTGCTCGTTTAATGGTATACGAATAGGGTTTACTAAAAATTGTAAGAGTTGTAAGCATTTAGAGATCAATGTATTTTATATTGAGATGAAAATTCATTGTAGTTAGTGAAAAAATAATAACTATTATAAGTTATAACAGAGTTCATGTGCTCAGTAAATTTAAGGAATTAGTAATAGGAAAGATAAAAGAATGGAAGAAAGTATTTACTAACTTGACGCATAATCTTATACAAACTCAACATACCTACAATAAAATACATGACCTTAAAATGAAATTATTTGGGTACTCTAACATACATAATTAGTCTCGCTAAACTTCGTGCAATCTCTGAAAAGTGAGAAGAGGCGACGTCAAAGTTAGCGTCTTGCTTTAGAGATAGTAATCTAGGAAAATCTAATAGAGGGCGACTTTTTCGGGGCCGACAACCAACTACATATTTATTACATACTAGCGACCCGCCCTCGCTTCGCTTCAGGTTAAAGTATTATATACAACGTGTTACAAAATAATCCGTAAAAAGAAATTACGAAAGTAGTGTCAACCCTAGTATACTGTATACCTAAGATACTGAACTGACGTTATTTAATAAGGGTTGACACTACTTTTGTAATTTCATTTTACGGATTTTTTGTAACACGTTGTACAAACCTTCCTCTTGAGTCACTGGATAAAAAGTAGCCTATGTTCATCAGGGATAACGTCGGCTACTAATGGTAAAAGAATTTTTCAAATCGGTCCAGTAGTTTCGGAGCCTATTCGAAACAAACAAACAAACAAACAAATATTTCCTCTTTATAATATTATCAGTATAGATTTAATCATTGGTTCACCCCCTACTGTCTTGTTTGATTATTTGTTCCGGCTTAACAGCCAATCCGATTTACATTAAAAATCTTAATAAGCAAGTTCAAAGCGGACGAAGTAGCGGGCAAAATTATGCGCCTAAATAACCGCCTTCAAAAAGCAAGATAAGTTCTTTTAAAATGATAGGTAATATAGTTCAGGCCAACTGAATTCGGCTACCTATTGGTTAAAATATAGTAGTTCGCCGACTTCAGTCGGACTGACCATTCATCATTCATTCTATCATTTTAAAATAAGTTATTTCTTGCGTTATGAAAAAGGTTTTCAGTTTTTTAATACATGTATTTTATTTTATACCTTTTAGTGATCATAATAATACTGCTATGTCATCCACGTATATTTATCCCGTGTGGTTGTCGGTTTAGAATAGTGCCACTCCATACCTCAATCCCGTGGATGTCATAAGAAGCGATTAAGGGCATAAAGGCTTGTAGTACTAAAAGGCGATGGGCCTGCAACCTGTCACTAATGGTAAACATCTTAGTCTGATTTTGCAAAATGTGGTTACAGAATTACCAACAAGGTGTTGGTATTACTGTAGCTCTGCCTACGCCACTCTGGGAATGAAGGCGTGATGGTACGTATGTATCAGAGACCGGTCCGCTATCCCATTCAAGGGGTTTCGAATGGGTTTTACTTAGAAAAGCCGTATCGCTAAAAACCGTTCGATTTGCTTTTAAAACCGCTATCCCATTCAAGGGGTTTCGAGTGGGTTTTACAAGGCTTTTACTTAGAAAAGCCGTTCGATATGCGCTATTTATAAGGGTTATCTGTGCTTTAGCTGTTAAGGTTCTCCTTAAAGTGAATGGTTAGTTTAACAAAAAACTTACCCCCTTACTTATGAACGTGGAATACGCTTGGAATAGTTTATGCCATGCTTTGTCCTTATCTGTAATTGTGACATTTGCATCTGACAGAAAGTGACAAAGCATGGCATAAACTATTCCAAGCTTATTTCACGTTCATAAGTAAGGGGGTTAGTCATTATTTTTTAGTGGGGTATTCTATTGAGAGGTTAGTCTTTCAAAGGCTTTTATCGGTGAATGGGAGGGCGGGTCCCTTGTATCTATGTATATTTATTCCTATAATATTTGAGGAGTTCCCTCGATTTCTCCTAGATCCCATCATCAGATCTGGCGAGCTGGAAATAGGACCAACTAGAAAGTACAAATAGTACCCAAACAAAAAAAAACAAACCGGTCCAGCGGCCTTTGTGTAATCGGAGAACATCCATACATAAAAAAATCGAGGAATTAAGTCGGTTAGTAAAGATAGAAAATAAGGATTTTCTAAACACCAGTCTAGGCGCTGTAGCTACTCATGTACTTCAAACGACCCTCACTTTAATACGTTATTGCGACAAGGTACTAAAATGTACAGCTATTTAGAAGTTTTCACCTACACAGAGTACGGCCACGGCCCAAACCGAGAGGTTTGGCGTCGCGGTAAACCGCTTTGTCGATCCAGTTAAACAACTACCCGCACATCTCATACCCTTAGACTACCACCGTGTATAGCCTATTAACTTACCTTTTAAACGCGATGTTTAATCCATGGGTCGGTTACCTTTTAGCAAGCAAATGCATGGAAGAACAAGATATTCCTTAATTTAACGCTATATAAATTTAACCCGTGTGGTGACAAGGTTACTATACTGCCACTCCATGTCTTCCCTTGGATGTCGTAAGAGGCGACTAAGGGAATAAGGGCTTGTAGTACTGTTAGGCGATGAGCTTGCAACCTGTCACTAATTCACTGGTAAACATCTTAGCCTGATTATGTGCAAAACGTGTTTACAGAATTATGAACAAGTTTAAAGTTATTGGTATTCTGTAGCTCTGGCTACCCCACTGAAAATTTAGGCTCACGCATTATGCTCACGCGTTATGTATGAATGTGTATAAGTTTAATAGCAGACGAAAAAAATTTAATTTCGCAAAACAGTCACGGGCCTCAGGTTGCCGACCGCTGGATAAATTGTTTATTTGGACCGTCTTGGTCTTTACATTAAATTATTATTATTAAATAGTTTAATACAGATACTGCTACGGCACTTCTTTCACGGAAATTATTGATAAAGCTTTCGCACCGACCGAGTGCCGGCCAAAAGATAAACAGCCCTTATAAGTACGTCCCACGGCTGGGCACTCGTGATAAGAGGGTCGGAGGGTCCTCGAGCAATAATTAGTTTTCAATTACATAAAATTAAATTCACGTATAAGGCCATATTAAAATCGGTACAAAAGTCGGTTAGGTCGTTTCTCCCCGCAGCGGCGGCATTAGCGCACTGTCGCGTCTTCGGAGGGCGGCGAGATCAAAGGATAGGTACACAGTAACCGCTCCTATTGATGTCGCGCACAAAGGGAATCGATTGTTGCAAACTCTTTTTAAAAAACGTAGGGATCCATGACACATTTGTCTTTACTTCTAGCATGTTGGACGCGTGTTTGGGTGATAGGGATGTTGTTATTAAGTTGGCATGCAAATTAACGTTGATGATGGTGTTTGGTTCTTTCTTCAGAGGTAATTTTTAATTATTTTTTAAGTGAGTTTAATGAGTTAAAAAAGTTGATTGAGTATGAGATGACCCCTCATTTTTGTAGTTCAAAGTCTCCTTCTTGATTAGGTACTTATATTATACTGTTTATAGTTAGGTAAATATGCAATTTTATATTTACCCTAATTATCAGGGGATTCCAACCATAAGTGTAAGAATTTCTAATTACTATATAAAAATAATAATTCATAAATAGATATAAAATAAAATCCGCATATTCATAACTTTACACAAACTTAATTTTTTATTACTTTTAGAATGTTATTGTAACTATTTTAAATATTTATTCAACATCCTATGGTGTTTCAAAATCACAAGTCATAAATATTTTTACATACCTACTAGTAGATTAAGAACACAACTAACTTACATGAAAAGAATTTTAAAAAGTATTAACTAATCTATATAATATATAAAAATGAATACCTATTTCCCTTGGTCATGGCATCACGCATGAACAGCTAGACCAATTTTGCTTTTTTTTTGTTGTGTTCATTATGGTCAAGAGAATGTTCTTATAAAAAAAGAAAAATCCAACGGGAAAGTCAAATTTGCAGTGGGCCGAAGCTGCTCTGTAAACTAATGTTTCACACTTAAATGTCTTTTTATTAGTTGGTTAATAAACTACACAATTATTCTAAAGTGTAAAAACGGATCAAGATAAATAAAATAAATTTTCTGATAGCTGCATAAATTGGTCACAAGCTGTTAGGATAATGTTTTGAACTGTATAAGTTCGGTCTTGTACTTACCTAATTTACACATTAAAAAACTAAATTTTTTATTGCGCAATAAACTTTTTAATTAAATAGACAATTAAAAAGTTTATTGCGCAATAAAAAATTTAGTTTTTTTTATTCAGGTATAAAAAAGTTACTCAATATACTTTACTTTTATATTACAAACTTCCTAATTTATTAATAAAGATTTTATTTTTATTATATGACATTGGTTTTAGGACAAAGCTTTGTTTGTTTTATTTTAGTATTAACCCCTCGTATGCTTAGGCAGGATCTTTGCTCAAAATTGGGATATCTTTTTGTATTTTTTTTAGTTTAATTTTATGGACTATATCGTAATCAGAAGAGACTGGAACTTGGTACTTTTTTGACCTCCCGCATACGAGGGGTTAAAATGACCTATGTCAAAAGGGCTATATATCATATCTATTCCTTAACCTCCTGTATACCTTGTGAAGTCTAGTAAACCCCTTGTATGGATCCATACAAATATTACTTAATTAGAATCAGTTTGGGTCATTCTTTTTTAAAACACTTAATCATTGAATGTGAGAACCTATCTTTATTGGCTATGTGTTTTTAGTAAATTTTTTACATTTATGTAAATGTTTTTTATATCCAGCAAAGGGTAAAATAAATTGTAATACTTAGCTATTGTTTTTCAAGCAGTAGAATCTAATATATAAAATTCTCGTGTCACAGTGTACGTTATTGAACTCCTTTAAAACGGCTCGACCGATTCTTATGAAATTTTGTGTGCATATCGGGTAGGTCTGAGAATAGGCCAACATTTATTATTCATACACCAAAGTGACATAAAAAAAATGCAGCAGGCGAAGCCACTGGCGGGTCGCTAGTAGATATATATAATCATATTCATGCTATGAAAATAGAAACCAAACAATAATTGGTTATTATCACCATATGTGATCATAAGCAGTTCCACCGGTTAATTATGTTTACAAAGTATTTCAAAATGCAATGATTAAAATAATAATATTCTTGGCTTAGTAATTAATACCTAGTTAATTCCTATGCCCTAGTTTTATCAGTGGGTTTTAATTCCATATATTACAGCAGATTACATTCTGAGAACTCTCGAGTCTTAGCCTTCACATTTTCCTATCCAAGAGTGTAAGATCATTAGTAAGTGGAACAAACGCTTAAAAATGCTGAAAGATACATTGAATCACAATAACAAAGTACACTTTTTTTTGCTAAAGTTTGATGATAAAATAAGTTTTGTAAACAAAAAAAGTTGACAAAAGTTTCTAAAGACCTCATCTGGTACAAAACTTGACAAGTAACACGATAGACACATCGCATCGCATAATACTCGACGAGTACACATCCCTACACAAGACAAAACATCCTAACCTATACAAAGTATTATTTATAACCATTACCTGTATCGTCCCGAAATTAGAATACATTGAGCTAATTACGAGGGTCAGAAGCGCAAATACACGCGTCAGCATCAAAAGTGTTAATAATAGAAGTCGTCATCTCGGAATAAGCTTCGGTTTCTTACCTCGTTGACACCTGAATTCCCAAAAGTGAGCGATCCCAGAGTTCGTTACAACTTCAAACACTAAACTTTCAACTTTCCAACGAAAAAAATAACACTTGATTGAAGATAAATTAATGTGATAACTTTGTAAGAAGTAATTTAACTTATAAAAGGCTAGAAAACAACATTTTTCACTTAAAAAACAAAAAATATTCACGCGATTGACGTCGCTGCCCGAGGTGTTGATGCACTTAAGCGACCCCTGGTGAAGTTTTACTACACGCTTAGTTATCTTTGCGGTTCATTTCACGCTCCAAAAAGAAAACGTCATCGCGTTATAATTTTTATATATTTAAATAATACAACTTCTTTTAGTTACAAAATACGAAACACAAATTCGTCTAAATTGTATAATTTTATACATTTGTCTCTTATCTTTTATTTCCCACTAAAAAATGAAATCTAAGTTTACTACATCTATTTTATACTCCATCCACTCCATGGCTGGAGATGGCATGAATTTCGTAGCGCTTCGTCATAGATAAAGGAGAGAATGGATGTGACACGTTGACATATACAAATAATCAGTTATGTAAATACTATGCAATTCGACATCGAACACTCAAAAATAATGTTATCTCTTTTTAACTTAGTTCTATGTTCTAAGTAAAAAGAGATGGCAGTACGTCAGCCAGTGCAATAATGGCAACATTTATAATTTGACGTTCATGCAAATACCTAACGTGCCTAAAGTCAGCCATGTTAATTAGCTTGTCACAAGTATCTGATGTGTCAACCGTGCCGAATTCACTTAAAAAAATATTAATATCTTGTTTTTCATATCATATATTGCCAAAAGTTACACTTGGATTGAAAGAGAAACTTCATCGTAATGTCTCTTAAGTGTAGTTTGTTAGGATGTGGTGCAATAAACAGCAAAAATCAGAAATATTGAACATTTCATCAGTAAGTTTAAGTTTTTGTTAAAATATTGGTCAGTTTTGTCATTATTGGGGGACTTAAATATGTAGTACATTATTATTAATCCATAGATCAAGATTAGTTCAAGATTATAATACGATTTACCTTTTATTTACAATATTTTGAAAGTAAACAAACCGGTGAATTTGACAGCTAGGGTTGTTCTTAAAATATCGAAAATAACTTGGAAATTTCTCATTATGACAATTAATATTAAAATATCATGTTTTTTTTGTAATTGTATCATATAGAACGTATATGGAATATGCCAAAGAAATCAAAGAACCATCTTTCATCATGGATTACTTTTAAGGATTTTGGAAAAAAGTATACTGAGAAAGTTTCATTCCGAAATTATTTAAATAAAATAATATTATTCCGAAATAAGTAATGACTAAAGTTTTATACCTACTAAAAATCATGTAAGACAGCAGCAAACATTTTTATTTATTTACTTGACGACACGTTAACCTAGTTGATAGTGACCCTGCCTATGAAACCAACGGTCCTGGATTATTTGTTACGGTCTGATAATATAACAAGTCATATTTGTAAAAAAATTAAGGAGTTAAAGACTGCTAATACACGATTATTTAAGATTATTGGCACTCTCACGCTGTGGCACTGTTTTGAATAGAAACAAAAGTACATAAATAATTATTGTTAATATTTATGTTGCTTTTAATGATTCTTGTATTTTATCATTAAGAGAACTTAATGAGTCTTTTTTTATGAAAGGAATAACTAAGAAAGAAATTATAGTTTTGTTGCTTTGTACTTTTAATTATATTAACTCACTCGAACTATATTTACCTACTGAACCCGTGAAATACTTCATCTCTAGTCTTCATCATCGGTTCCACTTTACGAAATAAAGAAGCTACGTTGACACCAACGCGCTTCAACGGGCGGTCGAAGCGTTGATATGACAGGCGGCTCGTGTCAAGATCTTGCCTGCGATGCATGGCGGCACGCGCGGTCATGTATACGATAGCACTACTTTGTTAGAATCTTGTACCGCGCGCCGCGTCAACCACGCGTTAATGTGAACCTAGCCTAATGCTTTTGGTATGCAAATGCTGAAATTAGCAAAATATGTCCGCAATTTTTGAGGAGTTCCGTCGTTAACTCATGGATTCCATCATCAGATCACTCGAACTTTTCTATGGGACCATTTCCAACCTTTCCTTTCCTTAACGGTGGAAAGGGCCCACCGTGCTGGTTGTGCTCAAGACGTTTTGCAAGCCCTTCAGGTATCCCACTGCTACTGCATCTTTATACAGGACATGCGAAGTACTGAACGTACAGAACAGACGAGTTGAGAACCTCCCACCCATATGGTTTTTTTATCGATAACTTTATTATTACTATCGAATCGGGGCAGCACTTAAACATGTGACAGTCCGCCATTTTATGTTTGCTATGGTAGTTTAGGTAGGCACGTTTATTCTGTAGGTATGTCAGATCCATTCTCTTTCTTTATCATTGCGCTTCGTAACGTTTGGAGTCTAGACTCTAGGAATGGAACGCTACGCGAGCCGCGACAGAACACCAATGAACCACTTACGTACTTCGCATCACTTCATACGCTTCTAACATGTGCTAATCTGTGCTTCACTTGCAAGACAAAATTTGAAATGCTTCATTCATGGGTTTGCTAATCATCAGTATTTGTGAAATACTTCCAAACTTTTTTGCTACAAACTCCAACCTGTTTGTTAGATGGCTAATTGCAACATCTGTTACTAAACGCTGCAATTTAAATGGGTCTTATATTATATACAGGGCGTCCCACGGCTATGCCACATGGAAGGAAAGTACCTTGATTATTGTAGATGGAACATTTTACTGAAAGAAATTTATTTAGCAAATAATAATCCATATGATGAAGCCTTTCGATCGGTATGATAAAGCTACAGGGTAATTATTTTTCTCTTTTTTTTAATGCAGTTTAAATTGTTTTTTAAATTAAAGTAATGTTACTTTAATTTAAAAAACAATTTAAACTGCATTCATAGATATTTCAATAATTACATGGTTGAACCGGGAATCGAACCCGTTACACGAGAAAAATAATTACCCTGTAGCTTTATCATACCGATCGAAAGGCTTCATCATATGGATTATTATTTGCTAAATAACATAGTGTCAGAAATAAAAGGAAGACCATGAATTTTAACATTTTTAATACAAAATTAATCAATTTATCAAATGCTCAAAATTAGTCCCTTCCTGTTGAATACAAAGTCGCACTCTTTTGATTATTTCGCTCCCTGTCGATTTTTTGATCTTATTGTGGTGGATATGTAGAATAATACGTCTAAGTTCTGTTTGTAGCTCGTGGACACTTTCATACTGGTTCTTGTAAACTAAATTTTTGGAATAACCCCATAAAAAAAACTAAATCTATCTATCTCTCCATCTATCAGCTTTTCATTTTTCTGAACAAAATTTCACATCAAATGTCAAAATTCATGGTCTTCCTTTTATTTCTGACACTATGTTATTTAACCAAAAATAATCCTTATGATGAAGCCTTTCTATCGGTATGATAAAGATACAGGGTAATTATTTACCTCGTGTAACGGGTTCGATTCCCGGTTCAACCATGTAATTATTTAACTATGTATGCAGTTTAAATTGTTTTTTACATTAAAATAATGTCTTCTTTCTGTAAAATGTTCCATCTACAATATTCAAGGTACTTTCCTTCCATGTGGCATAGCCGTGGGACACCCTGTATATATCTTATATAATAAAAATTATGACATGACGTTCCATTTAAATTGCAGCGTTACTCTTTCTTTGGAGTAGTGTAATATATTGGTCATAATCATAATATTATTGTTATCATCCATCATAAGTACATGTCCTTATAACTTCTTTGACAATAAAAAAAAACGGAAAAAAAAATTGCCATCTAAAAATGCTCTCGCCTCTCGGCCTAAGTTTGACGTCTTGACCGTAGAAACATGATTCGTATATTATTCCGGATACACTTAACAAGTTTCTGTCTCTATTTAATGCAATAGAAACTGTTCCCAGTTCTGCTTTTTTAGGTACATCTGAACTTGCTGGTTGTTGACACTATGTTTGACAATAATATTGAAGACCACAATGCTGCCCTCGAATCGCGGTAACCTTAGGGGAGGGAAGATGGCCGATTGAAAAATGCCCGGCTTTTACTTTTGATTTATTCTGTTTACTGATTTACTCTATTCACTTGACACTGGCGAAATCACTGTGTGGACCGCCATTTAATAAAAAAGAAGAAAATGCTGCCCTCCTAAGCCAAAATGCAGTGTCTCTGATTGAATGCCCAAAGCAGATTCAATTCTAAGCCGTTCGTAATAAGGTTACATTTGCTACAGAAGTTTTGTTTGAGATACTGCCTTTTATGTTAGCAGGTCAGAATGGCAGGGGTTAAAACGCCCGAATACTGCGACTATCTATATCAACTATAACTATCAATGTTTAATGTATCTTTTAGGCAGTAGCTTGACCAAATATGTAATAAATTATTTTACATTTAAGTTTCTCCTTGTGTGCATGTCGATAAGTATAAGTTATTTGCATAATTTGGAATTCATACTATCTCACCATCTGTGGCCCGTTTCACGAAGCTGCAAGTTACAAATTAAGGAGTTGGAGATTTCCGCTTGTAATTGGTAACTTGTAGCTTCATAAAAAGGGCCTCTGATATTTACCTAATGATATGCGAATGAGAAAAAAAACTGGCCGGAGGCAGTTTTATCAGAATTAAAAATGAATCTCCCATCAAACCATCTCCTTGATCGAGTGGTTGTTACTAATTGCTTAAAGTTCAAGATAACTACGAGAGTCCATGGATATTCAAGGGTATAAAATAAATAAGAATAGCCACAAAACATACTTTATTTCATATCAAACACAGTCTTAGGTACAAAAAAGAACAACTAAATATCTGTTGACATCAACTGAAAATCAATGGCAAACAGTTTTAATCATAAGTTCATAACTGTATACAAATTTTATCTTCACTTCTTCAGTACAGCTAGCACAAGTATTTCACCACTTAATATGTAAGTTACTATGGAAACCTAGTTGTGACAAAACTGAAAACCTGCTGTTGTTTGTCCAAATTTTCATAAGTTAGAAACACATTTTTTCTAAACCTATTAACTTTTCATAATGTTTAGAGATATACCTACAGAACCTGTGGGTTAGGTTAGGTTTGTTTTATAACAATCCATGAAAATGAACCGGTTTCAGAAGAAAAAGATTTTCTTACTTATGAAAGTTCGGAGAAACGAAACAGCAGGCAAAAGTTTTTAGTGTTTCAGATAGGTAACTTACATTATATCGTTATAGGCTAGTTAGGGTGAATTTCCACCAGAGCTGTGCAATGTAAATGGAGCGGTTTGGGAAAAAGTCCACCAAGAGGAATACTTCATTTTCTTAGCCTCGCTCAGCGCAGCTCTCCTATTGGTGGATTTTTTCCTTGCACAGCTTTGGTGAAAACTCTCCCATAGAAAGGGATATCAAGTCGCGGACTGCACGAGCTAGCCGTCCCTCGGTGTCCTTTCGGTGCGATTTGAGCAGGCGCAATACAACTAAATGTAGTAGCAAAGAAATGTTCTAAAACTACTGAAATGACTAAATCAATGACTGTTCCTTAGCTCTAAGCAATAAATAAATGTTACAATAAAGAGAAGAGGTGTTGAGGTATTTCTTATACAAGGAACTTACAATGTTGTAAGCAAAGCACACTCGCTGCGATGTTAATTTACGTAATGGGTACGGAATTTTAAATAAAGGCAGATGACAGTATACGGCTCTTCGGTATTACTAATAGATACCTTTTGGTTACGCTCACTCTATTTTCGACCTTGTCTTGGCTCTGAGGTCTCAACTAGGGTCAAGGACAAACCCATATGAAAAAAAAAATCAATAGGGAGACGTGTACTGTCAACTATTAGGGCATTAGTTTTGCCGAAGTGAAAATAAGTGAATTAAAAAAAATACCAGAGTGACTGAAGTGACTTCAAGTCTTTATACAACTGTCACCGACGCGAATTCACTAACTATAAATGGGACCACAGGATAATAATGTAAAAAACGCTTAGAATGAAAATTCACGGCTGCAATACACACCTGCGAACCCTCACTGCTGAGGATCACGACTACAATGTAACATTACGCCAATAAAAACAAAATTGTCATTTTGCCTTCATAGTCAATATGGTAACGTTGAAAATGACGGTGTCTATATGCATTAACAGACAAGTAGGGGTATCAAACCCATAAGACGCAACGCTTATAAAGATGAACATAATTGGCAGTCTTCGGAAAACCCACTCTGTGTCCAATAACCAGGGTGTCATGTAACATACGATGACGAAGTTTACTAAAGTAATTAGAAACTAATTTTACAACATAATTCGCATATAATTTTAGAAGCCGATTTCAGACTAGTGTTACTTACTATAAAAGTTGATGCACACAACTTAACTTAGAACTAAACATACTGAGAATTTTAAACAGTAAGCAACCCGCGAGATAACTTTTAAACCAATATTCTGTAGACAGCAGCATGAAATATTATCATTAAATACTTCACATTCAAGTGTGTCAATATGTGTGTAATTTTCTTAAAATTAGAAACCATATTTTAGGGGTAACAGCTTATCCAGACTTTCGCCGAATAACCTTTGCTCCGTCTCGACACTTCAGGCAAGACTGAAAACAACTAACTACTCAGTCCTCACATTCGTCTTGGCGAGTCTGGTAGGACTTTAAATAAACTAATATTTATTTATACAATTAGACATGGAAACAGAGTAATGTATTATAAATTACGTGGGTTTAAATATATAACACTCATTCCAATCGCTTGCTAAGGCAACTTGCTAAAGCTGTCGTTGCTACTTTATATTCATAAAATCTACACACGCAGTAAACAATGATCAGACATTGAAAAAAAAAAAGGTAGTACTAAATTACGTGCATTTAAATAAATTCTGTGAACACTAATTCCAATCACTTGTTAAGGCAACTTGGTAAAACTGTCGTTTGCTACTCTACGTTCATAAAATCTAACGCGCAGTAAACAAAGATTAGGTACCTGATATCAATTCATATTTCCTTTTTAAAGTAATTTCCATCGAGAAGTTAAACTTTTTAGACCAAAATAATATTAAGTGTGAAAGCTTGATTAATTTTAATGATTTTCAAGTTTTTGAGAGATTCCAAACATGGCTGCCCGTGCTCCGCCATTCTCTTATTTATATTGATATAACTGGGTGTATAAAAAGAGAATTTTTGATTTGCACAATTGTTTATGAGCTTATGTATTTTCATAACACTGAAAGCTTCGTAAATCGGGCAATCAAAAAGACCGAGGTGACGGCAGTGAATGCTTGTATATACCTACGTAATAAAATGTGCCCAAACTACTATACCTATTGCATTTGGTGCTAGCCTCTTTACGTGTTGATCCTATTCAAGCCCTTGATAAAGGTGGTCATGTCGTATTCCTCCTCGTACTGCTGGTCGTCCCAGAGATCCGGTAACGTCTCCAGGACGGAGTTGACTCCAGAACTGCCTGGTTGCGGCGCGCCAGGCTTGTCCGAGTTGGAGAGTTGGAACAGGTCCAGTAGCTGGTCGGTGCCCATGGTTTCTATGGCGGCGTTCTCGCTGCTGATCACTGTGTTTGCTGTTAGCATCTTGAATTTTTGTAAACTGAAAAAAAAAGTTTTTTAATTAAATCCTGTTCAAGGGGATAAAGTTAAAAAGATAAGGAAAAAATACTCCTAAATCGTAATCACCATTATCAGTGTTAACATATAGCATAAAACCGATAGATAGTTGGACTATTAATGGGTTAGCCCCACTTCGCGCATCAAACGTTTTTGTAGTGGGCCGAATGGCAAATCAAATACTAAAGCTGTATAGCTTAGTTGACAACTACCACACAAACTAAACTAAAATACATAGCCTGCTAAAATCATACCCCCCTTCTTTTTGCTTCACCACAATCGGGTAAAAATATTCATTTAATGTACAGAGACAAGTACAAATAGCTGATCTAATGCCTAATGGCATTCTCTGCGAGTCGACCAAATAACTAATCAGAAATGTACATTATTACGTATTTGAATGTCGGCATTTTTATACTTAGTCAATAAATACTTCTCTCCAATTTTCTTTTTAGTAATTTTTTACCTAGTATTTTTTTCTTATAAACCTTAGTCACTAAAAGGAATTATCCTATCTATTGCTAATACTTAAACATTACAATAAAATTATATGCGTCATATACTCGTACATATAATACTTATACTAATATATCTTATCATAATACATCTTAATATATATAAATCTCGTGTCACAATTTTTGTCCTCAATGGACTCCTAAACCACTTAACCGATTATAATAAAATTCGCACACCATGTGCAGTTCGATCCAACTTGAGAGATAGGATAGTTTAAATCTCAAATTATAGTCGCAATTTTAATTTATTGCTAATTATTTGTCTGTTATTATTTGACAGTCGCAATTATCTGTCAACTCCAAATGATTCTAACAGATGTCGATACCTTTCGACTGGGTTGAGTAAGTAATCAGTAGATGGCGCTGCTATGGTAAATCTACGAACGTGTCATATAAGCTACATATAATTATATGTAATTGTCTCAGTGAATGAAAGTGGCGTGGTACTAAAGTGTAATCATATTTATGACTTCGACTGTACCACGTTCCATACATTTTAGCCCATTGCTCTTTGTTCTCTTCAAAATTTTCTTCAAAAGATGGAGCTTAAGATTTGTCATGATTTCTTTCTTCACTACATAGTATAAAACAAAGTCGCTTCCCGCTGTCTGTCCCTATGTATGCTTAAATCTTCAAAACTACGCAACGGATTTTGATGCGGTTTTTTTTAATAGATAGAGTGATTGAAGAGGAAGGTTTATATGTATAATACTTTAATCCAGAGCGAAGCGAGGGCGGGTCGCTAGTTAATATATATAAATATAAAGAATTAATATACCTATAAAAACAAAAGCAGAGACTGAAACGTGATGAGATAAGTTAAATGTCTTGTTTAAAAAAAATGCTTCTGGACCATTCCCTTGAAAAAAAAAGCTTGTTTAGGGGCTCGCCTAATAGGGAGTGGGAGCACATTCCAGAGGCAAATATGGGTCACTTCTATTTCTCCAAAGTGTTCAGAAATGAATCAATACTACCTTCCAAAAGAAAAAGGCAGTACAAGAGCAGAAAGGCTATGGCCCTACTGGCCCGTGGGCGTAGAGGGCGTTGCGAGACTGACCCCATGATCTTCTCCTCGAGCGTGTTGCGCGTGACGAGGCGGTAGACGTTGACGACGCGGCGCTGGCCGATGCGGTGCGCGCGGTCCATGGCCTGCAGGTCCTTCATGGGGTTCCAGTCGTGCTCCACGAACACCACCGTGTCCGCGCCCGTCAGGTTCAGCCCGAGCCCGCCCACCTGTGCGAGTCAACTTACCGATAAAATCTATATAACTACCCAACTTTCTTATATGTAATTAACGTGTTCGTATTCTATTTTTTACACATA
Organism: Acleris holmiana; assembly: GCA_949316455.1. Lineage (NCBI taxonomy): Eukaryota > Metazoa > Arthropoda > Insecta > Lepidoptera > Tortricidae > Acleris > Acleris holmiana. Next base: position 17,693,414 of record OX438770.1, read on the forward strand.
TCAAGGCACAACTCGGTGCGTCTACGTTATGTACATTTAGACACCATATTATTGCATTGTCATCGGGGTGGCAAATGTTCAAATTTGACTTGCAAAATTTGACCCCAACTCGCACACTAAGTAAAAAGTTACGCGTTAAATAAAAAAATCAGCCATCGACACATAACGCCGAAAAGACATGTTTCTTCTATTGGGATATTCTCTCCCTTTACATTTTTAACTTTATTTTATGTTAATTATTTGTTGTTATAGCGGCCATAGTAAAATACACTCTGGGTTAATTTCAAGTTTCTAGTTAGCTCGTACCTTAACGAAACTCTACTTTTTTTTTAAAGAACACGCAATTAAGGCAAACTTTCTAACAAAATCGCGATTACATACATCGAACGTCCCAATCTGTCCTTCCCTTTCAATCGCATGAACTTCTTTGACTACAGTAGTATAACACAGCAACTTACAGCAGTAGTGAGCAGCAGCAGGTCAATAGACACGTCGTTGTTGAACCTCGCCACGAGCGCGTGTCGCTGCTGCGGCGGGACGGACCCGTCCAGCCTCAGGTACGTCACGCCCGGGAGGTGCTTCTGAAGGAGATCTTTCTCCACTATGTCCAGCATCTTCTTGAGCTGGCAGAACACAAGGGCTCGGTGTTGCGACACCACGGCGGTGGTGTCTTCAGAGTTATCATGCGTGACGCCAATGCCGCAGTCGAGGAGTAATTGTCTGGAAGCCGAGAGATAAGAGTTTTGAGCCTTGAGTCTTGATGATTGTATAAACTATACTAATATTAATGTGAAAATAACTTTGTCTGTCTGTTCGTTTGTTACGCTTTCACGGATAAACCGCTGAACCGATAAAGAAAAAAAATGGTATGAAGATAGTTTGAATCCCGGGGAAGGACATAGGGTACTTTTAATCCTGAAAAATTGGACGGTTCCGGAGGGAATAACGATACACGACTTCTACGCGGACGGAGTCGCGAAAAACAGGAACACTGCTATTTAGAAACGTTATATTACAATTCCAAGAATACTCTATTTTTCCTGCTTATTTTCAAGAATGCTACATTTTGTAAATACTTTGCTGGTGTGCTACGGCGGTCAGCAATAGCAAGGGTCGAAGACAACGGTACCTAAATGCAAAAAGAAGAGAAGTATTTCCATACATTATTTAGGAATTATGGAATTTGGAGTGTGGCTTAATATAAAACTAATTGTAGGAATTAAGCTATTAACATATCGCATCTTTAGAATTATAGTGATCTAATCCAAATATTTTGAATTTCGACTTAATCGAAAGCTTAAAATGTTTGATTAGGTCACTATAATTGTCCTCCACATAAATTATGGAAATTCTTAAAGTCATTAGGGGTAGGCAAATCTCAAACTCATTCTTCTAACCAAAAAATGGACCTCAACGCCCTGAATAAGCATTTTAGTACTTCTCCGGTCGCTTTAGACCCTGCCGTAAAGAATCATACACTATCTCTTCTTGCTAATGCCCCGAACCCCGACTTTCCCGCTTTTGAATTAGGTTTTATTACTCCAAAGGAGACCATAGACTTTCTGAAATCTATTAAAACGAAGGCCGTCGGTGAGGATGGCCTAAGCTTAGACATGCTCAAGATGGTGGCGGATTTCATTGCTCCTATCCTTTCAGACATCATTAACTTTTCCTTCTCATCTAGCTGTTTTCCTACATTGTGGAAACTTGCACATGTGCTCCCTCTCCCAAAATTGTCAAAACCTGCATCCTTTTCCGATTATCGTCCAATTTCTATTCTTCCTGTACTTTCCAAAATAATAGAGCACTTTGTCAATCAAAGGCTGTCTCGTTTTCTAAATACGCACAATCTCTTTAATCCCTTCCAATCCGGTTTCCGCCCCGGGCACAGTACCGTCACTGCTTTGGTCAAGGTCACCGATGACATTCGTTTAAATATAGAAAATAAACATCTGACTGTCCTGGTTTTGTTGGACTTCAGTAGTGCCTTCAATACAGTTGACTTCAATATTCTTCTCGGCATACTCAAAAATTTAAATTTTTCGTCATCGGCCCTTATGTGGTTTCAGTCATACCTCCTTGGAAGGCGCCAGCGCGTTAAGATGGATGATAATCATTCAGATTGGAATGCTCTCACTGCTGGTGTCCCTCAGGGAGGTGTGCTCTCTCCTCTTCTTTTTTCTATTTTTATTAATGGTATAACGACCTCTCTTCTCTCTTCTTACCATTTATACGCTGACGATTTGCAGATTTATGCGGGTGCTAGTTTTGATGACTTCCCTTCCCTGATTGACCTTATCAATGACGATCTTGCCACGATCCAGAAGTGGGCCACTAATTTTGGATTAAAGGTCAATGCAAAGAAATCGCAGGCAATTGTTGTTGGAAGCCCGCACTACATCTCGAGGCTGTCTGACCTTGTGATTCCCAATTTGATGTTTGACGGTGCCATAATTCCTTTTTCCTCCACAGTTAAAAATTTGGGTGTCACAATGGATCAGACTCTTTCCTGGTCAACTCAGGTTACCGATGTCAGCCGCAAGCTCTTCGCTTCACTTCATTCTCTAAGGCGCCTGCAGAATTTTCTTCCTCAGCAAACCAAGATAACTTTAGCGCAATCTCTCCTCCTCCCTCTCATAGACTTCGCTGACGTTGCATATATGGACCTCTCAGAACGGCTGCTCGATAAACTTGAGCGCCTCCAGAACGTGTGTATTCGGTACATTTTCGGTCTGCGGAAATATGATCATGTCTCCCACTTCCGTGCACAGCTAAACTGGTTACCAATTCGTTTTCGCCGAAATGTTCACGTCCTGTCGCTGCTTTTTAACACTATTTTTAATCCTCGTTCTCCCTCCTACCTTTCTGAGCGTTTTAGCTTCATGGCCACCGGCTCCCAAAACCGTTTGCGCTCAAAGGCCAATCTCACCCTCGCTTTCCCGTCTCACAAATCTAAATCCTATTCCAAATCCTTTTCTGTGCACTCTGTCAGGTTGTGGAATCGGCTACCAGCGGGTATTAGGCAATCACAATCGGTAGATTCCCTGAAAGGCAAATTAAAAAAGTTCTGGCTTGACTCTATTTCCTAAATATTGTATCAATTATCCAAATGTTGATATATACATATATTTAGTATATGTAAGTTTAAGTATGTTTATTTATGTATATGTTTATCTTTCTATCTATTTATGTAAGTATTTGAATGTATTAGTATTGTTTTTATTCTATGGTTCTTTTTTTTTGTTTTTATAGTCTTTTTGGTTAGTTTTTGTTTTTTGGGTGCTCTAAATAAATTTGTACACCTGTTTACTCGATGCACAACCTTTCACTTTTCTCAATCTCTCAAGGGTTAGCTGGAAGAGATCCCTTAAAGGGATAAGTTCGCCTTTGTACATCCTTTTTATTTTTATTTTTTGTATTGTTTTGGTTTTTTTTTTGTACAATAAAGTGTTTACATACATACATACATATAATTCTAAAAGTGCGATATGTAACGTAAGGAGAAAAACTAGCTGGAGTGTTACAAGGAAGCATATTAGGTCATTTTCTGTACCTGCTTCACATTAACGAACTTTCCAACGCCAATTGACCATATCCTAATGCAGCTAAAGTACAATATCGTCAATAAAAAGCTAACTCCATAAAAAAAGGTTAGGGTAACGTCCCACTCGCAGAATGTCCCTTTCGCGAAATGTCCCTTTCCTAAATGTCCCTTACGCAAAACGATCCTTCTGCAAAAGTCGCGTTCGCTAAACGTCCCTTCACATAAAGTTCCGTCCGCAGGACGTCCCATTCGCAGAACGTCCCTTTCGCAAAATGACCCGTTCGCAACACGTCGCTTAAGCAAAATGACCCGTACCAACCTCAGGCATTCGTAAGAAAATTAAAATGGCTATAATGGAATAAATTGGACGTACTTTAGAGCGGGTAGTTTGCAAGAGTGTTCTATGTCGTCGAGAGAGGAGCGCTGGGTGGCGAGATACTGGCGCACGCGCGCCGTCTCGGGGTGGTCGGGCGTCAGCACCAGCTTCGGGTGGTTGCACACGTTCTGCAGGTAGTGCAAGGACTGCGGACAAACACACAATTCAAAAATTGTATATTGTTACTTTTATGTTATGTAACAAATTAATTGAAAAATTTAGTCCTTTCCAACAAAATTAACATCATTTCACTATTCAAAGCGAATATAATTTTAAGACTAGTAGTAGAGTGGTTACATCCTTATACACAAATATATCAGCAACCAATTTCAACACAAACTCGGAAAGAAAACTTTCTTATATTTGTTCCTGAGTCTTAAATGTTTTCTATGTGTTTAAGTACGAGATAAGCGAGCTTAGTTTGGGGCTAGATCAATTTGACTGACATGGTCGCCTGATATTTATTAATTTATCTCTTAATTTCCTTTACAATCTATTCCAATATCGGCAATGAAGAAGAGTGAGAAGAATAAAGGTCTAAGTGACCCACCTGGAAGACATGGACGTTTTGCCTGGAGACCGTCTGCGGTATATGCGCCTTCGAGAACTGCTCGTAGAGCCTCCTCTGCAGCGGCGACAGCTCGCAGTAGTAGTCCTGCGTGATCTTCGGAGGCAGCTCCTTCAGCACGTCTTCCTTCACTCGCCGCAGGAGGAACGGGAGCACCTGGGGAAGCGAGGTGGAAATATAGTCTTCAGTGGTCTCAACTGAGTATATTAGAAAAATAGGACACCAGGTCGATTAAGGCGTAGAACTACGAATATGTTAAACTTGCGTGCTGTAAATATATCACGTGCATTATTAAGAGAGAAAAACAGCCTAAAAGTAGTGACTGGAGTTTTAGATCGTGAAGAATGCCAACGAGCACCCAGGCCATTTGATGGTCAGGAAAGGATGGTTTGGAAAAGATACAAATTATATTTCTTTTCGATAGTCGTCATCCTAAAGATCAATATTTGGACTACGATTTATTTTCGACCCTTTGGCACTGCTTTTTGGACACCGATTTCTTCATTTCACGACGACTCTTGCCCTGCTTCATCATAGCCACAAGAGCACGTTTGAATGGTACAATCCACGCAATGAATTCAGACAATCCGGCAAAATTGAAAGTCCGGGGTTAGTTTTGAGGTCGTTAAAATATTTCTAAAAACACTGATCACATGAAACGAAAGCAAACAGAAAAGAGCCGTTGAATTGAATCGTCTGTTTACTTTGATTTGACTTGACAGTGACAGATATAGAAGTGACAGTTTTTTTTCTTTTTCACAAACGCAACAAGCTTGTCGGCCATTAAAGTTTACAAATGTCAACTCCATAACTAAAAAAAATATTTCTAAAATATTAGAGGAAATAAAAATAAAAGAGTTACAGTTCCTTGATCTTTAGGATGACGACTATCAAAAAAAAAAATTGATGTCTTCCAAAAAGTTTAGTTAGCCTATAGTATTAAGTAGAGTGTACCAGCCGGGTGCTGGCGGGGCTCACCTGGCGGTGCAGCGCCTCCACGGCCAGCGCGCCGGCCTGCAGCTGCAGCGGCGAGGCGCGCGGGTCGCGCGCCGCCAGGATGGGCCGCGAGTACCGCGCCGTGAACTGCCGCTCCGAGCCCAGCAGCCCCGGCATCAGGAAGTCGAACAGCGACCACAGCTCCAGCACGTTGTTCTGAACAACACAACTCCATTGTATTAACCCCTTAACGCATACCATATCGAAAGAGAAACGCTGTCTTTAAAGTACATTCCCAAATTAGGATTTTGACAAAGCTACGAATCTTACTCATAAATTATAAGTTTCTTAAAAAATGCGTTTGAAAATGAACTTTAAAGACATTGCATTGTTTTTCTTGTTTTTGTGATTTATTATACTTCAAGTCATCAAAAGGACCCATTAAAAAATATAAAACATGCATGAAGCCAAATATGGCATCCTATGCGATAAGGGGTTAGCGCGAACAAGACAAGTAATCGTGCGCTAGAGGAAGAAGACCTATTTTTCTAAGATTATTTAGCAAGATGGGAAGCACAGCCCCCCACTACAAGTGATTGAGAGGCACAACCTCCCGCAACCTTACACTTATGCAATTCCGATCACGAGACGGAAGGAGCCATAGGAACTCCTCAATGACTCATAGAAGATCCGCCGAGTTTGTACTCATTCAAATCGTCTTTTCTTTTTAACATGCTTATTTAAACATAGTACTAAATGACATTTGACAAAACATGGGCCTAGTTTCGTTGTGACTACCTATACTGTAATTCTATGGAACTTGCTAACTATGTAAACAAACAATATATTGAAATTGACATCTAATGTCAATTTTAGTATGGCGGCTTGTTTACATAGTTAGCAAGTTCCATAGAATGACACTTTACGAAGCTAGCAGTCCCAAGGTCAAATCCCGGTAAGGGCCAATATTCATGTGATGAGCAGTATTGGTTCCTGATTAAGTATACATTTCTCTATATAAGAAAGTTTATCGTTGTCTAGTACCCATAGTGTAAGCCTAGAGCTTAGTTTCGGACTAACTAAATTTGGTTGACATTGCTCCGTGTTATTGTTATTTATTTAATTTTATTCCAAAACCAACCTGTATCGGCGTCCCGGAGAGTATTAACCTATGATTAGCGACTAGTTGCTTTATGGCCTTGAACGCCTTGGTCTTGCCGTTCTTTATCACGTGCCCCTCGTCCAGGATGCAATAGTTCCACTTGATCCCGCTGAAGAACTCGATATCCTGAAAGTTCGAAGCTTGGTTAGAAAAATATTTTGCAACATTTTGAGTTTTTTGACGACGCGGTTAGTCTTGTTGACCTTGACTAGAAGCTAGAGAAGCAGGAAGCAGTACATATGTCCTTACTGGGATTTGAACCAGGGACCACTAGCTTCGTAGGCGGGGTCACTACCAACTAGGCTAATGTATCGACATATTTTGAAAGAATATATATCCTAATATCCGATACCAATTATTAAAACAATAATTATCTATGCCACACGGACGGACGGATTAGTCTGTGTGGTTGCCGGGTTAGAATGTGCCACCACATAATATATCTTCCCGTGGATGTCGTAAGAGGCGACTAAGGGAATAAGGGCATGTAGTGCTGTTAGGCGATGGGCTTGCAAACTGTCACTAATACACTGGTAAACTTCTTGGCCTGATTGTGCAAAATGTGGTTACAGGATTATATACAAGTCTTTTTAGAGTTGTTGGTATTTCTGTAGCTCTGCCTACCCCACTCTGGGAATGAGGGCGTGACGATATGTACATATGTATGTAATTATCCATATAACCACGATTTAATTCCCTGGTTTGTCGCCTAGTTATCATTACAGACTGTAAAATAATAACTATGGAGCAAACGGCGAATTTTGTAGCGATGCAGTCGCGCGTTGGGCTCTGTCACGTTCACGCATTAGAGAGCAAAAGTGGCAACGTTACGACATGCGTCCCCAACAGTTACCTTCCGCACGATGTCGTAGGAGGCGACGACGAGGTTGTAGCGGCGCGCCTGCAGCCGCAGCCGCTCGCGCTCGGCGGGCGGGCCCACGTACTGCAGCGGCCGCAGCACCGCCGGCAGGAACTTGTTCACCTCGAACACCCAGTGCCCTGACACAATTCAAGTTTGCATAACATTCCTTGAGGCTAGGCCCTATGCGTCATTTTTTTTTATCAAATCGGAGAAATTCTGGAAAAGAGCCGAATCTTAAGTACCCAAAACCGATGTGCATGAATGAAAAATTAATGTAAAATATTGATTTTATCAATATGCACCAATACAAACACTTTAGATACAATAAACACATTAGAAAAATCTTACGATAGAAGTGATAAGGATACTTCGGGTTGAAATTTGACATTTGCCCATACAAAATGTGTCAAATTTTAATCCGAAGTAAGGCTATCTGTCCGCGGTTTGAATATAGCGTTCGGCCGTTACAGACTACAGGTACATAGACTCGACTCGGATGACCCGATGTATGAATGTGGAAGAAGCGAAAGAGATTTGTCAGAATCGTAGCAGGTGGAAAGAAGTGGTCTCTGCCTACCCCTCTGGGAAACAGGTGTAGTCTAATGTTTGTATGTATATATTATTAGAGTACTCTAAGGGTGCATTAAAGGAAAGACCCTTAACGAGATGAAATACTATTAGCGGGAAACTAATTCAACGCATATGAAGACGCAGGCGTTCTTTAGTTAGTTATCTACACTAACATGAAGAGAAAAGATTTGATTTCAAAAAATCTTTCACCAGTGTAATGCTATCTTATCTATGAGTAGCATAGTTTTTCGTTTCTTTTTCTCAGCGGATGGAGTCGCAGGCAAAAACTATGGATAAACTCAAAAACTACTGGTTCGATTTTGAAAATTCTTTCACCAATAGAATGCTATATTATCACTACACTCCGTTATCAAGCGGACAGTTTGGTGGCTCCTACCATTAGTGATGTGCAATCTCACTTTTATCGAGTTTTTAGATATGTTTTTTTTTATGAATATGCACCTCTATGTCATAAAAAGCTAAGCTAAGGGAATGAGGGCTTCTAGTACTGTTAGGCGATGGGCTTGCAACCTATCACTAATACACTGGTAAACATTTTAGCCTGACTATGCAAAATTTGGTTACACAATTACCAACAACTCTTTGTGCAGTTGTTGGTATTTCTGTAGCTCTGCCTACCCCACTCTGGGAATAAAGGCGTGATAGTATGTATGTATGTATGTCCTAAAAAGCAATTAGGGACCAGCGAAGAGAAAGTTATCTAATTTATTAAGTAACAGTATTCCCGGATTTACAACAATAACCGAAATTGATAAGTTAATAAACGGAAAAGAATGCATCTTAGGCGGAGAAATAAACAAAAAAGCTTTCCAGTACTTTAGAATCATAAAGTTTTTGCCAGTTACATCGGTAGAAGTAGAGCGGTCATTTTATACTTAAAATGGATTTTTTCAAGTAGAAGACGAAATCTTACACCTAGAAGTCTTGAACAGATTTTGCGTATATACCACGAGAGTCATTTGAGTTATACTTGATATTGAGTTTATCCAAAATATATCTGAAAATTTAAAGATAAAATATATATTGACATTGCACATCACGCCACCAAACTGCCCGCTTGATAACGGACTCTAATGAATGATCACCGAGTAACATAGGCTGTTGTATGTTTTGTTTCGAGGCGGGCGCGCTCTAGTTAGCGGCTCGGTGTGGGGTCACCTGTGAGCGTGGGCGGGCACACGACGAGCGAGGGCGCGTCGGGCGCGGCGAGCGCGGCGCGCTCCCAGTGCGAGCCGCCCACCACCACGATGGACTGCAGGGTCTTGCCCAGCCCCATGTCGTCGCACAGCACGCCGTGCAGCCGGTACTCGTTCAGGAACCGCAGCCAGTTCACACCCGCCTGCAATCAACCAGATACACTCATTAGTCAATACATTTCTTTATGGTGGCAGCAGGGGAGTGTGCAGGCCAAGGACCGTATTACTAAACCGATCTGAGTGAGATGCAAACTAATGATTTAGTATGACGTGCGTTAAATAATAGGCTTTTACTAGAGCCAAGTCTTCAGTTTTTATTGCACAGCATTATAGCGATTGACGAACTTATTCCTAAATCCAGCTAACTCTTTGCACAGAAATAACAAAAAAACTTTAAGATTAAAAAAATATATATTATATAAAATTGTCGTGTTGTGAAATTTTGTGTGTATATTCAGTAGGTCTGAGAATAGGATGTAGACTATTTTTCACCCTCCTACCCCCACCCCCATTTTTTAAACGTGATTTTAGTATTTTTGTATCAGATGGATCAGCTTGTAATACTTATAAATAGATAAACAGCCCCCTCTCGCTAATAC